>CM066731.1:122402000-123707000 GCA_033961575.1 Aselliscus stoliczkanus | reverse complement strand
GGTTGTCAGAGTTACTGATATGGAGGAACAATGGAGAGATAAAGCACAGGAAGTTTTTTAGGGCACTAAAACTATTTTGTGTGATACTGTAAGTGGATACATGACACTATGCATTTGTCAAAACCCATAGAACTTTACAGCACAAGGAGGGAAACAATATATACAGATTAAAAAGATCATTTAGGAGGTTAGGGATCCCAGGATGGAATGCAGACTGTGACAAGATAATTTGACTATGTTACAAATGTATGAAACAACCTCACTGAAAGGAGTAAGGTGAGGGAGGTGGACAAGGCGTTGACTTACTTTTAGAAATGAGTGGAGTCTGTAAGACTAAAGGCAAAAAACACTGTACATAAGCAAGCTATTCTAGAAGATAAAGTTTGTTTCTCAAAGGGGTACTGGTAATAAATCTAAAACCACCATACATATATACTGAATAAGACAAATAAATAGATGGCAGATGGTATGAGTCAAATTCCCCACTGTCGGAGTGGGAAGTTACAGACAAACATGGAGAAAAGGCTGGAATCAACGATGTGGTAATGGATTAGAGTTATAAAAATCAGTATGAACTCATATTTACCTAAATATAGATACAGCTGGTGTATATAAACAAATAGTTATACACGTGTTTATATGCTCAAGTTCATGTGCCTATATATATATTTCTTTGCTTTCTCAGCTGAAAGGGCTTAGAAATAATAGCATCCCAGTAGAAACAGGCACACCTACCTCCTGGATCTTGGTTTCCAATACCATTCTTCAATAAAAGAAACCAAGGATCCTTGGCAAAATGGCTGTTGCTAAGACAGGAGCAGGGAACATAAAGCATCTGGTTGTGTCAGAAAGTAAGGAAGCGTCCAAAATACAATGATGGGAGTATGAAATGGAAACACAGGCGTGAAATGAAAGAGCTCCCAATGGCTAAAGCTGGAACAACTTGAGCAACAAAATAAATACAGTGGTATTGGATTATAGCCCAAAGGATAAAATAGATACCCATGAGTCCATACTGATATAAACGAATGATTTAAAAATAAATAAATACAGCAAAAGGAGACAAATCTTTCATGAAGAAGAATCCCAAATAATTTATGTGGCTGTCACTTTCTTTTTTTTTTTTTGAGGGCCATGTCACCGGCCCTCATATGGGGGACCGAACCGGGGCCGCTGGCTTCCCAAGCCAGCGCTTAACCACCGTGCCATCAGGCCGGCCCTAGCTGTCACTTTCAAGGAGGTGGAGCATAACTCTGTACTAAAGGGTGAGCAGTGTATAGTAACTTCCTTCCAGGTTCAGTAGGGGAAAGGCGGGTGAGGGAGAGTGACTTTACAGTAGAGGAAATTGGCAAAATACTACTTCAATTACCCAGGTGACTAAGGTCAACATCAACAATGATAAATCATATTGGTAGTAAAAATCTTGATACGATGTAATAAAAATGGTACCTTACTTCTGTGGTCTTTACCCCAAAACCCATAATCTGAGTCTAACCTTGAAAAAAAACAAACCATCAGTCAAATCAAAACTGGGGGACATTTTCCTAAATACCTGACCAGTATCCCTCAACTCTTTCAGTCCTCAACAACCTGGAAAGTCTGAGAAACCTAAGACAGTCTAAGGAGCCTAAGGGGCCAGGACCAAGAAACATAAAGTGATATCCTAGATGGGATCCTGGGACAGAAAAAGGACATCATGTAAAAACAAAGGAAATCTGAATAAAGAATGGACTTTGCTTAATGATAACGTATCAGTAGTGGTTCATAAAAAATGTTGAGAGATAAAAACTGTCAACCCATAATTCGCTATCCAATGAAAATACCCTCTAGGAATGAAGGTAAAGTAAAGACATTCCCAAATGAAGGAAAATTTTCAGAGGCAGTAGACTTGTTTTACAAGAATTTCTAAAGGAAGTTCTTCAGACAGAAGGGAAATGATACCAGAGGGAAACTTAGAACATCAGAAATGAAGGAAGAACAACAACAATGTAACCAAAAATAATTCTAAAAATGGGAAGGGGATGGTGGGAAAACTTTTACAAGATATAGATTGCTGTTTGAAAAAAAAAACTAATGCAGAGGAAATTCATTCTCCAATATGGTTGAGATAATATTAAATAATATAACAGTCCTTTAAAAACTTAATTGAAAACGTAGGCTATGAAGCTATACATATAGTGTAAACTAAATTTGTTTCTATATATTAAATATATAAACACACGGAGCTCTGGATGGTGGCATTCTGGGAGATGTTTAAAATAATTTTATGTTTCCAAATATTCAACATAAGCACTATTAAATTTATGATAAAGAAAAGATAACCAGTGTTTAAAAAAATCCACTGTCTTACCAGACTTCATTTTAGACTCTTGGCATAAACATTTCCTCTTAGCACACAATATAAGCTTCAATGACTCATCTGAATGTAAATTTGGCTCTTAGACTTTAAAGACTTAAAATCAAACAGATAAAAAAGAAGAAATTCCGGTAGTATTTTAGGACAAATAGGATTGCTAATGTCATCTACTGGTTCAGAACCCACATCTAAGTAGCTCAAAAGACTTAACAAGATCAAGTTTTACATGTTAAGACAGTGAAAAAGAAATTATGACTCTGATTGAATTGGAATGCATGGAATTTCTAAAGCACAATGCCTATTGCAATCAGAGCTATTGCAAAATGTGATGTCAACATAATTCTTCTAAGTGCTTCTGTCCTACTTCTTCATAAACAAGGGATGAAGACTAACGCCAAATGAGATATTGATTGCATTATGATGTTATCTCAGTACTCCAGAGGAAGGGGGCTGATTTTTTAGCAGTCAGCTGAATGTGCCTCACTGGGGAGGAGTAGTCAACATCTACCATTTCCTGTTCCCCCTTTTTCTGGGCACAGACCTTCTCCCCATCTTCAGAGCTGAGCCCACACTGGCTCAGAGTTGGGGTGGAGGGACCACATGACCCACACTAGATCAGTCAGTATCCTTCTGCAAGGCTTTCTAGCTGTAGCTGCTGGGGAAGAACCAGGAATTGTTGGTGCTCATGTTTCCAGGCTTGGGGAGAAGTAGAAAGTAGGGCCCTGGGCTTCTATTAGCTAAAGGTCAACTCCACACCTGTTCTTCCTGTGGACTGGACCTGTGAGTCCCCAGCTTACTCTCTTGTCTGCTTTTGAGGTGGCTTGATATGAGTTTCTGCTACGGATACCCTACGGAGTCTGCAGTTGTAGAGTAACTCTGCAAACTTGTGAGGAGGGAGCATGTTGGGGTGTGTGTGAATAATGAAACATTCTTTCCTCAGAAATCCTCTGGTTCAACTTAAGCGGCTCTTACAATGTGTGAGGTATTTCAGCACTTGACTCCAATTTCTCAGTACCACATTCTGATATAATTATCCATTTATCTATCTCTCTCCTAGACTGTTTAGAGTGTTAGGCTGTTTGGTCTTTGAAGAATTAGTTTTATTGGACTTTGTATCTCCAGAGCTAAAGTATGTGCCTGCATGGCACGTAGTAGGCACTTAATCAATGTTAGTTGATTTAAAAAGGATTAAATAGGGCCGGCCGAGTAGCGCATTAGTTGGGAGTTGGCTTCGGATGCCAGCGGCCCTGCTTCGGGTCCCACATATGAGGGCCAGTGACACTGCCCTCTACAGCTAAGATGGTGAATGGCAGCTCCACCTGGAGCTGGGCTGCTGTGAGTCCCCGGAGCGGCATAGCTGCAGCCCCTGCTGCAGTGGGCTGCCATAGGCTACAGTGAGCGGCCGGCAGCCAGCTTGAGCGGCTGGCAGCCAGTGTGAGCTGCAAAGAGCCGTTGTGAGCAGCCATCCAGAGGCCGGTGACTGATATACCTCACCGGAGAAGAGCTCAATGATGATACCAACATGGGCCAGTGAAGCAATGTCCTCCACAACTAGACTGAAGAACAAAAAGGACAGCAACTTGTAGGTTCCCCTTCCCTGATTCCCCAGCGCTGTTCCCCTCCCCCAATTCCACAATAAAAATCTTAAATAAATAAATTAATAAATAAATAAAAAGGATTAAATAAAATATGGTCATTTTCCCTCCTATCACGGAATTACTTTACTCTTTCAAACTTTATTAATTGGAAATTTATGGCTAGGTTAGAAAAATTAATTTATTTAAGGAAAAAAGTGTTATTATCCCATTTAGTAGTATAAGAAACTATAAACAGAATGATTAAACTAATTAAGAAAATAAATTGTTTCAAGCAGGCTATCGCTATTTAAAATCACTGATTCATATAGAAATAATCTGTGGGCTAAGTTACATTTAATATTCCTCCTCTGCATATTCATTAAATTAGGTCCCTGAGGATGTTTATTAAGCAACACTTTGTTAGCTTGATTCATTTACTATTTGTATTTGAAATACCCATAAATCAACCTCTTAGTGTTTCAAAAGGTGACATTGGCAGTTTTACATGGAGTTTACTTACAAACATAAATTCTCTTAAAATCTACAAAATATAACAGAGAGAAGAGACAAACCTAATAAAATTCTTGCTGATTTTTCCCTCATTATTTTTATTTGTTTCAGACACTTTCTAATTTTATTCATGCCCCAGGCACATGCTACTCAGTCTAAATACCCAACATCCAATCTCATTCTCACTCTCTAATGTTTATTATCATTTACTATTGACTGGACCCAGGTGGTATAGTACAAAAGTCTCATCACACCGTATTCCTGGATGTTGTCTAGTACAATGACCTTCAAACTCGGTCTCCAAATTCACTTTAACCTCAGCTTTCCCTATCTTAGTTATTGCCAACTGCATCCTTCCATGTGGTCAGGCCCCAAACCCTAAAATCCTCCTGACTCCTTTCTATCTCTCCCCTCATATTTAACCCATGAGAAAATCCTATGGATTCCATTTTCAAATCCATCCAGAATGCAACCCTTGCCACCACCTCCACTGCCACTACCTCATCTTCTCTGTGTACCAGCTGCCGAGGAGCCGGACAATTTAGTGACATTGCTATTGAAAACTATTTCCATTCCCATGTGCTGATTGATGTGAATGAGCTTTCCCAGTACGTACATATCTAAAAACCAAGAAGAGGGACAGAATTGATATTAAACCCTTCTTGCATATAGATAACAAATTCATTTTTTAAAACCACCCAAGTCACTCAGTGATGCATTTCTAATGATAAATTACTGTAATATTTAATAATTTTTATTTACAAAAACCTATAAAATACCTATTTTGTTTTGACAACTGTGTAACTGTACTAACTGTCATAACTCAGTCCAGAAGAAAATATTTAATTGAGACTTATGGTCACAAAAAATTTTTAATGTTAAGATTTAAATTTATATACTTATTTTTGATACATGAAAGTACACGAATTAGGTGATCAAGAAGCTACTTTCAATCATAAAAATACATTACAACCTGGGGGTGTCATATTTACCCTGGATAGTTCACATTTGGAAATTTAATAGGAAGGAAAATTACCTTCTATGTTATTTAAGAGATTGCTATGTTTGGGTCTATTGTAGCTGAATATATATATATATATATATATATATATATATATATATATATATATACTGCTATATATATATATATATATATACTGCTAATACATTGACACAATTAAAAAAGTAATCAGGCCTGGGAAAAGTAATCATCACAAGGAATAAAATTCTATGGAGGAAATAGAATGGGGATATGATTTAAAAGAGAAAAAGAAATAGTATAACACTGCCAACTGTTAAAGAAGGGCTGTTTATATATTTTTTAAATGGTGAGTAACCAATTGTTTCCCATAATGCCTGACTCTGTTCTAATACACAGTAAGCATTCTATAAAATTTGCAAATTAATAGAATCACGTCTTGGGAAAATTTGTCTGACTTAGAGAATTGGAACTAAGTATCTTTCTATGGACTTGCGGACTAAAAATACTCCTTTATTTAGGAAAGCCAAATATCAACAACATATTAGATTGAAAGGCATATGAATGAATGAATGAAAATGAATGAGTAAATGAATTGGATATTTTGGCTAATTTGGAGGTTCTCAAGTACCAGGCATTTTATTAAAGAAAATAACATTTACTATTAATATTTCCACTTTCATGCAAACACTTTGTGCAATGTAACTAAAACTTCATTCAGCTTTAAGGTGAGACGTGCAGAAACACTGGAGTAGCCACCAGAGGGAGCCCAAGTGTTTTTCTGATTATACCAGACGGAAGAGAGAAAAAGAAAACCCATACGAAATACAAAGCTGGGGAAGTGGGAGAGTGGGGGTATGTCGGGGGAGGGACCATCACCTGTTTCATTCACTTATAAGGATAGCTTGTGGAATGACAGAGCCATTTTTGCATTTATGTTACAAATTTGTTTACTAGGCAGTCCTACATTGCAATACTTTGACACTTTCAAGAGGAGAATTGGTGAAACATAATATTAAAAACCTTACATACCCTAAAACTAGGAGGTCCAGGGTGGACTGCTGTGATGACATCCATTATTTGCTGCTGGGCCCCCAGACAAGCCAGGCGCCTTCTCCAGCTTATCTTCATTTTCCTGCTCTGACTCTATCCTGGTCCATCCTTGTAATCAACTGCGGGTGTGGTTTCCTCACTTTGTTTGGGATTCAGTTATCAAATTACAGCACCGAGTGAGCACTTGGTGTGACTTGGGAATTATCCATTCTCCTGGCGAAGCCAAATTACATGGATGTTAAGATGAATGACTTTCCATTTGGCATCCTGAAGTCTTCCCAGAACTTAGAGCTGGACCAAGTCCTAACAGGATGCAAGAGCACCTTTACAAAGCTTCTCATACCCCATCTCCATGTGAAACAGAACTCACTGGCGAACCTCAGTGATCCCTTCGGCAGAAAAGCACCCTTGGGCTGAGGCTACAGACAAAGGTGTGATCATATTTAGAACTGAGCTCCAGGGAACCATAACATAACGTTTTTTAAGAGCCGTGGCAAGTTTTGGAATTTTCCCCATGCTTTACCGTACTTCATCTCCCAGCAGTCCTTTTATTGTGGTAGTCCAGGAATCATTATTTTATCGATGAGGAAACTGAAACTCATGGAGGTTAAGTGACTTGTTTAGTGTCGCTGACTATTAAGTGTCAGGGACAAAAACTGATGCATTTTGGGGGGACATGAACTATAACAATGAATGAATATTGCACTAGAAGACATTATTATACTAATGTCTTCTGAGATATAAAATTATCATCTTTCTTTTCTTCCAAATTATGAATAACAAGCATGATAGAAATGAATTTAATGACTTAGCACTTTTTTTTTTACCCAGTATTCTCAAGGGATGTTTTCCTAAGTTTATTTTTCATGCTGGGTGGGGTAATTTTACCATGTATACAAATAAACTAGCACAAACAAATTAAATTCCACAAGGTTAGGTTGTCTGCTGAATGCTGTCAGATTTAATATGTGGATTAATGCCTTGAATATGGAATCAAAAGCATTCTTATTGAATTTGACAATGATACCCAATTGGGTGGGGGGTGGCTAGCACTTAGCAGAACAAGAATGAAATTTAAAATGACTGTGGCAAATCGAAAAGGAAAAACAGGGAAAAATTCAATAGAAAGCTTTGCAGTGATTCATTCTAGAGAATGGGGGGAAAATCAAAGGTGAACAACAGAAATGAGGGAGCACCGACTAGGCAATTATAGCAGAAGAGGATCTACGGGTCAGAGTGAACAATAGGCTTTAGAGGCATTAGCAATGTAGGTCTGTCATTTTAATAAAGAAGGCATGATATTGGGTCGGCATGATAGAGGGCAAAATTCAAGCTAATTCCCCATCTACATTCAAAATAGATCAAGCTTTAGGGGAAAACATATGGTGTTTTGTTGGGGCCTGGAAATGCCTGAAGCTGGGAAGCCCGGTTTTGATGACTTGAACAAGGATTCCAAAAAGTAGAATGCCCAGAATAATGAAGAGTTTTTGATTTTAGGTCTGATGAAATTAGCCCCAAGAGATAAAGTTCTGGAACTCTGTTCCTTTGTTCATGCAGTATCCTCCTTTCCCTGACACCTGGGTGACATCTACTTTCCATCAGGAGTGCATGCAGACATTTCCTCTTCCAGGAGGCCTGCTCCCTGAGGACTGCACAACCCTCCTCCTGTGTCTCCTGGCACAGAGTGGGTGCCAACACTGGCTAAGCGCTTGGCACACACCATCTCATTACTCCTCCTGGAAGCACCCGGGGTAAGACACTGTTCTTACTCTGTAGATGAGGAAACAGAGGACCAAGGAGGTTAACTATCTTGTCCACCTTCACATGGGCAGTAAGTGACCGAGCTGGGCTTTAACTCAGGCTTGAAAAGCTCCTAGGCACGTCCTCATGCCACGCTTCCTGCCCACATGTGCCCATGACACTTCCTTGTGCTGATGTGTTCACATGTCTGCCTCTATCCACTGATTACCACTCCCTGAAGGTACCATGCTTCATTTATTTTCATGGCCCCACATGGAGCCTGGGATCGATCAATACATATGTATGAAATGAATGGTTTTCAAGCAAATGGATGGCACATTCTATGGGTATTTCGGAATCATTCTTCAAAGGAAAATAGAAAATAAAGCCAAGTTGAAGTGAAGAGAACTTAAACATTTGTAAAAACTGGCAGTATGAATTCTGATCTATGCCAGAATTACTAAAGATGACTTTACAATTTCTTTTTCTAGAAAATTTAAAGAATGAAAATAGCTCAATATATATTTATACATACATGTATACATACATATGTATGTGTCTATATATGTAGATGTGTGTGTAAATCAGAGATAGATAATATCTATCATCTCTCTCTCTCTTCAATGTAATTTTACCTATAGGTAAAGAAAATGACTACAGAATATTTTAGTATCTATAGACTCAGGGGAGCCTGCCTGACACAGAATTGTTATTAGAAAAGAATCCAAATCTTAAATGATATCTAATCACCTGATTAATTTATTCTATCTGAGAATGCTACACTTTTCTCTCTGAAACATGAGACAGGCATACTTTGCAAATAAGGTGGTTTCCATTTCTCAAAATAAGAAAAATAAAAATTCAAATCCATAAACGATGTTATATATTTTCTCCTCATACTCAGTTGAGATCACATGCTAGCAGCCCAAAGTTACAGGTGATGAACGCAATTGCCTGCGGCACAGGATAAATATTTCTGAAGCAGCAAAACACACTCCCATAACTTTGGAATCAGCAGTTAGTGCATTACTATCAACAGGACATTATGTTCTTTGTCCCTGCTGGTGGAGTAACTGATTCCCAGCAGCACAGCCCATACTGAGCAGCCTAGCGTCAAGCCGATTTCTTAAAGTAAGAGCAGGGAGAAGCTGTTGGCTAGAGAGCCTGGGGAATCTCATTTCTTTTATTATTACAAGTTTTAACTATTAAAGGCTTCTTAGCTTCCCTGTGATATCTGGCCAAGTCAACTCAATACAGAGAAGATGGAGAAGCTATTCAGAGCCGGGTTATGTGGTATAACTCAGTGGCCGTCCTAGAAAATCATCAGCCTGGCAGCAACGTTAAAAAGTTCTATTCCATAAAAGAAAAATTTAAAGTGTACAGAAACCAAAATGAGAACATTACAACAAGCACCGAATGTAATTCATAATATTATCCACATAATTCTAAAATATAGTAACTAAGCCACTACCCAAACACACCCCAGTATGTGCCCTTTCACCAAGCAAACTCACAGCAAGCAGGTCCTGTGAACATAGCCAAGAACGTGCAGAGGCAGCACACGCGCCGTCTGATTGACAACAGAAGATCAGGATTTTAGCGTATTACCGGTATTTACTATTCACTACTTAGAGGAGGGACAACTATACATTATCTTAGAGCTGGAAGAGAAAACTGGAAGCTGGAGAGAAAGACAGCACAGTCAGCTTTTACAGCCGAGAAGAGGAACAGATGGAATAAAAAGCAGAAAGGAATTCAGCAAGGGCACTCTGCCCCATAGAGTGTATAACTCACAAACACAAAAACAAACATGTCTTCAGAGACCCGAGCGCTGAAGTTGTCCTTGGCACCTTTCGACACTAAGTCACTGGGGCTCTCCAGCAGGTGGGGCAAAGTGAGTCTTGGCTCCCTGAGCTATGCGTTCCAACAGGCCAGCTAAAGAAATGAGTGTTTACACACTACACAACGCACAGAATGGGGCCAGCAACAGATTGCGTCTAATCTTCACTTGGGCGATAAGCAATTTGTCCTTCAAAATCAAAACACACAGGCTCAGTGTTTTCTAAGTCTTGAGCATTTGATTCGTTTGCTCTCCTGCTAGAGCTTTGCACCTTCAGCCTATTACATTTGTTTGCTCTCCTGCATAGAGCTTTGCACCTTCAGCCTATTATGTATGTGTTGTTTCAGGGAGGTGACAGCACTGGGGAAACCATTCTCACCCTAGAATTGGGGGAAATGGCTGCCGGGTCTACGACCGGTAAACTCTAGCCAAGATATCGTGATAAGCTCTGGACGTGTCTCTGTCATGTTTTAAAGCAGGATTTAAAAACTGTGTTCTGCAGGCAACTGTTGGTTTGAATGCAGTAAAGCTGGAGTTGAAAGGTTTTACAGCGTATAAGGGGATTATCTAAGTTTTTCATGTTTTAAGTTTGTATCAGGATACACAATTTCCTTTTTCCTCATCTGGCCCAGAATTATAGCCAGTCTATAATTTAATCGGTGGGATGTCATCATTTAATTGGTGGGAAATATGCTAATTTGTGTTCTCTAACCTTGAAAAAGAGCAACAATAGAGATAAATGTTATTATATTCTCCCAAAATTCCTAAAATTCCTAACTTTTGACCCTAATAGTTAGTTGCTTATTATTATTGTATTGCCCTCTCTTTAATGAGATTTTTCACAAACTGTGTACATCATTTCCTTACCATTTGCCATTTAAAATCTTGTCTTTATAATAATTTCTGAAAATTATTCTTCATATAAATGACTTGTTATTTTGAAAAGTTTGAGAAATTTTAAGTCGCCTTCTTCAAATGAAACGTATCAAATAGTTTTCCAAGACCCCAATGCTTGCTCATATTAATTGCTAGCATCAGTTCTTCTAGTGCTCAGGAAACTTTGACCTCTGCATCAGTAGTGTTTTATGCTGGGAAAGGACTCATTCATATTTAGCAAGAAGCTTGCTAATCATACTATCAATACTATAACAGCCTAAAACATGAAGGCCTCAAATGTTCCTTTTGGAAACAAGGTGTTTGTAAATCAGGAAATGGGATTATTTTGAAGTCTCTTCTTGAGTCTATTTTCTGGCTTCTTCCACACTGAGGAAGAAAAGTATAAACTTCTAAAGCTATAAAACTCCATAGCAGCTGCCTCTCAAAAGGATAGAGCAGAATAAGCAATAAAATCTACTGAAGTAGCAAAAATATTACAAACAAGCTCATTCTTTCAAAGGGCAACTGTACTGTTCAACGATAAAGCTTTCTTTTCATTGTGATTTTTAGCTTCTGTGTTAAAAACATGGCCTGTCAGGTATGGTCCATATAGAAGACACAACAAATACAACTTAAAACAGATCAAAGAGAAGAACTTGTTCATCAAACCAATAGCCCCAACCAATGGCAACCCTACCAAAATAGTCTACTTGCTTTATTGGCTCAGTGGTCATTTTTCTAATATTTTCATCAATTATTGTACAGTTTCCAATGTCCTGTGGTACCTAAAGTTAAATGATGTCTCCATCAATGACAGTAAGTAGTAGGCAACATAACCCAGCAAGTTAACTGCCAGCCCATTTGTTTCTATGAAAGTGCCATTTATGAAAAGAAAGTTCATTTTATGTAAGGTAAGTCTGGGTCTGGAAATAAAATAGAGCTGGCAAGGCAGACAGAAACACCACTTGCTGATGGCTGCATATTCGATTAAAAGTTAAACATGGTGATTAACAAAATCAAGAGTAGGAGCTGGAAAGGAGAATATAGTCTTTCCACAAAGACCGTGTTTGGACACTGAAACAATAGTTTAAGTGCTTTTATTCCAGCCACAGTCATATTACTGCTATTTGAAAACATAAAGGGAATATAATATTGTTCAGCATGTAGTTAAAGAAGGTAAAGAATAAAAGAAATCTTCATAACGCAACTGGTCTATTACAAAGGAAAAACTTCAATTAGCACCACTTTCAGGCTCTAAGGCTTCTTTTTATCTTTCTAGAGCTTCGACTCTGCTCATGAATGTCTTTCATCTCATTTGCTTTACTCAGACTGATGGCATTCGAGAGGTTTCCTAATAGCGCAGTGTGACAGTACATCCACTCTATCTGCTGAGAGAGAAAAAGTGTGCTGTTCTGTTTGTTAGAGGAGTTGACATAGAATGGCTCAAACAAATGCAAATAGGCATACAAGACAACTAATACTGGGGAGACAGCCTGGCCAGCCCCGGCCCGCCCCCAATCCTTCAGGGCAACATGGTGTTAAGGGTTCCTTGTATCTAACTTTCTGCAAACTTCAAATTCCTATTTTGTCACAAAGTGAGCGACATGATGACAGCTGGTAAACTCTCTGCTTAGAATGATGTGCCTGTGGTCTGACACTGCAGGGAGGTCCACCCCAAAGGTCACTGGGGGCTCAGAGAGTCAGACCTTCCTTTTGAAGTTGAGAGCATTTTAGACCCCCCGGGTTTGGCCACTTTGTGTGTGCTCTCCATATAGCTGATAGACTCTTCATGGGCAGCCCTTTTATCTTCTTTATTTGGCTAATGACCTGTGTATTTTTCGTTATCACATGCTTTGGGATATCCGTGTCCCCAATGGTGGCAGGTCAGTTTGTTCACTTTAGACTCTAACGGCTATGCCTTTTGGACTCTCCATGAACTTGATTAGCTAGACCTTTACTCAACAACAAAAATTTTTTTTTTTAATAGCAAAAGATCAATCAAAAGGTTCGTTGAAGACAGGTATTTTAAGGAGAGCCGCAAAGGCAAATGGATAGTTACTTTATAAATGGTAGGACATTTTCAGAGAAAAGATAGCTAAAAATAATGATATAAGGCTTGAGACGATAATAATTACAATAATAGTCCTAACATTTATTGAGCTCTATTGTAATATCTCTATGCTTTCCACAGATTGTCTCATTCAATATTCATTATGGCCTTTTAGGCTTGTCAGGACTAACATCCACACTTTGCAGATGAGGGAAGGATGTTTAGAGAAGTCAAGGAGCTTAAGCAAGGCCCCACAGGGTGGAGCTAAAATCCTTTGCTGCACCAAGCCAAGTAAAATTTTGGTGTGACATTTGAAGTGACATTGCTAGGTCTTGGACTCCAATTTGTAGCGGTACAGCAGCGGGGCAGGATTCCCAGCCAGCTCTTTAAAACCAAGGTTATGAAAAGAGGGAGGCCTAAAGAAAGCTAGAGTCAGATCTCTGCAAGGAAACAGAAACAATCTGAATTTAATTAAGACAATATCTCAACCTACGGACACAGGACCAAAAGCAGAGAAAGAAAAGGGTGACAATTCTGTAACATTGCCACTTGGGTACAGCAATCAAGGAACACAATAGCAAGGTGATACATCTGAGAGCCACTGAGCACTGCTTCAGATTAATCACTACGTGTTTCCATCAGTAACCCTTCTGTGTTGTTGTCTAAATTTAGATTCCAGCTACTATAAATAGTGTCATTATTACTTACATCATGCTCATGACATCGAAGACTATGTCATAAACCACTCCCATCCTTAGAATACATGCTCGACACTGTTTCTTAGGAAAGGTTTATCCTAAACTTTCCTTTCTCTACCCTGTTTTCCCTAACCAACTATAGTAATTAATTATTTTTGGCTTCCAAAGAGAAAGATGGACTTTAATGTACTTGGATACAATTAGGCAAATCCATCATTTGACCCTGAATTTCATATTTGGTACTCCTACTAAGGAAAGACAACAAATTTTCTATAGGCTGTTAAACGAATGATTTGTTGTACTGCCATGTATGCATCATGGGAAGAAGAAAACATTTAGCAATTGTACTGCTTCCTCCTAGAATAACCTTTCTTCAGACTACTCAATGTAAAGGACATGTGATGACTGTGTCAGAGCAATCAACCTTCTCCCCTTTATATTTCAAAGTGACCCACCAAAGATGCCAGAATAAGATTAGAAAGATATTTATTTCTCTGTTGAGTGTGGATAAAGAACTCTCTTTCCTGGCAGGGTAACCATAATTATTTTTTACCTTTTGACAGTTTTTAGAAGCTAGGTAGAGAGAATAGCTACTCACGTTCTCCTTGTCAGGAATCCCTAGAAGAGGAAATGGAGAGAGAGAGAGAGAGAGAGAGAGAGAGAGAGAGAGAGAGAGAGAGACCATGAATTGTAAGATCAACCTTGAATCAACCATGAATTACAAAATGAAACTGAAATCATTTGCTGAATAAAGCCACGTAAAATTTTGGTATTTCCAAAAACAACAACAACAACAACACCCCCCCCGCCAAATAAAAACCCTGCATAATACTGCTTAGAAAAACAGCACCGGGCTAGCCAAGTGGCACCGTGGTTAAAAGCTGGCTTGGGACGCCAGTGGCCCGGGTTCGGATCCCACATATGAGGGCCAGTGACACTGCCCTCAAAAAAAAAAAAAAAAGAAAGAAAAACAGTAGCATCTATCAAAATCTGTAGCATGAATAAATCAATGAATCAGGAGCAGGGTTGTGTGCCAGACGACAACACTTCATGCCAACTTAGCTTTTCTACCATATGCTTTACCTTCCCAGAGATAAAAGTCTATCCCTGATTCATTTGTACCATGTGAGCAGCTAATTTTTCTGTCTTGGCCACCAGAGTAATCAAAATTTGAGACAGGACACATCAACTCTCAAGTTGCACATAATGTAATTGTACATTTCAAACCACCTCACACTGCTACAGGGATTTGAACCTAGGGACACATTGCACATAAAACTCACCAAAATACAGCTTTCATTTGGGGTAAAACAAAGTCCTGCTGCCTCCAAGTCAGATCTGAGCAGGGCACTGGCTGTTTCCAGGGAATCTCAGTTTTCTTAGCACAGAAGTTAAAAATTCATCCATTTGTTCATTCATTTACACAGTTCATGAACACCTACTATAGACAGGTCCCGGTCCTTTGCACTTCCTTTGGGGCTGCTCCTCTGACAGACATGGAAAGGGTGGCCATACTGGAAGGCCCAGAGCCCCAGCAGAGTTTAATGCTCCCAGTACAATGGACACAAGAGGCCTTATATTGAGGAGACATAAAAGCACGCGTGGTGTTTATCTGTGGCTTGCACCAAGCTTCGAACCACTGAGGCAGTGAGAGGTGGTTTGCAATGTAAAAATAGAGTGCATCCAAATTCTGAGTAATCAGGACATTCTGCGTTTAATAAGGGGCTACAGTGATTTATAATAGTGGCATTACAAGAATGGAGTGACCATCCTAATAGGCAGCAGAGCAGTACACAGGAGGGATAAGAATGGAAGAAACCATTTGGAGACATTCCCTAATCAAGTGTTGGCTCCAAACTTAGCAAGAGGGTATAAAATCTCAGGCAAGAAGCAGGAGGACAGAAAGGGTTGTCCTCCCAAACGGAGAGTACCAGTGGGTATGCTTGCCATCACTTCCCAGATCTGTCAGAAAGAGTGAGGGTGGTCTAATGCTAGCACTCAGAAACTCATCTTGAATCTCTCCCTCCCTCCCTGCCTCCTTCTACTCATCTATCCATCCATCCAATCAACAACCATTTGAAAGGACTAGAGTGATTGCATGAGGTGATACCGGGGTGTAACGGAAGCTTACTTTCTAGGGGGTTTAAGGTAAATACACAGTTGCACAAATCACCATAACTCAGCTGGAAATTAGGGTCCCTGTAGAGAAATAACATTGACAAGGTGATTTGGGGCCGCGCAGGACCTTGAAAGCTGGGTGAAGGCATTAGCAGCCTTGGAATTGTGCTTTCCATGGCAGGCCACGTACAAATATTAAAAGGTTTTGAGCAACAGAGTGAGATGATCAGGAAAAAGGAGGGAAGGGATTGTTCATAATTAACAGACATTTAGGACATAAAAACCAGATGCAATGGCATGGTGCTGGATTGAATTCCAGTTTAAGCAATGAGCTATAAACAGTTTCAGTTGGGGAAATCTGAATATGAACTAGATAGTGGATGTTATTAAGGAAATCCATACCAGTTACTAGATGTGATAAGGGTGCTGTCGTTACGCATGGAAACGTTTTCATTTTCAAAAAATAGCTGCTGAAGTATATGGGGTAAAATGTATGTATATATGATCAAAAGAAAGAGTTGTGGCAATTATTAATTTTACAATACACATTAAGTTAGTAAACGAATCCTATTTAAACATTTAAATTTTAAGATTAATTTAATCGAAGTGATGAAAACATCAGGGGGGTAATTAACTGTATCATCATTCTGTATGTTTGAAATTTTTCACAATAAAAAGTAAATTAAAAAAAAAAGTTCTGCGTAAGTCAGCTGTAGGGTAGACCAAGGGTGAGATACTGAAGGTTCAGGATTAGCTGGGTCAGTTTTGCCCTCAGGTCAAGAGTTACACGGCCCTCAGCAGGTGTGTGTGGAGGGAACAGAAATGAAAGGATAGGAACACGACCAAGGAAGGAACCTGGGATGGATAAGTGATTAACCCCAAGGGGTGGAGGTGAGGGGAAGGAGGACTCCAAAATGGTGAGGGTGTCGAGTCTGGTATAAGGGAGGAGAACAGTGGAGTCATGAATGGAAGTGAGCTTTCAGGAGGAGGATCAGTTTTGTGGGGATCGGGATGTGTTCTGATACTGATATTTTGATTTTCAGAGACCGGTAGGACATCCAGAAAGAAAGAGAACCTGCAGTCATTTGCAAAGCTCAGCTGCTCTTTGGAGGAATCAGAGGTATTGGTTCAGGACGTGTTTATATTAATGGCAAGGAAAGGGGAAAATATAGAGGAAAAACAGCCAAGGCTGTCTGGGTCAAACCTAGGCTTTTGAATGAGAGGATAAGTACCTGCGAAAGAGACAAATGGTCAGAGAGACACGAGAAAACAAGGAGAAGGCAGTGGAGCCTGGGAACCATGGGAGAATGGAGTCTGAGCATGGGAAGCCTTATTCAATTCAGAGAGAATGGGAACCAGTAATGACTGGGTCTGGTTATTGGTTGGTCCCTGGAAGCTGCAGAGTGGTTTGAGTCACTAAGTTTGGGACAGAAGCCAGACTTCGAGGGGTTAAAGAGGAAATCACAGCTAACATCATCCGGGTGTTTATTATATGCTTGGAACCCTTCTAAACACTTGACATGTTTTGCTTCATTTAATCCTCACAGTAATCCTGTGAGGAAACCAAAGCACACAGAGACTAAGTGCTTTGCCCAAGGTCACACAGCTAGGAGATAGCACAACTGGGATTTCAACTCAAGTACTTCTCATGAGCCAGTGAGCCCTAGATCAGCCAGGAGAGAAAAATCAAGCACAGGGAAAGGAAGGAAAAAAAAAACAACAAACAAAAACCTGCCCTCCTCCCCCAGGACAGAGGAGAAACAGGGAGAGAGAGAGACAGACAGACAGAGGGCAGAGGCTACTCAGAAATAGTGAACCAAAGGGGAAGGAAGACCTCGGTCAAGTGGGGAAAACAATCACCTATAGAGAGTGACAAGTCTGGGAGTAAGAGTGCGGAGGAAGATAGGAAGAGGAGCAAGGAAGGAGATAGGAAGAGTACTGGAAGGCTGACTCTCGCGCTGTGAAGATGCTTGGCCCCATCACAGTCTAGCAGAAGTGCTGCTACAGCTTCAAAAACCCCAGCACTTGGTATCTTGCCACGTGTAAATGTGCAAGAGCCAAATAAGGGGGCTCAGCGATGCCCCGAGCATCTCCCAGAGATGGTAACCAGTGCTAAATAGATGCTTCCAACATGCACACACAGATAGTCTCAGGACACAGGATTTCTTTGAGCCTAGTGAGCACTGGCGAGAAAAGAGTATCACAGAGAAAAACTCCCTTTTATGATCAGACGGAGACTGGTCTCTTGTAAAGGGCTTGGAGTTTGGAGAGGCTCTGATTTAAGGAGAATAATGACACGTGCTGCTTCTTTCTTTGATCAATAACATCAAAATAAGCAAGAGGCGGGGCTCTCAGGTGTCTAGACATGACTGGGACAAACAGTTCATGAATTCCATTTTTTTTAAAGAGCACAGAAACAACACTGGATTTCACTATAAAAATGAAGAGATTCCGAGAAAGCATTTTAAGTATGCTGAAGTTCCTCCTGGCACCAATGCATTCCTCCCTCTATTAGCTAAAACCACACAATAATACTGTGCTCACAATTTTTTTAAATAACCCATGTGGGCGGGCAGGTCTGTTTATCCACAAAGGAGTATGGAAACTTATTCTGTCAAGCTGGTGTAGGACATATTTTTTTGTCACATGAAAACACACACCACAGGACACATTTTTAGATACAAAATGTTCACATGTTTCACTTACTGTCATTGTTAGATCCCGTTTCCATAACACCATAAGGAGGAGCCAGAAGTCCTGCCATGTACTGTCGATATTTCTGAAAGACAAGATTGTAAACTCAATGCACAAATATTTACTCCCTCGGAGCATTCATTTATTTACACGTTAAAAAGCAGAAACGTTGGTTGTCAGGAAGCATCTGAGTTTTGTATTTATAGAGCCATGAAACGTGCTGTCTGGGATATGTGGTCTAAAATAAAGATGCTGTGTGCTAAAGAGGTCTTCCTGAATAAGAGTGAATGTTCTCACGGCCCCGGTAGGGGTTTCTATCTCAGCCAGTTCATTTATGTATTTGTGACTGATGAAGCGGATTTTGTAGGCTTTTACCCTTCCTCTACTCTTGCTCTGCTTCTCTCACTCCTGCAAATAAACGCTCAGGTTTTTGTGGAGGGAAAAGACACATGGTTTTTAGAGATGCAGATACAAATAAATAGGTGAATGGCACTGAATCAGCGTTCTTTCAAAGCAAAAAGCAACACATCTCTGGAAAATGTCTGTTTTGAAAGCAGCTGATTTGCTTCCATTTACCTACTTCCTTTTACATCATACACCTGCCCACATGTGACCTGCAAAGAACTTTTGGTATGCTGTCAAATAGAAAGGGTTTGGCTTCCTTTAGAACTCTTTGGATTCCCCTGAATTGTATCCCCGTGGCTTTTGGTCCAGGTATGCTTTCAAATCTGGGGCTCAGCAAATATATATTAGCCCCTGGAGTCAGTGCTGCTTCGGAGGGATAAGGCTTGGTGAGCATAAAGCAATCTGGAGCCTCCGGCAGGAGAGGAGTGGCATTTACGAAGAATGGAAAATGAATATTAGCATCCTCTCCTCTCAGGTAATAAATATAGCCTCCTCCTCCCCTTTCGGAATGAAAGCTGGGGAATTTTATTTATTGCATGGTGTCATGTATATTTATGGTTTGTAATTATGATGACACATAAATATTAAACAGCCTCAAAAGAATTGACGCTTTGTAATATGCTTGTGGGTTACACAAACGTCAGCAGAAAAGACCTCATCTGTAGCAATGGGCAGCTGGCAGCATGCAGTATTTGAGCGACCATCTGGCCCATTTGGTAGATGTGAATGGTGTTTGTAATGTAACATTGATGATTCCTCAAAAGAGCCTTCTTCTAATCAAGATGTGACTAGCTTTTATCTTTTAATGCTTTTTTGTTCTCATTCTGTGGCAACTTGACTAACACCTGCACACAAGCATGAAAAATCATGGTTTTCTCGCCTCGGAGTTAACTCATCGCTCAAACATCCCCACATAATCAATCTATCACCCTGAATTCCTGACATATCCTTTGATAACTTCCCAGTTCCAATTCACTTCCTTCTGATGACACCATCTACTCTTCCTCATGCGAGAGCGTGGATTAAACCCATTTCTCGGCAGGACATTCTGCTGGACTCAGAACGAAACAGGCTCAGAGAGAGCAGGCAGGGAAGGGGCCAGGGCCGCCTGGTAATGGGGCTTATTGGCACTGAAGTGATGAACTGAAAAATGAGAGATGACTGTATTAGTCAATCTAGACTGTGGAGCAGTGCAGATCTTCACAGACGTTTAAAGGCCACTTCCAGCTTTCTGACAAACAGAACACTAAAGGAATTAACCAAGGCCATGGTTAATAAGGATCCCACATGAAGTCAGCACAAGGCCAACTTAAGCCTGAGAACAGCAGTTTTTCAGAGGTGACCCAGCGCGTCTTCATGGCGGTTACTCAATGTCACCGTGACACTGCTCCCACATCCCAGCTGCTGGGGTGTTTGGTGGCCTGAGTCCCCGACAACGTCCCCTTTGGGGCCTTGGGGGACCTCTCCCTGCAAAGCCTTTCTCTGGATCCCAACACACCCTGACACCTCAATAACTTGAATGGCCTCACTTAGTCGTGTTTAAATCACCATGTGCACTGGGGAATGGCTATGCCTTTACCTGCCACAGACCCCGACCTACCCCGTGGAAGGCCCCTGGCTGGAGGACTCCTCAGCCTTCCCACTCCAGTCCTCCAGGACCACTGAAGACAGTTAGAAAATTGGCTATTCATAGGACCAGAAAACCACAAGGGCCTTCAAGGGTCTTAGAAGAGCTTGCTACACTTTGTTCTTAGGATCTCCTCCCGGCTTTGTCACTAACCAGCTGGGTTGCCTCAAACACCTCCTTCAAGATCTCTGGCTTCAGTTTCTTCATCCATAAATTGGGTGCTCTGAATTTGACCCAGGGTTCTTACATTTTGTTCTACAGAACGCTGAGTTGCCCCAGACAAGGGCATGATGCAAACAGGGCCTTCAGCTCCCATGGCAACTAGAGTGTCTTCACTTTGATCTGTTTTATAAATTAGAGTCCTAAGAGCAATTTCATTTGAAAGATGGCATTTGTGTCAAAAAAAACCCAAAAGTTTACAAACCACAAGATTAAAGAATCTCTAAACTTCCAGCCAGACAGAGGTCACTCAAAGATATCCACGAAGAATCAACAAAGACTAATTTAGGATTTGTCTAGAGGTATTAGGGGCTCTACTCTATGTTAGAAAGACTTCCGTGGTTGCGGATTGGCCAAGAGACATGTTGCTTGATACCTGAAAGGTTTATTTAAAAATATGGGTACTAAGAATTTATCTGAGATGCACTCAGTGCAAAGCTGACCTTCTCCAACTGAACTGTGAAGAACACTCCACCCCATCCCCGCCCCTTCAGGGTGGCACCCTGCGGGGCTGGCAGGAATGTGAGAGGGGTTAACCGGAGCTCTTCCTGGAGCTTAAATTTTATTTCATGTCAAGTAGTTTAGAGGATTATTTTTATACTTTTATATTATGGAGTAGAAAGTTAAATTTGCATAAATTTTAAAGATTAAAAGCATGAGACTTCAAAGACATTTCGAGCTTGCTGCTGGCTGTGTCTAGCTACAAAGGGTCTAGATCCAGGGCATAATGGATTGATTTTGTCTGCATTCGGGGAACTTCAATGGGAAAAACCAAGAACCTCTGATGTTATGGAAAGTGGAAAGACATCAGAATCACACAAGAAGGGAGTCTTAATTCTAACTCCACCACATGCTACCTGTATGAACTTGATTGAGTAAGTGACCTACCTCGGTGTTCTGGCTAAGGAACCTGAGATAGTAACACCCATCTTTCAGGACCATTGGGGGATGAGAAAAAAAATCTATAAAAGTGCCCAGCACATATTAGGCACTTAATAAATGGTTGTTGACAGTAATCATAATAATATAGAAATAATGAGTTAAGGACTAATCAAGCTATCACAGTATATCTGATGATATTTCCCAAGCAGGCCGTCTTCAGCTTTAGGAAACAGCATTCCCTACACAACAACTTCATTACTGAGGCTGTTGTTATACGTGCAATATAAACACTCACGATTCATCTACTGACCTGTCTGTTAAATGGGGCTGTGGAGAAATAAGAATTTAAGTAACAGACTTTCTTACATAGTTTTATAGTAGACTGCCTGTTTTTATATCCACATGGCAAAACAGTCCAAGGAGAAAGGAAGAGTACAAGAGAGCGAGGCCAGAAATAGGTCAACAAAAATAAGCAATGCTTTTCTGCCATCAGGACTGTTTTTATCAACAGGGTCCTTTTAAAAAAGATTAACCTGTAAATTACAGTTGGCCAATTTGTAAAGCAAAGCCAGTGCCTGTGGTTCAGAACAGAGGGAAGAGGGATGGGAGTATGGTGGTGGTGGTGGTGGTGGTGGGTGGCGGGCTAGAGTAGAGGGGAAAGAAGATGTCCTTGGGCTTAGGAGGCCAGATGCCGGTCCCTAAACTGAGGTGATGATGTGCTACCAGCTATATTAATGTTCCCTGAGAAGTGACAAAAGATGACAGTCTCAGAAAGGTTAAAACCTAGCCCATCTTTCATCCAATCCATTGCCCCCAACAAGCCTCTGAGGAAGGCTGACAGGAACGCGGGTAGAACAACTACCAGGCCAAGGGGTGCTGGGGCGAAATCCTGCTCTGCTCCATGGCCTTGAGCCCTGGCCTGGGGCCGCTCCCACCCAGATCAGGGAATGCCTCCCTCTAATTTGCACAAAGGCTCCATATGGGCCAGGAGCCAGGAGTTGGGTGGTGTCTGCTGGGAGAGGAGGCATACTGGAGCACAGATATGCCACACTCCGAAAGGCCAATCTGTTTGTAAAGCAGGACTCGCAGAGAATAAAGGAAAGCTGGCAGCTTGAACCCTAGCTGGACCCTCTATGCTAAGAGAAGAAGGGGTCCCAGGAAGGCAGGACACCTCACCCTGGAGGTCACCATATTCCTGACACACTGTGAAACCTTTTCTGGATGTTCTCCATGCTGCTGCCTGTTGCCAAGGCCCAGCTAAGCTACCTGCAGGAGCCTCTGCTAGAGAGGCCAGTGTGGCACCTGACAGTCACCACATTCCTGCCCAGCCAGCGGCAGCCAGGCGGAAACCGGAGCTTTGGGCACACCCGTTCCCAGCAACTGTAACCTCCCCACCCCAATCCTCCTAGGCCTAGGAGATCATCAGGTTGCAGGGAAAACATAAACAGCATGCTTAGGCTGGGATATCAGCACTAGAAAAGCATTAAACACAGGAAGCCATGACGATGAGTGACAGGCATTGGTGTGAACACCTGCGGGGAGGGGCATGTGCTCAGAACAGGGACACACAATGAGAACCCGGGGTGGGCAGTGTCCAAGATCAGGGAAGAACAGAGAGGGCAGTTCCAGGGGTGTGGGGCAATGTCTTGTCATAATGTCCCATTCATTACATCTTTACTAGGTTCTCCCAGCGTATTAAAGCTGAGTTCATAAAATGTAATGGTAAACAGTTCGTTTGTGCTTTCTCTGAAAGCATCGTAACTGTGTGGTGGACTAGCTTAAAACAGGTGTATAAAGTCTAGGTCCCCTTTTTTCTGTTTCTTGGCAACAGTTCTTTCACAACTTCTGTATGATATACAAGGTATGTTGTGAAAATGGACATGGCACTTTGCTCTAAAATCTCAGAAAGCTAGGCAATTCTTCAATATGCGAAGAGTAGAAAAGAAGAGAAAATGCAAAGCAGTTGTAAATGGAAACCTTCAGGCAGAATCTTTCTGTTTACCCTTGAAAGCCATATGTACTGCTTTCCTCAGAGCAGATCACTGGCTGGACTGGCTTCCCTCCTTATGCCAAGGTATTCTGTTTCTTTGTTTCTTGATTTTTTTATAGCATTGGCATAATGGGGCACCACCAAGCACTTCCATCAACACTTCTTCAGTGATGTTTAATTACATCCTTTGGCTCTATTACAGATATTTCTAAATGGAGGCAAAATTCTGCTTGCCAGCTCTTGGCCATTTTTAATTCATGACTGACCTGCAAAAGCTGTAGTTTGGAGTGTGATCATCACAACGGTAGCTAATGGAGGAAGTTTCCAAACCCAAATCGTCCAAGAATCCTAGACGAAAGCCCGAGTGGGATGACGCTCCAAGTGAGCAAATAAAGTCTTTCTGAAAAAGCCACCTGCTTGAAATTCTCTCTCTTCCTGGATCATGAAGGTATAGGGGCCCTAAAATACCCTCAAGCGAGAGCAGACTTATTCACTGTGAGGAGCAAAAGTTTAGCCAGCTCTCATGCAGTCAGACTTAGAATAGAGGTTATTCAGATTAACCCTGAAGGAACAGGAGAATAAAGAGGCATTCACTTAGTCAAGGTGATGAGGGAGGCAACAGTGGGGTACTCACAGGCCTTGCATCTAGTGATGGGGACAGCCCTTCCCACATGACCATACAAACAACCATCTCAGCACAGTTGTGCCAGAGGCTTGAAAGGAAAACAATACAGTGTGTAGTGAAAATGTGGCTGGCTGGTAGAAAGTGGGGCAAATTCAGATTTGGGAGTCAGGGTGATGACATGGAATCTGAGGCTGAGGAGGCCTGGGGATGAGGGGCAGGGGCCAGGGAGAACCAGCCTCCCAGATAGAGAGGAAACACATGTGGTGTTAAGAGATGAGGCCAGTCTGGTAGAGGAGTCAGGACAAGGCGGTGAGGGAAGGTGGTGAGGTCACAGCTGTGCAGGGGCCTGACAGGTAACGCCTTGCAGGTCCTGCAGAGGATTTTGAACACTATCTAAGCAGTACAATGGGAAGCAGTTTAAGTGGATAAGTGACAAGAACAGAGAGATCTGTTTAAAGGCTCATTCTGGCTGCTGAGTGGAGAATGGGTTTTTTTGGTTTTTTTTTTTGAGGGCAGTGTCACTGACCCTCAGGTGTGGGACCGAACCGGGGCTGCTGGCTTCCCAGGCCAGCGCTTAACCACTGCGCCACTTGGCCAGCCTGAGAATGGTTTTGAAGGGGAAAAAAGGAAGGCATAAGCCCGTAAAGGGAGGGCAGGCCTGGGTGTGGCCCCTCAAAGAGGCCTGAACTGGGGAAGAGGTAGAGGATGAGGCTAGCACAGGGGGTGGTAAAGACACTTCATTCCTAGAGGCTAAACTACTTATAGTTAATGATATTAAAGACTCAGGTTTGTTGTTGAAGCGCACTCAATACATCTGTACTTTTAATCTGACTAAAAGGTTTGTAGATTTCGAGGGTCTAACTGCAATGATTATAATTTAAGTTAGTGCACTCTCGGCATATTTGGCTAATTAAATTAGCCCTGAGCTCCTTTTAGGGAAACTCAAATTGAGAGCAAGACATACACACAGTAGGTCAATGCAATTTAACTGGGAGTCATAAAGGAATTTGTTCTGGAGCTGTTATTGCATAATAAATCCTCATACTTCTCTTTTTGCTAAGCCTGAACCTACTACAGTCCAGCTAACATATAAATGTGACTACGAACATTGAAAAACATAACCACTGCCTCCTTATTTACAGAAAAAACTTGATTGACATTTAATTTCACCATATCAGTCTTCAAAGGGTGATAGCTGTTAAGTATAGTTATTCTGAATTAAAATGTTCAAGCCCAGCTCACGGAAAACTAACAGGAATGTCAGTAATACATATCACGGAAACACACACGTTCTGAAACAGCGCTTAAATACTGATGCCACAGAATTAGAATGCAGGGGCCATTTGAAAAGCTAAAATAAAGGATCATTTCACAGTAAGTAATAGCCCATGACCATCATCCCATTAGAACAAATCTACCAACACTTTGTTTTGCTTTCTTGCTCTACCATGTGCTGCACAAAGGGTCGTAGGCAGAACAGAAGGGGGACAGAGGAGTGACTCAGGGGTTGCTATGGTCTGAGCGTGTCCCCTCCCTCATTCATACATTGAAATCCTAACACCCAAGGTGGTGGTATTAGGAGGTGGGGCCTCTGGAAGGTGCTTAAGTCATCAGGGTGGAGCCCTCAGGAATGGGATCAGGGTTCTTAGCAGAGACCCCAAAGAGCTCCCTAGGTCCTTCTGCCATATGGCACTGGGAAAAGGGCCTTTACCTGACCATGGTGGCATCCTGATCTCAGATGTCCAGCCTCCAGAACTGTAAGAAGTAAATTTCTGTTGTTTATACGTCACCCAGTCTGTGGAATTCTGTTGTAGTCACCCAAACGGACTAAGACAAGGGGATTGGAAGACTTGACTGGCTCAAACAGGTATCTGAATTTCCCACTCTGGAGACATTCCTTTAGCTTCTGGCTTTGTCCCCCAAATTCTGAAAGCACTGGGCCATAGATACTATGCATTTCTCTGGTTATTTTTGAACCAGATTTCTGTAGAAGTATCCATGTATAACTCACCTTAACCCTTAACCCCAATCCTGCCCTGTAACCCTCAGTGGACATTAGGTACCCCAGCTTTCTCCATAGTCATGCACCCTGGATGCTAGAATGGACACTATACAAGGGCAGTGGCTTTTAGCTGTTTTGTACATTGATGGCACTCAGCAGCCTGCAGGAGCCTGCTTAGCTTCAACGATTCTCGACTTATGGAGACTTTCTTTTTTTTTTTTTTTTTTTTGAGGGCAGTGTCTCTGACCCTTATATGTGGGACCCGAACCAGGGCCGCTGGCTTCCCAGGCCAGTGCTTACTTAACCACCGCGCCACTCTGTCGGCTCAAAATTTTCAACTCGTTTTTTTGTTTGTTTGTTGTTGTTTTCTTTGAGGGCAGTGTCATTGGCCCTCATATGTGGGACCCGAACCGGGGCCGCTGGCTTCCAAAACCAGCTCTTCACCACCGCGCCACTCAGCCGGCCCTGGAGACTTTCTACTTCAATTCATTCCAAACTCCTACAGCTTTTCTGCCCACACACATTGTTTTTGCCTGCTTTCTTCATCTCCCTTAATTATCATCATTTCTATTATTTCTGTTCCAAGATCTATGCCAACTGGAAAATCACAATAAAATAGCTTAGGAAGCTTCTGGTTATTGTGGGATATTGCACCCCCTGAATCCTTTGAATGGTTCCTGGTTTTTATCATCTCTCTACTCTAGATTATCATCTCTCTACTCTCTACTGTAGATAATGTCTTCCCTACAGTGTGATCTTAGGGGGTTCACCCATGCCCCGTACTTTCTAATTCCCCTCCATCTCATTGAATAACAGATTAGGCTCCTCTTCTCCCAGCCTGAACACTAGGAGGTGTCAATAATGAAAGTGGTGCCTTAGCCATCCTGGAAAATAGAGGAGCAGAGAGCATTATAGTGCCATGTGTCAGAGGGGGTGGGGCATCACCCCACCCCCCACCCCCGCCCCGAGGGCAAGGATGAAAGAAAGCTTTACGATCCAGGCAAATGGGAGCTCCGTCCAGCTCTGCAAACATCCCCGGTGCTAACAAGACTTTCAAGCCTGCACGTGAGCTGCCCTCCTCCTGCTGCCCCAGACTCAGTTCCCACATTCTTCCCCAGGTCACTTGTCTCCAACCACACTGGCCCCTTTCGGCGCACTCAGTCTTCCCCTGCCTGGGATGGGCTTCCCACCACCAGCCTTGCTAATTTCTACTCTTCTGCACTTATCCATGGTTTCCTCGGAGTGGCCTTCCCTGAGCTCCCACCTTATGTGAGTCTCTCTCCCAGCAGCATGTCTTAGTCATCAATGTTTTCCATCAGTGTGCCCAGGCAGTATGTGCTTATGTACCGTATGTGAGTGTGTGCTGGTTCTATGCCTTTCTCCTCTGTTCCATTACAGGCTAACAGCAGGCAGGGACCACATCAATATTCTCCCACCACATGTCTAAAACCTAGCACAGGGCCTGGGACATAGCAAACTTTCAGTGACTATTTGTTGAGTGCATGAATAAGTGAAAAAATTTCTTGAGCACTCTGAGGTTCAGGTTCTTCAATAATAAACCAGAAATATTACCATGTGGAAGAGCTGACTGTAGAAACCATGTACAGATCTTCACAGCCCAGGCACACGATAAATATTGGTTCCCATTCCCTCTACATCATGTCTTCTCATGCCGAATCTGCTGAAAGGCATATTTCCATTTTAAAATACTAATGCTTGAAAGAAATTAAGCCTAATGCATGAGAATCTACAAAAATAAATCTAATTATTTGGAGCTATGATGAAAGAAGTTATTTGAAATCATACCATGTACACGGTTAAATATCTCTGAGATGTTTGTTTAGAAATACACCTCTGCTTTCAGAGGGGGGACAGAGGAAGCATGAAGATCACTTGATGCTGATAAAAACAAAACCTAAATTTGACACATCAAAATCTATTTAAATTACAAAATTGAATGCTAATCAATTTTGGAACTTAAAAGAAAGGTACAGAGGAATAGAGCAGCCAGTCTGCTCCACCAGAATTAGCACCAAAATATGCTCATTAGTGAGAATTTCATTTAAAGCAACCCATATATGAATCCTGCTGAAAAAACTGGCAGCCATATATAAAATAGTCAAAGGTAGAAAATGATTCATTTTACATATCCGGCTTATTTTTTTCATAATTCTGCCTATTGCTGTTTCTTTCTAAGCCACATCATCTTTAATGATTGCCTTTTAGTTTTGTTCTAACTACTATTCTCCCCCACATACACCCTCCACTCCTTCCCTCCATCTTGCTCCCTTTCCCTCTCTTCTCCCACCATCCACTCTCCCCATCCTTACTAAAACTATTTTTATTGCTATAAAATAAACACACAACAAAATTTAAACTACAAGGTTTATGAAATGAAAAAAAAAAAAAAATTCTTTCCCCCCACTACCCTCCACTTACTGACCTATCCAGTCTCATGGCCCAAATTCATTTTTCTGTAACTTCCAAAATATTTCTATCTATACACCAATATATAATCTCAATTGGCTTTCAACCAATGGGATCGTATGGTATATAATGTTTTATCCTCTTTTCTTAATCTCTCCTTAATAATATATCTTGGATAGCTTTTGATATCAGAGTACATTTCACTGCTGCTTTCTTGTTAGACACCTAATTTTTTTTTTTTTTTTTTACTATATTCCCATTGAACCCAATTGGGAGAAATCTGGAAAATATATTGAAATTACATCATCAAAAGATCTTCCCTGAGTTTAAGGCAAAAAGATAAAGATCACAAAAAGATGAAGATTATCAAGTGGTGATCTCAGCGTTAGTCTTGAAAATGAGATAGCATTGTAAAAATTTAATTCCAAGGCAAACAAATATGCAAGCATATTACTCAGAAAAGTTTTTTGATCTCTTTGATGGCTCTATCTAATTGGTGTCATTATGTTGTAACTCTAGCGACTGCCAACTGTATTTCTGTAAACTTGGCAAAGGCCTCTCATGTAATACATTTCAGGAAAAAAAATATTGTGTGTGCTCTCTCCCCCAACACTATCAGGAGGAAAACGAAACTTAATTACATTTCAATCTCTGACAGTTCAAAAATAATAGAACAGAAAGTATAAAACATTACGGATGGCACTTGAAAATCATTAGTGTTAAAAGGAGCCAGATTTGCTGATTTTGATAACTGCCTTGTGGTTATATAAGAAAATGTCCTTAGGTAGGGGTAAAGGAGAACAAATGTCTCAATTTACAAATGATTCAGAAACATATAAGAGAGATGGATAAAGCAAATGGGGCAAAATGTAAACAATTGGTAGAATCAGAGTAAAGAAAGAGTCTAGGGGAATTATTTATACTATTCTTGTAACTTGTCTGAATATATTTAAAACAGTATCAAAATTAGAAGTTACCAAGAAAGGAAAAGAAGTCAGAGTTGAAACTTTGAATGGTTTTTTGTCATTCATTGATTCTGTCAACATCTGCTTTTCCCAACTCGGCTCAGTTACAAGCTTTCCCCATTGTGTAGGTCCAGCTGCCTCTGCCTTTCCAGCAAGTCCTTATCGGAGTGGGAGTTCTGCCTCCACCAGCAGGGAAGGGCCAAAGCTGCCCCCAGGTGCCATGCATCCAGGTATCTGGCATGTGGGGAGGAGAGGTGCAGGAGTGGAAACGGTTACTACACCACGGTTTTCCCCTAATCCCACCTCAAGTGCTTGGCCCCCAGATCTGGGCTTTGGCCTTCACTCCTTGTGTGTCCATTTGTTGCTGGGACCATAGCCCAGCCTTCAACACATTCCACAGCCTGCTTTGCCCTTGCCTGCCCCTCTTCCCTAGGGGAGAGTTCTTGTCCTTTATACTTCTAGTTCTGGCCTGAAATACAGTCCCTTCTTTACAGACGACCCAAAAGCACGATGTAATCACTTGGTCTGCTTTTCTTTTCTGTCACGGTTGGTAAACCTTCTCTCCAAGCCCCACCCGAGTGACCAGAGGATCCCATGGTCTCAGTGTCATCCTGGATCAAGTCAGAACATTCTGGGCTCTTCTGACACTGTCGTTTTGATTGTTGGCCACTGCCCTCAGGGGGTCAGCCTTACAGCTTTTGTAACTAGGTTTTCTGGGAAGTGCATTCTGACTTCCTTGGACTCTCCACACTGCGTTGCCTTGAGGCCCAAGGACACCAGATGTCCCATCTCCCATGTTAACAGAGCTGAAGAGTCTAACTGTCCCCCACAGATTAGCCTTTGATCACACACGAAAACAGATTTCTGCGGCAATCTAGAAACTTACCTTCAAATGTCAATTCCCTGCTCACAAAATAGCTCCACTGGGCTTTCCTATAAATTATCTCTACAGTGCTAGAAGGAGAGAAACAACCTTTGTACCAATCAACACAAAAATCTAAACAACATAATACAGCAGTGCTATGCTTGTGAAAACTCAAAGTATAAAATATGAAGGTGTGTTTCCCAATATTTGTCACATACAGGTACTCTTAATTTTATTGCAGGTTTAAATAAAATTCCTGATGTTTTCAAAATAATATTATCCAAAATAACATTTGTCCAATTCAACATATATAAAACATATATGGAGAGAGCAAAAGTTTTATATATACATATACACAGAGGGTGCCAAATAATGTATACACATTTTAAGAAAGGAAAAAAATGTATTAAAATTGTAATATTCAATATATACTCATAACAAAAGATGAATACAAGTCACGTTTGACTTCTGCAATTACAAGAGGTGCTCAAAGTGGTGACCATCAGCGTCCAGGCACTTCTGATTATGGCGAACTACTGCTTGAGCAACCTTGACCAAAGTGTCCACTTGGATACATTCTTTTGGCACCCGCGGTAGTTTTAAAATAACATCTATTGAATACATTGAAATATACTTAAATTTGGTGGGGGATTAAAGCACATTGGGTCAGAGAGTCAGAACCATCTGGGGAGAGCACTTCACGGGGTAGAGGAGTGAGTGTCTTATTAAAAATTCATTAGAGGCCTCACTGGGAGAGAAAATACTACCAAGTCCTTTCTCATATGGGACACAGCTAATCTGGACAAAAAGGATTCTCCTTGCTTCCAGGAAAGTGTCAAGCCGAAAGTGACACCCAGGAGGAGGGCAGCCAGGTGAAGGCCTCTGAATCTAGACCCCAGGACCCAGGGGAAATCTTGTCTGAGCCTTCTCCACCCACCCCAGCCCTTCTAAATGATGACTCTCTGGTTCGTTTTCTGCTCTCTCCTCCAGCGAGAATGGCTGGTCCAGACCATCCGCATCCCAGGGAGCTGAGATGCCTACCCAAGTACTCTTCCCCTCACCTGTGGGTATGGGGCTGGCCAAAGTAGGGCTTTGCATCTGAGAGAGAATGCTGACTGGAGGAGCCTGTCTAAAGGGACATACAGAGTGGGGTGAGCTTGGGGAAAGGTACGGGTTGGGGGAGGAGCAGTTGGAGAGAAAAAGAGCAAGGACCAGAACTACTCAGATAGAGCAGAAAGGACATGGTCTGGGCAATGAGCCTGCAGGGGTACGCAGTGTGGGCAGGTGGGATTCGCTCATGTGGTGCAGGGTTCGCAGCCACACCAGGTCTCCTTCTGGCTCCCCTTGCCCACTCCAGCTCCTCTTTCCACTGGTGTGGCCCACATCCCCACCTGGATGTTTTCTAGGACCCCCACCTCTCTTTCAGATCTTTGTCTCCTGCTTTGAGACCCTTCCATCTTAACATTTCACCCCCAGCCCCACAACCTCCTGTAAGGAAACCCTCCTGACACCCACATCCCTCTTCTCATCTTGGATCCCCTCTGGCCCCTGGCTCTCCTGCTGTCCCCACTGCAGATCAGACCCCATGCAGTTGTGCTCCAGTCACTCAAATGTCTGGGTTCCAGCCTGCAGGCATCCCCCTCTGATGTTGCCAAATAACAGGTACCTCCCCACCAGGCCGGTTTCCTGGGAACCCCAACCTTGTCATGCTGCCAGCTGAGCCTCTTAGCTGCAGTTTGACAGAAAGTGCTTTGCACATTGTAAAATACTGTACACATGCCATTACAAGTATTGAATGTGGTTGCTGTGCCATGAAACAAAGACACAGAGTAAGAAGGCAATTGCAAAGATGAGAACTCGCATTTAAAAACAGCCTAGAAAACAACTGAATGGGAGAAGATATTTGCAAATGATACCTCTGCTAAGGGACTAATATCCAAAAATATAAAGAACTTATACAACTCAACAAGAACAACAGCAAAAATCTAATTTAAAAATGGGCAGAAGACCTGAACCCTTGAACCCTTTTCCCAAGAAGACATACAAACAGCCAACAGATATATGAAAAGAAGCTCAACTTCACTAGCTATTAGGAAAATGCAAATCAAAACAACAATAAGATACTACCTCACAACAGTTAGAATGGCTATTGTCAACAAGACAAGAAATAACAAATGTTAGGGAGGATGTGAGAAAAAGGGAAAACTCATACACCGCTGGTGGGAACTTAAATTGGTTATAGCCTCTATTGAAAACAGTATGGAGTTTCCTCAAAAAACTAAAAATAGAATTACCGTACGACTCAGCAATCCCTCTTCTGGGTATCTACCCCCCAAATTTGAAAACAATTATTCATAAAGATATATATATATATATATATATATATATATATATATATATATATACATACACACACACACACACATACATACACACACCTTTATGTTATCTGAAGCATCATTCACAGTGGCCAAGACATGGAAACAACCTAAGTGTCCTTTGACAGATGACTGGATAAAGAAGATGTACATATATACAATGAAATACTACTCAACCCTTAAAAATGAAATATTGCCATTTGTGAAACAAGGATGTATCTTCATAGTATCATGCTAAGTGAAATAAGTCAGATGGAAAAAGACAAGAATCATATGTGGGATATAAAACAGAAAGCAGCAAATGGACAAACAAAACAAACAAACAAACAAACTCAGACACAGACAACAGTGTGGTGGTTACCAGAGGGGAATGGGGTGTGGGGTAGATGAAGAGGGTAAAGCGGGTCAAATATATGGTGATGGAAGGAGACTAGACTTTGGGTGGTGAGCACACAATGCAATATACACATGAGGCATCAAAGAACTGCACACCTGAAACTTATATAATGTCACTAACCAATGTTACCCCAATACATTTAATTAAAAAATAAATAAAAGCAGCCTAGAGAACATTCACCTTCCTCTCACTGAATTGATTTATCCAAAGCTGCATCTCCAAAGAATACTAACTGGAATGTGGTCTGTCTTTTGGGGTCATGAAAATGTTCTAAAATTGACCGTGGTGATAGCTGTACAACATCCTCAAAGCTACTGAGTGAGCAATTTATATGTTATATGTAGTATGTGTCAATAAAGGTGTTTAAAAAAAAGAGAAAATACTGAATGGACTTCTGGATATGAACCTAACTTATTTAGCGTATCCACCTGGCTGTCAGAGGGAGGGATCAGAAAAAGACGCAGGAAAGGCATTTTCTGGGCATTCTGGGTGGACTCTGCTGAAGGACACACCTGATTTTACCTGCATGGAGCCCAAGTCTGGGCATCCCTCCTGCAGGCAGCTCCCTCCACGAGAGTGCTGCCCACCAGGTGAACTGGCATGTGTAGGTAGGACTCTCAGTGCCTACAGCATGCAGAGCTACGCCTCCTTTTTCTCAGCATTTGATTTTCCCAAACAAAAGGAGAAACCAAGCACATAAAACCCAACAGTGAACTGATGAGCAACTTTGCATATATATAGAATTTCCAGGCAATAAAGCATGCTCTCCAACAAGCTTGTCTTTGTTTGGAGGAAAATTATGCTTTGCTTTCTCACAATGCCCTCTGCCAAGCCCAGTGTGCCCTCCTAATTTAAATTAGTCTTTCAATTGTATGATGGTTCCAAAAGAAACTAATTTTCACTACACACTTTCAGGGAACTCAACCAAAACTTGAATTTTTGTTGAGGGGAGGTGGCAAACCCAAACCACAAGGTTTTCTGCTTTGCCACAATCCTAACATTTATCATTTTCTGAATATCTATAAATATTACTTTGATTATATGAATGGTTTTAAATAGCTGTTTATGAAAACCTCACAATACTGTAAGTCTGCAAAGAAATAAGCCTCATATAAAATGTGAGCAAGAGAATTAAACACAAATTGCACAATTATATTCTAATTTGTAGATTATAATTCAGTGTGCCATAATGGTTTATCATGAAAATTATGTTATCTCAAAAAAAAGATTAAAAACTGATTAAGATAACTTTTCTCAGAAATCCTAAAATGCTTTATTCACTGTCTAATTTTATTCTGACCTCTCTCAAAAAGGACATTTCAAATCAAAGCCCTCAAAAGGAAGGTTAATAAATCTTGACAGCTTCAATAAGTTTTGTTTTCTTATTCTTTGTTAAGTTCTGTGTGAAGTGCAGTAATTCATATAATCTGCCATAAAAACAGAGGATTTAAAAAAAATGTTTAAAACTTTGATTTCTCAGAAAATGTCTTAATGATATTACTTTCTCACTGCTGGGTTATTTCCCAGAAAAGGCTCAATTTTCACTATAATTTTCCTAAATAAAGCTGCGATAATAGAGGATACCAGGACAAAGGAAAGTATGAGAAATGTGATCAAAACTGGGTTAATTTTTTTAAAACTGTCATAAATATATAGCTCATCCATAAATTCATAATCTGAACAAGCCAATTATTTCCAATGGCTTTGGGCAATTACTTATCGGGGTTTTTTGTTTTGTTTTGTTTTTGAGAACATGTTATTTTTATCCCTCACCTCCCTAACTCCCTCCTTCCCATATACAAAAACAAGATATTCATTTCTGAATGTCCTTGGTGACCCGAGCACATATATTTTGGGGACAAATTATAACATGCTGGCATAAAATTCAGAATTGACAGCCTCAGGGAACCAAGTTAGAAGTAGATCTGCTGAATATCAAATGAAGCCATTTGAATAGTAAATAAGATTACAGAAAATTGTGAACAATATAACTCAGGAAGTATGTCTTTTGGGGCATTCTCATGTAAGTCACAAATCAAAACCTGTAGTTTATCTCAGGTAAAAGGTGCATTGTGAACCCTCCCAAAAAGCAGGGAATTGGTAGAAAGCACTCACCCGTGGATGGGGAGACTGCAGGGGGACAGGCAGCTCTCAGGCTCCTTGGGTATACACAGTGGGTCCGTTTTCCAGCAGTGGCCAATGACAAGTTCCAAAAGGCCAAACTTTTAGTTAAATACTATGGAAAAAGAGGATGCCACATGCGTTTTTTTTTTTTTTTTTTTAAAAAAAGCCCACCAGAATGGCTCACAACAGGACAGGAATCAGGAGTAAGTACTAAAAGCAGAATACAGCTGTTGTCTTGAAAAGATTAAAAACAAAGAAGAACAGAAAACATTAAAGAGAAAGGGTTGAAGGGAGGCTGCCAAGGGAGCATTTAAAACAGACCCCAAAAGTCACAACAAATAGCTCCTCTCCCTACCACCTTCTCTCCCACACCAGAAGCTATAGGGAGCCTCCTAAAGAAAATTTTAAAAAAAACAGTTCCTCTGTTTGGCATTCTTTGAAGATGCTCGGTGTACAAAGCATCCATCCCCTGATGAACACACAGAAAGTTCAAGGCAGTTCAAGTCCAATGTTGCAATAATTATTATGCAATGTTCACTGCCCACTTCAAAGGCCAAAACAGTGTGTACAGATGCCTGTTTAAGTATGAGAATCTTTTAAAAGGTTGGTCAAACTGGAATAAGAAAACAGATGGCAAGACATCAATACCATTATTTTGGGCTTCTCTGAAACGCCCCCTCCGAGCAAAGACAGAGTCAGCACCCACTTCACACAAAATCACAGATGAGTTTTCTCTTCTCGTTAGATCCTTGTTCTTGCAGTCAGTCTAAAAGCTCATGGCAGGCTACATTATTCCTCTTCAGATTAAAATAAGGGTACCATGTTTTCCCTACTTCTCTGGACAGAGTCCCTTACATGTGATTCCAAAATGAATCTTCGTTTTATTGATGGATTACTTGATTGAGTTTTACAAAATAACTCTTCTACTCTCTCACTAAATCCTTTCCTCTGGAATTAGAAAGAAAAAGATAAGAACTAGAATGAAAACTTATTAAGCTTAGCCCTGATTTTCTACTGTATGTCTTGCAGTAAAAGAAAGTTTTAAATTTGGAAGTCATTACAGAAAAGCAATATTGCATGGTGCAAAGAGGCTACCCTCTCTGGACTGCTGTGAGGTGACAGCCCTCACAGAAAGCATCCATGATAAAGGTGCTGATGAACTTAAAAAGGCCTATGCACAGATCTGTGTAGGAAACCCTCCAGACTCTAACATTCTCTATCGGCCACCCCACACAGAACAAGCAGTGGGCATGCTCCTTGGAGCACTGGGAGAAGTGAAGACAGAAGGCAGCATAGGGGTTTATGCGTGCTAGGCTGGATCACCCTGGAAATGACGAAGCAATGAGAAATGTGACAGGTCTTGCCCATGATGCATCCTTTGGACACACAGAGACGTTTTCTCTGATCCTATGCTTTAAATTCAATAACAAAGAAGCAGTCTGCATAAATAAATAAAACAGGGACTTCCAAGCAGCACCTTTACCAAGGATTTGGACAGAATCTTCCACTGGCTTGGCGCTGTAATCATCAATATTCCAATGAGTGGGCCTAAAATTGCAGGTGCATTTGGAAGTGAAAAGCATACTGGTGATGGCAGGGGATCTGGCAACGATGCCTGAATAGGATCAAGTTTTAGGATAGATGCTTTAGCTTCTCATTTCTTCAAGCATTCCTGGAGTCCTCTCTTGTGAAGAAGCCACAGAACATTAAGATTTGCCCTGAACGAATGCATCATATTGAATATGACAGTGGCTAACACCCTACCTCCCAGAGACCCTAAGTAAATCAAGAAATTCATTTTGAAAAAATAGAAGTGAAGTTGTCATAACATGAAAAAGGGGGAAAAAAGAGCCTTAGAACTCTGAGTCAAAAACCTTGTGCTCAACTCCCATGGCTTGGGGTAGCAATCCATGGACTTACTTTGCCAAGTGCAGGCTGCCACAGGGATGCAGCTGCTAATGCTTAGCCCCTCACCAACTTCCTTTGTCATTCACACTGGACCTCAGATAAATGCTTTCATCACTTGATTCTAAGTGAAACCCAAACTGAGCCCCAGCTGCCTGCAGCTCTCCCCCAGGACCAAGCGTGTGCCCCTGCTCAGGCTTCCTGTCAAAGCATGGGACCTCAGAAAGGTAACTGCATAGATGATTACATAATGGAATGCTATCTCTATACGGGAACATTTTCAACATGAGAATATTTTAATTTCCCAATTTTCTCTTTTAGTGATCAGCCGAATGTTTGAAGACTTGCAAGGAGTGCCATAGATGAACCAAGTCACATGGAAGGCTGGCATATGTACATGCCAGCCCGGCCAATACTGCATCCTATTCATGTTACGGGTATCTCTTAATTTGTATTCCTCTGAAAGCACAGCTTGTAACTAGGACTTGGATGCAGCTCATTTGGGAGGTGATGCCAGGAAGCAAGAGTGAAGGGCAGGAACGCTGAGACAAGGAAAGAGGAAGTGACACTAAAGACTGTGATACTGAGTTTGTTTTCCCACTAGGGACCCTTGCAGAGTGCATCTCAGAATTCTGCCTCCAAAGCATAGGAGCCTGGGGCATTTATCTGTAGACTCCCATCCACCCCCTCCAAACTTCCCAACTATCTTGAGTGTAGGTTGTGCAAGGTCTTGTGGTTTAGGAGGAAGTCGTGAGGCAGGGAAGCTGAGAGGCTGGGAATCGTAGAGGTGGGGCCTTGAAGTGCATGGGAACTGTCCATCACAGCTGCAGCGGAAAGGGAGGGCAGGCCACAGCACATGTTGAATTATTGCTAAGACAAGTGCCACAGAAATAAATAGTTCAGGTCTTACGTCCTATCTTCCTGATTATGCAGCCAAATAAGAAACTTGATTCCAAAATACAATCCATTCATCGACGAAAAGAAACTGCTTAATGGGGCCATGAGGAAGCATGTCCCAGTTGGACCTGGGGGATAGACTTCCCAGGGGAACTGGTGGCTTTGCCGCTGATGCTCAGTAATATCCGAGATCTATACATCTCCCCCAACCCCAACCAGCCCTGACTCCCACCCTCTACCTTTCCTTCCATCCCCCACCATTCACAGGGCAAACAAAGGGCTGAGAATTGCCATACATCTTTTCTCACTCACTATGAGTTCTTTTCACCAAGTAAACTGGTCTCGATGATCATTTTATAAAAATGAATGACGAGAGCAGCAAAGAGGAGAGGAGGAAGGACTTATGGATTTGAGTAAATCCAATCATTTAAAGATAGCTTTCCCTTGCCTGTCTTGAGCTCTGATAAGAAAGAATTCCCATCTACCTTACATGTTGGGGGAACCTAGTACAAATGATAGCAACTTATACTACTTAGCTTTCTCCAAGTATATTGGGTAAAGCTCTTTGTATTCATTGTTACCAGAATTTGCTATGCCCATTGGAAAAAGGACCGACCCACTGCAGCGCCTTTGTTATTTTTTACCTGAAGCGCTGCATTACCCTGTTGCTTTAGTAAGGACGCCGCCAGGCACCCGGCCTGTCGCTCCTCGGTGCACACTCCATTGATGCATCCCATCTGCTTCTGCTCCCACCACGCAGAACAACTGTCAGTGAATCTGGCCCTTTGTTTCTTGCAATCAGTCTCACTTTTCCAACATGCGCCTTTTAGCTTAATACTGGCCCAGAATTTTGAGATAAACAGATGTCATGGCAGTGAGATTAGGAAAAGGGACATAAAAGCAGAAATCAAAGCTGGCTTCTAAAGAAAATGTTTTCTAAGAAGGAGCAGTGCAGATAATGTTCAGGGCAGAGAAAGTACTCTGTATGATGATAATACAGGGTATTAGCAGATCCATGTCATTATAGTGGATCCATGTCATTAAACACTTGTCCAAATTCATGGATTGTATGACACCAAGAGTGAACCCTAATGTAATCTATGGACTCTGAGTGATGATGATGTGTCAGTGTAGGTTCATCAGTTGTGTCAAAGCAACCACTCTGGTGGGGGATGGTGACAGTGGGGGAGGCTGAGCATGTGTGGGGACAGGGGGTATATGGGAAATCTCTGTACCGTCCCCTCAATTCCACTGTGAAACTAAAACTGCTCTAAGAAAGGAAGTCTATGTAAAATATATATATGTGGGAAAAAGGAGGAGGAGAAGAAATAGGAGGAAAAGGAGACAAAATATACGTCAAGAGATTGAGGGAAATCAGAAAGCACCAGGGACACGTGCCTGAAATTTAATATCCATCAGATGTCATGGGACAATATTTGTTAAGATCATGTTAAGATCTTAAATAAGGAAAATAAAAAAGAAATAAAATCAGGGCTGGCTTCGTGGCTGTGCCATCTGTGCAGTCACACAAGGCCCCGTGTTCAGAAGTGTCCACTTGGTTTAATGCTCTGCTATTGCCATCTTAAAATTCTTAATTTTTTAACAAAAGCCCCATGTTTTCATTTTGTACTGGACCCCCACAAATGATGTATCTAGTCCTACACAAAAGAATAGGAACTGTGAGACAAGACAAGAGCTTTCCTTGGCAGGCTAAAACATAGCAAGGAAGTATCTGCAGGGATAGTCTCAAAGCACACCCTCCCCGCTTTCATTGGTTTCATGCTTGGTGGTCTCTCTCAGTTTGAACACACTAGGAATTTCAGACTTCCATGGGCCTTGTCACATGCATCTAGTGAACTGACACATGGGGCAGGAGTGATGGAGGAGGGAATCAGTATCTTGGTTGATTAGTGCTGAGAGCAAGTAATCTTATGGATGAAGTTCTAAATGGATGAGATTCTAAACCCTCTCAATGGTTTCCTTATTTACAAAATTGGGGAAATGATACCTCAAAAAATAAATAACCAGTGATCACTCTTCAAAATAAGGTTCACTTATAGAAAGCCTAACTTCATCACTTATAGAAAGCCTAACTTCATTGTGAAGGAAATGCTTCAAGAACCTCCTGTAGTACAGCCTGATTAGAAATCTACTTTCCTAAAAAAGGGCAGAAGTGGCAACAAAAGGTCTCTCAATGGTCCCCAAGGACAACTGTGGAAATGGCTGTCGCCAGTCATGCAATTCCTGACTCTGCGCCTTGGCTCTTATCAGTCATCAAATTTCCTCTCCTTAAATAGAGCCATTCCAAATGTCACCACCAGCTTTCCTAGGACAAAAATCAGGGACTTGGCGTCAGAAGCTCAGCTGCCAAAATAAATACCCTCTAAATTACTTTCAGTTCATGTTGGACCTTCCTTCCCTACATGTTCTCAGTCCACTGATTACCATTATGATGGTTGGTCAAGTCTTGCTTTCAGTCCTGCAGGAATTGGCCCTAGTGGCTTTTTGGCTTGACAGCTATAAAATACTAAGGCATGCCTTCTTCATTTCCCTAGGGCTACAGAAAAATACCCAGTTCACCATGGGGCATTCCTCAAAACTGGTGGCTGTAACACCAGATATATAGACCAAACTTAAACAGTTATACATGCATTAGTAAGTTTTCCTTTGCAAAATCTGCTTAAGAGAATCCATTTATTATCTAGAAGTTTAAATCTTGGCTTTGATCTAAGCTTTATACAATGTTTATCCATATTTTAAAATTTTTCCTTGCTGACTGACATTCAAAAACAATAAGCCAGACACAATCAGAGACGCACTGAATCTCTTGTTAGCCTGAATGTGTGTGTAATATATATATATATATATATATATATATATATATATATATATATGATTGATTAATGCCACCGTTGTGTATAGACATGTCCTCTTATGAAACCTTGTTTTGTCAGTGGAAATTGCAAGTTGAGATGACCTCCATGAGAGAAGAGGCACTTGTTATTTGGATGTGATCCTAATGACAAAGTAGCTTGATGAACAGAGACCAAATACTGCCCATGTTTCTAGCAACATGACATAATTTGGTCTCTCAACAATTGAAATCTGTTTGTAAGCAAACAAGACCTCTTTACTGACGTTATTGCTATACATAAGTATTACTGACAAAGCTTGAACAATGGAAACCCAGCCAAAATGGATTTCTTTTGGTATAAAACATTATCCAAAAGATGTTAAAAGCCCATTACCTTGAAAGTGGACAGTATCATGTAATTTTTTCAAGCTAAGTAGTAAGGAAAGAAAAATGAGTGCCACAACCCTTAAAACATAACTTTATAAATATTAAAAGAGAGGTTCTAGTTTGTGAGTTCTCATTCAGATAGACCTTTGACATGACAAATATGATTTTCCTGGTATTTAAAATTAGGTCCAAACTGCCGATCAATCTCAGAAATTGCTTGTCAGCACTCACTCTTTCCTTTCCTCTTCTCTTCTTTCCCTCAGTGAAGAGGTGTCTAGAAAGTCGATTAAAACTCATCCTTATTACCCCATAAGTGGTTACCGGCCCAGGAAGATGGACAACTGGGCTCTTTGCCAGATCAAATTCCTCTCATTAAGTAGTTGGAGAAGATGGAGCATTTAGCAGTTACCTGGCTCTAGCAACATGACATCACCATTAGATAAATATGGGAAACTCTTGAAAAACACTGCTTTCCATTTTGAGTTTGATCTTTCATAGAAAAGGAGAAAAATAGTAAGTTGGCCATAACAAGCCAAATCATAAAGGTGCGATTGCAAAGGCCATTATGGATTCAAAGCAGTTTTAAAAACAATCAAAATTTATAGAAAAAGTAGAGACGATATCAGGAACCGAGAATTATCCTTATTTTCCAAAAGGAAAAATTAAGGGAGACAGAATATCAGCTTATTTGTCTGCCAATGAAAGACAGAGCTAATAAGAAAATTCTCCAAAACTGCTCCCTGTAACTGGGAGCCTGCTTCCTTCACCATGGAAATAAGTCTTCACAATTTCACTAAGCAGTAAACTGTCCAATAAGCATGTTATCTGTAGTCAAAACCACCAAAGAGTTTCTGTGAGAACATGACACACAAATAAAAAGAGCAATGGATTGCCAGTTGGGGGAGTTCAGTCAGCCTGGGCAATTCCCCTTTTTGAGCCTCAACCTTTATTGTTTTTCATCCCTAAGGGCAGGACAGGAAAAAGGTAGGACAAAAATAATCCCCACATACTTTACAGTAAAAAATACTATAATTCCAGGCCAGCCAAGTGGCGCATTGGTTAAGAGTTGGCTTGGGATGCCAGCTCTGAGCAGCCCAGGGCCCTGGTTCAGATTCCACGTTAGGGCCAGTGATGCTGCACCCTCTACAGCTAAGATGGTGAACAACAGCTCGATCTGGAGCTGGGCTGCTGTGAGTCACTGGTGACGGTGTGGGCAGCAGTGGGGCTGGCAGGCAGCTGGCATGTGCTTTGTGAGCTGCTGTCAGCCGCTGTGAGCAGCCGTCCAATGGCCGGCGAATGACTGCGGAAAGAGCGCAATGATAATACCAACATAGGCCAGTGAAGCAACGTCCTCCACAACTAGACTGAAGAACAAAAAGACAGCAACTTGTCTGTTTCCCTTCCCCAGTTCCCCAATGCTGTTCCCTTCCCCCAATTCCCCAATAAAATCTTTTAAAAAAACCACCTATAATTCCTCCAGCTGCTGGAAGCATCGCTGGTTAACCCCACACCTTCCCTGTGCACTGGTTAGTATTATAATATGCAGCGCTCCAATATTTATAAGTCATTTCTTGATATCTATTTGGTGCAAGGATCTGTGGACTACACTGAAGATACAAAGTTAAATAAAGATATTGAATGACATACAGCTCATACTCTGGTAGGAGATAAACATAAAACCAGGAATTATGATACAAATAGCAGGATAAGTGCTTTAATACACACCTGTTCAAAGTGCCATGGGGGGCCCAGAAGAGGAAAAAAATACATTTGGGGGAATTCAGAAGTTTTCCAAAGGAGGTGAAAGCCAAACAGGGCCTTGATAGCTTGAAGCAGTTTTCTAAGCAAGCAAGGAGAGAGCGATTTTCCAGGCAGAGGGAACAGCATGTGCAAAAACTCAGAGGCATGAATAGTTTGGCAAGCAGAGGAAATGGTGAGAGCGATTGGTCATGGTTAATATAAGGGGTTTCCTAGAGCAGGCATCAGCATTTATTTTTTCTGTAAAAGGACAGGGAGTAAATATCTCAGGCTTTGGTAGCCTATACAGTCTCATCACAATTACTCACTTCAGCCACTATAACACAAAAGCAGCCATAAACAATATGTAAGTAAATGAAACTTTATTTACAAAAGCAGGCAGCAGTCTGGAGTTGGCCCACAGGCTGTAGTTTTACAGTCCCTATCCTAGAACATAATAGCGTCTAAGATTATAAGGACAAGTTAGCAACCATATTGGAGAAGTCCCTCTGTGCATTACAGAGATACTTAGGGAACTATTACTCTTTTTTTTTTTTAAGTAAGAGTGAGATGATAAAGGTTGTATGCTTAAAACGATAGCAGCACAAGAATGTACACTTTCACACCCTGTATCATTAAAATAAAAGCTATTACCTTTCTTTACTTTGCTATACTCTAGTTCCCTAAAATCAAATCTAGCAAGGGCATGCTTTCCCAAGAAAATACAGAAGTGAGATTCTTTCTAATCATCTGGAAAATACATAGTACGTCATATCTTGCTTGGTCTACAACACCTAGCCAAAAAATAGTAAACTCTATACCTCTTTAGTAAAAGCACTGCCTATAAAATTAGGAAACATTACAATGGAAGTAGGAATGTGACTTCCGCCTGATAAAAAACTATAAGGAGGTCTTCCAGCCGCCACTGCCCAGACTTCCTTATGCTCAGCCATGGTCAACCCCACCGTGTTTTCCACATTGCCATCGATGGCGAGCCCTTGGGCTGCGTCTCCTTTGAACTATTTGCAGACAAAGTTCCAAAGACGGCAGAAAACTTTCATGCCCTGAGCACTGGGAAGAAAGGATTTGGTTATAAGGGTTCCTGCTTTCACAGAATTATTCCAGGATTTATGTGCCAGAGTGGTGACTTTACATGCCATAAGGGCACAGGTGGCAAGTCCATCTATGGGGAGAAGTTTGAAGATGAGAATTTCATCCTGAAGCATACAGGTCCTGGCATCCTGCCCATGGCAAATGCTGGACCCAACACAAACGGTTCTCAGCTTCTCATCTGCATGGCCAAGACTGAATGGTTGGATGGCAAGGCCGTGGTCTTCCACAAGGTGAAAGATGGCGTGAATATTGTGGAAGCCAGGGAGCACTTTGGGTCCGGGAATGGCAAGACAAGCAAGAAGATCACCATTGCTGACTGTGGACAACTCTGATGCATTTGACTGGTTTTCTCTTAACCAGACCATTCCTTCTGTAGTCAGGAGAGCACCCCTGCCCCATTTGCTCGGAACACCCCATAATCTTTATGCTCTCGCTGCAGTTTGTTGGGTTCCATATTTTCCTTGCCCCCTCCAAGTCTAGCTGGGTTGCAGAGTTAAGTTTATGATTATGAAATAAAAGCTAAACAACAACAACAACAAAAATATATAAGGAGGTGGTACTACATTCTCATCTATAGGTCAGGGAATGTTTCTGGCTATGAATAGCACTGCCACACACACACACACACACACACACACACACACACACACACACACGCAAAACTCACAACACAAGGGGCAAACAATAAGAAAGGAAGAAGGGCAACACTCACAGAAACTTTGTTCCAAGTCAGACAGTAAAAAATGTTTTATAGTATGCCTGTTTTTGTCAGGGACTGTGTTGGGTGCCAGGTCACAAGACTGAGCAAGAAACTTTGCTCTCCAAGGGTTAGTTCACAGTCTAGAGGAGGGATCGGCAAACTTTTCTGTAAAGATCTAGATAGCAAATATTTGAGATTTTATGATCTTTATGGTCCCTGTTGCAAATACTCAACTCTGGTTGCAGAGCAGCCATAGATAACACATAAACCAATGGCCGAGATCCAATAAAACTGTATTGGTTTGCAGGTCCCTAGTCTAGAGAAAGAGAAACATTAACTGCATAATTAAAAATAAGTTACATCATTGCAAATAATCAAGGCTCTATGAAGGAAAAGCACAGTCTAGGAACCACATATTTGAATGACTGGACTAAGCTGGAAAGGTCCAAGGAGTCCCCTGGGAGGCCAAGGGCGAGGAGGAGTGTGGCTCAAAAGAGAATGAGAAAGAACAACCCAGACAGAGGAACAGCAGTGCAGGGAAGCAGAGGCAAGGGAGTAGGGGATGGAGGCTGAACAGGAGCCCCAGTGGAAGTATCTGGAAAACACTTTACATAGCACATCTCAGATGCAGCTGAAATGCAGAAACATCCAGGCCACTCACAGGCAGGGATCTTGGATTCTATTCTAAGAGGAAACCACTTAAGGTCTGGAGCTCAGCAGGACTTGACAGACTTGTATTTCTAACAGATTTAGAGATGTGGATGGCAAGAGGCCATGTAGGGAGAGCAGCTGGGAACCTAAACTGACAGGTCAGGGGAAAATCCTATTTTAGTTTGGCTTCCACTGGAAACGGACCCCAAGACAAGGTTCCTTCCTTTGTCAGAGACTGAAGTCTCTGAGTATATTTGGGAGGTGATCTCAAGAAGCATAAACTGAAGTGTGATAAAAAAATATGGTGACTGTTTAAATTTTTTTTTTAATTACAGTAAAAGACACATTGCCATCAATGTCCCTCAAAATACACCCCCTCACTTCAAACACACTTATCCCCATTGTTCTTGCCACTTTCTGAAGCAGTCTGGAAGTCCTCTTTTGTGAGTGTCTTTAGTTGTGCTGTTGTGGCTGCCTCGATGTCCTGAATTGATCCAAAATGTTTACCTTCCATGGTCATTTTGACTTTGGGGAAGAGCCAGAAGTCACAAGGTGCCAGATCCAGTGAATAAGGTGTATGAGGGCACACCGTAATGTTTTTATTAGACAGAAATCTCCAGACCAGAAGCGATGTGTGACACAGAGCATTGTCATAATGGAGGAGGAAGTAAAGACACTTAAGAAAGAGGACTCCCAGAACTGCATCAGAAAGTGGCAAGAACGATGGGATAAGTGTGTTTAAAGTGAGGAGGAGTATTTTTAGGGGGCTTAATGGCAATGTGTCTTTTACTGTAATAATTTTTTTTAAATGTAAACATTCACCGTATCTTCTGATCACACCTCATATAAGGAAATGGGGCAAGTGAGGCAGGGAAGAGAGAGAAAAACCAATTACGGGTGTATTGATGAGTGGATTACTGCTGTGGGCAACTGGGGCCCTGTCCTGCTGTGCATCCCCTGAGGAAATGAGTAGAATGCACCTCAACACTGTGTTAGGAGGGATGGTGAAGGCTGGGATGTTTATCCCCCAACCCTTGCCCCTCATCGGTTGAACGTTGCCCCAGGAGCATCAAATCCCTGACACTTCTGAGCTGGCTCACTCATTGACTGCGAAGTTCCCTCAGCACCAAAGAAAACCCTAGGAGAGGAACAGAGAGACACAGGGGCTAGAGGTGGGAAGGTGTCCAGCAGCAGGGGGACAGGTCATTGCAGCTACAGAAGAACTCAGAAATGGGCCAAGGTTATACAGAATTGGGCACCAACAGGGTTTGCCACCAGCAACTTTTCAGTGTCATTAGAAAGTAGATAAATCAAGAAAAATACACATGGTTTGTTTTCAAATTATGTCAAAATGTCCTAAATATATTTCTCCCTTTGTCAGAGACTGAAGTCTGCTAAGCTGAAGTTTGTTTCATATATAGTTTATCTGACAAACTCATGCCATATATCATAGCGGCCATGTTTAAAGTATTTAACAACTGAAACAGCAAAGGTACTGACCCTTTAGAATGGACCTTGACCTTAAAACCTTTTTCAGGGCATACCTGTGTGGACCAGCTGAACACCAGCCCTGCCAGATTTTCCAAAAATGCATCTGGAGTATGGCTGGGATGGAGCAGGCATGGCTCAAAAGCAAGCACAGACTTTCCATGTAAGAAGGAATGTTTCCATATCTGCAGCTAGACAAAGCATGAATAAGAAAGTACTGCCGGACACGGCGTGAGACAGCCAGAGGCAATCCCAGATGAGTTCCTTCAAGGAAGAGCATATCTGCTGCACAAACTCAGCACAGATATTGCAGACATTGACCCAAGACAGGTACGTAGGTTCCAATATAAGGACACTATGTACTGACTGCAAACACAGGTTTGCTAACCAATCTATCTCCCTGCTGTACATGGGCAACAAAAGTGCTGATTATCCAAATTACAGTCCAAGGTCAACATGAGATTAAGTTCTTGTATCTGAAGGTAAAATATTTCAAACCATTTTCATAGCTTCCAACTTGGAGACTTGTCGGCGTGGCCTCCCAGCAAGGAATGGCTTCATACATTTTAACAGCTCACTGCTGGCTCTCTGGTTATGGGGTGGCGCTACATGGGTATAGTAGAATTTAAACACTGTGATCACAGGTCACTGTTGTCACAAAATTGTGGTGGTGGCAGTTTAGTTACTAGAAGAAGCCTGATCGATACAGACAAAAATTGGTCTGGTACCACAGTTACTGTTCCAACTCCACAAGCCCAAATTATTTCATTGACTACACATATCATTCCCCTTGTCTACTAAAAAATCAGCTCTTATCCACTGTGTGTTCTTTTCACTAACCTAAATACAAGTTAGGGAAGAACCTGATACCCTTGCCTTCTTCCAGACTGCATTTTGCGTCTCATTTTTACACTATCTTAAGTTAATTTGGGTTGGGCTGTCTGTGGTCCTGAGAAATACCCTTGAGGCAATTGTGTGGCTTAAGTCTTCGCTCAGACACTGATAACTGGAGTAGGCTTCCAAATAAACCCACCTTTTCTGAAAACATCTAGGAAAGTAAAGCCATCTTCTGGGTAAACTTCACCCAGTATACACCCAGCAGACTTTTTCTTTTTTTTAGCTGAGCCATCCTGCCACCTATTGGCAGCTCAGTGGCAGCTCAGCTCAGAGCGGGAATCAAACCGGCAACCCTGGTTGCTCAGAGCTCACACTCTTGAGTGAACTCTTAACCAACTGAGCCACTCGGCTGGCTCCAAGACTTTTCTTTAATATTAGGCCCTCCTTTCCTTCTATCATATGTTTGACCAATGAGCTGGTCTTTCCTTTAACAGTCTTCACCCATCTCTGGCATGAATGTTTTTGACCTCTTGGCAGAGCAGGTATATCCTCCAGGTCCTTAAGGTTGTGTTAGCTTCTTTTTTTATACATAGTAAACATGCTGCTGACACATAGTAACCACACTGTTTTAAAACTGGCCTAGTCCTGGTCTCACCATGTGTTTGATCATCTGCTATCTTGCCCCCACTCTATCCTTCCAAATCTGTGGATAATCAGAAGTTAACAAGTTTAAAATTTAATGATATAACATGAGCAACAATTTGATTCAGAGCAACTAGAAGCAGGAAAACAGCCTGATGCTCCAAGTAGCCAGCACTTCAGAATCCTTGGATCTAGCATGTCTTTCTCGTAACAGCTCCAATGATTATGATGATAAATGATGGTGATGATGATGATAATGATGATAATGATATTGATGATAACATTTGCTAGCACCTTACAATTTGTAAAGCATTTTCACATATTAAAATTTACTCAACCTTACAATACAGATAGATCAGCTGTCCTTATTTTCTTGATGAAGAAACTGAGTCTCAGCAATGAAATGACTGACTGACTCACACAGTTGCTAAGTGACTCACACAGTTGTAAACTGCAGGACCAAGATATAAACACAGACCTTGAGATTCTAGATTCCATATGCTTCCCTCATATCACATGACCTCCACCTTCCTCCTCTTCCCGCAGCTTCTCATAGTGAATTTTGAACATTCTAGTTGAAGTTAAGCCTCCTTCTTTTTCAGATACATGAATTTTAGTCCTAGACATCTCTCTAAAGTTCCTGGACTTCATTAAACAGCAGGGTTAAACAGGATCGACGTTGGGCCCATTAACTAACTGTGTAATGAAGGCAAAACTCGGTCCATACTCAAGGAATCCATGAGGTCAGCTAGCCCCAGAGGACACAGGACTGCAAAGAGGAACTCATTCTGGTGGATACCCACAGAGGTTTAAAGAGATTAGGAAGTGAACATGAAAGAGACAAAAAGTGTTAGCTAAAACAAATTCAAAATTGAGAAAAATTAGCAAAATAATCTCTTATCATTTCATATTGTGCACACCAGGGCAGAAAGTTAATCCAGAAATATATTTAATATATTATGAATTTAACACAAATTTAGAATAAAAATACTAGATCTACCTAATTATCAATAGCCCCTATTAAAACCCATGAACACACCATATATGCATTTAACACTTTCCCATCTGCACGTACAAAAGAGCTTACTGGCAAAATCTGTTAGGAAAAGGGATTTCTCCCTGTCTTAGCTCAGTGATACCAAAGAATGGCATTTTTTATTACCCATTCCCCCACCTTCCTCCATCACTTATCAGACAGCAACTTCTCAACAGTTTTATATAATGTTTTAAATGAAGGTACTTCATTTAAAAACCACTGATGAATTTCTCCAATAAGGTATGCATAATATTCTCTCTCAGTCCAAATTCAAAGAAGTACAATAAAAAATTTAAAAAAATACACCCTGCAAACATGTGTTGGAGCAGTATCAATGGTAATAATAAAATTTTAGCACTTTATAATAACATAGCACTTCCACTTATATTAAAATACACTATCTCATTTAAGCCCTGCTGACAATGGAGAGCCAGTCGTATTTTCCTTGTTAGAGAAGAAGAAATTAAATAGCTGGTCCAGGACTGGAACCAACTAGCACAGGCTGCCTCCTTCTTTTCAGAGGAAGTGCTAAAAAGCTCTAGCCCAGTCCAAGAACATGATGTTGAATTCCAGTTAAAAATGTAGAACAGAGAATAGAATAAAATTTCCTTGTGTATGGTAACAATTCATCTGTCTTACAAATATGGAAGATTGATGTCCAATAGGAGATCATTCAACCAATATGGAAATAGCAAAAATCATACACTTTATTCATGCGTGAGGTCATGAAAAGCCTCATCAACTCACTCTTATTTATACACAATCAAAATTGCTAGGCTGTCTGATTCCCAAGAGGATAGCACACTAGAAAAGAAAATTATCAAGGTGAGCGAAGGTACTAAAGGCAGGCCATTGAGAGCGGTAAGAGATGACAGTGGACCATTTGGGAAAGTCAGGTGACATCAAAGAGCAGAGCAGCTGGGAACCATGACAACTGCACACACCTCTACAAGCTCAGGCAGTATTTCTCTGTTATGCACAGGACAATAATGACTGCTCATGATAATGTTCCTGAGTTAACAATTAAAATGCTCATTATATTGTGCAAGGAAATAAAATCCATTTTTAAAAGATATATTTCAAAACACTTTGGTGTTTAAAGAGGTATTCAGAAAACTAGAACAAGTATAATGACTCATGTCTTGAAGGTTCTGGATAATAGTAATTGCTAATAATAACCAATGAATGAATGTGTCTAAATGCCAGATCCCGCTGTTAAAGCTTTGCATTAATTATCTCACTGTATCTTAACAAGCAATCCATGAGACAGATAATTTGGGTATCTCCATTTTATAGGAGAGGAAACAAGCACAGGGAGGTTAAGGAACTTGTCCAAGTCACCAGCTAGTAAGAGAAAGTGTCAGGATCTGAACATAAGCTGTTTACTCCAAAGCCAAAACACCAAACCAATAGGCCACAGAGCTAAGGTTTAACGGCACCAGTTCTTAACTCTTGTGCTTCTGGGTCTTTCTCTTATATGCAACCGTAGGCAAACCCCAGTTTTCAAAAGTTTCTTTATATATCAGTTGTTTGGAATTTTGACTTTACATCATTCCTTCAAAAGTCATTTCTTAGGGCCGGCCGAGTGGCGCAGTGGTTAAGCGCTGGCCTTGGAAGCCAGCGGCCCCGGTTCGGTCCCACATATGAGGGCCAGTAACACTGCCCTCAAAAAAAAAAAAAAAGTCATGTCTTGAGTGTCAACTGTGTGTCGGGCACTGTATGGGGTGTTGGGGAGACAGAGATGAACAAGACCCAACTCTTGCCCTGAAATAGCTAATAGTGTAATGAGGGAGGCTGACATATCAACAATCAACTGCTGTACATTGTGCGCTTATGGAAGGCAACCCTGGTCTAGGGAGATGCGATGTCATGCCTGGTGGTTAGAAGCCCAGAGAAGTGCTTTTTATAGAGTATGAAATCTAATAAAACTATTAATAGCCCTGATTCCTGAGCCTTCCTAAGCTTCCCTGAGCTCTAAGTCCACTGCAGCTCTGGGGACAGCAGGGAGGGATGTGGACAACAAGACTGGAGGAACATTTTATGTTTATCCATCTTTCATGATGGACCATTCAACTCCAGTCAGCAATGGGCATGAGAGCCCTCCGCTCTCTTCAGTCTGCTGGTAAGCAGCCGCCTTAGCAGGACGTGTATGACGCCCACCTCATCTGCAGGCTACCCAGGTAGATTTCCTGAAAAGTATTTGGAAAAGAAAACCTCTTTCCTGCCTCATTATATAAATAGACCAGCCACTACCAAACTAAAAAAAGGAAAACCTTCCATGACATCCACCTTTGGTTTCCTGAACAGTCTCTTTGGGAAGCGATTCAGGGTGCTTTTCCCAGAAAACTTAGTTGTAACTTTCCTATTTTTATACACGTTTAATGAATTACATAAATAATACATTCTCATTATAAAATGTCCAAAGATTAGAAGTATGCAAAGTAAAAAGTAATGGTTCCGCTTCACTTCTTCACCTCAATTTCTCCCCCCTCTCTCCTGTTAAGAGCTATGTATATGTAATTCTAGAACTTTGTGCATTTACTTACATATCTAAGTATCTATATAAATCTATGGCTTTAGGTTCATTTTTAAAAATAAATGGAATCGTATCAATATGTGTTGTCCTGCAGCTCCCTGTTTTTGAATTAATGTGGCTCAGAGATCTTTCTATATCGCTACACACAGATGACCCTTAGCTCTTGAAACAGCTCTGTCGTATTTTGAGTGATGGATGAATGATAATTTATTAAACCTCCTCTATTAGTGGATATTTAGGGTTTTCCCAATGATTTGCTATTACAAATAACACTGAACAGAAGATGCTTATATTATACACACATCTTTGTGAACATGTTGCAAGTATTTCGGAGGATAACTATCTAGACCTGGAAATCTTTGTTCCAAATACTGTGTGTATTTTTACATTTTTATCAATACTACCAAGTCAGCTGTAAAATACCATTCATATTTGCACCTCGGCCAACAGACTATGAGAATATCTGTGTCCCCAACAGCCTCCTCAACACTGGCTATTGATCAATTATGACCCTTTTTTGGAGAATCTGATGGGTAGAGACAGCCTATCTAATTGTTGTTTCAACTTACATTTTTCTGACTACTAGTGATATTTACAGATTTACTCACCATTTATATTTCTTCTTTTGTCAATTACCAGTACATATAGTTGGCCCATTTTTCTAGCTAGTGGCCTTTCCTTGTTGATGGATAAGATTCTTGATTTCCTTATTTTAGAGGAGAGTGCCACGTGTAAGACTTCTCATCCAGGTGATACAAACTTGGACGTCAACCACAGGAATAAACACACTGTGATCTGGAAAGTCGCCATGTTTTAGCCCAGCTGCAGTTTTAGTCCTTCCTAAAAATGAACGGACTAGAAATAGGTCTCCCACAGTTGGCAAACAGAATCCTTCTGGATACAACTTCATGGGGTAAGGGAAAAGGTGAAAATATGAGTGACTCCATCAGCAACCACTCATCATTACTTTGCGGGTGAGTGGGACCAAGAGAAAAGAAAATGAGTGGGGGTGGGGAAGGAAACCTTGTTGATAGATAAGGAGGCTGAGCAGGAAGGCCCTAGACACAAATGCTAGAGGAAAAGTAGTCCCAGCATCACTTCCCCATCTCAAGCTTTGTATTGCCGCCTCTCTAACCTTAGGCTTTGTTTTCCACACAAGGTGGGTGTGGAACTAATTCACTGAAGTGCAGATTCTAATGCAAAGAGCACTAACTTCAGTAATTTGTTCTAACAGATTCAAAGCCCGTCTCCCACAGCAAATTAGTAATGCCGGCTGAGTCATGGAGGGGGTCACAGACAAGGCTTCTTAGATTCTATCTGCCTCTATTTTGAGGACTCATCTTAGAAAGAACAAAAACATAATGAGGATCTGCTCATGTTGCAGACTCTTCGTATGTTTGGAATCACACAGCACCATCTTTTCAAGTGATTCGATTCACTGCTCTTGCAAGGAAGAAGGTCCCTCATATCTAATCCTCTCCAGGGGCCTAAGGGCAGTAATGAGGAAAGGGCTGCAGACCAGTACATGGCTGGGTGCTTCCCAGGGTGCAGGCGGGGAGGGCAGAAGGGAGAGGCCTTTTATCTGAGAAGTCAGTCCCAGGTGCATGAGGAGGGTGGGTCTGGTTGGTGCCATCACCCAGCAAGTTGAGAAAAGAAGCCTGGCAGGGCGAGGCTTGGCTGGAGCAGGAAGCCGCTCCAGGTCATAGGGTGGAGTTGAAGCTTTAAAAAAGAAACAACTCAGTGGCAGCAGCAGAGACATCTTTATCTAAATCACTGCATTTGCACATACCTTCAGTTCATGCTAAATGATTCCCTGTTACTGTTGGATTAGGAAGGAGGATAGCAGCTGATGGGCCAAAGAGGAGCAACGTTGAGCTGTGCTGATATTTTCTACAAAATATAGTCTCAAGGTTATGCCAAGGTTGTAGCACATAAGTGACAGTTGAGATATCTTGGTTTCCAAAGTATTCTATAATGAATTCTTATATATTTTCATTGTCATCTTAAAGGCACATATATGCACACACACGGTAGTGTCCCTCTGAACCAAGGTTTCAGTAGGAAATAGGAGAACACTTCAAGACAAGAGGAAAATGGGATGAATCTTGGGAAGGGTCCGAAGGACTTTTCCAGTGCCTATTCTTAAATATCAGCCATCTTTCTTTTGTCTGGCTGTATTGAGGATGCCATCATAGACATGTCGCATTCGCTGTGAAAAATGGTTGGGCTTGGTATTCAATGATTTACACTCTGTCCTCTCAAGGAGCATTGTCAATTAAAGAGTCCAATTTCTTCGCCTGAGCTGGCGGTGTATTACAACAATCAATTGCATTTGACTAATGCACCCCAGTAATGGGCATTCAATAAATGTGTTCCAGTCAGTCTGAACTGTTCATAGACAAAGAGAGCCTGGGTGAGGTGGGGTTGGCAACACCGCTGCTGTTTGTGAAGTTGGAAGGAAAAGTATTTGCTCAGCTCTTCATCCTCTCAGACAAGATTTCAAAAATACAGCATCTAACTCATGGCAAAGGAAGGGCATGTTTTGGGAATTCACAGCTTTGAGTTTGTGCAGGGCAGCATGGTGGTACCAGAACCCCGCCTAAGAATTCAATAGCAAATGCAACCAGAGCTTGGCAACTAGCAGCCTCTCCAGTTGGCTTCAAAAAATCCTTATCCTGGAAGTTGTAATTATAAAAATAGGCTTAGCAATGCTGCTGCATTACTCACCAGAAGTCAGTCAGTCATGTGTTTTTAAAAAGAATAATGCTGTTACACATAGCAGCCCCTGAAGAGTTTTGTTAACAGGTGCTGAAAGTACCAGTCAAAACCATGAGCAATTAACAAATGCATTTGATAGAAACAATAATGTTGAAACAATATGATACTCTACACAGTAAAGACAAATAGCTGACTCCAGTAAGGACTGAAGCAAATTTGGAAACTGAGATACAATAATAGGTACTTTCATTATTCAGTTTTCTCAGAAATGGGATTTATTTTAGATAGAGAAGTTCTATTATCTTTTTTGAAAGGACCAAAATTGGTCCTTTATTTTTTAGCAGTTTGTATTTTATTTCATTTATGGTTTTAATTTTTTTTCAATTAAATTTATTGGGGTGACATTGGTTAATAAAATTATATAGGTTTCAAGTGTATAATTCTATAATACATGATCTGTATCATTGTGTGTTCACCACCCAAAATCAAATCTCCTTCCATCACCACATATTTGACCCCCTTTACCCTTTTCTACCTCCCCTCTTCCACCCTTTCCCTCGGGTAACCACTAAAGTGTTGTCTGTGTCTGTGAGTTTTTATTTGCTTGTTTCTTGTCTATTGTCTTTTAATATCACATCAAAAGCAGGTGGTCTACCATGAGAAGAATGCTGGACCCAGCATGAGAAGATTTGAACCTGGGCTCTGCCGTGTGACTTGACGCAAGTTGGTTCATTTCTCTGAGCCTTAGTTTTTTTATTCATAAAATCATGAACAGGACAATAACCAACTGCCACCCAGGACTACTGGGAAGATTAAACAGTCATGTAAGAGTAAATTGGAAAATGTCCAGAATATAACTTCTCAATGAATGTTTCTTTGAACCTGAAGGACTTACCCTATTTTCAATATATATTTGCCTTGAATGTTCACTTGCGTATGATACTATTGTCATCTCTAAATATTGTCTACAACTCCCCTTCAGAATTGCCTTCAATACCAAAAACTACTAGTTTGCCCTTTTTGTCAAAATGCATACCTATCCCTTTTAGTGATGTTTAGGGAAAGGGGGCCTTATTTCCACTTCACAATTGAAAGCGCAGCCACAGGGCCGGCCGAGTGGCACATTGGTTAAGAGCTGGTTTGGGGATGCCAGCAGCCCTGGTTCGGATCCCACATATGAGGGCCAGTGACACTGCCCTCTACAGCTAACAACAGCTCCACCTGGTGCTGGGCTGTGCGAGCCCCAGTGACGGTGTAGGCTGCAGGCCCTGCTGCAGTGGGCTGCCATAGGCTACAGTGAGTGGCCGGCAGCCAGTGTAAGCGGCTGGCAGCCAGCGCCAGCTGCCAATAGCCGCAGTGAGCGACATCCAGAGACGGGCGACCGATCTGCCTCATCCGGGAAGAGCGCAATGACGATACCAACATGGGCCAGTGAAGCAACATCCTCCGCAACTAGACTGAAGAACAAAAAGACAGCAACTTGTCTGTTCCCCTTCCCCGATTCCCCAATGCTGTTCCCCTCCCCCAATTCCCCAATAAAAATCTTAAAAAAAAAAAAAAAAGAAAGCACAGCCACAGAGGGATTAAGTGATTTACTCAAGGCTATAAAATGGGTCAGAAGCCGAGACAAATCACCCAGGCCTGTGCCTAGCCCTCCACTACACTCCACCTCACCCTGGACTCTAGGAGGTATTTCTTTGAGTTTCCAAAGAGAAATTTTCTATGATTGCCACGTTTCACTTGAGTCAGCTCTCTCATCAGCAGACAGCGTGCCAACAGTCATTAAAACACTGCTGAGAGACTCTGTACCTCAAAAATCAGGGAGAATGGAAGGCAAGTGAGTTCCCAAGTTTCCCTTTTGAGCAACTTTCTGAACCCATTCTGAAGTCACCAGAATAAGAGTCTTGATATCTGTGCCTCTTATTCCTGCCTGATTAGCAGGTTTCAGATCTGACACAGCCTAGTTGGGTAACGAGGAAGCCCTACAGGGAGAAGTAACTGTCTCTTTTTTACCCCCACTAGAAAATATATGTGACTGAATTAAAAGCAGTGGGTCACTAGAAAAGCCACACTTCAGTAGGTTACTGGAATCCTTAAGCAGGCAAGTGCTGTTAAATTGTCTTCATTCTAATCGAAATGAATATACAAGTTTTATACCAAATTTTAAAATTGAGTGAAAGTTGCTATACTTCTTTTCAAAACATTTCAAAAGTTTTGATCAAAACCTAAATAATCCTAAACTGCTGATTCCATTATCATAATTCCTGGTCTAAAGTCAGTTAGATGGCTTTACATAAGATTTTTGATAAATTTAAATCTCAATGGATAGAATGAAATCATAAAGTCATTTTAGGAATGAGAAATAAGCATAAAGGTACATCTCCTCACCTGGCTATATCCACGCCTATGCCAGCAGATTGCTGGTGATATTCATGGTCATTCTAAGACAGTCTGCAGCAACTGAAATGAGCCATTACCACCTAGAATTAATTACATGGGCTTCGGAGCCACAGTCCCATCTCAGGGCTCGTCTGCAAGGCTGTGGCCTCTCACAAACAGAAATAGGAAAACAAATCCTGACATAAACCGATACAGGCCACAGCTGCTTAAGAGGGATAAAAAGCTTAAAGGCTGAGTGAACTGCCATTATTTCTCTCTCCCATGAAGCATAAAAGTCTGCACAAGTTTAATTGGACCCTCATTTCTGACAAAGACTTGGTGGACAACTTTTCAAAACTGGAAGTTGGCCTGGCTATATAGGTAGATGCATGAGATATGCATGATATGTACATATCATGTATACATATGAGGTCTGACAATTAAGTTCACGAACTTGTTGCATCAATGTTGCTAACCTTTTTTTGATATCAGAGGGATTATTCATTATGAATTTGTACCAATTGGACAAACAGTTAACCAAGTTTACTATTTGGAAGGGCTGAAAAGGCTGTGTGAAAAGTTAGATGACCTGAACTTTTCGCCAACAATTCATGGCTCTTGCATCATGACAATGCACCAGCTCACAGGGCACTGTCTGTGAGGGAGTTTTTAGCCAGTAAACAAATAACTGTATTGGAACACCCTCCCCACTCACCTGATCTGGCCCCCAATGACTTCTTTCTTTACCCAAAGATAGAGAGAATATTGAAAGGAAGACATTTTGATGACATTCAGGACATCAAGGTAATATGACAAGAGCTTTGATGGCCATTCCAGATAGAGTTCCAAAATTGCTTTGACGGGTGGACTAGGCGCTGGCATCGGTATAGCTTCCCAAGGGGAGTACTTCAAAGGTGACCTTAGTGATATTCAGCAATGAGGTATGTAGCACTTTTTCTAGGATGAGTTTGCAACCTTAATTGTCTGACCCTTATATACATATATATCATATCTTGTAGATGTATAAAATATGTATATATTTTATATGTATATATCATATATAATACAGTATATAATTCCTGATTTCCATCTTACATATATACATATATACCATATCTTATAGATATATAAGATATGTATGTATCTTATATGCAAATGTATATATCATATATATCATATACAATACAGTATATGTCTTATACATATATATCATATCTTGTATAAAATATGTATACATCTTATATGTATATGTATACATCATATATACATAATACAGTGCAGTGTACAGGGTGATGATATGAAATATAATCCTACTATGGGTTAGCATAAAAAAGGTTCGAAAAGTAGTGCAGTAGGATACCCTAAATCCCTCAGCTGGGTAAGCTGCAGGCAAAAGCAGCAGTAACTTACAGTGGTGACAAGAGCAGAGGGAAGTGAGGCAATGAGAGAGGGAAATGGGATTAATGAATGAGGAGGCAACTCGGGCAACGCAGCACACCCAGGATGCCAGGGCTGCCAGCACTGCTCCTGGCTTGAGCTGAACTCTCCTTGGGAGGGAGGAGCTCACCTCTAGGGTATCCCCCACTATTAGGCACCTCTGATTTCCATTGCATTGTCTGCATGGAGAGTGTTAATAATAGTATCGGTGGCTCCCACGAGAAGGCATTTTACATGTCCATCTTGTATTTTACATGGTCTGAGCTCAGACTTCTGGACTTCAACTTAGCTATCAGATACAATGCTTGCCCTCCAGATGTCTGTCAGACTGAAAAGATGAACAAATGAATGCCCATTCCATAGTAGAAATATAATTATATTAGGCTGCACGTATTAAACTGCCATTTTTGTAGGTCAAAAGTGGCTAACTAGCAGCAATTTTGTATGGTTCGACTTAATAAAAATCACCAAAATGCTATGAAGAGCTAAATGGCTTAGAGATTGGGCTGAAAACCTGAAGATCAGATTGAGTTATTTTGAATACACTTCCTACTCCCACATTCCACACAGAGCAACATTGGTGAAGATACCTAAACATCAGAAACCAATTTTCAATGATTCTAGCATTAATTCTATTCAAGATGTTGGACTTCCTTTGCTTTCCACTGTTTTCCTCAAAAAACACAGGTATAAAATTATCCACAGGGAAAGAATTTTTAACAAAAAGATCTTCAAAATTTTCATTTGAGAAGTTCAAAATAGTATATATTAGGTTTTTTCCCTTTAAAAATGAGTCGCTATTAGCAAGAACATGATACATAAGAATTTATCATGCCTCAGGTTTTGTTTTTCCATGATAAACTTTCTATTCAAATAGAATTTAATTGTTTATGAAGAACTTTCCCATGTTATCTTATTTAGCTCCCCTAACAATCCCATAAAGTAAGGATTAGTATTCATGCTTTACAGACAAGGAATGGAACATTCTAGAGATTCACTTAGAGGGGAGGAAAGCCAGTTTTTTGTTTTACGTTAAGCTTTGGGTTCTGATTAAGATTCGGGTCAGCTTCAGATTCTGGACCACAGCACATATTAAGCACCTACAAGATCCCAGGCTCTTGCTTGGGTGTTTTTCCTTGAGTTATTTTTTTTATCTTTTGGCAAACACATTAGCAGGAAGTCAAACCTTTCTAATGTACACAAAATCTTAGGAGTCCAGGAGACACTTCATGGACGGTATAGTGGCCTGACCACTGCACTGTACATCTGAAGCTGCCGCTGAACAATATTAGATGTTGACTATAATTTAACACATATATAGTCATAGGATGTGGAATATAGTGTGGGGATGGAGTCAATGGAATTGTAATAGATATGTATGGTATCAGGGGTGGAGGGGGAGGGGAGGTGGGAGGTGGGAGTCACTTTGTAAGGGGTGAAAAGGATAACTACTGCATTGTTTTGTACATCTGTAACTAATAATAATTTTAATAAGAAAAGAAAACTACAGAAAAAAATTAAAAATAAAAGTCACTTGAAGTGGAAAAACAAAACAAAACAAAACAAAACTATAAGTTACAGAAATAGCCCTCATTGTTTTGTATAGGAATTAATACATGTATATATGGCAGCAAGAAATTAATATCAAGGGTAACTAAAATTTTAGATTTTTTTTTTTTCCTTTTGCCACATTTTTCCAAATCCTTACATCTAGAACACTACATAGTTTGGTAATTTTGGAAAACTTTTGTTGCTATTGTTAGGTAAATATTCAGCAAAATAAAGAAGAAAATCATAGAAAAAAACAAAACAAAACAAAACTTAGGAGTCCTGATATTCGTTTAGGTCAAAAGTAGATGACTCTGCTTTAAAAAAAATTATCTAAAGAACTGTTCCTCCTCATGTAGGCTACTTTAAGCTCTTCCAAGTGTCATTCATGTTAAAGAATGAGTAACGGATGAGATCTGGGTTGTGTCACATAAATGTCCTTGGGTAGCCCTGTGTTGAAGAGGCCTTTTGGGGATTTTATAAACAAAGGATCCAAAACCTCTTGTTTCCTCTATGGTACATGACTCAAACAAAGAAAAACTTCTTTTTCCACAAAGCTATGGACAATATAAAATGACAATATTGAGCTCTTGTGTTACTGAAAGTGCCTTTCGAAGAGGCTTTCTTGGTCTTATACTTTATATCATCAGAAATCTGTCTTACTTCTCTAAAGACTGTGCCTAGAGTAATGCCTGGCACACAGCAGGAGCCAATGAACAAATGAATGGAAACAAGCAAATGACTAAAACTTAAAGAGACACAAGGTAACTGAAGCCAGTCCCTCCAAGATTGAGGATCATCTCAAAGAACAAAAACTCTATAACCCCTCCTTACACCTGAAAGAAATTAGCTGGCTAAGATTATGAGCTGGGGAACACTAAGTTTGTTATGCCTCAAAAATCACAAAATAAATGAAAGATCTTAGTTTTATGCCATGAAATATGATTGACTAGGTACAGGATAATAGCCTCTCTTATTCAAACTTAGGACCAGCGCTCCACTGTTGTATGGATTTGGCAATAAGGTTCTCCAGCCATCTACCCTCCAATTTCTGAACAAACATCAGAAAGAAGCTCCTGTGGACGGTCACAGTTAGTTCTAAAGGCAAAATAACATAAGTGAATGACTACAGCATTGCTCACATCTCCAGAAGAATTGCCATCTTTATCAGAGGTCTAGGATGGGCTGAATACCACAGGACTCATTTTGCAGCCTTGCAAAATTCTGCTGGAAACAGTAAGTGGTGGAGACAAGTTGCCTATATTGGTGGCTCCACCTGTCACTCCACTGCAGAGAAAGCCGACTGAGGCTGCTGATGGATTTGCCTGAACCTAGTATTTTGGAAAGACCATGTCAACAGATCTTTCCTTCTACAGTGCTCCAAGTGTGACTTAATAGAAAGTTATAATTGTTCCACCACTGAATTTCAGAATTTCAGGCTTTGTTTAAGAGTTCAAAGCACTTCTGACATTCTCCTTTTAGAAGAGGAAAAACTGCAGAACCTGGCTAAGTAAAGAAGAAGCTGGAATTACAACTCTGTCCTCTGAATCAGCTTCAGACAAAAAGCTGCCTCCCTTGTTTGGGTCTCTGTGCAAGAGGCACATTTTAAAAGAAGGCATGAGCACAATTAATGAGAGAATTATAAACGAGGCTGTTCCTCCATTCCAGAGGTTCCTTTCCGACCCCTACATTTTCTCTTATTAAAATTTAGAAAGAAAAAGTAGAGATAATCTGTATAAGAGCCTGTTACTATGCAGTCCACTCTAATTCCACAAAATGAAATATAAGACTTGTGTTTTCCAGAAGCACTGGGATGTCAAAACAAATTTCACGTTATCTTTGGATTGCAAATGAACCTTGAAGCAAAGGTCTTTCCTTCAGTTAAGCACTATCATTAAGGATATCATCAGTTGTGTGAACAATATTGATCAGAAAAATTTAGTTCATGCTTTTATTATTCCAGAGATTGATTAGCGGGGTACTGTTTTGTTAGGTGGTCCAATAATCTGTTCATTTGATTCCAATCTGTTCAAAATGCAATTGCATGCCTGGATGATAAGAGCTCAACAACTGAAGCGTGTCACACATTCTCTAGTTTCTCTGTCATTGATTAATAGTTAAAATTTGGATTAACTTAGGTATGACATGATTTCAATATATGAAATATATTCCACTGTCTTTTTCTCTTGAAAGTTCAAATACTCTCCACCAAAATTGGCTTTAAGGATGTTAAGTAGGCAATGTAAACATTTATTTTTCTGACCAAAATCACTAGATTTCTTCCATGTCATATGAAACCTTTCCAAAATGGATGTGGAGCTCAAAGGTTCAAAGCGATTTCTTAAATGTTACCCTCTTCACCTTTATAGATTGGCCTGGATGAACATTAGCATGTGCCTATTTGATCAGGATGAAACTGGACAACGCCAATAGATTTAGTTCCCTCACTACGATTTATTATAGAGACCCAACAAATAGCCATACCCTCACTCATAAATCCATTTTCCTCATAAAGTGCTAAAAAATTAGAATCTTCCAATCATTTCTAGCTTTAAAGTGATAGAGGTATATTTCAGACGATAAGGAACCTGTTTCGATAAGCAAAGGTTCTCTTGGACCTTCATGTTTACGTTCAAAGACTCTTTTCTCTTGGAACATTCACTGGGTTACAAGAGAAACCAAGTCATTGGCCTTTTACTCCCCCAACCTTCTCCCTCTCCACCCCCAGCATTGCCTCAGGGTCATTCAGTTGCCCCAAGGACACAAAAAGGCCTGAGGGAAACAAAGAAGTCAATGGAATGTCTAAACAGATACTATTGAATCCAAAGCACAGAAAGTCAAAGCATTTTCTAAAAACCAGCTTTAGGGACAGAAAAGGCTTTTGAGTTTCAAAACTTTGGTTTCATTAGAAGGACAAATTCCAAGTTCATACTATAAACTACCATAGAGTAAGGAAGAATGTAGGAAGGTTTAACAGTTATTGTTTCAGCTCCCAAAAGATCAGTACAACAGAATTGGTAGTGGCGAGGGCCACTGTGTGAAGGAGGCTTTTCTGGAAAGAAGAGCAATTCAGCAAGCTTTAAGAAGTTTAGCTAGAAAAGGGGAGAGCAAGTTAGAAAAGTAGATACAAGTGGGGAAGATGAAGGTTTGGGTTTGTCCTGTTTTTAAAAGATTGGAGTGGTTGGAGCCCATTTACATCCTGATGAGAAAAATCCACTGGAGATGAAAATGTTGAAAGATCAAGGAAATAGAGGAAACTGTGCATAAAGCAAGCACCCCAAGAAGATGGGAGCGAATGGGGTACAGAACACAGTGAAGGAATCAAAAGAGGAAAACCTCTTCTATTTTAACCTGAGCAAAGATGGAATGGACGAACACAAATGGACAATTACAAATATATGTATATTTCAAATTTATATTTAACTTTTAAATTAGATTTAATAATATTTAATTTAGATTTAATATTATATATTAAATTACAAATATTTGCAATGCCTTCCTCCTTTTCTACGGAAAAAGGATAATTTGCTTGCTGACCGAGGTAAGCACTGGAAGGAAACGGCAGACATTAAGATAGACTGGTTTGCTCTACTGTGAAGGAATGAAAGCAGACAGACAGAGGTAAGAAGAAAAAGTGAATAGTATGGGGGCAGGGGAGGAGGTTAGAGAAAAAGAATAAATTGATAACTGCCATGAAGAGTCAGACTTCGGAGAGAAAGATGTGTGAAGATGATTTTTAGGAAATTTGGCTATGTGCTATGAGATTATCTGCCCTCTTGGTCTGGTTGACTCCTCAAAAAACTTTCAGTAAAGGCTTTCTGGAGTCAGATTTGACCTTGACTGTGCTGAACTGTCCTAATGGCAATTGGTTTTATTCGGTTATGTGGATAACAGATTTGGTGGCCAGAAGCTGAAATATTGCATGGTAAGAGGTAAGGGGTGTCTTCTGAAGGTGAGGAGGGAGATGGTTTGGTCAAAGATTTGAGGAAAGTTGGAAAGTCTTCAAATAGGTTTTGGGAAGACTGGCAGAAGTGTATTAGGAAAACATATAAGGATTGCTGAGCTATACTGAGGGTCCAGCTGAGATTGGAGGTGATAAATCTATCACAGCAGCAACCTGGACAGTGAGTGACATGATGTTTTCTAGCCATGCTTAGCATTCTAGTTGGAAGCAGGAGAAAGCATACAGTTAGACTGACTAAGGGTTGGTATTTAGCCTGGTAGGTGCCGAGAGCAGGCATAGATCTGCTTTTTTCATTTCTAAACATTCAAAACAATAATGCCTGAAAAATAAGAATCACTCAGTAAATCTTTATTGAATGAACTGGGAGAACTGAAGAGAGAGTGGCTGAAGTGATAGTCCATGGTATCCAAACTGTATAGGGAAGGAAATGAAGATAAAAGGGGCTAACGGGGGAATCTAAAGGGGACCCAAGGTTCCTAGTAGATTGCCCAGGCCTATCAGTCACAGGAGCAGCATCACCCACTCAAGAATCAATTTCTCTGAGTCTTAAGCCCCCCCTGGTGGCTCATCCAGGGAGCTATTAGGCCCATATCCTTTCATCTCATTATGTTCCGAACTCCCGTACTTTCGCCTTCATGAAATATCTTTCTCACTCATTCTTTAAACCTGCTCTTTCCCTTCTTGCTTTTGACTTTTGCCCCAGCTAGATCTAGGTCTCTGTTTCTCTCTCTCTCTCTCTCTCTCTCTCAATCTCTCTCTCTCTCTCTCTCTCTCTCTCTCTCTCTCTCTCTCAGCTTTTGCCTCATCCTCATTGCCTTTCTTTATCAATTTGTGAAAAAAATCCTGGTCATGGCAGATCTCGTTCAAGGTAAAATTCATGATATGCCTGAAATAAGGACAAGGAAATCTGTACATTTCAAAATTTTAAAAACTCAAAGTCTTGTAATGCTAGTGAAAGTGGACATAAATTTTAAAATAGCCACAGCCCATACCTTGTAATTAACCTGCATTTCCCCAGGCACGAGCATTCAAAACATTTTCCATTCTTGTGGTTAATGCTTATATTTTAATTATTAATAATAGAAAGTCCTTTTGCTATGAATTTTTCATTGCAAATGTACATGCCTCCTGCCATAGGATGAGTTGAGTGGACTTTTAAAAAGTAGCTCAAAGATGTTTACAACACTGTTTCTATAAAGGATTTGCAAATGAGCTTCTGAGCCCCAATCTATTTGCCCCTTGGGGAGGGGGCGGTTGATATAGTTTTGATTCCTGCTTGGATTTCCTGAAAAATCCCAATAAGTTATTTAAGGAATAACAGTTGCCAAACTTTCTGTCAAGTCATAATGAATGGTTACGTTCTGAAAGGTCAACCAATCATCTTTTGGCTCCCATCTCCTCTTTAAAACCAAGCTATTTTGAGAATTTCTATTCCTCGTGCTCTTTTTCTTCCCAACCCTGACACTATTTGTATTCCCTCAGTGGCATTTTTTTTTTTTTAACTCAGGAAAACTTTAAAAAGCTCCAAGATTGCAAAAGAGCCTTATTATTTGATGATTGTGGGTCTTGTCTGGGGAAAAATCCAAACATAGATTTGCCATTTTAAGCAAATTCTTTGAATTCTCACTCTATTGTCAACAATAGTCTTACATTATTGGTTTATTATTGATTTTTCTTCTTTCCCTTTACATAAGTTAACTAATAAGGTACTCCAACTTCCTCTCCTCTCTTCTTAGGTTTTCTTGGTTTCTAAGTTCCTGAAGAGCTGTATTGTTTTGGCTGTTTAGGTTTTGGAGAACACACACACACACACACACACACACACACACACACACACACACCATACCTTGCTATTATAACAAACTCATAATCTTTTCCGTCAGCACCACGACTATTTCTTCTTTATAATCTTCCTTCTTCACCCTACTTTAATATAACCAGTTGCCACATTCTGCCACAATTTTCCCTTTAAAACATTATTTCAGAGTCATCCTTTTCTCCATGTCCCCACTGGCACCACCCTGTCTCAGGTGACATTCTCACTGGAGATTCTGTTGCACCCTTCTAACCCGCTTTCCAGCCATCCCTGCTCATTCTCTCCCCACTCCCAACCCCCATGCCCCACCACACACGCAATCCATACAGTAAATGATCCTGCTTATCTCCTGTGTGGGCAGGAAAGCACCTCCTATGCATTTAGGCACGTCTCCCTTAGTTCTCACAACCCTGCATGATGAATGTTACTTTTCTTCACTTTACACATGAGGAAACTAACCCTCCCAGAGGTTAAGTATTTTGTGCAAAATCCCCTAACTTGAAAGTGTTCAAGTCACTGACCCTCAGATCTGAAAAGAGAAAATAAAGCATTCGCATAAAAAAGATTCAATATTTGATCCCCTTAAACTCAAGGAAATATGCAGACTTACAATTATTACCATATCAAGGGGAATGATTTTCAAGAGATGGGGTTTATACAAGAGAAGCATGAATACAAGTGTCTGCTCTGAAAGAGTTCATAATCTGGTTGATTAGAATATGTATCTAGAACATGCTGGATCCAAAGTATGTGCTACATAAATATTTGCTCAAGCCAGGACCAGGGAATGGAAGAAGGATCCTTGCTACTGTCTCATTTTGACTTGCGACTAACCACATTGTTTAGTCATAGGATGCTTCTTAATATAAAACTCTCTTTCTTATACTTCCTCCTGACCCAGTCCCCAAGATTATCAGAACAATACACTGCTAGGAAAAAAAGATGTTGCGATTGCTGGGCTGCCTTCCAACCCACAGGCCTATTTATTTTTTCCTAACTACAAGATAATTATTGCTGGATATTATTATGGGATTTTTCCATATGTCCTTTAGTTAGGACAGTGATGACCCAATGCAGCCTTTTAATGGACTCTGGTCTCCTGCCAGCTTACCTCATTCTACAACTTTGTCTTTGCTTTTTATTTTTATGATTATTCAAACTTCCCATTGCCGAATCAATACCTCATTTGGCACTGTTCTGTTGACTAAAGACCTCGACAAAAACTCCTCGGGAAGGGTTTTTTTTTGTTGTTTTTTTTGCTTGCAATGGGCTTATTTGAAACAAGTCTTGCTATGTTCATCATTTTGGTCAACAGGGACAAGTTCAAGGAAATTAGAGGCCAAACTTGACAGAGCACTGGGTGCAGCTGCTGGCCCAGCTGTGCAATGATTTTCAACTGGTCCATTACCTCCAAAACTCAACTATTCAGCACAGCCTTCCCCCATCCAGCTCTCCTGTCGGTCTAATATATTTGGCAACAGCCATTATTTCAGAAATGAATGTTCATGTGTATTTATAGCAAATCGCATGCCTGCTCTATCAACAATTAAGGAGATTAGGATTCAGCAGACATCATCCTCTAATTAGGACAAGATGGAAGACATAGATTGTAGAATGCTGCGGATTGGTCAACAGTTAGCCTTTCCTAGGAGACTGCCATGTTGCTTTGCACCAGTCAAGCATCCGCTGTCTCTAGGGCCACCCTTCTCCCTGTATAAAATTCACTTCCTGCGTCTGTCCCATAGAATTTTCAGTCAGGAGATTCTATTGGCAGTGGACACGTCAAGTTGCCCCTTCTTTCCTCCCTCACATTGCACTATAGGCTCAGTGGGCTGTTTTAAGGCTCGTTTTGAAATAACACGTAGACAGCACCAGGTGGCTACTCATTTCCTTCAGTTATGCCCTACCCCTGGAGCCTTGGAGTATATGCTACATGCTCACACTGATGTAGTCTCTCGCCTCTGAACAAAAGCCTGAATTCGGTGTCTGGGCCATAAATCCCACCTTGCCTCGCTCTTTCCCATGCATTATTTAAGCAACCTTCTCCAGGAGCCGGCCTGAGAATTTCCCTGAGAGTAACAATCAGCAGGCGCTCTGCGCGCTGTTTTGCTAACTGGAAACGCAGGCTATCGGAGAGAGTTCCACCCGTTCCATTCACAGTCTCAATAATGAAATACGATAATCTAATTTGGTAAAAATAAACTGTGAAATCAGAGATTTGAGGCAAAAACTTGAAAGATGCAATTCAGACGAGCAATCAATGCTTATTCAGTTTCTGCACCATCTCAGCTTTCTCCCTGTGCAGATGCTTAAGTGAGGCTAAATTAAATAATTGACAAATTTTTAAAACTGCTGGAAATTACCATCTGTACTTAATTTTGGAATATAAAAAGGTCCATGGAAAACATCCTTTATGATTATTTTGTCTAATAACAGATATGAAACAATACAAACATCCCAGTCATAAAATATAATGCGTTTTGAGCAGTCTGGCTTACATATTCAAACACAGTGTTTCAAAACAAAAGACCACAGGAGGAGTGAAATGCTGGGTAACCGATACATTTAAAAAGCAAAAAAATGGCAAAAGAAAGGAGTTTCTAGTTTCAAATCTACCCTTCTATCCCTCACTTCCCCACAAAACAAACAAACAAAAAAAACCCCAGAAAAACAAAACTCACCCCCAGCTAGTCCTATAGACATTATTGATAACCATCACTTTTCCACATTTCCCTCCTGGATAAACACTGAGCTAAACTGTCTTCTGTTAAGAACTTTTATTAGGTTGATATTACATTTATACAAAATGAAGTCTACAACTGTAAATAAACATGCTTGAAGCTTCCATGAAAACACAGAAAGAGAAATGAGCTCCCAGCATGGGAACACACTGGTAAATATGCGAATAAAATAAGCTGAAACTTACACCAGACACTTCTCCCAGGTCCAGCACAGCAAGAGCCCTAAAGGTACATTCTAGTGTTTTTTAATCCATGTTCTGCTCGTCTCACTGATGGGACTACTCAGGCACATGGTCAAGTTGCAATCAGCTTCTCCCTCAGTGATGTATGAGAGCTGGGCTGATTTATCTTGTCTTTCTGCAGCATATTAGCACTAATGTTTCTGCGTATGCATCCTACCTTTCTTTAGCTGTAGCTCCGGCTTTATCATTGGTAATCTAAATTAAAGAGCCAGTGAACAGAACAGGGTTGTTGTCCCCCACCCCTCCCTGTTTTCCATGAAACAATTGCCAGGCAGTCATTCCCAGACAAGGATTCCACTGTTTATTCTAGTGAGCCTCCCCTTCAATATCCCATTGAGACTGGAAGTCAGTTGCAAAAGGATAGGTCCAGCGAGACTGTCTTAGTTCAAAGGTCTATTTATGATTTATTCTCTAAAACAGTACAGTTGGCCTCAGGAAATACTAGAGAGAGCTGACACTTGACAGTTTTTCAGCCCAGAATACAGAATTGACACTTTTACAAAAACAGAGTAACTTGAAATTCCACTTACTGCCCTGGGTGCAGTGCACCTTTCAGTGGCAATATTTTTCTGAGAAATCTCTTCCTTTGTCTACCCATGTTAATTTTGCCTATGCAAGCTTAAATGTTTATTTTAATGAGGCATATGGGTGCTATGATTTTTAGCAAGTTGCAAAAAAGAAGCATAAAATCCCACTCCTGTACAAATTTGGGAGAATCAATCAAACAAATCATTATTAACCTTGCTGTAACCTATCAGCAAACAGCAGGTGAAGGAGGAGCAAAAGGCTTTATTTAATTCAGAAATTGTCAACTCCTTTCTCTAACACACGTTTAAAATATTCTCCCTCTCCACAAATGTTTGAGGAGAGGAAACATCAGTATATTTTTATATGAAAGTTTGTAGCCTCTTGAAAATGTTGTCTTAGCAGCATCTCAATGCTTTTAACTCAGATTGCCAATGATTACTGAAATAATATCAGGTCTGTTTTCCCACTTTTAGCAACAAAACTTTTTAATAACTGTTAGGCAACAGAATTTAGTGGGTAATAAAGTATAATAAGTTTTATCTCTTTATGTATTTTTGTTAAGAGAAAACATGATTGTTTTAATAATTTTAAACAGATATACTGCATTTTTAATTTTGCTTTTGAAAATTAACAAATTATGACATATCCATTCCTATATAGGCATAAAATATAGACTTGCCATTTTTAGTAGCTTTACAATATTCAATTCTCTAATTCCTTGATATTTGTATTGTTCCAAGGTTTCATTATAAAAATAAAATTTCTCTTATCAGAAATGCAAAATACTCACATTCCAGGCACTCGAAATGAACAACAAAAAAATCAATGTCAAACTTTCTGCTTCTCAACTTTTTTCAAAATTGCATTCAGGATAAATAATACTCAGAAGGGCTCCTTGAAAACTATCCAGGGTATCAGTCCTTCTAGATTGTATCCCTGGGTTAAACTTTAAATGTTTCAAATGTTAAGTTCTATATTATAGAACTTGGTTTACTGAACTGCTCCAGAAACATCCAGAGTAATTATTTAAAAAATTTAAATCTGCGTTTGTCACTCAGCTGCTTAAAACTCTGCATAGCTTCCCGTTATTCTTAGGATGAAAGCCAAAATCTTTATGATGGCCTTCAAGGACTCAGTTTTATTTCACTTGGAAGATAAGGCCACCTTCCCAGAACTGACTGGCTGGAATTCAGAATCATCAATCAATCAAATATTGAACCTCTGCTCTTCACTGGCCAGTCAGCTAGAGTATAGTATCTGTGCACTGGTGTGGTATGCCAAGAGAATTCCAAAAGCAAATACATAGGCCTTTTCCTTTAGTCTGAAAGTAACATACATGAAGAGATTTCACTACTTTGCAAATCAGCTTATGAACTATGACAAAATCAATATGAAGCAAGCCAGACTCGAAAATGCAAACTGAAGATAAAATCAAGGGGTAAGAAGAATGAGATGAAATTAATCATCTGATGAATGTTAACTAAAACTGACTTAAGCTAGAAGATAAAAAGGGACACATTCAAGAAAGAGCAGAAACACTAACCCAATTTCAAACTTGGTCCTATTGTTATGTTTCCAAGGCTTATTACTCATATCAGCTAAATTCATCTTAAACTTATATTTCTTTTCTTTCTTTCTTTTCTGTTTTTAGTTTCAGGCGTACAAAACAATGTAATAGACATTGATACCCTTCATTAGACTTATATTTCTTAAAGTCAACTGTCTATCTCATAATTATGGCTATGAGTTTCTTCAATAAAAAATTCCTATGCATTCATTTTAATATTGTTATTACTCTTCTTTAAAAGTTCTCTTTATTTTAATCACTAAAAGAATCACATGATAAACTTCACTAGTTTCTAAATAAGATATCTCAAGGAGCCCAATATCACAGAACCCTTAAAATATGGGGTTTTTCAAAACTAAAGATCTACCTTGCAGTTAACCAAGAGCAACTCAATCTTTTCATGCAACTTGTATATAAACTTGGACATTAAATAATGTAAACACCCAAAGACATATGAAATAACCACTGAGTAATGATCTTAAGACTGGTCCAGTGCATAAGGAATTGACACCATATGGTCCCCTAGATCCCAGAGCATTTCTTATACTTCTTGCCATTGTCCCCAAAATTTTCAGCATTAAAGTCTTATAGGAACCTTACAGGAGCCAGCAACTGGCAGCAGGCCTTGATATGCCCTGGTTTTTTGTGGAGCTACCCCAGACCTGGTACCAGTCCCAGCCATCCTCGGTTCACAGTATGGCCTCTCCCACATGCCTCCAGGTCCAGCACAGGCAGCAAACAACAGTGGATCACTTTGTAGCTCCTATCAGACAGTCCCTGACCAGTCACAGGCAGTGGTCAGCCATGGGCCTGCACTGGAGCAAGTGGCACACCCAAAGAGCAGTCTCAACAGGCACCAGAGCCTGCTAGAGCCAATCCCGCTCCATGTGGTAAGCCCACGCCCCTCTCCACTCCCACTCCCCTGAACAGAAGGACGTGGCCAAATCCCACAGACAGTCAGCCTTAGGGTCAATCCCATCCACTGATGTGCCAATAGCAATCAAGGCTCAAATATAACAGGATGGCACACACAACCCACACAAGGGACACTCCTGGAGCAGGTGACCAGGGAGACTGTGCCACTGGGGCCCACAGGGCCCTTACTACATAAGGCTACTTGTCAAGACTGGGAGACATAGCAGATCTATTGAAAACACAGACGTAAACACAGAGAGGACGTCAAAATGAGGAAACAAAGAAATACAACCCAAATGAAAGAACAGGAGAAAACTCCAGAAAAAGAACTAAATGAGATGGAGACAAACAACCTACCAGAGACATAGCTCAAAAAATTGGTTATAAAGATGCTTAAGGAATTTAGTGAGCACTTCAACAAAGACCTAGTAAGCATAAACAAGGCATAGAAACCATAAAAAAGAACCAGTCAGGGGCCGGCCAAGTGGCTCAGTTGGTTAAGAGCTCACTCAAGAGTGCGAGCTGAGCTCTGAGCAACAGCAGTTCTATGCCCAGCCCGAGCTGAGCTGCTGTTAAGCTGCCAACAGTGGCAGAATGGCTCAGCTAAAAAAATAAAAAAATAAAAAAAAAGAACCAGTCAAAAGTAAAGAATACAATAACTGAAATGAAGAATGCACTAGAAAGAATCACCAGCAGACTAAATGAAGCAGAGGATCAAATCAGCAATTTGAAAGACAAGATAACAGAAAATACCCAATCAGAACAGCAAATGAAAAAAATAATTTAAAAAAATGAGGATAATTTAAGAGACCTCTGGGACAACAACAAGCATAACAACATTCACATCACAGGAGTACAAGAAGGAGAAAAAAGAAAACAAGGGACTGAGAACCTATTTGAAGAAATAATGACTGAAAAGTTTCCTAACTTGGTGAAGATAATACTTGTAGATATACAAGTCCAGGAAGTGCAGAGAGTCCCAAACAAGATGAACCCAAATAGGCCCATACCAAGACATATAATTAAAATGCCAAAAGTTAAAGACAAAGAGAGAATCCTAAAAGCAGCAAGAGAAAGGCAACTAGTAACTTATAAGGGAGCTCCCATAAAACTGTCAGTTGATTTCTCAACAGAAATTTTGCAGGCCAGAAGGGATTGGCAGGAAATATACAAAGTGATGAAAACAAGGACCTACAACCAAGACTACTCTACCCAACAAGGCTATCATTTAAAATTGGAAGACAGATAAAGAGCTTCCCAGACAAGGAAAAGCTAAAGGAGTTCATCACCACCAAACAGTATTACAAGGAATGCTAGAGGGACTTCTTTAAGATGAAAAAAATGAAAAAGATAAAAAATATGAATAATAAAATGACAATAACTACATATCTATCTACAATTACTTTTAAGGTAAATGGGTTAAATACTCCAATCAAAAGACATGGGGTGGCTGAATGAATAAGAAAAACACTTACATATGCTATCTATAAGAGACTCACTTTAGATTGAAAGACACATACAGACTAAAAGTGAAGTGATGGAAAAAGTTATTTCATGAAAATGGAAATGGAAAAAAAAAAGCCAGAATGCCAATACTTATATCAGACAAAATAGACTTTAAAACAAAGGCTATAAGAAGAGACAAAGACGGACCCAGTAATCCCACTTCTGGGTATTTATCCAAGGAAACCCAAAATGCTACTTCGAGGGGACATGTGCATTCATGTCACTGCAGCATTGTTTACAATAGCCAAGATGTGGAGGCAGCCTGGTTGTCTGTTGTTGGATGAATGGATAAAGAGGACGTGGTACATATACACAATGGAATATTGCTCAGCCAGGGAAGGGAATGGGTGCTTGCCATCTGCGACAACATGGATGGACCTGGAGGGTATTGTCCTGAGCAGAGTGTCAGACAGAGAAAGATAGATGCAATGTGATTTCACACATATGTGGAATCTAAAGAACAAAATAAACAAACAAACAAAACAGAAACAAACTCATGGATACAGAAAACATTTTGATAGTTGCCAGATGGGAGGGGCATTGGAGGTGGGTGAAACATGGGAAGGGATTAGGAAGTACAAACTGGTTGTTACAAAAAAGTCATGGGAATGTAAAGCAAAGCATAGGGAATATACATATATATATATATATATATATATATATATACACATATATATATATATTTAATGATACGGTTATCAGGATGTAGAGTGTAGCACAAGGAATATAGTCAATAATATTGTAATAACTATGTATGGTATCAGATGGGTACTAGATTTGTTGGGGTGACAGATGGGAGAGGGTTGTGGGGCAGGATGAAAAATGGGAGAGATTAGGAAGTACAAATTGGTAGTTACAAAAAAGTCATGGGAATGTAAAGCAAAGCATAGGCAATATATATAGTTAATGATATGGTAATAACTATGTATAGTGCCAGCTGAATACTAGACTAGTCAGGGAGATCACTTCTTAAATTATACAAATGTCTAACCACTATGCTGCATACTTGAAATTAATATAAAATAATACTGAATGTTAACTGTAATTGAAAAATTTTAAGGTGGGGGAAAGGTGAAAGGGAATAATAGGTTCAAATTTCCAGGTATAAAACAAATAAGTCATGGGGATGTAATGTACAACATGGGGAATATAGTCAATAATATTGCAATAGTGTGGTACATTATCAGATGGCTGCCAGACTTATGGTGATCACTTCTTTAAGTATATCAATGTTGAAGAACTATGGTGTATACCTGAACTGATAAACATTGTATGTTAGCTATGTGTTTTAATTTTTTTAAAAAAATGGAGCATAAATCAATGAAATAGGAAAATGAAAGAAAATTAAGTAAACTAAAGGTTGGTTTTCTGAAATATCAACAACATTGATAAACTCCTAGTTAGACTGATCAAAAAAAATTTAAGAGGGAATATATATTACCACTATCAGGAATGAAAAAGAAGATATCTCTAGAGATCCCAAAACATTAAAAGGATAATAAGTAATTGTAAGAGACAAATTTATTGAAATATAGACTTTACCAAAATAGACAAAAGATGAAATTAAAGCCTTAATAACATAATATCTCTTAAAGTTATTGAATATATTATCAAAATCCTTCCCATAAAGAAAACCCCAGCACAAATGGTTTCATTGTGAATTCTGTCAATCATTTAAGGAAAAAGCAATACTCAGCTAGGCACAAAAATCCTTGACAAATATTAGCAAATAAAGTCTAGTTTTCTATAAAGAAGATAATCATCCTTTTGACATCATGACCAGGTAGAATTTATGTCAGGAATGTAACACAGCTTCAACATTTAAAAATTGATAATTATAATTTACCATATTACCAGAATAAAAAAGAAAAGCCATGTAGAATTTTAGCACAATCAGAAAAAGCATCTGACAACATTCAATGCCAATTCATGATAAAAACTCTCAGCAAATTAAAAATAGAAGATTTCCTCAATCTGCAGTTAAAATCATATTGATGGTGACATATTGAATACTTTTCCTCTAAGATCAGTAACAAGGAAAGGATGTCCACTCTCAACACTTCTATAAGACAGGAAAAATAAATAAAAGGCATAAATATTAGAAAGCAAGAAATAAGACCCCCATTATTTCAGGTGACATGGTTGTTTTTACAGAAAAATCATAAGGAATCTAAATGGGATAATAATAGTACCTACCTCATACAATTGTTACAAGGATTGAATGAGCTTAAAGTTGAAATGTATTTAGAACTGTGCTTGATACACTATAAGTATTATATAAGCATTAAGTAAAAATTTAAAAAATACACCTAAATATAAAATCTGCAAGGGTTACAGATTAGCTTATTGACAGTGAGTATAGGTTTATTAGTCAGACTAACTAATAGAGAGCTACCTTAAAGAATAAGCTTATCTTCATTCTGGGGCCCAGGTTATGGAATAGTTCAGGGCAAGTAACACTGAGACGCCTAGAGAATGGCCAGTTCTCACTAACATTCCTAAAGCATAACAATGAGGTGTGTTACAGTGTGACAGTATCTACAGAGTTATGCTTTATACACGAGTATGATCAAATATGTCTACACAGTTGTACAAACAAATCCAGTTGTTGTTTTTAAAGAACAAACGGCTTTCTGTGAGCTGCAAATATTCAAGGCAGAATAGCCATGAAGACATTTAAGTAAAAAAAAAAAAAGCAGTTGGCATAATTGTGTTTACAGTATAATTCAATTTTTAAAGCAAAAAAGACATGCATATATTATATAATAATTGAGTTGATACGTGCATAGAGAATTTTCTGGAAATATGCAAATAAAATTGTTAATAGCAGACAGTCCTAGATAGTCACAGTGGAAAGCAGCCTTTTTTCAAATTAATATATCCTACATATAGTTTGAGTTTTTAATAATATTCATTAACACTTTTACATTTTAATTGAAAAATAAAGAAAAATCCTTTACTAATGCAAAAACGATATCAGCATTTAAAAATCATAATGAGATGAAATAAATTCCTCCTTTGTGTTCTTTAAACAAAGATAGAGTTTTATTTTAGACATCAAGGGAAGGTTCCAGATATTTTTGCCTCTAAGATCCTCAGCATCCACACCTCTCCCTACCCCAAGTGGGGAGTGGGGAGAATTAAAAACCCACATCAGGTAAGGTTCAGTCTATCATCAGGCTTAGGCTCATCAGAACCCAGAGCTCTGACAAGGCAGAGGCCTGGATGCCACCACCGTCCCCCTAATTCATGCCTTCTGACGGCACCTTTACTCCAGGTTTCCCCAAACCCCATTCCCAGATGCATGGAGAGCACCAAGAGGAATATGGACCAGAGACAATTCATTACCACTAGAGGCGCAGAATTGAAATTAAAATGACCTTCGAAAATGTCTCATTCAGACACGCACTTTCCAGCTAAGGAAATGAAGTCTGGAGAAGTAACTGGTCCAAGGTCACAGGATTATGAGGTGACCACAGCAAGTCTCTTGAATCTCAGAAAGCATCCTTTCCATCACAATGAAGAGAGAGAAAAGGGCATGCATTCTGGATGCTGGACCAGGGCTGTGCCTTCATGAACAAAGAGATTCCATTAGGATGCAGGCTCAACCAGGCAGGGAAGGGAGCAATCTCCCACCTTTATCACAGAGCCCCAGATGGTAGTGCAAGCATCAAAAACTGACTCTGTTATTTGTTTACTTTCATCATGAGTGTTCCATAAGATGCATATACACTCTCTTTACAAATAATCCATTAGTATAAAACAGAGATTGTTTCCTATTTGAGATATGCCTTCTGGCCACATCATTTGGAGATGCTTTTAGTATATAACTAAAACTAATGAAGGGCTCTTGATAGAATGTTTTCCACATTTTGGTTATAGGAAACCTGGAGATATTTAAATTAATGCAATGTGTCCTCCTATTATGCTCTACCATATTTTTTTTAATAGGGAGAATATGAATCAGTTTATAAAGTTTAAGAGGGAAACCAATGATTAGACTCTACAATTACTTCAAGTCAATAAATTGATGACTGGTTCAATCAAATTGTCCTGCAAACTGGACCAGAACCATAAAGAAATGTTTCATTCCTCTCTGCTAAAAAAAAAAGAAGCTCCCCAAGAACAATGGAGACTGCAATCCTGGAGTCTAAGCTCAAATCCATATGTAAAACCTATAACAAGTGATATGCAAATAAGAAACCATTCTTACCTATTTATCAATATAAGTTCTCACAGCACTCTCCTATAGGTGGTTATTTATTAACACTGATTAATGATTATAATACACTCAGAATAATAAAATCATTGTCTTTATTCAACATCACATTTCCCCACTAATAACGCACAAGCCTTCCCACAAATTCTTGTTAAGTTCTTCAAATACATCAGACATGCGATCCCATCATATATACGGTCAAGGAGTATGTCTTGGGGTTGAGGAGAGGAATCCCTACATTCACTATAAGAAGCTAAAAGGGGACACATAATGTGTCAGGTCCTGGCTGGACACGAATGCTACTCACATTTATTACATGTCTCCCTTCCAGACACTTCATTACTAGTGAATTTCCAACACCGAAGCTTTCTAAAACTTCTGATCTTTTGTGAAAACTCAGTAGTATGATTAAAACCTTCCAGATGAACAAACAGATTAGGGCAGAGAGGCCATCGCCTTAGCATTTGCCATACAAAGTATCATCTACCCTGACTCCACCCCAGTGTTTCATTAAAGTGGTGTCGTTCAAAATATGCAAATGACAGTAATAATTTGAACAAACAAATGAATTAGGTGAGCCTCTATAGGCAATTTACTCAAGGTAATTAAGAATGCTAAACCAAACAAATTATTACTTTAAATAGCAAGTAAGCTTTAATTAAACTTGATTTCTACACTAAAAATGAAACTACTAATTCAACAGAGAAGATCCTGTGTGAATTAAAAGGCAGAGTGTGAAGAAGAAGAAAAAAACAATGTACACTCTGACTTATGATTCATAAGATTCAGGTGTCACTGCACTTTCATTGGATGTTGGCTCTCAGAGAAAGTTACCCCTGTGTGTGAATTTAGAAATGATAGAATGTATTTGGGGTGCCTCAAGCATGAGCCCATTTTAAATGATAAAGATGCTAAGGAAAAATAGAATCAACCTAAGCCCAAGGTAATTTTTTTCCAAATAGCATCTCAATCTTTCTCTACCATTAAGAAATAAGAGGAGGGGGGCCGGCCGAGTGGCATGGTGGTTAAGCGCTGGCTTGGGAAGCCAGCGGCCCCGGTTCAGTCTCACATATGTGGGCCAGTGACACTGCCCTCAAAAAAAAAAAAAAAAAAAAAAGAGGAGGAAAGAAAGAAATGGAAACCAGCAAGTGTAGCCCACCTAGGGATTAAGAGTCCTTCTTTAGTGGGTAGTGGGTGGGAGACACAGTAGACCCTCCACCGTAGAAGATTGCCAATTACCAATGACATACATGTCATGATGGATCAAATCAATGGGCCCCAATCAATGACCAAAAAAAAAAAAAAAGTACCCATCGAGGGAGAAAACTTTCCAGCATTGGCCTGAGATGGACAAGGCTAACACATGGTCTTATTAAAGTACATCACACATACTTATTTAATCCTACAGAATAACATAATCTTAAAAATAATTAGTCGATTTTGAAAGTTTCAAGTAATCTCTGAGTCTAGACATGTCCATGTCCCTTCCCTTTTCAATGTTTTGTCCCAGTCATTTTGATGGGATTCTGATTAGACCCCAGCTACTAGCACTGGCAAGCAAAGCCCTCAGAGCCACCTGTTTTCTTCTCCACATGAAGTACGTCTCCTGGTTTAGCCTCCTGGGTCTTCTCTCGTCCACCTTCAGCCCAGCGTCCCACAGGAATACACACGATGCGTCCTGTCCCTTCTGCTCTGGGCTTTCTGGTCAGGCAGGATGACTGAGGGCAAGACAAGACTCAAGGAGGAAGCTCAGAGCAGAGCCGGGTGGTGGCAGAATGCAGCAGGGAGGGGCCTAGGGACGGGCTGGGGAAGCCATTCTAAGTTACTGCTTCTGGCATCTGGGCCTGTCACCCTGCCAAGCAAGACCATTTTCAGATTGTTTCTCTAGTTTGCCCTAAGAGTGACCTGAGGGATAACATTAAAATACTAATGACAGTGGTAAGAAGTTGGTGTCAAGCCTGTGTTCCAAGAAGCAGAGAGAACTTCAGATGACTGTATTTTCTCACCTGTCCCTATGCCTTCATTCTGAAGAGACAACCATGCAACTGCTCACTGTAACTACAGAGGAAAGAGCAAGCGTGTTTGGAAGTCAAGACCGGAAGAGGCCAGGGTGTCCCTAATTTTTCTATTTGCACTTGACCTTTGCCAGAATGGGATTCATTCATCCAGTCATCAAATGACAACTGGGCACGTTCAACATGCCTCACCCTGTACTATGCTCAGGGCATAGAAATAGACACCATTCTGTCCTCAAGTGGCTTACATTTCAGAGACAGGGGAGATGTGTAAACAAGCAATTACAAAAAACAATGTGTAGGAAACAGCATGGAATGGGAGCAAGTGTGTGGGGGGGAGGGGAGTGGGGGGCACAGAGCATGTGCAGCATGAAAAAGGGGCAGGGACAGAGAAAGCTGCTTGTGACTGAATATCAGCCCCATTAGAATGTGTCTGTTCTTTTGAACCATCAGAAAGTGAGCTGTGCATGGTGTGAAAAGAGCTTTGTCTTCTGCATGAGAGCAGAAATTCCAAGAGTGCTGGACCATATCCCCTGTGTCTAGCACAGAGGCTGTGCCATGAGGGCTCAACAAATATTTGCTGAATAAATGAATGACCTAAGAATTTAAGTCTGCCTCTGACTTTATTTGGGCAGAATGTTAGAGAGTGAGGATCTTAGAAGTCATCTAACAATCTAACCCTCTCAGATTTACAAAGAAACTTCTTCTAAAATGTTGGCACAGGGTAGCAGCGTTGTGCAGAGGACATGTGCTGGGCCCGTAAAATGTTTGCAGGTGAAGGCACAGATCAAATGTGGTACATTCAGTCAATGGAATATGACAATTTGGCAATTAAAAATAAGAAACAAATACTGACTAACATAATACTACACCATCGGAAGAAATTTAAAAAAACATTATGCTCTGGGCCAGCCGAGTGGCGCATTGGTTAAGAGCTGGTTTGGGGATGCCAGTGGCCCAGTTCGGATCCCACATATGAGGGCCAGTGACACCGCCCTCTACAGCTAACAACAGCTTCACCTGGAGCTGGGCTGTGTGAGCCCCGGCGGCAGTGTAAGCTGCAGCCCCTGCTGCAGTGGGCTGCCATAGGCTACAGTGAGTGGCCTGCAGCCAGCGTGAGTGGCTGGCAGCCAGCGTGAGCTGCCAATAGCTGCGGTGAGCGACCATCCAGAGGCCAGTGACCGATCTGCCTCATCCAGGAAGAGCGCAATGATGATACCAACATGGGCCAGTGAAGCAACATCCTCTGCAATTAGACTGAAGAACAAAAAGACAGCAACTTGTCTGTTCCCCTTCCCTGATTCTCCAACGCTGTTCCCCTCCCCCAATTCCCCAATTAAAAAAATCTTTAAAATAAATAAACAAAAAAAATTATGTTCAGTGAAAGGAGCTAGACACAGAGACCACATATCGTAAGGTTCCACTGATATGAAATGTTCAGAAAAAGCAAATTTATAGAGACAGAAAGTAGATCACTGGTTGCCTGGGCCTGGGGGTAGAATGGGATTTACTGTACACAGGCACGAGGGATCTTATTGGGAGGATGAAACTTCTCAAACTGAACTATTGTAATGTTGCATCACCTTGTAAAGTTACTCATTGTGTTGCACACTTGCAATGCGTGAATTTTATAATGCATAAAATACACATCGATAAAGCTGTTTAAAAGTTTTGCAAAAGGATTCATCGTTATAGGTTTGCCTTCATGCTGCTATAAGGAGGGCTGCTATAGGTTTGCCTTCATGCTGCTATAAGGAGGGCTGCTATGTTGTAGAAAAAAAACAAAGACAGGAGCCCATATTTGAAAAGACACCCCACTACCATCTCCTAATTCTCAACCTCAGTGCCTTCTATTCCCCTTCCTAAAATGTCTGCTTGGAGACAGAAAGCAGATTACTGGTTGCCAGGGCTGAGGGGGAATGGGAAGTGACTGCTCAATGGGTATGTGGTCTCATTGTCTCGTGATGAAAAAGTTCTGGAACTAGATAGTGGTAACGGTTGCAACACATTATGAATGTACTTAATGCCACTGAATTATACACTTAACATGGTTAAAATGGTAGAACTCATGTTACGTGTATTTTACCACAATTTTTTTAAGTCTACTTAAAACCTAGCTGCTGTCCCCAGCCATCTCATGTCAAGATATCTTGATCTAGGTGACAACATAGCTTTAAGTAGTCTGTTTGCTGTCCTCTGTCACCTTCCCCCTAAAATATATCAATTTTATTTTTTTAGTCTGGGCTTGGTTTGCATTTTAATCCTGCCCACTTGAAACTGGCTGGCATCATTCAAAACAACACACTCAGGGATGTTCCCTGATGTCAGGCCATCTCATTAAGTGTTGCTGCTGTGGCTTTCTGGCTCCCCGACAGTGTAGGAGGCAGTGACTTTTCCTGTCATGTATTTAGCTGTGGCATATTAGGAAACACTTGCTGCTCAGGTCAGCAAAGCTCTGGGCCGCCCTATTTCCATATCACCCAGCTCCAGCCTGGCCTGGAATCACTGCCACGGGATCCCCATTGCAAACGTCCGAGGTCGCTATTATCAGTGATGATTCCTGGAGTACTTCTTTTCATCAATATCATTTGCTTCAGCATTCTTCTCACATAATTTGTAAGGCTGGTTAAAATATTCTTCCCTTCTTCCCCACAAAGAAAACAAGTTGCTAAAGAATTTAGCATGTTTCCCAAGGATGTCAATCTACTGAGGACTAGAACCAGTGTCTGCACATGTGTAGCGTTCATATACTTAATTGCTGTTACACACAGAAAGTAAGGATTATCAGCTATAAAATATCTTCTCCCTTAAAGACGACATTAAGCGGATACTTCCATTTTGAGACTGCTTAAAATATGACTGATACTGGCTAGACTTAAAAACAACCCTCAGGTTTCCATTTGTGAAATAAAATTTGGAGAGCAAGTGCCAAATGCCAAATGTCTAAGAACTCCTCAGAGGAAATACTTCTCTACTGCCAGCCAAAAATCACAGGGACAAACTGTGGCTGAATTTTTTTAATTGTGTTTTTTAGATGCTGGATAATTTTCTGACTATTAAAGATAATCATAGCCAAGGCTAACAATAAAGTAATTGAATCTCATGCTTGAAAGCACACAACCAATTCACTGTGGGATGAAGGAAAGGAAGGAGGCGAGAAGTCCAGAAGTCATTTTCTCTCCTGAAAAGCAGAGCCTGCCTTTGCAGTAGAAAAGCCCAAGAGGAAGGTGTGTCCTTATTTTCTGAGTGCCTTGCTCTCCAGGGCCCTTTTCCCATGTGGCACCTGAAAAGCATCAATAGGCGGTCGACACCTAATGCTGGCCTCTGCCCCAGGTCTTGTAGCCCCAGCTTAGGACGTTGAGATGAGGTTTCCAAGGGAGGACAGGGTGAGGCCAGAGCCAACCTGCCCTGGGAGACTGTGCTCACTCCAAGTTTCCCAGAGCACTGGACACAGAGCACACAGGGTTGCCCGGCGGTGTCTACTGACCAATCATAAAATACAGCCTAACGTGGGGTATGTGCAAGAAAGAGTTTTTGCCTTACATAGTACATATATGTATGTCAATTGCATTCAACCTCAAAGATGAAGCTTCTTCTATGTGTAAAGAAAATAACACAGATGCTACACTAACCCTGCCTTGAAAGGGTTTACAATTCAGTGGCAAATACTAGCATTTGTCAGGGACAGGCTGGCCAACCATCTGAGGTCAAAGAAATATTCTGCAAATATTTCATATGTATAGCTTGTGAGATTGAGCTGCTGTCACAGAAAAGACCTTCACAGACTGGCCTTTACAGATAAGAGATGCTAGTATAGGAGCCTTAAATAAATTACTTAATTTTCTGAGCACCAGTGTTCTCATTTATAAAATGGGGATTCAGGTCCACAATCTCAAACTCAAACACATAAAATGCCTGCAACGAATTAGATGAATATCCACACTAAGTGTGACAAATAAAGACGATAAACAGCCTCACATCCTTAAGAATAGTCTCTAGTTTTACTTAGCTCAAAAGAGTGACATTATCCCTGCCTTATTCTTTTCCTTTACTCCTCTAATCCAATTAATATCAACATCTTGTATTTTGTGGGGATGTCTCTCAAATCTGCCTCCTTCTTCCACTCTATACTCATGCTATGCAAAACCTTATCATGGCATATCTACACGACTGTAGTCAATTCTAGGTAATGAACCCCTCTAATCTCCCCCTCAACTATCCTGCACTCTACAGCCAGATCATTCTCATTAATAAACACCACGATTCTTAATAAAAACTCCAAGGACTTGCCAGTGTCACCAGGACCAACTCCAGATTCCTGAGCTTAGATGACTACTCATTTTCCCATTCTCCAAATTCTCTGCTCCAACCAAATGGGTTCCACCACTTCTGCACTCTCTCTCCTATAATTCCATGGCCTGTGTGGCAGACTGTGTTTTCCAAACTGGCCACAACAGCATCTCCCACTCCACATGCACTTCCTACAAGATGACTCTACTGTATTAAAGGTTGGGCCTATGTTCCCTCCTCTTACATCCGGGTGCACCTGTGACTACAACCAAAGTGGCAATGGATGACTTACAAGGCAGGTCCTAAAACTGAAGGAGTTTCTACCTGGTTCTCTTGGGACACTGGCTTTCGTTACCCAGTCTCTATGCTGGGAGGAAGCCAAGCAGCCACATGGGAAGGCCACATGTAGGCGTCTGGTCACTAGCTCCAGCTGGTCCCGACAGCCAGCATGAACTGACAGACACACGAGTAGCAAGTCTTCAGTTGACTTCAGCTCCTAGCTAACTTTTGAGCTGCCCCCAAATGATACAAAGTGGAACAGAGATAGCCGCTGTCTCTCACCACCCCCAAACCCCAGCCCCACCATGTTCTATCCAAATTGCTGATTTGTGAACAACAAGAGTGTAATTGTTTTAAGTGACTAATTTTAGGGTAGTTTGTTATGTAGTAATAGATAACTAGAATAGACTAAAATACTCTCTCCATCCTTTTGGCTTTTCTCAAATTCTACTTACCTTTAAAAGCTCAGTATAGACCTCACCTCCTTCATGATGTTAAGCTAAACTAAAAGTGGTATCTCTGTCTGTCTCTTGTTTGAAGCTTGAATATCACTCAAGAGAGAAGACCATGCCTATATCCTCTTAGGAACCTTTCTTCATTATCTCGCAGAATACCTTACATATAACAGATAGTCTACATATACATACTAGATAACTAATTTTCTAGCCTCCAGAGTAAAGTGCACACAATATATGCTGAGTACATGACACACACTATGACAGGTGATTAATATAAAAGAAAATGTGAGGGCAGGCCTAGTTGCTCGTTGGTTACGAGTTGGCTTGGGCACGCAAGCTCTGAGCAGCAGGGCTGCCTATCTGGATCCCACATGGGCCTGTAATGCTGCACCCTCTAAAGCTAAGATGGTGAACAACAGCTCCAGCTGGAGCTGGGCTGCCATGAGTCGCCGGTGACTGCATAAACTGCAGCCCCTGCTGCAGTGGGCTGCCATAGGCTACAGTGAGTGGCCGGCAGCTGCCGTGAGCAGCTGTCCAATGGCCAGTGAGTGATTGCCTCAGCTGGGAAAACCACAATGATTATACCAACATGGGCCAGTGAAGCAACGTCCTCTGCAACTAGACTGAAGAACAAAAAGACAGCAACTTGTCTGTTCCCCTTCCCTCATTCCCCAAGGCTGTTCCCTTCCCCAATTCCCCAATAAAAATCTTTTGAAAAAGAAAATATGATAGGAAAAGAGGGACATAAAAATAATTTTTTAATGAAGGATTAGGAACTTGTAGGAAATCCAAACTGTCTTTAGATTGAGTAGATTCTTTTTTAATTAACAGCTTATATTCAGGAGCGTGAGTGTGTGGACGTGTGCATGTGCCTGTGTATGTGTGTGTGTTTAGCCAACATGTGAATTCGAATGTGTGCTTTGGGAATTGTCCCCTCGTTAATAATTAAATTCTAAATGGACATTTTGAGAAGTAGCATTAACTATCCACATTCCATGGTCTTGTAATTATTCAAGTGTAATTAGAATGTGGAAGAGTTTAGAAATAGACAGAATGCTTCCTGCCAAATGCCATCTGTATCAGGGCTCCTTAAAGTGGGGCTCGTGAACCCTAAATGGTTGTCACTGTATGAGCTTCACTAAGTTCATGCCCAAAATTACACACAAAATTGTGTGTATGTGTGCCTTTTTCTAAGAAGAGGGTCTATGACTTTCATTAGATTCTCAAAATAGTTTAGGAAATGGTTAATCCAAGGTTTTATCTTAGCACATTTGCTTTTAAATCCTGTTCAGAGATTGTATTTCAGGGCAGTACCAGGCCAGGAATGAGGAAACACAGAGGCTGGCCTGGCTCTGCCACTGCCTTGCATGGTGGCCTTGGAGACATCCTTACGAGCTCTCTGGATCTGCTTAGCTGTAAAAACAGGGATGCACTTAGAGCTACCAAGACAGCTCCAGACCGTTTTCCTGAGAAGGGCCCTGAAGAGGAAGGAGAGGGCTACCTCACTTGGTGTTTTTCCTTTTTCTTTACTGTAAGAGAACTATGATATTAACTTTGGTTAAAATCTGTATCTAAATGTTTACAACTGTTTATTTAATAGATATTGAGTGCCTGCAATGTGACATCACTGATTATGAACTTTTCACTCAGGCCTTCACAACATGCCCATGACTGAATAGTCCACCCCCAAACTGCACATAATTCTAGAAGGTAAAATGGACAGTAAAAATATCAAAAATTAAGAGAACAGCACAGAGGACCAAAGAACAAGTGATTCCCCGTGAAGTGGATGGAATAGGGGTTGTACAGGGATCGAGTAGAAACACAGTACTCCACTGATAACCAGGTTGTTTTGCTGATCTGTCCTATCAGGTGGGTGCTTCTTTGTCTTCCAGAATTACATGCTCAGCTAAGAGAATAGCTTCCCTTCCTAGAGGACAGCTTTCTTTAAAGAAGACATGTGAGTAGCTACCCTCCAGCTCAGAACCTCTGAACCAGCTCTCACAGGAATAGAGTCATAAACCAACAAAAAGAAAACGCAGATGCTTAATGGAAAAGAAGACATAGAGTGAGTAATTTGGACCCAAAGATAATCTGACCCTAATTCTCTTCATGCTGAAAGATTTCAATGGAGGGAGTGAAACATTACAAAAGCTTTGAATTAGAAAAGAAACACAAGACAAAGTACTAAAGAGAACACAGGTTTTCAGCACTTACGGGGACAGAAAATATGACATTGATCACTTCATCATTCCTTGGCCTATTAAGTTACCCATTAATGTTAGTATTATTTTTCTTTTTAAAGAAAATTTATTGGGAACAGTGTGTCCTTCCAGGACCCATCAGCTCCAAGTTCAAGTAGTTGTTTTAATCTAGTTGTGGAGGGCGTTTTTCCAGGACCCATCAGCTCCAAATAAAGCAGCTGTCCCAATCTACTTGTGGAAGGCGCAGCTCCCCGACCCATGAGGGAATCGAACTGGCAACCCTGGTGCCATGAGCCCAAGCTCCAACCACCTGAGCTGACCGGCCACCCCTAATGTTAGTATTTTTTAACTTTTACATTAATCCTCAATCTTTCATGTGTACGAGATCAGACAATTAAGTGCGAGAACTTGTTGCAATGATATTGCTCAATTTTTTTGATATCAGAGTGATTATTCATTATGAATTTGTACCAATTGGACACTTAACCAAGTTTACTATTTGGACGTGCTGGAAAGGCTGCGTGAAATAGTTACACAACCTGAACTTTTTGACAACAATTCATGGCTCTTGCATCACAACAATGCACCAGCTCACATGGCACTGTTTGTGAGGGAGTTTTCAGCCAGTAAGCAAATAACTGTATTGGAACACCCTCCCTACACACCTGATCTGCCCCCAGTGACTTCTTTCTCTACCCAAAGATAAAGGAAACATTGAAAGGGAGACATTTTGATGACATTCAGGACATCAAGGCTAATACAATGACAGCTCTGATGGCCATTTGCAGGGGGACTAGGTGTTGGTACATAGCTTCCCAAGGGGAGTATTTTGAAGTTGACCATAATGATATTCAGCAATGAAGGATGTAGCACTTTTTCTAGGATGAGTTTGCGAACTTAATTAAATCTGATCTTGCATATGACTTATTTCTTTTTTTTGAGGGCAGTGTCACTGGCCCTCATATGTAGGACCGAACCGGGGCCGCTGGCTTCCCAAGCCAGTGCTTAACCACAGAGCCACTCAGTCGGCCCTTTATTTCTTAAATTAGACAGTCACCTCCTTGGGCCCAAGGCCTACATGTTATATTTTTCTGGATGTCATTTGAATGATGATGTACCCCCACTAAATATTCAATAATTATTCTGTGAATGAATAAATCAGTTTCTCCTTAAAGCCAAACATGGTGGTAAAGCCAATGACTGGCTTTATAAGGAAGCTGAATAATTTCTTCTAATTCACCATAATTAATATCCACAATGCATTCCTTCCATTAAAAGTAAAAGTGTAAATGGAGAGCCTCGGTTTGTTGCTAATAATTTGGGGGTGGGGGCATGGAGATCTATATAAGGAGGGGTCGGGTCTCTGCTTGATATATAAACACCCGGGAAGGATTAGGAGGCAATATTATTTATTACCCACATTTGGAAATTATGGCTAAATTAATTTGTGCTTCTTAAGAAAAAAATACACTAAAGAACAACATATGGTAGAAATAAATGGGGTTTGGTTGTCTCCAAAACATGTTTCATGCAATTCTTCCTCCTGACCTGTCCCCAATTGCATGTCTGATAGATTGTGTATGTGACATATCATTCTGGACTTGTGATAAATTTGCACATGTGTAAACAAAATGCCCAGGGCAGCAAAAGTACTGGGGTATACGATTATCTTCAAATTGTATAGTTTTCTGGAATCATCTCCAGACCAAGAGAGATCCTACAATAAATAACATATCTATGTGGTAAAAAGAGCTAAACATGAAACTCATCACCAGCATGCTAAGATCTCAAGTTTATTTAAGATATTCACTTTATACCATGCATGAGATTTCCTTAGACAAAGCTACCTCTGGGTTCTTCTTTCCTATTGGTCATGAATCAAATATCCAAGAGCTGACTCATATATTATCTTACTTCATATTCTCTAAGTCATTCGCTTTAGAATGAAAACAAATTGCAGGAAAACAAAGGTGGAAAATGGTAGATTATCATTCACCTTAATTTACCAGTGCATTTAGATGTCAGATTATTTGATCATCTTGATATGAGGGGCCACTGCCATGACTTTGATTACCCTATGAAGTGAGCTGAGGTTAAAATTGAGGAAGACATTTTTTAGGATGTTCTTTCATATCATCATATACACAGAGACATAAATACATCTCATCTCTCATGAAACCAGAGGAAAGACCCACCAACACGTCACTTCTTATAAGAAATGATATGTAATCGCATAAGGGGCTAAAATAAGAACTGGAGCTTTCTTATGTAAGAGGATATTCTTTTCTTAAGTACCTCTTGTTTTTTACCCTAGAGTGCCATAAGAAGCATGACTAACACAGCCGGCATTTCAAGTCTGTTGAATTTAACACAGTGTCATAGGTTCCACTTTCTTCATAAGTGTTGGAGAGCATGGAACACTGCTCCATATTTAGGCTACTGCACTCCAAGTGACTGTACGAATTTTTCTCACATACATTCCATTAGGGAGGTTGAAACCGGGTTTTTTGTTGTTGGTTTATTTGCCTACTGGTGTGTTTATTTGGTTGGTTGGCTGGTTTATGCTGACATTGCTTGATCACGCAATGTGGAAAACAGATGAAGTATTATAGAATTGTACACTTGAAACCTATGTAATTTTACTAACCATTGTCACCCCCAATAAATTTTAATTAAGAGAGAGACAGAGTGCGAGCGAGAGCGGAAACATAGTACAAATCATGATATGTGAAGCCAGGCAAGACTAGGTTCAATCCTAACTCCTTCACTTTTCTAGCCATACAACCTTGGGCAAATTCCTTAGTTTCTCCAAGTCTCAATGTTCTTACCTATGAAATAGGATAATAATCCCTATTGGCTTAAGGTTGCTGGTAAAATTAAATGAAACAATGTATATACAATGTCTACTTAACATAATGACAAGCCCCACAGTAAGCATTAGGCACATAGCTAATTTTACATTTATTATGATTACCTCATAGAGTCATAGTAACAATGAAACAAAACAGTAAAAATAAGTACCTAACATGGCTCTTGCTATATAATAAATACTAATAATACTCATGTTCTACAAGAACACAATTTTGCACACAATGTGAGCCATCTTCCCTAAATGCTGCAGAGAGATTTCTTGAAGGATGTATTCTCTGTCACATGTTTCCATGTGCCATACACACATCTATCTCAGGCATATATCATGAATCTCTCACTCAGAATTAACTCTAAATATGCTTCCCAGTTGCCAGAAATCACAAGAAATAGAAAAGCATCAGAATGTTCTGATTTGCAATGAGAAAGCTGGTAAACATTACTACTTTGATGTGGAACTTTTGGATGTTGAAAGCACTAAATGACGAGCATCAAAGAAGCTGCCTCTTAGCCATGAGCTATTTCCAGCTCTTGCATTTCCTGGCTTTACCTGGATGGGATATGCACAGAATGCAGATTTGTCATCCATGCCATTCAAATAATTATGGCCTGACTAATCTCCTGTGTCATATCCTCACGTCTCTTCACATGACTCACCCTTCAGCTGGAAAGCAGGAAGTGCTCCATTTGGGGGAGGAAGTCAAAAGGACGCCACGCCTCGGGACAATACCCTTCTTACCCAAGCGGTGTTATTATTCTCATCTACCTGGCAACACCCAAACAGAGTATGTTGAATCACACCCTCAGAAAGGAAGGTCAGGGCTGTGAGTTTACACTGGTGCTTCACGTCTGAGACCGCATGGGATAAGGAGCTACAACCCTGTTCCACCAACTCCATACTCAACTGACCAAACCTCTAACCTCAAAGCACAGAAACAAAGCACAAAGCCTTCAGTTTATTCTGGCATCTCTCTTGGAAATGACATTCACTGCATAGAACTAAATGTAGGTAGACAGAAATGGGTGTGTTTTGAACCTATTTATGTAAGCATACAAGAGAAGTTTGGGGCACCAAAGGATGCCCCAACAAAGATGTGAAAAATCTTTTTTGCCCAGATTGCTTGCTATTTATCAGTCTGCATTTTTTTCAAAATTATCCTGAGTCTATACCAAGGTGTGACATTTTTTGTTGCATGGAGGATATATTTCCATTACAATGGGTCAGGAATGACCTCACCTCCCGCTTCTTTTAGAAGGTCTGGAGTGGCCAGAAATATCACCCTAACTCAAGGGAGAGTCTGGAAAGGTGATAAGTGATGCTCAATCTCACCCTCTCCAGACCTAAACCCACACTCCAATCTGAAAAGGAAAATTGTACAGGAACGAAAACTGGCTAGCCTTAGCTCTTTCATAACCCCAATCTTTCGCTGCCACTGAGAACTTGACTTCTGAATTAGAAATGGATAACGAAGAGCTTTTGTTATTATACAACTACATGGAGGCTTTTTTAGCAATTTATAATTGTATATTTATTTATGTATCAATGAGTAAGAGAGTAATTTATCATAAATATTGAGAATGTATTCTAATGATTTACATTTATAATACATGTTTAAGTTACTATCAAGTACATATATATATATGTATATCTCCATCTAAAATGCTTATCATTTAATGAAATTCTTTCCCTCAATGTTTACCTATGTATTAGACATTCAGATACTCTACAACCATGCAAGCTATAGTTTATCATATTTTATAGGTGAAAAAAGTGGGGTACAAACCTCTGGCCCAATATCACACAGCAAGGAAGCAGTAAAATCTCATTTTGACTCAAGCCTGTCTGTCACACAGGCCATATGCTTTCCACCCCAGAAACCGCTCCCTCTATTTATTAATGAACTTGAAAATCATAGGCTATGTTTTCAGCTTGATGAACAATTTAGAAATAATGTTTTATAAAGATTTAAATCACTTCAGCAATACACTACTAATACAGAGGTCTCTTGTGCAGATCTCCTAACCAATTTGTACACAATTAAGAGCTGCAAATAAGTCATCTAAGCCACCATTATGAATGTGACATTTATTTCACACATCACAGCTGGTAGATGACACTGCTATGAAAGTGCACAACTCACTTCTTCAGGGACCAGGCTAAAAAGTGTATCCCTATTGTTTCCCAAACTTTAACAGAGAAAAAGCACCAGAGGAAGGCAAAAAGAAAAACTATAGAATTCTAGAGAGAGAATATTGACTTCAGTGAAAGTCAGAGCTGACAATTGGGAGCAAAAGGGAAAACAGAAAAACTATAGAATTCTGTTAACATACTGGTGCCATTTAGTGTGGGGGCAGAAAACTACTCAGCTCTGAAGTCACCGAGGACATCAGAATAAAATCACAAACCCATACATACAAGGATACACAGTCATTATGTTAGAGGAAAACAAAGTTTAATATTTTACCTAAGAAAAAAACAGGAGAATATAAAATAATTTTTTAAAATTTCTTCCTAAACTATTTTGATGTTTAAAGGAAGAATATTTCCGTTTATTGAAAACCAAATATTTTGAAGAGCTTCTCATTTCTCATAAAGGTTGGAAGCTGTTTGTTTGGTTTTTTACAAATAAACACCTATTTACAAGGGGAATGTTGTACATTTAGAGAAGTGTCCAGGATTTTCTGGAAGAGGATCTCACTAACTGTTTTGCTGTTTACCAGCGCCTTTCACCTCTATTTCAGCATTAGTCTCCAAATTACATTTTAAATTAAGAGTAGTTCTCTTCCTCTATCTTCACATACACACCCAGTCTTGGACATTCTTTTCCATCTCCTTTCCCTGAGGTTTTTGAAGCTGCTTCTGCTATGTTCCACACATGGGTATATCCTGATTTCTTAAACCACCGAAAGACAATGTACTGAGTACCTGGGAATGATTCGATCCAGGCACTAAAGTGGAATGACTTCATCTCCACATCTAGGATTCTTTAGCTTCAACCCTGCAAAGCAGTCTCACTAAGTGTATCTTCTCTGTAAAGAAAATGAGGGACCAAGTACTGAATGGGTACCCATAGATCTAGCCAAGAAAAACAGAATGTGATATAATTTTAAAATGCATTCTCCCTTTTAGTTTCCCCCAAATAGATAAGAATGAATTATTGCTGGGAACTGTATTTTGTAACCAATAGAGATCCAGGAACTCGCTAACGTGGGACTAGCCTCCTGAAGTAGCCTCTCCCCAGTAGCAAAAGGATAGAAACAACATTAAATGGATAAATTAAAATAATTTCAAGGAGGGCCGGCCAAGTGGCGTGGTGGTTAAGCCTGGCTTGTGAAGCCAGCGGCCCCGGTTCGGATCCCACATATGAGGGCCGGTGACACTGTCCTCAAAAAAAAAAAAAAAAATGATAATAATTTCAAGGAGAAATAGTAGACAATAAAATGTCTTTAAAAAGTTTGGCTTTAAGTAATACTCGTATGTCCTTATGGGTTTGTAACTAGGGCATAGTTCAAGGGAAAGATATTAGAGGGAAAAAGTTAATGAATAAAATGTCTTGAAAAGTAAACCATAAGGCAAGTCAGGAAATGTTTCTCCAGTCCTAAGTGCTTGAGCACAAAATATATCTTGGAAAAAGCCTTGGATAAAATATTTTTAATACATATGGCAAAATTGGAATGTTTCTTTAATTTACAAAGAGTTCTTAAAATTTTATAAATGGTAGAATCAACCTAATAGACTACTGAACAAAGGATATGAACCAGTCATTCACAGACAAAAAAAAAAAAGTACAACTGTCAAGAAATATTCTAAAAGACGTTTAAGTTCAGTCCAACTATGGAAACAAAATAGCAATAAAATGCCTTTTCTTCCTGGCAAAATTTTCAAAGTTTGAAATTACCCACTGTTAAAGAAGTGCCAAAAGAAGTATACTCATACACTGTTGGGGCAGTGCAAATAGGTTCAGGCTTTCTGGAGTGTAATTAGAAAATATTTATCAAATTTTAAATTTCACATAATGTCCATATAATTCCATAGGTAAGAACTCCATAAAAGTACATCAAGATATATGTACAAGAGTTACAAGGATGCTCAATGATCTCAGTGCAAACTTCAACAGAGAGATTGGAAACATAAAAATGGAGATAGAAAACAGAAATTATCCAGTCAGAAATGAAGAAAACAATAACTGAAATAAAGAATATATTAGAGGGCATCAATAGCAGGTTAGATGAAGCAGGGGATCAAATTAAAGATTTGGAAGACAAGGTAGCAGAAAACACCCAATCAGAACAGCAAAAAGAAAAAAATAATCCAAAAAAAAAAATGAGAATAGTTTCAAGGGCCTCTGGGACAACATCAAGTGTACCAACATTCATATCCTAGGGGTACCAGAAGACGAGAGAGCAAGGAATTGAAAACCTATTTGAAGAAATAATGATGGAAAACTTCCCTAACCTGGCAAAGGAAATGGATAGGAACTATAGAGGGTCCCAAACAAGATGAATCCAAAGAGGCCCCAACCAAGATACATCATAATTAAAATGCCAAATGTTAAAGACAAAGAGAGAATTTTAAAAGCAGCACGAGAAAAGCAATTATCTATAAGGGAACTCCCATAAGCTTGTCAGCAGATTTCTATACAGAAACTTTGCAGGCAAGAAGGGATTGGCATGAAATATTCAAAGTGATAAAAAGAAAGGACCTACAACCAAAATTACTCTACCCAGCAAAGCTACCATTTAAAATTGAAGAGATAAAGAGCTTCCCTAACAAGAACCGGAAGGAGTTCATTACCACCAAACTAGTATTATAAGAAATGTTAATGGACTTCTTTAAGAAAAAGAAAAAAAAGACCCAAAACATAAATAATAAAATGGCAATAACTACATGTCTATCAACATTTATTTTAAATGTAAATGGTTAAATGCTCCAGTCAAATGATATAGGGTAGCTGAATGGATAAGAAAACAAGACCCTTACTTATGCTGCCTACAAGAGACTCACCTCAGATCGAAAGACACACAGACTGAAAGTAAAGGGATGGAAAAAGTTTTTTCATGAAAATGGAAATAGGAAAGAAAAAAACAAAAGCTGGGGTAGCAATACTTATACCAGGCAAAACAGACTTTTAAACAAAGACTATAAGGAGAGACAAAAAAGGACCCAGTAATCCCACTTCTGGGTATTTATCTGCAGAACCTCAAAACACTAATATGAAAAGACATACACATCCTTATGTTCATTGCAGCATTTTTTTCAATAGCCAACATATGGAAGCAAGCTATGTGTCTATCAATAGATGAATGGATAAAGAAGTGGTACATATATACAAAGAAATATTAGTCAGCCATAAAAAACAATGAAATCTTGCCATCTGTAACAACATGGATGGACCTGGAGGGTATTATGCTAAGTCACACAATCAGAAAGAGACAAATATCATATGATTTCACTTATATATGGAATCTAAAAAACAAAATAAATGAACAAACAAAACAGAAACAAACTCATAGAAACAGAGAAAATTTTGATGATTGCCAGATGGGAGGGGGGTTGGGGGGTGGGTGAAAACAGAGAAGGGATTACGAAGTACAAATTGGTAGCTACAAAATGGGGACGTAAAGTACAGCATAGGGAATATAGTCAATAATATTGTAATAATAAAGTATGGTGTCAGATGGGTACCAGATTTATCAGGGTGATCACTTCATAAGTTACATAAATGCCTAATCACTATGTTGCATACCTGAAACTAATATCACATTGTATGCCAACTATAATTGAAAAATAAGAAATTATCAAAGAAAAGCTATATATATATAAGAATGTCCATCACAATATTTTTGATAAGAACAAAGAACAACAATTGCCTGTCAATAGGGAAACAGGCCAAATAAATGAGAGTAATCCAGCCCGTGGAAAACACTGTAGCATAATGTAGTTAATCTGAATGGACTGAGACAGAAGGATCTCTAAGACACACCAAATGACCAAAAAAAAGCAAGATATGGACAACGTGAATATTGTCATTTCAGTGATGGGAGTACATAAATTAGATGTTTTAATATATACAATTATATAGTTATTGCTCGTTACAAACCACCCCCAAAACTTAGTAGCTTAAAACAATGATTGTTTATTATTTCTCACAATTCTATGGGCTTCCTGGTCAGTTCTTACCCAGGTGGCTGCAGTCATCTGGGAGGTTCGTTGGGGCTAGATGGACTCACTTCTCTGGGGCTTTGGCTGATTTGGTTGAAATGACTGGACTACACCACATGCATTGATTGCCCTACTCAGGGCTGGCTTCATGAGCATGGGACCTGTGCAGTCACAGAGGGCTCCTTGCTCAGGAAGGCCCATGCACTCAGTTTAATGCTCTGCTGTCATCATCTTGAAATTCTTACTTGATTTTTTTGTTTGCTTGTGTTTTTTAAGTGAAATACATATTGGACATCGAGTGTATGTGAGCAGAGGAGACAGCATAACGGGCATGTCCCCTGTTCCTTGATGCCTCCATTTACACACAGTGTTGACAATGCCTCAGGAGGACAGAATTCTGGTGGACTCATGCTGCGTGGGAGTTCAGCATGACTCAAAGTAAGTACAAGGTAAGCATGCTACATCTTCCAATGAGTAAATCCAGGTGCAGGCATCCCCGGGGACCCTACATTCTATTCTAACCAGTACTTACTCTGAACACAGAAAGAAAGCAATGGTATTGACAAAGGAAACTTATCATATCCTTTCTTATTCATGTTATTTCCCTGTATTAGTCAACCACTTGCATTGAAACAATGACATAAAGGGGAAAAAATGGCTAGGGCAACCCATAGTCCTTTTCCTTTCAGTCTTTCCTTACTCAGCTGTAAACCAAAGGTATAAAGTGTAGGCAGACAGTGTATGCTTCAAGAACTGAAATGTAATGTTAAGTGAAATAAGTCAGTCAGAGAAAGACAAATACCATATGATCTCACTCATATGTGGAATCTGAAAAACTGTATGAATGAGCAAAGTAAACAGAAACTGTCTCATAGATATAGAGGAAAAATCAGGGTTGCTAATTGGGAGGGGGATGGGGATGAAGGAGAAGGGGAAGGGATTAGACAGCAAAAATAGGCAACTACAATATTGCCACTGGGATATGAAAAACAGTTTGGGGAATATAATTAATAATGTTGTAAATATTCTGTGGAATGTCAGATGGTCATAGGTCTTGTTAGGGAGACCATTTCATGGATGGAGTAGAGGTTTGATCACTGCACTGTATAACTAAAGCAGAGGTTGTATACCTACTGTAATTTAATATATATAGATAGTCACAGGATGTGGATTATACTGTGGAAGAGAGTCAGAGGAAGAGTAATAGATACATATGATATGGGGGGGGGAGTGGGGTGGCGAATTGGGGATGGGGGGTTGTCACTTTGAGGGGTAAAATGTATAACTATTGCACTGTGTTGTACACCTGAAACTAATTAAAAAGAAAAAAAAAAGAACTGAAATATAGACAGTTGAATTCGTTTTGTGCACAATCTCTACTGTTCTGTTAAGAATCAAATACATGTACATGTGTGAAGCTAGAAAGTACGAGTTATGTCATTTCAGTGATTTCACATGAAGTTAAATTTTTTTTTTGCATTAGAAACTATCATTGTACCATAGAAAGATAAACAATAAATTTATGCTAATTTAATTTTTTTACTTTTCTACTTAGAATGATATCAAATCAGAAACATCAAATAAGAAACATGATGAGTTGAGATAGAGGACACAGAAAAGAGGAAAATGCTTTATGTTTTAGTACTGTTAATAACACTCTTTTTTCCTCTGGGGAGAACAAAGGACCTCACATTTTTATTTTTCACTGGGCCCCACAGATTATGTAGTCGGCATTGCAGGTACTGTTTGATTTGTATTTGTGTGTGTGTGTGTGTGTGTGTGTGTGTGTGTGTGTGTGTGTGTGTATTATTTGTGTGTGTATATATTTTATATATATATATATATATATATATATATATATATATATATATATGTATGTTCTACTTTTGTATGTTAGAAAGATAGGTTTCTTTTTACCCCACCCCCTCACTCTTTTATTTTACATTTGTTTTATGAGCTTTATGCTATCCCTTACCTTAAATCATCATAGATCTGTTAAACAAATAACTTATAATAAAATAATGATAAGGTCCAGGGAACTAACAGCTAAAAGAAGACAGGAACCCAAGTGAAAAACACTTTTAATAAACAAAAGCAATATTTCATATTATTATTCCTGCTCTCTTTTTCTTTTGTGGGCAAACATTCTCCCTGATTTATAGCACTACAGCCATAGTCAGCACAATGAAATTAAGCAAGAATAATATGTCAGATTAAAAATCCCAAACCCAATTTTATGAACTCAATTCATGACAGCTGCACTGTCAACATAAATATTTATACTCGCAAGGGCCATGGATGCAAGGTCATCTACACCGCAAAGGGATGCTTGCCTTGACTGGTACATATACATCAACTCAGGAAATGTGGAAGAATTGTAGAAGTTATTTACAGGGATAACTTCTTGGGAAATTAATGCCAAAAGAATTCCCCATGTTTTATTAACTAGCATGGTAGCAACATAATATCCCCTAACTACAATGACTAAACATCTCTATTCAAATTGAAGGAGGTATTATTTTTATATTTACCACTTATACTTTTAATATTACTAAGTGAGCATATTACTTTGAATATTCAGACAAACGTATTAGTTCTTAACAACTAAAAATTAATATTAAGTAGAATTTTCTATTTGAACCATAGTCACATTTAGCAATAATGTTTCTCCGATTTAAAACATTAGATTATGCTAATAGGAGATTCAAGTTGCTGGAATTTAATGAACTAACTAGTAAAGCAAAAAAGAAAGTAAACTAAAACCCTGGTAGGTCTGTTGGGGTCAATTTGTGTGAAGATTGTGATTCTTTTATAAATTTTAAAACTTTTTTTTTTTCTTTTCCAAAAGGTTGAGAAGAAGAGCCAATGCAAGTTCTGGAAGTCTTGCCTAATAACCAATCAAAGAGAATATCTGCATAAAATATTCTACCAAAGAAGCCAATAACAGTGGACTGAGGGGAGCTTGTTTTGTGGGGCAGGGGTGGGGAAAAAAGCATATTTTCATTATATATACCCTGTTGCATTAAAAAAAATTTTTTACCAAATGCATGCATTACCTAGTCTCAATAAATTAAATTTCTTTAAAATAAAAGACAAAGACAATACTTGCTCCTCATGGTGAGCCATTCTATAGCTAATTTTCAAAAGTAACATTGAAGTGGTTCAGTTTGCTTTACGGATGTTATTACATGTGGACTTTTGCAGGGGGGTGGATATGGAACTGAGAATATAAAACAACACTTCCATGAAAACCTGTTATTAAAATTCAATCATTTTTGGAACTGGGTACAAAATACTAAAATGTGCCCTAGTTAGAGGGTCAATGGCTGCATAAATTAGAAATACTTATTTTAAAACAGGCTTTGGTAGAATCTCTTACTGCAAAGCATTTGTTTTGAGCCTGGGACTTCGATTTTTTCCCTAATGATTTCTTTTTTTATTACAAAAAGAGTTTCTGGATACCAATGTCAAAGTCTTAAAGTCATAATGAAAATTCTTTTTCTATCTCCATTCTCCCCAACACAAATTCTGTAAAGATGTGTTAAACTGAAAGTAAATGTTCAGTATTCTGCCATATAAAGGGAGAAACAGGCTATAGAATCTGGCCTGTATCTTTTTGATGCTATAGAAAATTGTCCTCAATATTTTGAGGGGTAACAGACCCCTTTCAGACAAACATGAAAGCTATGGGCCCTCTTTTCAGAAAAAAAATGCACACACAGGGCCGGCCAAGTGGCTCAGTTGGTAAAGAGCTCACTCAAGAGTGCAAGCTGAGCTCTCAGCAACAGCAGTTTGATGCCCAGCCCGAGCTGGGTTGCAGCTGAGCTGCCAACAGGTGGCAGGAAGGCTCAGCTAAAACAAACAAACAAACAAGCAAAAAAAATGCACACACATATAAAAATATCAGAGGTTTGTAGGTTTCTTGGTAGCTGATCCATGAACTCCCCAGGAATCCCGGATTAGAAGTACGTGTCATGGACCATCCATCCCACTTTCTGGTACTCTACACACAGACCTGTCTGCCAGTGGACTAAATAAGCTATTCTATTATTACAGGGCACATTATTGCTTATATCATCTTATTTTTCAAATCATCTATGAATGAAAGTAAGATAATGTCTTAACAAACTTTAAAATTTTTTAAATCACAGAATAGCCAGATTTATGGTGAAATTAATGCATTTAGAATTTATGTACATTAAATATCATAAAAAATGACAAGTAAACAGACCAAGAGAAAAATATTTACAGAAATTATAAGAAAGGGTTAATGTCTTAACAAATAAAGCATTCAAACAAATTGATAAATAAATACCAGTGTATGTAATATGAACTGAAAGAGGAAATATAGTCAGTAAAGAAATAGATAAGAAAATCTCAACTGTCCCAGCAGTAGTCAAAGAAACATAATGAAAACAACAGTACCTATTATAATGAAAAACAAACAAACAAACAAAAAAAACACATAAAGGTTATTCTGGACAAGGCTAGGTATAATGCTAAAATATGCTGGATGGCTGAATAAAAGCTATTGAATATAAATGTGATCATATTTATCAAGAGCCATAAAATTTTTCTACTCTTCAAACTAGTAATTGCTTTACTGGGGATTTATCCTAGAGAAGTGATTCTCAAAGTATAGTACAGGGGCAGCTGTGGGGCTGTCAACACTCCCAGAGGCTCCATGAGTTCAAAACTCTTTTTATAATAACACTCAGATATTACTCTCCATTTTCACTCTTATTCTCTCACAAGGGTACAGTGGAATTTTCCAGGAGCTACCATTGCTCTGACACCTAAGAAAATATGTGCTTGTAGGATGGTAGAATTGGGGGAGGGGGGGTTGCATCTTATTCTCACATTTTCAATAACAAGACCACATAGGTAACCTCTAATCACAAGGCCTCAAATAAACCCTACTCCATTTCTAATTAAGTACTAATTGCCATTATCACTTAAATCTGGCAGAGAGCCCAGGTTGGGAGTAAAATGTCTACATGAGAGAAGGAAAAATCACACTAGGAAATTTAAGACAGACTAGTAAGGAATAAACATATTATTCACTCATAGAACCGTAACATGGGGCAAAGATGGCGACTAGGTATGTGCAAAAGCAGCCAATGCAAAGGGGCACAGAGGATTACCTGGCTGCCCAGCAGACCCACCCGGAGAGTGTTAAGAAGCTACTGAGGAGACATAGCCAAAAGAAATATTGCTAAGAGTGGGGTCAAAGAGCTTACTGCCTGGTTTCTCCTAGGAGTTTTACAGCTTCAGGGCTTACATATAAGTCTTTAATCCATTTTGAGTTTGTTTTTGTAAGGTGTAAGAAAGTAGTCTACTTTCATTTTTTTTTTTTGCATGTATCTGTCCAGTTTTCCCAACACCATTTATTGAAGAGACTGTCGTTACCTTGTTGTATATTCTTGCCTCTTTTGTCATAGATAAATTGACCATATGGATGTGGGTTTATTTCTGGGCTCTCTATTCAATTCCATTGATCTGTGTCTGTTTTTATGCCAGTGCCATGCTGTTTTGATTACTATAACATTATAGTATAGTTTGATATCAGGTAGCATAATACCTCCAACTTTGTTCTTCTTTCTCAATATTGCTTTGGCTGTTAGGGTCTTTTATGGTTCCATATAAATTTAGGGATGATCACTTTGTAAGGTATATAAATGTCTAGTCACTACATTGTACACCTGAAACTAATATAATATGTCAACTATAATTCGAAAATAAATTTAAAAGAAAAGAAGCAGCTGCTACTGATGTCCAGGCCTCATTCTGGTTTCATTGGTCTAGGGAGGGCCCACACATGAGAATTTTGAAAATAGCTCCTCAGGTAATTCTAATGTGGAACTAATTATAAGAACTACAACTATAAATGATGAGAGATACCAAAAAGTTCCTCTTTCAAATAATATATTTTGATACAATATTGACTACTGCCCTATACTTTATCCTTTCCATTCATATAGTTTGTGGCTCTACCTTCTTGAATCTGCAAATCGGGGAGGAGGGGCACTAAATTTTTCAACTTATGAGGCATCTAAGTAATTGATCAACATTAACTTGGACCACTGCTGTCAGAAAAGCAGGATTTAAATAAAGGTATCTTTATTTTACAATAAATGGCCCAGGAAGCTGGAGAGCTTTCCAAACAGTCAGTCATCCAGCAACGTTGGGTTAAACCAGGAATAGATCCGAATTTCAGGCCAGACCACTGACCACATCAATAGCGTTTAGAAGGGCTGCCTTTCATTTTTTGGTTTGGGCTAGACAGCGCCAAATGTTGAGGTCAGTGAGATAACCCCAGCAAGACAGCAGGAATTTGGAGCGGCCGACTTTGTGACAGGATTTCCTGCTGTTCCTTTCTCGGTGTCAGACACCCTACCCCAGTGACTGTACCCTAACCCCTCCATGGCAGCCTGGAGACCGTGCAGGGGTGGAATTTGGCCCAAGGAGAGCAGGGAAGTCCCATGATCATAGAGCTTCCTACACATAGAGCTTAACAATATCCCCAGTCCACACCACGAGTCCCTTCTGAAAGTCTCAAGTTCTTAAAATGTTCCCAACTAGAACTGCCTTTGCCTGGGGGACCCATTAAAACTCAGAGCAGATTTCTCCAGATGATGACTGAACAACAAACAAAACACAAAGCCAGGCATTTGGAAATACAACACATAACATGCTCAGAGGGCAGGCGGACGGACGCCTACCTAAACCCATCAGGGGCCCCTGCCATGAGGAGAAAGCAGAATGCGGAGTGAGAAAGCCATGCCTCTTCTGTGTGGTCAGTCCCTTGGGACAAGGCTGCCTCAAATGCTATAATTTGGTTAACTGACCCCAGTCCTTCAGGGAGGCTGAAAAACAGCCTTGTTAGCCACACAAGAATTCAGAACTAGATCTCCTTGTCTTTGGATGAAATGACACCATGGGTATCTCCCTGCTGGTCCCCACATGCCCTTCAGCACACTGATCCTTCTTACAGTGCTTTTTAGTTTGTCTTAGATCAGGGTGATTTCGGTTTATGTTTGTCTATCTTCTACACTAGATTTTTAAACCAAAAAGGCAGACATGGTGTATTCTGCACCTACTTGGTGGGAACCAAGTACATGTTTGCTGAACATGACAGAAGCTTCTTAGGGATGAAATTTTCACAGTGGCGTCAATTAATACTGAACCAAGCAGTAAGCAGCCCAGTAGGTTAGCTAAGAGAGTGAAGAGGGCCACTGCAAGATAAAAGCAGGGGAGAGGATAAGGGTGAGGTGTTAACAGCATGCTTGCAAATGCACAGCCACAGAAGGAATTTCGGAACCTCTGTTAACAGCAACTCCTAAAAGACCTGAGCGTCCACTGCACACTCCTGAAATGAACACGCAAAGAAGCACCAGCTCAGAACAAATGACTACAGCTTACAGCACCCTGCCAACAGGCAGCATCTGGGCATTCCTGGCCTTGCCAGCCAACCCTTGATCTGTTCAGACCCCCTGATCATCTTCTGAGAAACAGTGAGATTATAGCTCGCAGAGTTGGTAGGACTTCAAGTCATCAATAATGGAACAGAATTCCCATAAATACTAAGGACTTCATATAACCTGAAAGCTGCAGGCAAGATACCTACTGGGTGCCCAGAGGGTAAAATGCCACCACTCTCAATCTGTTCCCTTGCCCAAAATTTATTTTTAATACACTCCATGCAAATATCTTACCAGATACATATATTTAATATTAATGTGATGAATGTACCTCTGCCTAGTTATGAACAACTATCTGTTTATTTTTGAGAAACATATTTAAGATCATCAGGCTAAACAAGCACATCCTTCACAATCAGACAAAGATGAGCTGCCACTCAGCCCCCTCACCACACACACCACAAATAAAGATGAAATCAAATTATGTCAGTGCCATGGTACATATTTAGATCTGGTAGAACATAATTAGAAAAGCCAGAGATGCTTTAGAGTATAATTCCTCAGATCAAAATGCAAATGTCATATTTCCCCCACTAAAGAATTAAAAAAGATCCATTCTGACCTTGTAGGGCATACGTCCTTCTTTTTTCTGTCTCTCAGAGATCTCAGACATCCAGTGAATATCTGTCCTTTATTTGGACAGCAAAATGCACCTTCATCGCCGATAATTCCCTGTCCGTGTTCTATTAAGAGGATCTCAGACCACAGAGAGGAAACTGGGCTGGTGGTTGTCCAGGAAAGCTCAGGCAGTCAAAGGCAATAGGAAAAGACTTCCTATATGTGTATGTATATATATATATATATATATTTCAACTTCTGTTCCCTCTTAATAACTTCACTCCCTTCCTTTCTGGATTTGAATCACTTTGTCACTCCAGGAAAAGCTGGAGGACAGAGGAGTAAGACCCTGGCGCAGACATAAGGTCCAACTCATCGAAGCAGGCTTCCGCTTGGTTTAAAAGAATCAGAGCTGTGAGGAGAGAGGCAAGAGAGGCAGCCAACAGGATGTGTGTGGCTGGAGTTCCTGGCATGAAGTCTTGGCTTTCATGTTTATTTTTGGATATATTTTTCTTAGCCTTTTGATGCAAATTTCTGGTCTGGGAAGTAACCCTCTAGGACAAGCTCCCACATTGCCAAAAGTGAGCATAGGCTTCTGACTTGGGAGAAAGCAGGCCCCTCGTCTTTTAGGCTCTAGTAAACCCTCACTTGGAGGGAGTGCGTCCCTGTGCATTCACAGGCAGGCAAGGGGCTGCCTGCCTGAGGATGGATTCTGCCATCCTGCCACAGTACCCAGGGCCACAAAACGTGCACCTGAAATGCAGGTCCACCTGGCAAGCCTACCAGTCGTGTCAAAGTGAAACAACCTGACAGTGTTTACATGCCAAATAAAGTAATAAGAGCCACCCAAAGGACCTCTGAGATTTTTATGTTCTGAGATACTATGTTTTAAGTATTTGGCTTTAATTATTTCTGACAGCCCAAGACAGACCGGAGCATCAAGCCTATTCTAACAGGAGCAGATGCCTCTGAAAGGTATATTATTCTAATGTGGTCTTTAAAGCACACCAGCAAACACTAAACTGCTGTCATGTCAATAATTCTTATTCTCATAGTGGCTGAAAGGTTATTAATGGAAAAGGGCTTTTTCTCCCTGTATAGTCCAAAAGAGGCAGTAAATAGAAATAACGAAAAAGGCTTTCAGTCCCACAAATGCCAATGTATCTGGCAGAACCGAGACAATAAAGCACTCTGAAAATTAAGGAATAGAGATATGTAAAAATATTTTTTCAAGGATATTCATTAATCTTAGAAATATCCCGGCTTACAAATTGCTTTCTTTTCCTAAGACAGAAACATGCATTTATTTCTTATTTTTACCATCCTATAAAGCATGAAACAGATTTTCAGTCAGTTAACAATATTTATTGAGGCCACAGACACATTTGGAGAATAAGCTGACTTTATCATTCGTTAAATCCGTTACAGAGGACAGATCAGTGGTTGACAGAGGCAGAGGGTTGGAGTAGGCAACATGGTGAAGGGCGTCGGAGGAAAAAAGTTCCAGTTATAAAATAAATAAGTCCTGGGATGTAATGTACAGCATGATGATCACGGTTAATACTGCATTGCACACTTCAAAGTTGCTAAGAAAGTAAATCTTAAAAGTGCTCATCACAAGAAAAAAAATGTGTACAGATGTGTGGTGACGGATGTTAACTGGACTCATTGTGGTGACCATTTTGCAATATATACAAATATCAAATCATTATGTTGTATACCTGAAACTAATATAATGTTATAGGTCAATTATTTATAGATAATAATAATTAAAAATCATTACATCTGAGCAATGGTTCTCTGTGACATTGCTCTGGTTAAAATAAAATCACAAGAGGGTGCAAGAAGTTTCTGGGTAACAATTACAGCTAAGAAACCACTTTTATTGTTAACACCGGTCAAACTACAAATTCAAAATATTGTTTTTAAATGAAATTTTACTATTTGCGCTAACATGGATCGACCTAGAGGGTATTATGCTAAGTGAAATAAGTCAGACAGAGAAAGACAAATTCTCTATGATTTCACTTATATGGGAAAACTAAAAAACAAAATAAACAAACAAAGCAGAAACAGACCCATAGATACAGAGAACAAGCTGATGGTTGCCAGTGGGGAGGGGGTTTGGGATCCGGGTGACAAAGGTGAAGGGATTAAGAAGTACAAATTGGTAGTTACAAAATAGTCATGGGGATGTAAAGTACAGCCTAGGGAATATATTCAATAATATTGTAATAACTATGTATGGTGCCAGGTGGGTACTAGACTTATCGGGAGGATCACTTTTTTTTTTTTTGAGGGCAGTGTCACTGGCCCTCATATGTGGGACCGAACCAGGGCCGCTGGCTTCCCAGGCCAGCGCTTAACCACCGCGCCACTCGGCCGGCCCGAGGATCACTTCTTAAATTACGTAAATGTCTAATCACTATGCTGTACACCTGAAATTAATATAAAATAATACTGAATATCAATTATAACTGAATAATAAGAATAATAAAGTAAAATGCAGTTAAAAATAAATAAAAGAAACCTGCAAACCTCAAAAAAAAAATATTGCTTTTATTTTTAAAGACTATGGCTTTATTGCTCTCTTTAAATTTTCAAAGAATTTATTCATAAATTTGCATTATTACTTTGAACATGCTCAAACATGGCTCACGATAACAAGGAATGTTTATCCAGAACGATGTTGATGCAAAAGCGGGGCTGGACCAATTGTTCAAAGACCTCTAGGTCGCATCTTTTACGGATTTGCTTGGGAATACCTCTCTAATCTACTTCTCTGAACACATTGCACTCATCTCCTCGTTCAATGTCATGTATCTGGAATATTCCACATAAAGACGTCAAAACATCTTCATACAGACACAACATTAGATAGAATGTCAGAAAGAACACCAAAAAACACTGCTTTATCGTTCCAACCATTGGAAAGCTTCTTATACTAAATGTGCTGAGAAGAAATTCATGGAATTGGACAGTAACTCAGTCCTTTATTTATTCCAAGAGCCACTAACAATCATGAACACCCATAATCTTGGATGAAATATTAATAACTAGCTAAAAACTTCCAAGCCTACACTTAATTAGTTTGCCATTTAACTTCCTGAGGGTGTACAATGCCACTAGTGTCAAAGAGTTTAAATTATAATTGTCTCAAGAACTAAAAATGGTATTCTAAGACTTTTAAATTAATTTTCTTCTGAATGAAATCCAGAAACATAATGATCTCTCTTTCTCTCTCTCTCGATACTACTGAAAATTGAGATGTTTCATACCCTGGATAACATATTTTATTAAGTGCTAATATCAAAGAGGTGTGAAAAGAGGGAAGTATTACTGACCAGCTCTGAGCAAATTACTGTAATTTGCTTAAACTAGGAAAATATGACCTAACTTTAAGAGGGAACAACCCAGCGCCCTCAAATCTGACTGTAAATTGGCAACAGAAATATGGAAAGGGAGGAGTAAAGAAAGTGGTTTTCATTAGGAAAGATGTAGGGCACAAAGGAAAGCATCAAGCTGCTACCTAAGTTATATTTTGGAGCGTATTTATTTTATTTAATGTATTTCTGGAAACTATTGAATAATTCTTCTGGTCACATTTATGACAATAATTTTTTTAATACCAATTTGACTTATAGCATAATAGACAATATAAACCAAGATGTACCTAGGATGAAATTGAATAGCATTCAAAATATCTCATGTATTATAGTTCCCGGAGTGCGTTACCTGCAGAGAGCCGAGGAAATCTGCCTTAGGTCAGGAAAGGAAGCAGGGTTCCCTAGTTTTGTGTTGCCATTCAAGTCCAAGTGTGCGATTTAAAATAGATTATTTGCTTAGCCTATTAAAGAGCTGTTTTTAGACTATGTTACCTGTTAGTGATTAGTGATGATTTTCAGAATTAGAAGAAGTAACTCAGAATCCTGGCTCTCGTATTTATCCTTCTGCCCCTTGAAGGGACATCAAGGGCATAGATAAGGAGACAAAGCCAATTATAAGGGTGTTTGCCAGACAGTAGCAAAGACCCACCATGGAATTCCTGAAAAGTAAATAGTCAAATGAGGCGAATATAGACCCAGACAAATTTAGATCCACGGCTCATGTTACCTAATTTTTGCTTTTCGGAACCATTGGCCTAACACTGAGCTCTCATTCCTTGCTGACGGGAGAGACATCATATGGTAGATTCATGCCTCTATCTGAATCCTGAAGCTATGTGATCCCTCCCTTCATAATCTTTCCCTTTTGATATTTGGCTGACAGATCTAATTTAGATTTCAACTGACAGTACGAGCTTGGGTTTTAATTTTGCTAACAGATATCATTTACCAGCAGAATGAATGGCTGAATTATAAACTCTATTAGCTGACATAATCAAGGAATAGATGTTCCAGTTATCAAATATTTTGTTAGAAGATTAGTGCTAGACAAGCCATCAATGGATCACCCATATTCAAAGACTAGAAATAAGATTTATTTAATGATCATGATATATTGTACTCTGAAAGAATATTATTGACTTGCCAGTTGATTTTCTGTCTCCTCAAAGTAGAACAGATACTCTCACCCTGAGAACAGGAACCCTATCAACCTTTTCTATTGAAAAAGGTGCTTTAGAATTTTATAATTTCTAAGGATTATCATGGACTGTAGGAGTGGATGCACAAGAGTGCCCATTAATAAAGTTCTGATTAACACAGATTGCTAGACAATGGAGTTTCTTACATTTCATTTTAACCAGTTAACATACTGATTGACAACCTAACTTGAACTCCGCACTTAGTTGCATGAACAGGCAAACAAAATGAAGTGTCTGGCTGATCTCTTACTCATGATGAGATTCCCGTCATCACCAGTAAAAGAAGAGTTCAGACTGAGACCTCTACCCATCCTTTTCAGCTCACTTAACACATTGTATGTGGGAAACGAGTAAACTCGTCATATAGCTTTTTATGCCCGATTACAAAGTGTATGTGGGAAACGAGTAAACTCATCATATAGCTTTTTATGCCCGCTTACAAAGTGTTAAGTCACTGGCAGGGGAGTAAGCTCATGCTCTGAGGTTATAGATGAGGCATTGTGCCCACTGAGCTGCAAAATCATGTGGCAAGGTCTGGGATACCACAGACCTCCCCCAATATCAATACCCCCATTTAACAATTTTCCTCTAAGGGAAATATCCATGGAAAATTAGCCTTTAAATGTACTCAGATACAATCTGACCAGGGGATCAAATTAAGCACCATCAATAGTGAGGCAACTAGACATTCTGAGCCTCTTGAGTACTAGGCATCACCTTTAATGGTTTCTTGACAGAAATGCTTGGCTTGATTTAATCAAGTCTTTAGTCCTAACTTCCATTTATAGGAAACACCAGGCTAGGGGCACATAAGAGAGACCAGGACAAGCAATCATACAAATCCTGAATTTGGAAGAAATTGACCTGGTCTTTTTAATAAGTCAATGCCATAGAAAGAAAAGGAGAAGGGGCCATGGGGGAGGAAGGGAGGGTAGAAAAGAGGAGAGAGACAGAAAGACTGACAGATGTAACATTCAAATATAATACATGATTCTTTATTTGACACTGATTTGAAACAAACAAAAAAGCTATAAAAGATATTTAGGGAATTGGCGAAATTTAAACTGTAGACTGGCTATTAGGTGATATTAGGATATTATCATTAGTTTTATAGATGAAATAGTGGTATCATAGGTATATAGCAGAATATTCTAATTTTTCAAAGTTATATATTGAATATTTAGGATGAAATATCACGATGTCTACCATTTACATTAAAGTGGTTCCAAAACAAACAAACAAAGGGGAAGCAAATATGCCTGGATGTTAACAACTGCTGAACTAAGTACTGGGGAATGGGTATTCATTGTATTATTTTGATTTCGGTATGATTGAAATTTTTTAATAATAATTTTTGAATTATTCTCAGATAACAACTTCTCAGGAACTTCCTTCACAGCACTAAGAACTCCTAATTAAAATAAGTTTTTAATATGCCCACAAATCATTCTCTATCAGCAACTTGAATCAGTCATCAGAGACAAAAGCAGCTATAATGACACACATCACAGGCAGGAATCTTTTTTTGTTCTTAAGCTAGATTTCTAAATTTCCTTTTCAGAGAAGACTTTTTCCGTTTACCTTTTCAAATGAAAGATCCAAAAAAACGGCTTATTTGCCTCAAGCTTGGTTCCTTTTAATTGACAGAAACCTCTCCATACACACCTCATGCAAACCTACGTTAGCTTTGCCTTCCTAAAACTTGCTTTTGTCTCTGAACTTTACAGAGCAGTTGGAGCTCTTTAATATTTTCTAAGAGAAACATTTCAAACAAGTCACCCCGCAATTTATTCACTACTGCCAAGAATAAAAGTAACAGGTTTCACCACCGGGGCCCTCCACGGACTTTTAAGGCAAAGCATCACTCATTCACCGGCAGGTTTGCTCCCTTAATGCATCTGTCATTTGTTTGGCTCTGGAGGAAACTATTTGATTACACAAAATTTTTTTTAGATCAAGTTTAAAATCTTAGCCACACTGAGACAAGTAGTGAAGCCTATTAGCTCGATGGGTTAACACTTGGACATACTGAGCCAAGGACAAAGATAAGGAACAACCACAGGTTAAAAATCAGAAGCTTGAAGAACTGAAAAAGGAAAGAGTGTGAAAGATGCAAGGCTTGGCTGTGCCTTTCTAAGTGCTCCATTTGCCATTACTGCATGGAAAATGATTTATTCACCGTACTTCTTGTAAATGAGTGCGATAGTCTAAGGGGTGCTGGTAAGCAGCAGTAAATGCAAAAGCCACCAGGACCAGTTGCATCCATCCACTACTGGGCACCTATGCATTCTGTCCCTCATTTCCCATGCTTTATTATAGGGCACATCATTTTTAAAAGCATTTAAATGAAGCAAATGTTAACCCCATTCAGTCCACTTTACCAGGAAACATGTCAAGAATGATGTTTTAAATGCAAAAGAAAATGTCAAAGTTTTTTGTTCCCTGATTGAGAATACATCTGTGCAATAGGAGGGAGGAAATACATAAAACAGTCTGTGGTCATTCAAGAAATCATTATAAGGTATGTCAAACTACAGAAAATTGAGCAAGCACTAAATTTTTTTGTTTGTTTGTTTTTTAAAGATGTCTTGTGTCAAAATGGTTTGTTCATTCACTCACTTCAAAAACAAGTTTTGAAAATTAAATTTCATCCACCAGCTCAGAACAGAACACATTAAGGCCTGACTGTAATGCCATTATCCATGTGGCAACTCCTTTTCTTTTCCACAACCACCTTAATTGGCAAAGAGGCCTTGGGGCTCACCTCCCATAGAGCCTTGAAGTCCTTCTGCTCAATGCGGAGCAGTTCGCTGCTCTCCCTGGTAACGATGGTTGCATGGCGGGGGGTGTTGTCCAGAATGGACTCTCCAAAGGCTGTTCCAATTCCCAGAGTACAGATGGTCACTGCATCCTGAGAATCCCAAAAACTGGTCATTAGAAAATTAAACATTTAACAGACGGGTGAGTTGTCTTTTCTTTGAATTGGAGTATAATTTGTACCCAATAAAACGCTCGATTTAATTGCACAGTCCAACAAGTTTGGACACATATACACCCATGTCATCGCCATCCAAATCAAGACAGATCATTTCTACCACCCTTGAAAGTTCTCTCTTGCCTCTTTCTATCAAGACCCTGCTTTCAGAGGTAATCGATTTATTTTTATCACCATAAAGGAGTTTTACCAGTTTTACAGCTTCATGTGGAAGGAATCCAACAATATGCCCTCTTTGGTGTATGGCTCCTTTAGCTCAACATAATATCTATAAGATGTATCCAAGTTGTTGCATGGATCAGTCGTTTGTTTGGGTTTTTTTTCCTTTTACTGATGAGTCGTCCTCCATTGCGTGGATATGCCACAATTTGCTTATCCATTCTCCTAATGGTGAACATTTGGGTTGTTTCCAGTTTGGGGATATTATGAATAAAGCTACTAGTAATGATCTCATGCAAGTCTTTTTGTGGACAGGGTTATCTTTTTATATGACCATTATCAGCTTTAAGAAAAAAGGGGGGAATCTTTTTTAAAAGTACTGAGATTATTAGTGAGGAGGTGCAGTGACAATATTTATATAGGAAACTGGAATAGGGATACTGTTATGTCAGTCTGCCTTGAAGAGATGAGGAAACTGAAGGTCAGAATGGTTGATTCAACAGCCCTCGTTCGAACAGATAATTAATAATGAGTCAGATTCCAAGAACGGCTCCCTGATTAGATTCTTAGTTTTTTGTATCGTGCTGCCTCCTGCAGCCACAGCAGAGTAAAAACAGCATCTGATGAAGTGCAGGAGGACTAGTCTATAAAATGTCATGAATCAATGATTTAAAAGCTTCTTAAGGTGTACTAAAAAAGTAATTTCCCCTCTGCATGCAACATTGGTGATAATATTTGGATTTAATCCTAACTGGTTTCAAATAATGCAAAGAGCCACTCAGAATCACCTGGACATTAATTTTGCAAGGCATTGGGCCGGCCAAGTGGTGCAGTGGTTAAGCGCTGGCTTGGGAAGCCAGCGGCCCCGGTTCGGTCCCACATATGAGGGCCAGTGGCACTGCACTCAAAAAAAAATTTTTTTGCAAGGCATTATCAACTGAAGGAGATACACAAGGGCGAACCTCTGACATAGAAAGCACAGTTTTCCTTTCATGCATCTAATACATGATAATAGGCAAACGTTGTTAAGATCAAGTCAGCGACTCTGTAATCACATTACTAAAGCAAATGCCCATAAGAACCCAGTTCCTTGAACCACAGCAAATTACTTCTGCACAGATATTACCATATAAAATTGCAGTCACGAAAATAAAATCAATAATATCTCGGAAAAGAATAAAAGATTAGGGGAGAATTTAAGAACAGCCTGCTAATAAATTTCCCAGAAAGTCAATTGCAAACAGATTCAGTCAGAAACATATCCCCAGAAACTGAAATATCAATACTCAGGGACAAGTACCTCTAATTTTCAAATTCTAGTAAAAACACAAGATGGATTGTGATAAATTGCAGACTTTCACAAATTCTCTAGCATATCAGGTTCCCTTGAGCATTCCACTAGCTTACTTCATTTTTATTTTTATTTATTTTTTTTTAATCACTGGAACCCTTCAGAAGGATTCTTTTGCCTAATTTGTACTTTCTAGTGTTAAATTTTATTTTATTTATTTATTTATTTATTTATTTATTTATTTATTTATTTTTTGAGGGCAGTGTCACTGGCCCTCATATGTGGAACCGAACCGGGCCGCTGGCTTCCCCAGCCAGCGCTTAACCACCGCGCCACTCGGCCGGCCCTTGTTAAATTTTATTTTAAAACTTGACAGAGATGGATCATAAACATTACTCCTGCCACTATCCACATAGCTTAAATAGTAAAGCTATGTGCAAAATAGAATGCAAAAGAACAATAAAAGCTGTTATCCATGAGCTGGTTGCAGATTTTTATGGCTTGAACAGTCTTCTGCTTTTTCACCTCCTACCCTTGATATATGCAGTTTGTCTCCAAAAGGTATGCAAAGAAAGACATACAGGCTGTGAAAGTCACCTGAACCTGTCTTCGTGCTAGTGAACAGCTCTTATAACATAGACAAAAGATTAAGACTACTCTTGAATTTCCCCTGGAGAGTTTCACATTACCCATGCTTTATCATACATAACAAAATGTAGTCACGTAAGTGTTCCAGCTGCACTGCTCAGGGTAGCTTGCTGTGTCAGGATCAGCCCCAGTCATTTGATCAAGCACCCAGCTCATTTCCAGGAACCCACACTTTCCTACCAAACTGAGTGTAAGTCCGTCCTCCCTACATTTCCTCCATCATAATTGAGCCACTGAAATTTCTTTTTTTTTGAGGGCAGTGTCACTGGCCCTCACATGCGGGACCTGAACCGGGGCCGCTGGCCTCCCAAGACCAGTGGTTAACCACCGCACCACTCGGCCAGTACAAGCCACTGAAATTTAAGGACAGGGAGTCACAAATACAAATATGACCTTGAAATTAGGACTGTAAACCTCACCTGAAAGGAGTATTGCTTACAAGTTCAAACTTTTATTTTAGCAGACTCTGTACTTGTAGGACAAATTTACTTAGAAATCTGAATGGATTTTGGAGGTATGGATTGGGCACTGGGATAATTGGGCCCAGAGGAGTAGAAGGTCCTAAGGAGAACATTTGTAGTCCAAACACTAATCTCTGTCTTTATAGCCCATGGATGCTAGGCCTTATGTGTATCTGAAGTCCAGACAGGGCCTTGCAAGGTGCTTAGAAAATATTTATCAAATAAGGAAATTTACATTGAAATGTTCTTTCATTTAACAGAACCAGCATATTTTGGCCAGTATGTACCCTGAAAGGCAGGAGAGATCTAACCAGGTCCCTATGGGTCAGAATTCCAAGGCTGAAACCCTGTAGATAAGCTTAATGCATGCCTTTGCCTGTGACTGAAAAGCATCCATTTCTAAATGTAATATTACCATTTCTTTTAAGCTTACACATACTCTAGAGATCTGCTTATGTCACAATACTTATTGAACAGGGACTATTCAGAGTATTTTATTTTGTGCTCATTTGCAGATTAATGTTCAGAAATGGCCACCTGAAAGAAAATATTTAGAGTGACATAGAGACCGAAGAAAGCAATACCTACTCAGAGAATATAAAATATTATCTACAGTGAAGGAATGCCCTATTTGGGGATAAGACAGCAATTTATTTTAAGGACTTCCAAATATGAGACGAAGAGCTTGAATGTCTTCAATGCATGAAGGAGAGTTTAGCAGGTGCTGCTGGCGTCCTGCCAGCCTCCCCCACCCCCTTCCACACCCCTTCTCTCCCCCAAGTCATTTCGCTTTCTGGCCAGTTGCCATACCCACCTATGCTTCCTCTCTCAGGCATCTTCACTGCTCCACCTGAGGGCAGAGTGTTGGGAAGCTGATACCTGTGAAGTGTAACCTCCACCACAGAGGCACGAGAGGCAGAGGGATTAAATACCCCGGCTTGCTAATCCTACACAGGTCCTCCTGGGAGAGTGTGCGCAATTGCCCGCAATGGGGATTCTCTCACCAACACCCTTTTATTGGCTTTCCTTCATTCCTTGTCTCACTTCTGCACTCCCTTTCAACACTTCCTGGGGTCATCAACAAAAATTCCCACTTGCAGCCAAATCCTTATCCCCAGGATGGCTTCTGGGGAAATCCGAAACAAGAGAGGGGTTATCCAACCATGGCTGTGAGTCCTAAATCCCGCTGAGACCTCTGGGAGGTACTGAGCCAAACCAGTATTCCCAAAGGGACTTCTGTAACAAGGACAGAGGCCAGCTTATCGCTTGCTGCTTTGCCTCAGACACATCCTAAGTGGCGTATCCCCTGGGTGACATATGGAAAGACCACTGTGTTAACAAAGCATATTGGGTCACTGAGGCCAATTCTACTATATAACTAGGGGTGATGGGCTCTCGAGAAAAGAATTACCTGTAACACCTCACTGATAAGACCTTTGGCTTCTTCCTCCAATCTGACCCAGCTGATCCTCATCTCAGGCCACGTGATCACTCCTCCCACCCTCTAAAACACGCAATTCCTGCTTACCTTTACTAGTACATATCCTACTGTGCATCAGTATGCATGCAGGTCTCCACATGTGTGAGAGGCATACTAGGTGGCACGTGCTGGGCCAGGTGTCTTGACTATGACGTCTCATTTAGTCCTCATAACAGTTAAATGAGATAATGTATTTAAAGTGCTTCACATAGTGCCTGACTCAAAAGAAATGCTTAATAAAGTGGGAATAGTCTTACTGATGTATTAAAATAACATATATATATATATATATAAATATATATATAGTAGCTATATATATATATATAAACCTATATAAAGTATATAGCTACTTTATAGGTTGAGGAAAATCAGGCTCAAAGATGCTCAGTAATTGGCTAGTAAGTGGTAGAGCTGAGACTAGAAACTTGTCAATCTAATTACCTCCCATATACTTCTTAAATTATCATGAAATTGAAGTACCTCTTACCAAAGCTCAATAGGACAATCAATTAAAGTATTATTAACTTAATCCATACAGGTTCTTTTTTCAATCAGCCAATCTATAGATGTATTGAATACCTGGTAAGTCCAAATCAACCAAGAAAATATAAAATACTTGGCATGGCAATACTCGGGCTCACTGGACCTCACCTAGAGGCTCAAATCCATTCCAGGCTGGGACACCAATCCTCTTGGTCATTCAGACAAATTTAAGCAACCATAAGCCAGAAACTAAGAATCATATCAGTGTTTCTGCTTTTCTTTCTCTGATCCTGTGCCCCAGTTCTAATAACAGAGTTCCTACCTCAGCTGGAGAAACTGACTTTGTCTTTCTGCTTTTCTGCTTTGATGACCTGCCTGGTATCCCAGTTCCTCTTGACGTGGCCCATTGTTCCAACAGCCTTCCCTGGGCCCCAGTTCCTCTCTGGCATCCTTCTGTTGCCAGACCTCTTTGTCAGCCCACCTGGCTGCCCAACTCCACCATTGGGCCTGTTTGACTCCTTGCCCATTACTAAGCCATACCCCATCATGTCACCACTTGTTAGACTTGCCTCTGCCCTTCACCCTACAAACCCGGGGGCTGTGTGGCTCCCACGTTCAGCTTCCTCCCAGCACTGCCTGAACATGCCTCTGGACGGCTCCCACCTCCACCATGGACAGCCCCCAGTCTCCGGGTTCACCTCTGCCCAGCCAGGCATCAGCCTGAAGTCATGGGCAAATTCTGCCATGGTATGTGTTTCTGTGGGATAGGCAGGGTCTGGTTATCTCCTTCCATAAAAGCTGGTATTGGCTAAGTTAACAAAGATTTCAACAGAGCTGCCCTGATGGAAGGCAGGGAGCATCAGCCAAAGGACACACACCTGGAGGCACCCAGAGTTAGAGCAGTCCATGCTTAGTGGGCAAAAGCCCCCAGAGGCAGCACAGTGAGGTGCATAGGCCTTGTAGGCCTGGCTTCAAAGCCATTCTCTGACAATTACTAATCCTGTGGCTTTGGGTAGAATGCTCTCAGGAGCCGCTGTATCCCTATTTGTGAAATGGTCACAATCTCTCTTATAAGATTATTAGTAGGATTTGATATAAATAAAATAATATATACGTGGGGTTCTGTAGGGTTCCTGGCACATAGTAGGCACTCAATAAATAAAGGAAAATATTATTTTGACTCAGCCATACCTGTAGAGATTATCTATGTTTCTAAAAGGCAAATTATATTTTTTATTATTTAAATAATAGAGAATCTCTATATTCATTTTGTGTTAGTCTCCAATTAATGATGGCCTCTCAACACTAAATTCCAAGCTTCTCTGTCCCCTAGTCTGGATGTCAAGTAGTTTGAATGATCTGCAAAACACTTCAGCTCTCTGGGGGAGCTTGGATTCAAAGGAACCCTTCAGAAGAATCCTGCTGCAAATCAAAGAATCTTTTTTTTCTGCTACTAATCACCCCTTCATTTACCTGCTTTGTGTTATGATATACTGGGCTTTCTTAAAGCAGGCATTCTCATATGAGGCATTTTATTGGTTTGTTTCATTATAATCATAGCTACAGTATGAAAATGGGAACAGTGTTAAGAAAGCCAGTGGTTATGAGTCACTGATATCCAAGCTAATAAACATGTACCTTGCAAATCATGTCTATAAGCATCCACTGAAATCCAACTTGCACAAGGTACAGGCTGATGAAACTTAAAATAACTAACAATCAATGAACTACACAAGAATTCTCTCTGGTAAGTGCATTAGGATTTTTTTAAAAATTATCCTGTAACTTCAAGGGGTATCAGATCTTTTTATTATGCATTTTTAAAGATTCCACATATAAGTAGGACCATAGTACTTGTCTTTCTCTGTCTGACTTATTTCACTTAGCATAACGCCTTCAAAGTCCATCCATGGTGTTCCAAATGGTAGGAGTTCCTTGCTTTTTATGGCAGAGTAATATACATATATCTTCTTTATCCATTCATCCATTGATGGACACTTAGGTTGCTTCTATGTCTTGACTATTATAAATAATGCTGCTATGAACATCGGGGTGCAAATATCATTTTGAGTTAGTTTTCATTACCTTTGGATATTCCTAGAAGTGAATTTGCTGGATCACATGGTAGTTCTATTTTTAAGTTTTTGAGGATCCTCCATACTGTTTTCCATAATGGCAGCACCAATTTACAATCCCACCAACAGTGCCCAAGGGTTCCCTTTTCTCCACATGCATGCCCGCATTTGTCACCTCATCTTTTTTTTTTTAGGGCAGTGTCACTGACCCTCATATGTGGGACCCGAACTGGGGCGGCTGGCTTCCCAAGCCAGCGCTTAACCACCGCACCACTCGGCCGGCCCTCACCTCATCTTTTTTGATGATGGGCATTCTATCAAGTGTGGGGTGGTATCTCATTGCAGTTTTAATTCACATTTCCCTAATGACTAGTGATGTTGAACATCTTTTCATGTACGTGCTGACCTTTCATATATCTTCTTTGGAGAAATGTCTATTCAGGTTCTTTGCCCATTTTTTAATTGGGTTATTTGGTTTTTTTACTACTGAGTTGTATGAGTTCATTACATATGTTGGATATTTACCTCTTATCAGTAAATATTTTTTTGCCATTCCATAGATTGTCCTTTCACTTTGTTGATGGTTTCTTTTCCTTTGCTATGCAATTATACATATCTACTTCACTTGCATATAAACATATCAAGAATAGTTAATAGCCTCACAGCATATTTATTATTTTGGATACATGTTTGTATAACATCAAGGAACAAATTGGTCCTTCAAGTGTACAGACCCTAAAACATAAATTCTTACAAAGCCAATATTTACTATAAGCAATACTTGCCATTAAGTTTGGTAGTGCCTTTGTTTCATGAGCTTGAATTTATTACTGTAATTAATTGAATGCTCCGAGTCCTTTTAAAAAATAAAAATTTAATGGAACCTAATCTCTGAATTTGTCAAGACACTAGGTTGCGTGTACTATCTAAAGGATTTATTGCCAAGCACAAAAGTACAAAAGTTATAAGTCAAATATGTTTTTCTAACAAACAGCAAAGGCAACATTTTTTACTTTTAGAGTATTTCCCTGGAATCAGAGTGTTGGACGCAGCTTAACAAGGTCAGGCAAGCTGGCTGCAGGCAGTTTCCATCAGAATAGACTAACATTAGATTCTGACCACTGAGTCAGGGAGGCCAGCCCCATTTCAGCGGAAAGCCAGGCTGGTCTGCACTGTGGCTCAGTCTTGCTTCCACCCAAAGAATTCCATGACAACAAAACCAAATACATTATGTGATGCATCATGCAAGATTCTAAATAAACTCCAGATCAGCTCCTAACAAACAACAGTGAAACAGGGCCCGGTTTAGGACAAAGAAGGCCTCTCCTCTCCCTGCAATAGAACTTGACAATTGATCAACCCTCTACCTGTGGTTTGAGCTTGGAATGTCCCCTGTCCCAGTTCTCTGCTTTAGATAATTACCCTGAAACTTACGCTTGCTTACTAGTCACAATGTCTCCCATGCTTGCTGATTACAATCTCTATGGTCTCACATTCTTTCCAGGTTACTGTCATCACTGCTCCTGGGTTGGTGACCACGTTAGAGAGCCACATCGCCAGAGGGATGCACATCCCTGGAATTACCACGTGGCCTCTGGAGGAATATCCAGATTTTTTCCTTAAACATCCCAGGTTGGTCTGAGAATGATAAGGCAGTTTTTGGAGGTGTTAACCCACTGCCTTCTCAGACTACCGGTGCTCTGATAATAAACGCTTATTCTATGACCCAACTCCTGTGTCAGTCTATTGGCTGAGTGACGAGCCCTAGACTCACTTGTCTTCTGGTTTTAACATGACCTGAGCACAGATAAGTATTAAGAGATTACAAACAATCACTATGGACTTCGCACATCTCACGTTTTATGGGCTCAATAAATGTGTTCAGAAAGTGTGTTGCGATGATGATGGCAATGTTCTCTGTCTGAAAATAACAGGGTAAAATGAGGGTGAATGAAAGAATCAGACAGGCAAAGACAAAGAAAGAGAGATCCACATACTGGAGAAACATGCTTATCCTTTACATTTTATAAACAACATTTAATGCTTAAAAATATCTTTGATGTAGAGACAAAGAGAGGGTAAATAAAAGCACAGTTTACTTTGGGGGAAGTACCAAATAAGATCCTTTTCCAAAATTGGGCTAAAAATTACCAGAGAGCTTCACAGAGACAGATGAGACGATAGATAAAATGATGACCAAAGCCAAATACAGCCTGGGTTCTCTGATCCCACGAAATAGCTGAACAATATTGTTAAACTGCTTGCCACTTCCAATACCAAGTGCATTTCCGGCTTTTTCTATGCCAGCACTGCCCTCTTGTGATAAAACGATAACATCGCTGGCAATGCAGCCAACACCATTCTACTCGAGGCAGACAACTTTTCTTTCGGGAAACAGTGAGAAAAAAGCTCCGGAGTCCCTGCTCTATGCCAAGCTTTGTACTAATAGCTTTATATACATTAACTCATTTAAGGTAGGAACTATTATTCCCAACTAATAGGTAATCTAACTTGCCTAATGTCACACAGCAATTAAGTGGCAGAGAGGATTTCAAAAGAGGTCTGATTTTAATCAATGTGCATTGCATTAGGTATTTACTAACATTAAATAAGCATCTGTTATAGAGATGTAGACATTTTAATGAATTAATACACTATCCCATTCTCTATTTTGCAGCATGAACCTGTATTCACTAAATAGCCGTCAGAAATGCTCCTTTGATATGACAAGAAACATATTGTATTTTTTGGGTGCAAAGATTAATTTAAAATCTTATCTATTTCTAGGACTTAAATATTTACCACACCAAAAAGGTCCCTCACCTATAAAATCTACAGAGAAAAGCAGGACTGTTTCTTTCTTTTCCTCTTTCTCTGTGAAACACACACACACACACACACACACACACACACACACACACACAGTGGGTAGTATTGATATAGTGAGGTTTATATGCCTATATTTTTTTTAATTTATTGTTTACTATTTGTTCCAATCTTTACCTCTCACCCTAAACCCATTCAAATATTAATGAGAAGAGAGTACACCCATAGTATTATTCATTCTAGTAGGATATAAAATTTCTGACATTTAGTCCATTAAGTTAAACAGGCACCCAACACAGGCAGGTCCTTGGGCAAGAGTCAGCTGTCCACATAGGAAGGTGTATGTGGCCTGGTTAGGCTTAGGCGAGAGACTGACGGTGGGGACAGGTGTCACTGGGAACTGGAAGGATTAGTCCTTGATAGGATCTGTGCTGCCAAGTGCAAATCTACGTAAGCATGTGAGCTAGGTTGGGATACTTCGCGATGGTGAGGTAGACTGTGAGCAGGTCCACTTGCTGGGCATTCTAAGTTCCATGGAGTAAGACACAGAATGGCCAAGGCAGGAGAAATGTCTAGGAAGCTGGGAAAGGTGTGTCATTCAATTATGCAAAGACATGGGGTAAGAGTGTTTCTGAAGGAAGTGTTGTTTTTATGAAATAGTGTATTTATGAAATCAATATAATTTATAGGAGAGCCAGCCGAGTGGTGGGTTGGTTAAGAGTTGGCTTGGGATGCCAGCTCTGAGCAGCAGGGCCCCAGTTCGGATCTCACATGAGGGCCAGTGATGCTACGCCCTCTACAGCTAAGATGGTGAACAACAGCTTGACCTGGAGGTGGGCTGCCATGAGTCACCAGCAATGGTGTAGGCTGCAGCTCCTGCTGCAGTGTGCTGCGGTGAGCTACCATGAGTGGCAGGCAGCAGGCGTGAGCTGCCAAGAGCTGCTGTGAGCAGCTGTCCAATGGCCGGTGAGGGACTGCCTCACCCAGGAAGAGCACAGTGATAATACCAACATGGGCCAGTGAAGCAACGTCCTCCACAACTAGACTGAAGAACAAAAGGACAGCAACTTGTCTGTTCCCTTTCCCTGATTCCCCAATAAAAACACCTTAAAATATAATAATAATAATTTATAGGAAAGTATTTGCAAGGATCGTCATCTCTAAAATGTCATCAAAATCCTAGGAACAGAAATACCTATGTATAATTTCCCAGAGTTCTTAGCACAAACATGGTTTCAAGGCCATCACAAAAGAAACGACAGCAACCTCACACCAGCTCCTCAGGGAGGGTGTCTGAGTGGCAGGACCCATTATCCAAGTCCCCATCCAGGAGCTTTGATTTCCCCACTCTAGTCCACTCTTAAAGCCTGGGACTGGGGAGATTCAGCCAAAGAGAAGGCAGGGAAGCAGAAGAGAGTGTGGGCCTAACTGGGAGAGTGAGAGAAGCTGGTTCTAACCAGCACACAGCAGTATTTTGTATGACTGTCTGATGTGCCCTGAGCCAGAGGCAGACCCACAGGGCGAGGCCATCAGCCTGCCAGGTCATGCCTCCCCAGCTGGCAGACTTGTGTTTCTAAACTGATGGGTGGGTGGGCTTCCCCCAAACAAAAGTAGGGGGTGAGCCATCTTACTCCCCACAGCGCAGCAGCTTTTTTTTCCTCTATCCTCCCCTCCTAGGAAAGGGCCTGAAGTTTATATTAGCACTCACTGGAGTGTTCGTATTTTAATACGTCTCCCAAAAGTGGAGTCGACAGCTTTATTTGTTAGAATCTTTGGCATCAGTGATCTAAGGGGGCAAAGAAGGATCCACATACCACTTGAGAGCAAGCGCCCTTTGTAGACCTCTGGCAGACACCCCAGGCAAATGGCCACACATCCTGGCAACCACTAAGGATGGCAGGGCACGAATTGCATAAGGAAATCACAGTGATTTCTAGCTCTGTGGGTCACCGCGACGCCACCTTGGGCAGACAACTCACGGATGTGTGACTTGAGCAAGATACAACACAGCTAGGCCCACCTAACAGAGCAAGTCAAATGAAAGAATGCAAGTAAAATGCTTTGTAAAGGATGAGAGAGTTACTACTGCTATGCTCCTAGGATCTCATCAACGAGAAATAAGCATAACCCTCAACCTAGAGTTCAAAGAATTCAAAAACCAATCCAATCATACAGAAGGTGAGAAGCTGTGCTTTCTTAGCCTAATGAGCAAAAACTATAAGGGAATAATGGGAAGGGAGAAAAAGCAATATCGTATTGAAACAGGCAGGAAGGGAATAGGAGTTTATGAGCCAAATAAAACGTCTATGTCCTCTGTATTCTTGGAAGTTATATAGTTATATTTTCCTATCACCATATAAAAGAAATAGGGTGATTTTGCTCAGAAAAAAAATTCCATTAAATCAATAATACCTAGTAAATGTATGATATAAAAATAGTATACCAGAACCTGTGGAGGGTTTTCTTCACGACGGGTTCTTATTTCAATTGGTGGCATCACCATCCACCCACCTCTTCATCCAAGTCAGAATCCTCCCTTTCTCTCAACCCCCTACACATCCCATCAACACCTGGTCTAACCATTTTACCTCCACCTTGTACATACTATACCTCAATCTCCCTCCCTTAACGCCCACACTTACCTATCCCACCCTGTAACCCAGAAGCCTTTTGAAAGGATGGGCCATGCTCATTTAACTGTGTACCTCCAGATCTAAAAGGTGGGCCCATATCTCAGGGGCAGCCCAGTAGAGTGTGAGAAGCGGGCCTTCCCCACCTGCATGCCTCAGCTGGAGCACACAGCAGTGCGGTGAGTTTAGAGGGGAAGAGGTGTGGAGCTCTGAGCTGGAAACAGACATGCAGGGGGGTAGGTGCAGGAGCTGCAGGGGAAACACTGCTTCTCCCCACGTTCATTACTCCTTCCAGATGGCAGCTGTACAATCACAGCGGTCATGCATTGGAGCCCTAGGGTCACACAGAACTGTCTCTGGTACCTAATGGCTGCGTGACCTTGGGCAAGTTATACAGCATCTCACCTGTAAAATGAGACTAATAACAGCACTAAATGGGGGAGGGCAGTGTAGTGAGTACCAGTGAAATAATGAGCCAGTAAAGTGATTTGCATCATATAGCTGCCTGTAGTGGGTGCTATACCTGCTTTTATCTCACCATTCTGGCTCAGCTAACACCCCACTGAGGGCCTGAAACAGGTAAGTTTGGGAATTTATCACCACCATCTCCACTGACTCTCAGGTGAGAAGACAGGCACACAGGGCAGGGAAGGGCTTGAGGAACAAAAATGGAGGAGGGGTAGGCTAACAAGAAACTGCACTCCCCACTTTTGAAGCTTTAACGCTGTACTGTTACTTCTTTCCTCAATTCTCTCTTAGTCTCTTAATTTTTCGTCTTTTTCTTTTACTCTACCCTATCAAATCTTTTTCCTGTGTGAGCAGCAGGAAGAACAGGAAATTTAGAGCATGTCAGATCTGAATCCAAACCTTAGTTTGGCCACATACGTTTGTGCGGCCCCAAGGAAAGTTGTACCTAATGTCGCTGTGCTCTGTTTTCAAACCCAATTGTAAAATAGGACAGGAAGGCCTAAACATGAAGTCAGTTAAAGCACACGGAACCCTTAGCACAGTGAGACACAGTGAAGGCACTAAACAATGTTGTTGCTGCTCTCTTGGGGTAGGAATTCCAAGTCTTTCCTTCCTTCTCCTCACATGGCCTATTACCCAACCCCATTTGGCTCCCCATTAGAGTATAGGATGGTTCATTTTATATGTCAACTTGGCTAGATTATGGTAACTAGTTCCTTAGTCAAACATTAGTCTCTATTTTGCTGTAAAAGTGTTTTTTGGATGTGATGAACATTTATATTCAGTAGGCTTTAAGTAAAACAGATCACTTGCTGTAATGTGAGTGGGCCTCATCCAATCAGTTGAAGGACTTAAGAGCAAACAGATTGCCCTGGAGATTTCCCAAAGAAGAAGTAATTCTGCTTCCAGACTGCAACATAGAAGTTCTGCCTGACTTTGCAGCTTTGTGACTCAAAGTAGCAGCATTAACTTACATGTGCCTGCCAGCTTTTCCTACAAATTTTGAATTTGCCAGCCCCCACAGTCACATAAGCCAGTTCCTTAAAGTAAATCTCTACCTATCTACCTCTCTGTTCCTATTGGTTCTGTTTCTCTAGTGAACCTGAACTTATATAGGGCACTACTCCGACGGGCTAACCCATCACCCTGATTTGCTCACATCACTGAGCAGAGACCTACAGCCCATTAGGAGGCCAGTGCAGCAGAAATGGCTTTTTTGCTATTCCCTTTTAAGCAATTTGCTATGAAAGGTGGCTCAGCCATCTTGCTGGTTATCAGCGTCTTCCTCCCACATGCTGGAACCATGGCCTGCCTGTCAGAGCACACTGGAAAACTGGGCCCTCTGGCCAGCTCAGGCTACTACCTGGAGCATTGGCTATAAAAGGCAACGTGCTTTCTCATCCTTATATCTTAGTGACTATACTAATCAATCCAGAAAGCCCTGGCAGGACATTGTGGGGTGAAGTACACAGAAGAAGCAGGAAGCCAGCTTTGCTATAAAGCGAATAATTCCTAACAACTTAAGAGAAGACCAAGCCCAGCTGAGGAAAGTTCTCTGCGTTAGGTTTGAGGTCAAAACCATAGCTAAAATCTAGAGTTAAAAGTTTATTAAAATGTTTAAAAACCCACAGCTAATAACAAAGTGTTACTCAGCTCTTCTGTGCTAGGACCCCCATGTGAGAGATAAATGGTCCAGGGCAATATTTCAAGAACCTGAAGTCAAATACTATTTTAATACCATTGAAATCTCACATTAGCTTTAAACATCTAATGTGTCAGCACATCATTGCTGATGTGATTTATCATCCCTTAGGTACATCTGCTCTGCCTTTTTTTTTAATTATTATTCTTTCCCTTCCCTGTGTTTTCCCTTCCTTCGCACTTTCTCCTCCTTCCTTCTCATCTTCCTTCCTTTGGGGTCTTCCCTCACCTTTCTCTTTTTGGCTTCTCCCCTCCCTCCATCATTATTCATTCAGGACCCCCTGGCGAACAAGGAGCACCATTCTCTTCTAGACCGTGTCCCCTCTGCACATCCGTGCCGGTGAGATGGGATTAAGGGACACAGGAGGCACAGCTCTGAGAGAGCACCCACCAGGAGAGCAGTCTGCAGGAGAAGGCGTGCAGAGGTGAGGGACAGGGGGTAATGTGAAAGGAGGACAGATGGCAGAGAGAGGGGGATGATGCATGCTTCATCGTGTTTCTTTTGAGTCAAATAGTACAGAGCAATGGCTAAGAGCCTATGTTCAGGTGCCTGACCACTTGGGTATAAATATTAGCTCCCCTAATTTCTAGATACATTGTTTGGAGCAGGTTATTTAACTACTCCGGGCCTTAGTTTCCTCATCTATAAAATGAGAAGAGTAATATGACCTACCTCATAGGGTTACTGTGCAGATTAAAGGAGTAAGGAAACATCTGTTGAGTGCTTAGAACACTGCCTAGCACATAGCAGATATCTGAGAAATGTTAGCTTTAGTTCTCAGTCCCATTGGGAAACTGAGGCAGCTTTCAAGAATCAAAACCCACTTCCCATCTTGGCGCTCTCTGAAATCCAAGACAAATCTGGCCCTGTGAGCGGGGAGACAGTACCATCAAGGCCAGGAGGCACAGGTTCCAGGCAGTGTCTAATGGAATTTTCGATGTGTTACTACATATAAAAAGGATACTATGGGTTCAGTAGGGCTTTGGCACTGGTCTGAGACTCACCATCTATACCAGGGGTCGGCCAACTTTTGAGATGGAAGAGCCAATCCTGTCCCTCACAACAATTTAAAAATTATTCGAGAGCCATAAATATATTTTTTAAAATAAGGAAAATGTAAAAACCCTTTAAAAATTTTATAAATGAAACGATGACAGTTTTATTTTCATTTTCAATTTGACTTCAGAGCCATATGTACATATCCAAAGAGCCGCATGTGGCTCTCGAGCCGCAGTTTGCTGACCCTTGATCTATAACAATGGGTATAACACAGGCAATTACATTCCAAACTCCAAATGTCCACCATACCAACAATCTTTTGGGACATTTCTACCTTTCTTAAATGGTAACTGCCCACAACTCCAATATTCACATAAACTCCTACAAAATTTAAATCTCAAATTTGGTACATCGTGAACATCTATCACATTTGAAGTGTGCTACCTATGAAAAAAGGCTCAGAAGCACCGTCTCATATATGGTGCTTGGCTGTAGGTTATTTATCCCTGTAACCGTTTCTTTGACTTTTCTTCATAATTCCTTCCGATGTTACAATCAGCTAATTCTCCTCCCATGGTTTTTGCCTGGATCCTGAATATGTGGATAGCAAAGTTGGACCATTTTCATACTGAAGCTTGAAGGTATCCTCTAGGGACCATGCTTTGGAGAGTCTAGACTCTTGGCTCCAAACCGTAAAGTTCTATAAATGTTGGCCACGTGGGATGATGATGGAGTACGGGTCACCACAGGTGTGAAAGGAGACTCTGGGTCCAATTTTAAATATTCACAAATATTGTGGCGGGGTGGGGACAGGAGGAGAAACGAGTTGTATCTTCTAGGATGCCAAGCTCCTCAAAGGTGACTAATGAAGACAAAGGAAGCTAGGGCTACACATTAGAAAATAATTGTTATTATTACTGGTCCTCCCACATTTGAAAAGATGAGGTAGAGAAATAGTGACAGGTTTTAGGGGACCGTGTTGCCCACATTTAACTCTGCTTCACTGGAGCACCTAAAAGGCTACAGGAGATCACCTTTAGGACACAGAAAGGTCAGGAAACCAGATGGAGGATGGATTTCAGGAGAAACCTTGGAAGACTTTCCTCTCCTTCCCCCTTTGCTCATGTGTCACCTTCTACAAGAGCAATTTTTCACGGTGTAAATGAATTGCTTGCATTTCCCAATAGACAGCAAGCTCCTTCCTGGAAGGCAGGCAACGTGCCCTTGCATTTCATGTTCCAACACCTGGCACCATGCTCAAATCACAGAAAACATTCCATATCCTGTTTCTTGAGTAACTTACTAAAAGAATTCATCAAATGCTTGAACTCCTTACTATAGAGAAGAGGAAATGGGTTTGAAAAAATGTGATTCTGATGGCATAAAAGACATAATGTGTTTTTTAAAAATATTAGGTTGTCGGAAAAGTCATGACACATTTTTGCGATGAAAAACAGAAAAATATGTCATGACTTTTCTGACGACCCAATAATAATAATAAATTCTACTTAAAAAAAAAAAAAAAAAGAATGAGGTATCTTACCTGGTGACTGCTGGTCTCAGATACTTTAACATCCAAAGACCCTGCCAAGACAGCATACCAGTTTGTTCCAATATCACCTTGACGAAATACTGAAAAGGAAATGGTAATGTAAATAAACCAAGTATAAGCTGGTTTTACAGTATGACCTGGTAAGTTTCTCACTGGTATTATACGCATGACTCGGACCTAGCTGAGCTTACCACTCTTCTTTTACCTGTTCCCACAAGAACGTCTTGTTCTTTTCCTTATCTATCAGCAAAGCTATATCCTATTTATTCAGCATTCTACAAACTAGAACTCTATTAAACAGAAAACTCTTTCAAATTTACAGAGCAGTAATAAAGGACTATACCCAGAAATACTATAGGAACCTTTGAATTAAAAAGAAAGCTGAGTGATGTTCTATGTAATTTATCTTAAATACTCATACACTTCACCGTATTGTGATTCCTGGGACATTATTGCTCTAGATGGGGTACATATTAATAAGGTTTGACTCAACCAAGCCAGACCACTACCCCCAATTTCCTGTCTATCTACATTAAAAGCAATGTGTGCTCTAGGATAGAGCATCTCCTTTTAAGTCAACCAATAAAGGATTAAGAAAAATAAAATCTGCTTTACAAGTTTGAACTACTGTATGATCACTGTCCATTTTCTTGTATGTTTTATAAATGCACTGCTTTTAGGTACTGGGAGTTAACTGCTCTTTGGGAATGACTCTCATCAGAAGTTTCTGAACCTCATTTTGCTTTACTTTTGTAATCTTAGACAGAAAACATTTAGATAGGACCTTAGTTCCCATATCGTGTGAAGACCAGCACTTGGGAAAGTCATTCTGAAACACTGGTTCAAAAATCTCATGCAAACCCAACAATCCTTTGAAATATCCTAGCTAAATAACTAGATGGAGTGATCTGACATTTTAACATTCTTTTCAGTTAGAGTCAGAGTTCTAGGGATTCAATGAGAAATTACATGACAGCTCAGTGGGACAGCTGAATTCCGGCCAGGCGAATGCTCACTGTATCAGAGCCAGCCTCTGGGAGCCACAATTAATGACTACAAGCTGCTCTCAACTCCCTGACTAAGACGTGCTGTGGAAAGGTGAAGAATGACAATGGCATCCTGCCAAGTGCAATGATAAGCTTAAGATAGGGGACTGATGAGTTTGTAGCTGGCCTCTCCAGTAACTGCGGTTTCTGGCCTTTGTAAGTGACTTATGTTAGAGTTAGAGCTTTGCCTTTCATGAACTTTCTGGCCCCAAAAGACATTACCATTTGCCCCCAAAAAATCATATTATATATCATAGATTTGTTCTGAATATGGCTTTAAGAAATAGAAAATGAAGTCTCATCTCCAAGAGAATGATGTTTCCAATATCAATAATAAAAATATTAGTTTGAAAACAGTATTGTATGGATAAATTTTTTAAATAGAAGTGTGACACATGAGAAAACATCTTGGAGGATACACACACAATGTTTACAGCAATCTCTGCGTTTGGGATTACAGGTAACATTTGCCTTCTAAATTTTCTATATCATTATGACAGACCCTGTTGGTTTCCCATTCAGAATCATGCCCTCCCTCCCTCTTATCTAACTGAACATTATGTATACAAGGATTATATACAAATTTCCATGCTCCTTCAAGGGCCAAGTGTTCTGAGCATATGAGCTTCTTTCCTGGTATCAGTGGAGTAATCATGATTGGTCTAGTTCAATCACAGTGAACCTGTTTTCTTTGCCAGTGATTGGTTTACACATGGGCATGTGATACAATTCTGGCCAATAAAACAATACAAGAAGTCCACTGGGGGACTTCTGAAAAACAGACACAAGAAGAAATAGTCCTTGGCAGGATGTATTTGTAATGGCACGTATTGTCTCCAACTGCTATAGCTGTCTAAGAACCATTTGGGACAAGTCCGAGGACAAAAGCCAACACCTGAGAATGCATAGAAAAGAAAAACAAACAGAAAAGACAGTGGGACCTGGGACCTAATAATGTCACTGACCACTTAATTAACCAACCCTGAACCCATCCTACCTCAAGACTTCCAGTATCTGAGTAATTGATTTTTCCTCTTGCTTGAGTAATTGATTATTCAAGCCAGTTGGGAGGAATTTTTCTGTTACTTCAGCATAAAGCATCCCAACAGGTAGAAAGGCATTATTTTTTAATGAGAAACTACTTTTTTCAAATGCAGCTATGACCCTTTCATTTTACTCTCCCTGCCCCTTATTCATACCTGAAATAGACGATACCACTGAAGTTAATTCAAAACATTACTATTAGCATTAGTTAAGAGACCTTTATCTTTATTTAATATCCTACTGGCTAACATATTTCTTGGGTTACAGGAAATAATTATTTGCATTTTTAAGGATACAGCTGAATATATGAATTAGTACATGCTTTCAGCTCCACCTGGAAAGTGGGCTGCCCTGATAGGATCATTTTACATTCTGTGAACAAAGGAGTTAAGGAAATGCCTACATCGAACTGAATAAACAAAGTAGGGGGACAAGTCAGCCTAATACCTTCAGTTGAAGTTCAAATATTTGGCACATAAATTCCTCATGTGCTATCTATCCCCACAGGATAACCACAAATAAGCACAAACTATACATTATAATGTACCACTGGAGTTGCATTTCTTACATGTAATTCCTTTTTCCAGATTCTCATAGTAACCACATAAACAAATCTGATGAAGGAGATTTGGATGAAATTTCTCAAAAGCTTTAACTTCTTTCAGTCGTGTGAAGATAATATCCACATCTTCACTGGATCGTTCCAATGGTCTATAAACGGGAGAAAAGGCACAAAAAGCTGTATCAGTAAGGGTTTATTTGGGTCAACATGCATTATTCTAGTTATATTCAAGTTTATGCAACTATCTCATTGCAAGTTTTCATTGCAAATGTTTGTCTACCTATCCCCATCATAGGAATTTCCAAGCTGCTGTCTACTATTCACTTTAAATCATGACTATTGCAGATGGTGTGATATTATGATTTATAATAAGAAATATATATTTGGTCTTGGTCCACTGTTTCTGGCACATAGCTCCTCAAACTTGTAAGTTCCTATATAAGAGCCATAAGGACAGCTTTTGTTATATTTGGTCTTTTGTCCTCAATCACTGAAATGCTTCAGAGACATGAAGGTGAAATGTGGTCTTGTTATTCTTAACAAGCCCCTTTTAACTACAACTGAGTTTATGTTAATGAGGTGATTTTTTGGAAAGCCCCTAGTAATCTAAGGATCCGTGGTTGCCAGGGAAACCACCAAGTGACTAGAGGGTTGGAAGCTCCATGCCCTTTCCCATACTTTGCCCTGTGCCTCTCTTCTACCTGGCTTTTCCTGAATTACATCCTTTTATTAAAAAACTGGCAATCTACTAAGTAAACTGTTTTCCTGAGTTCTGTGAGCCACTCTAGCAAACTGGTCAAACCCAAGGAGGGAATGATAGAAACCTCTCTGATTTTATAGCCCATTTGTCAGAAGCACAGGTGACAACCTGGACTTGCGATTGGCATCTGAAGCGTGGGGGTGGGGAGTACTCCTGTGGAACTGAGCCCTTATCCTATGGGATCTGCTGTTATATCTTCAGATGGATACAATGGAACTGAATTGAGCTGCAATGAATTGCAGCACACTTAGCTGGTGTCTCAGAATCGCTCATCTGGTGTCAGAAGTGTTAGGACTATGGTAGTAGTGTGAGACTAAAGAAAACACATGAGGAGTGAGTTTTTCCTTTGCTGATGCTATAGCAAGAATCAACTTCAGAGTCACGACTTCAAGGTGATACTTTTGGGTAGTAATCCCTTAAAAGCATCAGGATATAAGAAAATACAAGAAAATGCAGATTTTACTTAAAATTGAGATTATAGACAAATGCTGCAGGGGCCAATCAGGTAAAGTATATAAGTAAAAAGAACCACATATAAGGAGGAAAAAAATCTCTTATATAAGAAAACCATGTGAAAGCACAAACAGACAGAAAACTGATACTCAGCCTCCGTGTTGAAAATACTATAGGGCATGGTGGGGATCATAGCAAACCACAGAGATGGGAGTGGCCCTCTTTCAGTTGTTTTCCTTATTATTGGTTTTCTGTGGAAACGGGCCCAGATGTCAGATCTTACAATTGTTCAAGGAAAGATAGATATCTAGATCACGTTTCTTAAACATTGTATGAGCCACACAAAAAATATCTATGGACTGGAGCCAACTTGTTAACCACCATTTGTATTCTCTGAATTAAGATGAACCAAAGAATCAAACAAAAATTGGATAGTTTTACAAATTATATAAACAATTTTCTTTCTCTGAGCAGTTTTCCAAGTCTATGCCCTCAATTTGCTTTGCAGGATCAAATGTTCCTTGATAGATATTTCACGTTAAATAGAAACTATCCAGTGTGTGCCCTAGAGCATTCTGGGATCAGAAGAAATGAGCTGCGCAAGGATGTGACTGAGATAAGTAATTCTCACTGAGAACCTGTACTTCCCTGAATTTCCCAGCCTCCTTTGCAGTTATGTTGAAGCCACCACACTCTGGTCAGTGGTCTGTGAACAAAATTAGCATGTACCACTTCTGAGGAGAGACTGTTAAGAGCCAGGGTGTGTCTCTCTCCCATCTCTCCCTTCCTCCCCACAACTTTGGATGGTATTAAGGGTTGAAGTGTGTCCTTCCCAAAATTTATATTGAAGTGTTCACGCCTGGTGCCTGTGAGTGTGACCTTATTTGGAAACAGTCTTTGCTGATGTAATCAAGATGAGGTCATAGTGATTCGTCCAATGACTAGTAACCTTATAAGAGGAGGGAAATTTGGATCCAGAGACATGGGGAAGATGGCAGTGTGAAGGTGGAGGCAAAGATTGGAATGATGCATCTACAAGCCCAGGAATGCCAAGGATTGTTGGCAACCAACAACAGAAAGAGGTGAAGAAGGATCTTGCCCTAGAGACTTCAGCAGAACAGGCCCTGTTAACTTCAGACTTCTAGCCTCCAGAACCATGAGAGAATAAATTTGTGTTGTTTTAAACCACCCAGTTTGTGGTATCTTGTTTGGGCAACCCCAGGAAACTATACAGAAGGCATGTGTTTCAGATGCTATAGCCACAAGATGGAGAGTTTGTGTAAGTGACAGATAAACCTCCATTGTGTGAAGTTACTGAGATACGGGGGGAGGGGGGACACAGCATTACCTAGAGCAGGGGTTGGCAAACTTTTGAGATGGAAGAGCTGCCAGGGGTCAACAAACTGCGGCTCCCCAGTCGCAGGCTCTGATGTATTGGGTTGTCAGAAAAGTAATGACGCATTTTTGCAACAAAAAACAGAAAAAATATGTCATAACTTTTCCGACAACCCAATAAAATTAAAAATAAAAATAAAACCATCATAGTTTCATTTATAAAATTTTTAAAGATATTATTCACATAACGGTGATTTTGTAAAAATATATTTATGGCTCTCGAATAATTTTTAAATTGTTATGAGGGACAGGATTGGCTCTTCCAGGGGTCAGCAAACTTTTGAGGTGGAACGTACCCAAAGAGCCACATGTGGCTCATGAGCTGCAGTTTGCTGACCCCTGGTCTAGACTAATACTGAGGTCAGGACTAGATGGGCCAGAGTTCCAAGGAACGAGGGCCATTGTCAGAGGAATACAGGTCCCACCATGAGGGATGAACATTTGGGGAGGACATGAACAGATGACCTGTGACTTAGGGAAAGACCTAAAACACATGCTTTCATGAGTTTTGTTGGGAGGTTCTTCACCTGCCCCCATCACCTTTTCAGAAACTAGACTCAGAGACTTTGCCCACAACCCCAGCTGGCCTCTGGACTCATCTCTACTGAAAGGGGCTTGACCTCTACTTCCTAGAGAGCGGTAGGGAGATCCTGCTGCATTGGTGCCCAGTTGACCAGATGATCCAATGTCTAAAAGACTTAGAGGTGTGCAGGTTTTACCAAGGAAGGTACAGCTCATCAGTATCAGTGCCCTTTCTACCTTACGGCCCTTTGGAAGGGCTTTATAAACTCTCTACCAGATTTTATAGGGCTTTCAAAGAAGGGCTGGGGGCCGGCCGAGTGGTGCGTTGGTTAGGAGCTAGCTTGGGACACCAACTCTGAGCAGCAGAGCCCCGGTTCAGATCCCACATGAGGGCCAGTGACACTGCCCTCTATAGCTAAGATGGTGAACAACCACTTGGAGCTGGGCTGCTATGAGTCGCCTGCCACAGTGTGGGCTGGGCTGCCATAGGCTACAGTGAGTGGCCAGCAGCCAGCATGAGCGACCATCCAGAGACCAGTGACCCATCTGCCTCACCCGAGAAGAGCGCAATGATGATACCAACATGGGCCAGTGAAGCGACATCCTCCACAACTAGACTGAAGAACAAAAGGACAGCAACTTGTCTGTTCCACTTCCCCAATTCCCCAACACTGTTCCCCTCCCCCAATTTTCCAATAAAATCTTTAAAAAAAGATTTATAAGAAGAAGAAAGAAAGAAGGGCTGGAACTGGAGCAGTTAATAAAGGGGAATAGAAAACTTTCAATGAGTCTCTGTGTGCCCAGTATTAAAGCACTTCGTAGTCAGTGAGGGTGACAGAGTCTGGCACAGAGGAGCCAAGCCAGCGGGGCACATTCTGTGGGCAGCAGTGTTGGCACCAGCAGGGGATCACACCAGCCGCAGCATGCAGCCACTTGATCTCCATGAGTCGCTGCCATATCAACACTGGCACTAGCCTGCAGACCCAAAGCAGTGGCAACATTTAGGTGACCATAGGAGGAATCACAGGATAACAGGAGCAGGAAGTTGACTGAACATTAATATAGTGGATACTACTTAGCTACATAGGAAGAGAGGCTAGAATCCATCTTCCATCAGGAAGGAAGGCAGCATCCCATTTGTTTATCTACCTAAAGCTTATTCCACATTAGGAAGGCAGACCGGGGCAGCTTAAAAACAGTTTTGGCCCAACACTCTCCAGAAGAAACCGGACTCCAGAAGAAACTGGATTCCAGAAGAAAGAAAAAGCAGAAGAAAAAGTTCCATACTTCCATATGGTCCGAAACAAGCACAAAAGAACAAGATTCGTAACCAGACTGTGTGAAGCCAAGTGACAAAAGATACTTGGAAAGACAAAGTTAATTTGCGCTAACCAGGAAAAATTTGGAACCCCTCTTCCTGATATTTTCTTTGGGCACCCCAAATTCGGTCCTAATAATGTCTCCCATTGTTTAAACATTTAAGCCACAGAAACAATGACTTATTGTATCTGTGATTGCTTTAATTGATTACTTCACTGAGTGGGGGAATTAATGTCAGCTATTAACTGACATCTTTGCTATCCCATCTCTGCAATCTACTATCAGTGATAACCACTCTGTTGACCTCTTTTCATGAATTCATAGTTTCCAATGCCACGTAGATTCTCATCTATGTAGAGGTAAGCCTAGCGCTTCCCTTACAAACCCCACAGTACACAGTAGAGGACGAAGCACCCAAGTCTTTGGGTTCTATGTTGACCTTAAACTGAACCCATCTCTCCCACCTCTGCTACTGCACCTGGACTCCTTATTACCATGTAGGAAGCAGGCTCATCCTCCCTCATCATATCCAGGTAATTCTTCCTGCTCAGTGTCTCTCAAATCCATCCCCTCCTCTTAACACCTACTGTCACTGGCTCAATTGAGTGTCAACAAAGGGCACATGAAGGTGTGTAGGGACATAAAGCTAAACAGCATGGCAGTCCTTTCCTTGGGTTCCATCTCATAGCCAGCAGAAGTATTTGAAGCAGAGTAGTGACATGATTAGGTGTACATTTTGGAAAGATAACCTTGACTACAAGTAGAGGCAGATGGGAGATTGTAAAGACTAGCCACCAAGAGGCCGGCTAGGAAGCTGTTGCAGTTTATCCAAATGATGAGGTGGGTTTCTCTCATTATAACTGAGTCCTTTCCACTGGACTTAGCTGGTCTCCTAAGTCAAAGTAAGTCAAAGCCCCAAGTTCAGATTATTTTCCTTAGCCAGGCATCTGACACGCAGGGCCCACTTTTTAAATCATTTTTTTTTTCAAAAACTTCACTTTTAAAACATGTTCAGACAACAACAAAAAAGAATCATTCATAAAAGAAGACACTGCAGTAGGCAGGATTCTAAGGTGACCCACAGCCTGTATAATAATCCCCTTGAGTGTGGACAGGAGCTGTAATTTGCTTTTCATTAGTAGAACATGGCAAATGTGGAGCGATATCACTCCCATGATTATATTAGGAACACGGCAAAAGTAAAGAGATTTTGCAGATGTAATTAAAGATCCCTAATCAGTTGACTTTAAGTTAATCAAAAGGAAGACCCCCCTACACCCCCCTTCCTCAAGTTAGGCCTAACCTAATCAAGTGAGTCTTTTAAAAGAGGGTAGAAGCAGTGGGAGATTCCTTTGTTGGCCCTGAAGAAGGAAGCTACCATGTTGCAAGAGAGCCATGTGGCAACAAATGTGTGAAGTACCTGGCTGGCAGCCAGCAAGAAAACAGAGACCACAGACCTACAACCTCAAGGAACCGAATTCACCCAAAAATGCTATGAGCTTGGAGGAGGTCCCCGAGCCCCAGAAAGAAACACAGCACCATCAGCACTTTTATCTCAGCCTTAAAAACCCTAAGCAGAGAATTCAGACTAGCTATGCTCAGGCTCCTGCCCCAAGGAAAGGCGAGATAAGGTATGCTGTTCTAGGCCACTAAGTTTGGGGTAATTTGTTACTCGGCAATAGGAAACTAACACAGACATGAAGTTATTTTCTCATACTGAGTCATTTTCTTATGACCAGCTTAGGGGTCACTTCCTTCATGGAATTTTCCTTACAACATTCTCTCTCTTCTCTGAAATCCAGTTGGTATCATTTTCTTTTTGCATCTAATCTCATTATTTTATTATTTCACATTTCATGCATGTAAATTTTGTCTTCTTGGAGATACTGTCATTCATCTATTCATTCAGTCAGTAAATATTTGGGTCTTTTTTTTAATTAAAGTTTATGAGAGTGACAATTGTTAGCAAAGTTACATAAATTTCAGGTGTACAACTCTGTAATACATCATCTATATATCACATTGTGTATTCACCACCCAGAGTCAGTTCTCCTTCCATCACCATATATTTGATCCCTTTTACTCTCATCTACCACCCCTCCCTTCTTATCCTCTGGTAACCACTAAACTATTGTCTATGTCTATAAGTTTTTGTTTCATTTGTTTTTCTTGTTCTTTTGTTGTTTTCAGTTTTATATCCCACATATCAGTGAAGTCTTTTTTTTTTTTTTTAAATTGGGGAACAGTGTGTTTTTCCAGGACCCATCAGCTCCAAGTCAAGTAGTTGTTTCAATCTAGTTGTGGGGATCAAATTGGCAACCTTGGTGTTGTGAGCACTGCGCTCTAACCAACTGAGCTAAACAGCCACCCGAAATCTTATTTTTTATAAACCACTGAATCACTCACTATGTTTTTCTGCTTTACGTGACTATACTTTCACTTGTTTATTTCAAACCCAGCTATTCATGGAAGACCTCTTGCATCCTGCTTGCATCTCCAGGTTTTCCTCTGTCCCTCTCGCCTGATCCCCTCTGTCCTCTACCTCTACCTGCTCTCGGTGGCCCTGCTGGAGACAACTTGAAGAAACCACAGAATAAATGGATAAAGATGCTAAGTCAGGGACTTGATCTGAGAGTAATTTTTTCTCATGGTTCAGCTCTTTCACTCAGCTGCCTAATGCGACTGTGGCCCTCCCAAGAAAAGGGCTTACAAATATTGATTATCACATACTTAAACAACAGGTCATCTAAGGGGAGATATTTCTGCCGATTTTATGGTTATTATACATGTTTTCTCACAAATGCTTATGTGTTATTATTTTGTGCTCAGTTATTATTTAGTGCTAACTCCTGCAGAAGCCTGAGGGACCTCATGGGACAATGGACTCCAACACCCTAAGTCAGAGCTGTGGGGATCCAAGAGGTAGGTGAAGTGGGGAAGAGACAGGGGAAAGGGAAAGGCAGGACTGCCCTCTGGCCAGCTGCCTTTTCACAACCATAAAGTCAGCCAAGAAGTGGACAGCAACAGACTTCATAGCACTGTCTTCTTAGGGGAATGCATGTAATGCTTAATTTCCTCAACTACTTCACTTGTATTTTTTTAACATGTATTTTCAATTATAGTTGACAGACAATATTATAATAGTTTCAGGTGTAATTTTTTAAATTTCCAGATGTCTTCTGAAGATCAGTAAATATATTTCAGAACATTGGGTGTAATACCAACTAAAACATTTGCATTAAAATGACTTTGCAGTTTGTTCATTTTGTTTGACCGGTATCTTAATGTTATAAAGAGCTAGTCCAGAGCTGGCCAAATGGCGTGGTGATTAAGCACTGGCTTGGGAAGCCGGCGGTCCCGGTTCGGGTCCCACATATGAGGGCCAGTGACACTGCCCTCAAAAAAATAAATAAATAAATAGCTAGTCCCCCTCCCTTAATGAACTGTTAAATTCAAAATAATACATGTGAGCTGTATAATTTATAAAAGGCTAGAGAAATTATTACTAGTGCCACCATCTCCATCATCATCATCATTAGCCACAAAGACCTTTTAAAAAAAGCATCTAGTGAAAGCAATGAATAAAGTGCTTAAAAACAGAGCTTTCATGTGCCTTTTGAAGGTTTTATATAGATAGGTATTCCTGTATGTTTTTCTCTATTATAACAACAGTAACATCTCAAACACTATGTACTTGACAGTCTTGACCTTTTTGTAACACAATTAACTTTTCAAAAGGTTTTGAAAATTTTGATCATCCCAGACCTGTTACATGGAGCAGGTTTTATGAACCCCGTTTTACATGCAAAAACATGTGGCACAGAGGTTATGTATTAGTATGCTAAAATCATGTGTATTTATAACATCAATGATGACATGGATCTAACAAAAGTCTTTGTAACTCAAGATGTTTACCACTTATCATGTTATCACTTTAATTATATGATTATTAACCACTTAGAATACTGAAATGTTTACTCTTGACTAATTACAAGCTTTCCCAATAATGTCAACCAAATTCAGAAAGGTTTTGAAAATGCATTTATTCAATCTGCAAATATTTATTGAGTGTCCACATGAGGAAAATAAAGTCCTTGAGTGATACAAAGAGCATGGTTCCAGCACACAGGAAGTTAACATTGAATTAGGGAGATTTATACACATTCCACAATTATCAAGGTGAAATATGGTAAGAAGCACAATTAAAATAGGAAAAGGGGACTAGGAATTCAGAAAAGAGACACCACTTACAGATGAAAGTTCTGCAAGTGAAGGCATTATTGTAAATTCTCCCTAAAATCAGTTATTTCTCATTTCTCTTTTTATGGATATAATAACCACTGTTTGATCATTTAGTCCTAAAAATGTGTATCACTACAGCTCCTCTCCCTAGAGTCCTGTTCTGCTAACTCCTCTCCCTGAGTTTCCTGCCCACCAAACCCCACCGCCATACAGACACACACACACACACACACACACACACACACACACACACATACACAAAGACACACACACATATGCACAGATACACACACACACACAGACACACACACATATAGATACACACAGGCACACATATACACACATATATACACACTGGTACACACATGCAGAAATGCATACACACATACTTGTACATATACACATATGCGCACGTGCGCACGCACACACAGATACACACAGACACACACAGATACACACACAGAAACATACACACATACTCGTACATATACACACATGCACATGGACGCACACGTCCCTCAACTAAATCAATTGCCAAAATTCTTTCTCAGTTCTTGGTTCTGCCTGCATTCAGAGACTCAGAAGAATCCCCCTGACGGACCCTGAGACCCCAGGCATAACTGCAGCTTTTTAACCTCACAGCTAAGACTGACTGTCACAGGCTCACCACGACTTCTGTGACCCTTCCAACCCGTGGCCTGCACACCTGCCATCAGGGAGCAGAACACACTGAAGTCTGCACATTCCTGGCCTAATGCCTCCCTATTTAGAAATCATGCCTGCTGGCTGCTGTCTGGACAAAAGAGTGAAGAGAAAACTGCCCCTCAGGCTTCCAAAGGAGATAAGAGAGTCACGACTGGAGTTCACTGTGGGCCTCCATTTCGGCCCTGAACAGAACAACAGAAGGGATCAGGATATTTCTGCCTCCCTTTCAGAACAGACAACCACTCTGTCATTTGTCCCCTAGTGAGCAAGATACCAGCTCTGGGACCAGGGCTATTTGGACAGTTAACAAAGCCCACCTTCAGGCACAGGGCAGGAACAGCCCTGCTAATATCTAAATAATGCTTGACTTTGCACTTGTTTGTGAATAGAGAGAGAGGATTGTAATTTGTCTCAGTACCACATTAAGATGAAAATACATACTAAAGTGGAGGTGGTATACCTACTGTAATTGAATATATATAGATAGTCACGGGATGTGGATTATACTGTGGAAGAGAGTCAGAGGAAGAGTAATAGATATATATGATATGGGGGGTTGTGGGGTGGTGTATTGGGGGTGGGGGGTTTGTCACTTTGAGGGGTAAAATGTATAACTATTACACTGTGTTGTACACCTGAAACTAATTAAAAATAAAATAAAATAAAATTAAAAAAAAAAAAAAAAGATGAAAATACAAAATCAAAGTACAGCCTTGCCCAATTTTAACAAACCCTTGTAAAAAATCTTCTCTGACTGGTCACAAGGGTCTAAACTCAATGCAGGATCACAAGGCTGGATGAACATAAGTCTCCACAACTCTCCCCTAGATCCCAGCCAAATTGGGATGCTTCCCAGAGCCCAAACAGCCCATAAAATAGAACTCTATCATGGTTTTCCCCAGGTGATACACTTGTTCTACCAGCATTAAGTTAAAAATAACTCCTCCTGGGGCCGGCCGAGTGGCGCAGCAGTTAAGCGCTGGCCTGGGAAGCCAGCAGCCCCGGTTCGGTCCCACATATGAGGGCCAGTGACACTGCCCTCAAAAAAAAAACACACACACACAAAAAAAAATAACTCCTCCTGGCTCCATAAAATTTTAGAATGGCTTCTGGGATGACTCGGATGACCATTGTTTCTTTAAAATGCTTTCAAGGTCAGTTTGAACTAATGGTTTTTTTTCCTTCTATGCAATTTTCACCATAATAAGCAGAGGCAAAAGTCATTTCACAGTTCTTAGGGCTACACTCAGATTTGAGATGATTCTGTTAAAAAAAACAACAACAAAAAACATTGCCACTGCTATAACTAAATTTTTGGAGACCACTAAGGGCCTTTAGGTTGTAAGAATTAGAGAATGAAAACCTCTTGAGTTAGATTCTTCTGATAATTTTCTTTTCTTCACACTCTATTCCTAGGCAACAAGAAGGAGACCATTGAAGGAGTGGAAAAAAGGAAGAATCCTGAGAATGGGGGGGAGAGGAGAGGACATTACTTTACCCAGAACAGTGACTCTCAGTCTTTTAATCATCCCAACCCACCTAAGGCCCAGGGTACACACCCATGAGTAGCAGCAGACGGAAGCACATTTTAGCAGGGAGTTTGTAAATGCCTTCCCCTCACTGGTTCAGCTGGTTGAAAATATCAGGCTTTAAAAGAGAAGTGAGTCTGACACTACAATGGCAGATACGTGTTATCATATATTTGTCCAAACCCAAAGAATGCAGAACACCAAGAGTTGAACCCTAAGGTAAATGATGAACTTAGGGTGATGATGATGTGTCAGTGTGGGTTCATCAGTTGTGACAAAGGGACCACTCTGGTGGGGGATAGTGACAGTGGGGGAGGCTGAGCATGTGTGAGGGCAGGCGGTATATGGAAATCTCTGCACCATCCTTTCAATTCTGCTGTGAAACTAAAACTGTTCTAAAAAAATAAAATCTATTTTTAAAAAGAGATAAGGGGACTGGCAGAATGGTACATTGGTTAGGAACTGCCTTGGGACGCCAGCTCTGAGCAGCAGGGCCCTGGTTCGGATCCCACATGAGGGCCAGTGATGCTCTGCCCTCTATAGCTAAGGTGGTAAATAACAGCTCAACCTGGAGCTGGGCCGCCGTGAGTCGCCAGTGACAGCATAGGCTGCAGAGGGACTGGCCGGCAACCGGCATTTGCTTTCATGAGCCTCCGTAAGCCACTGTGAGTGGCTGTTCAATGGCCTGCAAGTGACTGCCTCACCCAGGAAGAGCGCCATGATAATACCAGCATGGGCCAGTGAAGCGACGTCCTCCATAACTAGACCTTCCCCATTCCCCAATGCTCTTCCCCTCCCCCAATTCCCCAATTTAAAAAAAAAAAAAATTCTTTAAAAAAAAAATGAAAAAACAGGAATGGTTACTATAAGTCAGGAATGTTGACACTTATTCCTGTCACTAACATTAAGTCTCTGTGTGATCTGAAAGTGTCCCTAGTAAAAGCCTCCTTAGGAATCAAATACACATTTTCATTCATTCATTCACTCACTGAACAAATATTTATTGAACATTTACAAGAAGCCAGGCCCAATTCTATGACATTATTGTAAGAACACTGACCTGCTCAATGGACTTCTCGAAAGAAGTGAAAATTGCAAAACATTTTAAAAATATGCTGCAATATACAATATTGAAATAGTACTAAAACACTGGTGGGTTTCAACACATAACTGGGTGAAGGGTCTCCTCATTTCCTCTCTAAGATGTCTTTGGTCATTAGAAGAATTCACCCTGTGGATGAACAGTGTCAATTTCAATAGATGCTATGAATATGGACAAAGTTATATGTTTCTAAAGTGTAGAAATACATAGCAGGTAGAAGTAAATGTTGGTATAAACCCAAGAAGGGTCATTTGATAGTATCTACCACAAATTAGAATATTTTAATGCAATAATTCCAATTATAGGACTTCGGCAGATATTATTTCACATATGTAAAATTATAGGTGTATAAGGATGTGATAAAAATATATTTATATATGATGAATATTAATAATGATAAATCATACAATGGAATAGTATGCAAACTTTAGAAAGAATGAGGATGCTGTATGGATATGAAATAATCCAAGGTATCGTTCAGCAGAAAACAGGCTTAGAATGGTGTGAGTAATGTGCTGTCAATGACGTATGGCAGAGAGAAGAAATATATACATATATTTTTATATATGCATAGAAGTTTGAACAAAAACTGAAAAATGGTGTCCGTGGTTACTTCCAGGCAATGCACTAAGTGACTAAAGTCAAAAGAGGGAGGGAGGCTTTACTTTTTCCTGCTTACCTAGAATGAATATACACACATGACATTTCCAGAATCCCAACGCTTATTGTTTGTACTCTTCCTGCCCACACCACCACCATCCCTCCAGACCACTGCGCTGGACTGGTCTCCTAGCAACAGTCCCTGCTTCCACCCTTGCCCTCTTGGAGTCACTTCTTGCAGCATCCAGAGTGATCCTTTTCTGATTTAAGTCAGATCGCATCATGTCTTGGCTCTAAAGTCTCCAGTGGCTCCCCACTGCACTCAGAGTAAACCCAAAATTCCCACATAATCTGGCCTCCATGCCCCACTCCAGTCATCTATTTCTTCACAACCTCATCATCTGCTATTCAACTCTTACTCCCTCTTGTGCAGACATACTATCTTGGCTGCACCTTGAGGCCTCTGCCCCACCCCAGAGCCCTTGCAATCACTATTCCTTCTGCCAGCAACGCTCTCTCCCAGATATCTGCAAGATTCACTCCATCTCCTATTGCAAGTCTGAGCACAAATTTTCTTCTCAGTGACGCCTACCCTGACTTCCCTACTTGAAACCATAGTCCTCCCAGCAGCACCTAACTCACTTTTACCCAGTGTTCTTTTTTCTATTGCATTTAACACCTCCAAATATACTATTTATAATAATAAATAATTTACTTATTTTTTATGATGATTGCCTGCACTAGAATGGAAGCTCCATGAAGGCAGGGGTTTTGTTCAGATGACTGCTATATCTCCAGTACCTTGAACAGTATCTGGTATATAGTAGGTGCCCAATGCACATTGTTAAAAGAATAAATACAACCTTTGGGCCTTTTGCATTTGTACATGAGAATATATTATCATTAAAAGTTAATAAAACTTGGGGCCAGCCGAGTGGCATCGTGGTTAAGCGCTGGCTTGGGAAGCCAGCGGCCCCGGTTCGGGTCCCACATATGAGGGCCAGTGACACTGCTTTCAAAAAAAGAAAAAAAAAAAGTTAATAAAACTTCAAAGAAATTTTGATGTTTTTCATTAAGAAACAGCAAAATTTTTCCTGTTTTCTACCACTCTTACAAAACCAGAGCAGTAATGAATCCTCACGCTATCAATGTTCTCAGTGAAAAAACCCAGAACGAATCATTTAAAAATAATAATAACAGGGCCGGCCGAGTGGCGCATTGGTTAAGAGTTGGTTTGGGGATGCCAGCAGCCCCGGTTCGGATCCCACATATGAGGGCGAGTGACACTGCCCTCTACAGCTAACAACAGCTCCACCTGGAGCTGGGCTGTGCGAGCCCCGGTGACGGTGTAGGCTGCAGCCCCTGCTGCAGTGGGCTGCCATGGGCTACAGTGAGTGGCCAGCAGCCGGCGTGAGCTGCCAATAACCGCGGTGAGCGACATCCAAAGGCCAGCGACCGATCTGCCTCATCCGGGAAGAGCGCAATGGCAATACCAACATGGGCCAGTGAAGCAATGTCCTCCGCAACTAGGCTGAAGAACAAAAAGGCAGCAACTTGTCTGTTCCCCTCCCCTGATTCCCCAATAAAATCTTTAAATAAAAAAAATAATAATAATTCCAACTTATTTATTATACACTAAGATTTCTTGTAGGATCCATTTATATCTTCCCTCACATGAGCCTGTTAGGTCATGTTACTTTTCATGACTAATTTAGCAAACCTAAATATTAAAAAATGTGCAATATCATACTATTTATGTATTAAGCCTTTTCTGAAGGTAAAAATCATATGACAAATGGAAACAGGCAGTTCTAAAGCTACATCCCAGAAACACGAAGGGACAGGTACCATTTTCTTTTTAAGAGATGCACTCAAAGAAAGCTATTAAACTAGGCCCAAATGGAAAATGGTTCTAAACTGGAATATATAATATAGCACTGGCAACTACAAGGGGGGTTATTTTCTTCTGTGGAAATAATTAGGTTGTTCCTGTGGTAACTAATCTCTCCTGTCCCGCAACACTTGTCATGGATAGAAATATATTTAAATGGGGGTGGGGAGATTGGCCTGAATTGTATCTTAGTTGATAATTACCAGATAGGAACAGAAATAATAGTATGTGGACACATTGGGTGAAGACAGGTCTCTAGGTTAGGGATCAGATTATGGAAGCTTGAGTGTTCAGTCCACATGAGGAAACGGAACTCAAGCAGGAGAATTAAATAACCAAGAGAGGACAGAACAAGAACTTAGTATGTCAAAGCAGGCATCATTTTGACGAGAACCAAGAGCTTTCAACCAGAATTTATTTCAACAGCTCACAACCTGTTCTTAAACAAGCACATATAAGCCAAATGTCAAAAAAAGCCCTATAGGTGACTTTAGTTCACTAGTAAAATCATGTCTCTATTTAATGCTTCAGATTAGTCATTTAAGTACTATGTAGAATGGCAATTTATGTTTTTTTTTAAATTAAGAAATTTCTATTTATTCAAAAAAATCTATTGTTTCAATATAAAAGATGGAGCAATTCCACTTCTGGTTATGATGGGGTAACAAGTGCCAGACACACACTCCACTGTAAAAAAATTTAAATTTGAACAAAATACATGAAGCAAGTGCCTTCAGAATTGGATAACAGGATAACACAGGACTAGGGTCCCAGGAAGAAGGGGACCACAAGAGTTGATCCACATAATAGCCTTGATGAGAAAGTGTCTGGAGACACTTTCTGGAACTCAAGTAAGGATGGAAACCAAGCAGAGCATGGCAATCTCACTGGGCTGGTGTGGCAGTGATCAGAACTCAGGGATGCTGAAGTGGTTGTAATCTGTAGCAAAATGAACCAGAAAAAAGGAACTGTTCATAGAAAAAGCCTCAAAACTGAGCACAGGGGTTTTCTTAAGTCTTTGCCTGCAGGCCAATACTCATGGAGAGGTCTGGTAAACAACAGTTCCTGGGCAGTGTAAGCTGAATGGAAACTCCAAAGTCACACAGTACATAGTATCTCTGCCAGCCAAAGTAGACAGACCTCACTGATCATCCTGGACATTCAAGTGAGACTCCAAAAACGCCATCCTAGACCAAGACCTGGAACAATCCCAGCAAGGCTTAAAAATAAGCCTCTCCCAATTAGTTAATTGGGAGAGGAATGGGGATGAGGGAGAAGGGGAAGGGATTAGACAGCAAAAATAGGCAACTACAATATTGCTACTGGGATAGGAAAAACAGTTTGGGGACTATAATTAATAATGTTGTAAATATTCTGTGGAATGTCAGATGATCATAGGTCTTGTTAGGGAGACCATTTCATGGATGGAGTAGAGGTTTGATCACTGCACTGTATTACTAAAGCAGAGGTGGTATACCTACTGTAATTGAATATATATAGATAGTCACGGGATGTGGATTATACTGTGGAAGAGAGTCAGAGGAAGAGTAATAGATATATATGATATGGGGGGGAGTGGGGTGGTGAATTGGGGGTGGGGGGTTGTCACTTTGAGGGGTAAAATGTATAACTATTGCACTGTGTTGTACACCTGAAACTAATTTAAAAAATAAATTAATTAATTAAAAAAAAAAAATAAGCCTCAATAAAAGCAAGCTGATTAGCAAGTAAGTGAACTGCCAACGAAACAAAAGCTGACATTCTTTAAAGAAAAAAACTAAATCCAGAGTCTCAATATCATTGCATCATCACATAATCAGAAATTACTATTATACATAGGCAAACAAATAGGAAAATGTGACTCATAACCAGAAAAAAAAAAGTAAATAGAAACAGACCCAGAGATGACTGATGTTAAAAATACCAAACGGGGACTTTAACACAACTATTATAAATATGTTTAAGGATTTTTAAAAGAAAAGATTAGCATAATGAGTGAACAGATGGGGAATATCAGTAGAGAAATAGATACTAAAAAAGGAAGCAAATGGAAATTCTAAAAATGAAAACTAAAAAATATGAAAAGAACAAAATTCACTGGCTGGGCTTGAGTCGATTGGGCAGTGCAAAACAAAAAGATCAATGAACCTTAAGGCAGACAGTAAAAAGTTTCCAAACTAAAGCATGGAGAGAAGAAATGTTAAATAAAATAATGAACAGAGACTCGGTGACAACATCAAGAGGGTTTAATCTACATATAACTGAAGTCTCAGAAGGGGACAAGAAAGAAAATGAGGAAGAAAAATATATTTGAAGAATAAGTGGCTGAAGGTTTTCCAACCAAAAGGCAGTAAATACCCCCAAAGTGTCTAAAATGTTATGAAACAAAATTTTGTGCTTTGACTCTAGTAGATTAAAAATGGCCACAAATGGGCCCTTGCCCTTGGCCTTGACCCTTTGCCATGCTTTTGTTTGGGCCTGCTCCTAACCCTTTGGAGTATACTTTCTCTTCTAATAATGGCCCTTGAGCCATTGCTTTCTGCATGGGCCCACTTCTATTTCTTTAAAGTGTACTTTTTCTTCTAATAAATTACTCTTTCACTATTTTAAAATAAAAATGGCCACAAATGCTTTGTCGCTATCTCCATCGAGCCGTGAGATCTATTCCCCTCCTCATGAATCTAGGCTAGCCCTGTGACCCACAGAAAGAGGGTGAAGTCATACTATGTGATTTATGTTTTGCACAACCACTAATGAGCTGGAGTACCTTGCCTAACCTCCTGGGGCACTGGCTCCCTTATATCCAAAAGGGAACCGTGGGGCTAAAGTTTCTTTGAGATCCTGTCCATCTTTAGAAAAGCCTATGTTCTAAGAGGAGTTAAACACTGAGCCAATGAACAAATAAAGATAACTCAGGATGCTCTTTCAAAGTGTTACTTTATCATTACTTGGCAATTCAAAACCTGACTATCTTAACGGAAATGGGACAGGACCTTCCATGTCTATTATTGCTAAGTGAAAATACACTCAGGAATTTGGTTGGAACTATGTTTTCTGTACGGTATAGTTGACTATAGCCTATCAACTAAAATGATACAGTCTAAGTTCCTATCAGCTAAAGATTATTGGTAAACTAATGATTATTTGAGGCACAGTAGGACACATTTCTTAAGATATTTTCAAATTCTTGTTTCTTTCACAGTGCTCAGACTTTATTAGTGAGTAGACTGTTAAGTAAAACTAGAGTTGGCTAGTAGAGAAAATATCAAATGTAATTTTGGATCAATTTTTGTTACACTAAAAGCTTTTGTCATACCTACCTACTAAGACACCTCATTTCTATAGTTCCACCACTACAAATGCTGTAGGAAACAGCTGACTTGAATTTCATACCAGCATCTCTTCAGAGTGTAAAATGGCAAGAGCAGTCTTCACCAAGACAAATTCCCAGCACGCCTCATGCCTCACTGCAGAGAATGAAACGCCCCAGGCGGCAACATTATCTGTGCCAAGGACATATGGCAGGGATTATGATTAGTTAGGGATGAAGATTCAATTTGACAGTCTTTCTTTTTACTGTTAGTCATTTTGGTTTGCAAAGTGATCAGAATTAATAGTCCAGGCTAGGTAGGCTGGTCTATCGAATGCTGATTTAATCAAAAGAATGCTGGCCTTGCATATAATTTCAGGCAAGGTGTGATTTATTGCATCCATCAGCTCTGACGACCTAAGCAATAAGAGGCCTAGAGACAGAGTTCCCTAAGTGCCAGTGGCTGGCCAAAGCCAGTATCAGCAAGGGACCTTGTTACAGTCATGTACGGTCCATTTAAATAAATATTGTGACTCTCCACCCATGCCAGAGACACAGCTCTAGTTTCAGAGATTGTAACAGACTTCCTAAATGCCAGAAACTGGTCAACCTCTTAGTCCCCTGGGAGGCATAGGAAGCCGCTCCCCAGGGTCGAGAAGCAGATGCTGACACCCATCCCAGCCCCAAGTCTCTAAGGAAACACCTTTGTCCCACAGCTTTACTTCACCCCAGCAGAGACAAAGGGCACCACCACTTTGAATTCTACCTCTGTCATTCAACAAATCTGTTGTTTGTCTACCAAGTGCAATTGACAGTCACAGGATGAAAAGGACTTTGATTCTGCCCTAAAACAACTTTTGATCAATAAGGGGATCTAAGACCTCTATCTAAATGATGATAATGCAAGGATGAAAGTGGTCATGTGGGTCTATATAAGGTATACAGACACCTGTATAAAAACTCCTGGAGGTTCAGAGCTAAGGAGGCAACAATGAGTGGAGAAGGGTTCACAGAAAACTTTTTTCATTAGTTCTCAGCATTACACAGCATTTTGGCTGCAATTTTTTTTTTTTTTAATTGGGGAATTGGTGGAAGGGAACAGCGTTGGGGAATCGGGGAAGGGGAACAGACAAGTTGCTGTCTTTTTGTTCTTCAGTTTAGTTGCGGAGGATGTTGCTTCACTGTTGGTATCGTCATTGCGCTCTTCCCGGATGAGGCAGATCGGTCGCTGGCCTCTGGATGTCACTCACTGCGGCTATTGGCAGCTCACGCTTGGCTGCCAGCCGCTCACGCTGGCTGCGGGCCACTCACTGTAGCCTATGGCAGCCCACTGCAGCAGGGGCTCGCACAGCCCAGCTCCAGGTGGAGCTGTTGTTAGCTGTAGAGGGCAGTGTCACTGGCCCTCATGTGGGATCCGAACCGGGGCCGCTGGCATCCCAAAACCAGCGCTTAACCAATGCGCCACTCGGCCGGCCCTTGGCTGCAATTTGAACTGGGTCCTGGAGAAGGGGCGGAAGTTGTATGAGCACAAAGAGAGGGTACCAGGTTCCCAGGAAATAAATAAGGTCGTAAAACATGAGCAAAGGAGTGGAGGTAGGAGCCAGGAGTTCCCATGGTTCAAAGTTCCATTCCGGTGGTTTCTCAAAGAGGAAAACGGAGAAATAAGGCTGGGACCCCATGAGGGCAGGGCTGGAATGCGAGCCCAGTGAGGGTACAGACTATCTCCTGCTAACCATGGGGTCAGCAGAAATTTTAAGGAGACTGAAAAAATCAGCGCCACAGTTTTGGAAAATTGGTCTTCTGGCAGGAAATGAAATAGAGGAGAAAGAGGTAAAAGGTGACTAATTGGGACAGAGCTTTAGAGCTCTGTATGTCATACTTTTCACATCATGCAGCCTTCATTTCCATGATACTTACAAAAACATCCACAAGCTCATCCACGGGGGTGACAAAACCTGTAATTCTCTTTTTCTCTCTCCAATGCCTGCTTAGAAGTGGTGTGACACTGAGCACAGTTTTTCCCAGGAGTCATGGCTTATCCTATATTCCCACTGAAATTAATAGTACTGCCATTCACTCTCCTAGTTTGGACGATAAATTACACACATTCCTTACTTAGATAACCTTTCTCCTTCCACTTCTCTGTGGGTGCTCTCCTAGATACCAGGGGTGTGGAGCCAATTTGTAGAGTTTGCAGCCCTCTCACTTCACTCACCACACAGTGATTATGCAGTCAATTTGTCTCCCTCCCCAAGTCACCAAGGTAATCCCCATTGTTTTGGCTTGAACTTCTTTCTCCGCAGCTCCAGGACAGCAGCACACAGCAGGATGCAGCTCCCACTGGAAAGGTGCTGGTGTTGGCGAGAGTGGGTTGGGATGGAAGGGGAGACACAGGGAGAGGACACAGGGGCTCTCAAGACTAGGGCAGGGAGAGAAGGAGGAGAAGGGCCAGGGCCTTTGTCTTTTCTGATCTGCAAGCATCAGTGGGTGTGTGAAGATGATGAGAGGGTACATGGAAGCAAGAAAACTAAAAATGTAGCTTGGCTGTATAAAAAAAATACTAACTACAGTCATTTATTTGAACATCATAGGAACCAATTATAATGCTGTCCAAGAACAAATATGTAAATCATGAAAAGTGCCAGATCACTTTTATTATTATTTATTTGGTTATAATAGTAAACAGTCTATAGGTGTTAATAATTATTATCTGTTACTTGTGTGGCATGATCACTTGTTTACATTACTGATTCCTTCTAATATTAACAAGTCATCTTATACAGTAACATCTGGATTTTTTCACCTAAGAACGTTTGTGGGAAAGAAAATGGCAAGCCATCAGGAATGATCTTTAAAAACCAATGTAAATGTGCAAAAAGTGGCACTGTATTTCCGAATGGGCCAGATTTACTAAATGGAAGGGAGAACAATTCAGCCACTCAGATAGAAGTCAGCCTAATGAATTTAAATCCAAGAAAAAGATCAAAAAGTGGTTACTGACTTTTCCTGGAAGACCTGGATGGATGCTGAACAGATTCAGAAAGCAGGTGCTTAAGATGAATTAGTTATCCTGTTTTTGTAACACAACCAGTACAAAAAAATTAAGAACACAAAATGTTTAATAAAATAAACTTGACTCTTCGTGGGCAACTTAGCTCCAGGACAGCATCTGACACTTTGGATGCCTAGCACAGTGCCTGACCCTAGTAGGTGCTTATTCACATATTCATTCAACAAACATATTAAGCATTCAATGAATCATTGATGCATTAAATGCATTCCATAAATTAATTTTAAAATAACTTTTTTGGTCTATTTTAAATGTGTTTACTTTTATTCTCTAAATTCAAAAATTCTCTTTATATCAGTGTCCTAGTTTCAACAGTTATTACTTTCCACTAGATAGATACCTTTTTATTTTTGGTGAGAAACAGACATTTTTCTTCCTAAGTTAAATGTGGGCTTTTATTTAACCTTCACAGAAGTCTACTTTATTGTTGGCAACCTAACAACTGTATCTACTTTACATTTTTGTTAAGCTTATAGGTGCAGATAAACTAACATTTAAAAAATAACATTAAAAGTGTTTTTTAAAATAACACCTATGAGGGTTTACCCTCTCTTAATTAGGAAATGCATTTGGAGAAAACATTAGGGCAAAAATCAGCCACAAATACACTCTCCTCTTACACACTCATTTCACCATATATATTTCCAGTCTTTGCCTAGCTAAAACCTGTTTTGTTTTTCAAAAATGGTACCAAACTATATGTATTATTTTGTAACAACTGAACTGTTTTCCATTACAGCCTAGAACAGTGCCTCCCAACCCTTTCTCAAGTCCTGGCACTTGAAGAAAATTACGAGGCTAACCTGAGGTATGTCCCCAAGCCACCACAGAAGCTCAGCCCCCCCCCCCCCGCCTCCAGAGGCTAAGGGAGTCCACCTCTCAGGCATCACAATGCTGTGCCTCAGTTGCGAAGTTCTGACCCAGAGAACTGGTAAGTGTGACTGCTTAGGACCCAATGAGAGGAGCTTATTTTCTAAATCCACAGGACAATGGATGTCAACATTCTTCAACTTATTCATCCAGGGCGGTACCTGGATGTCATATGCTGTGGGTACGTGATCAGGAGGTATTCCCTCTCTTCAAGCTGTGTACATTCAAGTAAGAAAGGCCCTTAGGTAAACAACTATAACAACCAGCGAACACTATATTTTGGGGATTATAGTTAAAAAAAAATAGCAGCTGCATTTATTGTATTCTTCTTGGCAGCCAATCCATGTACTTGTTTTACATATATGAACTCATTTCGTCCTCAAAATAGCCTTATAAGGTAGGTATTTTATTATCCTGCAGATGGAGACATGGAGCTTTAGTAACTTTCCGCAATCTCACAGTCAGTGTGGGCAGTCCAGAACTGGACTCTCACCCGCCATATTTCTAATCCGGGCCACCAGGGGTGTGTGGCTGTCCCAGGCAGGCTAATAACTGGGAGCCACTGTGAATATTCTGACTAGTGGTTCCCCGTTAACTTAGCAGAGAGACTGAGCACAGAGTAGGGGAAGCAGAGGAGAACCAGCCAGTAGCAGCCCTCAGCTTCTCCTCCAATCCCTCAAGCAGCCCAGCCATGGCGCAGATTTGCATGCCCTGCTCAACACACAGGAGTGGCTGTGCATATACACCCCACCACCAGGGCCAACAAAAACTGAGCTTCATTTAGTTAATGCCGCCCTCTTGAGAAGGGAGTGAAGGTGTCATGAGCACCTTATTAATCCACTCTCAGAGCATCTTATTAAAGTGGACCTCCCATCCCTAAAGAGCATTCTTTGCATGAAGAGTGTGCCAGATCTTGCAAATACAAATAACAGAACACCACTTATTGAATTTCAAATAAAGGTCCAAGTATAAGTAGGTCCCATTGCAATAACCAGGACATAGTTACATTTTAAAATGGTCTGTCCTTTATCTGAGATTCAAATTTAATTGTGTGTCTTGTATTTTATCTGAGAAACCAAGGTGAGCCCAATTTTCTCCATCTCCTCTTTCAGTTGATGTTTTGGAACCTCTTATGGATTGGTGCCCAAGACAACTGTCTTGAAGTCTCAAATTTTAGCCCAGCTCAGGTTCTGCCTGCTCCACAATACCAAGGTTTGTTCTATATTTACACACAGGGAATGGACACGGTGAACCTAAAGCCTGTCCTTCACCGCTAAGTGTGTGACTCTCAGGTTGTGCGTGCAACCTCCTCGGTGGTTTTCGCAATTGTGAGAAGGCAAGGAGAGCTGCCTTCTCCTTGGGTGTGAGCAGGACGCTTCCACCCAGAGCACCAACTTTACAGAAAGGGTTTGGTTTGGTTTTTTTAAAGATTTTATTGGGGAAATGTGAGAGGGGAACAGCGTTGGGGAACCAGGGAAGGGGAACAGACAAGTTGCTGTCCTTTTGTTCTTCAGTCTAGTTGTGGAGGACACTGCTTCACTGGCCCATGTTGGTATCGTCATTGCACTCTTCCTGGATGAGGCAGATGGGTCACCAGCCTCTAGATGGTCGCTCATCCCGGCTATTGGCAGCTCCGCTGGCTGCCGGCCGCTCACTGTAGCCTTGGCAGCCCACTGCAGCAGGGGCTACAGGCTACTCCGTCACTGGGGCTCGCACAGCCCAGCTCCAGGTGGAGCTGTTGTTCACCATCTTAGCTGTAGAGGGCAGTGTCACTGGCCCGCATATGTGGGATCCGAACCGGGCTGCTGGCATCCCAAAACCAGCGCTTAACCAATGCACCACTCGGCTGGCCCTACAGAAAGGTTTCTGAGAAGAGTTTTCCACTTTTGAATTTTTAGAAGAATTTGTCACATGAATATGCAGTTGATCTCTGGTTTTCCATCTCAGCCCAAATCAAGTTTTTTCATGCAAACCAGTAGGTTACACATATTTTTTTTTTTTTTTTTTGGCTGAGCCATCCTGCTACCTGTTGGTAGCTCAGTGGCTGCTCAGTTCGGGCTGGGCATCGAATTGCTGTTGCTCAGAGCTCAGTTTGCACTCTTGAGCGAGCTCTTAACCAACTGAGCCACTCAGCCGGCCCTTACACTTATTTTTTTATGCAGTAAAAAACGCTTCACATTTGGTGCTTTGGACTTCTGTGGGAATCCCCAGCATCAGCACTGCAGTGCGAGGCAATGCCAACATCTTTGGCAAGAACTGATCACGCTAACATCACCAGCGCAGCCAGCTGGCATGCTTCCGCCCCAGAGTTCACGCCAGGAAGTATGATTTCTTGATGAATCCATAAAAGCTTTTTTTGTGTTTTGTTTCCCTTTTGGCTGCAAAAGAATCTACTGGCTCCCACAAAATAATGCAACTTCCTACTGGCATTATTAAAAAATGTGATAAATCATGTTTTGTATACAAGCACGAGACTATAAATAGCTCCATTTTCTGTTTAAGGGAAAGTCCCTATAACATAACACCAACCCAACCAAAGAGTTTTTAAATGATAGAGGTATTTTTCCTCTCTAGTTTTTAAAACAGCAATACATTTTTTTGTATGAATGACTGTTAGCACTTTCATTCTTTCAATGACCCCCTGACTTTAATAGCTCCCAAGATTTCACCACGTCAGGATTTGGAACCTGGCTGTGCACATACAGTGCATACATTTTTGTCTCAGTTAATAAAAAACTCATGCACCAGGACAATATGAATCACTAAAGACTGTGGCACCTAGTGTCACCCTGCAAGCTTCCCACAATGAACTCAACAGAGAAGATGATGCTGGCAGACCCAGACCACAGACAGCTATTTGATGGTACACACCATTCCTAAATGCATAGGAAGTGTTTACAAGTTTCTTTCAGATAGAGGTTTTATCTATTTGCAGCTACCAATAAGCCCAACCCATTTTATATCCTAGATGGAAAATCCTGAGCTATAACTATACAAAACTATGACTCATAACAACATTCAAAAGTCAATTATGCACATTTTGAAGTGAAGTTGCCAGAATTTTTTTAGTAGCTAAAGACATTAGACTTGGCAAAAGCAGGACAATTTTTTTTAAGAAGGGAAATGCAGAATTGCTTATAGCTTACCTGGAAGATGGCTTTAGAATTGCCATGGAAGGTGAAACTGATAGAAGAAAATGTGGTAAAAACACTGCCCAATAGCTATGTACAAATCTCTTTTGGGGGGGAAGGGGGGCAAAAGAGGCAGACAGGCTGAACAGATACCACTGTCAAACAATTCCATCAAACAACAAATTGTTCTGTGCTCAAAAAGCATGTCTGAATTGGCTGAAAGATAGGGGTTAAAATGGCTCAATCAAGTAGTTGGATAAAGGCAGGAATATAAATGATTTCCCCCAAATACTTACGATGGTATAGACTAAACACATTCAAATGGACAGTGACTGAGGGTTAAAAACAAACACATGAATAAACCACTAAAACTTGGTTATGTATTTCCAACAGCATGCATCTTAACAAGGGATATCAAACCATCCGGAAGCCGGAAGGTCAGCAGAGCTGGGCTGGAGATTCAGACTCCAGGGTCATCAACAGATACCTTCCTCAGAGTCCATGAGGAAAATGAAATTGTTCCAAGAGGGAAAGTTGCCTGATCAGAAAAATAAGGTGAAAATGGAACACTTTCTTCTTTTTGCTTTCAGAAAACAAAGACAACAAATGGCCATGTTGCCAACTTTCCTATTTTTTTTTTTAATTTTCAACACTTTAGAAGTACATGTCCACACACATGGAAGGTGCAAGAATTTCTAAAATTTTATTTTGAAGTCAGCTATCAATGAATTTCAAACACAAACTGGGAAAAAGAGAATGCACTAATCAGTAACAAAAAGTTGGAAAACTTAAAGAAGAAAATTAGTAAAAGGAAAAAAAGGAACACACACCACATAGGCACTAGCCTGAAGACAGGGAATGAGTTAGCATTGGCTAGAGAAGAGTTAGAAAAAACAAAGTGATAGGGCCGGCCGAGTAGCGCGGTGGTTAAGAGCTGGCTTGGGATGCCAACGGCCCTGGTTCGGATGCCACATATGAGGGCCAGTGACACTGCCCTCTAAAAACTAAAAATAAAAAAACAACAACAACAAAAAAAAAACAAAGTGATGGAAGCTGAGCATGGGTCTGCAGGAGTGAATAGTCAACAGGTCAAACGCGACAGAGGTCATGTAACAGAAGGACCTAAAAATGTTACCTGGATTTAGCAATACCCAGTTCACAAGTAACCTTCGCTAAAGAAGCTTTTCTGGAAAAGTAGAATAGGATGGGTTCTTAGATGTACATATTTTATATTTTTGCGCCTCTCTATGGTATAGTTTGCTTATTATATTTTTTTACAAGAATGTTCTAGTAGTTTCCCTTGTATCAGCCAAAAACTGGAAAGAATCCAAATGTCTATCAATTGATGTTTGGATAAATCGATTCTGTATATCCAGGGAATGAAAAACTACTCAGAAATGAAAAGATATGATACATACAACATCGGTACATCTCAAAACAATTATGTCGAGTAAAAGGAGCCATCCACAAAAGACTCTTTTCTTTCTATTGAATGATTCCACTTAAGTGAAATTCTAGAAAATGCAAACTAATCTATAATGACAAAAGCAGATCAGCTGTTGCTTGGGGATAAGAAAGGGTGTGCAGGGCCCAGCGGCAGAGAACACAAAGGGGAATTGGAGAATTTAGGGGTGATGGGAATAGTCTCAATAAGGTTGTTTTTGATAAACACATAAAATAAAAGTGAAAATTCAATTCCTCGGTTGAACTAAAAATATTATAGGACATAACAAGTTTACAAAATATCTTCTTTAATTAGAAATGATAAGCCCACTATTAAAAGACAAGAACTCTAATTCACATATGGCACTGAAAAACAAAATGGTTTTCAGGGGCCAGCCGAGTGGTGTGGTGGTTAAGCGCTGGCTTAGGAAGCCAGAGGCCCCGGTTCAGTTCCCACATATGAGGGCCAGTGACACTGCCCTCAAAAAAAAAAAATTAAAGTGCAAAATGGTTTCAGGTTACAGTCCAGGAAAATCCCCATCTTCTATAAGGCTGGCTATACCTGGGGTTCAGAACTGATAGCTAGGCTTACAGCCCAGCATCCAAGGTCTGAAGGTACAGGGAAAGTCCCTTAACAATACATAGACTCCCTGCACACATCACAGCCCATTCGGCTCTCTCTACCACTTCTGCCTCCTAATAGTGGCAGCCAGGACTAAACAGAAGGAAACCCAGTCCACAAGCAGTAAAGATGAATATGTCTGGGTTCCGACGTCCACACTGGTAGACATACCCATATTTAACGCTCCTTGAGTCATTAGAAAATATGAGCAAGTCATTGGCCATGGCTGGACCCAGACTCACATACACAGAACGTGAGCATCAGCCCTGCATATTCAGCACAGGCATAAACATTTTCATCTCAGCCACCAGCATCCTCGGAACCATGTTGATCTGGACCCTCTGTACCTAAGGCAGCCAGGTGCTGGGGACAAAAAGACCATCCCAATTCTCTCTCTCCTGAGACAAATGAAGCAGAAGTTGGATTTGCAGAATATTAAACAGAGGTTTTCAAATAGATCAGGTAAATGGAACAGGTCACTTTTTCTTTCTGTAAGTTTTCCATCACAGTCTGTACTGGGTTGAACAGTATCTCTCAAAAATTCATGTCCACCTGGAACTCAGGATGTGACCTTATTTGGAAATGGTGTTTTTGCAGATGTAATTAGTTATGATGAGGTCATACTGGACTAGGATGGGCTCTAAATCCAATGATTGGTGTCCTTGTAAGAAGAGGAAAGGACAGAGATACAGAGGAAAGAAGGCCATGCATGCTGTCATGGAGGCAGAGACTAGAGTGATACAGTGCAAGCCAAGGAAAGCCAAAGATTGCCAGCAACCATCAGCAGCTAGAAAGAAGCAAGCAAGGATTTTCCCCTGGACCCTATATAGGAAGCATGGCCCTGCTGACACCTTGACTTTGGACTACTAAACTTCAGAGCTGTGAGACAATAAATTTCTGTGTTTTAAGTCACCTAATGTGTGGCAATTTGTTACCACAGCTATAGGAAACTAATACTCGGTCTCATAGAAATTCAGGGCAGGGGAGGCTGGTTAGCTCAGATGGTTAAAGCACAGTGCTCATAACACCAAGGTTGCCAGTTTGATCCCCACATGGGCCACTGTGAGCTGCACCCTCCACAACTAGATTGAAACAACTATTAATACTTGACTTGAAGCTGATGGGTCCTGGAAAAACACATTGTTCCCAATAAAAATAAAAATTTTAAAAAAATTAAGTTAAATTAAAAATATATTTTAATTAAAAAATAAAATAAGTAAAGAAAGATATTTAGGGCAAATTTCAGGACAAATTCACAGGCCCATGTTCAGTGTTGCTTCCAGATGTTTAATAGTGCTGACCAAATTGCCCAGTGCCAGGTTTTCAGGAATTTGCTTCTTCCCCGAAACTGTAAAGCTTTCTGGACAGATAAGCCTTTGTCAGTCTCTATGACCAAGGAGGAGGTACCTTAGACAGATGTGCTACATCCACACATCACAAAGTATGGCTCCCCAAAGGAGTCCCCACAAAAGAGGCAGGTCAGCACTTTCCAGAGTTCAGCCATGGATGCTCTAAATTAAAGTCCTTTCCTCAGGCATCCAAACTTTAGACTCCCAGCTGCACCTGACAGGATCTGGACTCAGGGCTGCACTTCTATTGGCCACATGAGATCACATCATCCACCCACATCCTGCCACACCCATCTCACTTGAATTTCCATTGAAAAGCCAAACAAAAGAAAGGCAACCTATGTAGGACTGCAGGATTTGGGGATGGTGCTTCTGCAAGTTCCATGTTTATTCAACCACCAAATAAAATTTTACTTAGCACCTACTTTGTGTAGGAAGCATATAAGGAAATAAAGTGGCTTTACTGGTGAACAAGAAAGACTTGAATCGTGAAATGGCAGTTAGTATTATTTTTTATAAGTTGAGTAGTATTTCCATTAATTCGTATATAGTTTCTTTCTTAGCATGACCAAAAATTACCAAAAAGATATACATTTACACATTTAAAGTTTTTTAACATATACCAACATACAAAGGTTTTTTTTAAAAAGGACAAACTAGACAATATTTTCCTTACATAAAAGTGGAAAAGTCAACATTCATTATTTAAAACAAATTATTTATAACAAAAGATCTGCTTGTATTAGCTAGCCATAGAAATTTATGGGTCACTTTTTCCTAATCCATATATCAACTGAATCAAAATAATCAGTTCACCATTTATGTATTCCTGGATAAATGGGGGCTTCAGAAGAACAAGGAATTCATCATTTGAATGAGATAATAATCATATGTATTGACTACATATGACCCTCTGCTGTTCTCTCCACTTCTCCTGCTTCTGTTTACTTCTTTCATGAGGAAATCTGATCTGATCTCCCAAACTCAGAATCCCCTATATGTGTGTTCTCATAGCCTGACCTGGTCCTTCATAGCACGTATGAAAATATATTAAACACTCCTCTGACTACTCATTCTGTGTCTGCATTCCAGATAACTTCCATAATGGCATGCTCTCTGTTCCCTTCTCAGGAACGAGTCCCAGCATCAGAGGCACACTTAGCACATTGCTTGATGTAAGGTTAGTGGATTGATACATGTGTACATCACATGAAGGTTTTATAAAGGATTCTTTTAAAAATTATTTCCTTGTTTCTGCATGAGTGAAGACAAGGAAAATGGTTTGTATGGTGAAATGACGGTGCAGAAGAGGGTGTACATTATTGAAGAAGGTACGGGGGGAAACGTGAGGTTTTGGGGTTTGAGACCTTCATTTTTTTCCAGGATCTCTTCAACTGATTGACTCAATCAATTAGAAAAAGGTTTACCTTGCCTTCGACACAGTCATACCAGGCTCTCATCTGGGAGATCTCGGTTTCAAAAAAAAAAAAAAAAAAAAAAGTTAAAGCTTTCCCTTCTTTAATAACCAGAAGGCAATTCTGACATTCAACTCCCATAACAGTGTACTGACCTCCATGGTCCCAGAGGTACATTGTTACCTGGCTAGGTATCCCACAGTCATTCAGAGCAGAGGTTCCCAGGTCTAGAGCTAATGTTTTGTAAGTGATTCACTTCTCCCTTCTCCCTTCTCTATCTGCACATCAACTAAGACAATAGATCCATGCACATGCAAAGATGTCCACTCTCCAATTTACATCATGTGATTCCCACCTATGACCCTGTGTTAGACAGCAATAAGAGTACAAATGCAAGGCAGGGATGTGGGAAGCCTGCAGCCAGGGAAGATGGTGTTGCCACCAGCTGGGAGTGTCCATTGTTGGCTACCTCTTCTTCAGTCCTCTGTCTTTAAGGGGAGCCCCAGTCCCAGACAGAAGGCCTCCTTATACAGACAAATTCAGCCTCTCAGATTCCAAAAATCCCAGATAATTAATAATTATCAGCTGAAGTGGCAGAGTGAGAAAGGGCTGAGTGGAAGAAATGTCCCTTAGCCAAAGAAATTGTTTTAACCACTTTTTGAATTCCATAAAGAATGTAGTTCACAGTGATGAAGGTGTGACCCTCCTCACCGTCTGGCAGAAGAAACAGTGGGGGCCAAGGTGAGGGCAGTCTATCCCTCAATAGGTGAGCTTATGTGTGGGGTGAAAGAGGGAAAGAGGGAAAACTGCTGGATATAAGACAGGAAACAAAAAGGCTGTACAAACTCATCATTTAACATGTACCCCATGTGGGTAGTGCAAGAGCATTTTGAGGTAGCATCTTTAAAAGATGGAGTTTTGGTCCATAGGAGAAAGCAGAGTGCTTTGCAAAGATAGTGGAAACAAGAAGGCAATTGCATTGAGAGTTTTCATCCTAATATTCACTGATTTCCTTGACACTTCTGTTTTGCAGGCTATGCACTTTAATTCAATCTCCTTTCTCTCCTCATATTTTTATTATTTTCATTGTTCCTTCTTCCTTCCTGATAGTCTAAGATTCCTTCTTTTCTCAGCTTACTTTAACCATTCTTTTAGAGTACATCAGCTGATGACAAATCCTCTTTGTTTTCCTTTATCTCAGAATGTCTTAATTTCCCCTTCATGCCTAAAGGCTATTTTCATTGGGTATAGAATTCTGGATTGACAGTTCTTTTTTTCAGTACTTGAAAAATGCTGTTCCACTTCATTTTGGGCTTCACAGTTTCTGATGAGAAATCCACTGTCATTCTAATTGTTTTTACCCTATAGGTAAGGTATCATTTTTCTCTTGCTGCTTTTAAGTATTTTTTCTTTGTCTTTAATTTTCAGAAATTTGATTATTGTGGCATGTATTTCTTTGGGTTTATCCTGTTTGGGATTTAGCTGCTTGCATCTGTAAGGTTCTTTTGCCAAATTTGGTGAATTTTCAGCCATCATTTCTTCTAGTACTTTTTCTGCACCACTCTCTTTCTCCTCACCTTCCAGAACTCCAATGGACATGAGTATTATTAGATTTTTTTGTTACAGTCCACAGGCCCTGTGTCTCTGTTCTTTTTCTTTAGTTTATTTTCTCTGTGTTCAAACTGGGTAATTACTATTGTTTTATCTTCAAGTTCACTGATTCTTTCCTCTCATATGTATTCTGTTGTCCAGCATCCATTGAGATTTTAATTTTAGTTATTTTATTTTTCAGTTCTAAAATTTCCCTTTGGTTCTTGTTCATTTCTTGTATTTCCTTGCTAAGGCTTTCTATTTTTGCCTAGATATTCTATTTTTTTCCCCTTTGTTTCAAGTATGTTTGTAATTGATCACTGAAGCATTTTTATGAGAGCTGAGTTAAAATCTAGGTGGGAAGGGTTACTTCATTACAGTTAGGCAAAAGGGAAATTTTAGGCTCCATACTCGGCCTCTGAGGTAGAAATGAGCTGGTAGTGTTTTCTGTGGTATTTGTTTAAAATAGAAGAGTTATTATCTAAATGTTTTCCATCTTGCTAGGCTGCCTCTTTCCTTGTCCTCAAGAGAGTAGGCTTTTCTTGCGGCATTTCATTTGTTTGTGTGCATTGGTATTTCTGGGTTGCTGTCTATCCCAGCATCCAGTTTGGAATATATGAGGGAAAAAGAAAACTCAAAGAACTCACCACTATTTAGGGAGAAATCCCAAGTGAATCTCTTGATAAAAGTGAACTGGCATCTTAAGATAATTAACCATAGAGCTGGGAGGACTATGGATGGAGCTGGGCCCCTTGTTACCTCTCTAGTCCTGACTTCCTGTTAAACTTTGTGGTAACTTCCAAGGGGGAGATGCTAATAAATAGAGAAGCCATCTTGGGAACAGGGCTTTTTGCACATGTGCACACGGTAGGAAGCGCCAGTCAGAAGTGTGCATTCACACAATACTGGTTGACCTCTTTTCTTTTTCTTTTCCCAAATAAACCACTCTTTTGGTGGATTTTCTGGAGAGATATTTTGGCCAGTTGACACTCTCTACTTCTCTCCACCTTTCAGAGTCTTTTCCTGTTTGTTTTATATGTAATGTCCAGGGCTGTATTTAGTACGAGAAATGGAGAAAATTAAGTCCATTTGTCCAAAACCAGTAGTCTATAGTTGTCTTTTTAGCAGCATTTTTCCGTAGGTAAACTGGGTAGTTACAATTTCACAACTGCCATATATAGCAAAGGCAAATGTGCACCAGCCAGAAACTCATTTACAAGGCACACTATTTCCTGAGAGATGTTTCCAGGGACATGGCAACCAATGAGCCATATGTTGTTTATTTGTTAATCACTTGCCAACTCTGGCTTTATTGATAATATCACTTCTGAGTTACACAGCAGCCCTCATGCCTCAGCTGTGATAGTTTGCTTCCTTGCTGTTCAGTATTTATCACAGTGATGTTGACTCCCTGTTCTTTTCTCCAACTGTTACAGAGAAATAACACCCCAGGTTTTCATAATTGTATTCATTTATCCCACCTCTTGTCCTCTGCACCTCTACACCTTGATTTTCCATCTTTCTGTATCTGGACTTTCCCATTTACCCACATTTTAGGTGGATGATCTCATTCTAGTTTTAAGCCATAAGCTAAGCACTTGCCCTGCCTTGTGTGTGAGATATTTTATTTTTGTTTTCAGTCCTGCTGTCTTCCTCACAACATTCCAAGACCTGGAACACAGTCTGCAACCCACCTAACTGCCAACCAGGCTGGAAAAGTAGATCTATTAGCTGTGTCATCTGTAAGATATAAAACTTTAAATGCAAACCCAGATTGTAGTCTTCCTCCTGATGTTTTGTCAACATGATATTATCTATCTGAATATTTAGAAACATCTTCACTTGCCTTTCAAGACATGTTCTAGATTCCCTTGATTTCCTTCTATGTCACTGGTCACTCCTACATAGCTTCTTTTGTTAGTTACACCTCCTCCCCTGAACTCTTGTTGGAGGATGGCAGAGCTTAATCCTTGGCCCTCTTTAACATTCATTTCCCTGATGCTCTCTAACCTCATGGCTTTAAATATCATCTGTGGATTAAGAATTCCCAAACTTGTATCTCCAACTCAGGCTGTTCTTCCAAACTTCAGAGTCACATATCCAATTTCCTACTCAACATCTCCATTTGAATGTCTAATCTCAAACTCAGCGTGTCCAAAATTGAACTCCTCATTCCCTTCAGACATGTCCTATCTCTAGCTTTCCCCATCATAACAAATGGCCTCATGATCTTTCCAATTGCCCAGGCCCAAAAATCTTAGAATTATCCTTGAATCCTCTTTCTCACACATTCCCACATTCAATTCACAAGCAAGTCCTATTGATTCTACCTCCAAAATGTATTCTACTTCTTCTCACCATCTCCATTGCTGTCACTCTGACCCAAGCCACCATCATCTTTCACCTGGATCACTCCAATAGCTTCCTAATTGGTCTCCCTTTCCCACATGGGCCCCTTCCCAACAGCATCTTCTCAACATTGCTATCATAGTGATCTTGTAAAAACGTAAGTCAGATTATTCCATTCCTCCACTTAAAACCTTTCGGTGGCTCCCTATTTCATTCAGAGTAAAAGCCAAGGCCTTTATGTCAGCCATCAAGTCCCTAATATGATGTGCCCTCATTCTCTGTCTGACTTCCTTTCCTAATCTTTCCCTTGGTCACTTCATTCTAGACACAATATTGCCCCTTGAGCAATCTATATGTGCAACAAATCCAGGGCCTTTGCACGGCTGTTCCCGTGTCAGGATATCCCTATCCTAAATAGATGCTTGGTTAACTCCCTCGCCTCTTTGCTTAAATCATGCTTTCCCAGTGAACCATATTCTGACTGGTTTACTTAATATTACAATCTTTACTACCTCCAGTAGCATCCATACTCTCTTATTGGACTCTACTTGTTTTGGTTGGGTTTCTTTTTCCCCCACAACACATATTACTTTCAAACATAACATGTAATTTATTTCTTTATTATATCTATTATCTTTTATCTATTTCCTCTAATAGAATGTAAGCTCTAGGAGAGCAGGAACATTCTGTTTTTCTCAGTGAAGAATCTTACTTACCAGAAAGTGTTTCCTGAGCATTCAGTAAATATTCTTTGAAAAGGGAATTAATCTTACTACAGTAATACCTCAACTATTCAGAAGTATTTATCTGGAAATCTCAGTTTTAAGAAAAAAATCATAGAAGTGAGATCATGTAGCAAGTAAGTTTACAAGGCTGTGTATGACCAAAATGAATGCCTTAATATACTAAAACTCTGAAATTCGTACACTTTACTCAGAAGAACAATACTCAGGGACAAAGTGCATGCAGTCATATTAGACATACAGCTCCAATAAACTTGGCTAACCTGGATTCTAAGTCCAAGGGGTTAGAAGCAGATATTATGTTTGTGCCAGGGAAGGAGACAAGGCAGACAGAGGGCAGCAAGCAAGGAGTGATAGCTTCTAGGCAATAGAGAAGAGTCAGGCAAATAAAACAAAAATAAGCAGAACTTTTAAAAAAAGCAACACTGAGGGCATTTGGTGTTGAAACAGCTCATCCACATACTTCAAAATTACCATATTACAACACAGGCTACTAACATATGTTCAGTACACTGAGCCTCAATCACGAAGTAAAAGAAAAATGATATTCAGTACGTTTGATAAATACCATTACATTTCCACCAGAATTATTAAATTACACCAAGTTTGGAAGATTAATTGGGATGTGTGAATTTAACTTTTGTACGAATTTAACTTTTCTATGATGTTGGATAACTAAAGATTCACTGTACATAACTACTGTACCGTTTGGCTTTCAGAAATGAATCTTGTGTTCTAAAACAGAGCAGCTTGATCAAATTTAAGATTTCAGCAGGTTTTCAGCACTCTGGGTAGCTTGATGGTCTTGTAATTTAGAAACTATGCACAAAAAAATCCTGAATTGGCCAAAATACTTGGGAAGTGGCATATCCTGGGTAGGTGTGGTCGGGTTAGGGTTTGGTTACAAGGCACACATCTGGATCACGTGGCTCAAAAGAACTACCAGGCAGATATACTTATTGTGTGAGTTTCATCCTTCTTTCCTTTGGATTCAGACTTTGACATCTCTAGGAATCCTTTATTAAAATACAAACATTTCCACTAGAGACAGCACATTAAACTCTTTAACACATTTACTCAAATTACTTGATCAATGGTGAGGAAGTTTATGACCGTAAGTAAGGCTCTGAAGAAACAGATATGAGATAGAGAAGTATCGGGCAGTGCCCTCCCATTCTGTGTCCACCTCCAGGCATGGGCCAATGTGTCCATTCTACTTGTCCTGTTTAAGAGACTGGCCTCTGAGACAGGTACAAATCAGTGCTCAGGAAAGAAATGTAAAGCCAAAGAGACTGGACAGAGAGGAGCACTAGACACAACCATAGGGATATCTGGCCAAATCAAATTTTTTTTCCCCTTGCACTATGTATTAATATTTCAAGGAACATACCTGAAACACTGTTATAGTGAAAAAAGAATGGGGTTTATCCCATGTTGGTCCCTGGCACTTACCAGATGTGTGACCCTGGACCAATAATGTAACTTTTCCAAACTTGTTTCTTTATTTGGAAAACATAAATAATAGCAGCTTTCTTACTGTCTTGATGAAAAGTTATTTGAAGATATGTGTCAAAATCTTAAATCTCTTAACATACATCAACTAATTTTAGTTCCATGGATATCTCTATCCTAAGAAAGTAAACTAAAACAGGAAAAACTTAATATAAAAGGCTATAGCAGTACTGATAACAGCAACAATCATTTTTAATGCCTTAATTGTCCAACAACAAGAAAAAATTAACCTATAGGAGCCATATGATTTCAGCCCCCCAAAAATTATATTTACAAAGAATTTTGAATAAACTAGGAAAATGATTATCCTATAATGTTAATTTTAAGAGGCATGAAGTCTTAAAGTACGAGGTCAAACAGGAGAAAAAAATACTGTAGGAAAGCACACTAAAATTTTACAGCCATTTATTCCCAGTGACAGGGTCTGTAGGAATACAATAAGTATAAGCCAGAAATTCTTTGGTTTGGTCTCAATTAAAATAAAGTTTAAATTACAGTCCATTACTTTTCACAAGCTCCTGTCATTTCCTTCTGGGGAGGAGAAAGACATGTCAATACATGCCGACTTGTAACCCTCAGAAAGAAGCAGGGTGTGTGTGCACATCATCAGCTCTCTGCTACAAGCCAGCAATAGCTCTCACCAACCAAGGGAAGAGGGAGGGATGTGGTGGTAGCTACTATGTCATGTGTCACCTCTAGGAGTCATGCTGCTGTCTCTGATAACTTTTTTAGCATCTAAACATCAGTGAGCTTTTTATTTTAATGTTTTTCTTTTCCCCTATAATTTCCTTCATTACTCATTTTTAAAAATTGTTTTTAATTCCTTCAAAATAAATTCTATGAGATATAACTCCCAATAATAAAGTTCCTGCTACATAATTAGAGAAATAAGTAGATTTCAGCACATAAAATCAACTGCAAGCCTGTGTGGTCCAGATACAAAAGAAATATATTCAAATGCTATTCTATTTGGAGAGGCCTTCATACGTGGCAGTTTGACTGCAAAACTCTTTGCAGACAGATAAATCAATAGTAGGTGATAAATAAAAGAAACATCAGTAAGTAAAAGAAAAAACTCAAGGTTAACTCAACTAAATTGGGAAAAAAAGAAGCTCCCTTTTAGATAATTTTCCAGCGCTTTTGAAGTCATTCTGTCTTATGGCTTATTTTATTACTGTCCACTCTCTGCTCTCCCCAGTACCTTACTCTTTCTCTAAAAAAAGTTGAATAGGGCAGGCCAAGTGGTGCGTTCATTAAGAGCTGGCTTGTGATGCCAGCAACCCCAGTTCGGATCCCACATATGAGGGCCAGTGACACCGCCCTCTATAGCTAAGATGGTGAATGACAACCTCACATGGAGCTGGACTGCTGTGAGTCCTTGGGGCGGCATAGCTGCAGCCTCTGCTGCAGTGGGCTGCCATAGGCTACAGTGAGTGGCCGGCAGCCAGCGTGAGCGGCTGCAGCTGGTGTGAGCTGCCAAGAGCCGTTGTGAGCAGCCATCCAGAGCAACCGATCTGCCTCACCAGAGAAGAGCACAATGATGATACCAACATGGGCCAGTGAAACAGTGTCCTCCACAACTAGACTGAAGAACAAAAGGACAGCAACTTGTCTGTTCCCCTTCCCCAGTTCCCCAACACTGTTCCCCTCCCCCAATTCCCCAATAAAATCTTTAAAAAAAAAAAGTTGAATAAAATATACATATTTTAAAATTATTTCAATTTTGCAATTGACCATTTCATGATTCTCTTTCAGATAATCCAAAACAATAGATACCTAGCTTACGTAATGTTTACTTTTGATTTCCATAAGTTCCTCTGAGGAGCAGTTTTCTTGCTCATTTGGGCAAATTTGGATATTTAGGGTTAGGCCTTCTAATGATAGAAACAAACAAAAAAAATTAATCATCTAAACACAAAGGTTTGTTTTTTTTAATGACCTGTACTTTGATATCCATAATCTGTTGAATGTTGAATTCTAAAATGAACCTCTAAAATTGTTCAGATAAATACCCAATGAAGTGCTAGAAAAGTAGGAAGCAAAACAACAGAGATAATGGAAAATTCAATCAAGGAAAAGATAAGGTGCAGTCACAAACTGATAATGTACAGTTACAGCACAAGGAGATGAAAGCACAATCAAATTGTATTCCCATTCAACCGGTTGGCATCCAAGTGTGGCCATGCTTCGGAGATCTGCCGTCTAAAGGAAGCTGCCTTATTATACGAGCCCACTGGTATTTTCTGTAATTGCACCCTTTTGTATCACTAAAGGGCTCCCCTACTTATGCTCTGATGATCTGGATAATTAAACAGGAACTCCTTGTCTACGTATTTAAATTCTTTTCAGTAAATAAAATGTAAAACCTGGTTACTGACTAGAATAGCTCTAAATCTGCATATCAGATCTTTAAATATCACCAGGGAATATTCACAATGAGTCTGCTGCATGCATGGTTCATTCACATCACCACAGAGGCTTACTAGTCTCAAATCGTCTTCAATTTTTAACATGAAAAAAATTTATAAATGTATTGCCATATCATTTCATTAGTTGATGAGGAAAATATAAGAATTCAGTACAAAAACACTACCAAAAAGCAGATGGTGAAGTAGTGATAGAAAAAAAAATTGTTTAGGATAATGAACAAATCCTCAAAGTGAGGAATTGTTGGAGTTTCTAGGTATCCCAGACCATTTCTTGCTCTGGGACATGTGTTCAAGAGGCCTGTCTTAGAGAACACTGACCCCACAGTGGTGCCAGACAAATTCATCACTGATAACACTTTACTACCTAACCATGAAGCCCAAAAGCCCATTAGAAGGATGGGGATTTGGTACCACCATCAGTCAGTCATCAGGTCCTACAGTCAAAAGCACACATACAATATCTACAGAACCTCAATTTTAAGTAACAGTAGTTTTCCTGATCTGTATGACATTCATCAGTCCTCTAGGGGTAGTTTTCTTTTTCCTCAAAAATTACAACAAGAAAAACTAATGTAAACAGTATTTTAAATATCTTTAAATAATAATATTTAAAGGAAAAATCAAATTTTCAAAATGTATCTCTTTCAACCGTTTTCTGAAATTACCCGTGTCTATTTCATCAACAAAAGCAATAATATGTTATTGACGCTTCCTCCAAATACGGCCTGTTACCACACAAAAGCGTGGTGCTGTTTATTCAGCCCATGTCCTCACAGCAGGCACTAGTTCCCCGTGTTCTCTAAAATATCTCATCTGCCTATTTAGTAAAGTGTGAATAACACTGATTTAAATTCATACTAGGTGGCCTCTCAGTTCATTCAAGGTCTTGGATCAAATGTTATTTCTGCAGAAAGACCTGCACATACATGCTCTCTAAAATAAGGCCACCCTTCAGTTTCTTCTCCTTTTCTCTGTTTTTCTTCATTGGTCTTATCACTCTCTGACACTGTATAGACTGTCTGATCCCCTTCTCCATCAGTCCATATCCTCCTACCTTTGGCCTCATAGAATTTATTGCCATCTAATGTTTCCTGTTTCAGTTACCACTGTATTCCTTACCACATGGAACAGTTTTTTGAAGGACTGACTAAAATAATTTATGTCTTCCCAACTAGTATTTAAATTCATGAAGTTAAAGGCCTTGTCACTTCTTCACACTAACTTATCCCTACCAAAAGTGTCTGGGACACAGAAAACAGAGTGGAAAATCTCTGAATGAATGAATGAATGAATGAACTGAAGGAATGCAGATGACCAAGATCTGATCCTTTTCCTGTAATATGTTTGGGCTGAGGAAGGAGGAGAAAAACATGAGGAAGGGAGAAAGAGACAGGAGAGGCGTGAGAAAAGAAGAGGCAAGGGACACTGCAGATAGAACTTCCTTATATCCCAAAAGTTTGTTTAAAGAGTTGATAAAAAAAATGTGTAAGATTCAAGAACTCAACTTTTTCTGCAACAGATTCAATGAGTAACCTATCAATGACTAGAAGAATAAAGCTGCGGAGCCGGAACCCCAGGCAAGACATTCATGCCTTCATTTGGGATTTTAACAGAATGGAAATTTAATGCACAAAATCAAGAATCAAATTTTTTAAAAAATATTTTATTGGGGAATTGGGGGAGGGGAACAGTGTTGGGGAATCGGGGAAGGGGAACAGACAAGTTGCTGTCTTTTTGTTCTTCTGTCTAGTTGCGGAGGATGTTGCTTCACTGGCCCAGGCTGGTATCATCATTGCTCTCTTCCCGGATGAGGCAGATTGGCCGCCGGCCTCTGGATGGTCACTCACTGCAGCTATTGGCAGCCCACGCTGGCTGCCGGCCACTCACTGTAGCCTATGGCAACCCACTGCAGCAGGGGCTGCAGACTACACCGTCGCCGGGGCTCACACAGCCCAGCTCCAGGTGGAGCTGTTGTTAGCTGTAGGGGGCAGTGTCACTGGCCCTCATATGTGAGATCCGAATCGGGGCCACTGGCGTCCCAAGACAGCTCTTAACCAATGCGCCACTCGGCCAGCCCAAGAATCAAATTTTTAAGTTCCAAATAATATCTGCTTCCCATCAAAGGTCTTTTCTAATTGTTTTCAACATCTCTAAAGCTTAAGCCTTTTCTAAGGGCCTTTAAAAATTATTTCCCCATTTAAGTATTGGGTTGTTGGAAAAGTCATGATGCATTTTTGCAATGAAAAACATAGAAAAAAATACATCATGACTTTTCCAACAAGCCAATGGGAGATTCTTGAACTTTTGACCAAATTTATAGGTAATAATCCTATAGATCAAGTCATGATATCTGATATGCTTAAGCTTTACAATTGTTCTCCATGAAAGGGTTTTCAGAAATTTATATTACTGAAAGCTAAGCATTTTAAGGTTGCTTTGGTGCAACTGACACGTTTCTTAGTTACCTTGGTAACAATTATAGGGGCCATGCTCTGTGACATAACTAACAGACTCTTGACAACCATTTGTTAGAGTGGCACCAACATTCCTTCTTCAGAACAAACCCTTGCCCTCACATCCTCACAGAGAAGGGCTGGACTACCATTAAAACATACATGCTTGGGGCAGGCCGAGTGGCGCGTTGGTTAAGAGCTGGCTTGGGATGCCAGTGGCCCCGGTTCAGATCCCACATATGAGGGCTAGTGACACTGCCCTCTACAGCTAAGATGGTGAACAACAGCTCCACCTGGAGCTGGGCTGCTGTGAATTCCCAGGAAGGCATAGCTGCAATGGGCTGCCACTGGCTACAGTGAGTGTCCAACAGCAAGCGTGAGCAGCTGGCAGCCAGCGTGAGCTGCCAAGAGCCGCCGTGAGCAGCAGTCCAGAGGCTGGCGACCGATCTGCCTCACCCGAGAAGAGCGCAATGATGATACCAACATGGGCCAGTGAAGCAAGGTCCTCCACAACCAAACTGAAGAACAAAAGGACTGCAACATGTCTGTTTCCCTTTCCCAGTTCCCCAATGCTATTCCCATCTCCCAATTCCTCAATAAAATCTTTAAAAAAAAAAAAAACATACATGTTTGGTTAACAGATGAGGATGTAATTCCCCCAGTTTGGCTGAGTCCAAAGTCATATGATTCTTCATCTAACCAACAAAACAGAATAGCAGCACTCCAGATATCTATTGGAAAATATTACTTGAAAGTCATTGTTGCCCAATTTTAATAAGTATTAATAGCTAAGATGTGGAAAACAATATTTATAGAGGATTTCTTGAAATAGAAGTAATCCATCCAATTCTAAATAGTTTTGTTTGTAAACACTGAATACTGAAATAGTTATGCTTCCTTCTTCTGCTGACCATGAGGAACCATAGCATTAATGCCCATATTAGAAAAAAGAAATTAGTTAACTATCTAAATTTCCATTTTAAGAAGCCAGAAAAAGAAGAGCAAGTTAAAACCAAAGTAGGCAAAATAAGAGGGGAAGGGAGAAGACACCCTTCTTGAGAATGACTTTCTCAAGCAATAAAGAAAATCAACTAAAAATTGGTTCTTTTCGAAGATTAACAAAATTAAGAAGCTCCTTGCAAGACCGATCAAGAAAACAGAGAGCAGACACAAATTACTAATATGAAGTATGAAGGAGAACATCACTACATATCCTAAAGACATTAAAAGGATAATAGGGAATAAACACTATGAACAACTGTATGCCAACAATTTTGATAACTTAGATGAAATGTATAAAGCTCCTGCAGACAATGTATTAAAACTAAAACAAGAAATAGAAAATCTGAGTAATCCTCTAGCTACTAAAAAGATTGGATTTGTCATTAAAAAACTCCCCCAAAAAAAAATTCATAGCCAGAGGATATCTACAAAACATTTTTTTTAAAAAAAACTAACAAACATTATATAGCTTTTTTAAAAATAAAGAAAAAAATCGAGGAATAAAAAAAGTTCCCTGATTCAAGGAAGGCATTCTCACCCCTTCTGTACAACTTTGTTCTGGAAATTCTAGGAAATACAATAAAGCAAGAAAAATGAAAATAAAAGACATAAGGACCCAAAAGAATAAGTGAAACTTCTAGTATTCACAGACAACAAGATTGCTACATAGAAATTCCTGAGGAATCGACAAAACAACTATAAGAGTAATTTGCCCAGAGTTACACCATTAATAAAATCAAAACTGGAACCTGAACCAATACAGTCTGGCTCCCAAACTCTTACCCCTATACTATGCTCTCTACTTAGAGAAGATCATGTAGCTACACTCGCACTAGTCCACAAACAAAGCCATTACAGTAGGGTCTTGGGAGCCTCATTTGGCAATAGAGGTTCAGAAAAAATTAATAACTTTGTCAAGTCACATGGCTAAGGGGTGGAGGTGACAGAATTTGAATCCAGGTCTGGCTGACCTGAAAACAAAGCTGATTTTTCAAATACCACATTTTCCAGATTGGAAGCAGGAAACAATGAAAAGATCCATATCCAGATGAATAAAGCCCTGAAATAAAGCAATAAAATATAAAAGCCAAGAGAAGACTTGGAGATGGGTTAGGTATAAAAAGGAACATAGGACAGGGAAGACACAAGTAAAAGTTTTGACACAAGTATCAAAGTTTTGAGAATGAGACCAGTACAGTCATTAATAAAATAGAAAAATAAGGATGAGAAACTAATGGAGAGGAGAGTTAATGTCAGTTTTACACAAGTCGAGTATCAATTCATTGGAGTAGGAAGAGTTTTGACAGCAAATGATAGAAAATCTAGCAAAGAACAATTTCTAGAAATAGGATGTGTGTTTTTTCTCCACAAAACAAAAAAAATCTGAAGGTAGGCAACCATTGATCTAAATTCAGCAGCTGAACAAAGTCAGAACAGGAGTCTGTGTGTCTCCTAGCCCTTCCTTCTGAGATTACAATGTGGTTGCCATGGGCCCAAGTGTTGGGTAGTAATTCCAGGCAGAAAGAAGAGAAGGGGGTATCAAATACACGTCTCTTTATTTTTGGTTTTTTTTTCGTTTGTTTGGTTTTTTGTTTTATTTTTTTTAAAGATTTTATTGGGGAATTGGGGAAGGGGAACACTGTAGGGGAATCAGGGAAGAGGAACAGACAACTTGCTGTCCTTTTGTTCTTCTGTCTAGTTGCAGAGGACGTTGCTTCACTGGCCCATGTTGGTATCATCATTGCGCTCTTCTCGGGTGAGGCAGATCAGTCGCAGGCCTCTGGACGGCCTCTCACAGCAGCTTTTAGCAGCTCACACTGGCTGCCAGCCACTCACGGTAGCCTATGGCAGCCCACTGCAGCAGGGGCTGCAGCCTACACCATTGCTGGGACTCACAGCCCAGCTCCAGGTGGAGCTGTTGTTAGCTGTAGAGGGCAGTGTCACTGGCCCTCATATGTGGGATCCAAACAGGGGCCACTGGCATCCCAACCCAGCTCTTAACCAACGTGCCACTTGGCCGGACCAACACATGTCTTTTATCAGTAAAGCAAAAACTTTGCCAGAAGCCTCTAGTAGACTTCTGCTATGTCTCACTGGCCAGAATTGTGCCACATGGACACCTAGCCTCAAGAGTTTTTTCCCAACCTCTATAGCAGAGGCAGGTGAAGGCAAACAATATCTGTCCCCATAATATTAATGGGACATTGATGTGAAAATATCCAACAGAGACAAAAATGCATCTGGTCTAAAAGTTAAACCAAAGATACAGAGTTTAAGTAATCTGCTTAATTAAAGCACAGGAAACGGATGGGTGCTCCAAGAAAGAGCACGTATGAAGAGAAAAGAGGGTAGTAACTGCACTTTGTTTTTCTTATTCTGCAGGGGAAGCAAGCGGATGCATATGGATTTGGCTAAGTAAACACAGTACCCCGGTGCCTCCATTCCAACCAGTCAGATTGTTTGATTTCATATGTCTGGCTAAGTCTTTCTCCATCATCCTCCCCGCCCAGTTATTTCTATCCTCTCTCTCTCTTTCCTCAGTATTTCAGTACTCCCAAGGTGATCTCCCATCTCCCTCTCCCTTATCTGTGAATTGAAGATACTGGAGGGAAATCTCACTCTTCACTGCCACTGTCCAAGATGCATGAAGATGGATTTAAATCTGACTAAAGAAAACCTAGCTGCCCTGGATTTGGGAAGGTGATCCAGGAGAACAAGCAGCTACTATGGAAGGGCTATGAAATCTTATAAATTTGTAGGATATTGGAACTGAAAGGGATCCTCCCATCCTCCCTCATTGGAGGAGCCAGAGGTCCACTTAGGGGAACCCAAGTGAAGACAAGAAGGCAAAATCTCCTTTGCTAAGCACTACTTTTCATCTAAAGATTCTTTCATGTTCCGGGGCTGTGTTTAGGAGACCAGGCAGCAAGGAAAAGCATGTGGTGGACCAGGCACCCTTCTCTCAGGCCCATTGTTCCATGGGTACATCACCCTCCATGTGCCTCCTATCTGAGGGATTCCAAGCTGGCTGAAACTTTCCTGTCCTAAAATCCTAGGATAGGTAGAATGAGCACCACAAAATTTAACTCTGATTGTATATTAGGTTTTGTTGTCCTTTAATTGCTCCACAAATATATGCTATGTGCTCCCATGTATTTGGGGCTACAGTAAGATGTCCCCCAAGAAACTGCAGATAAGATAGTTACCAAGCATTAAACTTTAAAAAAATCGCTAATTTTCTAAAATCTCTCAAAGGTTCACAAACCCCAAACAAGTAGCATCTGTCCTTGGCATGTCACATACCACTTGCTAAGCAGTCCCAAGCCTGGCACTAGAGGCAGTTAGCCTCGGTTCACAGCCTAGCCTCTCCCAGGAACCTCCAAGCCCAGCACAAGTGGCAACCATCTGCAGATCACTTTGTAGTTCATACCAAGTAGCCCCAGGCAGAGCACAGGCAGCAGCTGACCCTTGCCTGTAAAAGAGCCTCTCCCAAGAGGCTCCAGAACCAACATACCCAGGGGCCAGCTTCAGACCACACCAGAGCACCATCCGACCACCTCAGCAAATCACACACCAAAAAGGCACACTGGGCAGGCACCAGAACCCTCTAAAGTGAATCCTGCTCCATAGGATCAGCTCCCTGCACAACAGCTCCTCCACTGCAGTCACAGCCAGTCCTTACAATCAATCAGCCTGAAGGTCAATCCCTTCCATTTACATACAAACAGTAACCAAGGCTCAACTACAACAGGAGGGCACATACAACACATACAAGGGACACACTTAAAGCACCCAGCTCAGGTGATGAGGAAGACTGTGCCACTGGCCCCACAGGACACCTACTAAAGACCATGATACCAAGACTGATAGATATAGCAGCTCTATCTAATATATAGAAACAAACACAGGGAGGCAGCCAAATGGGAAGACAAAGAAACATATCCCAAATAAAATAAAAAAGAACAGAGCTCCAGAAAAAGAATTAAACAAAATGGAGACAAGCAATCTACCAGATGCAGAGTTCAAAGCAGTGGTTATAAGGATGCTCAGTGATCTCAGTAAGAACTTCAATACAGAGGTAGGAAGCATAAAAATGGAAATAGAAAACATAAAAAAGAACCAGTCAGAAATAAAGAATACAATAAAGAAATGAAAAATACATTAGAGGGAATCAACAGAACATTAGAATAAGCAGAGGATCGAATCAGCAATTTAGAAGATAAGATAGATGGAAACACCCAATTAGGACAGCAAAAAGAAAAAAGAATCCAAAAAAGTATGAGGATAGTTAAGGGGCCTCTGGGACAACATCAAGTGTACCAACATTGTCATCACAGGAGTACCAGAAGGCGAAGAGAGAGAGAGCAAGAAACTGAAAATCTATTTGAATGAATAATGACAGAAAACTTCCCTAACCTGGCAAAGGAAACAGACATAGAAGCCCAGGAAGGGCAGAGTCCCAAACAAGATGAACCCAAAGAGACCCACACCAAGACAGATCATAATTAAAATGCTGAAGGTTAAAGACAAAGATAGAATCTTAAAAAGAGCAAGAGCAAAGCAGTTAGCTATCTACAGGGGAGATCCCATAAGACTGTCAGCTGATTTCTCAAAAACTTTGCAGGCCAGAAGATATTGGCACGAAATATTCAAAGTGATAAAAGCAAGAACCTACAACCAAAATTACTCTGCCCAGCAAAGCTATCATTTAAAATTGAAGGAGAGAGAGGCCGGGTGGCTCAGCTGGTTACAGCACATGCTCTGAACAACAAGATTGCCAACTCGATTCCCACATGGGCCAGAGAGCTGTGTCCTCTGCAACTACATTGAAGACAACAACTTGAGCTGAGCTGCCATTGGGGTCTGGATGGCTCAGTTGGTTAGACAGCATGCTCTTAACAAGGTTGCCGGTTCTATTCCTGCATGGGATGGTGGGCTGTGCCCCCAGCAACTATATTGAAAACAGCGACTGGGCTTGGAGCTGAGGTGTGCCCTCCACAACTAGATTGAAAAAATTATTTGACTTGGAGCTGATGGGTCCTGGAAAAACACACTGTTCCCCAATAAAATTCTAAAAATAAAATAAAATTGAAGGAGAGATAAAGAGCTTCCCAGACAAGAAAAAAACTAAAGGAGTTCATAACCACCAAAGCAGTTGAGGGGACTTCTTTAAGAAAAAGAAAAGATCAAAAATATGAATAATAAAATGGCAATAATTATGTATCTATCAACAATTTTTTTCAATATAAATGGATTAATGCTTCAAACAAAAGACATAGAGTGGATGAATGGATAAGAAACCAAGACCCTTACTTATGCTGCCTACAAGGGACTCACTTAGGAAAAAAGACACATACAAATTGAAAGTAAAGGGATGGAAAATATATTTTATGAAAATGGAAATAAAAAATTAAAAAAAAAAAAGCTGGGTAGCAATACTTACACCAGACAAAATGGATTTTAAAACAAAGGCTATAACAAAAGACAAAGTAGTCCCATTCCTGGGTATTTACCCAAGGAAACCCAAAACAGTACTTTGAAGGGACACATGCATAGCCAAGATATGGAGGCAACTTGGGTGTCCATTAATGGCTGAATGGATAAAGAGGTGATATATATATATATATATATATATATATATATATATATATATATATATATATATATATGATGGAATATTACTCAGCCATAAAAAAGAATGAAATCTTGCCATCTGCAACAACATAGATGGACCTGGAGGGTATTGTTCTGCATGGAGTAAGTCAAACAGAGAAAGACAAATGTCATATGATTTCACTTTAACGTGGAATCTAGAGAAAAGGATAAATGAACAAATAGAAACAATCTCATAGATACAAAGAGCATTTTGATGGTTGCCAGATGGAGCTTTGGGGGTGACGGCTGAAACAGGGGAGGGGACTGAGATACAAATTGGTAGTCATGAAGACGTACAGTATAGCATGGGGACTACAGTCAGTAGTAATGTAATAAGTATGTATGGTGTCAGATGAGTACTGGATTTATTGGGGTGATCACTTCATAAGTTATATAAATGTCTAATCACTGTGTTGTACACCTGAAACTAATTTAATATTGTATGTCAATTTTAATTGAAAAATAAAAACTACTAAAAAATATATTGCTAACATCACAAAAAGAGATTGCTTGACGTTACATGTCTCATGATGGAAGTGTATAACACTTCTGTGAAGTATTGTTACCAAAAAATCATATCTAAATCTGATCAAGCTCTAAATCCAAATACCAACTTGCAGGAAATATGGGACCCAAACGGACATATTAAAAGACACCATGTGGTGGCCGGCCGAGTGGCGCATTGGTTAAGCGCTGGTTTTGGGATGCCAGCGGCCCCGGTTCGGATCCCACATGAGGGCCAGTGACACTGCCCTCTACAGCTAACAACAGCTCTACCTGGAGCTGGGCTGTGCGAGCCCCGGTGATGGTGTGGGCTGCAGCCCCTGCTGCAGTGGGCTGCCATAGGCTACAGTGAGTGGCCCGCAGCCAGCGTGAGTGGCTGGCAGCCAAGCGTGAGCTGCCAACAGCCGCGGTGAGCGACATCCAGAGGCCAGCGACCGATCTGCCTCATCCGGGAAGAGCGCAATGACGATACCAACAGTGAAGCAACATCCTCCGCAACTAAACTGAAGAACAAAAAGACAGCAACTTGTCTGTTCCCCTTCCCCGATTCCCCAACGCTGTTCCCCTCCACCAATTCCCCAATAAAATTCTTTAAAATAAATAAATAAATAAATAAATAAATAAATAAATAAATAAATAAAAGACACCATGTGGTACAATTAGAATTCAGATTGTAAAAACAAAAAAATATGTGTTTCTTCAACAAACTTGTTCTAAGGAAGAAAAAGAGAGAGAGAGAGACAAAGAGAGAGAGAGAGAAGAGAGAGAGAGAGAAGGAGAACACAGAGGTTAAAAAAGACTTAAAGACATGACTTATTTGGATTCTGATACAAACAAGAAAGTCATGAAATAAATGGAGAAATTTGAACACTGACATTTGATTATATTAGGGAACTAATGTCAAGCTTTTAATGTGTGAAAATAATACTGTTTTCTTTATAAAGAGCACTTATATTTTAGAGATATATACTGAAATATTTACAGATAAAATACTATGGCTGTGATTGGTGTCAAAATAATCCTGGGGGTAGTGGGAGTGAATGGCGTATCAATAAAACAAGACTGGGTGTAAGTTGATGATTGTTGGAGGGAGGAGGGGGAGGTACAACAGAATTATCATACTGTTCTGTCTTATTTTTGTACGTATTGAAATTTTCCATGATAAAAGTATTTTTAAATGATAGATTAGAAGAGAGGTATGCAGTGTCATTTAAAAAAAAAAAAAAGGTATTCACATCAGCCAAGGAAACACAGAAGGAGCAGCAGAGGCAGACGCTCATGGTGCCCGTGCACACACTTTCCAAGGCAAAGGGGACAAGTGGAAGGACACGCCTACTAGGTTGCAGACGCCACTCCATCCCAGAGGAGGAGGATGCACCTGGCTGTCTCACCCTGATCCCATGAACACCTTCTACAATCAGGGCACTGCACTGAAGCTGGAGGTAAAAGAATGAATAAAATACAGAGACTGACATCGAGTGATGCAAAAATACAAAGTAAATCACCAATAGCAAAGGAGTCTGACTTGTGTTACGATGGTGTTGGGCAAAGTGTGCTACGGGAGTACATATAATGATCATCTAATTGGAAAAGGCGACAGCCAAGGTGTCCTGAAGGGTTTCCAGAACTATCTTCTGATTATAATTCAATTCCTAGGCTCTGTCGCTCGAGGAAGAGAATGAGCTGGCCAGAAGTTCTAAGTGTTCTCATCTCCTGGCAGCTTTGCTTCTCATTGTAAATGCACAACATGGACTTCTCATAATAATTGGGTTTCCCATAGAGCTTGCTTAGAAGGAATGTATTAGCCAAAGAATGAGTGTCCGCTTCTCTGATGTTATTTTCAAATTCATGAACTGTCTCTCTGATGTTTATAGTCTCTGAGAGCTTAGTGCCTGTGTATCTGTCCCTGTGTAGCTAAACAATGTATTAATTCTTGATGTGCTGACAAATCAGGATTCAGAGATTACAAGACCAGTCCTGAACTCTGAGAACTCACAGGAGTAATGTGATCCCTGGGGAGCTGCTTGGGGACACAACAGCCTTCCCCAGCCTTCCTTCTGCTCTGAATGCTTCTTTGATCTTCTCTGTTCCTCAGGGGAGGGACCATGTCTGATGCTTCTTTGATATCTGAGTCATTCTCTCTCACCATGTCTGCTACAAAGCATTTTGGTTTTTAACAAATTTATTCCTGGATTTCTTTCATTCTCAGTCACATCAAAATAGCTAACTCAACATCTATTTAGGGATTATGTCAGATGCAAGGACACTGTGTTAGGGGCATTTTTAAAATGAAACATTAACAACAATTTTTAAAATTCCTCAGCTGTTTTGAAAGAAGTCAACCTTTTTTTTTTTTTTTTTTAGCATGTTCACCTCATTTTCTGCTCTGGCCTGTGATCACCAGTGGTCCTCAAATAAGCTAATCCACTGAGGACTTCCCTCTAAGCTATGTTTCTAACTGAAAAACAAGAAACCAAGCACTGTGTAAACACCTTCCTAGAAGAAGACAATTTCTTTCATCTCTGGTGGTTTCTCTGTCAATCACTTAGGTGGATTCTTTCATCTATAAGATGGAAAGGCAAACTTTTCTTCCAAGATCCACATGGTAAATACTCGGTGGGCCACGCAGTCTCTGCTGGTTGCAGCTACTCAAACCTGCCAAAGTAGCATGAAAGTAGCTGTAGACAATATGTAACCAAATGACTGTGGCTGTGTTCCAATAAAACTTTGTTTACGGACACTGAAATTTCTATTTCACATAAATTGTAGGAATCATAAAATATTCATCTTCTTCGGGTTTTTGTCCAACCATTCAGAAATGTAAAAAGCATTCATAGCTCAGAAGACACACTGTTAAATCTGGCCCATGGGCCATAATTTGCCATTTTACTTTTTTACTTTTGCTTCGTACTCATGAATATTAATGATCATTCACTATACGTATGAGGTGTGATCAAAAAATACGATGAATGCTTAAAGTTTTAAAAAATTTATTACAGTAAAAGACACATTGCTATTCATACCCCTCAAAATATTCCCCCTCACTTTGAACACACTTATCCCATCATTCTTGCCACTTTCTGAAGCAGTTCTGGAAATCCTCTTTCGTGTCTTTAGTTGTGCTGTTGTGGCTGCCTTGATGTCCTGAATCAATTCAAAACATTTACCTTTCATGGTCATTTTGAATTTGGGGAAGAACCAGAAGTTGCATGGTACCAGATCCAGTGAATAAGGTGGGTGAGGACACACAGTAGTGTTTTTATTTGACAGAAATTACCGTACCAGAAGCGATGTATGACACTGAACCTTTCCCATTGTGATCACAAAATACAGTAAATACTGCCACTGAGTGTCATACAATGGAAAGGCAGGGATCTTCAATACAAGAAGCAGTGCATCAAACCTTAGTAACAGTGTGTGACAAGTTTCAACTTGTTCAGTACAGTCAGTTGGGTATGAGCTATGGTTGAGAGAAGGTGTGTTTGAAAGTGTGCCATAAATCATCCTCCATCATGACAATGCTCCGTGTCACACATCGCTTCTGGTACAGCAATTTCTGTCAAATAAAAACATTATGGTGTGTCCTCATCCACCTTATTCACTGGATCTGGCACCCTGTGACTTCTGGCTCTTTTCCAAAGTCAAAATGATTCAGGACATCAAGGCAGCCACAACAGTACAACTAAAGACACTCACAAAAGAGGACTACCAGAGCTGCTTCAGAAAGTGACAAGAATGATAGGATAAGTGTGAAGCAATGGGGAGTATTTTGAAGCTGGGGCAGCGGGGGCGTATTTTGAGAGGGATTAATGGCAATGTGTCTTTTACTGCAATATATATCTTTTTATTTAAACATTCACCACATTGTTAGACCACACTTCGTGTGCGAATATGTGTGGTCCCTTCATAATACTCCCTAATCAACCATAAGAATTATGACTTATAAGTGGTTCTTAAATTCACAGATGGCAAAAATCTTATGGTAAAAACATTTTCACTAAAATTAGACAATGGTTAACACACCAAAAAAAAAAAAAAAAGGAAATTTTACATATCTTAAATCCAAAACAGTGGCTACTATGTATTATATTTCTAGTTACCATCCCTGCTCAGGAAGAATTTTAAGATCTATGAGACAGTGGTCAGTTTGTTTTGCTTTAATAATGTGTCTGCTGAGGCTTTTTTCAATATCATTCTATCCATTCAATTGCTCAATGCCTTTCTAAGATTAATTAGTACAATAGTTGTACACTCTCATCTCCTCAACCCCACCATAGTCCAAGAACTTGGATGCCTGATGCATAAGAAGCTTTGGATTTCTTTCTTCCACCTAATCCATGTATGTACATATTTTTCAACCCTCTCTCCCACATGCAAGTTTACACAGTATTTGTCCTGTCTATGAAAACTTTCAAGGCTTTCTTTAAAAACATTTCTAGGGCCAGCCGAGTGGTGCAGTGGTTAAGCGCTGGCTTGGGAAACCAGCGGCCCCAGTTCGGGTCCCACATGTGAGGGCCAGTAACACTGCCCTCAAAAAAAAAAACAAAAAAAAAATTTCTAAGGCTTTATTTTCCTTGTTTTGTTCATTTTCCATTGCATACTTTTTTTTTTTTTTTTTTTTTTTAGATTTTACTGGGGAATTGGGAAAGGGGAACAGACAAGTTGCTGTCCTTTTGTTCTTCAGTCTAGTTGTGGACGACGTTGCTTCACTGGCCCACGTTGGTATTATCACTGTGCTCTTCCCAGCTGAGGCAGTCACTCACCGGCCATTGGATGGCTGCTCACGGCAGCTCATGAAAGCGCACAGCAGCTGCCAACCAGCCCCACTGCAGCCTACACCATCAATGGCGACTCATGGCAGCTCAGCTCCAGGTGGAGCTGTTGTTCACCATCTTAGCTGTAGAGGGCAGTGTCACTGATCCTCATGTGAGATCTGAACCGGGGCCCTGTTGCTCAGAGCTGGCATCCCAAGCCAACTCTTAACCAATGCACCACTCAGCCAGCCCTCACTGACTACTTCTTGACTCCTGCAGATGTTCTACTTTAAATTGCCCTTTTTATTTCCAACCCCTGGGCCACCTTTTTTCTAGCTGTCTCCAACAGTTGCTACTTGAACAATGCATATATCTAAACTATATTTCCCAGCTATGGAAAAGGTCCCAGCATCATATCTCCAAGTTATACACAGGGGTTCAATGTACCATTCCCTCTTTTTTCCTGTGTATGTCTGGAAATGTCCATAATCAAAAGTTTAGAAAAATAGAGCATGTTTTCCTACAATCTAGATTTGGTCACAAGAAGAATTTGTGGTTGAGAAGAAGTCAGCATATTTATACACCACTTCTGTGTCTTTGTTCACATTGCTCCCTCTGCCTGGCATGACCTCCCCAAATTGTCTACTTGATGAAATTCCCCTCAAACTCCAAGGTCCAGGCAGGAACCTGTGGGAAGCATCCCTGGCAGAGCTGCCAACTGTCTCCTCTGCATTCCCAAAGCACTTCATACATCTCCATTAAAGCATTTATTGCATTGTGGTTAGTTGTTTGTGCAGATGACCCGCCCTCACTCACCCCCCCCAAGTCAATAAGCAACTCTCATCTTTTTTTTTTTTTTTCCATCCCTAATGCCCAACACAGTGCCTGGAATAGGATGTCAAGATTGCGTTTTTCAGAAATATTAAGGGTAGTCTTCCTTTAAGGAGGGACTTCCGGAGGCTTTCCCAGCCCTTTAGCACCCTTAATCTTCCTCCTTCTCTAAAAAATTAACAGATAATCTAAATAAAAATGCAACTTCAAAACTAGTCCCTCTTACCATGACATTGCCAGTCCTAACCTCTTTTTCAAAGGAATTCTAGCATCAGTGCTGCAGAAAATGCAAGATTCTGAACACTAATACCTACATGACACCTAATAGGTTTCAAAGAACTTTCACCACTTTTCCCCCATTTGATCCACTAATCCTTAGTAAGACAGATAGTTCTAACTTCATTTTACAGACACTCAAGGAAATCAAAGTAACATGTCAGAGTTGGTGACAGCTCTGGGCCTAAAAACCATAACTTATTGATCTGTCCATTCTCCTGAACTCCACGAATGATACGCTCGGTATTTCTGGAGGGTTGTTTTTTTCCCCCCCAGTATATTTTCTCCCCATTATGAATGGTGAGCAGATACACGTTATGAAAAGACAGAATCAAATAAGCCCACTTGTGTCAGTATTGCTCTATGATTTTGCCATAAGTACTTACTGACTAAAGGGTTTCTAGTGAATTACTGACTGTTCCAAAAAATGGCCTGCCCTGCACTTTCGCAAATAGAAATATGGAATCTATTATCTTAAAAAATTCACTGGTGCGGAAGTACTAATATTTATAGGTTGAGTACAAGAGGTTTTATTTTTCTCTTTTTTTATAATGCATCTTTCCTAAACTATTAAATTTAGAGTACTTACATTAGCAGGCTCTTTCCTTATACATAATTCTGTATGATTTAACCATCACTTCAATTCTCTTACTATGTATTGCACATAATTCCTCTAATATTAGTACATATCATTTTAAACATAAATAGGGCACTGCCTGCCAAAAAATCTTGCTACTGTGTGGTAAGTGAAAGTAAAGGTTATTTTCAGAAATATCAAGTTATTCAGATGAGGCGCATTTAGCTTTCCTCAAATTAATTTTTTTCAACCAAGGCCTATAATAGTAAAGTACGCAGAGCATATCACACTTAAGATTTTGAAGTTTGATCTGGCTACGAATCTGCTGATTGTAAAAATCTCAATATGGCAGAGTGCAAAATATTTCCCACAAATGTATATAGAGATATCATGCAGATAGCTGCAAAACATGAATCATTGCCCTGCTGCATCAAACTCGGAAATGCAGAGGCAGTTCGCCATGCAAGATTTCTTGCTCAGTTATTAAAAGTTCAAATGTATTACCTTTTAATCAGGGTAATAAACTATAATTGCTACCATACTATGTAATGTTTTACTGTTAAATCCACAATCTGGACAAACAGAAAATTATGTTGTCAGAGCCTGGAAACAATTGCAATCTGTTGTTGTAATACACACCGCACCTCCTTATATAGAGTTGTCGTGGGAAGTTACAGGGCGTTATGGTTTTAATTTTTTAGAGTAAGGGTCTTTTCCTGAGAAGCAAGTAGTAAGACCAAAGCAGTCTCCTGCGTGACCTTCCTAACACAGACCTTGAGCAAGCGACTGCGGGGGCACAGGCTGAAAAGGCACTTGACAGCACCACTGGGTCCCTCATACTTTGCTTTCAGGAACAACAACAAAAAATGTTACTCTGCACCTGCCTCTCCCCCCTGCATCCCTCCTTGAAACTTAAATTACATTTACTCCTAGTGGTCTGAACAGTTAGACGAAGGTATGAATCTATTCTTCTATCCGCTGATCCCAAGAGAAAATATCCCCCCAGCGGAGAGCTGAGCCTGGAGTACAGGGGTGGAGGGAAGGGAGAGGAAGGAATAGGTGAGGGAGGTGCGGAGGGGCTGGAGAGGCTGGCGCTCTCCCCCTCACCCAACCCCTCACTGCACTACATTTTCTCCACCCCACGTAAAAAATCTCGTGCAGATGATGCCCCACGAGAAGCAGGGGTCTGAGTCCCCGTGCATCCTGCATGAGGCCCCTCAGCCCCCTCCCCCGCTCGGGGACCCTCCTCCTGGCTGCGCCCAGGTATGGTGCTGCGGCTCGGAGTGACCGTCCCTGCCGCGGTCTCCAGGCAGGGGCAGCGCCGCAGGGCCCCAGCCCAGTGGGGGCCCTCCCCGAGCTACCTTTTATCCAGGCAGGCGATCCACTCGGCGGAGGAGGAAGAATGGGCAGCGTGCGCAGCGACCATGTTGGGCAGCAGGACGCGTGTCCCTGGCTGCAGCGACCTCCCGCGTTTGCTCTGCCTAAGCCTCGCCCGCCGCGCGGACCGCTCTTCCCGGCCCGCCTCGCAACCTGTGCGGCTGCAACTGCCGGCTCACGGCCTGCAGGGCTGGGTGGAGGGAGGGGACCTGAGGGGCGGGACGTGGGGACAGGGAGGGCCCAAGCCTCCCGCAGCTGCACTGCGGAGCCCGGGGGTGGGGAATGCAGCGGTCCCGCCCACTGCGGGGAGGGGGCGAGGTGGTGACTGAGTAGCTGGCCACCTGCGACAGGTGGCCCCTGCATCTCAGGGAAACCTGGGCTCCACCCCTCACCCCGGGACCTCTGAAGTGTGAAGGGAGAGAAGACGGCCGAGGGGAGGGAGGGCGGGGAGGGAGATGTCAGTATCTATATATTTTTTTCATACAGCAAATGCCACTAAAATGGCTGCTGCCGCTCTGTATCTCTAGAAATCTATTAGTTTTCCTCGGCAGCTGTCAAAACTTGCTGGTGGTTTCTTGCTCACCTTTCCTGTTTCCTCTTTAAAACGGGATGGAGAGGAAGGCTATTATGGCTTGGGATGGGAACACCCACAGTGGTCGCTGAGTGTGGAATCTAGCGGACAATTTCTCCTGAAGGGTGAGGAAGGGCTGGGATGGAATGGAAGCCGCGCAGGGCATGGATGGGAGCAGGAAAGGATGGCCAGTGGGCCAGAATGGTGACCAGTGATGACTGAGGGAATGACAGACGGGACTCAGGCATGGAGCCTTGCACCTGCTTGGGCTTCCATCACCTGCAGATGAAAAGAAACACAAAAAAATTGGCAGTAGTAGAGCCACAGGTCAAACTGAGGTTTAGGATTTGGGAGCCAAGATCCCAAGGGAATTGGGCTAACTTGGATGGTTGGCCCCACATGCCATTCTTTCTATGGCTTGACTATGGAATGGTCTATCGACTGTCCGTCTCTACTAGGTGTAAGGAATAAATGCTATGCCTAGAAGTTGTTTGGTTACATTCTGCCAAAAATCAAATTATGCTCTGATGGTTGTTCGGGAATGTGGGGAAAAGTTAAATTTTTTGGACCACTACCAAGCACTGTTTTGATATTTGTGGTGCGCATTGTGGGATATACAATGGGGAAGGAGACATAGCATTGCTTTCTTCACTTTTTTCCCCCCTCTCCTACCCTTCTCACACTTCCCTGCTCACAGGAGGCTCAAGGAGACTGGAGTGAATGAAACAGTATGTGCATTCTGGCATGCTGGTACCCAAATAAAACTCCTCCAAAGAATTTGCCATTTTCCCTCTGGCTCCATAACCAGGATCTGGCTTCAGACCTGCCCCTCAGCAACAAACACTTCTCTGCTTGGTGCTTGTCCCCTAGTTTTGACCTCCATCCAGTTAATTTCCATCATGTTTAAGATAAAAAAAACATTTGGAATTTTATACTATTTCAGATTACCAAAGGCATTTATGTCATTGCTTTTTATGATAGAGGTATGAAAGAGGGAATGAGCCCCCTATATTTATTTAAATTAATTTATAAAGGCCATCAAAGAGCTTCTGAGAATGTTCCAAGGTCCCCAAATGCTTTCTCGAAATGCTTTTACTTGGAGAATGCTTATAAGTAAGGAGCTAGAGGAAAAATGGACTGCACAGGACCTGTCAGTAACAGAAACTCCAAGTTGTCCATAGTTTTGGGCCATGATGCTAATAATAGTCACCATTTATTGAACATCCGCTGAGTGTCAGATGCTCTGCAGAGGTCTTTGCATATGTTGTCTCATTTAACCTTCAAAGCTGTCTATAAAGCAGAGCCAGAAGGACAGATATCAGGGCACTATTCCACAAGAAGAGACAAATATCTCTGAAAATGTCATGAAATAGAGTTATGTTTATGGGTACATTCAGAGCAATGTTGGTTGGGTTGGAAGGGAGATTCTGATGAGCTGCTTGGAGTGGGTATGAGACCCCAAGTTGTCCAATGTGCATTTTAAGACGTGTAGGTCTAATGAACTGCAATGTTTTTTTGTATTGCTGTGTAGTGATCTTGCCTTTCCTCTAAATAGAAGTTGAAAACTTATTTAAAGACTATCCTTTTGAAAGAGCACCAATGATCATTAGCTCACCCAGAGCCCATAATGTCTCCATCCAGCTCTGAAAGTAGGTTCCAGTAGCTCCGATATATTCACTAGGATACTGAGCCTCAGGAATGACTGATAGCTTGCTTACAAGACCCCAGCTACTGGAGGTGGGTGGGGGCAAAGGGAGTACTGAACTAGATTCAGGTCTGAGTCCAAAGTCCTTGCATCTCAGTGATGGTGTCACTGGTTTGATCAATAGAATGAAAGTAGAAAGCATGCCAAAAGTGTCTGCCCAGATGGTAAGAACAAAATAGTTATAACTTTTTTAATGTAAATATAGGAAAACTTGAGAGGAGTAAGGATAGAAGAGATCCTTGAGATGTCAGGAATAGCTTTACTGTTCTACAAATTATTCTTGTGGTCTGAAAGGGATTTCATTGTTGGTCAGGAACTACAGAAGTAAAGGAGAAGCTGTTAATGATTATCATATGATGAAAAGAAAGAAAATAAAGGATTTTGTTTGATTTTGAAGGGAACAGCAAAGAACCAAAGACTATTTATACTTTCACTTTCTTTTAAAGAACATAAATCAAGCCAGACTAAAAAAAGATCACATATTGAATGTTCCATTTATATAAAATGTCCAGAAAAGGCAAGTTTATAGAAACAGAAAATAGAGTAGGGATTGGCTAGGTCTGGAACGGTGGGAATGAGGAGTGACTGCAAATGAGCCCAAAGAATGCTTTGAGGGTGATGTAAATATGCCAAAATTGGATTGTGGTGATATGGTGCATGACTCTAAATTCAACAATCATCAAATGGTATATTTAAAATGAGTGAATTTTGTTTGTGGTGTGCAAACCATATCTCAATAAAACTGTCAAAAGTAAATAATAATTTTAAAAATAATAAACCTATCATAGGGGAAACAAAGAACATGTATTGATCATTTAAGGAGAAATAGAAGAAAAAGTGAAAATTACCCATAATTCCACCACCTAGAGGTATCACCACTAATATATTAGTGCATTTCATTCTAAATTTTCTATTTTAAAAAGATACAATCAGGGCCGGCTGAGTGGCGCGGTGGTTAAGCGCTGGCTTGGGAAGCCAGCGGCCCCGGTTCGGTCCCACATATGAGGGCCAGTGACACTGCCCTCAAAAAAATAATAATAATTTAAAAAGATACAATCACATGTACACCCATGTACACTTGTATATAACTACTTACATTCAATTCTGTATAGGTGTGTATAGACACATGTATAATAGTCCCTTTTTAGCTGCTATTTTTCTCTCTGCAGTTTCACTTTTCCAGGGTTAACCACAGTCCGAAAATATTAAATGAAAAATTCCAGAAACAGACATTACCCTTAGCAATATTTTGACTGATATATCGCCTTAGGCAAGGGAAACAAAAGAAAAAATAAACAAATGGGACTACCTCAAACTAAAAAGTTTTTTCACAGCAAAGAAAACCATCAACAAAACAAACAGACATACTACTGAAGGGAGAAGATATTTACCAATGATACATCTGATAAGGGGTTAATATTTTAAATTTATTAAAATCTCATACAACTCAACACCAAAAAACTAAACAATCCAATTAAGAAATGGGCAGAGGACATAAAGATGGCTAATAGGCATATGAAAAGATGCTCAACATCATTAATCATCAGAAATGCAAATAAAAACCACAGTGAGATACCACCTCACACATGTCAGAATGGCAACCATCAATAAATCAACGAGCAAGTGTTGGTGAGGATATGGAGAAAAGGAAACACTTGTTCACTGTTGGTAGGATTGCAAATTGGTGCAGCCACTATGAAAAATAGTACAGAGGTGCACCAAAAAATTAAAAATAGAAGTACCTCATGACCTAGCAATTCCACTCCTGGGTGTGTATCCAAAGAAATCCAAAACACTAATTAGAAAAAATGTATGCACCCCTATGTTTACTGCAGTGCTATTCACAATAGCAAAGATATGGAAACAACCAAAATGCCCATCAAAGAATGAATAAAGAAATTGTGGTACATATATACAATGGATTGTTACTCTGCCATAAAAAAGAATGAAATCTTACCACTAGCAACAATATAGATGGACCTACAGGGATTATGTTACATGAAATAAGTCAGACTGAGAAAGACAAATACCATAAGATCTCACTTATATGTGGAATCTAAAAAACAGAATAAACAAACAAGCAAAACAGGAACAGACTCATAGATACAGAAAACTGATCGTTGCTAAAAGAGAGGGGGGTTCGGGGGATCGGTGAGAAAGGAGAAGGGATTAGGAAGTACAAATTAGTAATTACAAAATAGTCATGGGGATGGGAAATATAGTCAATAATATTGTGAAAACTATGTATAGTGTCAGATGGGTACTAGACTTATCAGTGGATCACTTAATAAATTAAGTGATAATGCCTGACCACTATGCTATACACCTGAAACTAATATAAAGTAATATTGAATGTCAACTATAATTTTAAAAATATATAGTCACAGAATATAAAGTACAACATAGGGAATATAGTCAATAGTATTGTAATAGCTATGTATGGTGTCAGATGCGTAAGTAGACTTGTTGAGGTTATCGTTCTGGGGGGGTGTAAATGTCTAATCACTATGTTGATTTGTACACCTGAAACTAATAAAAAACACTGAGAAACTAGACATAGCTGAGTAATTACACATTTAAGAAAATTCCAGAAATAAACAATCTGTAAGTTTGAAAGTACACACCATTCTGAGTAGCATGATGAAATCTCTCATTGTCCAGATTCATCCTGCCCAGTATATAGATCATCCCTTTGTCCAGTGTATCCACGCTGCCACCCATTAATCTCTTAGTAACCATGTTGGTTATCAGATAGCTGTTGAGGTATCGCAGTGCTTGTGTTCAAGTAACCCGTATTTCACTTAATAACGGCTCCAAAGTACAAGAGTAGAGATGCAGATGAAGGAAATTCAGATCCACCAAAGAGAAGCCATAAAGTGCTTCCTTTAAGGGAAAAGTTCTTGACTTTAATTTAAAAAATTGTATGCTGAAGTTGGTCAGATCTATGGTAAGAACAAATCTTCAACCCATGAAATTGTGAAAAAGGAAAAAGAAATTCATGCTGGTTTTGTTGTCACACCTCTAACTGCAAGCATATCACATAGACATTTTATCATCTAACATCACAAAAAGGATGAGTACAGTACATCAAAGGATGAGATATTGAAAGAGGGAGAGACCACATTCACATAACTTTTATTACAGTATATTGTTATAATGGTTCTATTTTATTATTAGCTATTGTTGTTAATCTCTTACTGTACCTAATTTATAAATTAAACTTCATCACAGATATGTATGTGTAGGAAAAAACAGTATATATATATATATATATATATAAGGGTCTATCCATGGTTTTGGTTTCAAGAATCCACTGGGGGTCTTGGAATTATCCCCCATGGATAAGGGGGGACTACTGTATTCATAGAGACTGGAATATCTTAATACTTTATAGGCTACTTTTCTACTTGGAATATAAAAATGCTTTATATGTTTAAACACCCTCATTAAAACTTTTACTGGCTACAAAATATTATAATGTATGGATATGAGTTACTTAAACTACCTTTCTTATTAAGAAATAATTGATGTATAACATTATATTATTGGGTTGTTAGAAAAGTCATGACATATTTTTTCTATATTTTTCATTGCAAAAATGTGTCATGACTTTTCCGACAACCCAATAGTTTCAAGTGTAGAATATAATGATTCAATATTTGTATATACAGTGAAATGATCATCACAATAAGTGTAGTTAACATCCATCACCACATATAGTTACAAATTTTTCTTTTTGTAATGAGAACTTTTAAGATCTACTCTCTTAATGACTTTCAAATATATAATACTGTATCATTAACTATAGTAAACTATCTTTTGAGGCTTATTTTTCTCATTGTGAAAAATATTTCTGCTTAGGTCCCTTCTCTAGTTTAGTGAATGCTCTCTCTATGAGAGAGCTAACGATCTCCACTGAAGATCTCCAATGAGATGAAGATGAGAAGTTACAAGACCCAGGTCTGTTGATGTCAATTATTACTAGTAGAACCTTGAATGAGTTACTTGATATCTGAGTTCCATTTTGTTCATCTGAGCAGAGGCTCAAAGTTAAGAATTTGGGGACAGACAGCTGAGTTCAAATTTCAGCTTCAGCTTCTACTGTTTGACTGTAAATGAATTACTTAGCCTAAGACCCTATTTCATCATCTGTCAAGTGGAGGAATTAATGGCATTATACATGCATATGACATTTGTAGGACATTTAGCGTAAGTGCCAGATACATAACATGTGCTTGATAACTCTTAGCTATTGCTGTTATTATGCTCTGTACAATGCAGATAAATAGTATCTGCCCTATGCATGTCACAGGGACCTAGTGACAATCAATTGAGATCACTTACACAACAGGGTCTGCCTCCCTGAGAAATCCTAAAGCTTTCCAAGGACTATTTTAGACTTTTCTCTATTCACTATATGTCTTCATGTGAGAGCTACAAGTACACGCCACTGGGTAGTTATTACAGTATATAGCTCAACAGCACAGTGATAGAAGCAGAATAAGACCCTACATTTTTCCATCCCTGGGAATTCTATCATACACTGGGGATTCACTCCTATCTATGTGGGGGGAGAATTACTCACCATGTTTCAGGTACCTCACTGGAAAGTGGGTTATAAAAGCACACCCATCACTCCTGCTGGCGATATAACCAATTCATTGATGAAGCAGTATTTCTGGGATAAAATTATAAAAGCAATTTTAACGTTTTCTCTCAATGTTCCTTTAAACTTGTTCGGTAGGGTTAGTTCTAACCCTCCTACTGCATATAACTTTTTTTTTGGTCATTTATAGGTAATAAAAAGCACTAGAGTCTTTTTATTAGAATGTCCAAACCAATGTATTACCAAATACTTTAATCTTTATTCAAAGACAAGAATTCTGTCCTCCTCCCCCATCTAGAGCTGGTCAGAGGCAGGTTTCCAGCTTTAGGAAAAAGGATGTTGTCAGCTTCTTTTTTCTTTGCTCATCTCTGCCCCTGCTTAATACCTGCTGGTTTTTATCCTTCTAGGATCAGAGGAACAGGGAAGGGGGGTTGAGAAAAGGAAGGCAGGAAAGATCTTACTTGACTGGGACAACTGAAAGATGGCATCAAAGTTTCCAGGCCTGGCAAAGGTGTCAACCCAGCTCCTTCTCTCATGGGTGCTTTCAAGTATTCTTGGGCAGCCTCCCTGCTGGCCCTCTAACACAGGCAAGTGCTACTCTTTTGATGACCTGCTTTCCACTCAGACCTGCCTTTCCTGAGATCCCCTCCTAACTGTCTCTCTGTAGGAGTCCCAGGTTTTCCTCTACACACACACCCAGCTGTCTTCTCCAGCAGGATGGAAAGGGGCTGCAGGAAGATTCTCTCTTCTGTGACCCACACTCATGCCACTTCGCTCCAATAGACTTGAGGGTGAAGGCCAATCTTAACAGCACTTCTTCCTGTTGCCAAAATATTAATAGCTCACCAGTCCCTCTCTCCTAATCTTTTGATTTCCAGGGCTGGAGTCAGATATCAACCCCTTGTGCCCCAACCATAAATACCACTCTCTGAGTGGCCGACTTCCCTACCTTTGGTGGAGGGAATCACAGCACAGCTCTCTCCAAGAAAACACTCCTCACAAAAATCCTCCCTCGGTGTCCATTTCTAGATACTTTTATTTCCTCCACTGGGTGAGGAGTGTTAGACTCATAAAACTGGTCTTTGGAATTTTGATTGAAAGTCTGCATCTTGGCACCTCACTTTGGAATTTCATATCTATTGTTTTGATGCCTCAGATGCAACTTGCAATTTAGCATTTGTGACAGGCTAGTGAAAACTAAATCAAGTCACTTCCTTTTCCGTACCCTTGACGTTAATTCCTATTCAACCAAGACAATTGCCTTAGTAGAGAGGGCTATTGGCCTGGGAGTTGTAAGGAATACTACCACATCATTAGGAAAGTACTAGAGCTCACGTGGTCCCTTGGGCTTTCTAAAGAAGAAATGCGCAATTAAAAAACCTGATCAGGAGAAGCTCAATTTATGGGTTATAATAAAACAAAAAAATTTTGTGTTTTTGATTTAGGACTTTGAAGATGTGTCCATTTTGGAAGAGTACATTTAGATTAAAATCTTAAAACTACAATAAGCGGAGATAAGAAAGTAGCTAAAATTTTGTTTACAATAACATAAAATTTAAAAAATTTTATCAGTAAGGCAAAGTCACAAATGACCCATATTTGGAACTCCAATACTTACATTACTAAATTAGGTATTATTACATTTCTTTGTGAGTTTTAGAAGCAGAATTGTCTGTTTTGATATTTGTATCATGGTAGCAGGTAAAAGTCAATTAGAGAGGAATTAGCTATGTAGTTTTAATTGTACATTAGCCATATTCAATTTTGGGGCACTGGAATTAAAACAAGCAACAAAATATCATGAAGCAAGAAAGAAATAGGTTTGGGATTATCTTATGACTGCCTTCCAGTTTCCACACCCACAAAGGACTAATGTAAAAGTTCAAGTTGTCAGTTTCTATACTCCCTGTAAGAGGCTATTTGCAGTTATAGTCTCTTGTTTTACAGAAAAGTACAATAAATTAAGCAGCCAAGAGGTATAGTGAAAACCTTCTCCCTCCTCAAGAAATTATTCAGTTAAAACTTATGACATAGTTATGGAAGCAAGTCCTGAAAAAAAGAAAACTCTTTTACCCTGGAATAAAATTGTATTCTAGAGAAGTATACTGACCTCTGTAAAGAAAACTGGTAGTTATTTGTGTTAGTTCATGCAACATGTGAACTGCCCAGCAAAGAGATGGCTATGAAAGAGAATGCTTCACCTGGTTGTCACCTTTCCAGGAGGAGTAATTCCTCTGGAACCAAGAGTGGTGAAAATCAGTGGTATGCCCATCACTCGGATCCAAAGTAGGTGTGAACCAGGTTCAACATTTGCCTGTGCCAAAGTCCTCCTTACCCAAACGAAGTCAGTTCCACACCGGAAAGTGTTCTGTCCGCCACTTCTTCAAGTTGATAAAGTGACAGTAATGAACTTGGGTAAATAATTTGGGAATGAGATAAGTGTCACCGTATCACCACTGTCTTAGGCCCATTTCCTATTTTGGTGAAATAACAAGCTGTTATTGCTTTTTTAATATTGTGTGAGAGAGCATAGTATATGCTCAACTCAACTCAACTCAACCTCTCTACCTGTATTACTTACATATTTTCACAATAGAGAAAATTGCCATAGAAAACAATTTTGAGTAAATTACAGTCACCTAGCATTTGTTACAATGTCCTTTTCATCTATAATCCAATATTGGCTCCTACATATTTCAAAAATAGATTACTTTATGTAGTGGATTCCACAGAGAAAATAAAGCCTGGGGAAAAAAATGTCACTAAAAATCTTATTGATTATATTAAACCAAGAGCATGCAGAAGTTGAAAGAAGTAAAACAGAATTATCATTTAAAATGAGACAGATATAAAGACCTTGACTGGGCAATAAAATAAAAAGGAGTTGAGGTCTTTTACTTAGGTGGTACCTATTTCCACATAACAAAATATGGTGGTGCCACACTACTAAAGAAGATACATTTACTGGCATTTCTGGATTAAAAGAACCAGTTGGGTTCCACAGGCAGAAAATAATTCTGGAGGCTTAGGAAGAGGTCATGAAGCAAAGACTCAAGAGCACAAGAGGGACCACACCCCTCAGCCCTCCACACTCATTTGAGGTCCCTCTTCCATCAGCTCTTTCCTCTCTGCCTGATGACACAGAGGCTTTGTGGCCCTGTTTCTGGCAGCTCCTCACTCCTCTGGTTGCTGCACAATTTAAACCTTGGAAATGGAACCTTCCTTCCAGGTGAGCCTGGGCTCTGAACTGCTTATGTTAGGCTGGTCTGTGTTTAAGGTAACTCCACTGCCTTCCACTCAACTACCCCACAACAGACTGTGCAGATTCAGCCTTTTTCATTTCTTTACACCCACATGAATTCATCTAGTCATTCAATTCAATAAAGGTTCATTGATCACCTCCCATGTGCCAGGCACTGTGCTAAGGCACGGGAGAAGGAAATGAGAACAGACCGATTTCCCACTCGCATGGAATGTTGTTGTGGTGGGTAACATGAGAGGCAAGCAAACAAACTCACAAATATATCATATGTCCAGTGAGATAAATGCTATGAAGTACAATTAAACCAATTAAGAGAGTACAGAGATGGAGAGGGGGCTTCTATTTGGTATGAAGTGGTGAGAATAGGCCTCCCCGATTAGGGGACGTTTGAGCAGAGCATGGGACCTGGCTACACACCACCTGTCCCCTCCTTGGATGCTAACAGATTCCATGCTGGCCCTTGTGATTTGCCTGCTATAGGCCTAAGATATCGGGCCTCCCCAAACTCAGCTGAAATGCCAAAGTGCAGGGCCTTGTTTCCTGAGCAACTGCCAGTGGGGCTAAACGATACAATTCAGAAATGCAGAGAATTTAATTCCCCCTGAATGAACTTTGACCAGTGGGACACTGGTCATTGGAAGAGACTGGAGGATGCTGAACAAATGAACTTCCTCTCCCTTTTCCCCTCTAATGGATTGTTCCAGTACACAGTTTCTCCATCCAGCCTGTCCTGAGTCAACCTGTGTGACCAAGCCTGTGCCTTTACTGAGTGTTACAGGTTGGATTGTGTTCCCCAAAAAGATATGCTGAAGTCTTAATCCTGGTACCTGTGAATGTGGCCTTATTTGGAAATGGGATCTTTGTGGTCATTAGGGTGGCCAATAATCCAATATGACCGGCGTCCTTATAAAAAGAAGAAAAGACAGAGATGCACGGGGAGAAGGTGGCCACATGATGACTGAGAGATTGGAGTGATGCATCTACCAGCCAAGGAACACCAAGGACTTCCAACCAACTCCAAAAGCTGGAAGAGGAAAGGAAGGACCCCCTACAGATTTCAGAGGGCATGTGGCCCTGCCAACATCTTGATATTGTAAGTCTAGCCTCCAGGACTGTGAGACAATAAAATTCCTATTGTTTTAGGCAACCCAGTTTGTGGTACTTTGTTACTGCAGCCCTGGGAAACTAATACACTACGTGACCAGCTGTGTTGGACTGTACCCCCCCCCCAAATAAAAGCACTAACATCCCTTCCTGGGGCTCTGTTTTCCAGAGAATGGTGACTATGACAACCAGGGACCTGAATAAAGTGATGGAGGTATTAGATATTAGGAGATGGGGCTTTTGAGGACAGAGATTCCAGGCAGGGGGAAGAGCCAATGTAAAGGCCCTGCCTGAGGTGACAACAGGCTTGATGTGTTAGAGAAACAGGACAGAAACCAGGGAGTTTGGGACGTGAACAGGGGAAGAGTGTCAAGAGATGAAGTCAAAGAAGGAGCCAAGACACCATCCCTAGGGCCTTATGGACCATGGAAAGGACTTTGGATTTTTTTTATCAATATATTATTGACACATAATTTACATATAGTAGTCAAATGAACAACTCTTAAAGGTATGGTTTTATGGAATTTTGTTACATGTTGCCATGGTCTGAACGTGTACCCCAAAATTCATGTTAAAACCTAAGTTCTATCCCTATGGTGGTGGTATTAGGAGGTGGAGCTTGGGAAGATGATTAGTCATGAAGGCAGCTATTTCACAATTTGGGCCATTATAAAAGAGGCCCAGGGCCGGCTGAGTGGCGCGGTGGTTAAGCGCTGGCTTGGGAAGCCAGTGGCCCTGGTTCGGTCCCACATAAGAGGGCCAGTGACACTGCCCATAAAATAAAATAAAATAAAATAAAATAAAATAAAATAAAATAAAATAAAATAATAAAATAAAATAAAATAAAATAATAAAATAACATAAAATAAATAAAATAAAATAAAATAAAATAAAATAAAATAAAATAAAATAAAATAAAATAAAATAAAATAAAATAAAATAAAATAAAATAAAATAAAATAATAAAATAAAATAAAATAAAAAAAATAAAATAAAATAAAATAAAATAAAATAAAATAAAATAAAATAAAAAAAATAAAATAAAATAAAATAAAAATAAAATAAAATAAAATAAAATAAAATAAAATAAAAATAAAAATAAATAAAATAAAATAAAATAAAATAAAATAAAATAAAATAAATAAAAACATAAAATAAATAAAATAAAATAAAATAAAATAAAATAAATAAAAAGAGGCCCAGAGGAGCTCCCCTTTCTGCCATGTGAGGCTACAACAAGGAGTGTGTTATCCAAAAGTGGGTCCTCACCATGCTGATACCCTGATCTCAGATCCCCAGCCTCCAGAACTATGACAAATAAATTTCTCTTCTTTATAAGCTACCCCGTCTCTGATATTTTGTTATAGCAGCCCGGATGGACTAAGACACATATGTATAGCCCACATATTCATATGTGACCACTATCTAGATCAAATCTGAAACATTTCCATCACACCTGAGAATTTCCTCCTATCTTCCAATCAATGCAATTTACCAATCCTGAGGTAACCACAACTCTCACTTGTATCACCATAGATTTGTTGTACCTGTTTTTGAATATCATATAAATGGAACCACATATTATATACTGCTTTTGCTTGCAATAATGCTTGAGAGTCATCCAAGTTGCTGTGTATATATACGTCAAGTATTTTTATTGCTGCATAGAATTCTATTGCCTGTATATACCACAATTTGTTTATCCATTCTCCTGCTGAAGAATATTTGGGTTATTAGTAATTTAGGCCTATAATGAACAAAGCTGCTAAGAACAGGTATCTGCTCTTCTATTTTTGTACATATGCAATCATTTCTCTTGGTATAACCCTAGTAGTGTGCTCTTGGGGCCAATACGGGCAGGTTTACGTTAAGGTTATTAGTTTTTCAAAGTGGTTGCACCATTTTATATTCTCATCAGCCATGCATGAGTGTCCTAGTTACCAAACATTCTCACTGACACTTGGAATTGTCACTCGTTTTAATTTTAGCTCTTCTGGTGTGTGTGTAGTGGTATTTCATTGTGGTTTTAATATGCATTTTCCAGATGACTAATAATGAGTTCCTTTTCATATGCTCATTAATCACTTCGATATCTACTTTTATAAAGTACTTGCTCAAGTCTTCTGTCCCCATTTTATGCTTTTGTTAAGACCACATCCCATTTCCGAAAGCTGTCTTAGTTTTCTATTGCTGTATCATAACCAATTACCCTAAACTAATAGACCATCATTATCTCACATCATCTCTGAGGGTCAGGAACCTGAGAGCACCTTAGTTGTGTTCTGGCTCAGGGTCTCGGGTTGCAGGGAGAGGTGGGTCCCGGCTATAGTCAGAGCCAGGCTCTCCTGGGGCCAGAGACTGCACTTCCAAGCTCACTCACCTAAGCTTCATTGTGAGGAAATGTATGGTTTTTGTTAGGCTGGTGAAAAGATTAAGGACCCCCTACCACTCTCATTGACCTCTTGCTGCCCAGGATCTCAGTTAAAAAAAAAAACCTCGGGGCCGGCCGAGTGGCGCATTGGTTAAGCGCTGGTTTTGGGATGCCAGCGGCCCCGGTTCGGATCCCACATGAGGGCCAGTGACACTGCCCTCTACAGCTAACAACAGCTCCACCTGGAGCTGGGCTGGGTGAGCCCCGGTGATGGTGTGGGCTGCAGCCCCTGCTGCAGTGGGCTGCCATAGGCTACAGTGAGTGGCCCGCAGCCAGCGTGAGCGGCTGGCAGCCAGCGTGAGCTGCCAATAGCCGCAGTGAGCGACATCCAGAGGCCGGCGACCGATCTGCCTCATCCGGGAAGAGCGCAATGACGATACCAACAGTGAAGCAACATCCTCCGCAACTAGACTGAAGAATAAAAAGACAGCAACTTGTCTGTTCCCCTTCCCCGATTCCCCAACGCTGTTCCCCTCCGCCAATTCCCCAAAAAAAATCTAAAAAAAAAAAAAAAAAACCTCATCTAAAGGAAGAAATGATGGCAAAGAGAAACCCAAGGTCCCACAACTAGTTGCAGGGGAGGGGGCAAGGAAGAGGTAAAGGGATGTTAGAAATCTAAAAATATTCAGGCTCAAAAAAAGGTACCTATTTGAAATAGCTCACTTTTATTAAGCTCCCACTACTTCACTAGCAGGTTAAAAGAACAAATCAGGGCAAAGTGTTTCTACCCCTCCGAGAATGGGCATTTGACCCAGCAACCTCACCTGTGGAAATCTCTACCAACATTAGAATCCACAGTATGGAAAAAGCTACATACAAAAATGCTTCATTGAAGGTGATTCATTAGAAATCTAAATTATGGAATTGTTCAGAGACAATACATAATCCCTCAAAAGAATACCAAGAAATTATGAAAAGTGATCATTATGAGTGCTTGAGATATAATGGTACAGGAAATGCTTAGGACAGAATATTAAGTGGAAAATTAGATGAAAAATATTACAGTGGGATATCATTTATGTATGCACATAGGAAAATACTGGAAAGGAAAAGTATATCTATATTAGAAATAATAGGGTAAAGTGTAAATGCCCTCCCTACTTCCTAAATTTTCTGTATAATTTTATAATTAAAAACATCTAAAATTGTCAACTGCATCCCTACCTTAGACACTGAATTTGATCAAATAAAAATTAGATATAAATTATCTTATTTCTTTCTCAATTTATTTATTTTTCTCAACTTTTTAATTTGAAAATTTTCAAACCTACAGGAAAGTTGTACAACTAGAACAATGCCTGTATATCTTCCACCTACATTCACCAACTGTTGCCACATTTGTTTTATTTCTCTATGTATAACACACACAGTTATGTTTTGCTCTGAACCATCTGAGTAAAAATGGCAGACATTTTGACCCCATGGTCTTAAACATTATAGCACATATATCTTTTAAGAACATTCTTCTACCTTTCCCTACAATTATCACACTCAAAAAACTTAACATTGGTATAATCCTATTATCTAATATAAAGTTTATGTTTATTCCTCCAATAGACCAAAACATCATCATCTTTGTCTTTTGTTTATTTGGTTGGTTTTAATCCAAGATTCACTGAAGATTGTACATTGCATTTAGCTGTTATGCCTCTTTAGTCTCTTTTGATCTAAAACAACCTCTTAAGAGTGTTTTTCTTTTATATTTCCTTCACAGCATTGATATTTTTAAAAGACTCTAGGCCAATTATTTTTCAGAAATATCCTTCAATTTAGATGTGTCTGTTTCCTCTGGCTTAGAAACTACCTGAATTTCTTGGTTAATTTATCAGTCTTATTTGGCATTGAAAATATGTTACTCCTTTCAGTATCCTGTGAAAACAGAAACTCTGATATGTTTGTTTAAAAGATGAATCTGAGATTTTATTTGGGTCCAATATTAGCTGGACTCAGGTATGTGTATCTGAACTTGATCATTTTGTCATCTAGAAAATAGTAACTAAGAACATGTCACTTGAGAGCCACTGTAACTCTAATTCCCACAGCAGAAAGTAGGGTCCTCTCTGCTTTTTAACCACCTACACCTATATCAAGGGAATGTTTCCTACTCTTTGTTTCTTTGTATTTATTAGGCCAGTCTGTCTGTAAGCCAAATAGGGCATCAGTTGGTCACACATTTAAAGATACCAGGACACAATCCTAAAGGATAAAATCATCTACTTTGTCACTGCTCAGGTAGCAGCAGAATGTCTGCCTTCAAAATTGTTTTACTAGAACTAGAATTTCTTAGTCCTGATATCTCAACTACACAAGCAGAGGGAAGTCTACATTTCATTTATAACTTGGTCCATCAAGGCTGCCAATGAATCACACAATTCATATAAATAAGAGTCATGGCAAAGATGTTGCCTGAATGGGACGTGCCTCTTTCTTGAGACTTACAAATCTGGGTTATATTATATTTCTAGGAACAGCCTACTGGATACATCCAAGGGTAATGGCTTAACTCCAGGGATGATGCAGTTTTTTGAAATCACGCCATCGCTCTTACCTCACTTGCCCACAGCAGTTATTGCTAATCAATTACAGTGTTCTTTTCTATTAGCCTGGACTCTGCCTCAGAAAATTTCCCAGCACAGCACGACAGCCAGCCATTAACCATAATTTGGAGTCAATGCATTAGATGAGCTCTTTATAACACTTACTAGAAAAAGGAATATTTTTCTAAATCTCTAGTTTTTAGCTTCTCAACTTCACCTGCATATGAATGGCAAGGGCCTCGAACAGTAGTTCCTATGAATGACCTACAGATAACTGGTAAACCTGGTAAAAAAAAAAAAAAATCTCATAATCAGAGAGTGTTGAAAATGTGATTGGACAAGGGAAGGAAAGGAGATTGTGTTAGTGAGCGTTGGCTATTTGTTGTGACAAACTGAACTCAATCTATATAATAGCTGAAGCACAACAGAAGTTTATTGCTTGCTCATGAAATAATCCAATTGTTTCCAGGTTGGTGAGATGGGAGTATGTGAGCTCCATTCTATGCAGCCATTAGGAATCCAGGCTGATGGGGGCTCTGCCATCTTAAACACTTGACTTACCAGATCACTGTGGGCATTGGCATTTGGCTGGTGTAAGAGAAAGAGCATGGAGGAGTGCCATGTGACAGGCTTGTATTGGTCAAGACTGAAAGTGGCTCACAAAAATATTGCAATATTCTATTGGCTGGAACACAGTTGCATGGCTATACCAAACTGTAAATTGAGCTGCAAACTGTAGCTTATGGCAGGGTAAACTCTTTCCAATAGCACTAAACTATAGAAGGGAGCATAAATGTTTGGTGGTCAGCCAACCATTTCCCACAAAGAAGGACTTTTCCTTCAAACTACATGGCTTCTTGTAGGATAGGGGAATGGTGACAGCACTCAAGTGCACCTAGCAGTATGCTAGGCATAATATTTGTCTGAGCCTTTTAATATTCCCAGCTGGTCTATGACTCAGTCAAATATAAAGATGAAATTGATAGTAGTGAAAATAATTAACCCTGTAATGTGTTACTGAAAAATTTGTGGGATTTTACTCTCTATGATATCTTTAAGATACAATAAGAGTTCTACTTGTAGCTGGGATGTAGAGAGCAAACAAGAACATTATTCCTACCATAGAAATAAAAAAAACTACAGATAAAATGCAAAACCATTTTTCATGAACCATCCAATAGCTGCAACCAGGTAACCTAAAACCCAAAGCCTCCCTAAGAACAGATGATGTGAGCTCTGGCACACCTTTGGTAGAACACAGAAAGAAGAGATGCTGACTGCCAAACAAACAAGAATTCAGCTAAAATTTCTACCAAATTGCCGAAGTCTGTCTTTGAGCTACTGTGACAGTATAGGACCTCCGGGAGCCATAGACACAAGGGGAGTTCATACTCATAAGCTCTTCTCCACAGATCTCCATTGAGTGCTCATGAGAAAGATTGGGGTCAAGGCAAGAGCTCAGAGAGGGTCTTCCTCAGTGATCTAGGCCTGGAGGAGTACAGTTGCTGTGGGAAAGTCACAAAGCCTAACATACGTGTTTGCCTCAGGAACAAATGCTCAAGCCACTTGGCGAGGGGCAGAAACTCTGTACCCTCAGGGCAAGTGACAATCCATTGCAGCTACGGAAAGGGTAAAAGAAAAAAACCTTACCAATGTTGGAGGTGTGAGCAACAGTCCTGGGTTCACAATCCTTTACCAATGCAATCAGAAGTCTTATAACACTAGGAAGATGCAGGAAAGTCCCATACAAGACTCACCAGAGATTGAAAGAAGTTTTGCTGCCATGGGAAAAAGAGGCAGGATCACTTAGGGGCCTTCCCCTGAGGATCACTTCCCCAGGAACATAAGAAGACTTACGTTGGGACAGCGCAACACCCAGCAACACTGAGTCACAAGTAATAGCAGTCTGCTCCTTGAGGATAGGCAAGAGTATGAAGAGAGAGACGCCTTTTGTGGTATAAGTACAGAGAAAAGGCTAAAAGCTAAGGGTAGAGCTGAACATTGAGAACAACTGTCTGGTATCTAAGCCCCAAACTAAATACAAGTTAATGCTGTTAAGATTTAAAGCAATTGGTCTCCTGAAGTTAACCATAGCAACAACAAAATCAGTTCAACTGCTAACTAGATTAATGCAACCCCCCACACAGACAGAGCCGAGCAGAAAAAGAGGCATGCCATTTCCTGACATAAATCCCATTTATCTCAGTCCCTAGTGTCCTACATACAATGCTTGATGTTCAATTAAAAAATAAGACAAATAAGGAAAAACAACCTACTGCCTTGAGATAAAATAATCAACAAAACTAGACCCAGAGATGACTCAGATGCTGGAACTATCAGACAAGAAATTTAAAATAACTGTTAATATGCAAAAGGCTTTGGTGGAAAAGGTAGACAATATGCATGAACCAGTATGAAATTTCAGAGGAGAAATGGAAACTATAAAAAAATATGTAATGGAAACTCTGGAGATAAAGCAAGATGAAACAGAGTGAAACAAAGATTTCTTATATACAACACCAAATGAAAACCCACTGAGACAGTACTTACCTATCAGAATGTATAAACTTAAAAAGACTGACTATGCTACATACTGGCCAGAATTTGGAGCAACTAGAATTCTTATACATTGCTGATGAGAATACAAAATGATACAGCCACTTTAGAATATAGTTGGCAATTTTTATAAAGTTAAATGTACTCTTTCAATATGATCTAGACATCCTTTCTTAGGTGTTTACCCAAGAGAAATAAAAATGTATGTTCACCCAAAAACCTGTATGCGAATATTTATAGTGACTTCATTCATAATCCCCCAAAGCTGGAAACAACCAGTTGCCAATGCAGCCATTGGTCAATGAATAAACAAAGTGTAATATATCCATACAGTGGAATACTACTCAGCAGTAAAAGCATTGATATTCCCAGTAACTTGGATAAATCCCAGGTGTTTTATGCTAAGTAAAAGGAGGAAAAAACCAGAAGAGGTACATACTGCAGATTACTGGCTGCCATATTGGAGGCTGGCAACCACAGGCAGGGATCTCTGCATTTGCAAATAAATACAAGTACTCCAACCCATAATCAGGTTGTAATCTCATTGAATTGTAAAGAATTATTTCATGGAACTGAAAGGAACAGAAAACATTGATGGAGTTTTGTTCCAAATAAACAGAAAGTGTATCTTGGCAACGTGAGAATACCACTTTAGTTATCTGGACGCAGAATCACGGTTTATCCAAGGTTTATTTTTACTTCTGTATTTTAGATTTATTCAACTGATGAATATGAATAAAGGCCTATTTTATATTATCACAGGTAATAAGTACATCTGAAAAACACACCCTTTGAACACACATATATGTTAATTCTAGCAATATGAAAATAAATTATTTATTAAGTCAGAAGATTATTCAACCTAACCAGACATTTTAATAATAAGTATATATTTTATCCAAGCATATAGAAATGGTATAGACTGAGAAAAGTGAAGGTGAATGTATATGCCAAGGAAACACTTTTTTAAAAAAATCAAAGCCCTACTTCTAACATAGTTTCACATTCTTTTTAATGAGTATATCATCTACACATCCATCTTTCTACATTTCCTAAATCTCATGGCAGGTTGTCAGTTTTGTTCATTTTGCTATTGGATTGAATTTTTCAAAAAAAAAATTTATAAATGCCTCATAAATGTGTGGCACTTTTAAAATAGAGGCTAAAAATCCTTATAATAATAGTGAAATGTTCTCTAGTGCCTTAAAAATTATTAATCACAATTTCGATATTCTAGATTGTAATATACGCATTCATTAAATACCTTAGAAAAACAGTGTGATAGTTTTATTCATCTCATCTCTAGATCGCTAAAAAGAATGTTCATTAAACAACTGAAGTTCAGCCTTTCAATGGATCTTAAATCAAATCCAATTTAAAAATGATTATGACCTTCTCTGAATTTTCCCATTACGCTCTAGTTTTACCATACTACTTGTTGGGCAACCAGTTCATATGTAACAACTTCTTTCTACTTTTCTTATGGAAATAAACTTTCACTCAAAGATGGAAAAGTATCAAAAGACTGCCATGCTGTTTTGTTTACCTCATGTCATCCCCTACTGGTTTAGTACCCAGTCAGAAAGGTTGCAGTTCCTTGAGGAAGGCAGTGGTCACATAATGGTTCAAGTTCCTATGAAGATCTCTCATAGAACAGACTGGAAAACTTCTTAGCCAGGCTGCCGGGGTTTCCTAAAAAGTTTAGATAAACGTAAAATACATTGTGGATCTCAGAGGTCTCTACATTAGTCTTCAAGCTGGGGTTGGCGTATGTCAGGTCGTTTAAAGGGAATTAATTTCCAGGTCCTCAAATTCTGTATTACTCACATATAAATCTGATCTGCCTGAGAACACATGTTTGATCAAGACATTGAGTCTGGTCTTGTTCCCAACTCCTTTTTCCTTGTCACCTCTACTGTATTTCATAAAACAAAGGCAAACTCGTCTGGAATCCTACTATGGGGCCTGGCCCTCGGTATAAGCGCTTACAGAGAAGCTGCCTGGATCAAAGCACTGGTTTGTGACTCAGCTGTATGATTTCAAGAAAGATGAGATGAAAATTCCCACCATTAAAAACCCTGTGCAAAGTAACATACATTGTATGTTAAGTTCCATGTAAACTACCGACAGGTTTAATAAATAAAAACATACACTTACCTTGTTGTTTTTCTATTTGTTAGAATTTATTACAGAGGAATACGAAAATAAATGACTGTCCAAGGGTTCTAAAAGATAATTCAGGATCTCAGAGGTTTAAGACAATAGCTTCTGAATATCTCTTTTAAGCCTATTTCTGTTACTGTCGCAATCTGCCTATATTTTAGATAAATAAGCACATAAATATTCTTTTAACAATAATAAAAATATAAGATAGTCAGTAAAGAATTTTATAAGTTTAGTTTTCTAAATCTATAATTTCTGCCCCTCTTTTTGGAGAGTTCTTAACAGGCTTCTAAGTTTCTTTATAGATACATAATACGCCTGAATCTCAATTCTTATTCTATTACCTAGTGACACTAATTTTGGTTTCTTCATTAAGAAAATGAGATATATTTGTTTAGTCACACATTTAACATAAAAATTATTCAGCATTTTCTGTGGACCTCACCTGTGATAAACCACTGGGCAGAGAAGCTGTGTCAACTTACATGGGAATGTAAACTGTGGAGGCGGGGTGTAGGGATGGGGTTCAGAGATGAAATAAATGTAGTGCCTTGGAGCTAAACAGTCCAGACGCAGGTCTGGAAGTTCTGGAAAGAAACTGAAAGCCTATATAGTTCCTTATGTCAGTCACAAGAGACATCTTTAAGTAGCTATTAATACTAAACATTTCTGGGACTAATTGTCCAGGCAGTGAAGACAATTGCAGAAATTGAACAATAAAAGAAAACGTCAAGTCAATTTTGGCATAAGTAAAAACTCCAGGCTAGGCTTAAAGATGATGATCTCTAAAGTCACATTTTAAATGCAGGGGAAAATTTTAGTTATATGGTAAAAGTAAAAATTTTAGTCATGCTGACATCAGCCAGCAGTTGGACTAAATAATTTCCAGTATCTCTTCCAACAATAGGCTTGTGTCAGAAGGTCACATGCCAAGCACAGGTTTAAACTAATTCAGTTACATGACGGTAATTGCTTGATGCTACCAGATTCTCCACCACAATGTGGTTATACGACTAATCCAGCTGAGAATTAGAACATTTTTGGCTTCTGATGGGGATACTTATCATCCTTCAAAGTTGGCAGTGAAGAGTAGGGCAGGGCAAAAATAAAAGGTTGAGAACCACCTATGTGTAGCGTGACAGTTTTTGGACAATTTCACTAGTCTCTGGCACCTCCAGCAGAGGGCAGGCAGGTATAGGGAACAGAGAGGAACCATGCATTTCTGTTTCATTTACAGTCCTTGTTTTGCACTGTAATGAGGGACCATAACAATGGCCGTGCAAGCTGAAAACTATAAAACAATCTTAATAATTGATGGGAAAATTCTAATTGTTCCATGACCTTTAAAATGTTTTGTCAAAATATTAAAACTCCTTTACTGTCAGAAATATATGGGGAAAGAAAATAGTAAAATTGCATTTATTTAGTACACTGCAATTTAAAATATTAGAAATGTTGAGAGTATAAGTATTCTATTTCTTTGTGGGGAAAAAAAACTTATCAAAGAGTACTTTGAACAGTGTTTGCCTTCTTCTCTTGGTAAAGCTTATAATAGGAAACAAGCATCTTTTTTATGTCTTGGCTAATTTCTAAACTTAGATCAGCTTCCAACAAGTTATCCTTTGCACTTTCAGTGTCACTATCTCCAAAAGGTCCTTTAGCAGCTCTTTGAGATTTGTGCTCTGGAAGAATATATCACACACACAGTTCCAACAACTAGCCGCTCTTCAGATACCAAAGCCATTGCCCCCAGATATTCATGGATTTACAAATCCCCACCAATCCCTGCTCTGAGTGCACCTGTTGACTCCTACCTACACCGCCCATGACTAACTCCTCCACAACAGCCTTACACAGTGTGTCCTCACTTAATGTCATTGATTGGATCTTGGGAACTGTGACTTTAAGCTAACTAATGTATAAGAAAACTAATTTTACCACAGGCTAATTGATGTAAACAAGAGTTAGGTTCCTAAGGTATATTTCTGGTCACAAAAACATCACCAAACTTCTAAATAAGGACCCAAAACACTTCTAATTTAAACATTGAAATAAATGTGAACTATGCATACATTTAAGAAAGATGAAAAAAAATAAGTATGATCATTATTTTCCAACCTGCTTATCCCAGTTTAGGGCCACAGGTGGCCGGAGCCTAGTCCAGCAGCTGAGGGCATAAGGCAGGCACCCACCCTGGACAGGACCCCCTGACATCCCAGGGCGCACACACACTCACACCCATGCCCACTCAGTTCCGGACAATGCAGTCACATCAGTTAACCTAATGGGCACATCCTTGGGATGTGGGAGGAAACCCGAGAACCCAGAGAAAACCCACACAGACATGGGGAGAAGGTGTCAACTCCACACAGACAGTGGCCCCGGAGAACTGATCTTTTTTTTTTTTCCTCATCAACATTATAACTAACCAATATTGAACAAAACGATGTCATTCAAAGACCTGCTGTACAATCTCAAGTAGTCATTTGTGGGGCCGGCCGAGTGGCACGGTGGTTATCTGGCTTGGGAAGCCAGAGGCCCCGGTTCGGTTCCCACATATGAGGGCCAGTGACACTGCCTTCAAAAAAAAAAAAAATCAAGTAGTTATTTGACTGAATTCATTGGGACAGTTGCCACCTTACTGACAAATTTCTATCAAAGTCAGGTTTTTAAGTTTTTTTAATCAAAAAAGATTATGTGCTCTCTATCAAGACTGTTTGTAGGGACTTTGACATGCAAATATGGATAGAAATATCAGAATAGCTGGCAGAGCATAGAACGCTTGTGTCTGGGGAGCAGAAACTGGAGGGTAAAACAAAGGGCTGATGTTTTTTGTTATAATCCATGACTTCTTAAACTATGTGCATCTATTACTTTGTTACAAGTGAAAATTAAATTTAAAAGGAAAAGCAAAATGCACATTTATTTCCTCTGAAATAGGGGGACGATATTCAGTGAAATTGGGTAACTGTTCATGGAGCATTTAGTATATGCCAAGTGCTATGCTAGGTTCCCGGGAAACACATCCGACAAGAAAGAAGTCGCACCTGCAGACTGGTCACCGCCACCTGAATCTTTCCCACAGAATCTGAGTGGTCCCATAGGATGAGAGTCCATTGCACTGCTTTTAACTTTCACAATCAGCGTGTAAAAACAAATTAGGCAAGGTCTGTATTCAAAATCAAGTGTCTTAAAAAAACTATGAATGATTCCGTTACCTCTTTGCAGGAATTGAGGAATGCATTTCCAAACCCCAATTTATTTACAGCTCAGAGTCAATGAGAAGCTCTAGTTTTACACAGCTGAATCTCCTGATAATTACTCTTGATAATGAGTAAGTTTTCCATGCAATTTATTAAGTTCTGTGCTCATATCCTAATTTTTATTCTCTCATAGAAAATGGTACATGTATCTCGCCATAAAAATCGCGTGTTTTGGGCCGGCCGAGTGGCGCAGTGGTTAAGCACTGGCTTGGGAAGCCAGCGGCCCCGGTTCGGTCCCACATATGAGGGCCAGTGACACTGACCTCAAAAAAAACAACAACAAAAAAACCAAACGCGTATTTTAATGTCTAGCCATTCAACTGCAACAACCAGAAATGAAATGTTTCTGTTATTATGACTACTATAATTTTTCAATAGTTGAATACCAACAAATTCTGGGGATGTGAGACATATCCTAATGCATAAAGGTTTCTGAAATATTTTTAAAGTTCCTAAAACATTAAAATATGCATCACTCACACAAAAGATGAACTCTCTAGAGCAGGCGTGGGGTGAAGGTGCCCTCTTCAAATCTCACCCCTACTTGCATCTGTTTAGCACCAGCCCCTCTGATTGCGTCCCTTCTCACCGTCCCACATTAGAATCACATGGGAGCTTCAGGCTTACTTGGTCATGGGAGGAGCCGGGTCACATGTGTTAATAAGTCCACAGGTGGTTCTGATGTGCAGGCAGGCTTGAGAACCATAGCATAAAACAGTGGCTTTCAAAGTGTGGTCCCTGGACCAGCAGCATCAGCATCACCAGGGAACTTGCTACCAGTGCAAATCCTGAGGCCGACCCAAAATTTCTGTGGGTAGAGCTCAGGAATCTACATTTTAACAAGCCCTGCAGGTGACTCTGGTGCATACTAAAGTTCAAACAATTAAGACTTAAAAGAATAGAAGAACAGGAATTGTCAGGAGTAGAGAGAGCTAAGGAATGAGGAAGAATAAACAGAGCCAGGTGGGCTCTCCTGGAGTGCACGTAGGAAGCTCAACTTTACTCAGGATTGATCATACCTTGGTGAAGAGAGTTACACTAGCAAACTAGCCTGAACCTACATTGTGTGTGTGTGTGTGTGTGTGCGTGTGTGTGTGTGTGTGTCTGTGTGTGTGTGTGTGTCTGTGTGTGTGTTTGCAGGAGGTGAGAGAGATTCTTGGGAGAGAGAAAAGGAAGGAGCAGGAAAATGATCAGCAGTCTGGTGAGCATGAAACTTAGCTCTAAAAGTTTGGTAGAACAAAGTGGGCAGCACCCATGCACCCTGCATCCAGCTATACATAAACAGAATGCAAAATTAGGAAGCAGTTCACCTAGCTCTTTAGGGGAGACCCTGACCACATTTCTTCACAATAGTTTGGACTCCCTAGAGGCAGAGATGGGGTCATTCATCTCATGCCTAGACTGTACTTCAAAATGAACAAATGCTGAAATTCTGATCATTTTATAGGGTTTCCGGCTTTCCAGTGAGGTGCTCTGGTAATTGCCATGGTAAGTCCCTTTGGACAATATTCTAAATTCTCTTCATTGGCAAGTAGCACATGGTGAAGTTCCACGATGCAGGTTTTGCTAAAATCATAGCTGTGACAACGTGCCATTTGAATGAGATATAAACAGTGCAACTCCTGTTGAGAGGAGCCAGTACCTTGGAAATGAGGATGTTTCTTTCATCATCTGATCTCAAGACACGGATTACACATATTTATTGGAAGATTAAGTCACACTACTTGTTTTTAAGTGGATCCCCCACCTTGGGGAGAACCTAATTTAATTGTCAGAGTTAATTAACATCTCTAACTATCTCAGGAGACTATTTTAATTAGCAGAAACATTTGGAGTTAAACTTGCAATCTAGAGCATCAGTGCTCATCGTATTCTACAGATGAGGAGGACACTGGCTCTATCAATCATGGCTGATGTGGGGAGTGCTGTGCTACATCTAGTCAAAATCCACAGAAGAAATATTCTTGCAATGGCACAAGTTCATGAAAGCTGGATGTTTGCAGGAGAAAATAATGGCAGGAATCTACCTGGATAGTTTGCCAGCAAATTTAAAGCTAAATGCAGTACTTAATTCTGTGGCGTTTCTCTGGGACTCTACAGACAGGGCCAACCACAGATCTTGGGGAACTGGGCACATAATTATTTGTTGACTTAATGATTTTGGCCCAGTAGGTTTTCCCTGCTGACATTTGCAAATGATAGAACTAGATATCTTTAAGTCACAGAATGAGTAGTAGTAAAGCAAAGAAACCTTCTCTGTTGACGTAATGTCGTTGCCAGAATAAATTGAGAAATGTGCTCTTAAACATCTTCAGCAACAAGTTTACCAGTTTAACAAACACAGGATAAGTGGATTCATATTAATAAATAAGTGCTTTTAGTAAAGAAACTTAAACACTAATTGGGGGCCGGCTGAGTGGCGTGGTGGTTAAGCGCTGGCTTGGGAAGCCAGTGGCCCTGGTTCGGTCCCACATGTGAGGAGAGAGTGACACTGCCCTCAAAAAAAAAAAAAAAAAAAAAACACCACTAATTGGGGTTGAGGTAGGGGAATAAATTAGAATTTATTGTATAACTTATGAATTTTTGGTTGATTGGTAATAATGTCACCACTCTTTCTCTTCCTTATATATTATTTATATTTAAAGATGTGTAATACTCTAGAATAATTCCAGATATACAAGGATATTTAAATGTCATGAATAAGTAGTTTTGTGGAAGATACTGAGAAACTCCACAGGACTCCTTATAAATGATGTTGATTGGAAGAATTTTAACAGCACACACACACACACACACACACAAAATAAAACAATAATACTAAATTTACTTTCTGTATAGAAATTGAAGAAATGTTACAGATAGTTGGAGTGTATGAATGCGAAGAAAATAAATCAACCAGAATATTATTAAATACTAGTATGATGCCATGTGATCACACTAAGGCATATTATGATCATTGTGTGCTTTCCCCAACAATCAACCTGTTAAGCACATTGTAAAAGCAACTAAATCAAAATGGACCACGGTCAAAGATATTCTATATAATGCTTTTTGTCAACATTGTGTAGGTTGTTATGTGGAATTCTACATCAGTAAAACATGAAAAGTAGAAGATGCTAAAATCTATTTGGTAGTTGGGCTATGTATTAGCTATCTATTGATGCATAACAAATCACCATAAAATTAGCTGTTTAAAACACCTCACAGTTTCTTGAGTCAGGAGTCCAGGTACAGTTTAGCTGAGTCTATGTAGAGGGTCTCACACATGTGCAATCAAAGTGTCAACCAAGCTGTGTTCTCATCTGCAGGCTCGAGTGGGGAAGAAGACTCTTCTAAATTTAATCAGATTATTGGCAAAATGCATATCCTTAAAGCTGATGGACTGAGGACTCTGGCTTCTTCTTGCTGCCCAGAGTTCCTATAAGCCACCTGCAGCTCCTGGGCATTGCCTGCCTGCAGTTCATTGCCACCTGGGCTTTCCCCACATGGCTGCTTACTTCATCAAGCCAGCGAGGAGCGTCTCTAGAGCAAGGCAGTCTGTAGAGCAAGTCAGCTAACCAGGCAGAGTCTTACGTGACATCACATAAATTACAGGAGTGGCACCCATCACTCTTGCCATATTCTGTTGGTTAAAAGTAATTCCCAGATACTCTCCACGTTCAAGGAGAGGGAAAAGCTTAAACCCTAGAAAGCAGGATCATGGTCGAGGGGGATGTGAGGCACGTTACAGACTGTCCACTGCAGGTCATTAATTTAATCTGCCTGAATTTCATTTTCCGCATCTGTGAAGCAGGAACCCATGGAGTCTACAAGCTCTAGCCCATGGGTTGTTGTGGCATTTAAGTGACTAGAATACAGAGCCTGATAAATAACAGGCCCTCGGGATACAACAGTTAACTCCTCTGTCCCACTCTCTTCCCTCCCTTTCCCCCACAGTGCTAGAATCTTTTTTTTAATTTCCTATATTTGCATTTTTTTAAAAAAATTAGTTCTTTGAAGAAGCTTGATCTTAATGGCTTCTGTCAAAAAACAAGATCATGATGCTAAATTCTTGCGGGACCTCTTTTGGTCTTACTATTAGGAGACTATTGCTTAATTATTAGTACAAAACATAATTTTCTTAACCCAGTGCTATGGATCAGGACCACATTTTACTCTGGAGGCTAGGGAATTCATTTCCTATAGTTGAGGGCAAAGAGAGTTAAGGAAAGAGAAAAAGCAACTAACTAGATCCCTCTGTCCTCAAACCTCTCTGCTATGGCCACCCTACAGAGGTAGGATGGATGCCCACTCAAAATTGGCTCAGATATCCAGGCTGGTGATAGCTGCACCTGCATCAAGAGGGTATGAAAAGGCTTATTTCTCACATGAGGCTTTCTGAGAACAGGGCAGGCTCCCAAGCAGGTCTAAAAGTGGCCTGAAAAAGGTCGAAGAGGGGAGACTGGCTTTGACTTTTCTTAGGGTTGAGGACTGGGGCTGGTCTAAGGGTTCCTATGTGAAAAGGGTCTTGTGTGAATTTACCTTCCTGCAGTCACCAAGAAAGGGAGTGTGTAGGCTTTCCTATCAGTTTACCCAAACATGGGATATAAAAGGAAGAGGGAGGATGAGGCTTGACAGCTGTCAGCCATCAAAACTATGACACCGTCATCAAAGCACAGAAAAGGAAAACTCTGTGCTCTTCCCTGACACTGACTTTGTTCCTTTTTGGCTTATACGAGACATACATGGGAGGAGCTGCTCTAATGCTATAGAAACATGGAAGATCTAACACTCATATAGCAGCACGTGCCAGGTACTTTCTAAGCATTTTACATATATTGACTCATTCGGTTCTCACAACAACCCTATAAGGTAGGTATACTAATATTATTTCCATTTTACAGAGAAGAAAACTGAGTCCCAGTGAAGTATCTTGCCCAAGGCCACCCCAACAGTAAATGGCAAAGCCAGAGTTTAAACTTAAGTAATGCCACGGCCGTTTCTGCACAGATATTGCTGCAATGACGCATGAGTTTATGAGACAATGGCTTCCAGCCAGCATGCCATCAACACTTCCCAGGGTGTATCCACATTCTGACTCAAGTGTAAAATGTATTTTTTCCTACCAGCACAGTGTTATGTCAGACAGGGCTGAAGGAGGGCAGAGAAGAACCTGGTGGAAGGTAAGAGGCTCAGTGTGGTGTGAGGTGGTCCTCAAGGAAAGTCCTGGGTTGCCTGAGGCAGTGAGCCTCAGGACAGAAGACAGCTCTGTCAAACACCACCCAGTGGGTGCTGAAGGGTGACCCCGGTGAATAGGGTGATCACTGTGGATGCTTTTGCAGACTCTGTGAGGCTGTCACACTGAAGCAGCAATTGTAAGTCTTGCAGACATGGTTAATATCTTGATCAGCCCTGAAGTGGACTGTAAACATTTCTAAACTTTGGAAGTGTGTAGCACACAAAGAGGTTGTGGGTTGCTATTATAAGATCCCAGGGGTTGGGCCGAGTAGCTCAGTTGGTTAAGAGTTGGCTTAAGAGAGCGAGCTCTACACCTGAAACTAATTAAAATAAAATAATAATAAATAAATAAATTAATTAATTAAAAAAAAAAGAAGAGAGCGAGCTCTGAGCAACAGGGCTGACAATTCGATTCCCACATGGGCCAGTGATGCTGCGCCCAAGCTGAGCTGTCCCTGAGCTGGCAGCAGGTGGCAGGATGGCTCAACTGGTGTAACAAGAAGATTGTCGATTCCATGGTGGGCTACGCCTGCCTGCAACTAAGACTGAACTCGGGCACCTTGAGCTGAGCTGTCGCCCGGATGGCTCAGTGGATAGAGCATGAGCTCTTTTTTAAAAAATAATTAATTAATTAATTAATTAATTAGTTTCAGGTGTACAACACAGTGCAATAGTTATACATTTTACCCCTCAAAGTGACAACTCCCCACCCCCAATTCGCCACCCCACTCCTGCCCCCCATATCATATATATCTATTACTCTTTCTCTGACTCTCTTCCACAGTATAATCCACATCCCATGACTATCTATATATATTCAATTACAGTTGGTATACAAACCTCCGCTTCAGATATACAGTGCAGTGATCAAACCTCTACTCCATGCATGAAATGGTCTCCCCAACAAGACATGTGACCATCTGACACCCCACAAAATATTTACACAATTATTAATTATATTCCCCAAACTGTCTTTCATATCCCTGTGGCAATATCGTAGTTGCCAATTTTTGCTGTCTAATCCCTTCCCCTTCTCTCTCATCCCCACCCCCCTCCCAACTAGCCACCCTGTATTTCCTCTATATCTATGAGACAGTTTCTGCTTACATTGCTTATTCGTTCAGTTTTTCAGATTCCACATATGAGCTCTTAACAACAAGGCTGCTGGTTCGACTCCCACATGGGATGGTGGCTATGTCCACCCACAACTAAGATTGAACACAGCATCTTGAGCTTAGAGACCACGAGCTGCTGACGGGAAGCCAGATGGCCACTGGCACCCTCCACAGTGAAGATCAAAGAACAACAACTTGGTTGGTCCTCTCCCCCAATCCCCCAACACTGTTCCCCTCCCACAATTCCCCAATAAAATCTTTAAAAAAATTAATAGGATCAGATTAAGTATGCTGAATTCAACCTGGTTTCCAACAGACCCATCTGTGTTGCTGCCGTCTTTCTGGTTTCTGTTTTGCCTCTCATCTCAGTTTTTTTTCCTCTCCCCATTTTTTTCTATAATAACTTCAACTTAGAAGACAAATATGTTGAGAAACAATGAGCAGCAATTTCACGGCCTATTGGTCCTATTTCTACTGCAAATACTCTGACCTGCTTGTGGACCCTCTGGTGTCATCACTGATCCACACCTTCCTAGTACATACAGCATATTGGGTTATGAAAATGTCTTCTGTCCTCCCTTTCTCCAAGAGTTCATCTTGTTCAAATGACAAGGCTCTTTGGGTATGGTAATTTGGGGAAGTTACAAACTCAAAGGCATCAATTCAAGAGGAAAAAAAACACCTTCATCCTTAAAGACACACCTTACTGGTAATGATATTTGAAAGTTTAATTATTATTATTTTAGGTAGAATTGTCTTAAAAAGGTATGTGAAAGACTGTCAGGATTTTACATTCTACACACTAAAGCTAAATTTTGTAAGGAGGTCTCCCTCCAGCTTGCCTACAGACCCCACTTCTGGTGAGCCAGACACTCAGGAGAAGCCAGGCTAGCCATTGCATCTGTGCTTGGAAATACCATCTGATAGACCTGGATTTTAGGAGGTTCTTCTTCCTTTGAAAAATATTACTGAATCTTGCTTTTTATTCACTAATAAATATTTAATAGGCACCTACTTTATGCCAAGACCCTATTTCAGGGATTAACAGAACCTAGTACTTACTATCCAATGGTATCTTTCTTAGACGGGGGGAAAGCATCAAATGAATAGTACCGGTAATAAGTATTACAGAAAAACTCAGATATGGCCTCTTCCTGGCAGTAAGGAACATTTTGGTTCATATCAAAAAGAATTAAGTATGATGAATCTAGTCTGTTCTAAATTTTTATTTTTAAGTTTATCAGAATCTTGGGTAACCATTGCTTTAAATCAAATATTAATAAAAGGCATAAAAATCAACAGGTTCCTGTCCTACTCTGTCCCCACATTCCTACCCCCTAGAGATACCCACCTTCAACTTAGCTGTCTTATCTGGCATTTATCTCTACATTGAAAACAATGTGCCTATAATTAGGGTGGCCATATACCCAGTGTACTTATTGGTTCCAGTCTACACCTGTTGTCTGGCATAATTATTACCAGTGGTCTTCTTTACTCTCAAAAGTGATAAATCATTATGTGATAAATTATTAACTTCCGTACTCACTGTGAATGATGATCTGCTGCCTGAACACACGATCAACAACGCCCTCCCAACTTATGGTAGTTCAGCCTTTTTTACACCCTCCACTTCCCCTTTAATTCCTCTTCCCAATTTAGCTTTATAATTTGGGGTTAAATCCATAATCGATATCTACCCTATTTTGACAACCTAAATATTATTCACTGCTAAGCCAAGTACTTCACTGTGATGTTGTTTTCTTTCTTCTATAACTTTTTGTGTTCTCTGGAGTTATTAACTGCCTCTTTTTAAAATGTGTTTAATCTTTTGTGTACCTTTATTTTTCCCCAAATAATTTACCAGAGTTGTGAAATGCATAAGCAAAGAATCTTTCCAGATGCTTTGACCAGAGCAAAAGCCTATGCAGCTGCTCTTGAGAAAAGCAAAATAATAAACTTTAGGTAAAATCATCTCACTTCTGGTTAGAAATCAGGAGCCTATTCAAAAAAAAATGACTCTGGGGAATTGGAGGGAAGTTCCAGGAAGAGTTTTCTCCACTTCTGCTTCCTGTACTTGCAATGTCCTATTGAATTCCTTCCCAGAGATGAATCATGGCAAGGCTGATTGAAATCTAGACATTGGGTAGTCTCCTAAGCATTACCACAAGCCAGCTGCTGCTGGAGCAATTAGAAAAATCCCAACACCCTGCGCCAACAGTCTCTCTGCTTTTTAGCAATAAAACATCTAAGAGATGGGCCGGCCGAATGGCTCAGTTGGTTAAGAGCTCGCTTAAGAGCGCAAGCTGAGCTCTGAGCAACAGCGGTTCGAGGCCAGCCCAAGCTGAGTTGCCGTTGAGCTGCCAACAGGTGGCAGGATGGCTCAGCTTAAAAAAAAAAAAAAAAAAAAACATCTAAGAGATCCAAAGAAATCTTCCAGTTCATACCCATGTTAGTTCCCAGATGTGCCACTTCTATCTCTACTTCCAAGAACAACAATAAAACTGTTTCGTGAGTCATAAACCCTGTGATTCAGTTCTGTGACTATTATTTTTCTCCAACTAAAGAAACTATATACACCCTTTATGATTTAATTTTGAACTCAGCCTACACTTGCTTAGCTACAGATAGAAGCTCAGATATTAATGTGTCTAAAATATTGCCTTAATAATATTTTAGTTTCTCGTCTTACTCTCACCTCATAGGAAATTATAGCTTCATTGGATGGTTATTTTCTCTGTGAGCTGCAACCCGATGGCAACCAACCTTGGTGAAGATTATGTCATTGACTCGCAACCATTCAGGCTAATGTCATTTGTATTTCCAGCAGAATTTTTTTTTAAATCATTTCTACTATAATAGCAGAACTCTTGGTTTATTACTTCTCAATACACATAGCTTCTTGCCCATTACTCAAATTACAAAACACTATTCCAGTCATAAGCCATTCAAGTATGTATAACTCGCATGATCAAAGACATTAGAATTATTTCTGTAAATATAAAATCAAACAAAAAACAAGCATTGAATGAGTGTTAATGGTAGATTGCATGGGTGTTGTTTTAGTTTTGTTTTTACTGTTAGAAATAAACACAGAATTTATCAAAGTCTATAAAATTGGGATGCTTTATGGCATTTTATAACACACTGTCACATCAATTATTTCATTTTGATTTCCAGAAACCCTGTGAGGGAAGTGGGACAGGCATTACCATTTCTACTTTAGAGCTGAGGAAGACTTATGTAAAAGTAAAGCACTTTGTTTGCTTAGAAACAAGACAAACAATAGAGCTGGGGTCAAACCAAGACCTTACAAGCCTAAGACTATGCGTTTTATTGGTAGGGTTTTTTCTTTTTCTTTTGAATGAATCTACACCCTGACTTAAAGAATTAAATCTTCACTCAGACAAAAAGTGTAACTGTTGTTCCTGCACTAACCTCCACTTTCATCAGCAGCATCTTTCTTTAAATATCTATTACTTTAGCCTCCAAAGACATCCATCCATTTGGCTTTAACTCACCACCAACACAACTGTTATGTGTTGAATTGTTCTTCGCAAAATTTATATCATATGTTGAATATAACATATTCAGCATTTCAGAATGTGACTATATTTGAAGATAGGGCTTTTTAAAAAGGTAATTATATTAAAAATAAGGCCATTAGGGTGGGCCCTACTCCAATATTACTGATGTCCCTTTAAGAAAAGGAAATTTGGACACACAGACAGATGGAGTAGACAGCCGGCCATATTTATAAGCTAAGGAGAGAAGCTTCAGAGAAAACCAACCCTGTGGCCATCTTCATCTCAGGCTTCTAGCCTCCAGACTGTCTGTTGTTTCATACACCCAGCCTGTACTACTGTGTTATGGCAGCCCCAGCAAACTAATATATCAACCCTTCCTCTTTCTTTCTTAAATTCAGCAAGTATGCATTGACTGTGTACCCATGTTAGGCTCTGGGCCAAGGATGGGGGCTACAGGGATAAACACAATCCTACCCACATAGAGCTTCCAGTTTATCTGGGAAGGTGTTTTAAAGGCTATTGGTGTGCAGTCCTTTCTTCCAGAAGTTCTTCCTAAAGAAAACAAAGGGCACATTATTTAGCTATTGACATCTAACTGTGCTACTCAAAGTGTGGTCCACAGGCCAGCAGCATTGGCATCACCTGGAAGCATGCTAGAAATGCAAGTTCTTGGGCCTCCCTCAGACATAAGGAAGCAGAATCTCTGGGGGTAGGGCCTAAGCATTAGCATTTTAATAAAATCTTCGGGGTATTCTTATGCACATCTGAAGTGTGAGAAGCACTGCAAATACATTATATTGTAGTTGGTAAAAATCACAAGCAGGCAAACACAATTCAACTCTCTGGTATAAAGCAACTACACCCAGTTGACTTTTCCCCCCCTGGGATGTGTTTACCCAGAGATTCCCATAATCCAATGCTGCCTTTTTCTTGGGTATCATCCAAACTGTTTCAAACATATGACTCTGTGCCTCTATAAAGCTGTCCAATTACAGGGAAAACATGGATTCTTGTTTGCAAAGAATGATACATATATTCCAACACAGAGTACCACTTCCTTTTTCTTTTCATTTCCAGTGTTCTTCTCACATAAGAAACAATGCCAAAAATCAAAAACATAGTATATATGGGAATTAAGTTGTCATTTAAACTCTTTTTGTACAATGAGAATCACTCTCTAACAGACATATATAAGAAGGCTTCTTTCCTGTTTTTTCTCAATTTATCACTTGTGTACATTATTATCTTTCCACGGCAAGCCCTGTAGTAAATTATAATAATCCAGTCAAGCAGTATACACTGTGCAATTATGGTATTTTGTTATTTTATTATTAGGTGTTATTTGCCTCATTGTTAAAGGTATACACTTACAGAGAAAGGAAAGGATAATAATGGGTATTTGGCTAAGTTTACCCACAATAGCCTCATTCAACCAGTCAGTTAATTCCTTTTTAAAAATCACTTTTTAAAATGCAATATGAGAGGCAGAAGGACTTAAACGTGGACAGGGCCCCTGAGCCAAGTAAAATGCGATATGAAGTCAGACAAGTAAGTTCACGAACTCATCCTAGAAAAAGTGCTACATACCTCATTGCCGAATATCACTATGGTCACCTTCGAAGTACTCCCCTTGGGAAGCTATGCACTGACGCCAGCACCTAGTCTGCCCTTCAAAGCAATTTTGGAACTCTTTCTCTGGAATGGCCATCAGAGCTGTCGTAGTATTACCCTTGATGTTCTGAATGTCATCAAAATGTCTTCCTTTCAATATTTCCTTTATCTTTGGGTAAAGAAAGAAGTCATTGGGGGCCAGATCAGGTGAGTAGGGAGGGTGTTCCAATACAGTTATTTGTTTACTGAATAAAAACTTCCTCACAGACAGTGCTGTGTGAGCTGGTGCATTGGCGTGATGCAAGAGCCATGAATTGTTGGTGAAAAGTTCAGGCTGTTTTCGTCTAATTTTTTCACGCAGCTTTTTCAGCTTTTCCAAATAATCAACTTGGTTAACTGTTTGCCCAGTTGGTACAAATTCATAATGAATAATCCCTCTGATATCAAAAAGGGTTACCAACAAGGGGCTGGCCAAGTGGTTCAGTTGGTTAAGAGCTCGCTCAAGAGTGTGAGCTCTGAGCAACAGGGTTGCAGTTTGGATTCCCGGCTCAAGCTGCGCAGCCGCTGAGCTGCTAACAGGTGACAGGATGGCTCAGCTCAAAAAAAAAAAAAAAGAGTTAGCAACATGGTTGCAACAAGTTCGCGAACTTAATTGTCACACTGGTATATAACTACATCATACACATCATACTGCATCATCAAACTGATTTATTCAATCATTTAGCCAATAAATATCCATTCTGCCAGGAATTGTGCAAAATCTGGGAGAACTAAAGCTGACTGAGAAAGCCTAATGAAAATGGAGTTGGAGACCCCTACCCCAGGCTTGAGGCCTGCAATACCCAGGTTTTTCTTGCCCTGTCCGCCAGACACAGTTTAAGTTGTTCTCTCTTTTAGCAGATGTGCACAACCTGGCCTCTTCTAGTAGTACATTAGACAGTGCCAAAAACAGACATAGACACATATGGAAACACTTACAAATATCTCACTTAATTTTAGTTCTCATTTTGTGCTGTGTATAGTGCTAAGCCTTTTAAATGTTTATGGAATGTAATCAGTCCTGTGCTGGTAAATGCCTCTCCAGGGGGAAAAGGGCTGCCTTCTAGCTAGCATTTGCTGATCTCGTGGCAGAAATACTCCCACCTTTGCTAATTTCAAGCGACCTAATGGCTTAACAACTGGCTGGTAAAAATCTTGAAATGTTATTTAACAATTGACTTGATCAGGATGGCATGAGCTGACTCCAGTACACCACTGCACATATTTTCAGAGCAAGTCTATGTAGTGGTATTAGAACTGTTGTTATATTACTATTATCTCCATTTTACAGAGAAGAAAACCAAGGGCATAAGGAAGGTAAGTAACTTGTTCAGGACCAGGCGGCAAATGGTAAAGCTTGGACGTTAACTAGGGAACTCCGAGAGGCTAAAGCTAGTACTACATTAAACTGACCAACATTACATTTCATTAATAAATGTGCAGGTAAGATGAAGAGTTGTAATAGTCCCGTTTTAATCTTTCAGGTAAAACAAAAGCATTCTGGGCTTTGACTTCCTTCACACTGGAACATGAAGCCATTGCTCCATTGTCTGTGAGACCCAAAGCCTTTGCCCTCTTGCATTCAGATTATGTCTATCCTTTAGCTGGGAGCTGAATCCATTCATTGAAGAGTTTGCTTTCCACTTGAAACTTTGCCTATCGTCCTTATGGGCAACCCTTAAGGACTAATTACATTAATAATAATAATAATAATAACAACAACAACAACAATAATAATAATAACAATAACAATGGCAACTGTAATTTTCTGAAGGCTCACAATGGGCCAGGCACTCTACATTCTCCATGTTTCATTTCATTCCATCCTTACAAGCACTCTGCAAGACAGGCACTATTATTATCCCCACTTTACATGCAGGGAAGCTAAGGGGCACAGAGGAGGTTAAACATTTTTTTCCCCACTATCACACAACTAATAACCATCAGATTCAAGATTCAAGCCACAGGCACATGTGTTTGAGCCTGAACTCTTAGCCCTGTGGTATCCTATTTAGCCCCAAAACACTCCATGTGAAGGTGCTGGCTGATTATATATCCCAGCAGCCCAACTCCATGTTATATTCCTTGAAGATCTTTTCTGGTATATTTTTCAAGTCTCTCCTCCTGCCCATTCATGGTTCGCTTTCTTTGTCTTACCTGAGGTAGATGCTTGCTATGAACAGAGGAGTTGGGGTGCCTCCTCCATTTGTCTAACTATTTAAAATTATAAATCAAACTGGTAAACTGTTAAAGTACACTCTCTTCTAGGGGCCGGCCGAGTGGCACGGTGGTTAAGCACTGGCTTGGGACACCAGTGGCCCCGGTTCGGGTCCCACATATGAGGGCCAGCGACACTGCCCTCAAAAAAAAAAAAGACTACGTAAAGTACACTCTCTTCTTCAAAGTGCCTTTGGAGGTCAGGTTTTAATTTAGAATTATTGAACTCCTCCGAGTTTCTCATGGTGGAGCACGGAGAATCGGCCCCTAACTCACAGGCTACCCATTTTCTTCCTACCCCTGGCTGTGTCCTTGCACATATGAATGTGGACCCCCCCAACTCCCAGCCCACACAACCCAGCTAGATTTCCCTCCCCAGCAAAGAGGCTCCCGTTAGCCACAGTTTGATTGTCCAATAGAAAAATATGAATAGGTTGACAAAACAGGAAGCCTAAACAGAGCAATTACATGAAAAGATCCAAAATCACAAGTCATTAGAGAAATGCAAACTAAAGCTATAAGATGCTATTGCTAAAACTTAGAAAGTCATGTAACACCAAATATTGGTGAGGATGTGAGGAAAAGCAGTCCACATTTACTGCTGAAGGTTGGGGATAGACTCATGAAGTCATTTTGGGAAACAATCTGATGAAATTACGTATGTGTATATCAAATAATCAATCCACCTCACTTTCCCTAAAATGACTCATACACAGGTCATCAAGAAAGCGCATGCACAAAGATGTCCATCAAAACTACATAAATTCATCATGGTGGAAATGGAGAATTAAAATACAGTGAAGGTACACTATGGAATACTATACTACAGTCAGAAGTAATGACCCAGAACACCAACAAGGGCAGAGCTTGAAAATCTAGTGTTTGGTTAAAAAAAAAGGGAGGGGCAAGAAATAGATTGAAAAGTGTAGTGTAATCCTATTAATGTACGTTTTCAACATCAACTCACACAGAAACCCGGTAGTATATTTTTTCAAAGATTTTTTTCAAGGACAAATTCCAAGCATACTACTGTCGGTAGCTATGAGGGGGAGGGTAGAAGGGAAGCGGGGAACAGGGATAAAGGTGGGGAAAAGAGAGAGGGCTGCTGCAAAGAGTGATGATAATATGCCATCAATGCAAGAATATGATATCTTAACCCTCTGCACCTAATGTCCAAAGGAGTGGGGGGCAGACTGCAGCCTGGTCCCTGAATTTCCTAGTTCTTCTCATCACTATCTGTGTTGTGTGTGTTGTTTTTTTGATACTGGGGCATTTTTTATGAGTTAAATAGAAGCAGGTTTTGTGTTCCATTGCCTCTTTTATGTCAGTGCCTGCTTTAAACACAAACATGCTCATAATTCATTGTATTGGGCTCTGCTGGCTTCTAAGAACTCCACCAGCTGCTATTGCTTTTGCACAACAGACTATTTTCTGTTCCACTCCAGTATTCCCCTACAGAACATAAGGCTTTGTGAAACCTGTATTGCAAAAAATACCTGAATATTGAAACTGAAAAATGAAGAGCAAAAGGGCCAAGAAGAACAGAGCCCGTGACAATTCACAGGTGGTTGTGGTGGCTGCAGGTTTAGATACTATTCTTTCAGACAGGGTTCTCAGCCAAGTGCATCAGTTAATCCTCTGCACCAATGACACTGAACGGTCTGCATAATCATGTAGCTGGGCCTGGAATTTGGTTCCTACAGCAACTTTGAAGTTTTTGCATACTCTTTCCTTCTCCCTCCTCTCCTCTTTCTCTTTTATGCATTCTTTTGGATTTCAAAAGAATGGATTAGTGGGGTTTCTTTTTTTCTTTATGTAGAAGTTGATGTAAATCTTTCATAAATTAAAAAGTGTTCAGAGCTACAAAAGAAAGTAAATGGACACTTGTATTTTACTACATCTTCCCTAAGGCACTTATCACAATCTCTTTGTAAATTAGTTTACCTTCTTGGGCTTTTCTAAAAAATTGATTTCTTAAATAAATGAATGACTTCCCTGAAAATAATGTGTGACACTTCCATTTCAAAGATGTATCTTTAAAATAATGGAAATTCACATCTATATGGATTTCCAAACTACAGCGAGAAGAGCAGTCACTTCATTTCATTCCTTATAAAGCTTTCCTCTTCTGAAAAACAAGCATGCCTCTTGAAAACTGGCAATAATGACATGTTAGCAGAAATTTTAGGTATGCAAATTTATTTTCATTCATCACCCCTATTATTATCAATTATCACCCTGCCTCCCAAAAAACCCCTGAAATTTAGCATGTATCTGACTTAGGCTATTGCAGAAATTTAAGAACTTACATTTCAGAGTAAAAATTTAAGAACTTACATTGTGTATACATACACACATATGACGTATATCTGTATATTTCCCACAATATGCTAGGCGTTGCTCTAGGCCCTGGGAATGCAATACTCATGAGCTCTTACAACACTTATAATCCAGGAAGGGAAAACAGACAATTAAGCAATTTAAGTAAGATGTCATAAGTGCTTCTAAGATAAATAAAGATCCCTGTGGGAGCTCATAGCAGAGGCATCTGAGTAGACTACATTAGATTCAAGTCAAGCTTACTAAATAAAGGGATGTTTAAGCAGAGCCCTGAAAGATGAGCCAGACTCAGTCCTATGGAAACAGGAGCACAGGAGGAATATGTGCTAGGCTCAGGGAGGTATGGCCAGGACTGGCAGCAGAGGAGGCTGGACGGAGAAAGCTACCAACGGAACATTTCAGAAACATCATTCTCCCCGCAGAGTGAGCATGGAGAACAATTAAATCTTCAGGAATCCAAATGAAATCTGCACTGTGGTAAAGGTGCAGTAAGGATAGAGAAGGAGGATTTATATAAAAGGCAAATCCACAGATAGCTGATTGTGGAGTGAAGTGCAGGAAGAGTAGTTGGCCCTAGCCCTTACTTGAATTTTAGCCATCGTGGGGAGCAATTAAATGGAGGAATACTGTATTAGTTTACTCCAAAGAAGGCTCTTTCCAGCATCTCCAGGCTTAAACAACCTCTAGTGCTTGTGATGATCTCAGGAGATAAGCTTCCCCTAAGCCTTTTCTTAGCACCTTTAATAATGTCTGAAAAAACGATGTTGGACCTGTTTGGGTCAAATGGAGGTCTCACTGGACAAGTCACTGCCCTGGTGTGTATTTTTCAGGGTTCTCCAGACAAACAGGAATGTGTGTGTGTATGTGTATGTATATATATGTATATATATTCTTTTATATATATATATATGTTCTTTTACATATATGTGGCTTTTAATTATTAGTTAGCCCTTTGACTTACCTGCATAACTTTTATAAAGTTACAGGGCAAAATTCAAACATCAAGCAGAGTTTTGGCCTAAAATAATAACTAAATGAGAAACTCTAATTAAGGGAAGCAGCTCCATTTCCTAAATGCTCCCTAATTACCTTTTTCAATTTACTGTCAAACCAACTATGACCATACATTGAAGTGTCATGGTTAGAGGTCACATTTCTGATCAAATAAACTACAAATCCAAGTTAGCCAAAGCATAACATGCTCTTTTCAGTTTTTATAGTCTAAGGAAACAATAATAACAAAGGCTAATATGCAATAAAGCTATTATCAGACTATGAGAAAAAAACCCATATATTAGTAGTTATATTATAACTATGCCAACCTAATAAATTCAGATGCCTTTTATATGTTAGAATATTTTCCCATCACAAGTGAGGTACCAAGTCACGTTTGTCTTTCCAAAGATTTGTCACAGCCATTCCTACCAATCCTGCATGAATCACACTGGTTTATCTGTTATGACTTAGAAGACTGTGGCCAATGGTCAATACACACCAAAGTGACAAATGTGCAGTTGGTTCCTGTGAGAGCCCGTGTAGACTCATTTCAGGAATAACAGGGATGAGGAATCTGAATTGGTAGAGCAGAGACAGGAAGGAATTGGAATGAGAGGTTTAGGCCCAATTACTGAGCTAAGATAAGGAAATTTTAGAGAGAACTGCCGAATCAGACCATGGCTAGAGAAGGGGAACTTGAATCAAGGAAGGTTTCAGATCAGTGCTACCTGGATGCTCCAGGTTTACCCAGTGGACACCTGAGGCCCTTCAGTACTGGGCGGCTTCTGCTGTGAAATGACTAACTCCCCCCTCCTTTCCTCAAAACACTCTCCTAAAGCCAATGAAGTGACAGGTGACAAAAAGAGCTTCCCAAAATCTTGGTGATGTCCTACGCAGCAAGAAACAAATTTTGTCTCAAAAAAAAAAAAAAAAAAGATAATTCCTACCATTACTCTCTGTTGAGTTGTCACATGTTTAAGGAAAACTCATGTTAGCAATGTAGAGAAAAATCAGAACCTACCAATCAAATGCCCCAAGTTGTTTTCATCTGTATCCAGCCTCTCTCCACCTTAAATTTTTCACCAGCAATAAGGAGAATGGGGGTGCAGATGCCAGAGATTGCAGGAGCAAGAGTGGCCAACGGCACCACAGCACCACCGGAGAAGAGGCACAGGTGAGGTATGCCCTATTCAGGTAGGTTTGATTTTTTCCTGATTGGGCTCTTCGCATAGGTTCAGAACAGAGAATAAGCCCAATTCATTTCCCTGTATGGTAGCTAGGCAACCATAGCACGTACTTTACAAATTATGTTTCATTTGGGTGAGGTTGCACTTTAGAGTTAATCATGAAAAAAATCTTGGAAAAGATGCAGAAAGTAAATCCACATTTCTGCTTGTTGTTATGAAGCATGGTGTTTACTTTTTAAAAATTAATTTGATAATGGTTTGGTTTTGAGGCTGTCTTCAGATGACACCTAAGAGGGTGGTGAACAGAGTCCAGGGTAACTTCCTAGCTTTTCTGCCCGCCTCAATACACATGAAAGATAGCGTTCTTAGAGCGTTTCTACCAGGAAAGAATTTATGGTGGTGAGGATCATGTTATCCTCACCACCATAAAGAAGAGTCTTGTATTTATATTAAAAGGTAAAAAATTGAAAAACTTAGATGCTCTAACTGTTGTTAATGACTAATTTCTATGATTCTCCTCAAAATAGATGGCAGCACACCAGGTGTACTAACATAGTCTGAGATGCTATTGTCTAGAAAACTTTTTGAGGATATGAAATCCAGTTGAGGCCACTCTTCTCACTCCAAAGATCCAAGAGTTCTGCAAAACTGTTCCTACTCCAAAAATTGGATTTCTGGATAAAATGCAATAACTTTTTAAAACATACATAGCTTTAGAAAAGAAATGCCTAGGCACCGAAACAGATGATGGAACTCAAAACTAGAACAAAATATGTATGAGAAAACATCAATGAATTCCTGGAGACACTGCACCCAGATATAGGCATCATGGCCATGGGCTGGAATTTTAGTGTCCATACAAGGATCAAGGCCATGACTGAGGGCTCATACCAGGTAAGGAACTGGAAACTAGGCCTCTGCTTATGAGCAGAATCCTGGGAGGGCTAGCCCTTTTGTGACAAGACAGACTACACCTGTCTGGCCTAAAGGAAGCTTGTGCCTTGGGAACTTTGTGCATAAGAACGGGTCTCCTTTCAGAAATTAAAACCCTATACAAAGGTATAAGATCTGAATTTGTTTTGTCCATATGGTATGAAAACACCAAGCCCAGATATTAGTATACAAATGGGATGAAATCAAAAAGAGCCATGACAGAAGCAAACACAAGACCTCTCTTTGAGGACCCTTTTATCCCTCAAGGCACATGAAACATGTAAAGAAACAATGCACCTTGCTAAAGATGTGCTGGCAATTCAGACTAGGGCTGGCTGAGTGGCGCGGTGGTTAAGCGCTGGTTTGGAAAGCCAGCAGCCCCTATTCGGGTCCCACATATGAGGGCCAGTGACACTGCCCTCAAAACAAACAAACAAAAAAAATTACAGACTACATGAGGAAATGCTCCACCTTGAGGGAAAGTCAGGACACATTCTCTTGGGGAGCATTAGCACCCCAAGAATGTGAGATGATAGAAAATAACGTAAAACAACCAAGAGACAATAAAATAAGAAAACATTGGGCCAGCCGAGTGGTGCGGTGGTTAAGAGCTGGCTTGGGACACCAGTGGCTCCTGTTTGGACCCCACATATGAGGGCCAGTGACACTGTCCTCTACAACCAAGATGGTGAACAACAGCTCCACCTGGAGCTGGGCTGCTGTGAGTCCCCAGGATGGCAGAACTGCAGCCCCTGCTGCAGTGGGCTGCCATAGGCTACAGTGAGTGGCCGGCAGCCAGCGTGAGCTGCCAAGAGCTGTTGTGAGTGGCAGTCCAGAGGCCAGCAACCCATCTGCCTCATCTGGAAAGAGCGCAGTGATGATACCAACATGGGACAGTGAAGCAACGCCCTCCGCAACTAGACTGAAGAACAAAAAAACAGCAACTTATCTGTTCCCCTTCCCCGATTCCCCAATGCTGTCCCCTCCCCCAATTCCCCAATAAAACCTTTAAAAAAAAATAAATAAGAAAACACAAGGAGGATAAGATGAAAGGAATAGGTTGCTTAGTAAAAGAGATGTCAACATGACATAAGTGGGCATATTCCTATAAAGTCATTAATTCATAGTGAATTCAAATAGAATCCAAACAATTGAAATTTTTTGATTTTTATACATTGGAATAAATTATGTAGAGGGGCTGTGGAAACGGAATTATGTGACTCTCATAAAATTATATTTAAAACCATCTGAAGTGTTTAGTTTATATCATAAATGCACAAACTTTGCATTGATTTTTGAGCTGCTATATAGAAATGTTTTCTAATTTTTAACTTTTTTCTAATTGTCAATATATCTTTATTATTTGAGACAAATTCTAAAATATGGAAAAAAAGCAGGAAAATAATCAATATTCTCAGTAGCCTGAAACACTATTAACATTTCAGTCTATTCCCTTTCAGTTCTTCTTGCTGTGCAATATGTCCTAGTGGAGCTGAACTTATACTGAAATAAAATTTAATATATCCTTTATTTTATAAATTTCACATTACATCATAAGCATTTTTCCATAGCCTTAAAACTTGTTATAAATAAAATATAAGTGGTTGCATAATATTTCCTCATGGATATACCATTTATTTTACATTACATATTTAGATTGCTTCAGTTTTTCAGTGTTATACCTCTGCAGTAAATATTTGTGTATAAATCTCCTCTGTGTGGTTGATTATGTCTTTAGGATACATCTGTGATTTTTAAAATCAAGGGAAAAGCCTTGATCTTTTATAATCCTTCTTTTCAAATGTATTTTATTTCAATTTTACAAAATTTATTGAGTATCTACTATGTGCCAGGCATCTTTTCCCTATAAACTTATTATTATTGTGTGTTTTATTCCTTTCATTGTCAAAACTATCACCTATGCACTGTAGAAAATCTGACGTGTGTGTGTGTGTGTGCGTGTGTGTGTGTGTGTGTGTGTGTGTGTTGAAAAGAGGAAGCATAGAAATGAGGGAATTCAGCCACCTTCTGTGTTCAGCTTATAGGATCTAAGCCACCAAAGAGAAAACCCCAATTAGTAGAACATTTGCTGGGTACTTAAAAATTTGCCAAACAAATTTACCAGTTAGATGCAAAAGTGATGGCATGGCGATTTATTTCATTTGACCTTTAGAGTATGTGTGCAGTAAACCAGTAATGGCGAATCAAATTACCTCCTTCTCAGACTTTCTTCTCTTATAATTCTAGGATTTGATGACAACTTTGTAGCTACATTTGATAACTATGTTAGCTTACCAAAATGTCTGTTCAAGCAAAACCCACCTATGAGAGCCATGTTTACAAACTCCAGCTCTCACATATTTCAACAAACACTAACCCTGTGATCAAATGAATGAAATTAACCCCACAGAACCATATTCCAGAAAACCTAAATTTAAAAAAATTAAACAACCTATTTCACATAGGCCACCAGCTGATTTTCTGTCTTATCACATACTTAGAGGTACTGTTTTGCTTGTTTGTCCAGGTTCTGCAGCAGCAGAGAAAAGAATTTAAAAGTTATAATGTGAAAATCTAGAAACAAGGTAAAGAGTTGTAGATAAATCTGTGGGGTGGGAGAATCAAACGATGGTAAATTCTTGTTATTAAATTTTCAGCTCTAGTATTTGGTTCCAGCACAGAGCTCTAACTATAAGGGCAATGCATGTGGTTGTGTGTGCAGTCACAGGGAGCCCAGGTTAAGGACTCAGGCACTATAACTCATTTTGTTATGGCAGATAGATAGATGATAGATAGATAGATAGATAGATAGATAGATAGATAGATAGATAATAGATGACCAGATGATTGATTGATTGATATGAGACTAGATAGATAGGTAGATAGATAGATGACTAGATAGTTAATAGATAGATGATAAATGACTAGACAGTTCAAGAAAAATGACTAGGTAGATGATAGATAGATGACTTCAGAAAGAAGAAATGACAACAGTTTACTATATGAAGGGACTCATATATGAAGAAAAAATGAAAAGTGACAATCTTGTACATTGGAAAACGAAACATCTTTTTACAGGGAAATGTCTTGTGCCCAGTGCACCAGGCTTGGCTAGCGCCATCGCCAAATTCTGTCAGAAGCAGAGGCTATGACCGTATGTCCAAAAGTAATTAAAGAAAATAGAAACATATGGTATGTGAATGACTAATCACTACACTGTACACCTGAAATGAATATAATAAGTGAACTATAATTGAAAAATTAATAATAATAATAATAATAAAAAGAATACCCCACAAGGTAAAAAGGAAATTAATAATGTAAGAAAAAACTATAGCTGAGTACTTAAATAGTTCCTTAAAAACAATATTCAAGGATGAGGAAGAGGAAACTCAAAATGAAAACAGAAAAACTACAAGCTCGTTTTCACTCTGCAAGAACAGTTTCTCTTGTGTTTCTACTGCTCGCCTCTAACTTGAGGCTTTTCAAACCACCTGCCTAAATAAAAGACTCCAAAGTCTAAGAAACAAGTGGAATCAGGAGCGATGAGGATAGATTCCAACCCTGTCTTCAAGCCTGCCAGCCACTGATGCCTTCTAGGACTGCTTTCTGAAGATGGCAGCTTCTTTAAGCTGTTTCTGGGGTCAGCACCCTGGAAGGTGCAGGGAGACAAATGGAGAGTGTGCCATCTTGTTTTTATGTGTGTACGGGATTTCAGGATCTGTCTGGCTTCTCACTGTGCATGTACTTTTCCCTCAGAGTCACTGTGCACCTTTCAAAGTTTACCCATTTCTGTGCAACCAAATTCAAAGAATATGGAAAGCTTGGGAATCAGGTGAGACAGGTTTTGAACCCTGAGCAAATGGCCTGTGCCTTATGTTTCTCATCTGAAAAACAGGAACACAGTGAGCTCCTAAGGAGAGATAATTAGCACATGGAGATCATTTGATAAAGTGCCCGGCACAGAGAGAGCTCAAAGAAAATATAGTTAGTGCTGAGCAGCTGCTTAGTAAAAAAGAGGCTGAGCTCCGAGGCACTGCCCGAGTGTGAGTGTTGGTCATGTCAGTTACAGCTTTGAGGCCTTGGGCAGGTCACTTCCACTCTGTTCCTGCTTCCTCACCCCTAAAATAGGGACATTGAGAGCACCTGCTCTGTGGGAAGTCGTGAAAAATGAATGAGTTTATACAAGAACAGCACTAAGGATGGTGCCTGGCACACAGTAAGTTCTCAAGAAAAATCTAGCCATTCACTAGAATAGGAATTAGCGAATAATGTTACCTATCTTCTGACGTTGTTGGAAGGTTTCTAAACAACAATCCATAAAAGTACTTAGTAAATATTAAGTGCTCACTCAGACATAGATATGACTTTGGTGATTATTATTACTATGATTATTGGTATTTTACTATATTGAATAGTTCTGTAGTATAAGACAGATTTTTACATTTCTAACAACATGATGTGTTATTAGTAATTTATTAGATGCTATCATGAGTTGGCAAAAACAGTACTATCACATGTGTCTGAGAAAATATTTTAATTGAAAAGGGTTACAATAATATAATTCAAGAAAACACAAAACTTAACTGGCCTTTCTTAAAATGTCTTTCTTGACTGCTTTCCAACTCTGTAATACAAATTTTCTGAATTTTCAAGGTCTTGCCATTGGAGTTAGTTAAAGACATATTTATTTCCCTCAAAGTAATTTGAGTCAGTCCCCTGGTATTCAGCTAAATTGAACTCTGGTATTTTGGAACAGTGTCTGTTGACACAAATATATTTGGCATCACTGGGGAATTTAAAACTACATACAGACAGTGTTATGATCCCTCAAACTCAATGTGACAATATCATTATGGAGTACAAGTGTTGCTAAAAAGTTTCATTTTTTTAAACTATGTTTTGTTTTGTTTTTTAGAGGGCAGTATCACTGGCCCTCATACGTGGGATCCGAACTTGGGGCCGCTGGCATCCCAAGCCAGCTCTTAACCACTGCACCACTCAGCCAGCCCAAAAATCTCATTTTTATACTGCGTATATGGGCATGTTAGTGTCTGGTTAGCAATGATAGTTACAAAGATTAAACTATAGTTTTGCAAACATTTTTAACCAATTACACTAGGTACTTTCCTATTTTGCCCAAGAACATAAGGATGATAATCTGTTAAAATATGCAACGAGTCATATGTAACTTTTTACTCACCTGCTTTCTAATTTGGAGTCGACTGACTACATGGGGTGGAAATCGGCTCCCTTACTCGCCTCATCCCAGAGACGTATCTAATTCTCACTCTTCCTGGAAGATATGAAATCACATGAGATTTTCTTTTGCTCTTGCCTAGATATTTCCAGTGTAGAAAATTTCCTGATGGCAGAAAAAAATTAAAAATCTAAGAACTCAGAAATGGATTCACCTGTGAAGAACATTTGTGGCTCTGGCTCTTCTACAACGACGTGTTATTTTTCTAAGTAAAAAAGTAACATGGGGAGGCCCTTCATGCTGAATGACCAGACTTTGTCATCTTACCTCAGTTTTCAGGTGCTCAGAAGGCCTTTCAGAGGTCAAGAGAAACACAGACAACTTCCATGATAAACCAAATTAAAGGAGAGAGAGAAGAGAGGAGAGGAGAGGAGAGGAGAGGAGAGGAGAGGAGAGGAGAGGAGAGGAGAGGAGAGGAGAGGAGAGGAGAGGAGAGGAGAGGAGAGGAGAGGAGAGGAGAGATATTCCAAAAGAGCTTTGAAAAATCTGTGGTATATTTTAAATGTCAACATCTAAGAAGTAAACAATTCAACCCACACATGCACACACACATACACATTCAGCTCAATATAATTTTATCATTCCCAAGGTGATTATGGAATGTATTAAAAATATTGATTTATAGGGCCGGCCGAGTGGGGCGGTGGTTAAGAGCTGGCTTGAGAAGCCCGCAGCCCCGGTTCAGGTCCCACATACGAGGGCCAGTGACAATGCCCTCAAAAAAAAAAAAAAATGTACTTAAAAATATTGATTTATAGTTCACAAGAGATGTGGCCCAGTGATGAGATAATGAGTTATGTGTTAACTTGGACAGTACTATTGTCTTTCTTCAAACCTGCCAATGCTTCTCCATAACTACAAGTATTACCTGGTGGCACTGACACCCTTTGTGACAGTGAGGACCCAGACCAGTGGCCCTCCTGGTGTTCCCATTCTTAGACCCAAGGTGTTTGCTCTTGGTAGATCCAGCTTATAGAGGTACCACTGCCTGACTTTTTAATGTCAACTCTCACCTGTGACCAGCAAGTGGATAAGCCCAAGAGTCTGGGCTGAACTGGCATGCTTACTCATGGCATCCATTCAGTTCTTACCAGTTCTATGGGTTCACTGCTCTTTGAGAAAGAGAATCAGTTTGATCACTTGTTTTCAAGGAATAATAATCAAAATGCAGCCTAGAGATGAATGAAAGGTAAATGTTGATAGAGCCAATAAGCCTTGGGTAGGGGGCTACGGAGGACATGAAAAGACTGGGTAGACGACAAAAATAAATACATACAGTATTAAAGAAAGGTACTGATGCAGGCTCTTTCCGTAAGAGAGGACCCCCTCAGTAACATAAGAGGGGTTTAAAAACTAACAAAAGCCTCCTTTGAGGAGCAGGGTACTCAAAGTTTGGTCCAACGCTGGGCAGCCATTACCTCCACAGGCAGATTGCTGTTGGAGCCAGTGAGCCAGGAAGGCTGTCGTTGGGATAGGGGGAGCCTAAAAATTGGAAATTTGGGTATAAGACACAGGGAGAGGGAACAGACGTAAGGGAGGGAAGGAGTAGCAACCAGCTGGTCTTCAAATGGGGAAAGAGAAGTCCTGCTGAATGACCCTGTGGAGAAGGACTCATGGAAAAGTCAGAGGCTCATTAAAAATGACAGTTTATCCAGTTTATCAGATTGCGCAGTAGGATGACCAAGTGAATGGCAGGGGTGCCAAGAGGGCTTAGGATTTGAGGACCAATATCCCTGATGCTTCTCCCCCTGCTTCTCACTCTAAACCTTTTTTTTTTCTTTTTTGACGGTAGTGTCACTGGCCCTCATATGTGGGACCCGAACTGGGGCCGCTGGCTTCCCAAGCCACTGCTTAACCACTGCGCCACTCGGCCAGCCCTCACCCTAAACTTTTAAGATGCACTGCTAAATTATGTAATTGTTTAATAAGAGGGTTACAGACGTTTTGATACATCTAGTCTGGGCTCCACACAGGAGCCAAGGACCTTTGTTAAAATATCAGGTTGAATGGTTCTCCAGTGGTTTCCTGTTTCCCCAGAATATAATCTGAAGTCCTTTCCAGGGCCTGTGGGGTACTTCAGGACCCAGTGGTACCCTGCTTCCTCTTCTGACCTCATCTCCTTTCAGTCTCCCCTCAGACACTCTTCCAGGCATCTGGCCCTTCGCTTTCCTCTATGGAAACAACCAAGCTCTACTCTGGGGCCCTGGCACTCACTGTTCCCCAGATTCCACAGGGCTTGCACCCTCCTAGTTCCCTCAGACCTCTTTCTATGCCCCTGTATTTGTAGGGAGGGCTGCCATAATGAAGTAACAGGCTCGTGACTTAAACAACAGAAATTAATTTCCCACAGCTCTGGAGGCTGGAAATCCAAGATCAAGGTGCCAGCAGGAGTGCTTTCTCCTGAGGGCCATAAAGGAAGGATTTGTCCCAGGCCTCTCTCCTTGGCTTATAGATGGCCATCTTTTCCCTGTGTCTTCCTTCTAAGTGCCTGGGTCTAAACTTCTTACAGGAACAGCAGTCATAACAGGTTAGAGATCACCCTAAGGATCTCATTTTAGCTTATTACCACTGTAAAGACCCTATCTCTAAATACAGTCACATTTGGAGGTACAAGGGGTTAGGACTTCAACATATGAGTTGGGGAGGGGGTACAGTTTGACCCATAATAGCCTCTTATCAGAGAAGACTCCTTGGCATCCAAAATAGTGTCCTTATTAACTGACACACATTATTCATTAAATTTTTGAAGGTCTCCCTTTACTTAAGTGTCAACCGTAGAGGGCCACATTCTCTGTTTTGTTAACCGATTTATCTCTAGTGCTTAGCTCACCACCCTCAATACTTGGTTGCAGGCCCTCAATAAATATTCATGAAGAGATGAATACATATTATGAAGCCATTACAAATTACTCTGCAAGAAAGCAATCTATGACAGAGAAAGATGTTCAAGGTATATTGTTAAGAAAGCACATTAAAAAAAAACTACATGCGTAGCATAGTTTCCTTTTTAAATCATATACATATAATTTATCTTTATTAAAATAAATCTTAGAGGGCCAGCCAAGTGGCGTGGTGGTTAAGCGCTGGCTTGGGAAACTAGCGGCCCCGGTTCAGGTCCCACATATGAGGGTCAGTGACACTGCCCTCAAAAAATAAATAAATAAATCTTAGAGAGATATGCAACAAAATGCTAATAGTGGGCGACTCTTGGGGTGACATTTTTATTTATTTTGATTTCTCACGCGTTTTCTAATTTCTCTTCAGTGAATACATAACACTGCCATAAGTAAAAAGACAATAAAATTCATTAAAAGTTATAAGATTTTGTCATACCTTTTCATTGGCTGTAAAGTGAGAAAAAATACATGATTTATCTCTTTCAATGGGGATTGGTGGGAAATACAACAAAAGTGGGCACTTTTTTAGAGCCCAGTGGCTGAAAGCACAACCTATGGAGTCCACCCAGTCTGGGTTCAAGTCCTCACTTATCACTATCTAGATCTGTCATCTCGGGCATATCTGTCACACATACTGAGTCTCAGTTTCTCTCTTGTAGAATTGAGGTGATAATGGTGCACACAAACTTGGAGTTGTCTCTGATCTCTGGCACAGCTGGAATTTGATTTGTTTGATCTCAATGATTTGGAAAGTTCAGGACACCAAGGGTGAGAGACCAGCCCAAGGGTTTGGCTCTCCCTTTCTTCCCCTTCAAAGGCAGGCCAAGCAATAATCCAGATACCCTTCACATTGCTTCTGGGCTCAAGGCCTGGACTGAGGGGAGAAGAGTAAGGCACTTGATGAAGGTGCCAGATTTAAGGGGACACCAAAAAACTCAGTAATCAAGATCGATTATATTTAATGAAATATTTTTTAAATACAAATTATGTAAAACTCTATCATGAACAAAAATATCAATAATTTTAGTGAAGACAGGATAAGTATTACTGGTTTCTTTTATGCCTCAGGCTCCCTTATGACTCATAATATAAGGGCACTGCTTCCAGCCCACAGCCTAAAGGTAGGGAGCCTTCAATTATTCAAGTCATTTTAATTACTACTTAATTATAAAGATTTATCCAAATTATCCAGAGCCTCAAAACTGGCATTGTTGGCCTTCAGTCAAGATCCTAGAAGGATACCAGTAGGGAATGTGTATTTTTCTGACCTTGTTCATTTCTTTCTCCTCTACAGACACCTACTCACAACTGCTACCTAATCACAGGCTTCTGACCTCACTGCGGACTCTGAGGGGCAATTTCTCCCTATTCTTTCATAGGAATGTGAAAGGCCAGCAAGGCATGATTTCTACCCAAAAGAGCAAGAAAGCAGTTTGCGGATGTTACAAGCTCTTCCCTTGATACTTCTAAGGAAGGACACATACACTTTGGCATACCTTGCTTTGAAAACGGGCAATAGCATACAGTGTGTTCCTTCTATCTGCTTCCCAGGAGAAGGGAAAATCCTTCTGTAATGAGGCCAGTCGGGTTCCACGTGGAGAGCTTCCCTGAGGGGCTTTCATACTACCATATCATGGGATTTGGGTGGCTATTAGTGCATGCTTGCAAAGCACTTCATGGTGCATATTCATATGGAAATTTCTAGTTCAAAGTAGCAATGAGAACATTTAAAGCCTTGCTTTCATGCAATGGATTCATTTTACCTGGGACACCTTATAGGCTGAAACCATAGGCTTTAAATTGCTCTATTAAAGTAATCACTAGAAAAATGTGATGTTAGCCTGCAGAGTTTAGGAAATTTCCCCTCTTACTTTTCTCAGTTTGATTTAATATGTATGGTAATTTCAAACATATAAGTTGGAATGTCACAAAATAAACTGGACTTATGGTGAATTTGTTTCGAAAGCACCTGTACAAATCCGTGTTCTTTCTAGCTACTAACAAACTCAGGGACCAATGGGAAAAATGGGTAATTTGGATGCCATGTAATGAACAAAACTTAGATTTGGTTACAGTACATTCAGCATAATCCATTGTAAGGTGGTGGTCTGGATGAACTGTATAACACTGAAGAAACCGGCTTTCAGGGTTTTTGTTTGCTTTTTTCTTTAATTGAAGGAGTGTTACTCATCACACTTCCCCCTTCCTCCCCCATATTTTTAGATTCATGTGTTTACCAGAGAAGTGAAGCACAGTGGGGGTATGTATCTGTGTCCAGTGAGCAGTCTAGTGACTTTGAGACCACCATGCTGTGTGGGAGATCCAGCCAGGTCCACCTGCTCCAGTTTTCACAGGCCAGGCACCCAACATGTGAGTGAAGAAGCTACCAGGGACTCAGGAGACATGACCTGGACAGGAATCGAGGAACCCAGCTGACAGCCAGCACTGACACTCTAAACGTTTGGCCCTAGGTGAGCCGTCTGGGCCATGTCCAGTTGCTACATCTGCTCCAGCTGTGGCCCCAGTCGTCCTGGAGCAGGGATGAGCAGTCTCCACTCTGCCATGCCTGATTCCCTGGCCCACAGAACTGGGAGCATTATAAAATGGCTATCATTTAAAAAAATGCTATAGGGGCACGGAAACCAGAAGCAGAGGTACAAAAAAAGAATAGAGAATACTGACAAATAAGGGATAGTTAAAACAATCCTCAAGTTGTGATTGTTGGTACTCTCAGTTCAACTTTCTAATTCATTTATTCATTGATGCAAGGAAAGTATATTGAAACAGCTACAAGCCAGACATTATGCTGAGTGCTGGGCATACCAAAAACAAAACAAAACAAAACAAAAACCTCTGTCCTCAGGGAGTGCCTAGTTTAATTGGGGGTGGGGGAGTGTCAAACAAACAAAACAGTTACCATACAATATGATACAAGGCTGCTCTGTAGTAAGGGCTTGCAGAAAGAACTGATTGCACTGAAAATGCAGACTCTCCCAGCCTTAGAAAAAGTCAAAGAAGCCCTGCAGAGGAGGCTGTGCTTGAGATAAGCCTTAAAAAATGAGTAGAGGGCTGGCCGAGTGGTGCGGTGGTTAAGTGCTGGCCTGGGATGCAGCAGCCCAGGTTTGGATCCCACATATGAGGGCCAGTGACACTGCTCTCAAAAAAAGAAAAAAAAACGAGTAGAGGTTTACCAGGTGGCCAAGGTAGGGCAGTGCCAAACCTATGGCTGCAAAGAACAAGGAAGACTGATTGGACAAGGGCTTCAGATGTTCCCGTGGCCTCAGTTTTTCTTTGCCTCTTCTGGGTAGCATTGATTGCCTAACTAGAGTATTTTTTTAGAGGAGTATTCTACTTTATCTTTGTGGAAAGTACGACCAAGAAGAAACAGTTCCTAGGGTGTGCGGCAACCCGAGGCTCACCAAATGAGCACCCCACAGAAACCTGGCTTGCTCAGCCAAAAGGCCAAGGCCTTATACCCCCACACTCCCAATGCAAACTAATTTGTTGATTTGTTTTTTAAAAGTGTGTTTTCTATTCAAATGTGACTCTTAAGACAGGTATCCTGGCCCCAACATCCATCCAGTATGCTATCCTAATCCCTTCTGACAGAAACATTCCAGAGGTACCTCAGGGTAGATGCCATGCTATGAGGATAAAAACAGATTTGTCTCCACAGCAAGGCAATAGAGCCATCATGAGGAAAAGATGTGTCCTAAAATATATGAGCTTTGCTTCTAGGGGACAAAGTTGGTTAAAAACATTCTTCAAATGAACGTTTCCCTGCTGTCAAGTTCAATGAAACTCATACAGCATATCTAACATCAGCTTGAATTGAAGAGGCTGCTATCAAAATAGCTCCTAGAAGAAACTGAACAGAATATGATAAATCATTGTAAAAAAAATGATTCTAACTTCAGTAAGGCAACTTGGCCAAGGATTCCATTTTATATAAAGACAGTCAAAGTTGACACATCTCAAAAGTACCAAGATATCACACAAGTGGAAATAGTGAAACATGAAAAGTGTTGGGGAGAAAAGGAGCATGGGCATGATTGGGGGGAAAAAACTATTGAAAGCATTTAATGTGTTGATTATACTCTGCCTTGTTCCAAAGTGGATTTGGCAGTGAGTTTATTTCCTGGGCAAGTGTGGAGGGTAGTTCTCTTATGAAGTTAGTTAAGTGCAGACCATATGCTATTATACTCTTTGGAGTTGGGAGCAGAGCTGACACCTGCTTTAGGAATCCAGGAGTCTCTAAGAGGGCACTTCCAAAAGAGAAAGGCTCTTCCATCGCACATGGAGGTGACCTGAGGAATATGGGCAGTGGGCAGCTAACGCCTTTTTTATTTTTTGCAGAGCATCATATCAAATAAAGTAACATTCAACTGACTCACCTGGCACAAAGAAATTTCCATGCTATGAGAAGAGAAGGTGGGAGAATAGATCAGATGGCACAGAAAGAGACAGGTGGAACAGGCACTGGACAGTTTACTAAACAATGAGAACCAGCACCATTAAATACCCCACTTGCTCAAAAATCCTGATTATAGGGGCCGGCTGAGTGGTGTTGGTTAGGAGTTGGCTTGGGATGCCAGCTCTGAGCAGCAGGGTACAGGTTTGGATCCCACATGAGGGCCAATGACGCTGCACCCTCTGCAGCTGGAATGGTGAACAACAGCTCGACCTGGAATTGGGCTGCCGTGAGTCACCAGCGACAGCATGGGCTGCAGCGGGGCTGGCCGGCAGCAGGAGTGAGCTGCCATGAGCTGCCGTGAGCCGCCATGAGTGGCCGTCCAATGGCTGTCCATGACTGCCGAAACCTAGGAAGAGAGCAATGATAATACCAACATGGGCCAGTGAAGTGACATCCTCCACAACTAGACTGAAGAACAAAAGGACAGCAACTTGTCTGTTCCCCTTCCCCAATTCCCCAATGCTGTTGCCTTCCCCCAATTCCCCAATAAAATCTTTTAAAAGAAATCCTGATTATAATTTTTTGAAGTTGGGAATGAGAGAAGTTGTGTCATATCTATCAAATCAGGTATAGTAATTCTTTGCATTTTTTTTCACATGTGCCTTTGAGAATATGATAATGATAGACTCTGTCTAGAAAAAAAAATGTACCTAAAATTACTTGCACACAAACTCCTACTCTATAAGAACTACTAGTTACAATAGTCAAGATGGAGCCCCATTAGTCACAACATGTATGTAATATATAATACCGATCATATGACTGCCATAAAATCTTTCTTGCGTCTAACCTAGTTTTACTCTATAGCTTAAGCCTCTCTCTACTTTTCATGTCCTCTTAGCTTAAGAAAAGGTTATTACCGGGGCCGGCCGAGTGGCGCCTTGGTTAAGAGCTGGCTTGGGACACCAGCAGCCCTGGTTCGGATCCCACATATGAGGGCCACTGACACTGCCCTCTACAGCTAAGATGGTGAACAACAGCTCCTAGAGCTGGCCTGCTGGAAGGTATAGCTGCAGCCCCTGCTGCAGTGGGCTGCTATAGGCTACAGTGAGTGGCCGGCAGCCAGTGTGAGCTGCCAAGAGCCACTGTGAGCAGCCATCCAGAGGCTGGCGACTGATCTGCCTTACCAGAGAAGAGTACAATGATGATACCAACATGGGCCAGTGAAGTAAAGTCCTCCCAGGAAATATTCAGCTATCAACAGACAAATGCAACATCTCAGTTTCTAACACAGAATCAAACTCTTGCTTAATTCAAATCACATTATTCCTGTGAGCTTCCCTTCGCTTTCCCAAACTTACCACTATTATAGAAGGATAGGGTTTTTTTCTCAATGCTCTCCAATGTTCACTTCAAACAAAATATTTCCCAATCTAGATTCCTAACAATGCTTCCTACTAATTTTCTGCTTTAGTAAATTTAAAATTCTGTAACTTTCAAGGTCATGCATATTGATTTGCGTGTGTGTGTGTGTGTGTGTGTTGTTAAATGCAGACTCCATTTTGTAACTTAATCTTCAACGTTGTCTCAAGTCTACAAGAATCATCCAAAATGGTATCTAATGACATTCCCGGGATTTCAGACAATATTATTATTGTCATGGAATGCAATTACTAGGTTCTGAAGATTTAATTAGATGTTGTTTACTGAAACTGAACTTCATTGAATCCTTTTCCATTCCACTGTGGTCTCCCACATTTCAGTATATTGCCCATTTTTGTTACCAGACCTTACTTGCATCTTTTAAACTATTAAATTAAATATTAATCGTCCCTGCTTCCCTGATTTTTGAGGCGATCTTTTCCTCCTGCTATCCTTTTAATAAAACAGAACACTCTCTCTGGTCCTTTTTTGGTGTCTTATGTGATTAAAGGTTTGTAAATGGTCACACTTTTTGAAATTACATGTCATTTCCTTCATAATTTACTTCTTTATTCTTCCCCCAAAGTTGTTGCTATTTCTTTTAACTATTTGGAGGAAATAATTAGCTGCATCTCCTACTTTTGCAACATACCTATTTATGTTAGAGCTCCTTGGATTTTGTTCAAATTTCTTTTCAATTTACTCACCTTTCAGGGACTGTATTATTTGGGTTTTGTTAGGTATATTGAGCTTTTTTGAAGTGTGGACTTTTCTACACATTATCCACTTTTCCCCAGAGTAGCTTTCCAAATAGAAGCCGATGAAAATAGGGGAAAATAGAGGTCACCACATGAGCTCTTCCTAAATCTCTCCTCTACGAAAAATGTGTCTATTGCCATGCAGGTCCCTCCTCCCTCCTGCTCTTCTATCAGCCTAAAGCTCATCAACCACTGCTCTGGAGTACATACACTTCCGCCTTCTCAAGCACCTTACTCTGTTCATTCTCCCTTCTCCCCTAACTTCACACTTCTTTTTGCTCCATTGGTTCTTACCCTTTAACATAAAATATACTCCCATTATTTTCGATCTTAAAATAAAACATCCTAACAGTGTATCTCCCTCTAAGTACTACTACATCTCTCATCTCAGCCAAACATGTGGGCAGAGAATCCTCAGTTCCTGTCTTCACTTTCTCACCTCCAATCACTTCATTCACTCACTGCCTAACATCCTGCTGGCACACATCCCCAATAACCCAGCTGCCACAACCAGTGGCATTTGTAGCTTTCCTGCCCTCCTGACATTTTACTCTGTTTAGGGAATTATTCATGTAGTGCCAACTGGCCAGGCACAAAGATAGGTGCTATATATAGTAACAGAAGTGACAGCAGATGTGACCCCTAACCTCACGGGGTTCCCCTGATCAGCCATACCTGATAATACTCAAGTCTCATGAGTTCCACTGCTCACCTGGGTGGGCTTCATTTAGATGCCACTTAAATCTCCCTATTCTCCAAGTCTCCTGTTTTGTTTTGTTTTGTTTTCTTTCTTAGTATCCATATCTTTTCCAAACAATCACTTCTATACCGATGGCTTCAATTACTTTCTATATACTCTAGTGGTGATACAATTTTAAATGTTTTCATTTACATAGGATGCCTCATTTACTAAAATCATAGATTCCAAGTTGTTCGATGAAAGTAATCACACAAAAAAATGTGATATTCTTAGCGTGTCAACTTTAGGACATTTCCCCAATTGCTTTTTGGGGTTTGTCTTAACGTGTGTGCTATTTTCGAAAACAAAAGTTGGGATATCACAAAACAAACTTAGCCAAAAGAACTTTATATCCAGCTTTCAACAAGAGAGCTCCAATTCAATGGTCCACTTAACAGAGCCAAAACTTATCTTCCTCCTCAAACCAATTCCTCTTCTTGGCATTTTCTGTCTAGGAGAAAGTCATTGCTATCTAACCAATCCTCCAAGCCAGAACCCTAGCAGCTATTTTTTGCATCCACTCTTCACTTCTCCTAGTGTATCTAGTCACTAAATACTTCTATCTCCCAAATGATCTAAAATCCTTTCCCTCCATTCCAATCATTGCCTTTAGTTTGAACCCTCATTTTTCCCCTGGATGAACGTTAAGTGTCTTCACTGGTCTTGTTGCTTCCTTCCATCTGCCTTATTGTCCAGAGTGATCTCACTACAAACTGTCTGATTGTGACTCCTCAACTCACATCATTCTTATGTTTCCAGGATGAAATTCACACCCTTTACCCCCACATCTACTCTGGGGCCAGGTAGATCTAGGTTTGAGTCCCAGGTTTAAGTACTTTCCAACAGTTTGACATGAGACAACTGGACTCTCTAAGCCTTTGTTTTCTCATCTGCCTGAGCTCATTGAGGGCAGGAATTTCACATATACAGTTCCTGGTAAACAGGAAACTTAATGTTGGATGAAGGGAAAATACTTTAAAATCCACATCCAAGGGGCAGCCAGTTAGCTCAGTTGGTTAGAGTGCAGTGCTCATAACACCAAGGTTGCCCGATGGATCCCCACATGGGCCACTGAGTTGCACCCTCCACAACTACACTTGACTTGGAGCTGACGGGTCCTAGGGAAACACTGCTCCACAATATGTTCCCCAATAAAATAAAATAAAATAAATCACATCCAAAAATGGCTCTTCCTTTAAAAAAAAAATTCTGATATAACAACACTACCTATCAAGTTTTACTCCCACCTCTATTATCTGATAATCATGATAAAATGCCTGTGGACAGATCCACACTGTCTGGGATCAAATCCTGGCCCCACCCTTCAGCAATCACCTTGGGGGTGGGGGTTTACTTAACTATTGCATCTCAATTTATTCTGTAAAACCTGTAAACTGAGGACTGTTTGAACGGTTAAATTAATAGCTCGCTTGGAACGAGGTCAGGCGCATAGGTGCTTGTCAAATGTTAACCATCATTATCATCATCTTCAAATCAAGATCATGGTATCCTACTTTGTGGTTCTCAATATTATATGAGAAAATCGTGCTTCATTCATTGTGGTTGGCGAAAAAAGTAAAACCTGGAAACTCGTGAGCGGAAGGGAGACACAGTCGAGAAAAGCCAATTGGTGAATCCCTGAGTCTCCAAGTGGGGAGGGACGCGTTCGGTCCCTATTTTATTGATGAGGAAGTGGAGGGGTGACCTGTCTTCACAGGTCTTTATTAACCCCCAGGGCCCCGAGGGTTGCCATGGTCAAGTTGCAGGCGAAAACTAGCACTTTTGGGAAGGCAGGAGAGGAGCATTTGGTTACAAAAACGGTCAACAATTGGGGTGAAACTAAGTTCAGTGGGCAATACATCAAATGAGCCTGCTGTCAGACCCGGTGAAACCGAGTTGCCAAAGGAACTGGCTCTTGACCAACGGACTTTCTATAGAACCAATGACTGAGGACCAGCTGTATTAACAAACGCCCGCGGCACAGCCCTTATGACAGGAGGGCTCAGGGCAGCGCGCGTGGACTGGAAACCAGGGAACCAGAGACTGGGGGTCGCGCGGGGGGGCGGGGCAGGGGCGTGACAGTGTGGGCGTTCTGGTGACAGAGAGAGAGCGGCCTTCAGTCCAGAGGCGGCTGCAGAAGGGGGCGGGGGGGGGGCCCTCCGGCTGCCCTCTCTACAACACCCTCCTCCACACTGCACCCTCCTCCCCCTTTCTCCCCCCGTGAGCCTGTCGGGTCCCCAACTCCTTCCAAATAAGCCGGGCTGGTCGCGGTGCTCACAGACTCGTCAGCTCCGGGGCGGCGGGGGTGCAGCCGGCCGGGGGGGCAGGGGGGCCCCGGCACAGATAGCCCCGGGCTGCCGGGACCCACCGTGCGGGAGAGGGGCCTGCTGAGCCCGGCGGAGCCGGGGGGCCGAGCGGCGAGGAGTGGAAGCGCCCCAGGGGGAACACGCAGACCTGTTGCTTCTGCCTTTAATGCCAGCCTCACGCGGGGTCGGCAGGGCTGCACGACGAGTCCCAGGTCTGTGAGGTGGAGGCCGGGGACGCCTGCTGCCCTGGAGCCCGTCGAGTTGGATTTCGGAGCCGGCGAGGACAGCCACGTGCAGCAGCAGCGCAGCAGCGAGCACGAGACGCCCGAAGGTGAGGAGGTGGCGGGGCTCTGGGCGGACCTCTGGCTGCGCCCCCCCCCCCGCCAGGACCCCCAGAGGGAGCTGTCGCCTCGGGCTCCTTCCTGCCCCAAGTTTTCTTTCCCAGGGCTCGGCACTGGTGACCAAAGTTGGCTCCGTCTGGCGTGCCCACCCCTTCTTCTTAACCTGTCGCGTCCTGCCAGTTTCTTTCCCTCTTCACTATCCCTATTCCCATGTCCCACCCCAGCCTGAGACCCTCCAGCCCTCGGCCTTTCCTGTTCATGGCTCTGTGGACCGTTTCGTGGGGCTTTATAAACACTTTGGGGTACATTCTCTCCCTTTTCTCGATGAAAACTAGAGTACTCCAACTTCAGAGTGTCCATCCCGTCTCCCTAGCCTTACCTATCCGTGTAAGACCCTTGCTCCCACCCATTAAGGTAGGTAGTTGATACTTGGGACAATTCAAACGCCAACATTTTAGGGTTCTTTATTTAAATTTAAACTAGATACTGACATAGGGGAGTCTATATGGTATTAAGTAGGCTGTTTTCAGTTGCCTGGATAGAAGCTGCGTTATTCCTTCCCACTGCAATCTGCACACAGAAGGAAAGGAAATGGCAGCAGAGGGATCCTAAAATAACTGAACGAGGTGACATGTTACTGCCAGCGCTGCAGAGGATAGCTTTTACCCAAAGGAGCACCCACGGAGTTCTGATTACTTTCAAAGCCCCACTTTGACACAAATATGTCTTCAGTCTTTCAGTGACTTCACAACTTCCCTGTTCTATAGGAGAGGCCGAGTGGGGGTGGTTCATGAGAGCTGGTCAAGTTTCAAAATAGAAACATACGTTTAGACTAAAATTTGTAATATAAAAATTTGGGAGTTACCCTGTGAGATTCTGCACTAGAATGTTTGTCTCCATGGCTCCCCCTCCTGCTAACAGAACCCTGTTCTATTTTAAGAATGTTGAGGTATAAGATGGGGGTTGGAGGTGGGGGGAGAAGAGAAGAAATGTTTGATTTAAATTCATTCTGGATAACAACAGGGCTAATGAAGACTGTGTCCTTCGAAGTAGACTACGTTGTATCTTAAAGATGGTAAGATCCCTTTGGTCCTTTTGTTTCATTTACGTGCCAGAGATTATCTCATTACATCATAGAGGAAATGTCTTATAGCTCGTTTTCTATTTAAACGTTAGTTTAGCTCTTAATTTCTTTAAAAGTTAGCATAATTAAGCCTGTGCATTCTCCCAGATGATGGACATGGCTTTGTAACAGGAGAGTATTCCCTTTTCAGAATATTCAAATATTGGGAAAAAGTGAACATAAAAAAATAAATGTGAATTTATTCATTGTAACTTTAAACACAAAGTAACTGTACACAAAGTAACTTGAAACACAAAGCAAATAAATATTTGTGAAAACTTCTGCTCTGCTTGATGCAAGGTAAGCCTCTAAGTGATTTTATAAACCAGTTAGTAGATGGGTACTGCTGGATGATAGACCAAAATAAAACCTTTATATAATTCTTTTCAGATTTGCAACATATTTTCCATATCTCTCACTTGGCCCTTCTGACTACAAATAAGGCCCATGTATAGTTTCCCTGTAATACCAGTGAAGACACTGAGACTTAGATACCTGAAATGACTGTGTAATGCAGCTAGCAACTGAACAGAAAAGGCTGACATGGGCGTGATAGGCATGCCACATTCAGTCACCAGAGTGCTTAAAAAACCTCTTTAGAATGCACCTCATATTTTATCATTTATCCATGAAATAGGCCTATCCTAACCTACTCCAGCCTTGGCTATTTCCATTCAGTTACTGTACACAGCTTAGAAGCAGCATGTACTCTCCATCCTATGCCCGTAAACTTATTACAATGGGTACAAGTAAATGTAGAAGTCATGAAGTAGCATACATTTACCAGGTAAATGAGTATATCTGTTTTAAAGAGTTTATTCTGGTGACTCAAATTGAGGCCAAGACTGCCCTGGACACAGGGACTTCAGGAGAAACTGGTAAGAGGGCAGGTGAGGTAACAAGGATTAAGCAGAGGACTATGAGGACTGTTAAATCAGAAAAGTTGAAAAAAATAATAGAGTTCATGAGTACAGAATTTACCTTTTTATGTTTAATACGATCATTACATTTTCATTTCAGTTTGTCTTTAGATTTTTTTTTGGTATTCAGGAAAGTGAAATGAGAAATCTCAATTTCAGCATTTCCCTATGACTAAGTTTCCATAGAAACAAAGTCAGAACTATTAAGTGCAAGCACATTGAAAGTTTGCTTTTAATATCATTATGTCAAACAATTTTGTTAGTTTCCCCGAAACCAAGAAAGACCTACTGACATGTAAAACATTTGGGCTTTTCTGCACTGGAGAATTGAGTTATTTGGATTATTGGCACAAAATCATCCATGAATGATGTTTTGTCTTGTTCTTCTGAAACAGAAGAACGTTGATATCTTCAAGCTATTTCAAAGAAATATTCCTAAGAACCTAGTGTAGGTTTCAGGTAGACTTAAAAGAATATCTCTACTACCTTATCTTTATCTAAACAGTATACTTAGTATAACTGATGGTAGTATCAGTGACAGAAAAAGACACTAAGGTCCTGTTATACAATTTTATTGTCATTCATCAACTTTTCACACAGCCTTTTATGTTCTGACCTTATGAGCTTTGCTCCTTTGCTGGCTAAAGGTGCTCTCTCAAGTGACCCCATCCTCCCCTCCCTCTGAGAAGTAAGTAGGGAAGGAATTCGCAACATTATGTGGAAAAACTTCTGAGCAACAGGTCTTTCCTCTTTTCCGTAGCTGTTTTAAGCCCTCTTTTTTTTTCCTTTTTTTTGGTGAGAATATTAATAAGCATTTGAGGTAAAAGATTTAGAAAATATAGAAAAGTCATTCACTTATGCTGAAAATCTCCAGAACTTACTAATATTTTGGTGTTGATTCTTCCTGAATTTTTTGTACACACATAAACAGACAATCTCTCTTTACTGCTTTGGAGTGGTCTCCAGGATAAGTTACATGAAAAAAAGCAAGGAAAGGACATAAAGAATTCTACATGACAGAAGCCGGGGAAATATGTATTTGCTTATTAAAAAAAAAAAAAAAACACCAGGAGAAATTCTTGCAAATTGTTAGACTATTATTCTTTTCCCTTTAATGGATTGCCAAAGCCCATATTTGCTTAAGATGATATTTGGGTATGGGTAATGAGTGGACATTTCATACACTTTCCAATGAAATGCTAAAGCTTTTTTTTTGTCATTTATTGTGCTTTATGTATAATATATAGACTGCTCTTGTATTTTATTTGATCCTCACAATGTTTTGAGTTAGGTAGCCTTAGGAATATAACTGTTTTATATAGGAATACAATTTATAGAATTATGCATTATGTGAAGAGCTAACTTTTTTCTCACCCCATTTTTATTGTGTCAAAATAATTAAACTTGGGCCGGCCGAGTGGCGTGGTGGTTAAGCGCTGGCTTGGGAAGCCAGCGGCCCCTGTTCGGTCCCACATGTGAGGGCCAGTAACACTGCCCTCAAAAAATAATAATAATAATAATAATAATAATAATAATAGTAAAACTTTAAGGTAAGATAGTAACACTGCATGATGTGAAATGAAATGGAGGTAAATGCAAGCCAGAAATGTTCTTAAAAGTCCAAGAAACCGGGCCGGCCGAGTGGCGTGGTGGTTAAGCGCTGGCTTGGGAAGCCAGCGGCCCCTGTTCGGTCCCACATGTGAGGGCCAGTAACACTGCCCTCAAAAAAAAAAAAAAAAAAAAAAAAAATAATAATAATAATAATAGTAAAACTTTAAGGTAAGATAGTAACACTGCATGATGTGAAATGAAATGGAGGTAAATGCAAGCCAGAAATGTTCTTAAAAGTCCAAGAAACCGGGCCGGCCGAGTGGCGCGGTGGTTAAGCGCTGGCTTTGGAAGCCAGCGGCCCCGGTTCTGTCCCACATATGAGGGCCAGTGACACTGCCCTCAAAAAAAAAAAAAAAAAAAAAGTCCAAGAAACTGAGCAAAGTACTTTTTAGAAATCTATAAAAGAAGAAAGGTGTGCTTCACTCTATGAAATGTCACATCTTAGCCACTGTCACTAAAACACAGATTGAGGATTAAAACAAGGCAAGACTGAGAACCAAGGTAGTGCCAGCCACAGAAGTGACTGGAAGCCAGAGGCTCAGGGCAGCAGGAGACTGGGGGACACAGGAGCATGCCGTGTGCCCTAAGGTGAGGCAGGCCAACTCAAGGCCATCAGGTAGGAATTCTCCGGGGGACCAGGGCTGGGAGGTGGGTATGAATTCGGAAATAAAACCATTAGTGTATATGGTAATTGTTAGATTCTACATGTTTGCTATAGGCCATAAAACAAAGACAATGTATAGTATAGGGATGATAGAGCAGTTCAGTAAATGTAGGAAGCCTTAGGTAAACAGCTGCCCAGCAGTTAGCCCAGAAACTGCTGACATTTCTGTTGAATTGGAAAATATTGAAATCTATATGTTGATATCAATGTCTTTCTGAAAAACACTGCTTCTATCAAATAATTTCTTGGTCACCATCCTCTCCCTCATGTTTTGACAAGGAAAAATCATTTGTCGGCAGTTAACAATTGCATTTCATTTGTTCTAAGTTGCCTATATTTTCACATTTTTAACATCTGTGCAATTGAGATGCATCGTGGAACTGACAGAATTAGATTCAGGGAAAAGCAATACTCAATGTCAGTGGTGTTTTACAGATTTCTTCCTCTGAGGAGTATTTACACTGAGACCCGAGTTTAATTTGAAGTCAGACTTTTCCTACATTAACCTATCATGCTATCAAATTAAATTGCAATTTAAATTGGTAATATAAAAGTGGTGTATCTTAAAATGCAATTTTAATTATAAGCATGAGCTCAAGAATTTCTCCTCAGTTAAAACATTCTTAGAGATTTCTAAAGAAATAATTTTTGGAAGGATTCGCATAGAAGACGCACAGTAATTTCCTAACATCTCTCCAAATCCCAGTGTGTACATGCATGTCATGTGCATGTAATGCTCTGCTTCATAGTTTGCAGTCTTACCTTTGAGATCATGAAAATAGTGTAGTATGATTTCTCCCAGTCTCTTTGAGCTCTCGGGAAAACACTTAAAGGAGAGTACTGAAATACTGTGTGTGTGCGTGAGTGGACTGTCTAATGGCTTAAATATCCATTCTATAAAATAGTGATGCAGTATTTAGCAAAAAGTGCAAGTTCTATAGAAAATTGTTGTAGGCTATAATCATAAAATGATGAACTCCTCATGCAAATTGACAACATCAGAGCCCTAGTGTGTACAGTACCTACAGTACATACAAATGATAGGCAATTCACCCAAGTGGAACTAGCACTGTTAACTGTGGGAAAAAAGTCAAACTGCGCAATCAAAGAAATGCAAATCAGAGATACTATGAGGTTCTTTATTCACATCAACCAGATTTTTTTTTTCAAGTATCCAAAGCTGAGGTAGAAGCTAAAACTGGTATGATTGGTAGCACTATACACTAATATGCCCCCACCTTTTCTAAAAAGCAATTTAGTATTATACACTGAGCCATGAAAATGTTCTAATTTTTTGGTCTAGTCATCTTATTTTGGAGATCTTTCCTAGGGAGATTTAAAAAAATGATTTAAAAAAAAAAACCACTATATGTGAAGATTTTCCTTACAGAATAGAACTTTGTAGGTACCTAAACCCCAACAATAGGGGATTGGCTAAGTAAAAGTAGAGGAATAACACTTGATGGGCTATTATGAACCCATTAAACAGTAAATATGCTGCAATGGGGTGGAGATCACTTATCAGTAACATACAGGACATAAATTATACACTGATTAGAGATTTCTTTAAAAACAGTGTAAGAAAAACAATTAATAATAATGATAGTAATGGTTAAGTTTATGGATAATTTTTAAACAAAGCATGATTTTGGCTCCTGCAAATTTCTGTTCATATTTTTGAAAGGAATGAGCAAGTGACTTTTACCTATTCCCATTTTTAGTGTGATCATCAATACTGCTGATTAACCGGATCTCTCTCAGTTGCAAGTTCAAGAAAATCTATCTCAAAATAGCTTACATTCTTTTTTTAAAAAAGTATTGACTTGTATAACCAGAGCTCACAGAGTAAAAATCAAGGTACTCCTTGATCCAGGAATTGACTGATCTTCTCAGAACCTGTCTCGGTTCTGCTCTCTGTTGATCTCTCCTGGAAAGGCTTTCATGGCAAAGGAGGATCCACAGCTCCAGACAGTATGGGGTCCTAGAACTCAGCTCTGCCTTTCTTTTGTGGTTCTTGGGAGGTCCCAGGGCAGCTGCGTGACTGGCCAGGCCCGGGGCATGTGGCCACCCTAGAAGGTAGGGTACATAAAGTCCCAGTTGTTTTCTTGTCACTTGGGCTAATTTTGCTTTTGTTCTGCATGTTGTCATTTCTTTTCATCCCAGACTTCTTGATTTTTGTATTTAGATCCATAGAAGCATATCTTGGTTTGGGGCTCTCTGTGTGTGTGTGTGTGTGTGTGTGTGTGTGTGTGTGTGTGTGTGTGTTTAAGGCAGCTGCATCTTTGATTCTAGCACTTACTTTTCCTGGACTTCCCATTGAAAAATTTTCATTAAACTTTGTCATGCCATAGGCACTGATACATACTATGGCTACTTTTGCAGACATCTGCTTATTTCTTAGATTCAAATGCATCATATTTGCCTTCTTTTTGGTAGAAAGGAGTCTTGAATCCTTTCAGAAGCCTGATGTTCAAGCTGTGAGAGTCTTTACCTGTCACTTTGTGCAAAACTGAATTTATTTATTTTTCTTAATAGCTAACATTATTTCATTTTTCAAATAAGCAGTAAAAAAACCTTTAAAATAATTTTATGGGTCCTTTACATAAAAAGTGGAATAGAATAATTTCTCCAAAAGCAGTTTAATAAACTTGAAATTCAGTGAAGAAATTTCCTTGAAAAACAAAGCAGTTGGTTTAGCTATATAACTAGTGTTGGCAGTACCATTATGATGGATGGTTAAGATTCCTGTTAAACCAAAAAATCCCAAAGTATGTTAGTGTGAAATTCTAGCTATATTACTTGTAAGAAAAAAAGTATTCTAGATAGGTAAATTTGTATAATGCTGAGATAGTACTCACTACTAGATTAATTAGTTTTTAACATATCATGTGCATTTTGATTCTCTAAGAACACTAATGCATTGTACAGATTGTAAAAGTCTGTCTGTTCTGTTACTAGTGCTGGCTATTTTAGTGACCAATTGAAATAATACTTATGAACACTAAACTGTCAATAGTATTTATGGCTGTTTGATTTTTTTTTTCAGTATTTGCATTTTGTATCCTTATGCTTGTCAGTGTAGTTTATCGGAGTTGTGAGCTAGCAGTCATAAGGTTTAACCATAAAGGACAATTTTAAATTTTCAAGTAAGATTGAGGGAAAAGTGACTTGCTGGCAGGCAATATATCCAAACTCTGCTCAGAGGCTTATTCTGCCACCCTCTAGTGAGTCCCAGATACTTGACACTGAAAGTCTGAATAGTTGGGAGTAGGCCTGGGCTGATAGAGAAAGTGTTCCGTGTTTGTTTGGTTGGATCTAGCCAGTAGACTGTAAGCTGCTAATTTACTAAATGAGCCCTGATGGAGCTGTAAGTCCATTTCTAATTAAAATTTTTAAATGTTTTAGCACTAGTATTTTCAAAGACAAACCAATATGCATTTATAATAGGAAAAATAAATAAATGGGGAAAGTGGGAGCAAATATCACCCAATGCTTGACCAACTAGTCTGTATTTTGGTGCATTTCCCTCCTATTCTTTTTTTTCTTTTAGAGGGCAGTGTCACTGGCCCTCATATGTGGGATCCGAACTGGGGCTGCTGGCGTCCCAAACCAGCTCTTAACCACCACGCCACTCTGCCAGCCCTCCCTCCTATTCTTTTTACTCATCCACTGTATAGGTTTTAGGTCAGAATTGACTTTATTATGGTGCATTATATACCATATTACACCTTAATAGTAGTGATCTTAAAAGATAACCTTGCATTTGGAATAAAACTATTTGAATGAATTTTCATTTTTCATGCTGTATTTGTGTTTTAAGTTTCCAAAAGTATGTTACATGTTAACTGACTAGCTTAAGGAACAGAGTTTTAGATATAATTAAAACATTTCTAGTATGCAAGAATTTATTCCTCTAGTGATACTTTTCAAAAAATATAATGCATGGAACTTTTCATTAGTAAGGAGTAAGTGGCTTTGTAGTAAATCATCTGGAACAAGCTAAATGGTGTTTTAGATAATACAGAGGGTACCAAAAAATGTTTACATATTTTAAGAAAGGAAATAACTATTAAAATTGTAATGATCAATATATACCAATAACAAAAGATGAATACAAGTCACATTTGACTTCTGCAATTATAAGAGGTGCTCAAAGTGGTTACCATCAGCGTGCAGACACTTCCGTTTACAGCGAACTACTGCTTGAGCAACGTTGACCAAAGTGTCCACTTGTATACCTTTTTTGTCACCCTCAGTATATGAATATTTCTGATTATTGGTTACTGGCAATTTTTTTAATAAATTTTATTTAATTTTTTTAGAGGGCAGTGTCTCTGGCCCTCCTATGTGGGATCCGAATCGGGGCCACTGGCATCCCAAGCCAGCTCTTAACCCCGTGCCACTCGGCCGGCCCTGGTTACTGGCAATTTTTAAGTGCTCTGTATTTTAAAAGGCATCAACTAGATTTTCTCCCTGCCCCATCTTTCATGTTTTTGTGGGGGATACTGATGGAAAAGTATGACAGCACAGTGGATTAAATATGAGGCAGAAAGTCTCATCCAAATTTGTTTTTTAAAAATATAACAAAACAAGCATATTAAACTTGTTGGTATTCTGTGATATTAAAGAATTCTAGGGGCCGGCCGAGTGGCTCAGTTGGTTAAGAGCTCGCTTAAGAGTGCGAGCTGAGCTCTGAGCAACAGCTGTTCAAGGCCAGCCTGAGCTGAGTTGCCGTTGAGCTGCCAACAGGTGGCAGGATGGCTCAGCTAACAAAAAAAAAAAAAAAAAAAAGAATTCTGTTACACTTGTAATGACTGGGATTTGCTTATTGGCCTTCCTCGAAGGAAGAGAATTGTCCTAACATGGTTTCAGCTATTTCAGTATTTGATTATTGCTGTATTGTTGGGCTTTTCACAAATAAATGGATATTTCTAAAGTGTTTAAAAAATAAATTTATTCTCTGGAGGATCTCAAAATGTTCATTGTCACCTCTCCAATACCACTGCAGATAAATTTTAATTTGTATCTGTAGTAAGATTTACTTTCCAATTGTAATTGATTTTAAATAATTTGTGAAACACTTATTGAACTCCTAATTTGCCCCTGATTCTGTACTCAGCAGCTGAAGGCAGGAGAGGAGTAAAAGTGCTTCCCCAAGAGGAGCTGTCTTTCTTAGGGAGGGATGTCCAGGAAGCTATTGATACCTGTAACTAGTGGTGACAGCTGTGTGAGTGTTCAGAAAGGAAGAAGTTTTTTTGTTTTTGTTTTCGTTTTTTAAGATTTTATTGTGGAATTGGGAGAGGGGAACAGCATTGGGGAATCAGGGAAGGGGAACAGACAAGTTGCTGTCTTCTTGTTCTTCAGTCTAGTTGCGAAGGACGTTGCTTCACTGGCCCATGCTGGTATCGTCATTGCACTCTTCCTGGATGAGGCAGATCAGTTGCCGGCCTCTGGATGGTCGCTCACCGAGGCTATTGGCAGCTCACGCTTGGCTGCCAGCCGCTCACGCTGGCTGCCGGCCACTCACTGTAGCCTATGGTAGCCCACTGCAGCAGGGGCTGCAGCCTACACCATTGCTGGGGCTCACACAGCCCAGCTCCAGGTGGAGCTGTTGTTAGCTGTAGAGGGCAGTGTCACTGGCCATCATATGTGGGATCCGAATCGGGGTGTTGGCGTCCCAAGCCAGCTCTTAACCAATGCGCCACTCGGCCAGCCCCAGAAAGGAGGAAGTTTTATAAAATGGCTTCTGGCGGGCCGGCCGAGTGGCTCATTGGTTAAGCGCTGGTTTTGGGATGCCAGCGGCCCCGGTTCGGATCCCACATGAGGGCCGGTGACACTGCCCTCTACAGCTAACAACAGCTCCACCTGGAGCTGGGCTGTGCGAGCCCCGGTGATGGTGTGGGCTGCAGCCCCTGCTGCAGTGGGCTGCCATAGGCTACAGTGAGTGGCCCGCAGCCAGCATGAGTGGCTGGCAGCCAAGCGTGAGCTGCCAATAGCCGCGGTGAGCGACATCCAGAGGCCAGCGACCGATCTGCCTCATCCGGGAAGAGCGCAATGACGATACCAACAGTGAAGCAACATCCTCTGCAACTAAACTGAAGAACAAGAAGACAGCAACTTGTCTGTTCCCCTTCCCCGATTCCCCAACGCTGTTCCTCTCCACCAATTCCCCAATAAAATCTTTAAAAAAAAAAAAAATGGCTTCTGGCAAAAGTGTCCTGGAGGTAGGTGGGAGTTAAGCTTGCTGGGACAAGGAGGAAGAAAAAGGCATTACAGGAAGAGAAAGCAGCATGAATGAGGCAAGAAAGCATTCTGATGAGTGTCAGATAACTTAGAGAACAGAATTAATAAAATTTAGAAATGAATGGAAAGAGTTCTCTGAGGTTTTCAATTGAATCATGTGGTGACAGTCTTATTTAAATGTGAAATTAGAGTTATATTGTCAGAGTTCTTTTATCTGTTTTTTGGATGTGAGAGAATCTTAAAACAAGAATCTCCAGATAAGGAAATGAGGCACAGAGAGACCTTTGGTCCCCCAGATTGTCAGTGATAGAGCACCCCAGCACACACACTCAAAAATGTGTGTTTTGCCACACTGTCTCCTGAACTAATGTTTCTTATTGACTTTCAATAAGCGAATTGGCTTTCATTTACTGCAATAAAGTGCTCTTGCTTCAATATTTTATAAGGCATTATATTTTATTGTAGTAAATTAATAGTAGAAATAGAAAACTCAACTGCTTTTCATTGTTTAAGAAAAAAATACTGAAATTTTATTCTAAACTTTTTACATTATTAAAAGGGCATTTATAATAGGTGTTTGCCAGGTTTGATTATAGGTACTCTATATCAAGGGCAGCATTTTATAACCTATTCCAAAACCTTGTGTGTGGAAGTTAGAGTATCTAATGGGTTTTCCATAGAGCTGCACATGATGTCACACTCAAGCAATTTATGGAGTGTGAGAAAAATCTTAATGCTTAATCATTTGACATTTTAACCAAGGAAAAAAATACACTTTAATAAGTTTAAGTTACTGTGACATTTTCTTTTAGTTCCCTGCCCCTTCAGGTAACTCAAAGGCAGCTCACTAAAAAGTATAGCTCATGCTCAACAATATTTCCCCATCAGCCAGACTAATCTTAGCCCCCCCACCAACATGGTGAGTACAACTAGGTGGCCAAGGGCTGAGTGACAGACCCCCCCCACCACCACCATATGCTAAAAGCATCCTAGCTGTACGTAATTTCAGTCATTTCATTGTCGTTTTCAGTGATCAGGTTAATAAGCTGGTGTCAATTATATATTGATTCCAGGGACCTAAATATGAATTGTCAGTTTCCATTTTAATCTTGAGTGGATGGAAGGGAAAGCCAGTTAGCAAATAAGAAATCCCAGAAAAAGTATATATCTTTATTTGATGGATTTCTGTTGTTAAGACATTATTGAACATAGTAAAAAGTAGTGCTTTTTATTGGCTGTTTCTAAGGGGGGAAAAAAAGTATTTCTTTATGGTGTACAGGCCTAAAACAATGTGTACTACTGTAGAAGCTACTCATCAAAGGAAAGCACACAAATACATGGAAGCTGAATAACATGCTACTAAATAGCAAGTGGGTCAACAATGAGATCAAGGAGGAAATCAAAAGATACCTTGAGATACAAAATTAATATTCAGAAATCAGTTGCATTTCTATACAACAATAATAAACTATCAGAAGAAGAAATCAGGAAATCAATCCCTTTTACAATTGCTTCAAAAACAATAAAATATCTAGGAATCAATTTAACTAAAGAAGTAAAAGACCTATACTCAGAAAATTATGGGACACTGAAGAGAGAAATCAAAGAAGATACAAATAAATGGAAATACATACCATGCTCATGGATAGGAAGAATTAATATAGTTAAAACGTAAATACTACCTAAAGCAATATATAGATTCAATGCAATTCCAATCAAACTACCAAGGACAATTTTTCTCAGAAATAGAACATAGAATCCTAAAATTTATATGGAACCACAAAGACCCTGAATAGCTATGGCAATGTTGAGAAATAAGAACAAAGTGGGAGGCATCACACTACCTGACATCAAAACATACTACTAGGCTACAGTAATCAGAACAGTATGGTACTGGCATAAAAACAGACACATAGACCAATGGAATAGAATAGAGAGCCCAGGAATAAACCCATCTATATACGGTCATTTGATCTATGACAATGGAAGCAAGAATTTACACCTGAGTAAAGATAGTCTATTTAATAAATGGTGCTGGGAAAATTGGACTGACACATGCAAAAAAAAAAAAAATGGACCACCTACTTATACCATATATGAGAACAAACTCAAAATGGATTAAAGACTTAAATGTAAGACCTGAAACCATAAAAGTCCTAGAAGAAAACACAGGGAGTAAGTTTGCAGACATTACCTTGAGTAATATTTTTACTCCTTTAAGCAAGGGAAATAAAAGAAAAAAATGAACATATTGCATTACATCAAACTTAAAAGATTTTTCACAGCAAAGGAAATCATCAATAAAACAAAAAGGCAGCCTACTGAATGGGAGAAGATATTTGCCAACGATATATCTGATAAGGGGTTGATATCCAAAATTTACAAAACACTCATGCAACTCAACACCAAAAAAACAAACAACCCAATTAAAATATGGGCAGAGGATATGAAGTGGCATTTCTCTAAAGAGAACATACAGATGGCCAACAGGCATATGAAAAAATGTTCAACCTCACTAGTCATCAGAGAAATGCAAATAAAAACCACAATGAGATACCACCTCACTCCAGTCAGAATGTCTATCATTAACAAATCAACAAACAACAAGTGCTGGCGAGGGTGTGGAGAAAAGGGAACCCTGGTACAATGTTGGTGGGGCTGCAAATTGGCACAGCCATTATGGAAATCAGTTTGGAGGTAACTCAAAACACTGGAAATGGAACTGCCGTATGACCTAGCAATTCCACTCTTGGGTATCTACCCAGAGGAATCCAAGATGCTAACTCGAAAAGATATATGCACCCCTATGTTTATTGCAGCGCTATTTACAATAGCCAAGACTTGGAAACAACCGAAATGCCCATCGGTAGATGACTGGATTAAGAAACTGTGGTACGTTTATACAATGGAGTATTACTCTGCTATAAAGAAGAATGAGGGCCGGCCATGTGGCGCATTGGTTAAGAGCTGGTTTTGGGATGCCAGCGGCCCTGGGTTCGGATCCCACATATGAGGGCCAGTGACACTGCCCTCTACAGCTAACAATAGCTCCACCTGGAGCTGGACTGTGTGAGCCCCGGCGACGGTGTAGGCTGCAGCCCTTGCTGCAGTGGGCTGCCATAGGCTACAGTGAGTGGCCGGCAGCCAGCGTGAGTGGCTGGCAGCCAGCCGGGAGCTGCCAATAGCCGCAGTGAGTGACATCCAGAGGCCAGACCAATCTCCCTCATCCGGGAAGAGTGCAATGATGATACCAACATGGGCCAGTGAAGCAACACCCTCCGCAACTAGACTGAAGAACAAAAAAACAGCAACTTGTCTGTTCCCCTTCCACGATTCCCCAACGCTGTTCCCCTCCCCCAATTCCCCAATAAAATCTTTAAAAAAAAAGAAAGAAGAATGAAATCGTACCATTTGCAACGATATGGATAGACCTAGAGACTATTATGTAAGTGAAATAAGTCAGTCGGAGAAAGACAAATACCATATGATCGCACTTATAAACGGAATTTGAATGAATGAGCAAAGAAAACAGAAACAGTCTCATAGATATAGAGGGAAAACAGGGTTGCTAGTTGGGAGGGGGAGTGGGGATGAGGGAGAAGGGGAAGGGATTAGACAGCATAAATAGGTAACTATAGTATTGTCACAGAGATATGAAAGACAGTTCAGAGAATATAATAATGCTGTAAAAAATTTGTGGGGTGTCAGATGGGCACATGTCTTGTTAGGGAGACCACTTCATGGATGGGGTAGAGGCTTGATCACTGCACTGTATACCTGAAATTGATGTTGTATAATATTTTATGCCAACTGTAATTGAATATATAGATAGTCACGGAATGTGGATTATACGGTGCAAGTCAAAGGAATTGTAATAGATAGTATATGGGGGGGAGGAGTGGAGTGGAGAATTGGGAGAGGGGGATTGTCACTTTGAGGGGTAAAAAGTATAACTATTGTACTGTATTGTACACCTGAAGCTAATTTAAAAAAACATACCTCGAGACAAACAAAAATGAAAATACAACAACCCAAAATCTTTGGGATGCAGAGAAAGCAGTCCTAACAGGGAAATTCATAGCAACGCAGGCCTATCTAAAGAAACAAGGAAAATCTCAAATCAACAGGCTACCTTTACACCTCTGAGAACTGGAAAAAGAACAGCAAAACAAGCCCAAAGGGAGTACAAGGAAGGAAATAATAAAGATCAGAGTAGAAATAAATGAAATAGAGACCAAAAAAAAAAATACAAAAAAAATCAATGAAACCAAGAGCTGGTTTTCTGAAAAGATAAACAAAATCGACAAACCCTTAGCCAGACTCACCAAGAAAAAGAGAGGACCCAAATTAATAACATCAGAAATGAAAGAGTAGTGACAACATATGCCACAGAAATACAGAAAATTTTAAGAAAATACTATAAGCAACTCTATGCCAACAAATTAGACCATCTGCAAGCAATGGATAAATTTCTAGAAGCATAAAATCTTCCAAGTCTGAACCAAGAAGAAACAGAAACTCTGAACAGACTGACTACTACCAAAGAAATTGAATCAGTAATCAACAAGCTTCCAACCAGCAAAAGTCCTGGACCAGATAGCTTCACAGGTGAATTTTACAAAACATCCAAAAAAGAATTATCACCTATTCTTCTCAAACTATTCCAAAAAATCTGGAAGGAGGGAAGGCTCCCAAGCACATTTTATGAGGCCACTATTACTCTGATCCCCAAATCAGACAAAGACATCACAAAAAAAGAAAACTAGAGTCCAATATCCCTAATGAACATAAATGCAAAAATCCTCAACAAAATACTAGCAAACTGGATTCAGCAACACATTAAAAAGATCACACACCACAATCAAGTGGGATTCATTCCTGGTATGCAAGATTGGTTCAATATCCGCAAATCAATTAACGTAATACAGCACATTAACAAAATGAAAAATAAAAATCATATGATCATATCAATAGATTCACAAAAAGTGTTTGACAAAATCCAGCAGCGTTTTATGATAAAAATAAAGACATGGGATTACATCAAACTTAAAATGTTTTTCACAGCAAAGGAAACTACCGTCAATAAAACAAAAAGGCAGCCTACTGAATGGAAGAAGATATTTGGCAACAATATATCTGATATGCGGTTAATACCCAAAATTTATAAAACACTCATTCAACTCAACATCAAAAAAACAAACAACCTGATTAAAAAATGGGCAGAGGATATGAAGAGACATTTCTCTAAAGAAGACATACAGGTGGCCAACAGGCATATGAAAAACCGTTCAACTTCACTAATTACTGGAGAAATGCAAATATTGGGTTGTCAGAAAAGTAATGACACATTTTTGCAACAAAAAAAAAAACAGAAAAAAATACGTCATGACTTTTCCGACTACCCAATAAAATCCACGATGAGATACCACCTCACTCTGGTCAGAATGGCTATCATCAAATAAATCAACAAACAAGTGCTGGCAAGGGTGTGGAGAAAAGGGAACACTGGTGCACTGTTGGTGGGACTGCAAATTGGTGCAGCCATTATGGAAATCAGTATGGAGGTATCTCAAAAAACTGGAAATGGGGGACTGCTGAGTGGAGCATTGCTTAAGAGCTGGCTTGGGACGCCAGCGGCCCCAGTTCAGATCCCACAGATGAGGGCCAGTGACACTGCCCTCTACAGCTAACAACAGCTCCACCTGGAGCTGGGCTGCATGAGCCCCGGCGACGGTGTAGGCTGCAGCCCCTGCTGCAGTGGGCTGCCATGGGCTACAGTGAGTGGCCAGCAGCCAGCGTGAGCGGCTGGCAGCCAGCGTGAGCTGTCAATAGCTGCAGTGAGCGACCATCCAGAGGCCGGTGACCGATCTGCCTCATCCGAGAAGAGCGCAATGACGATACCAACATGGGCCAGTGAAGTACCGTCCTCCGCAACTAGACTGAAGAACAAAAAGACAGCAACTTGTCTGTTCCCCTTCCCGATTCCCCAACGCTGTTCACTTCCCCCAATTCCCCAATAAAATATTTTAAAAAAAAAAACCAAAAAACTGGAAATGGAACTACCTTATGACCCAGCAATTCCACTCTTAGGTATCTATCCAAAGAAATCCAAGATGCTAATTCAAAAAAATATATGTACCCCTATGTTCATTGCAGCGCTATTCACAATAGTCAAGACATGGAAACAACCAAAATGCCCATGTAGATGACTGGATTAAAAAACTGTGGTACATTTATACAATGGAGTATTACTCAGCTAAAAAGAAGAATGAAATCTTACCATTTGCAACAATATGGATGGACCTAGAGAACATTATGTTAAGTGAAATAAATCAGTCTGAGAAAGACAAATACCATATGAGCTCACTTACATGTGGAATCTAAAGAACTGAATAAATGAGCAAAATAAACAGAAATAGTCTCAGAGACATAGAGGAAAAACTGATTGTTGCTAGTTGGGAGAGGGTGGGGATGAGGAAGAAGGAGAAGGGATTAGACAGCATAAATAGGTAACTACAATATTGCCACAGTGATATGAAAGACAGGTTAGGGAATATAATAATGTAAATATTTTGTAAGGTGTCAGGTGGACACATGTCTTGTTAGGGAGACCACTCCACGGATGAGGTAGAGGTTTGACCACTGCACTGTACACCGGAAGCTGATGTTGAATAATATTGTATGTCAACTATAATTTTATATATATATATATATATATATATATATATATATATATATATATATAGTCACGGGATGTGGAGTTTGGAATCAAATGGAATTGTAATAGATATGTGTGATATCGGGGGGGGCAGTGGTTTGGGGGATGGGGGTTGTCACTTTGTGAGGGGTGAAAAGTATAACTATTGCATTGTTTTATACCCCTGAAACTAATAAAAAAAAATTTTAAATAAATAAATAAATAAAAGTGATCATTCACTATTGGTGAAATGAAGGTTTGCTGACTATATTAATACAGGAAATTAGTTTTTAGAAAGAGTTTGAAAACTGTTTCTCATGGGGTAGTAGTGCATTGTTTTCAGTGGGGTGAGTGAGTTTTATTAGAATCATGCAACTTTTTTCAAAATACTGTGTATGTCTCTTAAACTCATGTATTCCACCCTCCACCCCCCAACACACTCCCTCACTCTCACAAGCCTTTTGATAAGATGAGGAAAGATGTGAGCCATAATGACATGGACAGAAGCATCCAGGGTGATTCTGATCTTAACCCTAACTCATTTGTTCCCAAGTTTTGCTGCACATTGCAATTACCTGGGGAGCTTTCCAAACAATCCCAAGTCATACCCAGTGCCCGTTAAATCAGAAGGTCTAGAGGTTAAAAGGCAGCTGTTAAAGCTCCTCAGGTGACCCCAATATACAGCCACAGTTAGAACCACTGCCTGGTTAGAATGTCGGAGAAAGAGAGCTGCTTCGACTATCGGTGGGACCTTGGGCAAGTCAGTTATAACCCTTGGTTCCCTTATCTGTACAATGAGTTATTCAAATAAATGTCATCTCAGGTTCAGTGGTCCTTTTCAGCTTATATGCTTCAAATTCTGTGATTTTCAAATCAATTTGAAGATGACAGTGTTTGAAGCACTGTACATGTATCCACCTTTGATGCTAACAATGTTATCAGCCTTTTCACAAGAGCAGCTATATGATTCTACAGACCTAGTTATAAAATTCAGATTTGCCTTCCCTCGATGATTTTGAGCTTCATTTTAGACACTGAGAGCAAAGAGATGCATATAACTTAATCAAGAGAACCCGTTTGTTGCCTAGTACACATCATCTGTGAATAATTTAGGAATATAGTAACTTACACAGTATCTGAAGACTTACATCTGCTCATTAATATTTCATGTAAACCAATTTGGAAATAACTCATTAATATTACACTCGGTAGTATTATACCGCATGGTTAGTACTGCTTATTTCAGGATAGCTAGGCCTTTCAATTTTGTGGGTACTTATATTTGCTATTATATTCTCTAATAATTATGTAAAAGTTATTTTAAATGATTTTATTTGTTAAAGAGCTCTTTCTTTTCCTCTAGGGAAATCATGGAAAATGAGTAGGTAGGTAGATTCTGAACTAAATCAACTGAAATGCAAGGCCTAACAACTTCGTTTTTAAGCACAAAAACTACTGTGTGGCTTAAATTTAAGCATGTGTACAAATATTGGGTTGTCGGAAAAGTCATGATGCATTTTTCCAATGAAAAACATGAAAAAATATGTTATGACTTTTCCGACAACCCAATAGATACAAGTTGTAAAGGATGAAAGGTTCTAAGGGTAGGAGGGCAAATCACAGGGAAAATAGTTAATAACTTATCTATTATAATAATCAACCAAAACATGTCTTCTAACCTAGCATTTCAGTTCTCCGATTTTTGCTAAAAGCCAAAGAACTAAAACAAGGGGAAAGTGTCCATATAACATTGTTCTAAAGAAGGATTTCAAGGCCACTGGGCAACTGGGAAGATTTTCCCTCTCCCCCAACCCTAACCCCCTTTTAGAAAATGTCTTCAGACCTAACATGTGAAAATCAATTGTCACATTTTTTTTTTCCTCCACAGTGTGACCTTAGCAATATATTACCACATAAAGAACAGGTGACTTTTCAAACCTGTCTTGTTATTCTAGCTAATAAATTTACAAGATGATAAGTTTAGTGTCAGCTAATAATTACAGACACTATTTGAGTAAGCTGTAGAGTGCTTTTATGGAAGTGAATCATTTGTTTTTCTGTCTTAGGGCTCTTAACCCTTAAGTTATTGAGGATCCCAATATGTGGGTTATATTGATATTTACTGTATTAGAAATTAAAATTGAGAATTGAAAAATAAATCCATCGCATGTTAAAACAGGGTTTTTACAGCACTCTTGAAATTTTGAGCTAGATGATTCTTTGTTGTGGGGGATTGTCCATGCATTTTGGGACACTTAGCAACATCCTGGCCTCTCACACTAGATGCCAGTAGTACCCTCTGCCCCACTCCATATTGTGACAACCAAAAATGTCTCCAACCATGGCCAAATGTCCCCTGGCATATAAAATCTCCCCAGATTGGGAACCATAGTATTAACATAAATTTTTATGAAAAATCATTATTTTTCACAATAAAAACGTTGAGTGGAAAGTGTGTCATTTCTTTGTATTTTTGCAAATCTGGCTTCATAGAAGACAGCTGATTCTGATGTCTACCCTGTCTTCAATCATTTGCAACTGCTTCAGTCATTTATTTGGAAGAAAAAATATGAAGAAGACCCAGCCTTATGCAGATATATAGCTGGAAAAAGGTGTATTTTTAAAACCTTCAGATAATTGTGAATATTTTTTGCTGCTGTACCAAATGTCCACAAGTGCAAGTTTCTTCAATTAGTGACACTGGAATTTTAAATGACATCAATGGACTTGTAGTAAGTACCCTGTGAAGTTAATACCCATTGATCTATCTTGTACACCAAATGGATCTTTTACTTGTACGTGATTTTATATTCTTATGCATTTGTCATTTGGAAAGTACTGGCTCACATTTCTTTATACTGTGCCAAAACGGACTTTTGTTAGTATCACCACCAATCTTATCAGAAAAGTCTTTAAGATTTGAATAGTTGTCAAGCTCACAAAAGAAGTTGCAAGTTTTTCCAAACCCTGATTTTCAGCTTGATAGCTTGAATTTTATTATTGCCATCAAATATGGTTATTTTCCTTGAAGAGACAGGCTCACTTGATTCATTTTTGAGAGAATGGCAGTTGTACTATCAAATAAAGATGGTATTCTATTAAAAAGTGGCTTGTTCAGCTCACTATTAAGTCACAAGTGTTTTTCCTTAACACAACCGTATTTCAGTATGCAGAAGTACTTACTTTCTGCATACTTTCCACTTACTCATTCAGAATTTAAAAAGAAGGATCAAGGTTTAACAAAACTGTTCATTTTTACTATTTCATCGTGGATGTTCTTAAGTAAAGCAGATTTGTTTTCAACTGCAAGTCGACGTGAAAAATAGAGAATGACCTCTAGTACAGTGCAGTCCCACACCTTGATTCATGCTCAGAAACCAGTTTTACCCATTTTTGCTTTTATACAGTCAATGTAAAAGGTAATGCCTTAATATTCCTATAAAACAGTTCTGACCTCATGGGCTTCTTGAACAGAGCCTAGGGGCACCCCAGAGGCAGCAGAACTCACTTGGAGAACCACAGTTTGAATCAGCACAGTGTATGAGTGTGGTGAACTTTTAGATCAAAAGTCTGGTCACTTTTAAAATAAAAACAGAAGTTTTGAACTCAAACTATTTAAAAGAGACAAGAAGAAATACACAATAAGAATATATCGGAAACTAATACAAAAAAAAGCAGGGAAGAAACATTAATCTCAGTCACATGCATTAAAATTCTGAAGACATTATTGAGAAGTGACCGACAGAATACAAAGTGGTTGGATTACCAATGACAGGTACAGATGACAATTGCTAACAGATTGGAAGAGGCTAACTCAAAAGGAGGGTTTTGGCCCCAGCAACTAGGCAAATGGCAGTGACCTTTACATTATTAGGGAAGGCTTGGTGAGTGGGAGAGTTGGGATGAAGAACTCTGGTTTTTTATGTGCACAAGCATCCTCGACCTTGGCAAGATTATTTTCCATGGACAGTGGCAGGCAGCAGACTAAAGTGGGTGAAGGAGAAAATGAGAGATGAGAAGACAGCCTCAGGGCATTTACTGTGAGAAAATGAGAGGAAGCATCCTAGGGGTTATGAGGGGTTAGGATGCAACAACATAAACAAATTCATATTGCGGAAAACCTCTGGCAGAGAGGGAGAAATTCTTCAAAAAGAGGTAATTCTGAGAACAGTGTTCTGCAGAGATGGGATGGGATTGGCTTCACGGACAGAAGAGTGAGCTTCAGTGAGAAGAAAGAGAAATCTGAATTCCACTGACTCAGGCGGCCAAGTGGTGTCCATGAGTGAGTAACGGCACATGCCAAGTTCACCAGTAAAGATGACAGGACGTTGAGAGATTGCCAGTGTTGTATAAGTAATTCTAATATTCCCATAAAGTAGAGTTGAACCTTGTAAGGAGGTTCATTCTTAGGATACCTGAGAGAGCAGAATTTGCGGGGAATGGGAGTAACATTTCAGTAAGAACATATAATGTTCAATAACCATTTGTTTTTGAAAACACAGTTGAGCTTGGAGAACATTGGCCAATCTGAGCTCTCAATCTGATAACTTTCAGACAGTAAACATGTTCTTTAATTGGACTTTTTTTCTGTTTGTCAAATTGCTTATATACTCTTCTGCAGAACACCCTTGGGGAACAGCAAATCACAGCTTACCTCTGTAATCTTGACTCAACTGTGAACATCACTCAGTTCTTTATAGAGCAGACATTTAATCCATGCAAAGGAAGTCATGAAATCTTACAAGCTACCTGGTGGGTTTAGAGGAGTCCCAGGGGTACAGATACTGGCAGCTCTGTTATCGCCCTGAAGCCACCAGAAGTGACAAAGCTTCAGATTATGTAAGAGAGATGAAGTTCATGAAATGATAGTGGAGATGTGAGAATTCAGGGATGTGAGAAGGACTCTCCTTGGTATGCACGTGTGTTCCATAAAAAGGCACTAAGTACAGGATGCCTGACAGTGGTAAAGACCTCCTCAAGCACACAGATAGTACTACTTGTCCTGCTGCACAGCAGCCACTGGGAGACACTCTTGACCACCAGTTTTGATCCTCAGCTCATGCCACTAAAGGACCTAGTTACTATGAATAAAAGACATGAATGTGCTCAGTCTCACCAGGGATTTACATATTCAAGTATTATGGAAAATCACCCTGTAACTACCAGCCAGGTCTGATACATTGCACAGAGTAGGCACTCCAGTTTTCACTGAACAGCTTGAATCTACAGTGGGCCTGTGTATGCTGCCCTTTCCCAGTGGGGATGTCCTGTGCTAAGATGTCCATTCATTCCTGTGAGCAATATGGGATGGGAAATTGGGCATGGGCAGAGTAGGCAACAGATGTATATGATTGCAACTGTGACCTGGCCTCTGGCTTTGGCTGGCCAAGCAAATTCTCTGTAAAACTTAAGAATAAGAGGCATGTCAAAAAGAGTTGAAATCCGTCACTCTTAACAGTTATTTATCACAGCACTTAAACCGAACGAAAATCAAAGACCAGCGCTCTACTTTTGCAGATTGATTTAGGCCAGCTTTTAATTTATGCTGAGATTGATATTTGTCCCACTAACTGGAGAAGAATTGTTTCAGGAGCCATCCTCCCTGCCTCAGGTTTGGGACAGTCAGGCTGATTGGGATGTGGGCTCTGCAAGGCCCTCAAGGACATCACAGCTGAGGACACGTGAGTTTGTGAAGTGTCTGTGAACGTTTTTAACCATTTTCCGATCCTTCAGGTGCCCCCATAAAGTTTACATTTTAAGAAATACTTTTAGGGCCGGCTGACTGGTGCACTGGTTAAAAACTGGTTGTGGGATGCCAGCGGCCCTGGTTCGGATTCCACATATGAGGGCCAGTGACACTGCCCTCTGCAGCTAACAATAGCTCCACCTGGAGCTGGGTTGTGTGAGCCCTGGCGACGGTGTAGGCTGCAGCCCCTGCTGCAGTGGGCTGCCATCGACTACAGCGAGTGGCTGGCACCCAGCGTGAGCTGCCAATAGCTGCGGTGAGCGACTATCCAGAGGCCGCGACCGATCTGCCTCATCCAGGAAGAGTGCAATGATGATACCAACATGGCCCAGTGAAGCAACGTCCTCCGCAACTAGACTGAAGAACAAAAGGACAGCAACTTGTCTGTTCCCCTTCCCTGATTCCCCGATGCTGTTCCCCTCCCCCAATTCCCCAATAAAATCTTTAAAAAAAAAAAAAAAGAACTATTTTTAAAGGTTACATTGTGCAGAGAACTGAAATAGGCATAAAATCACATCCTACTTTCCCTCCACCTTTGGTATAACACTTATATTCCTCATCATTAATTGGTAGGTCTTGATGTGTTATTGTTGTAATAAACTGCCTGATAATTTGAAACGTAGTTCTCTCGTGGTTTTGGCAAACATTTTACAGGCTCACTACCAGAACAACAGTACGGTAAGTATCTTCATGGCTTTCTTAAAGCCCTCTACCAGTTGCAGCCCATTTTCAAGGGGCATATATCTGGCCTTACTAATAAACGTCTGGTCACTGTTAAGTCTTTAGGTCTGTAGAGTATTGAGGGGTTATAGCTTAAACCTAAGTCACATATTGTATATTTCCTTTTACTGGTCTTTCTCTCCTTTTTATCTGAAGTTCTGTTGTTACAGAAACCATGATAAAACACTATAGCCACATATAAAGATTTCCGATCACTGTGTTCTCTCCTCCTTTTTTTAGAGAATTGCATGTGTTTAAAAATAGGTCTGAGTTCAGAAGCTCCTATCTCTCAGGCAGTCCAATGGGCATCACCCGGTGCCCATCCCATTCAAGAGTTTCCTGGACCACTCAGCAACCACAGCAGGGAGCTGTGGGGCCCTAGGTTAACCATGAGGATGCTGCTGCTCCACACGCTAACACAGGACTGAAACGTCAAATGTAGCGAGGGCTTTCAATCTGGCCACCTGGCTGCTGGGAAGGGCCCTGAGGCCAGTGGGCAAGATGAGCTAAAGGGGTAAAGATTCAAAGTGCCCACCTGACAGTGAAAATGTCTTTGTGGGTAGCATTTAGGAAAATGAAAAAGCACCTCTTGATTATATTGAACAGCATAGGAAGATCAAGATCATGGCAGGCAGCAGCAGGAGTTTGTTTTTGTTTCCTTTGCCCATTATTCTAGATAAGACACTCATTCAGAATTACCAAAGTGCATATTCACAACTGAAGTGAAGATACTTGTGACTAAAAGAAGGGACCAGTGGTTGTCAGTTGCCGTCAAAGTGCCTTTTGGTGAAAATGCCCACTTTAATAATAGTGTAAACTGAGTCGTCATGGTGATATTGCCGGTAGCCATCTTAGCACGTAGTGTGACAGCAAATAATGAATTTATTTTTATTTATTTTTTTATTGGGGAACTGTGCTTCCCCATCAGCTCCAAGTCAAGTAGTTGTTTCAGTCTAGTTGTGGAGTGCACAGCTCAGTGGCCCATATGGGGATCGAACCGGCAACCTTGGTATTATGAGCCTGCGCTCTAACCAACTGGACTAACCTGCCGCCCTCAAATAATGAATTTGAAACAAATGAAAGTACTTTTGAAAGTTGCAGAAGCTAAAGTGATTTTGATCACCGCTGTCATCAGTCTTCAAACTGGTCCCCTGAAGGAAGGAAAATTTGTAATCATGAACACTAGCCCTGCCATAATGGCAGCTGGAAGATTCTCAAAACCTGCAACTCAGCTGGCTGGGGCTCTGGTTCTAGTTGCCAGAAAATGTGTGTCTTCACAGATGTGAGCTCCAGAAACAGTGGTTGCCATGTCTAGCTGTCACTATAGAAGAAGGGTTCCAGGTAAATGTCACAGGAAGGAATTCAGGGACCTACCAAATAAGCAATGTAAACAGAGCCACACAAGCAGTGGGTTTATTAAAAGACAGGAAATAGTATACAGCACACTCTAAAGATGGCATGAGAATGGGCAGGCCCAGAAGAAGAGCAACTGTCCTGAAGAACAAAGAAGCATAGGATTTGATCACCTATAAATGAGGGAACAAAATAGTCAAGATTTAGGGGTGGCATCACAGGTGTTCCCAGGGCAGATCCTTGCTGACCATTCCTTTCCAGGAGGAGGGATTTTTGTCCTTATTTGGCTCTTGTCAAAACTGTCACAGCGGGACCGGCAGAGTGGCTCAGTTAGTTAAGAGTTGGCTTAGAGAGCGAGCTCTGAGCAACAGGGCCGCCGGTTCGATTCCCACATGAGCCAGTGATGCTACACCCGATCTGAGCAGTCACTGAGCTGCCAACAGGTGGCAGGATGGCTCAGCTGGTGTAACAACAAGATTGTTCAATAGTGTGCTACGCCCACCAGCAACTAAGACTGAACTCAGCACCTTAAGCTGAGCTGCCGCCCGGATGGTTCAGACGATAGTGTGTGTACTCTTAACAACAAGTCTGCTGGTTCGACTCCTGCATGGGATGGTGGCTGTGCCCACCCACAACTAAGACTGAACTCAGCACCTTGAGCTTAGAGGCCACAAGCTGCTGACAGGAAGCCAGATGGCGACTGGCACCTTCCACAACGAAGATTAAAGAACAACTTGTCGAGGCCGCTCACTGAGACTCAGAAGTGCGCAAGCCGTCTCGGATCCCCACCCTCTGCACAGCACTGTGCTGCGTTGCCAGGGAAATGCTGGGCAGGTGCCCTCCGGCTCCAACAGGCTGCTCACTGAGACCCGGGAGTGTGAAAGCCTCCTCGGGTCCCCGCTCTCCACACTGCGCTTGCAGAGTTGCCAGGCTGGTGATTGGTTGTCGGGCTGCTCGGCCTGATCTGCGAGCGGCTGATTGGGACAGGCTGAGACTGGGAGTTTTCCTGGGAGTGTTGGGCCATGAGCTGTGTGTGTGTATGATCCAGCCAGGGCTCTCCTGGTGATCTATCTAATACATCAAAACAATCCCAGAGCAACAGCCAGAATGGGGAAACAAAGAAACATGTCACAAGTAAAAGATCAGAAGAAACCTCCAGAAGTGGAACTAAATGAAACAGAGGGAGCCAACATTTCAGAGACAGAGTTTAGAACACTGATGATAAGGGGCCGGCCGAGTGGCGCATCGGTTAAGCGCTGGTTTTGGGATGCCAGCGGCCCCGGTTCGGATCCCGCGTGAGGGCCAGTGACACTGCCCTCTACAGCTAACAACAGCTCCACCTTGGAGCTGGGCTGTGCGAGCCCCGGTGATGGTGTGGGCTGCAGCCCCTGCTGCAGTGGGCTGCCATAGGCTGCAGTGAGTGGCCCGCAGCCAGCGTGAGCGGCTGGCAGCCAAGCCTGAGCTGCCAATAGACGCGATGAGCGACATCCAGAGGCCAGCGACCGATCTGCCTCATCCGGGAAGAGCGCAATGACGATACCAACAATGAAGCAACATCCTCCGCAACTAAACTGAAGAACAAGAAGACGGCAACTTGTCTGTTCCCCTTCCCCGATTCCCCAACGCTGTTCCCCTCCACCAATTCCCCAATAAAATCTTAAAAAAAAAAAAAAAAAAAAAAAAAGTTGGGATTATAAAAAAAAAATTTAAAAAAAAAAAAAAAAAAAAAAAAGAATACTGATGATAAGAATGTTTAAGGAACTTAGCGAGAACATAAAGAAGGATAGGGAAACCATAAAAAACAACCTGTTAGAACTAAAGAATACAATAACTGAAATGAAGAACACACTCGAAGGAATCACCAATAGAGTAGATGAAGCAGAGGAGCGGATCAGCGATTTGGAAGATAAAATAGCAGAACTCACCCAGTTGGCACAGCAAAAAGACCAAAGAATAAAAAACAATGAAAAGAGTTTAAGAGCCCTATGGGACAAGGTGAAACGCAACCACCTTAGACTCATAGGAATACCAGAAGGAGAAGAGAAGAAGCAAGGGGTCCAGAATGTATTTGAAAAAATAATGACTGAAAACTTCCCTACCCTGGTGAAGGAAATCAACATACATGCCCAGGAAGTGCAGAGGGTTCCAAACAAGCTGAACCCAAACAGGTCCACACCAAGACACATCATAGTTAAAATGGCAAAGGTTAAAGACAGAGACAGAATCCTAGAGGCTGCAAGAGAAAGACAGCAGGTTACATACAAAGGAACTCCTGTTAGACTAACAGCTGACTTGTCTACAGAAACTCTGCAGGCCAGAAGGGAGTGGCAGGAGATATTCAAAGTGACACAAATAAAGGCCTACAACCAAGATTGCTCTACCCAGCACGGCTATCACTTAAAATTGAAGGAGAAATAAAGAGCTTCTCAGAAAAGAATAAGCTTAAGGAATTCATTACCACCAAGCCAGCATTGCAAGAAATGTTAAAAGGGCTTTTTTAAACAAAAGAAAGGGGTATACAAGCTAACCCAGAGAGACCAGGAATACAAATAGCAAAATGGCAATACATATGCACCTATCAATAATCATTTTAAATGTGAATGGGCTAAATGCTCCAATCAAAAGACAGAGAGTGGCTGAGTGGATAAGAAAATAGACCACATGTATATGCTGTTTACAGATGGAATAAGATATTTCATGCAATGGAAATGAGAAAAAAAAAAAAAGCTGGAGTACCAATATTTATTTTGGACAAAATAGACTTTAAAATGACTACAATAAAAGACAAAGAGGGCTGGCCGAATGGTGCGGTGGGAAGCCAGCGGCCCTGGTTCAGGTCCCACATATGAAGGCCGGTGACACTGCCCTCAAATAAATAAATAAATAAATAAATAAATAAATAAATAAATAAATAATGTATCCAAATCTTTAAAAAAAAAAAAGACAAAGAAGGGCACCAGAACCGTAATAAACATCTATGCACCCAACATAGGAACACCTAATTACATATAACAGATTTTGACAGACATAAAGACAGAGATCAACAGTAACACTATCATAGTAGGGGACTTCAACACCATTGTCACCAATGAACAGACCCTTTAGACAGAAAATCAACACAGAAAGAGGGGCCTTAAATGATACTTTAGACCAGCTGGACCTCGTTGATATTTGGAGCATTTCACCCTGAAAAAACAGAATATACATTCTTTTCAAGTACACATGGGACATTTTCCAAGATAGACCATGTTATGCCACAAAACAAGTCTCAGAAAATGTAAGAAAATTGAAGTCATATCAAGCAGATATAAAGGAAAAACTGATGGTTGCTGGCTGGGAGGGAGTGGGGAAGAGGGAGAGGGGGAAGGTTTTGGACAGTGTAGATGGGACTACAATGTTGCCGCAGGGATATGGGGGCAGTTCTGGGAATGTAATTGATAATGTTGTGAAGAGACTATTACGTTGCATGAAATAAGTCAGTTGGAGAAGGACAGGTACCATGTGATCTCACTTGTGTGTGGAGTCTGAAGAGCTGAGTGAACGATCAAAGTAAACAGACTCATAGATGTAGAGGGAAAACTGAGGGTTGCTAGTTGGGATGGGGGTGGGGATGGGGGGAAGGGGAAGGGATTAGACAACATAAATAGGCAACTACAATATTGCCACAGGGATATGAAACACAGTTCGGGGAATATAATAATGTAAAAATTTTGTGGTGTGTCAGATAGTCACATGTCTTGTTAGGGAGACCACTTCATGGATGAAGTAGAGGCTTGATCACTGCACTGTACACCTGAAGCTGATGTTGTATAGTATGGTATGCCAACTGTAACTGAATATGTGGATGGTCACGGGATGTGGAGTATACTGTGGAGGGGAGTCAGGGGAGTTGTGATGGATATGTATGATATGGGGGGGAGTGGAGTGGCAAACTGGGGGAGGGGGGTTTTCACTTTGGGGGTGAAGAATATAACTATTGCATTGTGTTGTACACCTGAAACTAAAAAAAAAAAAAAAAAAAGAACAACTTTTCTGTTCCCCTCCCCCAATTCCCCAATAAAATCTTAAAAAAAAAAAAAAATGTCATGGCAATACAAGGGGTGGAGATTTTCCTTGGCTGCCATGCTAATAAATTAGAATCAATTATAATTAGCTGAAGTTCACCTGAGAGGCCTGATGGTGGCCTGGATCTGCTCTTGGCCACCAGAATCCAATCTGGCCCGTCTGGTAGCTACACCTTTTTCTAAGGATGACCACTTCTCCTCCCTCTCCCCTCACATCCTCCTTCTCTTCCTCCCCACTTTCTCCCCACCGCCCTGTTCTTTCTGCCTACAGTAACTGTAGCTACAGGAAAACCAGTTCTGAACAATGTTTTTTGCATGTGAACAGAAAGACACCAGGAGCTATATTTATAATAGGTTGTTTTTGTTTATGATCTTTGGAAATTGGAAGGCATTATGACAATGTCTAGTAACCATTGGTTTCTGTCCCCCTGCTGTTGATTTCTGTTTGTAATAGTCTCACTTTTGAGTCCAAATTGAAAAATTGGTATTGATCAGTTTTTTCTTAAAACTTCCTAGCATCTATCTGTATGTCTTTTTAGAATATATTTCCCTTCAAAAGAATAAGTTAAACTGAGCAGCTGCTATTCAGAAAATTTGCTGTGCCTATAAATAGTATGCTATTCAGCTCTCTAGCCACTGAAAAACCAAAAACTCAGAAGATGTGTATTCTGTAGGCATAATGCTTTTCTTCAGTGACTAAACCTCTATTAATAGATATGTTAACCCTATGAAGTACTGTATTTCTACACAATTAGGAATGGTAAAGTGAATTTTATTTCTGTTGTAAATTAAGTCCTGACTAGCTACTTATCAAAACATCTGGTTTACATTTCTATAGACTTATGCCCATATGAACAGGAAATTAATTTTGGAAGTAGGTTCAATTGGGTTTAAAGTTCAACAAATGAGAAATCCTCATCTCTGCTCATATTCTGACTGTTCTCCATACAGAACATCAAGCCTTTGTTGACCTATCCAATGGATAAAATATTAAAACTTTAAACCAAATATGTTTAAAAAAGTAAGCCTCTCTCATGTTTGTTCAGGTTTTTATCATTTTTATAGAATTAACTCTCTACAGAAGGATTACTGTGAATGTGGTACGATTTACTCTGATTTTATACCTACAAGTATTGACTTAACCACTTGGCACCTGACAGCACTATGGTCATATAGCAAAGGACTGCTCCCAACAATTTCCTGAACCCACCCCCTTTGGGTGTGTTCCCATCTGTTCTGGGGCAGTGGGTGCTGAGCATCTCGGGGTCGCATTCCCAATACAGGACAAACACTGAGGCTAGTGCTCTATCAGAGGTCATATCATAAAGTGGGTTTCATCCAGCCAAGACACCTATCTTTACTCTTTCTGCCTTCCAAAGTTTAAAAAGTGCCTACTGTCCTGTCATGGTGACAATTTCTCACCCCAGTAAAATCAAGATGAACAGAAACTTGCATTATGTCCTTTGACATTCCCCACACACTGGGGCAGGGGGAGGGGTTCCCTTTCCTATCCAATGTGGCTTATTTATTTATTTGAGATGAATCTTTGTTGCCTCAGAAGGTTTTCCCCCTCAGAGATGATAGCAGTGGCTCTCAATGAATCCCATTGTTGCCATGGGGACGTGCCCACTCCTTTTGTTGATGAGTCTCTACTTCAAGCCCCTTCCTGTTATCTGCTGGGTGAAAATGTCTGCAAGTTATTCAAGCTAATAAATAGCACAGATCATTCCTTTCATCTGATCACTATTAGTGGGGCCTTGTGAGTGAGCGTGGCGCATGGAGCATGGATTGTACAGCTGCACAATGGAGCTCTGAAGAATGAGCCGCCGAGTCTGCACAAGTGTATGAGAGGCCATGATTCTTCCCCTCATCCCGAACTCAACGTGCTGGGATGTAGAAAGGATCACAAATAGCTCTAGCTTGTTTGAACATTAGTGTATTAACCCAGCTGGGTAGCTGTTATTTGTTTCAAAACAAAATTTACAGCCACCTAGTAGCTCAGAATATTTCTGAACATAGCCCAGTTGACTAAAATTATCCTGTATTGGTCTTTTTGTTTCCTCCTCCCCCAGGAACAAGATGGAAAGGCATTTCGTGAAGCTACTTCACTGTAATGTGATGTTACACCCCGCTTTTATGACAGCTGCTGCTTTGACCTTCACTCCTTAGGACATGACAACAATGTGGTTTTCAAATTTGCTCTCTCAGCAAACAAAGAGCACGCGACCTAGAGGTAAGGCTTGGGAGTCACTAAGTGGGGTTTCCCATCAGTCACCAAAGTCAACATCTGTAGATAAATCATATCAAGTAGTAATTCGGACAATGGAAAGCTTTCGTAAATCACCACATTGAAGAGCTTGTTAACCTTTTGCATCTTATCTCCAGTGTTTTTTATGGTATCTGTTCTGTGGCCATAATTCAGAATAATTTAAATCAAATTTAAATCTGTTCTTAATAGTTTTCCATTTGAACCTCTACCTTCCTTATTAACTGTACATGAATAATTTCTTACGATTGTATCACTGATCAGCTCTACATGCATAATCTACCTACCACTCTTTAACTGTCTTAACTCAGTTTGCAGATCCATGTCTATTTTCTGTATATATCACAGTTCAGTCCCATGAAATTATTAGACAAAAGCATTAGTTACTAGCCTCAGAGACCTATACTGAGAAGGTATAATGTGTGTTTCCAATACTGGGTGTAGAGAGTACATGGGTTTTTAATGGAAATGGTAACATACACAGGACAAAGTAATATTTATGGCTTACGGCTTTTGGTGAATATACAGCAAAATTATTCACAACTGAAATGGACACGTTTAACATGGACACTTGCTGTGGTCCCTTGGTGGTACTTTAGAATAAAACATTTTCTACCATAATTATTGTGCAAGTGAAATAGCTCTTTATGGTGCTTCACTCATTAGACCTTTCCTTCCTACCTTCCAGTAAAGTCCAGCCCATGCCTGCCTCATTAAAATTTGCTTAGAGTACACAGTAACTAATGAAGACTGGATAGAATTTGAATAGCTTAGTAAACACTGATTTTATACTTACCTGGCAGGGGCGACACCATGAGCAGTAAACACTGATTTCGCCCAAGTGTATGTTCATTATGTTTATAGAGGTAACAGATGATATGGCTGTTAGGAGCCTGTCACAATACCTTTGACATCTTCGGGAACCCCATTTTTAAATAATTCTAAACTCCCCTTTGCTCTGGAAATCTAATCACAGCCCCTAAAGGATCTACCTTAGTGAGTAGCAGAAAGTAGCATCCCCCAGAACCTGGCAGTGCAGACCTCAGCTCCCCAAACAGCAGGAAATAATACAAACTATCTAAAGTAGGGTGGACGTGTGGCTCACCAGTGATGCTTTCTTTTCTATAAGGTTGAACTTTTTTTTTTTTAATTGTACCTGTGTTCTATTTCATTGCCTTTCCTAGGCCATTTCCAGATTGTACAATGATGATATGACTACAAAGACATATGTAGAGCTGCTATGAGAAGGTCTTTCAGCGCAAGAATATCATTGCTTTTCAGAGCTCTAATGCCATCATCTCATCAGGGGGAAATGAGAGGCTGTAACATCACGAGCCTCTCATCTGCAAGGACTGGAGAAATATCACCTCTCCTCAAAAGCCAGCATAGTCGCCATTTTCCCATCACCACTTGGGAACAGAGTTCTAGGTGCTGAAGGGTTCTTCCTCCTTACCACATCACTGAAGCTGCTAGTCAATACTGGCAATTAGTTTAAACCAAAAAGCTGCTGAATATCATCTGTCATTCAAATTCTTTGCAAGCACTACTCATTAGCATATTAGCATGTTCAGGATAATTGGAGGAAGGATCAGTCATTGATTATCTACTTCTTTTGGGTCCACGCTGCATCTTACAAGCTATAATGGTGCTTCCCATTTTCTGATGATCCTCCTTTGTTAGATAAATGTATCAAAAGATATTTTTGTAATTCCAACCAATGTGGTGGTCCAGTGATAACAAGCAGGTGGTGAATTAGAAGGTATCTAACAAGTCTTAGTGCAATTTTAAGCTTTAACACAGTGTGAGTGTGCTTGGACTCACCAGGGAGTGCTGCAGAAATATAAATGCTGTAACTTACACAACACAATTTGAAAGTTTAATTGAATTTCTCTTAAACTTATTTAGTTTTGTAAATTTTCAGTATTAAGTTTTTCATCTTACATTGACTGAAACAAAACTTTTACATATTAAACTTATTTTGTTTCAGCCCATGTATTAATATTAAGCTTTTAATCTGAAAAAAAAGTTTAATATGTAAAATTTTTGTTTCAGTCAATGTAAAATGAAAAGTTTAATATTTAAAATTTACAAAACTCAATAAGTTTAAGAGAATTTCAATTAGGGGAGGGGGAGTCACTTTGTAAGGGGTGAAAAAGATAACTACTGCATTGTTTTGTACATCTGTAACTAAGAAGAAGAAGAAGAAGAAGAAGAAGAAGAAGAAGAAGAAGAAGAAGAAGAAGAAGAAGAAGAAGAAGAAGAAGAAGAATTTCAATTAAACTTTCAAATTGTGTTTTGTAAATTTTAGCATTTATGCATCTATAAGTGTCAAAGCTTAAAATTGCAGTAAAACTTTAGTGTGATACCTTGTAACTTCATAAAAATGCCCTCTTTTAAAAATAGTTCTTTGCAAGGCTGTGCAATACACCTGCTTTGATCACCAAGTTTCTTTTTTTCTAGATTTGGCGAAGGAAGATTATAATGAGCGATGCTAATTTACATGTAATAAATAGAAAGGCACAAAGTGGGTGATATGAGAGAGCTTTCTCCCCTACATGTTAATCACACTGTAGGTGTCCCATTGAAGTCTTGCAATTTAAGAGGAATCATACAAACCTTAGGAACCCTTACCTCTGGCTTTAAAGGGCAGGGAGTCAAGTAATCAACCTTTTGGGAGATTAGTAAAATGACCAGAACTTGAAGTATTTTAAAAAATGAATGTTCTCAACTATGTGAAATCTTTCTCCAGCCTTCCTAAATGTATTCCTGGAAATTCTGTCTATAAACAAAGCCTTTCTGGGCCGAGGAATACTTTCAATATAGCAAGTTTTCACATTATATTCAGTAATGCAGTTTCCATCATTTTTAAAGGACAGAAATATAAATAATAAATATTATATAAAATGACGATCTACCACCTCAAAAAACATTGTTTATGGAGTTCAGAGGTTGGAGATTCAAATATTGATTGCAGCTTTATTTTGAAAAGGATGATGCAACTTAAGTGGTTTTTTTGCCTTATGTTTATATTAAAAGAAAAGCTAATAAACTCTGTTTTAATTAAAATATGGCTAGTGTGCATGGATGGTGTAGTGGCCTTACCACTGCACTGTACATCTGAAGCTGCCGCTGAATAATATTATATGTCAACTATAATTTAACACATATATACTCATGGGATGTGGAATATAGTGTGGGGATGGAGTCAATGGAATTGTAATAGATATGTATGATATGGGGGGAGGGGAGTCACTTTGTAAGGGGTGAAAAAGATAACTATTGCATTGTTTTGTACATTTGTAACTAATAATAATAATAATTAAAAAGTTTAAAAAAATATATGGCTAGTGTGTAACGCTTCTCTGTATTCACAGAGCATTATGTCTCTGCCTTACTTGCATGTTTGCAATCAGCTCTGATAGTAAGGTCTCAAAGCATGTTTAAATTAACCATAAGTTGTTTTGATGCTTGCCTCTAGTTAAGATGTAGTCTTATCTTTGGCTTATGCTCTTTCCAACCCACAAGTAAATTATTACACTTAAAACCACTGGCCACAGTACTCAGTGGCATGCATATTGGATTATTGTGCCAAGAGAGAAAAGCACATTAGAAGACAACGTTAGGTAAAACATACCAAAGAGAAAGGAATTACAGGGATACTGTAGATCAGAATGTGAGTTATTTGAGGATTTCAAGCAGCTAAAAAGGTCAGAAAATGTAAGAACAGGAACTACAATTCTGGCTGTAACGATTGTGACTTTAAAAAAGCCACACAGTTGGACTTTAAAACGCTATTTTCAGACTTATATTTCAATTAGAAATTTACCAAATTCTCTAGGATTTCTTTACAACTAAAACCCAGCCACTCAGCTTGAGCAATATTCAGTAAGTCCTGATAGTTTTGCTGTATTTCCATTTATCTTATTTCCCTACCTAAGGTCAAAGCATATGGCTTGTGCTTGATCAATCTCTGATTAGGATAAATGATCTGATTTAGTTCAGAAAAAAAATATCACAAATCACTGTAAGATAGTTTGTACTCATAGTAATATGCTAGTTACTAAGCAGAATGCTGACAAATCTGAGTAGTCAAAAGTTTTTTTTAAAAGTTTGGAGAAAGCACATTGCACATGGCTCTGGTTTTAAGAACAAGTTGGTGGATGGAATAAGAATCACGAAAAATTGGTCTTTCCCCTTTGCCTTTAATTCTAAAAGGCTACGTGGCCAATTTGGTAAATGGGAAACTGAGTCAACTTAGGATAAGAATATAAACATCACTGAAAGCAAGTACACTCTCTGATATGTTATGGGGCTTGGAAACTAGTTACTAGTGGAGTGGTAAATGTGGTTGTTTTCTCAGGGCTTTATACCTGGAAAGTAAAGTAATAAGACTACATAATGTAAGACTAATGTAAAAAGACTATTATAAAAGAATACCTGACTACCTCAACTCAAATTTATTTTCATTCTTGGTTTTTGGGGGTGTTTTGTTTTGTTTTGCTATTGAAATACCTCAATGAAATTTTAACTAGTCTATTGTGAACTGAACTTTTAAAAGTCTTCATTCCAAGGAAAAGACAAAGGTCTGAAATAATGTTTGAGCCAAATGAAATGATTTTTGTATGTCAAAAATGGTTGTCTATTGGGCTGGCCGAGTGCCACATTGTTTAAGAGCTGGCTTGGGACGCCAGTGACCCCGGTTTGGATCCCACATATGAGGGCCAGTGACACTGCCCTCTTCAGCTAATAACAGCTCCACCTGAATCTTGGCTGCGAGCCCCGAGCCCTGGCGACGGTATAGGCTGCAGCCCCTGCTGCAGTGGGCTGCCATAGGCTACAGTGAGTGGCCGGCAGCCAGCGTGAGCCGCCAGTAGCCGCCATGAGTGACCATCCAGAGGTCGGCGACTGATCTGCCTCACCCGGGAAGAGCGCAATGACGATACCAACATGGGCCAGTGAAACAACGTCCTCCGCAACTAGACTGAAGAACAAAAGGACAGCAACTTGTCTCTTGCCCTTCCCCAACTCCCCAACGCTGTTCCCCTCCCCCAATTCCCCAATAAAATCTTTAAAAACAACAAAAAGGTTGCCTATCAGCAATTTCATATGGTTCATCCTAAAACAACAACCTAGGGCCCAGTGTGTCTGGTTAAAGAGGAATTTCTTCCATGCTGTATCAGATTGCAGCCTGGCCCTTTCTTTCACACTCCCTCTTACTTTGGCTCCTATGCCCACGTATTCTTGCAATCCAGCAGCACTGCATACTGGTTCTGTAACAGCTTATGGTTCATTTCTTGGTTTAGTTTCCCTATGTTTATAAATACACTATTCCTTGACTTCTTTTAAAAAATGCCGAAGCCAGTATTTACCAGAAAAAAATTCACTCTGTATTTAGGTTATGTGGTGTTTTGGGAAATGTTGTGCTATAGCATGTAGGTTAGCTAAAATCTTTCATCACCCACGCTTTCTCCCTAACCACATCTAAAATGAAGACTATTCCCTCATCTAGAAGCTGCGTTCTTGGGTACAGAGCAACTTGGAAAAGCACTTGACAGCTGGCAGAGAAATCTCCCAGGGAAGTGTTTTGATGCAGAATCTGTAGCTTATACCCAGCATCTCTCAACAAGTTAAGGATTAGATCAGATACAGTCTAGCCACTTCCAGACCTGGTGCTGGCCTGCATCAGCAAGCAATATATAGATGTCGGAGCCTTCCAGCAAAGCCCGTTCCCCTAACACATAAGCACAGTCTCTCTGGTTTCTGAGGTAATTTCAACTATTTCAAATGAGTTTGGCAGATAAGACAATACATAATGTGAGATGAACTTTAAGAATGCCAGTTTGTGAGGGCCAGCTGAGTGGCACGGTGGTTAAGTGCTGGCTTGGGATGCCAGTGGCCCCGGTTCGAGTCCCACTTATGAGGGCCAGTGATGCTGCCCTCAAAAAAAAAAAAAAAAAGAAGACCAGTTTGTGGTTGAGAATCTCTAAGGTGCAGAAAGAACTAAGAAAGTGAAATAGCTGAGAAATTATGAGAAACCCAAACTCAAATGACAAAATGTTAACAATCATTTTTTAGAAGGAACAGGCTAGGTGATTATTGTAACCGCTGGGAAGGGAGGTAAGTCACTTGAATGCTTAGATTAGTATCAGAACCTAAGGTCCTGAGGAAGAGATCAATAGTATTTACTTCAAGACCTCAAATGATTCAGCTGGCATTTTCTTAAAACACCTATGCCTTCATCTTACCCTTCTCAATTCTACTAACCTATACTTTTAACCCCTAGGGTGGTCACTTGAGCTCCCCCATGTGGGAAATGACTCTTCCAAAGGCAGAGCCTCAGTCTGTTGTTCACCTCCCATTACCGTTTAGGGCTCTCCCTCATTTGGCTCGGTAATCAATTCACCTGCACCCTATCTAAAGTCACTAGATCTCTCATACCAATAATATATATTATGTATACACACATCCACAACACATACATACTATACATACAATATGTAACAACATGAAGTAATACTGTCTTAAAATGATGTGCCAGGGCCGGCCGAGTGGCGCGGTGGTTGAGCGCTGGTTTGGGAGGCCAGCGGCCCCGGTTCGGGTCCCACATATGAGGGCCAGTGACAGTGCCCTCACAAAAAAAAAAAAAAAAAAAAAAAATGATGTGCCACAGACAGTATCCCAGCTGAAAAAAATCCTGTAATTGTCATCAAGCTGCTAGAAGCTTTGCAAGTTCTGAATCACATTGCTTAGTGACTGACATCCTGCCTACCCCTCACTCTGCTTTAATGTCTTGGTAGCTTTTTCTTTCAGAACCCTCCCCAATTCAGGCATACTTCTCTCCCAGGGTCATTTAATTGATTGGACTTTGAAGGCAAGAAAGGGCATGGAGAGCAAGCAGGCCATTCTCAGCCACTGCCCCTCACACCAGCCTACATTTGTGATGTGCTCTGTCCTGTTTGCCACAGTAGATGTTAGAAAGCAGTTTTTCAATGCTTTGTCCCTCCGACCCCTCTTGGTCTTTCTGTAGAGCACAAAAGTGAAAGAGGCTTCCTTAGCGGGCGCAGCAGTTCATTAAAATATACAACTACCTTTCCTAGCTCTGAGGGTCCCATTCTGTACTTGGGAGTGCAGATCACCGATGTTGTTATTATGGTTCCAGGTGGGATTCATGAGGTTTTCTCCTGGCAGCTGGTGCCAGGGTTAGTGCAGCCCTGGCCCAGGAGGAAACAGCCTAATGAAAACCGACTTGGAAGCAGTGTCGGCACATTATTTAAGCTTATACATGTGCCCAGTTACAGACAACACACACACACACAGGCCCGTCATGTGAAAATATGACAAAGATCTGCAAGGATAAACCAATAAGGTAAGGCTCCAAGAAAAAGTATTTCCAGCCAATTTAGACAACTTCAAAATGCGAAAAGGGAAATAATGTACATTTAAAAGACTTCCTAAGGTCACATCAACTGACTCACTGAGAAGTAACATTAGTTCCTTTTGACAACCATCTAAGTATTTACCACCTAATCTATGAAGTAAGACATTGCTTAATATTGAACTGTGAAAGGAACAGCCCAGCAGCTGCATACCTGAGACTAAGCCAAAGAAAGCAGGGTTGACAACAGAGACTGAAAACAAAGAGGCAGCTCTGAAAGGAGAACCCAAAAAATATTGTGTATATTGCCTCTCATGGCTTAGTGTCCTTGGTGCTGTCTTATTTTTTTTTAAGTAAATTGGTTGTTCTTTTTATCTTTGACATGTTGCAAAAATGTAAAAATAATTTTTTAAATGAAGAATTAAATCACTTTCATCCACTCTTCCCACAACTTTTAGATACATTGTGTACCATTTGTAGATTCTCCCACAAAGAAAAAGAATGGAGGGGGGGATGATGGAAGGCAGCAGAACAATCTATGTACATCCTGGGAAGATATACTAAATGAGAGAAGAGGTCAAGGTGATCAGAAAAGATCTTCATTTGAAAAATAGGAGTGGATTTGGCCCTCAGACAGAGGAAATGAACTATTTCAGGTTCTAAGAAGCAGCTTCTGAGTAAGCCCAGAAATCATATGTATAGAGTTCTCTAGGCCATGGGTACTAGGTTTTGTCAACTCCACTGAAATTTTAATTTTGATTCTGAAGATGAGTGTAAGAGCAGTGCATTTTTATAACTATGAACAGCTTCTGAGAGCCCTTAAAACTATAATACCAAGCTTCTCCCCACAGCAGTGTTTAAATTCACTATGAGAACCATGTGTGTGTTTACTTAATATCCATGAAGGGACAAATTGACCTGGGCTTAAATCTTACTTTTCCAACTTTGATATACATGAAGCACAAATGCGTAGACATGTTTTCTTAAGGAGGGGTTCTCAAATATTTAATTGCTTTTCCTATTTTAGCTTCCTAAATTTAGTCCCCACTCAATCCTGGTCACTGGTATTTGGCTGGCCATAGCACTGTCATCCTCTTCCCCAGCAATGGTCTCACACTCTTCACTGAAGAATGGTTAAACAGATTAGGAAAGCAAACATTTTCTAATAGTAAAGAAACCTCTGTGTGTGTGTGTGTGTGTGTGTGTGTGTGTGTGTGTATCAATATTTAAATGAAGGAATAGTTAAGCAGATTAGTAAAGCAAACAGAATTTTCCAACAGCAGAGTGTGTGTGCGTGTGTGTATGAGTGCATACTCATATATGCATGCAAGCTCATCAATATATAAATATATAAGCTTTCTCAGAAACACTGAGGTGGTGGGTAGGCGGGAAAGTTTTTCTCCTGGCACAGCAGTTAACCGATCCATATTTTAATAGCCTATGCAAGTGTGTTATGGGTCTCATTTGTTTCCTGAGACTGCAGAGACAATGTCTTGCTGCTTTTGAAATATCTGGCTGTACACTAGTCTAAAGCCCAAGGACACTTTTTGGCATCCCTCCTTGATGTCAATGTTTGTTCACAAGTAGCCAGTTCAACACCTCATTTAAGGGTGGGTGTGGTTTCTAATCACCACTCTCCAGTAGAGGAGGAATAAGAAAAGCAAAAAGACTGTTTCAAATGATAAAGGAAGTGAGATGGAGGTGGAGCAGGTAAAAAAAAATGTTGAAAATTTACTTACTTAATGCAGGTATATCCATTTTCATCCTTAGATCTATAAAGCGGCCCCCTTTAGCAACTATCACTAAATACTTCCTTCCAGGAGAAAGAAGTGTGTTAACTTTTACCAAAATTATAACAGAAACTGTTTTGTAAAAAACTGGGATCCCTGAAGCCTATTGAGTACCACCCACTCCCCTGGCACAGAGCTATCTTATCTGTCAAGCGCAACCAATTGCCATCCAGTTGGTCCCCACTACTTCAAATATTTATAGCAGACACTATAATGCTACTTCTAATTTATTCAAAATGCTGGCACTGTTAAGGATGAGAATTACAAGAAAAAAAAAAAACAAAGCTAGAATGAACACAAAATTGCTCAACAAAATCACCCTAACCTTGTCACCGTGGGGAGGTCCTAACCATGTTATGTTTCCTGCTCCTAGGTGTGACTTGGAGTTTCCCCTCCTTTAGGACTATAATCAGGGAAAAACATCTTGAACACTTGAAGCAGTGGAAGGAGAAACAAGCAGAAAAAGCACACCTGTCAACTTCCTAGTCATAGCAACCTAAACTTTCACCATTCACGTTGTTTTGTCCAATGCAGAACTCAAAGTTCAAAGAAACCTGAACCAAGTGCAACTTCATTATGACGCTGAGCTTAGGACTGCAAAGGTAAATCTTGTTGCCAAAATGCAACAAAGTTAAAAATGAAGAAAAATAAATATACATTAAAAACAGCATTCCCCTAAAGAAGGCAGTAAGAAACGCCAAACAGAATACAAGTGAGCTGAGTCCCTCTGAGAGATCCTGGAACTACTCCCCTTAGAAGGACCCTTTCTCCTCTCTCCAAGTTGCCACAGAGGGCAAGGGGGTGGGGGCATCAGCACCAGAAAGGTAAACGGAAGTGACTCTGGCAAAGCTACCAAACAAAACAACCTCACTACCGCACTCCAGGCCCATCCCTCCACCGCAACCTCCTACACATGTGACAGGGTCACCTACTTGTAGGTAGCTGCAGCAGTCCCCGGTGGCCCAGTCCCGCCCGTCTGCACTGCACTCACCTCAGCACAGCACCTGGCAGCCCTGGCACCATCGCTCTTGTGGCCCTGTTGCTGGAGGCAGCAGCATCGCTAGTGAAGGGCTGCCATGACTCCACAGTCTTGCTAGACCAAATCCAGACCCCCAACATAATGCCCACCAGGAGACACATGAAGTACTTGAACATGAGCACCCAGTCAGTGCCCCGGCTTAGTGTGAGATTGGCCGGCGTCTGCCCACCTGGGCATGCGCAGGTGAGTGCAGCCTCTAGCTCTCGCGATAGTGCTGCATGTACAGGTAGCAGGCCACCACAACGCTGGGCTGTGTGAAGATGCCCATGAAGATGCCTATGCAGATGCCTATGCAGATCATGAGTTTCTCCAGCTTGTCTGTCTTGGTGCCACCCTGCTGGATGACACTGTGGATGCACAAGAGCGATGGGAAGCCCGCCAGAATGAAGAGCGTGCCCACCAGCAGGTAGAGCACCAGAAGGCCCAGTATGAAGCTGTGCAGTGAGTTCAGGTTCTGGTTGCCCACGTAGCAGATGCCAGCCTCCGGGTCCCCATCCAAGGAGCTCAGTGCCAGCGCCGTGATGGATTTGACGCTGGGGATGCTCCACGCGGCCAAGTGGAAGTACTGCGCATAGCCTGAGATGGCCTCCTTGCCCCACTTTATGCCAGTCGCCAAGAACCCGGGGAATGACAGGATGACCCACCAGGTGGACCTGGCCATGCCGAAGAAGTAGACCAGCAGGAAGACAACAGTGCACAGCGCAGGGCCTGTTGTCTCCTAGTGAATGTGGCTGTGCTTGCGGCTGCAGGCAACTCTGGCATGGCCCACGACCAGGCGCACCAGGAAGCACTGCGACAGGCACCAGGAAGCAGGCTGAAAGGAAGATGATGGGGTGCTCAGGGTAGCAGAAGCGTTCCATGGCTATTAGGAAGGTGGCCACCATGGTGGACATGGAAACGAAACACAGTACAGACAACAGGCTTATCCAGAAGGTGGGAAACGTGCGCTCGCTCATCCGGGCTGAAGGAGGAATGGTAGCAGAGAACCGTGCAGTTGGGTACCTGGCCCGTCAGCACCTTGTAGATGAGGTGCGACTCCTTCAGGACGGGCACGAAGGTTTAGGGTTACTTGCACACCGATGGGCTCCTGGCAGCGGCGGCGCGCTAGGCCCCCCACCCCAGGACCTGGCGGGTTGAAAGGGTGGGCTTGGCAGGGGCCTTAGGGGCGCCGTGGTGGCCTCGCTGCGGCTCTAATCCATGCCCAGCACCGCAGGCCGTCGCAGCTCATGCGCTTGGGCCAGGCGAAGCCGTACTGGCGCATGAGCGGGGAGCAGCCGGCCTCGGCGCGCTCACACCCAGCGTGCGGCAGGGCCGCAGGGGCTTGTGAGAGCCGGGCAGGCAGATGGACTCGTACACTGAGCACAGAAGGAAGCGCATGTCGGGAGAGCAGTGGATCTCCAGCGGTAGAACTGGTGCACCGCCAGGCCCGCCTGGTCCTGCGTGTTGTGGGTGAGCAAGTCCGTCAGGTTGTAGCTGATGCCGCGGCACATAGGTGTCGTGATTTCCTGGAACACCGGGGTCTTGGAGGTGGCCACCGCCGGGCCTCCAGCTGCGTCAAGAGCAGCAGCAGCGGCGAGGGCAGCGCCAACCGGTCAGGCCACGCACATCGTCCTCTCTCCCCTCGCCTCCCGCACTCCGCGCTGGGCCAACGCAGACAGAGGAAACCCGGCCTGTTGCTTCGCTCTCCGCGGAACTGTGTGTGGCGTCGGGGTGACCATCTGTTGGTTTCTTTCTCTCTTCAAGAAATCTGCCCAAAGATAAACTATTTCGGGAAAGCGCTGCCTCCTTCCGCAGGCAGTGCTCAGCAATTCGCCGGATCGGGATGGGGAGGAGCAGTTAGGACGCTAATTCCAGGGAAAGTACTCTTTAAAAAAGAAGCTGGGGAAGAAGGAAAATTGTAATCACTCCTAATTAAAGGCGTGTCAACGGCTTAGTCCCCGCAAGTGGTCTCCAAATCTCTAGATTAACCTCTCTCGCGTCTCCTTCCTCCGCCTCCTGTAACCAATCTACTGACTCCTTGCCCCGCACCCGCCTCCTTTTCCTCTGTGCCCTCCAAGCTGGACCCCTAGGTCAGAGCGCTCAGCCCCACCACCCCTACGAGGGCAGAGGGTCAAGGAGAACAGGGAGAAGGGCAGGCGCGGGCTCTCATCTCCGCTGATCCCGAGAGAAACAGAGTCCCCCGTCTCAGGGACACTGCTCAGAAACGCGACTCAGAGCCAAGCTGGCACCGGGAAAGTTTGGCGATAGACTGGGCATCCGAGGTGGCGGCCCGTGGCAGCAGGTGGGGGCATCTTAGACAGCGGGTCGCCCCCTGAACGCCGTCGCCGCCGGCGGGTCACTCGCCCTCTCCTCCTCTGGGCCCCCCCTGCCCCCCGCATGATCCAGGGGGTTCCTCGCTCCAGGGGATGCCGAGGGGCGAGGGAGGCCCTCCTGGGACGCGCCAGGTGGGTACCTCCCCCACGCGCTCGCACCCTTTTGCCCAACTCCGGCTGGCGTTGAACTACGCTCAGCGGTGGCGATGGCTGTGGCGACCACGGCCTACTGATGGCCCCGGCCTGACTGCTCCCTCCTGCCTAACGGAGTCACCTGCTTCTAAAGCCCGCCGCCGGAGGCCCCTACGCGGCCCCGCCCCATTGCGCTGGGGCTCTGTTTGTGGGCTGCCCTCCGAGCTCTCCGCGCCTCCCCCACCGCCTTCCCCGAGGGCTTGGCATATCCTTCCAGCACCCTCCTGTCCCGTCCCGAGCGGGCAGCCGAGGAATGCGGCCCAATCGCGGGCTGGGAAGCGAGGGGGACGGAACGAATGCTAATCACACCTCTTTGAGACCCGTGGTGGGAAACCCAAGCTAGACGTCCCAAAGAGTTCTCTGCTGGCGCCCAAGGTTGCGGGGCTCACTTTCCTGTAATGTTCTAGCTTATGAACTGGTAGGGCTGCTACCAGTTCCCTTCTCTGCAGCTAAGAACCCTTACAAGAGTTCAGCACAGTTACATTAATCACCTAACCTGTTCCTTTAAATAAAAAATTTAAAAAAATTGTTAACCTTTTGTCATTTGACTCTGGATTCCTCTTAATTTCTAAATTATTTCACTTAGTTCTTTCTGCACCCTAGAGATCCTAAACCACAACTGGCATTCTTAAAATTCATTTCACATTACATGTTCTCTTATCTGCCAAATCCATTTGAAATAGTTGAGTGGAAATTGCTCAGAAGCCAGAGGCTGTGCTTGTGCACTAGGAAAACAGCCGCCCAAGAGAATCTGACATGTACCCCGTGAGCAACCTCCTGTGCTCTTATGCTATCAAGTAGTGACCAAACCATTTCCACTTTGTAAGTCTAGAGTGTCATATTTTTTTTCATATGTGTACATTCTTTGGTATTTTATCTTTGAAACAAGTATGGTTTAACCTTAGCCTTTAGCCTACACTGAGGTTTATAGGTCTCCTGTGGAAAGGTAAGGTTAGTGTAGCATCTACTCTGCATTAAATCACAAAGGAAAGACGACCTGCGTTAGCCTGTTGGAACATAATTTATGAGTCCATGCTTTGCTGTTTTATTACTACATATCATAACTTTTATTAGTGCTTCCATTAATATTGTCAGTCATGAGCCATAAATTCCACTCTGAGTGTATCCATGGGCTTTGATAAAACTCTTTCTGAATCACTGGTTTTTTCTGTAAATCATATAAAACATTCTTGTAAAAGAGTGGCAGTTCACTTGGCTTTGGTTTAACACTCACATTTTTGAAGTGTGGAATTATAACTGCTCAGAACTGCAGGAGGTCTTAGAAGTCTTCTTTGCTCACCCTATTTCTCTGAGTGGAGTGTCGACAATCTGTACATTTAGTGAGTGAATAAATCTCTTTAACATCATGCTGCTGGGAAACTTACTACCTCACAACATACAGGGTTTTGTTTTGTTTTTGCTGTTGTCTTTGTTTGCTTTTGAGACAAATTCTAAATATCAGAAATTCACCTTAGGTTTTTTTGTGTGTTTTTTTGTGTTTTTTTTTTTCCTTTTTTCCTTTGAGCCCCACAGAATTAGCCTACATATGACAGCTGTTTAACTTCTCACTTTCAGATTACCACAGGTTGGGGGGGGGGGGTTCTCTTGTTCAGGTTTCATGTCCTCAATTCTGTCCAACTTTCTTCGTGTGTCATAAATTCCACAGCCACCCCAATTTTGACCCCTTGGCTTTGGCCATGTTCCTCTTTTTATTGGGGATAGTTGCTCGTAGTACTACAAATTGACCAGCCCTTTTGTTTTCTGTCCCCATTTGTGCATCTTATTTGTAGTGCTGTCAAATTATTTGCTGGAGACTGTCAAATTATTTGCTGGAGTCCAAAAACAGTACCTCCTAATTTCAAGGCCTTTGCCTGACCAAGACCAAAAAAAGGAAAAGAGTTGAGAAGTGCAGACGGGAAAAATTTATTTTTATTTAAACTCTTAAGTATTGTTTGAATTTTTTATAATAACCCATAGTTATTTTACAAATTAAAAAGAAAGCACACTTTAGTGGGAAAGTATAGTGTACACTGTGATGTTCTGTTTTTCTATTTATTTTAAAGTGCACTTTCTAAGAGTGCTAGCCTGGGAGACAGAAAACATGGGTTCCAATGTCAGTTCTGCCATTAACCAATTTAGATGCAGCAATATACTATCCAAGAGGAAGCATCCTTTTATTGTTTTTTAAATTATCCAAATCATTTAAAAAGATTTATAAATTACAAAAGAACATATATGAGGTTGGACAATTAAGTTCACAAATTAATTGTCTGACCTCATATGTCATATATACAAATTATGCATAATATAATGAATCTCCATGAACCCGCTATCCAATACAAAACCTTCAACCTTAACAAAAACCTACGTTGTGCCTCCTCTTCCCATCTATGTAAACATTGGCCAGTTTTGTATTTATAATCCTCTCACTGTAAAAAAAAATACATAATTCTACATATGCCTAAGCAACACATTGTTTCTTTTTTGAGCTTATATAGTATCATACAGTACAAGTCTTCTGGGAATTGCTTTTCACTCAAAATCAGGTTCCTAAGATTCATCCGTGTGTGGAGCTGTAGTTCATTGATTTTTATTGCTGTATGTTATTTCATTGAATAAATAGAATATACGAAAATGTATGTGTTTCCCATCATTGGATTTAGGGGATATTTCCAGTAGTTTGTTATTACAGAAAGTACTGCTGTAAGCATTCCATTCCATGTACAAGTTTCTCCAGGATGTATATCTAAGAGTGGAATTTTAGACCATAGAGTATGTCAATGCATGATTTTACAAGAAACTGCCAAATTGGTTTTGAAAGTGAATTATAAATTTACACACGCATCATAATACACACTGAGAGTTCACCTTGATCCACCTTCTCACTGCTGGGTTTGTTAGATTTTTAACCTAAAGGATATAAAATATTATCTCAATGTGCTAATTTGCATTTCCTTGATGATTAAGGAGGTTGAACACTTATGTATATGCAGTTTGGCACATGTATTTTTCTTCTGTAAAGGATCTGTTCATAGCTGCAATACCCACAGCACCTCTTATATTGTAGGCACTCCAAAATGAATGAACACCCATATAGCAAAATAAGACTAAGGAGATGGACCTGTTAATTTAAGAAAGATGGTTTAACGACAGGCCCTACTTTCCTTACATTGTAGTTTAATAATTTTTGTTATGTAGCCAGTTTAGTTAACTGATTGATAACTGATTCTTTTGCATAATTGATTTTTATTTAAAAAGGGGTTCATATAATTATCATACAGATAATTTTGCATAAGCTATTAGTTATCTTTGGAGAAGTAGTACCCTGCTTCTCTTATTTAGTTTTGTTTTTGTTTTTGTTTTTTGAGGGCAGTGTCACTGGCCCTCATATGTGGGACCCGAACCAGGGCCACTGGCTTCCCAAGCCAGCACTTAACCACCACGCCACTCGGCCGGCCCTCTTATTTAGTTTTAATGGCAATAGAGTTCTAAATTTTGTTCTAGTGGCTTAACAATGCAAACATGCTGCTGTTTTCATAATATTAAATATTTTTCAGACACACATGAAATACTGGATCTAATTCAAACAAAACTAGCAGTTATTTTTTTCTACCAGAAAATGGCTACTGTAATAGTATAAAATTACATCCACAAAACTAAGTACAAGAAAAAGTATAAACAGCTATTCCTATCACTGTTGTGTACTAATACCTATAAGCGGATATATCACAAGGCACCAAATTTATGAAAAATTAACAGAAGTAAACTTAACATTGAGAAGATTCTGTATATTAATTACCTTAAGTTTTATAAAAACTTTTTCTACATCTTTTCCAACTAGAAATAGGTTACTGTATAGATTTAGCTGATAGGTGTTCCACAGAAGCATGATTTTAAAACCGGCTTTCTCAAAGGAGTCCCAATAAGAAGTCTTTGGCAGCAAAAAAGTTCAAACAAGAATTTTACTTCTATGTCTCCAGCATTTCTTCTGAGGAAGCCATGGAGATGTGTTGCTCACCTCTCCCTTCAAAAAGGAATTTACCAGTTAGCTGTTAAAGAGTGAATTAGCTGATAAGCTCCATCTGTTGGTGTCTTCAGGCTCTGCTGCAGTTTTCCAGGGTAGCCCCCGCCAGTGACAGCGCATGGTGGGTGGGTGGACCGTCCACGTCTGCCCCGAGTGGGGGCCGTCATGGGCAATCTTTGTTCGAGATCCTCATTACGTTCGCCAAGACTGTCAGAACTAGAGCACGATCTGAGGCTCGCCCTGCCCAATATGACTTCCTTCCCAATTCATCTCTACATTTCGTTCCAGTTACGCCTCAATAAACCTTCTGCTCTGCAGTACTAACTCTGTCTCAGCATCTGCTTCCCAGGGGACCCATCTGTCTGTCGCTTTTCTGTAGCAAGGTCTTTAATTAAAACACTAGGTGGCAGCATTTGTTTTTACTGACCTGCATATAGCATGTATTTGTAGATAGCCCAAGACCTCTATTGGAAAAAACGATTGGTTTATCTTGTAATCAAACCTTGGATTGATAGAGTAGTGACTAAACTTAAGAGAGTATAAAAGCATTCCCATCTTATAAAACCTTGCATTTGAAAAAATATCAATAGCTTGAAAATGCTTTACATTAAAAAAAAAAAATTTACCTGTAGCAGTCATCAATGTAGAAAACTTCATGAAGATCATTAGTTTATAATACTGATACTAATGGCTATCATTTATTGGGTACTAACTATACGGCAGGAAATGTGTTAAGCATTTTACATGCATTATTCCATTTAGTTCTAGAGGCTATCTAAACGATATTAATTCATAAAATTAGTTAATTGCTCTTACGAGTTTTCAGCTTTAGCCAGGAAGTACATTAGCACTGGATCTGGAAATTACTATCCTGGCTATATAATGAATGTATTCATTCAAATGTTAATGTATAATTGTGGATCCTGGGAATTGAGATGTTAGGATGCTTATTAGCTTAGTCCCACAGAGTATATATCAAAGGAGTAATTACGAACTTTCCAACTACATTATTTATTTAGAAAAATACTATTTTCTCCACGTGAAAAAATATCAGTTTTAAATTGTGGCTTGAAAAATTATAATACAATAAGTCTGTTTGATATACCATTTCCATCCATGTATTTCTTTTAAAATCTGACTCCTTCACAAAGTTAGATATGTGAAGCGTTATTTTCATCTAGGGGAGTGTCAAGGACAGAAAAAGTTGCCTGAGGAGTCAACACTATCAAATCCCAAAGTAGGGACCTCTGGCTATTTTGAATGGGGTTGGATTTTCTCAAATCTTTTTCCAGTGTCAACTGATACAATCATGTGATTTTTCATTAGCCTATTTATGTGATAGATTACATTGACTGATATTTTACTGTTAAACCAGCCTTGTATATATGAAATAAATTCTACTTTGTCATGGTATATACTTCTTTTTATAGGTTGGATTAAATTTGTCAATACTCTGTTGAGTTTGTGGCATCTAAATTTTTGAGATACTGGTCTGTCGTTTTCTTTTTTGTTTGTACTGTCTTTGTCTGGTATCAAGAGTAATACTGACCTTACAAAGTGAGCTGGGAAGGGCTCCCTCCTAGCTATTTTTCTGGGAGAGATTATGTAAAACTGACATTAATTTGTTTAAATGTTTGGTAGAATTTTTTTAGTGAAACCACTTAGGCCTGGAGATTCTTTTTTGGAGGCTTTTAAGTTACAAATTAGACTTCCTTAATGTTTAAAGGACTATGGAGGTTACCTAGTTCATTCTAGTTGTTTTGGTATTTTGTGGTTTTCCTCCTGGCTGTTTTGAAAAGAAAGAGGAAAACATTCAATAAGAGGTTCACATATAATGAGAAGATCTTACTAGTAATTTGAGGAGTTAATAAAGTATTTTATACTCCAGATTTAACTATGGACTTATTAATCATAACTCTAAACCATTGCTAAGTGCAGTGTTAAAGGGTTTGTTTTCCTTCTTTCACCCTAAATCTGATTTTATTGGTTCAATTTTCAGACTACTGAAAGTACATGATTCAATTTTTATGCTACCAAAACTCCAAGATCCTAACAAGTATTGTACTTGAAATCAAACATGGAATTTCAAAAAACCTTCCTCTGCTGTTGAAATAATACTTTAGATATGTGTTTGCTATTTTTACAGCTGTATTGGTCAGGGATAATAAGACAAGTTATTCCAGCTAGAGGAGAGTTAGTGCAGGGAATTAATTATAATGATAGAAAACTGAAAGGGCAAAAAGGCAATTGTGAAGTAACCCAAAGATTAATAATTGCAAGAAAGAAAATTTTCAGTCCCATCCACGGCTGCACAATAGAAGGGAAGAAGACATGTTACAAACTCCAGGGGCCACGAGGAGCACATGTGGGTAGAATCTCCAAGGAAGAGGAGTGTAGCTGGTGCTCAGGGCTCTGAGCACCTCGGGTGCAACCCGGGGCTGGGGCTGGGATACCTAAACACACTGGACACCTATTTGTCATGTGATAACTACAGCACAATAGGGACAACTCATCAGTGACATAGCAACCCATTTTAGAGAAGACAAATCAAGAGCCACCACTGAGTAGACACAAACCTAAAATAATGTATTAAAGAATTCACAGCACAGATAGAGATTGACAAGAAATCATTCAGCTACAAATTGAAAGTGAATGCCTGTGGCAACTTGTACTCATCATCAGGACACTATGGATTTAGCACAGGGCCTCATACATTTGTGGAACAATTAATTCAGATTACTTTGGGGACAATATTCCAGGACAAACAGCATGATAATTATGCCTTCCAGCATGATGAGCATTTAAGAAAATGCACATACCCATTTTACAAACCTAGTATCCACAAATGTTTTCTTTTACTTCTTTAGGTTGTTTGGATTTCTTTTGTGTGGTCTTTATTTCAAACAGCAGTGGATAGCTTAGTGCCCACAGCAATACTACTGCCAACTGCAGTACCTCAAATTAATTTCACTTAAGAGTGCTTCTGAGAAAAGTTAGAGAAAAATAAAAAGTCTTATTTCCTTTATAGTAAATAAAATTTCAGATTGTGCTTAATAGGATACTTAGGAAAAAGGAGAGTTGTTTACACTGAAGAGTAGTAAAAGCTGACTTTTACCTTGTTAAATTAAAGGTACTTGACCAAAGTACTGCAATGTTCCTCCTTTTAAGAAAAACTAGAGAATCTTCCATTTGACTGCGTTCAGTTTTCACTGAAGAATCATCTTCTGGAAGCTCTTTGTGTACTGGTCATAGCATTACACAGAACACCACCGTAACTTTCTCTTTGATTTGAAATCAAGTGCTGTTATATGCTGATTGGAAATTAAACGTGCATGTAGAGTACTAGCTCAAAAATACCATTAACTTTACCCCTTTAGAAAACATAGGTCTGAGGCAAGAAAATCATTTAGTTTTGCCCGTAAGTCACAATAACTTTCCATGATTTGGGACTGAAATCAAACATGGGGTTTTTTTCATTATAGCAATTCAAGATGACACTATTTAATGTGGCTTATGAAAATGTCCAATTATCTATGAGCCTCCAAACTGCCTAACTAAAAATGGAATCCAATCAACTGAGTGGCTCTTAAATGATAGAGGGAAAGAAAAATTTAATTCCATGACCTAGAAAAGCCACTTGAGTATGGTGCTTATCTTTTTGTCTTTAGTCCCAGTGTTTGAATCCCATAATGGAAGACATCTAAGTATAAAACCATGGCAAGAATACTGTGGCTTTTTATATCTGAGTTAAAAGTGCCCTGGCCTCATAAACCCTTTCCTAAAAAAGTTTTTAATTTATTATAAACAGATGTCAACATTTCAACTGAAAACCATAAAATTTCTAACAATATTCTATGTGACAACTACAGGATGTACCTTTCTACACTTTCAGAAAATAGCTCCTGAATGAAGACAACTCTCAAATTGGAAGTTTCTCTGGTTTATCTTATTGAAATGAAATTTTATATTTTTGCTCAAAATTCTCTAATTTAACCAAGTAAAAGATAGCTGTCACCATTCCCGGGTATAAATAACAGCTTTCCAAGACAAGAAAAAAAAGACTAAAGTTTTGTACCAAAAACTGGCAATCTTGTCTTTTGCAGTTAAAAGCCTGTTTTACTGATTGCTAAAGAAATGTAGAAGGCTCTAACAAAAGTGGACGGTATGATGTCTAATTCTTTCCAAACATGTAAATAGAACAAAAGGTACAATAGTTTAAAAATGCCAGAACTAGGGCCGGCCGAGTGGCGCGGTGGTTAAGCGCTAGCTTGGGAAGCCAGTGGCCCCAGTTCGGGTCCGAATTGTGAGGGCCAGTGACACTGCCCTCAAAAAAACAAACAACCAAAAAAAAAAAAAAAAGCCAGAACTAAACAAACTAGTGGTGCCTTCTTTTGTGACACATAAAATCCTTCACACTGTATTAATTATAGTATTTTTTCAAGTGCATTGGGCTACACTGTAAGGAAGTTAGTTATTGGGGCCAGAAGTTAATCATATATGATGAAATGCTTCTCTAGCAAAAGCCATGTGTGCAAGTGAGCTAACTCATTTGCACATAATACTAAGGAACCATAACACTGAGAGTTTGTGTCCCCAGTTCTTGACCTGTGTTCTGTTACAGAAATTGCTGGCTTTAACAATGAAGGGACGTTGTGGTCTTATCCTATCAATCAGGAATAGGATAGGAATCTATCTTTGACCTGAGAAGTTTAGGTATGATCTTCAACTGGTACAAGCAGAGGGGTAATGCTGGTTCAATTAAGATCTTTTCTACAATTAGTTATACTGTGAAAAGTTATTCGAAGAGCACTTAAATAAATACAACCTTTCAAAAAAATCACACAACAGATCTGCATTTATGCAATAAGTCATCTGTGGATGTTTGGATAATGAAAATCAAGGTTAACTCAAATCACACAAACTCTCCCTCTGGCTTTCTCCATTAGAATATACACATTGGAAATCTAAGTTCCAAACACTTTCTCTACTGAAGATAATGAGATTTAGTGCAAGCCACCTAACTACAAACTACTGAGTGTTAACAGAATGTTGACCTGTGATGATGAAAGACTTTTATTTAAAAAACAATTGTATTTTCAAAGTCTAAATCGACCCAAAGAATTTTCAAACTAAGAATTGATCCATGTTTTCAGTTTATTGCCATTCACAAAACATTTTATAAAATAACATGGTAGACTTCCACCTCAACATCTTCATGTAAAAACTTCACGGTGCAAGACAGCGATTGCTACTGAGCATGAAGATATCTAAAGCCAGCCAGTATTTTCAGTATAGGGCAGAATATTTTTGCAATTCTTCCTAAAAAATGTTGGCACATTCACTAAATGCCCAGGTTATAAAAATCACTTAGTATCAATTCTTATCCTTCAGTATATTTCTATATCTACATGGCATCACATTTAAATGCTGGTAGACAAAATACTGTAAAAAATCTAAAAACTTTTCAGGTGACACAATGATTTAAAACTAGGAAAAAGCTTCCTCTGAAATATTTTCCTATGTAATTTTCTGTCCATTATCACAACAAAGTAAAGAGCCGCTATTATACCTAAAAAGAAGCTAAAGAAAAAGATTTCATTTTTCCTTGGAAAATGCCATTTCTTAGCTCTTGAATAAAGAGGAAAAAGTTAAAAAAATTTTTTTTTGGGGGGGAGCGTTTCATAAATAAAAACATCAAGTTTATGTCAGTTGTACAAGTGTCTCATTTAGGAAAGAAAGTAGATAACTTTGATTCAAAGGATTCTAAAAATTTTATCATTACAAGAAGAGTGTAATTTAAAGCTAAAACATTATAATATATTGAACTAATAAAAATCATCTATTAGCAAATCCTATTGTTTTTCACAAAACGTATAACATTAAGGAACGATAGGTTAGGTAAAAGACTTCTTTTTCTAACATTTGGTCAGATTAGAAAAGAAGCGTGGGCAAACCACATGCCCTGAGTCTCAGGATCATCTGTTGGATCAGGGCTCAGCCTAACCTTTAACATCCCTCCCAATTTACAAATTTATATAGAATTGTTAAGCTTACGTAATCCTTTGGAGAATGAGGTGTTTCAACTCAATGAATGTATTTTCCAGATAGATGAAGTTGCCCCCCTTAAAGCAGTAAAGCTGGTCTTTAAACATTTACAATTTTACTTTAAAATTTATTGTCAATGTAGTTCCCTGTCACCTTAAAGATGAGCAACGATTAACAACACAAGCTCCTAACTTCATGGTCTCCCAGGTTTGGCGGCTCACGGCGTGACCAGCATATACAGCTTGGGCCCTGGCTCCAGTTCTGTGCAACTCTGGGCCCCACTCTGAGTCCCAGCACAAGGATGATACCACCTGCTCTGCGTTTTTCTGTTTTAAAGCCCAGGGGAGCTATCATAATATACCAAAGTATCAGTAGACTACAAATTATCACACAAATGCAAAGGATTGCTGTGATAAGCCAAAATTGACTTTTTCCTGATAACAAAGTCTAGACATTTCTTACAAAATGTATGTTCTTTGTCAAGACGTGTGCATTTATGGTTCTGATCCTTCGGTTATCTGACTGCTGTTCTCCAATAGTCACTTTCTCTCCTGCTTCTAACTATGTTCCTACTTGTACGAGGCTTGAGATTCAGTTTGCCACCATACAGTCTAAGGGTCTGACTTTTCAGTAGGTGAAACCAAAACTTAAAGATATGTTACTTCAGTAAAAGTGGTTTTATGATTACTCACTGTAAAAGAGAGTAACTAGGTGATGCATCACATCACCTAGGAAGCATTTGGAGAGATTCCTGGGCTCTAGCCATGGAGAGTCTAATTCAGCATGTCTGGAGGACCCCGAAAGGCTCAGTTTCTCAAAAGCTCCCCTAGGTAATCTCAGTAACGTTCATATTTGGGGACTCACTGCTTCGCCCTCAATTTCTTCTCTACAAAGTTAGCAGTCACTAGTTTGTTTTAGTATGAAAATTTCTCCTTGCATTAATCATATGCACATTCAAAGTAGACTGCCCATGATCTTGGCGTAGATCCACAGGGAACTAGTCATGACAATCTTTCGCAATAAATTTTAAAACGATAAATTAACTTCAGAGCTAAGTCAGTGCATGTAGATGCTGAAAGGTGGCTCGTTCTATATTCACAGAACTACTAGTTCAGCTCTACCTGCAGTTAGTCACTGGTACATGAAGACCATCTTAGGACAGTTGCCACTAATATAATACATAAAGGATGGCAGAACTCTTCCAAATAACAGAAAGATGGCTAACTAGCTTATCAGTATTACTAAGAAAACGTTTCCAGCAGACTTAAAAGTATTTTAAAAAACCGCACAGCTTCCTGTAGAAACCCAAAGACTTCTACTCTTTTGACATCTACCATAAAGAGAAAAGTTGACCAAAACTACAGTTGTTTAAAAATATGTTCGATCGGGCCGGCCGAGTGGCGCGGTGGTTAAGCGCTGGCTTGGGAGGCCAGCGGCCCCGGTTCGGGTCCCACATACGAGGGCCAGTGACACTGCCCTCAAAAAAAAAAAAAAAAATGTTCAATCGACAGTGAAAATATAACTGTCAAATAGGTACAATCACATCCATTCAGGAGATTTAACGGGCATAAATGGAACTCAGCTTCCATTTATTCTACCCAAATAGTTAATGGTGAAAAGGGTACATGAAGTATTTGGTATAATGCAGTTCTGAACACCATCCCTTCTAAATCTAATACAAAAGCCACACTTGGATTTCCCTGGTGTCCCACACGTATCTAGGCACTGCGGAATGTTGTCATGTCTTTTGGTTCTCTGCTGGGGACACACCAGTCATCAGCCTCATGGTTGGTGTTGTAATGCTTCCAGGCAGCTTTGTTATACACTGGGAGTCTTTCTATTGATTCTGTTGACAGAGCCTGAAAGAAAAGCAGAGCCTAAGTCTGGCATGTTTTTAGGATGCATTATTTGAGAAACTATACAGTAGCAATAAGGTTACTACCAATTAAACAACACTTTATGGGCTTTGAATATTATTAATCGTAACACCATCTCCATACATTGTAAGAGTGCACATATTTGAAACGTGTTACTAAGTCTGCCTGGCCGTGCATGTTGACTGAGTTTGTAGCTTGCAGGAATTCTCCAGCCAGCCTGGAAGCCACTGATTGAAATCTGACGCAGGTGTAATAAACGCCTCTAATAAAACACGACCCAGAACACAAGTTGGCTAACTGAAAAAGTCATGTAACTATTAAAGCATAAAAATTGATATGTGAACTTTAATATAATGGTACCATAATTTAATGAACTCTATTTTAATTATTAGAAAAAAATATTATTTTTTCAGTATCGTCACTGTACTTTGAAAAATTCAACATAATATTATTATCAATAAATATAAAACTAAGTCTAATGCATCTTGGCTTTTGCACGAATCATTCTTGGCCCTGGGTTTGATCCTGTGTCTTTTCCTCCTGCCATTAAAGCCACCAACTTCAGTTACAGCATATGTGATTTCTGCAGCATACATAATTTCATGTTTCCAATATATTGTCACAATTAATTCACTATTCTATTTCAACTTCCTGTATCACCGGAACCTAGATAAACTATGTTTCCCATTATCTTCTCTAAGTTGGGATATTTCAGTAGAATTTCAACCTTAAGACACAGGCATTCCCCAAGATGTAGAAAATATTGAACTGTAAATTTCACTGTGATAATGTTAAGGAAAGTCTTTGACGATGGTTTTAATGATTCTATAAGGCTATCATCTATTTTTTTCCAAAATGGAACTAAAAACCTTTTCATCTATATATTCTCTTTAAACTCACCAGAACTGCCAGCACCCTTTGATTTAGAAGCTGAATCAAAGATGTTACAATTGGTGATGAAAATATTGCCTTCACATTGCCCTTTCTAAGTTCCTTACAATTGAGATGGTTTAAAAAAGAAAAAGAAAAAGAACTATTATCTTGAAAGAATTTAACCTTTTCAGATAATTTTTTTTCCACTATAAAGTCTTCAGTGCCATCTAGTGGCCATAACAAGAAACTAGTCACTAAATAATTAGGTACCAACAGCCCACTGCTTAACCAATCTAGAGAACAGATGGAGCTCGGAGCTCTCCATCCCTGGAAAATATACTGATTTCTGCCTAAGCACCGGGAACATCCCAGAATAGTAGGCTCAGTGCTTCTCCAACCAGGTGAGCTATATAGGCTTACCAAGAGTCACCAGTGCTTGTTCCCAAATCTGTTTATGCAATTGCATCTGTCATTGTAAATACAAAATTTAATCAAGCATTACTTAAAGTTCCAAAATAAAGGTGGAGGGTTCTTCAAAAAGTAAGACGAATGTTTTTGGAAAGATTCATGAAGGAAAGTCACATAAAAATTGCTGTCAAATCAGAGTCAAAAGCCATCTGTAAGGGACCGCATAAAAATCAAAAAGGGTTGTGTACCTAGTTGTTTCCAGAAATCAAAAGAAAAAAAAATGCTGCACTGTAAGTACAGCTTCTACAAGACGGACAATTGAAACTTGGATCTGCACATCCTATACAGAGAAAAAAACCTTGGCAGTATATCAAAAGACTCATAGGTCAATGTCCATTAATGTGTTTTATGTTAAAATTAAATTCGTAAGCTATAAAACTTTTTATGATTCCCCACTCTCGCCCAACATTTTTTCTATTAACAACCATAGTCCTGATCATTAGAGATAAGGGCATTTCTTTTCCAACAGTCAAGGAGGTCATTTGTCAAAACAGATGAGGTCCCTTGTAAAAAGCCATATACTTCTGCTTTAATATCATGAGGTAGAAGAAAACTTCATTTCAGTTAAATATTGGCATCTTTTTCTTCTAATCAAATGAAGTCTCATTCCCGCAAGACTATAGTTACTACCTTAATGTAGATCACTGCATCCGTCCCGTAGCCCTCTAGGGAATACAGCTTTAGGTCTCCTTGGAAGTACTGTGCATAAAGACGCGAGATGGGCAGTCCATAACCAAAACCAGCCTGTTGCACACAAAAAATGAAATTCTATTCAGACAGCCACACATTGAAATACTTTTCTAATGAAAATAAATGCAACTGAGTGCCGCAGGGCTATCAGAGCCTGCATCTAACAGACCTGTTAATACCTAAGTATTCATCATGATCAAGCTGGAACCCAGCTAAGCACCACATTAGAGGACCGCCCCTCCCTCTGGTCATTTAGAAGTGCTCATTCTTCTTTTTCTAGAAGTGACCTGTGGGGTCTGGAAAAAGCACATTGCTTTACTTCACTGGCCTGCTCAGGGTATCCCCACACTGCTTTGGGAAATTGCATATAAAACATGTTCTCTCTTCTCTTTTAGAAGCAAGAGTAGAAAAAGCCTTGTTGCAGCCTAAAAGATGTATCTCATGACTTCATACCATGAATTTCCAGCCCGTGTTCTGAACCTGGAAGAGATACAAACAGGTCTACTTTCTTAATTCTGACAGATCACTTCCCTGCTTAAACTCTTCAAAGCTCAGACCTCCCACCCACCCCCCATCCCCAACCCATTGCCTTGAGATAAAAATCCAAACTTCTAAAAAGAGCTTTGAAGATCTGATAAGATCAGGTCTCGGCCTCCCACTTTCCAGTCCAGCTAAACTAAATGTCCTGCTCTTAAGTTCCTTAAACATATCACCCTGTTTTTCGTTTCTGAGTCTTTGTTCATCCTGTTCCCAGTCTCCAGAATGGCCTTCTTTACCTGAATAAATCCTACCAATTCTTTAATACAAAGCAAAACATTTATTTAGATAAACGTAGAAACAGGTTTTATTACCAAGTCAGATGTTCAATGACATTCCATATTACACTTTAGTTAAGGGCTCAAGTGGATTCAGGAATCAGAGCACTGTTAACAAATCCAATCTCCAGCTTTACCTACCTCCACCACTTGATTTTTCTGACTAGTTTCTGTTCATCCCTCCAAATCAACTATCCACTCTCCACATTTCCCCTTGGCCTGGGAAGCTGATCTAAATGGATGATGTCAGTGGATTCTGCTTCCAGTGGGTCCCACCAAGGGGGAACCCAGTAGGAGTTCAACAGGAGTCAAGTTTGGGCATTCACTCCCCTGCTTCCCGTCCACTGAGGCTGCTTCCCGTGAGCAGGCTGGACCCCTTGATAGGAAGCAACTGCTTCTGCAGCCTTCCCTTCTTCCGGGTTCTGCTCATTTCTCCTTCTTTTCCCTTTGATTCTGGGTGGTGACAGCTCCACTCCTGCTAGCCCTGGATTCCTGTACTATCTACTCATAACTCTGCAATTTGTCTCTTTGTAAATAAGCCTTCCTTAATTATCATAATGTGAGTGAGCTATCTCTTGCTCTGTTGGGACCCTGACTGATAAGTTAATTCATTCCAGAAATGGCCCCAAGAAAACTGCACAGCAGGTGGCTCAGGACCCGATGGTGCCCGATCTGCTTTATCACCACCTCTCCCACAACCACAGCTGTACACTGGTGGGACTTCCCCTAGACACACCGCACAGAGAAGAAAAACAGCAGGACCCTGGTCCACACTGATGGATCTACACAGTATGCCAGCACCAGGCGGAAGTGGGCTGCCTTCCCCCCACCACCTCTCTCAGGGGCGGGGGGGAAAGGAAATCCTTCCAGTGGGCACCACATGAGGTGGACCAGCTACATGGAGTCACGGGCAGTGGCACTCAGGCTGACTGGTCAAGGGCTTTAAAACACCAGCAGTGATAGCTGAGGAGGAGGAGGTCCGGAAGACGGAAGTGTGGGTGGTCTCCTCTGAATGGACTTACAGTGTGAAGAGATTCCATCCAGGTAGCTGCCAGGTAGCTGCCCACTGGATGCTGCCCACCGGAAGGCATCCACGTGGGGGAAGCTCTCAGGAATCAGGCAGACAAGGTGCCCCCTGCTGTGGGTATCAGACAGCCTTTCTCCAGTTGCCACGGTGCATGCTGACTGGGTCCATTTACAGGGGGGCCATGACATCAGGAAGGGGGCTCTGAAGGAGCTTAACAGTCTTTCCCCTCGATAAGGCTGTGTTGGATAGTAGGGGAGCCTGTGCCACATCAAGCCTCCTGTTTTCTTAAAAATTCACATAAATTTTGCATCCTAAACAACAAACATACTTACTGTGTGCCAGGCATTATAAAAAGTCTTTTTACATATATTAACTTACTTAATCCTCAGAATAACTCAATTTTTTTTTTAATTAGGGAAACTGTGGTATTAAAAAGTCAGTAATTTCCCCAAAGCTACCCAGCTAGGATGCAACGGAGTCGGGAATGGAATCAGACAGTGTGGTCCCAAGTCTGGACTAGTATGCTATGCCACTCTCCACAAAAATATTTGCTTATTACAAAGGGAGCACATCCCATCTCTCCCCTTACTTCTTAGGATGAAATCAGAATCTAAGAAGACACTGGTATTTATTATTTGACCTTGTCTGCCCTTGGCACATGGATGCGCCCCCTAGTGTCACGTATCTCAATTTGAGAGGCATGTTGCTGGAACATTTGAAGTTTGGTAAGACATGAACTACATTACAGTTGCAGCTACAAGATTGGTGCTACATAACGGGTAAAGGAACCAGCATGACATTCTTTTAGTAACTGCCTAGAAAGAGTCTAAAGTAGATCCATCTTATCCTGTGTTTTATCACGTTCCAGCACAACTCCAGTGTCTAAGCCAGTTTCAAAGCCTAGAAGAGCAGTTCTTTCAGAATTATAGGTCAGGGATTGGGCAAAGCACTTTACTGAGGTTTGGAAGACAAGGATGGAGACAATGCAAAAGGTAATCTTAATAAACCTGAAAACAGGTAACTAAAATCAATTAAAAAAAAAAAAATCAGCAAATCAATTATAATTTGAGCCATTTCCAGGTTGGTGAGTAAACTGATCAGAACTCTTATCTTATTTCTGAGTCTAGACTATGAGAACTTTCTAATTATAAGAACTGAAGGGGGAAAAAAATCAATGCTGACAAATCAGTGTGGACCAAATACCAGTAAAACTGCTAATTTAGTTCTCACATTAGAAACAGTGCATCAAAGGGCCGGCCGAGTGGCTCAGTTGGTTAGGAGCTCGCTTAAAAGTGCAAGCTGAGCTCTAAGCAACAGCAGTTCGATGCCCAGCCCGAGCTGAGTTGCTGCTAAGCTACCAACAGGTGGCAGGATGGCTCAGCTAAAAATGACAAAATAAATAAATAGTGCATCAAAATGCAGTTTACCACATGAAAACTACTGACATCACTATCAAGCTTGGCAACAAAACCTTTAAAATAATACTCTTTGTTTTATGCTCGTCAATCAAAAGAAAAAAAAAATTAACCAAAGTGTCTTTTTCTAATAGTTTCCCTTCTTCCTTGTGGTGTATCCTACACAATGGCTTAACTGATTTATTTGGTGACTGAGTTATTTTTTGGCAACTCACAACAACACACTTCATTATTTCTTGATCACATACATACCAGGGGCACTGCTCGAGATGTCTCGACACGAGGCCGGGGTGCAGTTGAGTACATGTAGTTGAAGAGTCTGTCAATTTTCCTCAAAGGAACACCACCTCCTCGGTCACTCATCTGAGATAAGAAAGGATCATGCTTTCTGACCAAGTGCCATAAACAGCAAAATACCAATGCATTCCCAGTGCACAGTTTAACCGCTGGCTGGAGTGTGGCTTTTCAAAATGAATACCATGCAATCCAAGTGGCGAATGTAAATGTTTTCCTCACTGCTGGACTTAACACAACTCCTCTAATGTGCAGAATCCTAATACATAGTAAACTCCATCATAATACGAATTCAATGCTGTGGCTTTGTATGTCTTTAGTGAAGTTACACTAACAGTGCATAGGATAGCATATGGCAGAAACTAAGCCTATTTCAGATGTAGGAATAAATTTTTTATTCCTTTCTGGTGGGCAGTTTGGCAACCAGATGAAAAATGCATGAACTCTTTGCCCTAACAGTGTTTATCCTAAAAAAGTATTCAGAAAAGTATGCAAAGAATGTGTGAGAGTTTCCATCACAGCACTATGGAGAATAGCCAAAACTGGATTACAACCTAAATAGGGGTCTATTTAAATAAACTAATGGGCATCCTAAAACAGAATCCTATTTAGCCATTAAATATTATGTACAACTGTTATGTACTGGCTCTGAGAGGTATTCACAAAATACTATTCAGTAGCAAAAAAGTTATCAAGAAGTACTTATAATATTCCAATTTTAAAAAAATTATATTATAAAAACATCTATAATGATGTATCATTTTATTGTGTACAGCATCATGAGTGATTTTCTTCTTTTGGGTTTTTAAGTTTCTGAATTTTTTTCAAAATTACTTTTTTTTTTAAAGATTTTATTGGGGAATTGGGGGAGGGGAACAGCATTAGGGAATCGGGGAAGGGGAACAAACAAGTTGCTGTCTTTTTGTTCTTCAGTCTAGTTGCGGAGGACGTTGCTTCACTGGCCCATGTTGGTATCCTCATTGCGCTCTTCCCGGATGAGGCAGATTGGTCGCCGGTCTCTGGATGGTCACTCACTGCGGCTACTGGCAGCTCACGCTGGCTGCCGGCTACTCACTGTAGCCTATGGCAGCCCTCTGCAGCAGGGGCTGCAGCCTACACCGTCACCGGGGCTCGCACAGCCCAGCTCCAGGTGGAGCTGTTGTTAGCTGTAGAGGGCAGTGTCACCGGCCCTCACATGTGGGATCTGAACTGGGGCCCCTGGCATCCCAAAACCAGCTCTCAACCAATGCGCCACTCGGCTGGCCCTCAAAAGTACTTTTATTATGGAAAAAGAAACAGTATAATTTTCATTTTCAGGGAGGAAAAAAAGCCACAACCACTTCCTTGTGTCTTAGTCTCATCTATCAGCCATTTCATAGCACAGACCCACCCAGACAACTTTCTGGTGAATTCATAAGGTACACAGATTTTTTTTTTTATATTAGTCTTATGTCATTTTCCAACTCAAATCTTATGGTAGACTGGATTTAATAATTTTTTACAGATTGTCTTCATTTTGTTTCCCTTCACAGTTAACATGGACTTATTTTCCTAGCTATTATACACCTTCTCTAATCTACTACAGCCATTTTCCTTTGTCACAAATTCTAAATTGATTCTACTATCTATAATATTAATAGAGATGGCATATACAAACAACTCTGCTTTCAACACAGGTATGCAGATATGCAGAGAGATAAAAAACAGTACTGAATGATATGTATTAAAAAGTCAACAGGCTTGGGCCGGCCAAGTGGCGCGTTGGTTAAGAACTGGCTTGGGACGTCAGCTCTGAGCAGCAGTACCTGGTTTGGATCCCACAGATGAGGGCCAGTGACACTGCCCTCTACAGCTAAGATGGTGAACAAGAGGGCTGCCGTGAGTCACCGGCGAAGGTGTGGGCTGCAGCCCTGCTGCAGTGGGCTGCCATAAGCTACACCCGGGAAGGGCACAATGACGATACCAACATGGGCCAGTGAAGCAACGTCTTCCAGATCTAGACTGAAGAAAAGGACAGCAACTTGTCTGTTCTCCTTCCCCAATTCCCCAATAAAATTTTAAAAACTATCAACAAAAAAAAGTCAACAGGCCTGATAGCTTACAATTTTTATATAGTCTTTAAAAATCTTTACAGTATGTATATACAGTACGTCCTCAATGTCGTCATTAGATTTTTGGAACAATGGTAAAAGGATAGATAACGAAACCAGTTTTACTGTTAGACTAATTGATATAAACAAGAGGTAAGTTCCTACAGCATCTCATTTAGTTAGAACTAAATGATGTTGAATAAATGATATTATTCGAGGACCTGCTGTATATTACTTTCATAATGAAAATTACATGGCTATTTTAATTTTTAAAATAAAAATCTGCTTTGAAATACCACTTGAAGACTTACCTCTGATCTATCTACAGTTAGATAATTGCAGTATAAAAATATACAAGGACTTTATTAAGAACCTGTAGCATTATGCTTGAAATTGGTCTTGGCCATAAATTCAAAGCCCTATGAAGAGATTTATTTTAATAAGATGAGTAAAGAGCTCTGCATATTTTCTGAGACCATCAATCTGTTAATTATTCATCCTTCAATTTCATGCTTTGCTGCACATTTGCTGGTAACATGAGTATGAAGCCTGAAGGTTCTATAAATATTAACTAAGTAAACTACATATTAGAATAGATATGAAGATAAAAAAGTACAAGTCAATAAATATTTCCAGGTTTGCCTTAAGCTCTGATCAAAAAGACCATAGTGCCCTCTAGGTATGAAACAAGAAGTTGATTTCTAGCCATAGGCTAGTATGAGAAAAGCTGAGAGTCTTCCAGGTGAAGGGGGTAAACTAAGCCATAGGAATATAGTTAAAAACTGATAGAGGTAACCTCCTCAGCTTTGAAGCCCAAAACACAATAAACTGCAATCAATAAATTTTAAAGCTGGTTTTTTAAAGAAGAGTTTCCAAGAGAGTTTTAAGAGATGATGTTTTACTAGAGGGTCTGAGTTCTCTGGGAACAGGGAGGGAGGGAATGAAGGGAGAGATAGACATTTGATCTCTCTATATTTAAGACAAGAAGAATGGCATTCCTGATGACAAATATATTGAGAAAGAGATGTGAAAAGTCAATTTTAAAAATCTCTGATTAAGATAACTTGAAGAGGGCCGGCCGAATGGCGCGGTGGTTAAGCGCTGGCCTTGGAAGCCAGCGGCCCCGGTTCGGGTCCCACATATGAGGGCCAGTGACACTGCCCTCAATAAATAAATAAATAAATAAATAAATAAATAAATAAATAAGATAACTTGAAGAAAAAAATCTTGAGTCATAGGAACGTTCATAAGCCTATGGCAAGGAAAATGAAAGGAACAGGTGGTGGGGAGTAATGTCAACAGGAAGGCCGAGGAAGAGAAGTTTGCCAATTATTTTTAAAGTTTTCTCTTCCATGCATGAAAGTGCCACTTCTCAATGTCATCTAACCAAGAGTTGCCATTCCTAACTTCCTGTTCCCCATAACACTGGGCTCCCTCAGCTAGTTCATATGAATTTCAGGTCCAAGGGAAATGAACCACTGCTAACTTGATGACAGTTCTGAAGGCAGGAAATTTACTAACCTTGAACTTACCCAGAGCTCCTGAAATCTCTTACTCAACAGCTTTTTCAATGTCAAGTTTATAAAATCATCAACAGTAAATGAACCAAGACATTTATATTTTAATTTAAAAGACATGTGGCTATAACATTTACATGATTTACTTAATAGAGACTAAACACAAAATCTGAAAGAGCAACTAGAGTTCTAAGACAGAAAAAAAATAATTCTTTCACAAGATTTTCAGCAGAGGGATAAAAGGTAAAAAATGTCAGTAATTTGAACAAAGTAAAGAATGGGGAGAAAAAAAATAGGCCTTGACCTTGAAAGTCTAGGGTAATTGATATGGATGAAAGCTCTCCTGAAGAAAATTAAAGCAAGCATTTAACACGTAAAGATATAACAAGAGTGGATGCAGTCATGTGACCTTGGACATGAAGGGGAAAAGCAATAGGTAGAGACAAAGCCTCTTATACAGGTAGGGCTTTTATAGGGGCTTCTAGAACAGTCTGTTCAAAACCCTTTTGAGCCTTTTTTTTAAAAACAGCTTTATTGAAATATAATTCATGTATCATACATTTACCCATTTAAAGTGTACAACTCAATGTTTTTAAATATATTCACAGATGTGTGCAAACCAACATCACAATCAATTTTAGAGTATTTTCATTACCTCAAAAAGAAACCCTGGAGTCTTTATTAATTATTAAACAACCACTAGTATACTTCTTGCACCTGTATATTTGCCTATTCTGGATATTTCATATAAACAGAATCATATGATATATGGCCTTTGGTGATTAGTTTCTTTCACTTTGTATAATGTTTTCAATGTTGTAGCATGTACCAATACGTCATCCTTTTTATGGCCAAATAATATTCCATCAGATGGATATATCACATTTTGTTGATCCATTGGACATTTGGGCTATTTCCACTTTTTGACTATTATGAATAATGTTGCTAGGAAAATCCATATGTACATTTTTGCTTGAATACCTGTTTTAAAGATTCAGAATACATACCTACTTAGAAGTGGAAATGCTAGGTCATTATGAACTTTTCTTGACACCAAACCAACAGATCCCCTGAGCAAAGCCTACCCACCAGCACAGAAAGAGTCTCTGCTAAGTGTCTAGGAGCTCAGTGAACCTTGAGCGACACAGTGATGGATGATGGCAAGTAATGAAAGGCATCTGCAGACCAGTATGCTAAAGCACAAGAACCAGAAGCAGTTAAAAAGGTGCAAGAAATATCATGCTGCAGCATAACTGAAATCCCAAAGAAGATGTAAGGGGCTTATTTTGAACCAAGTAAACCCAAGTGGGTAAGAAGCTGACACATAACTAACAAAAAATAGACACACATTAACACCTTGGCTTTAAAATAAAGTGACACATGGGCTGGCCCGACTGGTGCGGTAGTTAAGCGCTGACTTGGGAAGCCAGCGTCCCCGGTTCGGGTCCCACATATGAGGGTCAGTGACACTGCCCTCAAAAACAAAAAACAAAAAACAAAAAAAAAAAGTGACACATTCGCATTGCTTTTCCAGCAAACAGATGGTACTGCCATATGTTTGTGCTTCACTCTTTCAAATGAACAGCCAAGAGAGATAAACAACAAAAAAAAGAAATTCAGAGATAATAGTGCACACAGCAGAGACATATTATTTTTTAAAATAACAGTTATCATTAATATCCTCAGAGTGATAAATGAAGATAAAACTAGAACAAAATACTATTAAAAAAAGAATAATAAAAAATAAAGGTTCTTGGAAGTTTATAATAACATAGTGAAACTAAAAACTCAATAGAAGGGAACTTAAAGTCAAGGAAATCTCACAGAATAGAATAAACAGCTAGAGATAAAAAAACAAGAGAAATAAGATATGAAAAAATAGAGGATCATTTCATGAAGCCCAACATTCTCCAAATATGACTATCAGAAAGAGAAACAGTACAGAAGTATCAAGGAAACAGCAGAAATTCTAAATTCTAATGGGCCAAGCTCAGTGAACAAAAAAAGGCCTATACCAAGTCATGTCATTATGAAATTTCAGAACAGAGCTAAAGATATTAAAAGCTTCAGTTAAAACAAAACAATAAAACTGCATAACTAAAACTGGTCACATACAAAGGAACAGGAATTGGAATAAGCATTAAGTCTTCTCAAAAGGAATGGAAGGAGGGACATCAGCAAAAATAGTACAGAAAAAGAGTTCCAAAAAGTGTCTCCTCCATCAAAGCACCAAGAAAAAGGCAAAAAGTTGTCAGAATCAACTTTGTTCAGCTCTGGAAATTAACGAAAGTCTTGCCGGAATCTTGGGAACGTTTCGTCAGGAACAACAACAGTGACAATTTGTGGTGTTTCATTTTGGCTTATTCCCACCACTCTCCCATCAATAATATACAATCAGAACGAAATCAGCAGCCTGGCAGCCACTGGGAAGGCTGTCTTTTTCTGTCCCAATTCTGAGCTCCCAAAGCAAAAAGTCTTGCCTGGACCCACTCATTCCTCATCGTCAGAAACATTTGTCAAAAGTAACTACAGGTAATTGATTTATTTGAGGACCCCCTGAGGCAGTATACAACATTTGGGGCAAACAACAGGCTAACCAAAAAGCTTAATAGGAAAAGCTAGGGAATGAGATATGCATAGAAGCTTAGGGGTACCCTGAGAACCCAGAAGATCATGTTCATGCCTAGGGCTAGGCTCAGGGTCAGGAAAAACCTGACAGGGCTATAAGCTTCTTCCTCTAGCTGACCCTGAGGCCTTGTACAAGCAGGATCTACAGGTTACCAGAGTTAACATATTCAAAGTGCTGAAAGAACAAAGACTAACCACCAAGAATTCTATATTCAGCAAAATTACCTTTCGAAAAGGAAGGAAAAATTAAAACATTTTCAAATAAGCAAAAACTGAGCATTCATCATTGGTAGGCCTGTCCTATTAAGAAATATTAAAGGGGATCCTTCAGCCTGAAATGAAAGAACACTAGAAAGTATATCAAATCCACATGAAGAAATAAAGAATACCAGGAAAAGTAACTACATAAGTAAATATAAAAGATAGTGTAAGTGTATTTTTTGTTTAATTTTTTTCTATCTTAAATACAACTGCATAGAGCAATAATTACAAACCTGTGTAGATGGACATACAATGTATAAATATGTATGTTTTATGACAGTAACAGCACAAAAGATTGGGAGGGAAAGGGGAAGGACTTATATAAAACAAAGTCTGTATATAGTATTAAAATTAAGTTGGTATTAATCTTAACTAGATTGTTATAAATAAAGATGTTAAGTATAATCCTAGGACAATCACTAAGAAAATAACTCAAAGAAATATAATAAAAGAAACAAGAAGGAAATTAGAGTGGTACACTAAAAAAATATTATTTTAACCAAAAAAGGCATAGGTAATGGAAAAATAAACAAAAGAGGCATTAAGATATATAGAATACAAATGACAAAATGGTAAACATAAATCCTACATTAACAGTAATTACATTAAATATAACTGGCTTGAACACTCCAATTAAAAGGTGGACACTGGCAAGATGGATTAAAAAAAATACACTATTTACAAGAGACACACTTTAGATTCAAAGGTACAAGCAGGTTGAAAGTAAAATCTTGGGAAAGATACACCATGAAAACAGAAACCAAAAGAGAGTTGGGATGGTTATACTAGTATCAGACAAAATATACTTTAACACAAAAATCATTATTAGAGAATGTCAACTATAATTAAATATATATATATATATATATATATATATATATATATATACAGGTTACCAGAGTTAACATATTCAAAGTGCTGAAAGAACAGCAAAAAAATGTTCTTTTATATATATAGATATATATATATATATATATATATATATATATACTATATATATATATATATATATATATACATACACACACACACACACACACACACACACACACACGGTCACAGGATGTGAAGTACAACATAAGGAATACAGTTAATGGAATTTTAACAGCTCTATATAATGTCAGAGGAGTAGTAGATTGAGTGGGGATATCATTTTGTGAGGTGTGGGAAGCCAACAGCCCCCCAGTGTCTAACAAGGCCACATTGCCCTGCTCAGCACTGGATATTAGGGGTGCTGCCTTATGGTTGGTCATGTAATTTCTCCTGCCTCTATGAACCCATGTGCCTTTCCTCCTATAGGAGACAATATACTCACTGCATTTATGGCAAGTTCCTGTGATACCCCAATGAGCTAACTACGCAGCCAAAGACGGGTAAGATCTCCTAAAAGAGGGGAGACAACCCAAGTCAGGCGGTAGTTCCATGGGGGACCCCTGAACTGAGATACTGGGGACTCAAGCCCCTTGGAAACTGAGGCACAGACCTCTGACAAACTCAGGCCAGAAAACTCAGGCCTGTGAGAAGCTGATGCACTTGCCTAAGGGTGCTGCTGTGAATAGTCTCCTTGAAGATTAAATGTCTTCAGGCCATGAGAGTTCTGGGTAAGAGGCAGCTCAAAGACATCCGCTGACCATGGGCTTGTTAATTAGCCTTGTGTGAATTCCTTTGCCCAGTGCCTTGTTGCAGCAACAGATACTAAAGCTTTGACTAAGAAACGAATGCAGCCCTCTGTAGGATAGAGTGGTGTGAGACCCTTTTAGTTGCTAGGTATTGTATTTACATAGGAATAGATTTTAGATGCTTTCATCCTAAACACACCCACCCCAGTCTTTTAGTATAGCTCAAGTATACTGTGAGTTTTATGATTGTGTTTAACTGCTAGAATTTAAGATAATTTCTAGATAGTCAAGATAGCTATAGTAAACATTCTTTAGGCAATATGTAAAAATGTGTCAATCCTTAACATAAGATAGTCATGATAAACATTCTTTAGGTGATATACAGAAGCTAAATCTGGGTTTCATGGCAATTATCATAATAAAGACAAGGTAATCCTTTAATGGAAGAGTAAATCACAGTACACCCTGGAGAGAGCAATTGCAGAGGAGAAAAGACTGAAAGTCCTGGGAACTACAAACCACCAAACCCATGTACAGGAGTCCCTATAAAACGGACATATTATTTCATTAAAGGGTGACACTCCTGAGAAACTCTTTCCGGTGTCTCTGCTCTCTTTCTTTCTCTTTCTTTTCTTTTTTTTCCTCACCGACTCCGTCCCACCCGAGGGAACCCCTGGACCCCCACAAGAGTAGTAGATTGAGTGGGGATATCATTTTGTGAGGGGTGTGAATGTCTAACTATTACATTGCTTTGTACACCTGAAACTTAAAAAAATAAAAAATAAATAAAAACCACAATAGGAAAATCGTGGAGTTTCAAGGGTAACAATAAAAGTGATTACCAGAAATCGCTTTTTATTTTTTTATTTGTATCATTATTATTAGTTACAGATGTACAAAACAATGCAATAGTTATTTTTTTCACCCTTTACAAAGTGACTCCCCTCACCCCCCTCCCCTGCCCCCCCACATCCGATATCATACATATCTATTACAATTCCATTGACTTCATTCCCACACTATATTCCACATCGACACTATTTCGAAAAAATATATGCACCCCTAATGCATATATTTCATTGCAGCGCTATTTACAATAGCCAAGACTTGGAAACAATCGAAATGCCCATTGGTAGACGACTGGATTAAGAAACTGTGGTACATTTACACAATGGAATATTACGCAGCTATAAAGAAGAAAAATCGTACCATTTGGAACGATATGGATGGACCTAGAGAACATTATGTTAAGTGAAATAAGTCAGTCAGAGAAAGACAAATACCGTATGATCTCACTTATATGTGGAATCTAAAGAACTGAATAAATGAGCAATAGTCTTAGAGACACAAAGAAAAAACTGATGAGGGCTAGATGGGATGGAGATGGGAGAAGGGGAAGGGACGAGGCAACATAAACTGATAACTACAATACTACTGCAGAGACATAAGAAATAGTTTGGGAAATACAATCAATAAGGTTATAAATATTTTTTTTTTTAGGGGAACAGAAGGATGCATGTCCTTTTTAGCAGAAATCGCTTTTTTTTAAACCTGAGGTAGTCAAGTGCCCTTTTAAAGAGTTTTATACTTTATTAGTAATTGCAAATAAATATTCAAATAAGAAAAATTGTTGTTAGAGGCAAAGACTTTACAATGATAAAAGGTCAATACATCAAAAATATAAAGGTCAATACATCAAATATATAAAATTATAAACATATGTACATTTAACAACTGAGCTCCAAAATACACAAAGTAAAATCTGATAGGACTGAAGTGAAAAATAGACAAGTCAACAATAATAGCTGGAGACTTCAATTCCCCGCTTTCAGTAATGGATATGACAACTAGACAGAACAACAAGGAAACAGAAGATTTCAACAATACTACAAACCAAGAAGCCCTAACAGCTATCTATAGAAGACACCATGCAACAACAGCAGAATACACAGCTTTCTAAAGTACACACAGAACATTCTCCAGGATAAACTATATGTTCAGCCACAAAACAAGTCTCAATAATGTAAAAGGATTAAAATCATACGAACTGTATTTCTGGCTCCAGTGGAATGAAATTAGAAATCAATAACAGAACAAAATGTGGGAAATTAACAGGTACATGCAAATTAAACAACACACTCCTAAGTCACCAATGGGGTGAAGAAGAAATCACAAGGGAAATAAGAAAATACTTAGAGAATAAAAATGAAAACACAACATAAAAAACTTATGGGATACAGAAGAGGCAGTGCCTAGAGGGAAAGGTATAACTGCAAAATGTCTAAAATCAATTATCTAAACTTCCACCCTAAGAAACTAAAAAAAGAGGAGACTAACTCCAAAGCAAGCAAAAGGAAAGAAATAATACAGAGTAGAAACTAATGAAATAAAGAACAGAAAAACAATGGAGAGGGCCAGCTGAGTGGCGTGGTGGTTAAGCACTGGCTTGGGAAGCCAGCAGCCCTGGTTCGGGTCCCACATGTGAGGGCCAGTGACACTGCCCTCAAAAAAAAAAAAAAAAAACAATGGAGAAACACCAACAAAACAAGTTGCTTTTTTAAAAAGATTATCAAAATTGACAAACTTTTAGCTAGACTGACCAAGGAAAAAGGAACCAGACTGAAATGAATAAAATAGGGAATGAAACTAGAGACATTACTACTAATCTTACAAAAATAAAAAGGATTCTGAGAGAACAATTATATGCCAACAAATGAGATAAGCTACGTGAACTGGACAAATTCTTAGAAAGCCACAAATTACAGAAACTATGTCAGGGAGAAATAGAAAAATCTGAATAGGCTTATAACAAATGAACAGATTGAACTAGTAATTAAAAAATCTTCTCACAACAATAAGGTCAGGCCCAGATGGCTTCAGTGGTGGATCCTAACAAATATTGATATTTAAAGAAGAATATACACCAATCCTTCACAAACATCTAAAATAGAAAGGGGGCAATACTTCCCAACACATTCTAGAAGGCTAGTATTACCCTGATACCAAAGCCAGGCATCATAAGAAAACTACAAATCAATAAATAACCCTTATGAATATCAATGCAAAAATCCTCAATGAACCAGAGAGAAGGAGGGAGGGAGGGAGGGAGGGCAGGAGGGAGGAAGATAAATGAAATAATGTGCTTATTAACTATTAGGGATAGGATTTCTTTTCCCTAAGAATAAATTATGTCTTCTAGAAATTATGGGCACATCAATTCAAAAAAAAAAACAAAAAGTGTTTTACCTTCACAGTCAAATCCTCATTACCCAGTGTGATGTGGACTTGAATAGGTGGGTAAACACCTTTGTCAGCATGGTATTCCATGGTTGCTCTCATTGCATTCTGAAATACATTAAGGTTACATTAAAAATCCAACTTTAAAAAAACAGTGAAACTAATTATAATTTTCAGTTATACATGCACTACTTGAAATTTGAAAAAATAACTTAATTTGATGGAAATAGGCCAGAGAATCATAATTCTTGCAACCATATTTTAAAAATTAACTTTTGAAAAAAATTATTGTCATTTTTGGAGGATTTGTGAGACATTTTGATTTAAAGATTCCAACTAAATTCTGCCTATTTTGCAAAACGAGATGATGTCTCAACACTTTTAACTAGTTTACACTATAGCAGAGAATATCCAAATATTTTTTTTTAAGATTTTTTTTTTTTTTAATTGGGAATTGGGGGAGGGGAACAGCGTTAGGGAATCAGGGAAGGGGAACAGACAAGTTCCTGTCTTTTTGTTCTTCAGTCTAGTTGCGGAGGATGTTGCTTCACTGGCCCATGTTGGTATCGTCATTGCGCTCTTCCCGGATGAGGCAGATCGGTCACCGGCCTCTGGATGTTGCTCACCACAGCTATTGGGAGCTCAAGCTGGCTGCCCGCCGCTCATGCTGGCTGCTGGCCATTCACTGTAGCTAATGGCAGCCCACTGCAGCAGGGGCTGCAGTCCACACCATCGCTGGGGCTTGCACAGCCCAGCTCCAGGTGGAGCTGATGCTAGCTGTAGAGGGCAGTGTCACTGGCCCTCATATGTGGGATCCGAACCGGGGCCGCTGGCATCCCAAAACCAGCTCTTAACCAATGCTCCACTCGGCCGGCCCCAAATATTTTTATAATTTAGTAGATAATAGGTAAACCTTATTTTCGAAAAGTTTCATTTCTATTTTTAGGAACCACTTTTTTTTTTTTTTTTTTAGCTGAGCCATTCTGCCACCTGTTGGCCGCTCAACCACAACTCAGCTTGGGCTGGCATTGAACTGCCTTTGCTCAGAGTTCAGCTTGTACTCTTGAGCAAGCTCTTAACCAACTGAGCCACTCGGCCGGCCCTTTAAGAACTATTTTAATGGTTGTAAATTGCTTTAAGAAAAAAATTTTTTTTTTCATATACTACTAATACTATTTACAGCAATGGTCTTATGATGATGTAGAAACAAATCCAATTTACCACTAGTTTGAAACTAAGGATATTTACATTGTAAAACTGCTGTGATCAATTTCTAAAGGACACAGAGTATATAAAATGCCAACATATCATGAGCACTACTAAATGATGACATGATGACATGACATGTAGCAGTGGAGTAGAAATTGATAAGACTAGATCAAGTTAAAAAAGCAAAAGACAGGACTGAATTGGGAAATAAGTGTGGCCCTGGCATGCCAATCAGAACTGAGTATCCCTCAGGAGGAGATTCCATTATCTCGACCAAAGGCCATTTAAGGTCAGGCTCCTGAAGGACCCCATTACCAGCAACATTATGTAAAATCTCTTGTGTAATATGGTAGTATTTCTTTCAGTAAGCATCATGGGGAAAACGATCTTTAAGTGACTGAAATTTCAAGGAAAAAAGCAGTTTTAATCATGTAAGTGCCAACTGCTTATTTATTTAACCACTTTAATAGGAAGATTTTTGGAAGGTATTTGGAGGGTATTTTGGAAGGTATTTGGCTATTTTAGAAAAGAGCACTCTTGAACCCTTGCTGTTCTAAGACATTCTGTCAGTTTTTCTGTTTCAGTGTATTTTTCTTTGTTCTGATCAGCCTGAAATCAACCTCTTCTCTCTTCTAGTTTGCTGCTGGCTAAAGACATGGTAACCAAAGTAAGAAAGACTACAGGCTTGGTTTACGGTGTCACTTTCAGCCACAGGGACCTGTACCACTCTTCATCACCAACTTTCCTGTCTACCAGCAAGTTCGTTAATATGGGTTTTTTGGGGTGAAAACAGTATTCTCAACACGACTAGCAGAATTTTATTTCATTTACAAAATTTGTTGTAAAGAGCAAATGTAACAGCAGAAACCCTGTAAATCAATATAAATGACTTTCTAAAATAAATAAAATAAAATAGCATACATCAGTGGGGCTCTGGTCTTTTAAGGGTGGAAAGTTGAGAATCATTCTTCTAAATATTTTCGTTTGTAAAAATATAACTTTATTGGGCACCTATAATGTGCACCATTGTATTGGACAGTTAGTATGTTACTCCCAGTCTTAATAACCTGAGTAGTATTATCCTCATTTTACAGAAGAGGAAGCTGAGGCTCAGAGAGGCTGAGTGATTTGCCCAAGGTCACACACATTTTAAGTGGCACCACTGGAATTCAAACAAGGTCTTACTGGCTCCCAAGTCGGAGCTTACCACCACACTGAGGTGCCCGCCCATCAGTGCTGACAAGAGGCTGGTCTCCAGCAATGTGACATGACACTCAACATGAAATGACATCTTTGAATGAAGCTGAGGTAACCCCAATGGAGTATTTAACTTTCAGAGCAGATGTCTAATCTCAGGAAAGGGCTGATAAAGGTTATGTAATACCATTTTACAAACCTTGAAAAGTTCAAACACCATGTGATAGAGATGGGATGGTACATAAACCACTTGTATTGGCTGTCCTGGTGATTTTGCTACAGAGCAGAAGAGAAAAATATAAAAGTACAGAGAGATGCGCTTAAAGCATTTTAAAGAATATACTGTGAAGTGATGAAAAGAAAACATTTACAATGGAGGACAGTGTCACCTGGGAGAGAACTGCTCCACCAGCTCTTCATTGTATTAGTATTTGAACCCCGTGCCCATCTAGATCAGTAACCCATGGGGACAACATACATCATTCTTGCAATCCTGCATAACAATCTAATCAACCCATCTTCCCATCCTCCTCTATGACAGTTTTTTAAAAGGACACCGAACCTTACGGTCAGAATTTTACTTTCCAAAAAGAAATATTACAGTCTATAATTTACATGGTCTGACTCACATATTCTTTCTTTTTAAAAGACATTTTTTTTCAAATATTTCACCCATGTGGATTGTTTTCTGTTTTAGTTTAGCCATTTTTATAGATATAGATCTGAAGAAAAAAATTTAAACTAGTATCAATTTATCAAGGAATGCTAATTTTACACAAACATTTAATAGGAGCACCAGTGAGACTGGGGGGATGGGGCAGATAGCGTATAAAACAGAGCCTTCAGCAGATCAAAGGAGTAAGACTCCCCATACACTACAATTCTAACACAGACAATACACTAGACTCTCCTCTGAATAAACTGCCCCTTGGAAACATGGATAGGACTTGAGAAACTGCCCACAGTAGTTTAGGTTCTCAAGCTATCACTTGTACATTGTGGTTATTATTTACTGAATGGTAACATTATGGACCAAAAGAGTTAATACAGCTTCCGAAAAACACCGAGCAATTCTATTTTCAATTGGGTAATTTCTTCCACTGCTCTTCCACTATTAGGTCCACAATATGACTTAGATTTAAGCCTGTTTTATTCTTTTTTAAAGGGTCATGTTAACATAGGAAATGTTTTTGCCTCTACCAAGCTACCCTAACTCTAGGAAAAACAGTGTGATTTATCAATCTCCTTCCAAGGTATCTAAACCGTTTTTGTCCAAAAGGCACTAAATCAGAGTGAAAAAAAGACCATTAGAAATAAACAGATTCTCAAATAAATGAGCATCTTCCCTCTTTTACATCTCTAGGCTTTTCACTTCCTCAACAATAAAAAAAAAAAAAATGATTTACAAATCAGGAATTAAAAATCTTAAAAGATAAACTTTACATTACTCAAGTGCATACAAAAGTCAAATGTAATTTTTTTGGCATCATTTGTTTTCTATGACTAACCAGAAAACCAAAAATTAGCAAAGAATCAACATTACCAATTAAAAATTAAGGAAAATGGAGGGGAAAAAAAAAGCTAAAATGTATTTCAGAAATAATCCAACTAACTACACACACACACACACACACACACACACACAGAGATTTTTAACATGATTGCTCTCCCTCGGCTTTCATATCCTGTGAAGAAGTACTTTGAAAAAGGCTTCTGATGGAAGTCCTTTTATATTAAAACAAATCTAAATTCTTCTATCATTCCTTCCCAGGTAATCATAACACTGATCATTGAGGAAAAGACAACATCAGGCTTACCATTTAGTTCTTCAAGTTCTAGTTCGGGAGAGTTAATATAATACAAATCACATAGACGCCTAGCATTTTCATAGCCATCTAGTATGAATCAAAACAAAAAAAGCATTAAATTTACTTCGGTTTCATGCATTAAGATGGCAATGTACTGACAAATTAAGTACTGACAAATGAAATTTTAAAACTTTCTATAGAAGAAAATATACTTTCATAAACCATCAGTTTAGAGATCTTTTTAAGGATGACATGATAAAGCTTAATAGCCATAAAGGAAAAATGACAGATACAATTACAAAAAACTAAAAATATCTGTATAGAAAAAAGACACCAAGAAGAAAGAAAAACAGGCAGAAGAAACTATTTATAATACATATACCAAACATTTAGAGTTGGTGAAGGTCTAAGAAACAGAAATCCTCATTCATTGTTAGATGCCTTCTGGGGGGGTATCAAAATTTTAAATGCATATTAAATGTTTTTAATTCTAGGAACCATGCCGTCTAAAATACTAGCAAAAGTCAGTACATATGGAAAGATGCTCGCTGCAGTACTGTTAATAATAGAAAAAAAATTAAACCAACCTCAATGTGCATTAGGAAGATGAATTAATACATTTTTATACATCTATACAGCCATTCAAAAACCTGGGGTATATCCATATGTACTGAAAATGGTAAAGTCTGTAAGTCTGTAAACGTGTAGAAAAATATACATGGAGCACCCCATTTTCCAAAAACAACAATGTTAAGACCGACAATCATGTATGTGTATGAGTATAGTATAAACAGAAAAAAATGGGAAAAGATGCAACTAAACTATTATGAATTATGGCTCCTCATACACTGATAGGAAATTAGGAAAGGGGGACTTGAATTTTTTGAAGTGAAACAGAAACCTTCATAATATCACCATATTTTGCCTAACACAACACTGTATCAACAAAATATTCATCCTATACATAAGGCATAATTAACATAAAGTTATTTGCAAACCCATACATTTCCTCCTAACATTTTATCTCATGATATAAACAGTTGTTTTAATAGCAAGAACTAACACTCAACAATTTGGATTTCTGCATCCTTTCTGAAATAAGTATTTACCTTGAATAACATCAACGACATTGCAATTTGGGTTTATGCTTCCAATGTGTTTTCGATGAGATGGGCTTCCTTTGTCTTTCCCGCCAAACAATAAAGCTATCAAGAAATAAAATATAAAAATACAAACAAAATCAGCTAAGACACCCAAGGACCTTTTCCAGATTTGAATACTGTTTCTCTAAATGGAACCAAACAGTAGAACAAATATGTTCCTTAAACATAAACATAGTATTTTACATTCAATAAAAATACCTCCTGGACTGGCCGAGTGGTGTGTTGGTTAGGAGCTGGCTTGGGACACCAGCTCTGAGCAGCGGGGCCCCGGTTCGGATCCCACATATGAGGGCCATTGACACTGCCCTCTACAGCTAAGGTGGTGAACAACAGCTCCACCTGGTTGCCTCTATAGCTAAGACAATGAATGTTGCCTCTATAACTAAGATGGCCAGCGACGGTATAGGCTGCAGCCTCTGCTGCAGTGGGCTGCCATAGGCTACAGTGAGTGGCAGCAGCCAGCGTGAGATGCCAGGAGCCGCTGTGAGCCAGGGTCCAGAGACTGGCAAGCAACTGCCTCACGCAGCTAAGAGCGCAATGCGGATACCAACATGAGCCAGTGAAGCAATGTCCTCCACAACTAGACTGAAGAACAAAAAAGGACAGCAACTTGTCTGTTCCCCTTCCCCAATTCCCCAATGCTGTCCCCCTCCCCCAATTCCCTAATAAAATCTTTAAAAAAAAAACAAAAAACTTCCTTTGTATGGCAGTCTATTACTTTTTGTAACACTCAAAAAAAGTAAAATTGAACATTTTCCTTAAAGGGAAGTTTTCTGAATAAATTTAAACTATACCAACACATTTTTTTTTTTTTTGAGGGGAGTGTCACTGGCCCTCATATGTGGGACCCGAACCGGGGCTGCTGGCTTCTGAAGCCAGCGCTTAACCACCGCGCCACTCGGCCGGGCCCAACACATTTTATTTAGCTTCTTTTCTTCACTTCTGGACACTTACAGTGCTGATTGAGTAACATTCTAATTGAAATGCGGCTCATGAAGAAGCGATCCAAAAAGTACTGAACATTCTGGCTGGTGACAGGATCCACCCCGAAGTTCTCCTTGTATTCAATCACACCCTGAGCCATCGTAGGAATTACATCATTATGTCGGTTTCTGATCCGTATCACAATATCTGTAAAGCTAAACACATCTGTCTCTCAAAACAGCCATACATTTTGACAGGTAAATTTAATATTAAAAATCTAAGTTTACCCAACGATTCTAGGCAAGAAAATCCCAAATTCAGGAAAAGGAGCATCAGTGCACGTTTTCTTTAACCATTATCAACTAGGATCACCTGGGCACTTGCTATGAGGGTGGTGTCCCTAGGACATTTGGCATAAAAGACAGGGCAGTTGCTTCTAAGGAACACATGCTCTCTGTAAGGAATGAAGATGAATGAGCCAATAAAGCATGTCTGTTTTGGAACTATTTCCTAGGGTTCAAAGAAAGAAAGAATCACTTAGAACAGAAAAGTAGGAAAGCATTCTAATTTCATCCACCGTAAGTTTAAAACAGGAGAGGAAAAGTCAACTGATGTATTAAAAGAAAAATTTTCAAATCATCCAGCCTTCCCATTTCTGTCATTTAGAAGATATTCTTGCATGAGTAATTTAAAGACTAAAAGAAAAAAGAAGTCTTAATTATGAAATAACAAAATCCATCTTGTAACATACCCATCAGAATTTACACTTTCTCGAATGAGGCTTTCCCATTCAAAGTCATCATGTTGAATAGTATTAGCTTATTCCAATGATGCTCTCACTGCTCAAAACATTTTTGAAATTCCTAGTTTGTAATTAGCTTCAAAACCAAACTGTTAATCCAAAATAAAAACAAAACTCCTCAAAACCAACAAACAACTCACCATTTCTAGTCACCCCTTTATTTTACCTTTCTCTCTTTTTAAAACCCAAAACAGTATTATTCTGCTTGGCAGCTTTAAATTACTAACCGTTTCCAGAAGGTTCTCTAGCATAATGTTCATTTTTTAAGTGGACTGCCTGGATCCAAAGCCTGGTCCTACCATTTGCTAGTTAGGTAACCTTACTGTTACCTTAAATTATTAACCTCTTTGTGCACAGGTAGCATTATCTCAACAGAGCTGTTTTAAAGATTAAATGATATCATTAAGCATAAAGTGTGCTCCATATCTAGGCACAGAGTAAATTCGTGACATTATTTTCAGACCAAAATCATGTTTAAAAAATGAAGTGTTACCATCACCTTTAACTGCAGTCAAAAATGTATAAAAGACTCTGGGGATAATAAAAGAGGTGCTCTTCAACTTTTGAGCAATGTTCATTGGAAAAAGCCTGAGGGGACTGCTAGGTTTATCAGTTGTGATATGTGGGTGATTAAATTGATCATATTACTTTCATTATCTTATAGACCACAGGTCATAAACTAGAGACCCATAGACATGCTTTTGTAGGCCTTCGGTATTTTTTTAAATTTTAGTTGCCAATCACTCAAAATTGGGAGCTTTTACATTAAAAATCTAGACTTGTGGCTTTTCTTTAAACACACACACACACAAATCAGATGATCTGGGCAGCATTTCCACATAGAAATGATCAGCCGGAGCTGAGGGTGGCTGTCCTTTAGATGCATGCACTCTCCGCAGTAACAGTCTCACCAGCCCCCTTTCATCCAGGTGGCCCTGAGGCTATGTCCAGATTTCCACTGATCATCACAATGGAGCTGGGTCTTTTCTTACACTAGAGTTCAGAGGAACATGAAGCATTTCTTATTCCCAGCCCGATTTACTGGTTTATGTTACCCCGCTTTGTGTGTATGGGTGGCTACAGACAAATATACTACTATATGTTCTAAAGTAGTGGGAAACTAAACCAAAAGTAAGTTAAATCAATTTCCCTAAAGTGACCTAACAGAAGGTCTAAGCACAATGCACTTACATTTTTACGTGACGTTTAAAGGGTACAAAAACTGTGTTCAGAATAAGGTCAAAAGAACGTACTTACTCATAAATAGTTTTAGCATCTTCAGCACTTTTGTCCTTAAAATCAAGAAGCTCCTGAAGGCTCTGGATATACCTAAAATGCAAATCAATAGGGTAACTTTGTTCTTTTACATTTTGAAAGTTCAATATTGTGAAAAGGCTCAAAAGGTATTTTAAACATTTCTTAACTTTTCTTTTAGGATAGTGCCATCAATTATGGTTGAAGTAGGATTTTTTTTTTTTTTTTAGCTGAGCCATCCTGCCACCTATTGGCAGCTCAGTGGCTGCTCAGCTCAGGCTGGGCATCAAACTGCTGTTGCTCAGAGCTCAGCTTACACTCTTGAGCGAGCTCTTAACCAACTGAGCCATTTGGCCGGCCCTTGAAGGATTTTTATCCCCATGCACATTTGAGCACATTGCCTGGCACAAAGTAGGAGAAAGTGTACATTTTCTCCTAAAAACATAGGCTAAATTTGACTGAAGAATTTTAAGACTTTCTACCTCTTTTATTTTCTTTAATTCCTATAATTTAAAATAGTTTTTGAATTTCTTAAATTTGCCACTGTACATTACAGGATAAATACTGTTTGTCTGTCACCAATATTATGTGATCATGGGCAAATGACTTGTCTTAGTCTCGGTAAAATGTGTAGCCTAGCCTACCTTGGTCTCAGAGTCTAACTTAAACATCTGTGCTGTAAAACCTTAATTTTAGATGGTTATGTCCAATCAACAGAGATTTGTTGAAAGCCTACAATCTACCACATAGTTCTTTTAAACAGGACTGAATGGAAAAAACAAAGTCATAAAAGTGTGGATTTTTAATTTAACAATTCAAGGTAGCAACATTACCTGTTAAGGAAGGAGCAAAATGAGGAAAGCCCAATGACTGTCTCAAGGTCATGCCATCAAGCACAACCGTAGTGCAAGGCGAGAGCTGAAAACACCTTGCTGCCATTCTGTGACCTTCAAGAGTATATAAGGTCGGCTTAACTGCCCTAACTCAGCATGCATCCAGGGGCAATGAAGGTGTTTTAAAAATCTGTCAGTCCTGGGCCAGCCAAGTGGTGCAGTGGTTAAGCGCTGGCTTTGGAAGCCAGTGGCGCCCCGGTTTGGGTCCCATATATGAAGGCCAGTGACACTGCCCTCAAAAAAAAAAAAAAAAAACTGGTTTGGAAAACTGTTCCTGACAAGCAACATGGCTGTCTGCATTCCAAAGTCAAGTGATTCTGATATCTACTGTTTTGCTTTAACCCTTAAACTTTTTTTCATTAACAAGGGAAACCTATGTTCTTTATTCAAGAGTTTTGAATACTTACAACATGTTAGGCACAGATAAGATTTGAAAATGCAGCATATGCTACTTTTAATGAAGAATTTAAAAAACATGTAGGAATAAGCTTCCAGAGAAAATGATCTGTTCTCCTTTATATTCCATCATAGTTCCTAAACAAATGCCTCGTACTTAAACCAAAATTATACTTGTTCCATACTTGGACTAGATAGCACCTGATTATCATACACAGTTGGCCCTGGAACAACCTGGGAGTTTGGGGTGCTGATTCCTGGCCCTTCCAGCCCATTCAAAAATCCACGTGTAACTTCTGACTCCCCAAAAACTTAACTACTAATCGCCTACTATTGACCAGAAGCCCTACCGATAACATAAACAGTTGATTAACACATATTCTGTATGTCATGTGAATTAAATACTATATTCTTACAATAAAGTAAGCTAGAGAAAAGAAAAATGTAATTAAGAAAGGAATAAGGGAAATACATTTACTGTATTTATTGAAAAAAAAAACACATGTAAGTGGACCTGCACAGTTCAAACCTGTGTTGTTCAAGAGTCAATGGTATAATAGCAGTCATACTTCTTAGCTTATTTTTTAAAACTGTTGTTAGATCAGTTTCTTGCACAAACTACAATGCCTACAAAAGGAAAGCAAGTATCTATCTTCATGAATCATAATAGGGAAATGTCTTACAGCTGAATTTTTCCATCTAAGACTGAACTCTGGCAAACTCTTCTGTTTGAAATGTACAGTAACTAAGAGAATACTACTTTTAAAGTAATAACATTAGCAAGAAAGGCTGTGTATAGGCGGCCACATATGTGTGCATACCATTCATACTCTATTGCCATTTTTTTGGAAGACAGATAATAGTTTCTACATGATTCCAGTAACTTTTAATTGTTTTAAAATGATAAAGAGTTTAACTTTTGTGACTTACAAAGATATACTTCAATAACATAAATTCAGTTTATAAAAAAATATACATCTTTCAATACATGTCATCATTCTGACTACAGCATGGTACAGTAGAAACAAACAAATCTGGGCTTGAATCCTGGCTCCACTACAAGTGGTGTTGCCTTAGGCAAAGAACAACCTGTAGGTGCTTCAGTTTTCTCATCTGTAAAATACAGATAATAATGCCTACTGGGCAGAGTTGTTGAAAGGATTAAAGGTAATGTATATAAATCCCTCACTTCAACAAATGATAGCTATTATTACATTATAACATAGCATCTCTGCAGATTTCATAACATACTCGTAAATCTTAAATTTATTGTCTGCATTTCTGTGCAGTTCTGATTGCTTTTTTTTTTATTTTCAAAAAATATCCAAGCAGTGGATAAGCCCAGACATACCCCCCAAAAGGAGGAGGAATGTTGCTACTATCTTAAGAATCTACTGAAGGGTAAAAAAGTATTTGCTTTAATAAGCTTCAGTAAATTGGAAATACAAGACAGGAATCTTACCAGCTTTGTACCAATTGAACTGATGGTGTCCTGAGAAGATTATCTGGAAGAAGACTTATTTCTTTCATTATATTTGCCAATCTAACAGGCAATTCTTGCCGCAGAAACATAAATGAGGTCTTTTCACAAGCATTCACAGATCCTGAAACCAGACACACGGTGGGAAAAGCAGTAAGTGGAAGCCATAAGGCAGCAGAAGCCAAGAGGCAGGGAGAAACACAGAGGGAGTTATTTGGCCTGAAACATCAGAGGAATAATAGCATCACCATAATGACAGGGTAAGGAAGGAAGAGGAAGCAAGGAATGAGATAACCCCATCTCTAGAGCTGTGAGGCATCCTGAATGACCTTCCACTTCAACATCCAATATTGCTTTGGAGAGCAATGACGATACTTGCCTGGCTCCATTACTTGCATGCTTACTGTGATCTGTTTTAGAACCAAGGCAACCTGAGCAAGCCTGAGCAAGGTGCAGAGTCTAACAGTAGGGCCTGCAACGCCTATCCTATATAACCTGTTGCTATTATCATTTAGAACATGTTTCCTAACTCTAGATTTGTAAGAAGTGAATGCCTGTCTAAGAAGCAGAAATTGGACATGTGCATGGGAACCACTATACTAATGGCCGTAAGCAAAGAGTAAATCATAGAGGAGGGCTTTCAGGCAACAGAAAGCAAAAAAATGTCAATGCCTATTCAGCAACCATCTTCCAGCATCTCCCCAAGAGGTCCTATTTAATCTTCAGATTCCTGGAAAGCAGCTGGCTCCTTCCTCCACTCCCACATAAGGATGCTAAGTAGAACAGCTGTAGAACATCCTTTGGCAAGCAGGTCCATTTAAAGTTAAACTAAAACGTCATATTATTTCAACAATGCATTTTTAAATTTACCAATTTAATCTTGCTGTTTGAGCAAGAGACAACCTTGGCAAAAATTAGATTGTCAATAGCAGGAATTACGGCATTAAAAGAAAACATTTTCTTGTGAAAAAAAGCTGAATGGCATACTTGTGAACAACGCCACATTCATTCCTTAAATCACTACCGTCATTTTAAAGTAAAAACAAAAACCAAAGGCTCTGAGCCAAAAAAAAAATTTGCCACTGTAAAACCATAATTGTAAGATACTGTTGCCAACCATGCTGGTATCTTTCAAGACCACTAGTGAGTGATCCGTTAGTAACTTGGCAGCACTCACAATGTGAAGATAACTTTTTCTACTCCAATTTTGACTTCATTCGAGTTTCCCCTTTTCCCCTTAGTATCCCCCATATGAGAAGTCAAAGTTAAAAGCCTAACTTTGCAATTCCTCTGCAACGTGTTGCCTCCTTTCTAGAGAAAATCAGTTAGCACCCATCAGAGAAAGAGAAAAGTGGATAGTCACTTCTAAGGGGTGACATGGGGTAACCCGCCCGCCCCCGTATCTTGTACTCATGCACGTTACAAGGGCTCAAGACGTATTTAGCTGATGATGAAATGAATGTGCTATTGGTGGAAACACTCCAGCCAGTGACAAGGAAAACACTGTACAAAACGCTGGGCCAGTTATAACCTGCTTCCCCTATCGAGACGCCAATTTTATGCAATCGTCATACAAAACCGGGCATGTATCATTACTTTGCAGAATCCCACCGCGACTCGGGAGGTGTCCACACCCTGCCTCTCCCGCAAGCGCGGCTGTTGGGACGTGGCCTGGCCGCTGGCCGGGATGGGCACGTGGCTGCAAGGCGGGCAGCCTTTGCGTCCGCAGCCCTCAACAATACACACTAAAGCGGCCAACGCGAGCGGTGAGAGACCCGGCCTACCGGCTCCAGCACCTGAGCATAGGGATCAGAAGGAAGAAGCTAAGGCGTTGTTGGGGAGGCGAGCGGGGGACGTTGCAGAGAAGGGGTGCGCAGAGGCGAGAGGGGCCGCGCACAAAGGCCCGAGGCCCGCGTCGCGCTCACCGAAGTCCAGGAACTGCTTCATGGAGAGCGGGGACGGCGAGAAGCGCGCGTAGAAGTCCACTTGGCCCGGAACGCCGCGTTCGGCCGTCGGCCCGGGGCCCGAGTACGAGGTGAGGCTGCGGCAGGCGCCGGAGCGGCCGGAGCGCGGCCCCCGGCCTGGGCCCGCCGAGGCAGCTCCGCGCAGCAGCCGCGCCAGCCTCATGCCGAGCCCCGCCGGAGGAGCCGGAGCCCCGCGCGCGCCACAGGGCTGCTCCGCGCGGCGGCCGGGCGGGACGTGAGGGACGTGGCGCGCCTCGGGGGCGGGCAGTCTGTCAGCGACTGTCACCGCCGCGGCCGCTGCCACCGCCCCTCTCGCCGGAGCCCGGCCCACCCCCGGCGCCGCGGGGCGGGATCCGGGGAGGGAGGAGGCGCGGAGCGCGCGCGGGGGGCCGGCCCGGAGCCCAAGTCGAGCGGAACGCAGAGAGCGCAGGTCTGGGCGCAGGAAGCGGGGTGGGGGACGGGCGCGCGAGGAGACCGAGCCGCTGGGGGGCGCCTCCCCACTCCGGGACCCGTCCCAGCCCGCGGCAGGAAAGCATGCAGGCCCTGCGGCGATCGGGGCCGCTGCGTCGCGCTGGTAGTGTGGCGCGCCCCCTTCCCACGCCCTTTGCAACAGATCCTACCTCCCTGCTTCCTCTGCCCGCCCAGCCGTAGCCTAAAGGCTCTAGGACGGGCCTGCGCCCCGCTTCCAAACACCGCAGTGCCCTGCTGCGAGCGCGTCCCGGAGAAACGCCTGGGTCATGCACGCCCCACATTGACAGGTGAAGACACTGAGACCCAGAGAGCGTCGGGAGCTGACCCTTGCCAAGCGGCGGTACATAAATACAAATGGTCAACACTGAGGAGTGCGGCCCTCGATGATATCAGTGACAGCAGTCCCGGAAGATAATTGGCAGGCAACGCGAAGCCTTTATCTGCAGGCATTCTTGGCATAGGCAGCAATGTATTTAAAGGGCCCCTGCACTGTGACTACCATCTCTGTAACCGCCACCTGAGGGTCACCATTTGTATTTATGGTAACGACTTGGCTGCTCCACCCTTTCCAGAGTTCTAAATAGTGAATATAAGACCAGACAATTTCTAATACTATAGACAGAGCTGGGAAGGGTGCCGTCTACAGTGCAAAATCACTGCGGTGCTTTCTCAGCGGCTGCGTCCCCATATATACACCCCACCCCACTCCCACCAGTTCTTTGGTATATCTTAGATGCAGCAAACTTACCTTTCCATGGGTGTGAAGTTTATCAATGTATATATTCATATATAATAAAAAGCCAAAGTGAGAGGCAACAAGCTTTTATTTGAGATCATAAAGAGTAGCTATTTGGGAAGTACTGATTCAGGCAGAAACCCAAATAGTGTTCTGATTATGGGGTGAAGGCAAGGGGTTTTTATGAAAAAAGGAAGGGAAATACATGAATAGAAGGAAGGAATTTCTATTGGTATTAATAGGCTTTTTTTTTTTTTAGCTATACATGGCTCTTTATGGATTCTAAACAATGTCTTTAATTATCAATCCTTACAGTCAGGAAGTTGGCTTTCCTGTTAGCTTTCCAAACAGTTGTTTGGAAAACAATGCTGCCCAGTCTAAAGGTTATTTTGCCCACTTCAAATATTCCAAAGGTTCAAGGAGTAAGAGGTACAATGCAGTTCCTCTAGAATGGCTGCTGTGACTCCATTTTAAAATGGCTCCATTTATGCCTATAGATAGACAGGTAGCTAGGATGGACAGATATAGATATGGATATAGATATATAGATGATATTGATATATAGATATAGGTAGATATACCCAGCAAATACTAGTAGAGAATGACAATTCATTTCTCCATGGTGATTAGGCCTTGGGTTGTATCAAAATATATGCATAATGGGCCGGCCGAGTGGTGCATTCGTTAAAAGCTGGTTTTGGGATGCCAGTGGCTCCGGTTCAGATCCCATATATGAGGGCCAGTGACACTGCCCTCTACAGCTAACAACAGCTCCACCTGGAGCTGGGCTGTACAAGCCCCCAGCGATGGTGTAGGCTGCAGCCCCTGCTGCAGTGGGCTGCCATAGGCTACAGTGAGTGGCTGGCAGCCAGCGTGAGCAGCTGGCAGCCAGCGTGAGCTGCCAATAGCCATGGTGAGTGACCATCCAGAGGCCGGCGACCCATCTGCCTCATCCAGGAAGAGCGCAATGATGATACCAACATGGGCCAGTGAAGCAACGTCCTCCGCAACTAGACTGAAGAACAAAAGGACAGCAACTTGTCTGTTCCCCTTCCCCAATTCCCCAATAAAAAATCATATATATATATGCATAAAAAATGAGATAAGAGTTGCCTTTTAGGGTGTGTGTGTCAGTCCCACAAATTTGGCTTGGAAGAGAACATTGATTACCTGGAAACAAGGGTAGGTGGTCGGAGGGACGGGGTGGAAGCAGTACTTAACATATTATCTGAAAGTGGTGCCTCTAACCATTTTTTCAGGGATCTGTTAACATGGTGGTTATTAAGACTGGTAAAACTATCTTAGAGGAAGCAGCATGAACATAAAACCATGATATGTAGAGAAAGTATCAGAGGAGGCTGTCTCTTATGTTTGCTGCCTCACCAACCATACTGTCTACCTTCCCAATCTGACTGGCCTTCATCCATTCTATGAATATTTGTTGAATGCCTACTAGTGTACTAAGTAATTACTAAGTAATGGCCTATGTGGTTGGGAATAAAGTCATATGCAAGTCAGCTAGGATCCCTTTCTGATGTGCCTGTTCTTACCAAGCATATACTGTAGGGTTGAATTTTATACCATATCTTCAAATATTAGAGAGCATTCTCTGTGAAAGAATGATTAGGTTTGTTCTTAGTGACCCTGACAGCAGACGAAGGACTTGTGAGTAGAAACTAGGAAGACAGATCCGACTCATACATGGAAAAACTTTCGATGGTTACAGCCATTGGACTGTAAAATGGGCAGCCTGAGAAAAGGAGGGGTTCCTGTCAATGACCTTTCCAGTCTAGCTTTATCAGGATGGTGCAGAGAGGGTTACAGGGAGGTAGTGTAGTATAATGAAAAGAGCATGAGTTCTGGTTTCAAATTCTGGCTCTGCCAGGTACTGGAGATGCGGCCTTGAGTGAGTTACTTAACCTCTCTGAGCCGCAGTCCTGTACCTAAAAAGAGAGGATAATATCTGTCTTGTGGGGTGACTGTGACATAGATAGTACAATTATCTGTGAACACAATGCCCAGCACACACTAAACCTCTTCAGTAAATGGCATCTGTTTTTTGATATCATTATTGCTGTTTTTATTATAGATATTTCCTTATTAGGATTTTATCAGAACCACTCACATATGTTTGGCCTGTAGCCAACTTTACCAAAAGTTTGGGACAAAACAATTTGGAATTAAATAGTAGACATCCTTGAACTTGACCTTCAACCAATTTCAAGGCTCTGTTCCAGCCTCCCTTCATGTTGCCATCTTCCTTTCTTCTTCCTTCCAGACCACTCCCTGAGCTCCAGTTCTCACACCCTTATGCACAGTATTATTAAGCTCCCTCAACCTCTATTAGCAACTCCGCTGCTTTGCACCTAGTCATATTGCTTTGCATCTAGTCACACTGAGGTGCTCAGCTAAACATTAACTTGTGTGGAATCAACAGAGGCCCAGCAGAAACCCTGAGATTTATTTTAGCAAGGTTCATTCTCCCAGAAACCAATCCAACTGTTTTATAACGTGTTTTTTCCTTTGTTCCAAACAAAAGTATACTCACCAAGCTTCCAACCAATATAGGAAGAAGGAGGATATGAGAACACATATAAAATGGCACCAACTTTTTGCCTCTTGGTGAAAGGCATAGAGCCCAGAAGCTGGAGAAATATTAGATTTTTTTCCAGGTATCCGTTAACATGGTGGTTGTTAAGGCTTTGGTAAATTTATCTTACAGGGAGCAGTACGGACATAAGATCATGAGATATGTAAAGAAAGTAATCAAACCGTGGTATCTTTTATATGAGGTTTACTAAACGGCTATTGTATTTCACTATGTAAATATAAAGTATAGTGATATTCTAAGACTCAGTAAAAATCTTTATATATAGCATACTTGGGTCAGATCCTCTAAATTCACTGAGAATTTATGATTCATGTTGGGTTGATTTGACTGAAGAGTGGAAAAAGAAATAAACAAGCTTGACTATGCCACCTGTCTCCATTACCTCCTGGCTTCTTGGAGCTCAGAGGACAAAGGAGAGGAAAGTCATGATGTTTACTCCCCTGCCCTCTTCCTGCCAGGCCATGATTTATGTGGCTATGATTTATGTGACCCCTCCCTCTGCCCAGAGAGACTTAGAGGTTGTACCAGTTTCCCTCTGTTGTTAACTAGGGTGCTTCACCATCCCTAGCTGCATACCTCCCCCCACATCTCTGGTGCCTTCCAAACACTCTTCAATTTCCCCTCTGAGTGTGCTACCATTTCCTGTCCCAGAACTCTGACTGACACATTAGAAATATAATTTTCAAAAAAGGTAAAATCATGACTCTCACGCAGCTATAAAAGGAACACATCATCACCACATTATACACTTTAAATCTTACAATTTTGTCAATTATATCTCAGTAAAGCTGAAAAACAGAAAACAAGATGAACACCCCAAAAATTCAATTAACATGTTCATTAAATGAGGCAACCAGAACCAATGACAACCAGTTCAAAGGAGAAGTAAAAAAAACGGGTAAAAAAGTGACTGCAAAAGGCGGTAAAACTGGCTTTTCTCCTCCCTTAGGAATCAGGCACCCTCCACCTTACAGTATTTGCATAGATATAGGCAAGAATTATTTGCATTATCAGCTGTCTACAATTTACAGAGTTATAAATAGCTCAAAGACAATGAATCAGAATCGCATACCCTGGAAAGTTGTGCTCTAAACAATACATTGTATTCCACTGAAGCAAGATTTTTTTCCCTGAATACTCGTCTTCATTCTTTAAAGAGTACTGCCATTTGGCTTATTACTTATGCACTGATGTGGAGGTCATCCTATTCACCAGGACTTGTTTTAGGGAAAACACCATATTTATCTGAAGTACTGTACAGTGACATGCTATTGGAGTTGACAGGCTGATCCCCAACAGAAAAGCTCTCAGAACGCTCTGCAGGAAGCCAGGGGAGGAATTCACTTTGCTGAGCAAAGGGGCAGAGGAGGTGGGGAAGGTTGCAAAGGCTCTTTCACAATGAGAGCATACCCTGTAACCTTCAGTCAAGTTTAACTAAAAAACAAAAACAAAAACAAAAGACTATCTTTTATGCAAATTGATGAAAAGAATAAATTTTGCATGAGAATTGGAACCCAAGGGGGCAACAATTACACGAGAGGAGCCTGAGTGGTGGGAGGGCTGAGGGGGACAGTGAGGGTGCAAACCCCCAAGAATTTATAGACTGGGACAAGGAGAACTCTGCACTTAGACAAACTTGGAATTAGCAATTTGAGGCTTTGTCTCAGGGTTGAGAAGTCTCCTGCTGATGTCTGAATTATATATGCCATCAGCAGAGTTAAAGTTTTTCTGTTTTTAAAATTCTATTGGGGTAGGGAGGTGTAAATTTCTACATTCACCACCAATTTCCGTTTATTTCTTTCATTTCATTTCTTCTTAGGTTCTCAACTGCCTACTTCTGGGCTTCATTCATTCAATAAACGTCTCTTTAGACATGTTATGTGCTGGACAGGCCCCATGATAGGTTTCCGGGACACAGCAGTTAACAAGATTTCCAAGTCCCTGCTTGCCTGGGACTTCTAAGGGGAAGAAACAGGTAGTAAATATACAGAGTATCTTAGAGAGTGCTAAGGCTCAAAAGATGATAAAACAGAGTGATAAAGTGTGTGTGTGTGTGTGTGTGTGTGTGTGTGTGTGTGTGTGTGTGTTGTGGGAAGCTACTTTATAAAGGAGGTCCATGAAGGAGCACAGATCAGCGATCAGGACCTTCAGAGGCCCTGAGAGAAAGGCGTTACTGTGACCCCTCCCACCACAATCCTCAAAAAACAACATTCCTGCCTGCAAGAAACAACAGAACAAAAAAAATCACTAAACTTGTTGGCCTTCCTGCATTCATAATTTGGTGTGTTAAAGAGCAAAATTCAATCAAGTAATCTGAAGATCTACTTCGTTATAAGCAGTGATTCATGAATCAGGTAGCATCTCTCATCTAGCAACTAGGAGGGTGCTCCAAGGGGTTGTATAAAATGGTTCTCGGGCCCTCCTAGTGGTGCATTGGCTAAGAATTGGCTTGCAATGCCAGCTCTGAACAGCAGGGCCTGGGGTTCAGATCCCACATATGAGGGCCAGCAACTCTGCGCCCTCTACAGCTAAGATAGTGAACAACAGCTTGACCGGGAGCTGGGCTGCTGTGAGTTGCCAGGGACTGCTTAGGCTGCAGTGTGGCTGGCAGGCAGCTGGCGTGAGCTTTCGTGAGATGCCATGAGCTGCCGTGAGTGGCCATCCAATGGCCAACGAGCGACTGCCTCACCCAGTAAAAGCACAGTGATAATACCAACCTGGGCCAGTGAAGCAACATCCTTCACAACTAGACTGAAGAACAAAAGGACAGCAACATGTCTGCTCCCCTCCCCCAATTCCACAATAAAATCTTAAAAAAATAATAATAGGGCCGGCCGAGTGGCGCATTGGTTAAGCGCTGGTTTTGGGATGCCAGCGGCCTCGGTTCGGATCCCACATGAGGGCCAGTGACACTGCCCTCTACAGCTAACAACAGCTCCACCTGGAGCTGGGCTGTGCGAGCCCCGGTGACGGTGTAGGCTGCAGTCCCTGCTGCAGTGGGCTGCCATAGGCTACAGTGAGTGGCCCACAGCCAGCGTGAGCGGCTGGCAGCCAAGCGTGAGCTGCCAATAGCCACGATGAGCGACATCCAGAGGCCAGAGACCGATCTGCCTCATCCGGGAAGAGCGCAATGACGATACCAACAGTGAAGCAACATCCTCTGCAACTAAACTGAAGAACAAAAAGACAGCAACTTGTCTGTTCCCCTTCCCCGATTCCCCAACGCTGTTCCCCTCCACCAATTCCCCAATAAAATCTTTAAAAAAAATAAAAATAAAAAATAATAATAATAATAATAATAAAATAAAATAAAATGGTTCTCATAGGAAGAAGAGTATCGCAGAGGAGTTAGCAAAAGAAGAGAAAGGATTGCAGTTATGCTCTGAATAACGATGTTTCATGTGTCAGTCAATGGATAGCATATACAACAGTGGTCCCTGGGCCGGCCGAGTGGCTCAGTTGGTTAAGAGCTCGCTCAAGAGTGCGAGCTGAGCTCTGAGCAACAGCTGTTCGAGGCCAGCCCGAGCTTAGTTGCCGTTGAGCTGCCAACAGGTGGCAGGATGGCTCAGCTAAAAAAAAAAAAAAAACAAAAAAAAAACCAAAAAAAAAAAACAGTGGTCCCATAATAATATAATAGAGCTGAAAAACTCCTATTACCTAGTAACATCATAATGCAACAAACATATCATGTACATGTTTGTGGTGATGCCGGTGTAAACAAACCTACTGCACTGCCAGTCATATAGAAGGAGAGCACATACAATTATGGACAGTACATAACACTTGATGATAATAAATGACGATGTTACTAGTTTATGTATTTACTATACTATGCTTTTTATTAGTATTTTTTTTTTTTTTTTTGAGGGCAGTGTCACTGGCCCTCATATGTGGGACCCGAACCGGGGCCGCTGGCTTCCCAAGCCAGCACTTAACCACCACGCCACTCGGCCGGCCCTTACTAGTATTTTAGAGTGTACTCTTTCTACTTATAAAAAGAGTCTGCTGTAAGACAGTATGTCATGTTACCCTGGCAGCAGCCTAATACATCTCATGTTTTATGCGTCTCTTGATTGCATCATTTTCTCTTGTGCTTGATTTAATCTCATGTTTGTTTGTATAATAACATGCTATACAGGTTTGTAGCCTAGGAGCAATAGGCTAGCCCAGGGGTCAGCAAACTTTTGAGACGGAAGAGCCAATCCTGTCCCTCACAACAATTTAAAAATCATTTGAGAGCCATAAAACAAATGAAATCACCATTATGTGAATAATATCCTGTAAAATTTTTATAAATGAAAATATGAAGGTTTTATTTTATTTTTTTTTGTTTTTGTTTTTGTTTTTTGAGGACAGTGTCACTGGCCCTCATATGTGGGACCCGAACCGGGGCCACCGGCTTCTCAAGCCAGTGCTTAACCACCGCGTCACTCAGCCGGCCCATGATGGTTTTATTTTTACTTTCAATTTTACTTAAGAGCCACATGTATGTACCCAAAGAGCCGACCCCTGGGCTATACCGTGCAGTCTAGGTGTGTAGTGGGTTCTACCATCTGGATTTGTGTAAGTACATTTTGTGATCTCTAATGACCTAACACACATTTCTCAGAACGTGTCCTTATAGTTAAGCAGCGCATAACTATATTTTTAGACCAAACGACACATTTCTCAGAACGTGTCCTTATAGTTAAGCAGCGCATAACTGTATTTTTAGACCAAACATCTTTTGGGGGAGAAGGAAATGGCAGGGTTTTATCATACATATTGCCTATCTTTCTATGGGGGTGGACAGGGCCCACATAACAGACTACCTCATTGGTGCTGACCAGAAAATTCCAGATGGTTGATTAAGATTACATTTTTGGCGAAGGCTGAGACTGCAGTTAAGTCAGGTAGTAAATCTAGGTTTGGTAGCATAGGCGTTTTAGCACAAATGATGCCATTATGAGCTTGTGGTTTTCTCTTTAACAAAAGTAATCAATATGCCATTCTATTATGGGATATTTTGAAGGTCCTATATAGACTCCAACAATATGCACAAGGAATAACACGATTAAAATCTGCTTAAATATATCTGTGAGCTCTTCATAAAATGAAATTCTAAGGAATAAGAAAGCAGTATGTCTTTGGCAACCTTTATTTCTTCCTAGTTCATAAAAATGGTGCATTTTACATTAGATTGTATCTTAGATGTGATGAAATTTGGTTTAACTGTTTCTATCTGGAGTATAGAAGTTCCATGGCTTTTTCTTAACTCTATAAGATCCACATTAGGTTGATTAGGTTAAGATTTTAGGCAGCAAGCAGAAAACATCCCCCTTTTTGGAGCTGTATTCCCTTCCATCTTTTCCCCAAACTGCTTAGCTCCTGCTTGAACTCATGACTTTCATAAAACTGTGCTAAAAGCAGCAAGAAGCAGCCAAGATATGTCAATACTGACTCTTTTTCTACCCTTTCTCCTTGGCTGGGATATAGTCTGCCTTCCAAGGTATCACAGATGGTAGTATTATTAAATGTTTTGCATAACATAACAAGGAACACACCATTCCAGCCTTTCACATCTGACTTCTTTTTGCCTGTATCCAGACATTTCCTTGGAGTTAATGCCACATAGCCATGCCTAGGTACAACAAAAGCAGAAAGAGGGATTTAGTCCGAGTGGTATATCTGTCCAGCTAACATTTGTATTATCAGGGTAAAAAGAGAAAGTGGACATTGGGAGACAGAAGTGGTAATTGCTGTTGAGATCACCTGTGGAAAGTATGAAGCCATAGACAAGCCTCCACTACAACAATATTTAAGAAATGACCAATAGTAGAAGCCAAGGGAAGAATGCTTTGAAAAATGATGGGGGATTTGATACTGGTAAATACTCTGCCAAGCAAAATGAAAGCTGAGAATCTGTAGTGTCAGATGGATACTAGATTTGTTGGGGTGATAGATGGAAGGGGAGTTGGGGGGCTTGGTAAAAAATGGTGAAGGGATTAAGAAGTACAAATTGGCAGTTATGAAATAGTCATGATGTATATGACTATATACCCTATTTACTTAGAGCATATAGTCAATAATATTGTAATAACTATATATGGTCTCAGGTCAATACAGGACTTAGGGGCAGATCACTTCATAACTTATATAAATGTCTAACCACTATGCTGTACACCTGAAACTAACATAATATTGAATGTGAACTGTAATTGAAAAGTTTTTGAAGATACTCCACATTGAATTTTAGACCTCCACAGCCATACTTAATTGCTGAAACACCCATTGTTAGTCCACCTTTCAGATCTCATATGAAGGTATTTCATAGAATCTAACTCACGTGCAAAAGTCTGAAAAAGTATTTTTCACTTTCCAACTAGAAGGGGAGACTATAGGCTAAGCAAGCCGATCCACAGTAACCTATCACATGGCTTAGGCGTTTTCTTTATTTTTGTTTTTTCTGGCAGAAGTAATTTTTCTGTTGTGCGAACAGGAAAAGGAAACCTAAAGAATAGTTGATGCTTGAGAAAGGAAATATCCAATTGTTAACCCTTAACTCTTAGTTAGCCTGAACCTTATTTTAATCTTTTTGTTTTGCTACTGATTTAGAGAAGTCACTATACCAGACCCACATATCACTGCCTCTGTGGGTCAGCTACTAGAACTGCCATATTGTCCCCCATTCACTTGCAATAGTATTCACTGTAATGGGATTTTGTTTCTAGCAGGAAGGTATCTTGCAGGCATGGCTCACAAGAGTAATCTAAGACCAATGTCATCTATCCTGTCAAGGAAGTGAAAGCTATATACTCAGATATAACAAGATTAAAATGTTCCCCAATTGCTCTTTGTCCACGTTTGAGAATGTTAGGGGGTTGGAAGTTGTGTAGAGGTGACGGATGGTGTCTATTCCCTGGAAGCCTAGATAGAATCCTTCTTATTTTCTAATACTATTTTACAAATGATGAAGTTAAACTATTAGGGGTAAGTAACCTTGTCTAAGGTCGCGGAAGTAGAAAGTGGCAGAGCGATGACTTCAAGGAAGACTGACTCCAAAGATCCTTGCTATCCTAAACATAGTCCATGGACCAGCAGCACTGCAGGGCCTGAAGCTTGTGGGCAATGTAGTCTCAGGCTCCATCTCAGACTGCCTGAATCAGAACCTGCATCTTGACAAGACCTCCAGGTGATTCTTAGGCATGTTGAAGTGTGAGGAGGGCTGCTCTCAACCACTGTTGATTAAGACTTCCTAATCCTGAGGTGGCTTCCTCAGGTAGACGCCCTACAACTTCAGTTCCATCAGCAATTTGATGACACCTAGAATCAAATAGATTCCCAGTCTTACTAGGGAAAAATGGTTTTGTGTTTTTGTCTTTAACAGACCTTTCTCTCAATGCATTAGGACATGGAGAAGAGAAATGGGAGTTTTCAAACCCTGTTCTTCCAGTGACAAACTGTGGTCTAATTTACATGGTGTAACTCAAGCTCTGTAAGCACTTCCTCTTATGCAGAGCAGTAAGGTTATAAGCAACACAACTGCAGCTTGCTGTCCCACTGAAGGAAACCAAAGAATTGATCGCATGTGTCAACAACTGAAAAAGGGTTGATAAAAAAAGAATCTACTCTTTTTACTCTCTTCAATTTCATAAAAAGAAAAATAAACCCAAGAATCAGCACATAGCAACATCAAGATGCCTACACAGACTTTCTGTGTGTGCTCTGACCCCAACCCAAACATACAGATGGTCGTTGTATGAAGGTCTGAGTTCGTTGATCAGTTTAAATTTAGGAGTTAGGTTCACAGTATTTTTTAGTCAGTTAAGGGTACTTAGGCTTGCAGATTGTAGCTGTATCACCCACTAGGAAATCATGGGGTATGATAAACTTCGAACAGGAGACAAAGGTTCCAGCAACAAGTAAAATAAACTATGTTTCTCTATCTATAAAATGAGGAAGAACTGGATTTCTATGCTTCCTTCCTATTTTAATGTTGTATGATTCCACACAATAAACAAATATAATTATAAAAATAGCTAACATTTAATGAGCGCTTCCAGATCTTCTCATTTACTTCTTACCAGGACCCTACGAGATGGTACTGTTATCAATCCTATTTTACGGAGGAAGAAACAGGGGCACAATGTGTCAGTCACAGAATATATATTCTGAGATGAAGCTAATTCACATCCGGGCAGCCTGACTCAGGCTCCCCCCACCCCCATGGCTAGCATTCCTCTAGCTTCTCAGCTCATTACTTGGTGCAGTAGAACAAGCAGCAGGGCATTCCCACACAGTGGGCATAGCTCTTACAACATTCAGGCCATCCGACAACCTCTTTAAGTCACTTGGGGAGCCTTAAACAGTACTGATGCCTGGGTCCCACCTTCAGAGATTCTGATAGTCAGTCTGACTTATGTAGTCTGGGCATTGGAATTTTTTAAAAAAATGTTCCTTAGGTATTCAAATGTGCAGCCCAGGTTCAGACTGACTATTCCAAATTTTCTGGGAATGGTGTTGCTTCCATAAGCAAGCTCCACCCACAGAAGATCAGGTACTGACCTGACATGTCAACCATTGATATTCTAATGCAAGATTTTGAATTCTGCTACTTAATATAAAGTGATACTGACTGTATCATCTGGTGTTCTAGATGTAAGCTTCCTTTAAAAGGTCAGAGCTAGTTTCTATTTGTACGTATATATCCTCAGAGCCTAATACTATCCTTGGACATTAGAAAAAAAATTAAACCATATCCAACTATCTCCATCTTTCGATGACAGGATCTTAACAGAACACTCAAATCTATCTACTGCTCATTGGTGAATTGAATGGTGAATTGAATACTTCCTGCTGGATTTTGAGAAAAGAAAGCACACTCTGTCCCTATAGTTTGAGATGTTTTGCGGATGATCTAGAAGGATAGTGTATGAAAAATTTTATCTGAGTTGTCTCAGCCCATTTCATTGACCCTGGCACAGGCAGCCTGATAGAGAAATGGTTCCTGGGCAAGAGCAAAGAGAAGATTGAGGCACTTAAACTTTGCTGCAAAAATTGCCCTTGACTCCTTCACTCTAGTGTCATCATCAACCATTACCTGGTTAATTTTGCCCTTTGTGGCGCCTGGCCCACCCTTGCCCTGTGCTGGACCAGTTTTTTTGTGTTTTTTTAAAAGATTTTATTGGGGAATTGGGGGAGGGGAACAGCGTTGGGGAATCAGGGAAGGGGAACAGACAAGTTGCTGTCTTCTTGTTTTTCAGTCTAGTTGTGGCGGACGTTGCTTCACTGGCCCATGTTGGTATCGTCATTGCGCTCTTCCCGGCTGAGGCAGATGGGTCACCGGCCTCTGGATGGTCGCTCACTGCAGCTATTGGCAGCTCACGCTGGCTGCCGGCCACTCACTGTAGCCTATGGCAGCCCACTGCAGCAGGGGCTGCAGCCTACACTGTCCCGGGGCTCGCACAGCCCAGCTCCAGGTGGAGCTGTAGCTGTAGAGGGCAGTGTCACTGGCCCTCATATGTGGGATCGGAACCGGGGCTGCTGGCATCCCAAACCAGCTCTTAACCAATGTGCCACTCAGCCGGCCCTGGACCAGTTTTTTTTACTCAGATTTGTTTTACAGTTCACTTATCCTTAGATTTAACCATGAATTCCCTTTATAACTTTCCACTTAGATTGGTCTGTTGGTAACACCTCTGTAGACCTGGCCTCAGCCACTAGTACACAGTACTCCCACATTCTAACAGCCAGATAGGATATCTTTCAGTCAGCAAAACCTGTTTTTTAATTGAGAAAATACTTGCTATTTGACCATAATCAAGGACTCCTAGAAGAACAGATGCCCACTAGCTTCTCTGCAATAGCCACTCTTTTAAAATCATTCTCAAGCTCATTTTTTCCATCTCTTTGAACTTCTCCTTCCCCTCCATCTAAGTAGTTGGACCGTAAGAAGAATGGTTGGACCCTATCCTTTGGTCTCAAAGAATTGCCTTAATCATTTACTTGATGCTACCCAAGTTGATCAAACAACCCTTCTATATCTGTTTTCTCAGCCCTGAGGAAGTACTTACGTGGAACCCAGACACCTACAGCATTTCACTCTTTTCCTTCTTTAAAATAAAACCTATCGATCCCAGTCTGTCTCCCCACGTTGTCTTTCTGTGGGTTAGTGTACTAGAGATCAGTCTCTCATTAAGATGTCTTCATTTAGGATAGAATGTGCAGTCTTATGCATACTTCCCATGTCTGGACAATTGAAAGCATTCCCCACTTCCATCTACCCCACATTCTAAAATATTCTCAACCACAAGGGCACAACATAAGCCATGACTGTGCATGACCCATGTGAGGATGTGGCAAGTAATCTGCAACCAACAAAGTGTCAATATGTGCAAACAGATCCCAGGATATCCCTGTACTAGTACCATTATCACTGCTAGGCATTCTTGTATGCTTTTTGGGAGGGATAGGAAGGCGCAACCACAGGAGTCATATAAAGCACTGCCATGACCTCCAGCCCAGGTCGTTTATGCCATAGCACTAGCCAAACCACAGCTACTGTCACCCTTAATGGTTATGGTGATTATACATTAGTGTAGTGATTTAATCTGGGTATATCCATGAGACTGTGGCTAAAAAAAGGTTCACTGCCTCTGGTCCATCATTTTAAAAAGTACAAATCACACATTTCTTTGGGTGGTAATACCTGTCTGATTTTCAAAGAATTAAGAAGGCTAAGACTTAATATATAACACCAAGTACAGTGGAAAACTATTGCCTATAATACACAGGACAGACAATATGTTTTAGATTCGCAATTTATTCAGGCCAGGGCATGCTATATTGTCTGGGCATTATATACATGCTTCATTTTCATTTATTAAATTGTGATAACTCAACTAGAGAAGATTCATAAAATCGCTTAAATCTAAATGAGATCCTTTGGTAAAAGAAATATTTTCTGACCAGTCAATTCTACTAAATTAGCCCTTGGTGGTCAATATAGTGACACATCACAGCTGGACTGCTCTCACATCCAAAATGTGTTCTAATAAGAAAGCAGCTTAGGCATAAGAACTTTTTATTTTTCATGCCATGGTATTATTGCTAAATAATACCCTATCCATCCCTCACAGGTATAAACCTTTGAAGCAGATGAATCAATGCAAACAGACATCTCCTAATTTCTGGGTATCTTGAATGAGCCATCTTTAAGACATTTTCTTTTGAGCATTAACTGAAGAGTAGAGCCAAAAGGGGGGATCATATTTATACTTCATTATTTGGGGGGCACTTATATGTTTTGCTGATCTGTGATTATACGGTACACTAAGAATATGTAAAAACATCAAAATCTTTAGTTTGGCTTGATAAAATAAAAAGGCAGTTCAGGTTACTTATAAGTTTAGAGTTTGTTTCATATATACAATGCTGTGTTACTAAGCAATAACACTTTGATAAAAAAATTTATTTCACACTTTTATACAAATATCCACAGGTATTTTCTAATCATGAAATAATTTTACATTGCTAGTTAGTATAAAAATGTATCAAATGTGAACAGACCAGTGACTTGACTTGAGATGACATTTTTAACAACTATAAATTTAAACACCACTACATTCTTGTTTCTTTGTTATTTAACCACCCTTCCACTGCCCCCCCACCCCCATCCCACTCTTTTTTCAGGACATTCGTTTTCATAACAAAGGTCTATAAACACATTCAAAATATCAGCTTCTTAGCAACCGAAAAAGCCAGTGCATTGGGTTCCAAGTTACCTAAGCAAGAAGCTGAGATTTTAAACACTGTTATGACCTGCTTAGAGAAGGTTGTGTAAACAAAATATCATTTGTAAAACAATTTTTGTGAATGAAAATCCCAAAGTACAACTAGAATAATGTTCTTAGTATCTTCAGGGCATAAGATTTCCAAAAAGCAAAAAAAATAAAATAGAACCCCAAAGTAACAATGGCACATAGCTGTATTTTGCTCTTTTAAAAGACTGAGACACTGCTTAACACTATGTCAAAACAAATTAGCACCTGTTTGCCGTCGTTCCTCATATAACTTAACATTTTGAAGTACAGTAATTAAAAAAAAAATCAGCTTTCATATCTATTCAATCTCTATTAAATGTATAGAATTATAGCTTCCTCCGCCCTCCATTTTTATAATTAAAAAACAATTTAAAGTTCTTGTTAGAGTAGTCCTGAAGTAGTTTGGGGAATATAGAGGGGAGGAAACAGCAAAAAAATAGAACACTGACTCACTGATTAAATTACTCCAGTAACATTAAAAACTTAAAAGCCATGATGTTCTAATCTGACTTTTGGTATCAGATACTCAGTAGTCTTACACTGGATCGGTTTGGATCCACCATAGGCACTCACCGTTTCTTTCAAGTCCTGTATATACAGCAGTGACGAAAGTTCAAGAAACAAACCCATTATTTCCAAGAGTTCCTGAAAGTTATGAAATTCAGAAATACCACACAGGGCTCTAAACTCAAAAATCTGATGTCTGTTAAGAATTAAACATCTTACAGTTAATCCATTTCTTAAACAAAATGTTTGGGTGTGCAGGGAGGGGTCAGGGCTATTACGAAGGAAGATTTTTTGTTTTGTTTTTTAGAGGGCAGTGTCACTGGCCCTCATATGTGGGATCTGAACCGGGGCTGCTGGCTTCCCAAGCCAGCTCTTAACCACTGCGCCACTTGGCCGGCTCACAAAGGAAAATGTTTTAATAACTTAAACTGATCTGTAAATTATACAACTCTGGGACATTTGTCAAGAATTATTTTCTTTTTGCAGTGAATAATTTAGGTCAAACCACTGACCTCCCATGTTTTAAGTGATTGCTTAATCCAACCTGAAGGGTAAACTGGAGAATCTTTGGCCTGTTAGTCAACAGCAAAATGGTTTGTAAAAAAAAGAAACAAATAAATACCATATACAAGTAAGTATAACTAGCATTCAAGTCTGTTGCACCTGTGTGTTTTAGTGAAAAGGGAGAATGAAACTTGTATGTATTTGGTGTGAGCAAGTAGTCACACATCTAGGAAATGGAAAAAGAGGGCAGGATGGCAACATCACCTTCTATTGCACATTTAATTTTAAGAGAGTACTTTTAGTTGAAACCCAACTACCTCTAATGGCATTGTCTTGTCACGTGGGACAGTTAACGTGCCGGTTTTCCAGAATTAAGGGCAGAATGTTTGCAGAGGCAATGCCGAGGTTAGGCTGGTCCCTCTGTTGCCATGGTGACTGTGGGTGCCTTCTTGCAGCTACACTGTTGGGAGGATGTTGTATGAGCGTTAACTGGACAGGCCCTTTCCCGGCACACGTGAGTCAGCCACACCAAAAACAAAGGCAACTCGAAAAGTTAAATTAAGGCAGTTAAAGAAAAATCCATTCCAACAGTCTTAAATTTGGCTGTGCAAAACAGGAGCCTTAGGCTACATAACAATGTCCACAGCAGTGAAAACTGTCCATTCGTACTGTGTGTAGTCTGTCTGAAGTCAATACTCAGGTTTTGGAACAGGCTTTTAACTCCATTTGAATTTCTGAGTTGGGAAAAATTTAAAAAGCAGTTTGGGTACTGTGAAGCTTCTTTGGCCCCTCCCTAGGAGTAGCTTTCATTTTCATTCCATCTTGTGATCCACTGTTTTTTTTCAAGGTTATCATTATATTTTTCATCTTTGATCTCTCGCTCTTCTTTCCGGATCCTGACAGCATGATATCGGGGAACGCTATCATCGTACCTAGAGCGTTTAAAGAATCCACACTGGAGAAGGGGAAAAGAGAAACAAATAAATTAAATAATCTCAAGAAAAGCAAGTGACTAAACGGGAATGTCTACACTTTCTGCTCAGCCATGTCTACCTCTGGAGTAAGGGAAAAAGACATGGTTTTCTTTTAAGAAAGAACTAATAAAGTAGAAAAGAACTGATAACAGCCAGTGGAGATAAACGGAAGGGAAGAACAGCTGTAAAACTGGAAAAGTCCATTTTTTCCATCTTGTCTTTACATTTTGTAACAATGTAAGCTATCTCCTTACTAAAATTTAAGAGTTTATGAAACATTGCTTCCATCTTTTATAATCACAATACTATAATGTAACAGATCTAATGTTTAGATGATTAAAACATCATTTTGAAGAAAAAAAAAAATTTAAGGCCATAAACCAAAGATTATTTCATGTCCCTCTCCCACTAACAAAATGGAACTCGGGTCACAAATAGTTTACAAATAACAATTTGAATATGCCAGTGTTCAAAGGGTTCAATTTAAGAACCTTCTCTCCTCCGAGGCTCCAGTACACATCCCTCATTAGCTAGAAGGTAATTTACACTGCTTGGACTTGCTGTTGTGCTTCCAAATTAAGCTCTTTCATTAATAAATCATGAAACTCTGTCCTGTGATAAAATCAATCATGTACCACAAAGAACTCGAGAAAAGTATCATTAGATTGAATTTCGCAGCACTGCCTAATTTCTTCTTTTTTTTTTTTTTGCAAAAGGAAAAGACATTTACATTTAAATTGTTAATGAATATATATTTTATTCATTTAAAAAATATTCAATCTGATTCAAAGTAGAATTTTACTGAGAACATATCTGGATATTTAAAAATCAGATGGATACACCTGAAACTAATTTTTAAAAAATCAGATTAAATTTTTTTACAATGTATATGCCTTTTTTTTAAAAAAAAAATGTGTTTTCAATTTTAAAATGCAGATAGAAGAAGGATGAGGAGGATACTTAGAATGCTTGATTAATGTTTATTACATGACATCAACAGGAACAGAACATTTATGTTGAATGAATTTATGTTATAAGAATGTCATGGGCAGAATAAAATTTTGTGCAGAGTTATCACTGAATCAACAGGAAAAATGGACCAAGAAGTTTTGTTCTGAGGCCATTTCTACATGGACTCCTTTATTATTCTGTGCCCAAAAAAAAAAAAAAAAAAAAAAAAAAAAAAAACCCAAATAGCTATCTATTATAAAATGTGGCTCTTACCCCATTTAAATAAAGAAGGAAATCAAGATTGATATATAAAACTGAAATGGAAATGTTGGGATTCACTGAGACAGTGCCATGGAAAGGGATGATAGGAGTAATTCTATCCCCTCATGCTCACAGAAATGGAAAAAGGAATCACTGCCAATTCCTGTTTCCATGGATTTATAAATAAGAGAAGCAAAACATGAACTTAAAATCAGGCCCCAAGGTTGAATCAAATCTCTTGGAACATGAAACAAGGTCCAAAATCCATTACAACGTTTTGACACAAATACTATCCAGAGCATTTGTATACTAGAATTTTGCATATTGAAGGTCACTTTGGTAAAGAACTATCTTCTGAAATTGGCCATAATATCTGTCATGCCAATAGTCTTGGTTTGTTGTAATGGTCTTTGACCCATGGTAGATATGCAGCCAAAGGAAGTTGCATGCTTAGCTAGCATAAAACAATTTCTGAGCAACAATAAAAGCATTCCAAGCCTGCCCCCACCAATTTATAGCAAGGAGATCAAAAAGATGACAGTGAGAAAGCCTTCTCATCAAGAGAAACACCATGTTTCCAACATGCAACAGGTTAATTAGGCAGTCAACACAAGCGTCTGTCTGTGGGAAATTCCAAAATGGACAAGAAATCTGGAATGATTTCTTATGCATCTTTGAAATTCCAAGTGGGATGCTGCGTACTGGATTCTCAACACGTGGCAAACTGGGCTACCATGGAGGTCAAAGCCTCCTTTTGTATGTACATAGATTGCAGTTTTCTTCACCGCTGTGGGTTATGTTTAACAACACAAAATAACTCACCTGCAATGGGAGATTCTTTGTGCATTAAAAAAACAAAAAACAACTGGACCTTTTAAGTGAAATAAATAAAATAAATCCAAGCAAGGCAAGCCAGTGTGGACATTTGGAAACATCTGTTAATGGGACACACACAGCAAGCTGTTGCTCTTAAAGTTAGCCACCACAACCACAGCAGGTCCCACAGCTAGCAATTAAAAAACATTGATCAATTACCAATTACAGAAGTAGATCAAAACTATGCATCAGAAGTAAGCCTCTCTTTATCAGATGGCTGAGCATGGATCTCAGCCTTGTGATATGTGGCATCATAATGATCTTTCTTATTTCTCTTGAAGAAACCACACTACAAGGAAGCAAGGTATTTAGTCAGTTTTACAGTTTGGTGTATAAGAGCTAAACCAAAAAAAAAAAAAATCTTAGATTTTAACCAGTTTTTAGTCATAGCTTGTTTACAAAGAGACCACTATGGATCAACCAAAATGAATAGCTACTGTACTATGTTACATTGGGACAGCAATCAACCCAACTCTATGACCATGGGTCCTTCTCTGGTCAAATACTTATATGGGTGACATTGGTCAGCTAATTGATTTTTCTATTTGTAACAGAAACCCTGAGGACAAAAATTATCCTAAGAGGGAAAATATACATACATCTGATTATAGCGGTGGGTGGTTTCTCCTTGCAGGAGAATATGGACTCTAAAACAAGCATAAGATTGATTGCTGCAGTTTATTGAGGCAAAGGTTAAAGAATTCTCTAAAATTTAGCACAAAGACAAATAAAATACTGTATTTTTCTGCCTTTCCCTGTAAATTTTATGGAACAAATGTCATTTATTTGAGGCCTTTGGATTTGTGCGGTAAATCACAATATAAATTCGAATACACCGTCATGAAAGAATGATTGTAGTCATTGTCCCAAATTCTGAACCACCATGTAACCCTGAAGGGGTAGGAACCTATGCTCCTCAGCTTAGGTTACTCTAAGTGAGTATCGAAGTATAATTCTACTTACTTAGGAAATTCTACTATACTTTCCTTCATTCAGTGATGGAGAACTTTTACTCTTTACTTTTATCTAGTTCCTAAAGCCATGGAACTGCCTCTGAAATACAACTTGGTCAAATAAATCTCTGCCCTCCTGAAAAATTCTGCTTCCTAGTCTGGCAACTCTTTGAAGTAAAAAATCTAGATATGCTTTGTACAATATGGTAGCTACTAGCTACATGTGGCTATTCAAATTTAAATTAAATTGAAAAATCAATCCCTCAGTTGCATTAGACATATTCCAATTGTTCAACAGCCACATGTGACTAGTGGCCACCACAGTGGACAATACAACTGCAGAACATTTCCATTAATGCATAAAGTTTTACTGGGCAGTGTTGATCTAGTCTAGACCAGGGGTCAGCAAACTTTTGAGACAGAAGAGCCCCCAAGGGTCAGCAAACTCGGCTTGTGAGCTACATGTGGCTCTTTGGGTACATACATGTGGCTCTGAAGTAAAATTGAAAATGAAAATAAAACTATCATAGTTCCATTTATAAAATTTTTAAAGGACAGTATTCACATAATGGTGATTATGTAGAAATATATTTATGGCTCTCGAATAATTTTTAAATTGTTGTGAGGGACAGGATTGGCTCTTCCAGGGGTCGGCAAATGTAAGAGATGGAACGTACCCAAAGACCCACATATGGTTCTCGAGCCACAGTTTGCCGACCCTTAGTCTAGACTATTTATCTTGATATCTACTTGTGATTCTTCATTCAATACACAGTGAACACCCCCAGCCAACTTTCAATAACATGTGCTAGTAAATAGGATGGGAAAAGGGATAAACCAGAAACTGAGAGCCCTCCAATTTAGCAACATTCCTTTTTTTTTCTTTTTTTGAGGGCAGTGTCACTGGCCCTCATATGTGGGACCCGAACTGGGGCCGCTGGCTTCCGAAGCCAGCGCTTAACCACTGCGCCACTCGGGCAGCCCTTAGCAACATTCTTAATATGCATGGCATAAGCATCTTTGCAAAATAAAGGTGACTGGATTAGTATGCAGGACTTTCCTCTTTCACCTCCACACAAAATCCTAGGCAGAATCCCAATATTTAAAGCAAATAAAATCAGAACTAATCTGGTTGAAGTGGAGATGTCAGCCCTAGCCCTACCTGCTGAGTCCTGGCACCTACATGGATGTGCAAAACACACTTTAAAGGCCAGTGAACTAGAGTTCTTTCTGGTCCCAAAATTCTATGACTTTAACACATAACAAATAATTCAGTTTCAGAAAGAAGAATATTTGTAAAATAATAAAAATGATTTTCATGTGGGGGTTGTAGATGTTGTCTGATTACTTTAGAGTTCACTTGTGAGTTGGGATGCTTCAGAATTAAGAAAAAAAAGAACCAATGAGATCATCTAGTCCAACCTACTTATTAAACAGCTAAGGCAAACCAGTACCCCAGGGAAGTGAAATGATTTGCCCAAGATTATATAGCTTGGATTTCCTAACTCTCAACCCACTGCTATGTCTCACCCTCATTAAAGACTGCCAATAAGACCTGCTCCAAAAAAGATTATCCTTGTGACCTTTTCCAGAGAGCTCAAGAAGGCCATCCTCAAATATAAAACCTCTTATTCAGTTTTTTATATGAAAATAATCTTCAGGGCTTCTCCTATATTGGTTGGCTGTGCTTAACCAGAGAAACCTATTGCCTGAAATAAACATCAGAGATAGGACTGGATAACGTCCCCTGTAAGGAAGAACCTTGGCATGAACAGATACCAAGCTTCAATCACACATTTGGAGGACACCAGAAAATTATCTCAGATTGGCAAAAGGAAGTTACTTGGAAAAATAAATCAAAAAGGAGATGCCCGATATTTGAACAGGAGACTATTCTGAATCCTTGTCCATTATACCTTTGGATCCAATGAAAGGATAAGGATAGTTTGATCCTAGAGATTGTTGGCTGGGGTTCATAATTCTTTATGCAAAACTCACTGGACCAGGTATGTTTGGAAATCGTGAGTTTGGGGTATTTTAGACAAGTAATATGCATAGTTAATGTCACTGTAACCAAAACATTAATATTTCTGCAGTGAAATTAATGAATAAAAAACTATAAATAGCTTCTCTTCACATCATGTCAAGCTTTGCTACCAAATAAGTCATTACAAACTTCCAGTTTTCAGAGGTTTTTTTTGCAATCTGTAATTGTTGGTAAGGGACTGTGGACCTCCATTACTGAGAATAAATCCAAATCTATAGGTTGTAATCTTTGGCAACAGAAGTATGCATCCATCTCATATACACTGTAAAACTATTTACTGGTAGGAAGCAGGGGGAAGATACTATATTTTATTTGCAGGACCAATTCTAATGAAGAATATATTGAACTCAAACCTTCCTCTGTTTGATATAGGCTACGATGACCCCCTTTAGATGCAGTTATTCATTGATTTCATCATTTTATATTCCTCATCTAGCTGCAATGATAAAAAGTCCAATGGCTGCCATGAACATTTGTTTATAGAAGTTGAAATTAACAGGAATACAGATTCAGATTAATGTGATACTCAACAATTTGGCATAGGTTCAGAAGATGTTAAACTAGTAAAAATTTAAAAATTGTTATTTGCCAAACACGCTAAATTATATGTGAAAAACAATAAAATTTATACATTTAAGGAACTTCTTATAATGTATAAATAATACACTTTTAAACACAAAGTATTAGGTAGAGCTATGTGGGTGTTTATTGTAAAATTCCCAAGTTTGTTGTATGTTGGAAAAGTTTCATAATAAAATGTTGGGAAAAAGGAATAAATGAAAAACCGGAATGTACATATGCTATCAGTGTTCATGTACTTTTTTAAAAAACATGAAATAAGGTCTAAAATCACGAAACTCAAATGCCAGATATAACTTACCTTCCATAATAAAAGAACTAGTAGAGCAAGCATCAAAATCCCAGCAAGAATTGCCACGAGGATGATCCACCATGGGACTCCTGAATGCTGAGCCACAGTCTTTGAGGGAAACACAGTCACACGAACCTACGGGACATACAAGGGAGCAAGATGATTATAAAATGGGGCGACAGTTAATATCAGGAGTTTATAGCTCTCATTCTGCTTCCGGGCACATGTTGGACAATGCAGCCTACGGATGGATAAGACGCCTTTTGGATAAAAGATCCTCTCCCTTCATAATGGAATATGAAGGTATTCCTTGGAGATCTTTTCCCAAAACCTGGAAAATGCTGGGTTATGTTTTGACAAAGTGGTTATTTCTGTGCTAACTTATCTTTTAAGAATTTTTGTTAAGGAAAGTAGAGAAAACTGTATAATGAACCATGATTTATCATCAAGTTTCAACAGTTACCAATACACAGCCAATCTTGGTTTCATCCATATAACCTGGTATCTTTTTGAGAACGATCATACTTTTTTCAAAATTATTTTCGGCAATAGAAGTAATAGGGCCGGTTTATGCACAATTACCTACATTCCACACTTAGATTTTAATGATGCTGGGAAATATAAAACCAGGGCTGGAGCTGCAAGACTGATACCATTTTAATGTTTCCTCAGGATATCACACTAAGGGCTCTAATGAACAATAAAATCTCCTATAATAGCTCAGTGTCACCTTCAACAACAATGTGTATCAACAAACTAGACTCTGAATTCATTCAGAGGCAGCTTAGAGCCTTAAGCTGCAGCTGATGAGAAGCTTAATCTCTAAACATTTGATAGTTGGCAAATGCCAATGAAACAGAGTTTGTTTAGAAATCTAAAAAGTTGCTTATGGAAATTCACAACAACCTGGTTAATGTCGGGTTAGAACTCAAATGGATTTTTGTGATGCCAGAAGATTATGTTTCAAAGCACACAGAAGACCTGGTGCCTGCTTTGAATATGATTTTATAAATTACACTAATTAGAAATCTACTAGTTTGAAGTTTCTGATATTTCTGAGTTAAGAGAATATGAAGAGTAAACAAAATTTAGAAGGACCATTTAATTTCTGAGAAGTATTTTAGTCAAGTATTCTATATTAATATTGAACACTGGATGCTGCCTAAAAATGTTTCTAGGTCTACATTGTACTTCGATACTTCTGTCGACAAAAAACATCCAGCCTAATAGAAAGCTTATGCGAGTTTATTTGAGCCAAACTGACAATTGCAGGGGAAGCAAAATCTCAACGGATTGAGAAAATGCTCCACAAAATGATAGTTTGCAGCTTATTTTATACATAGAATAAAAGGAGGAGGGTTACATGAAATCCATTGGTGGTAGATTAAGGGGGTGGGAGAAAGCAAAGTGGGGAAATTGCTGGGATTGGATTAAAAGTAAATTGGAGAGACAGGTACTTCTTTTACATAGGTGAGTGCAGGATAGTTAACAGTTCACATAGAGATGTTAATCAAGGGACAAGAGTAATAATGAGGGATTCTGTACTTTCCTGCTCTGGTCTGGAAAAAAGAATTACTGACATTCCAAGAATGTCATCTTAGGTGCAAACAGACAATAGACAGGCCCATGTAAGGTAACGATTGACTTTATGAAGAAGCTTCATGCTAAAGATGTGACTTCCCGTCATGGCCCACCTTAGTTATGATTTTATTTATGTTCACGCCATCTTAGGTGGTTATTTCAGTCTCTTGACCTTGTCAGGTTTAACCTGTGGCCTCTTGTCCATCCTCATTTCTATACAGTAATTATCTTTTTTTTTTTTTTAAATCTCTTCATTAAAGTACTTCCCTTTCAACTTATACCAGAAAACAGCTCTCAACCTTACTTGACCCATAGAAAATACTTAAAAGCAGGAAGGAGACTTGCTTTTCTTTAAACATATAGTAGAAAGGAATTCACAATTAGAGTTTCCAGCCAGCTAATTGACTGTAACAGGCAGGCATAAACACCTTTGTCAGCTACCAGGTTTCCTGTTTTGCTCTGAGGTTTGGCCCTAGCTCCCAGCCCCTGGGGGGGCCCCAGAGCTCACTTCCCCTCACCTCCCTTCCCCCCAAAGACGTCCCAGCTGTAAGGTAAAAACAGCCCTTTCTTGAGATTACTGGTTCTTGCACAGAGATATCCATAAAGTAGGGAAGAAAAAAAATGGGGTGAGACCAGAGAAGAAATAACACAGTTGATGTGACTGGTAAACTGACGACTCTAAAACAAATCAAAAAGATAATTTCCATTAGCCTATGCCGAATCTCATTTAACTTTGCTTCCCTAGTAGCTAGCACAGGGAAGGTACCGAGTGTGTCCTTGGGGGGTAAGATGACAACTTGGAAGGGCCACCCTCATTTGTAAGAATAAGTTCTGATCATCCTCGACTTGGAGAGTAGAGACTGGTCCATGGCAAGGGGAATCAGCCTAATTATAATCATACTGTGTACTAAAGCCTTTTAAATGGCTAATAGGAGGAAATCACTTCCATAAAAGGCTGCCATCCAACAGCATATGGGATGAACAAGGTGATTTTTGATTTTGCAGCCAGGGGCCACAGCAGGATGAGGAGGTGGGATTCCAGCGGAGAGCTCTAAGCCCCAGGTCTGGCTACTATTCAAACCAGAAATTGGAGCCTTATAGAAATTGCAAAACAAATCACAGGACAAAGACTGAGGACCCACTTCAGGGGCTGGCCTACCCACTGAAAGGGCAGATGTAGCCTGGAAACCCAGGCTGTGTGAAAGGCCACGCTGCCCAGGACTAGTGCGAGAGGCCAGTCAGCAAGACTTTATTGTTTGTTTACTTCAGTTGTCAACTGAAGGTGGTTTTGTTTTGTTTTGCAGGACGGCAGTTATTCTCCAGCTGGGATTAGGAATAAGGGACAGCGAGCTTGGAGCTGCAATGCCCAGAGCTCTGGGACAGCCTTGTCTCATCTTGTCACAGTAACTGTTACTGATGGATTATGACAAGTTAAGGTAAGTAGAAATTACCCTCAACTCCAGAAACAATATTCTTTTTTGGTTTCATTAACATTTAGGCATTTCCATAGGGATGACCCAGGCATGTGAAGGGCCTCCATCATGTGCCTGGAGGTCTTGAGCTCTGCTGATGCATTAAATTCCATCACCGGTGAGCAGGGCTTAGGCATCAGCTTGCCCACTGCCAGAGTGCTTCCACAAGTCACTGTGTAATGTAATACCCCCACTCCTACTGAATATCAGTACAAGAAATCCTCAACGAAGGGGTTTTCATATCTTTTGTAATAGTCTACCAAAGACACCATTCCTTTAGTGAGTGTTCCTCATATCAGAAATCCAGCTTATCACAGGATCCCTATCTCAAGTTCTCTGATTTACAGCAAAATGAAACAAAACAAAACTCATTCCCCTGAAGAAAATGCACCTTCATTTACCTATCATACTTCCTTTTATCTATGGCAGCCAGGAAGCTTAGATACTCTCTTCCTACTTCCTTAGGAATGAATTGGGGTACATAAGTAAAACCAATAAACAACCCTCTCCTTTCCTGGCTTAATTCAACAATTCTCTCCTGGTTCACTTCCTAGACCACGAAATTCTTAACAGCTGACTCTGTATCTTATTCACCTTGGCTTCTCTAGATCGGTGCAGGGAAGGCATACAGTCTGTCATTAATAAGTGCTTGATAACTGGTTGGATTTCATTTAATTGATGCTCAAATATAACCACCTTATCTTTTTCAATTAAGTAACCAGCTCTGTCTGTGTTATAACAATGTCTTAAAAGTGTTTTATTGAGAAGTGAACACAAAACTCTTGAAATTAATTTGGTTATAAGGAAACAAAAAGCGTTTTTCTTTTTCTTCCTTTTTATTTTTATTTTTTTTCTTCCTTTTTTAAAGGCATGATTAGGGTAAAAGCAATGGGAAGAAGTTTCAATATTAAGACCAAAAGACAAGTCTGAGTAAGTCAACCTCCTTTACTTCTATCTCCAAAGAAAAATGATCTTCAGATTGGAAAGAACAGATGAACCAAGATAAAGATGAAATTGAAACCCGTAATAAGGGAAGAATAAAAAAGGAAGGCCTGATACTAGAACTAAGCTAAAATCATTAGCCCCCCCAGCCCTAAAAAAACAAACAAAAAAAAAACCCGCTCCTTAAAATACTAAAGAAATGTGTAGATATGACACCTGATCTTTGTAAGTAAAAAATCACTGTTAATAGAAGAGCTATCGGAAGACTAGAGATAATATCTCAGTTTTCAAAAGAAAGGGTAAGTTTTACATATGAGACCAGAAATCCATCCACAAATCTACCAATTATTAAATAAAATAGGATCAGAGCAAAGACTCTATCCGATTCCCATTAGCAGGCATGAGTTCCCCAAGCCCTAAGAACATGAAATGCTCAAAAGATCCTCCTTTTCATGTGTGACACAGCCACCAGATGACACCAGAGCACTCAGTTCCATCATCTAGAAACAATAGCACTTGATGAGGAGTCATGTGCCCAGGTCTTGCCTCCTCTCCTCATGCTGGTCCTGTGATGCTGACAGAGGGACAACCTTCCTTGGACTCAGTTTTCTTGTGTGAATTTGAGATTTGAGGACTTTTAATGGGGGAGTAAGCCTCACAGTTAAAGAACAGGAGCCTGAAGTCAGGTAGTTATAGGTTTCAAGCCAGAACCCCACATTACATCCCTTCTCTACACCTGCTTCTTTTTTTTGTAAAATGGGTACAATGTCTGAATTCTTCAGAGGTTTACATGACAGCACATAGGTAAAGCGTCTAATAAATCGTACAGAGTTTATTAATGCTTTTTTCATGTTAGTCCCTTCCCTCTCAAGTGTTCTTTCTCTTTCCAGCTCTAAGAATTCAGTGATTATCAGGGTTGCTGATTTAAAGTTGCAGAAAGCGATTGCAGCTGCCTTCAGTCAGAGAGGCAGGGAAAAAACTCTCTGGGAGAGTGTGGTTTAGTTGATAGCCCATTATGATGCCTTATGGATACGATGTTGAAAGGTGGGCTGGAGTAACATGCAAGGATAATATAAGGCCCCATAAGGGAGACCATATGTCCTAGTGAGCCTGAGACAGTCCAGGTTTACAACACTGATCCCAGCACCCTGTCCCCATTTAGCATCTGCCCTAGACAAATATATTCTGGTTTGGATGATAAATTGTATGTGTCAGAAACAAACCAAAGCGATTAGGAAACTCCCTGGATTTTCAGCTGCCTGAAGGACTGAAGTCAGACCATTCCCATAAGTAGATCAGTAGATCAACTTAAGAAGAGCAATGTACCATGTTCCTTTCTCCATTCAGTCGCCTTTGCAAAATATTCCCACCTGCGACAGGCAGTCATTTTACCTCGCGAGCCTGATATATGCCCCTGTGGGTCCCAGACCCCTACAAGGAACCCTTCACTAGTGGTACACCACAAGCTGCTGCTCCTAGTCCTATTCAATATTTTTCTTAATTGCCTGAATGAAGATATAGAAAGCATACTTTTCAGTTTTAAAAAAGTTAAATCTTGCAGGGATAGAAAGTTAAGAGAGAGCAAATGATCAAGACTCAAAATTACTTTGTAAACTGAAACAATGGACCAAAAGCAATTCACAGAAAATGCGAAGATACATTGAAAGGCATGCCTTTTAAGTTCTTTGCTCAAGGATGGGATACGAAAAATATAGATTGACAACAAGTTGTGACAGAACACAAACATAAAAATAGTAGCTGCTAAAAATGCAAACACAATCCTCGGCAACCATTGACACACCAAATTTTAGGCTGAGATGCTGGGAGGTAATAGCGTCAGGGTAAGCTAAACTAGGCAGACCACACGTCAGCTACTCGGCACATCCCTGACCATCTGGGAGTCACAATGCCCAATGAGGGCTGGCCCAGGAAGGGGAGAGGCCTGGAACCAGTTCAGCTGTGCTGGGCATGATGGACAAGTGAGGTGCTTAGCTCTGAAGAGAAAAGAGAGACATATCCAAGGATCCATGACAGTCTCTTTCAATTATTTCAAAGGCTCTCTTGGCTACATGGCTGATAGGGAACTTATTGTGGACTTATTCCATGGTGTATCAACAGGGGCTGATTTTATAAGATTCAATTCTAGATTCACACATACAGAGATCTTTTCTAAGAACTGCAGTGGGCCACACATGGCACGAGCTACCCCATAATGTGGTGAGGTGACCATCACTGGGGGCCGCTCCACCAATGGCTATAGCACTGGGGACAGAGTAAGACATGGGTTTCTTATAGAGTTGGAAGGTGCCCCATTCTTTCATAGAGCCGACGGGTCTCAAATCTACCACGTGAGCTGCAAAACTAGATGACCTTAGATTCACTTCTTTTTTCAATGATTCTATTAAAATACAGGTGGGGGTGGCAGTACCTTAAGACGCGATCTGATTTCTCTTTAATGGGGGTAACGGTGCTGTGAGGGAAATGAGTGCCAGGGCAGCACGACCTCAGGCCATGGATGTAACAGAGGAAAGAGCGATTTGCTCTGAACCGAAAAAGGATGGAGGAACCTCTCACCTGAGTGCCTGCATTTGGCAGCTTGATATTCTCAGTGGTGGCTGTCACATCAATGGACGCCCGCACGAGAATGTCCAAGTAGTTCATTTTAGAATATTCCTGTTTGTAGACAAAATTAGCACATGCATTAGGGAAGTGAGAAACATTCTAGGAGGTGGCAGATGACTTCTGGTGGGGACAGCCTCCCAGTGGGGCCACACCTCTAGAAATGTGCTGTTCCATAACCTGGAGCGCAAAACGACAGAGGCCTTGCTGTCCAGGCCTCGCAGTGGGCACCTTATGTTCACACACTTCACGTTGACACTGCAGTTCTGGAGAGAAAAGGAAGAGCGGTCTTTCAAATGTAAGGGTCTGGGGAAGACCTTCCTCCCATCCTCAGCCAAATATTCATAGTTTGTGAAAAATACTTACGAGGGTCTGGTATTTTCTTTCAGCAAATAAAGAAAATGTTTTGGTATCATCTATCTGTTTTTCAGCAATTTCCCGTTTCTTTCTTGAGTTGTGAGACTCCTGAAAAGAATTATATGCAAAATAGTTCCACTTAACGTACCTCTTTGTCACTACTGTACATACCTCTTAAGCACGCCCTTTCAAATGCTGCCAAATTCACAGAATCAACAATATTTGCCCTTCTCCCATCACCGATGACACAGAAATACTTTAAGTGTAAACTCTGCAAGTGTTGTTACCAACCTCATTTCAAGTTTGTTGATTAAGGTAATTTACTCCCACTCTGACCTAAAAACTCAGGGAGAGAAATGAGCTTTCTTTGTTCTTCTGTTTCCCCATGCAACTGTGAGCATCTTAAGATCAGGGATCAAATCCCATTCTTATATCTCTAGCACCAGCTTGGTGCCTAACATATGGTAAAAAGTCAGCACATCTTGAACAAACACGTGACGCACTGAAGAACAGGGGATAAAAAGCAAAAAGTACTAGCATAGGGCAACTAGGTGGCTCAGTTGGTTAGAGAGCGAGCTCTGAGCAGCAGGTTGCCAGTTCCATTCCCACACGGACCAGTGAGCTGCACCCTCAACAACTAGACTGAAGGCAATGACGAGCTGAGCTGCTGATGAGCTGGTGGTGGGCGGCCGGATGAGTTGGTTAGAGCTTGTTCTCTTAATAACAAGGTTGCTGGTTTGACTCCCACATGGGATGGTGGGCTGCGCCCTCCACACTAGATTGAAAATGGTGACTAGACTTGGAGCTGAGCTGTGCCCTCCACAACTAAGATTGAAGGACAGCAGCTTGACTTAGAGCTGATGGGTCCTGGGAAAAACACACTGTTCCCCAATCAAGTTAAAAAAAAAAAAAATAACTAGCATAAGATTTATTCAAAGTCAAGTACCAAAGTTTTAAAATTGCATTTTCCTTAAAGTAAGGATTAAAAATAATGGACCATCTTGTTTTTCAATGTTGATGAATAGAGTGGATCATTCTAATAAGCCACCAATTATGAACACTGATCGTACATAGTCACCTTAGAATTTCAAACAGAAAAACAGACATTTGACAACAAAGCAAATCCTCATCGAACTGGAGTCCATATGATAAACCAATGATATAAGCAGTAGAGAGGAGGGTTAAGAGTGAAGGTTTTGAAAGCAGGCAGAGCTGTGCTTGAATGCAGAACCTGCCTCTTAACTGCTGAGTGACTCTAAGTTAATCCCTCTGAATCTCAATTTCCTCATCTATGAAATGGTGAAGAAAAATACTTCATAGGACTATCAAGAAAATGAAATGAGAAAATTCAAACAAAATGCTTAGCATAGTACCCGAGACACAATAAGTGTTCAATAAATATTTACTATTTTGAAAAATAAGAATGAAAGGCTTTCAAGGTCACTTGCTTAGATGCCAGTATCTTTAGTAGAGTTTGGTTCTCCTGGGAGTTAACATTGGCTGGCCCACCCCAGAAGCATGTCCCAGTCCTTGTATGTCATACTGGGTCAGAAAATGTCTTTTGCTTCAACAAACAGTGACTGAACCTGACTGAGGTGCCACAATGGTCTCTAATCAACAGAAATCCTCAGCCTTGGGCAGCTGAGTGTTGTGGTGGTTAAGAGCTGTGGCCCCAGTTTGGGTCCCACATATGAGGGCTAGTGAAACCACCCTCAAAAAAAAAAAAAAAAAAATCCTCAGCCTGATTTGGTTACTCAATTACAGAAGAGAAATTGTGACACCAAAGAGAAAAAGTCAACATGCCATAATATCAGTTTTCCAAGAACAGTAATGGGTTTCTCTCAAAAGTCAGCTCCTCTTAGTTATCTCTATAGAGACTTGAAATAAATCTACCAACATACCTTGAGGCCCAGAAGGTTTATTTCATTTTGTGGCTCACAAGCTATCTTTTCCAATCCTTTGCTTTCTACTTTCACCAAATAAAGCAACCATTTGCCGTTGCTAATTTCTTTTGGCCACTGGATATTCAAGGTTGCCGTGCCAAGGTTTTTAAGAGGTTTGCCCAAGTTAATTACCTGTTAGAAAATAACACATATTATCCCAATGTAATTCTCTTAATGTAAAAGTAGCAGCTCCTATTGCCAAGAGAGGAAAAAAAAAAAAAGCCAAAATATCTGGCATCATCCTACAATACAAGCACAGACTCCAAAACTGGACTATCGATGGGCACTCAAAATAGAAATTTGTGCTTCATGATTCTTGTCAATAAAAACAGAAAGATTAAAAAAAGTCAAAAAGAAGTGATGGCTCATTCAATCCAGGAACTACTGCTGTGCGCTAACAGAGTCTGCAGTGCATCTATGCTCCGCTCTCAACGAGTCACACCATGTTTGTGAATCGCTGTGTAACCACCCTGCTCGGCAGATGACAAAGGCTGTGCCTTGGCAATGCACCAAGCACTTGCTTCAGGGAAACCCCACCTACTGCGAAAGTGAAGCTGCCTCTGTCCCCTACTACCCTTGGGGAGTTTGGCATAACAACTGAAAGACTGAGTAAAACCATGATGGCAGCCATCAGTCTACAAGGTCAAGCTCGAAATGAGCCACTTCCTGCAGTAGAAGCCAAAAGAGTGTAGGAGCCCTCTTTGTGTGGATGACTGCTATAGAACCCAGTGACTTCTTTCTCAGCCACACTTGCACAGGTGTCATAACCACCACCGCTCCCTGTCACAGCTGTGTCTGTCATGCTGAGACACACGGAGGAGAACTCAGCTTCTTCCTCCCGCTGGAGTCAGGGGTGGGCCCATTCTTGCCATGTTAGACGGTCACCGCCACAAGGGTCACTATGCTTCCAGGAACATGATTTGAGCCACTCCGAGCCAAACCCACATAGGAGTCACGGGCCAACTCTGTTCCACGTGTTTACGTTCATTCAACTGGACTTAGAGCGACCGTGACGCCTACTTTGAAATGGTTCAGAGCCATCATGAGTCATCCTTACTGGCATGTGCCAAATCCACATTCACCATCACATAATTGAGCTTGGGAAAGGCGAGTGAACATTAACCACAGCAGTAAGAGAGGTGGCCTTCTAATGGAGGAAGACATGAATCAAAGCATGCTCTAAAGCCAAACATAAATTACTCAGACTTTTCTGTTTTGTAGACAGACTCAGGGGTAGGAGTGAAGGGGGGTCCAGGGTTCCTTTGTCTCTGTACCACATATACATTAAAACTCTCTAATAAGAAAAAGACCACACTGAGCTCTGGATTCTGAACAAAGTCCTATGTTGAATGACAGCTACTGTTCTCTATTCTGGAGGATAAAACTTTTACTCTAAGCCAGGAGGTTAATTAAAAACTGGCAAACTCACTTTTAACTGAGTATTTATCAGGCTTATTACCATTATTTATTAAAATTACATATTCAAGACCATAGTTAGTATATGCTGGCTTCCAGTATCTATAATGAAAGGACGGACTGCGGCAACTTACCCTGAACTCATACTCTATTAAACTTCCCACTTCATCTTCAGATTTCATAGCTTGCTCACCAACAACCGAACCTCCAAAGTATACCTGGGAAGGTTTAGCAACTCTGTTAAATTGAAAAACACTAGCTTTAGTGAGGATTGTCAATGGTTCTTTCAAACACTGATTTGTTATGTTAAACACAGACACTTACCCAGAGACCGATAAAAGCAGTTCAATAACCACTTTTGCTGTAGCTGTAATTGAAGCCAAATTATCCTGATTGCTTGTTCTGAAAATGAAAAGGAAACAATAGGGTCTTATTTGAATAGTTTTCTCATTCTAATTACATTTCTTGTATGAGTTAGATCAGGGCAAATTCATTGACGGGCTGTTGTTTTCATGAAATAATTCTGAAAGGAAAGGTTGAAGTTAACTCTTACGTTTCCAACTTCAGATTAATATCCAGGTCTGTGGTGTCGAAGGTGACCTCGGTTGTACTTAAAATCAAATAAAAAGTCACCTAAAAAAAAAAAAAAATGGCCATTAGCACAGGCCACGCATAGCGACATCCTAATGGTATTTAAAACAGTAAAATACAATATGTAAAGGAATCACCTACACTGGAATTTCTTTTGAAAGGATTTCCGAGCTCACAGTCGACTTGTGAGCCATTTTGGTTGGCAACACAACTCAACTGTTTCTCCTATAACAGAAAAACACACTAGATCACATTCGGTTCACTTGCCACAGTGTTGGTTTTTTTTCCCCTCTCAGCCGGTCTCTACATATACTTACAGGGAAAGCCCTCAGTTCTCTGTATGCAGAATAAGTCAAAGTATCTGGAAAAGTTGCAATGAGTTTAGCTTCATGAGCGTCGTCACCATCTTTTGTGGGATTCCTTGGATTAGAAGGGCTATTTGTCACTGTTAGTTCTAAAGCAATGTCCTTCTGATCTTTTAGAACTAGTTCTGGAACACCTTTTTGACTACAAAAAATAAAAAATAATGAGGAAAAATGACAAAGTCCTCACTACATTTTCAGTAAACTCTTTCTTAATAAAAGCCACTGCAAAGCCAGAGTCCTTTTTGCTAGTGCTACAGACCGATTCTTACATTGGTAAGTAAGAAAATTTGTCCTGATTTCCTTCTCGGGTACAAAATTTGTATTCTAGTTTCAGGTTGCTGTTACACACGTTGTCGTCTCCACATCCCTCTTTTAAGAAGTGCACCTGTAGGAAAACAAAACCATGGTGATTTTTGCCATTTAGGACGCAAAAAGGCATCGACATAGGGGACTGGCTGTTTACAGTTCATTTCCCGGTGTGCCAGTTATCACAGCAGAAATCAAGTTTCCATCATACTTTGGAAGGCATCGAACGCCGACTCCCTAACAAAGCTGTGTTTTAGGGCACTCTGAGCAAAGCAATGAGGGGTCATCATGCTGTAGTCAAAGCTGTGGGCCCTGCAGCCACACAGGTCTGTGTTCCAAACCTGGTGCTGTCGCTCAACTGTGTGGCTCAGGACCGTCCCTTACCCTTTCAGAGTCTAAGTTTTGTCATAGATAATACAGGAATAGCACCACCCTACTTTACAGGGCTACTGTAATGATGATGATGACGCTACCTAACAAATGATTAAGTATTTCAACTCATTTAATCCTCACAACAGACCTGTGAGGAAGGTACTATTACAAGTCCCGTTTAAAGTCACGAAAGCGAATGGCACAGAGTATCCAGCACAGTGCTAATGGGTGCTTCATAATCACACCGATAAATAATTAGGAAAACTGTCTCTTTGCCTGTTATGTTTAATGTGACTATGGAGCTGAAAATACACAAGAAATACTAATGTGATAATTGATAATATCAACCCTATATAAAAAATGTAAGGAAATTTATACTTGGTGACAAGTGACAATAAAGACTGACAATGTGTAGATACAGGCATCAGCTCCTAAGCCTAATGCAGCAAGTACTCACTTCTGAAAACCTTTGCCTTGGATCACTGGAACCAGGGGTCTCAAAGTGGACACTCCAGCACCAACTGGATTTTTCACAGCAAGTGCATAGTGCCAAATCGAGATATCACAGCTCCCCAGCCTTACCTCGCATCTCAACCATCCTAAACCGTAGCAATCACACCCACTTCATAGGTATACAGCAGGCCATATAATACACATTTTTCTTCCTAAGATTACCTAGGCAACATTTGGCACTAAATGACTATGTCATTGCTAATACTTTTTTTGCCTTGCCTGAAGTTTGATATTTCTTGATTTTAATGTTCAGACTAAGAACAGTTTGTTTTCTACATTTTAACGTTCTCAGTGGTAAAATACCAAATACAGCGTACTTTTCATTCTACATACACACAGTTGTGAGAACAAAAGGTTCTGCCAATCACAGTCTCAATAAGTTGCCGTGGCCAAAAAATTATTAAGAAAAATACTCTGGCTCCAAATTGTATTCCGTATGTTTCCATATTCATTGCTAATTTGGGAAACAAATCCTCTTCAAACAAACGGCTTATGTTAAAAAGCTTATTTAATACAAAGGCATGACCTTTTAAGCAAATCACTAGTTCTATTTGATGTAGCATGATAACATGGCCAAAACCCTGGCAAAACAAAAGTCAGAAAAACTTACGTCTGTATGAACTGTCTTGGGTTCGTTTGAATTCAGAATTGGAAGAATCTCTGGAAGCGAATTCACTAGCCTCCGAGTGGTTGGCTCTTGAATCTCCACTGAAGCAGTTATGGGAATGGGACGCAATTTATCTCTGATATTTTCCTGAAAAGTATGCCGAGATCTAGGTAAGCATGGTGTTATATAAATGCCGTTGGGGAACTCCAAAACAGTGCTTTATCTTGTACCAAATAATGGGTTGCTAGTATAAATTTCAAAAACCTACATATGCTACCATGATGCCCAGCTCCTGCCCCCTTGAAGAAACCAGCGTGGCTGTCTGTAGGCCTCACCTGTAGCCAGAGGGTTCCCTCCATGCACACTTTCTGCTTCTGTCTGTTCAGGGTTAACACTTCGGTATACTTGGGCTCCGAACCTTGGTTTCGAAACTGAACTCTTGATGACAGCCCAGATTTTCTTCTTTCCTTTTCAGCCTCCAGGGTACCCACAATGGCTAGGTGAAATGGACAGACAACTTACGAACTTAAAAGTTCAATGGGGCACCATTCAGCTATAAGTACACTGAGCTCCTTTTCAAAATATTTTCATTCCTTGTAGAAACACACTTTTCTCTACTGCCATTGTTTCTCTTCACATTTCCTGGTGATGGACACTTTGATTGACTTAAGGGGTTTCCACATCAAGCTGTTCTTTCCTGCCCATTGCTGTTAACCCTGTTTTAAAGTGAAATTTTTATGGAGCCACCAGGGGGAGCTCGAGAATAAGTCAAAACCTCTGAGAGGTGACCTAGAATCAGTTTCTGGTTGAATTTCAGGAACTCAAGCGTATTGAAGACAACAGAACAAGGACCCAACACTCCCTAAGGGCCTGAACTGACTCTCCCTTCCTTCAATGGGCCCACACTTAAATGACCCAGTGCTTTGATATTAAAAAAGGTAAAAGGGATTAAGAAGTACAAATTGCCAAGTTATAAAAATAGTCATAGGGATGTAAAGTACTGCCTAGGGAATATAGTCAATAATGTTGTAATAACTATGGTGTCAAACTTATCGGGGTGATCACTTCATAAGGTATATAAATGTCTAGTTATTATGTTGTACACCTGAAAATAACATAATATATCAACCGTAACCGGAAAATAAATTAATTTTTAAAAATAAAAACTAGGGCCGGCCGAGTGGCGCATTGGTTAAGCGCTGGTTTTGGGATGCCAGCGGCCCCGGTTCGGATCCCACATGAGGGCCAGTGACACTGCCCTCTACAGCTAACAACAGCTCCACCTGGAGCTGGGCTGTGCGAGTCCGGGTGATGGTGTGGGCTGCAACCCCTGCTGCAGTGGGCTGCCATAGGTTGCAGTGAGTGGCCCGCAGCCAGCGTGAGCGGCTGGCAGCCAAGCCTGAGCTGCCAATAGCCGCGATGAGCGACATCCAGAGGCCAGCGACTGATCTGCCTCATCCGGGAAGAGCGCAATGACGATACCAACAGTGAAGCAACATCCTCCGCAACTAAAACTGAAGAACAAGAAGATGGCAACTTGTCTGTTCCCCTTCCCCAATTCCCCAACGCTGTTCCCCTCCACCAATTCCCCAATAAAATCTTTAAAAAAATAAAAAAAATAAAAACTAAAAGCATCTCCTGAGGTCTGCTCAGGTCCCGGCCAGGCCTACTGAGCCAGAATCTGCATTTTAACAGGATCCCCAGGTGCTTCTTAGACACATTAAAGTGTAGTAAGCACTCTATAAAGGACAGTTTTCTAAAAGGGGAATATATTATATATTAGAGATGGAAGTCTTTTGACAATAGGATGAGATTTTTCACTGTTAAAAAAAAAGGTAAAAGGTAAAATATACTCCTTTTAGTGGCTAGAGGGTCTGTTTGTCAACTAATATAGTTCCCACAAGTGAAGTTCCCACCTTCCAAAGCCCTAGAAGGCACATCCTGCTCCAGATGTGCCCCCCCCCCAACACACAAACTGTGGCTCGAGAGCCACATGAGGCTCTTTGGGTACGTTCCGTCTCAAAAGTTTGCCGACCCCTGGAAGAACCAATCCCGTTCCTCACAACAATTTAAAAATTATTCAAGAGCCATCAATATATCTTTACATAATCACCACTGTATGAATAATCCCCTTTAAAAATTTTATAAATGAAACTATGATAGTTTTATTTTCATTTTCAATTTTACTTCAGAGCCATATGTACGTACCTAAAGAGCTGCATGTGGCTCGCAAGCCGCGAGCTGCAGTTTGCAGACCCCTGGCCTAGACTAATGGGGCTCAGAGGCAAGCCAGGGTCCCTGACTTCAGAATGCACTCTGCCAGCTCATCGGATGTACTGCTCACTATGTCCCTTGACGGGCAAATGCCTAAGTCTCTGTCACAAACACAAAACACGATTGCTTTAATTTAAAGCTAGTTAGATGTTCAGGTTCCTACTTGCCTCTAGACCTCTGTGTACTGCTCACTATATCCCTTGACAGGCAAATGCCTAAGTCTCTGTCACAAATACAAAACACGATTGCTTTAATTTAAAGCTAGCTAGATGTTCAGGTTCCTACTTGCCTCTAGACCTCTGCACGAGTCTCTGTCTCCCTCTGCCAACTGGATCGCCTCCTTTTCCGTATTCCCTGACTGTCTGGCTAACCCTATTCCTCCTTGAGATCTCAGCATGGACATCGCTTCCTCCAGGAAGCCTTCCCAGGCCCCTCCTGTGGGATCTGACAGTCTCTCACACTCAGCCCACTGTGCTGTAACCGCCTGACCATGTTCCCTGGGCAACACGGTGAACAAGGACCACATCAGTCTGTTCACTGCTGGATTCCCCAGCACAACACCTGAAATAAATACCATCTGTAGAAAGGTGAATGGAAGCGGGAGAAACTGGCATCACATCAACATACAATTGTGCGCGAAAACACACAATGTGACGTGATTCTTATGCTGAAACGATAGCACTTCAGATGTCTAAGACCAAAATTTAGAAACACTGACAGTTCTGGTTGTAATTTCTGTGTCCATCTAAAGAATTCTTAAATGTCATGGCTGCCAAATGGAATGTGTCTTCATTTTAGACCCTCTGTAGCCTTGACATCATCCATTTATTAGTGACCTGCTAACTTCACAATGAACCAGACCACGGCTCCCATGCTGAGTGCCCCTCACAGCAAAAGTAGGGGAGGGTGTGGGTGCATTAAAACCGTTTATCTACCAAACCCACTGTAACCTTCCTTCGCCCTCCAGACAGTTCACATCATCTTAAAATCCTTGCAGTCCACCTTTGCCGACCTTTTGAGGGGAAGCCAAGTAGAATACTCATTAAGGCTCAATTATAAATATCTGTATGTATGGAACACCACATCTGAGGACTGCTGAGTTAAAACAGCCTAGTCAAACAATGAGCTCACGCTCTCAGAAGCTGGGAACAGAGTGTAGATGTACTAACTTACCCAGCTTTGTGGAAGTTCGGTTTTACTTGGGAAATTCCCAATACTGTGGAAACACAGGCAATACAAACAGGTTTTCTCTAAATATCTTCAGAGGAAAAAATTCTATCCAGGATGGGCCATCCATAGACACTTGGGTAATGGAATAGTTATATAATATAAAATTAATATTGATTTAGGGGTCGGGGACAAGTGCTCTGATGAGATTTCACATCTATAGTCAAACGAAGTGGTTCGAGAAAATGACAGACTAACAGAATAAAAATGGCTCCCCATTTCCTCTCTGTGCTTTGTCACAGAATCGCTGTTTCTCCTTAGCGCTATATAGCCCACTTCCAAACACAAAGGTAGACAAAGGTCTGTGACCCAAGCAGGCAAGTGTAAGGTATTGCATTTGGGTGAAAATAACACAAATGATACCAAAAGGATGACAGATAGTGAGAAATCATTGAAGACATTTTCTTGTTATTAGAAGCCACACAAAGAATTACTTTCTATACTCAATACAACGCAGGCTGCATCAAAAAGCAAAGTGAAAGGCGATGGCTTAGCCTGTGCACAAAGTCATAATACATCGACACCAAGCTTGTGTCACACAAGGCCCACAGATCCCACAGGGAGACGATACAGCAGGACACCGTCCAGCTGAAGGGGCCTAAGAAGGTCAGGGAGGTGAAAAAGCCACCCCAGGACAGCTTAAAACCCAGAAAGATGGAGACCAAGTGGGCTTATGTAGTGTGAACTGGGTGAAACCAGATTTACCAAATTCAGGGATATTAAAAAACGTCTTTCGGGGCCAGCCGAGTAGCTCAGTTGGTTAAGAGTTAGCTTAAGAGAGTGAGCTCTGAGCAACAGGACCGCCAGTTCGATTCCCACATGGGCCAGTGAGCTGCGCCTGAACTGAGCTGCTGCTGAGCTGCTGACAGGTGGCAAGATGGCTCAGCTGGTGTAACAAGACTGCCTGTTCAATGGTGGGCTACACCCACCCGCAACTAAGATTGAACTTGGCACCTTGAGCTGAGCTGCAGCCTGGATGGCTCAGTGGATAGAGTGTGCACTCTTAACAAGACTGCTGGTTTGACTCCTGCATGGGATGGTGGCTACGCCTGCCCGCAACTAAGACTGAACTCAGCACCTTGAGCTTAAAGGCCATGAGCTGCCCACGAGCAGTCAGATGGAGAATGTCGCCCTCCACAACTAAGATTGAAGAACAACTTGGGTGGTTCCCCTCCCCAATTCCCCAAAACTGCTCCCCTCCCCCAATCTCCGCCCCTCCTTCCCCCAAAAATGTCTTTCAATTCCCATGCTCCCATCCTCACTCTGGAGCTGGAGCAGGTAGCTTGCACCGTAAGAGGTGTGGCTGCTACTAAAATACACCAGGGAAGGCTTGGTGATTGACAATCAACTATTAAAGAGTCTCATTAGCTCTGTCAAAAATTGGGGCAAAACTCCTGTTTGGATTGTTAAGAAAGGAAGCAGAATAATACCTGCTAAATGACAAACTGCTTTCACCACATTATCCCATTTGATCTCCACAATATTATATAGTAATTCCTACTAGAGCCATTTTTTTTTTTTTTTTTAACTAATGGGAAACTAAAACTCTAATGTTAAGGGAGTTGTGCTGTGTTGGCGGGTCCGTTCCCATCAAAGCTAGAACCAGGGGCAGGGCCCAAGTCTCTGAAATGTTGAGCCAGCCTTCACAGCCCCCCAGGGGCCTGCACTTGGGGACACAGCTTGGGTGTTCTGGGCCACACAGGCCTCTTTGGAGGAGGCTGGGGAAGCAAAGAGAGTATAAACTGGCAATTATTTTGTGCAGTCCCCCGGCTCCTGTGTCTCTCTTCCACCATCACCGCCCACCACCTCACAACCACAAAACCACTTTTCCACATTGCTTTCCAAAGACAGAAGTGGAGGAAACAGTTGTGGTAGCAAATGAGTACTTTGCCGAGACATTCTGTCCTGAGCCATCTGCTCTGGGAAATTCAAATAGGGACCAAATGGAGAGCTTTTCCCTTGCGTACTTCACCTTCCTGATCAAAGAGATGACAACAGATCTACTTAATTCCTTAAACAAGAATTTATGGACCCATGTTGGCCATTACAGTTTTATTTTTTCAGTTCACTGTGTAGAACTTTCAACCTGGCGGACGGAAAATAGGTCCTTTTTAAACGTCCTAGGGACTTACCTATTGAAGGATTGTAACCAGCGGGTTTGGCAGTATATTCAAAGCAGGCCTTAACGTTGAGGCTGTATAGAATCAAACACATATTTCTTAAGATGCATTGCTGCAGTAATGGAAAAAAAACGCTAACATGTTCCCCACCTCCCAAATTCCCCCACTGCTCACTGGTGAGCAAATTGTTATATATCCACTCGACAGACTCCTCTTTCCTTTGTCCATTTTCTCCATCTTCCCTGTGGCTCCTCAGGCCAATAGGGTCATCACACGGCAGAAGTGGGAAAACAAGGGGGATGACATGGACATAGCGGGGACTCACCATATCCCACTAGGTGCCCCGCAGACCATTTTATGGTGGAGATCAATTGTGTTAGGCGTTACTGTCATGGTTTTCTGAATATTAATCACAGGCCGGGATCTAGAGACAAAGGAGTGAAAAAAAAAAGCTCAGCCTTTTACTCCCTTGAATGTAGGATGAAATCCTATAAGCAGAACATCCTCGGCTGCCTACTATACCTTAAAAACCACAGGAACCACAAAATGTTCCCACATGTAATTTTTTCCCCCTGCTGAAGAACTGCTGAAAAACATAGCTGTTAACAGATATAACTGAAAACCTTATTATACAATATTTCTTTTAAAATTTTAAATACCATTTATCATTATGTTTTATAGCTTTATTAGAGTTTTGTGATTGAAAGAGTCATATGCGCAATATGTGAAATTTCCAGTTTCCAAGCAAATATTGTGTCTCTGTCCCCACCCAAACCCCCAAGAAGCCTTGTGTGTCCTGCTAGATAAATATCACCATCTGTGCTTCTGTTAAAAATATCTGAAATTAAATATGAAAACATGTATATACTTATTTTTAAATGGGCGATATTCATGTTTAATGTTGTTTTTCTCACTCATTATCATTTCAGAGGTCTTCCCATATCTTACACATAAATCCAGTTCCTTGTTTTCCATCTGGTGGTATTGCAAGGTACCCATGTAACATCATTTATTTAACCAGTCCCTAATCGGGAGACATTTATGTTGTTTTTAGGCTTTTGGCTGTAACCACCATCCTTGTACATGCATCTTAGGCACATAGTCGGATTTATCTGTAGGATAAATTCCTAGCAGCAGAATTTGAGTCAAAGAATACATGCATTCTAAATTAAGAGTAATCTTGCCAAATTACCCTCCAAAAACGTTACACCAACATACACCTAACACCTGGGATGCTCACTATCAGGGTTTCTACATACACATGAATTTTAGTAACGCAGGTAATCCTGAACTAAAAGTTTCCATCATATAAACACCTGCCCTTTCTTATCCTCCCTCAGAATCTCCCAACCCCAACCTAAGTCTCTGTCCTCCTGCTACCAGAATTGACTACAACTTTTCTACCCCCACAATATCTGTGTAAGCAAAAACTTGAATCTCTTAACGTTTCCCATCTCTTCTCTGCCTAACCCCAGCTTCACGAACACTCAAGAAGCTGGAATCCCACAACTTTAGCCCTTCCTACCATATAAAAAAATCTTTTTTCTCCCTTACATACTCTCCCCTTCTCCCCACAGTGAGAGGGGTCACCACAGGCCTATGACCTGACCTCTGCCACAGGTGCAAAGAATGCAAGTACATGGTGGCTGGGGGTGCGAATGGGATGGGAAGACTGCTCCTCTCACCGCCAAGGCTCCCTGGCCAGAACTCAGAATGGACTCCACGGATTCCATTAGACTGACTTTAGTAGGCTTGCGGTAAACCCAGCCATCCTGGAGAAGGGTTTCGACAGGAAAATGCATTCCAATTTCAAATAGCTGGTTTCAACTTCTGAAATCAATCTACAGGTAGGCTAGGGAATACACAAGGACACTCAGGGGGAAGGTGGGAGTCCACCAAAGGCAAACGCTGGCCACAGTCTCGTGTTCTCATTTCCCTTTCTCTCCATTATTTGCCTTTCAATTGTTATTTCACATTTAGGTAGCTGCTAGTGTCTAAGATATTAACTAGATATAATCTTAAAAGCTTTGAGAGCATATTTACAAGGCAAAAATTCACAAATCTTTTCAAACCAGTTGCTACAGATGTTAAAGTGTTTTAAGTATCATAATATTAAGGCTTTAGTGTGGCATAAATTTCAAAAGGCAACATTTTAACACACATTTTAACACATATTTGCTTTTTAAATACACCATACAGACACAGTTCTGAGTGCATGTTATATATGAATCATGAAAGGTTAAGCGCTGGCTTGGGAAGCCAGCGGCCCCAGTTTGGGTCCCACACATGAGGGTCAGTGACTGGCCTCAAAAAAAAAAAAATGTGTGTGTGTGTGTGTGTGTGTGTATGTGTGTGTGTGTGTGTGTGTGTATATATATATATATATATATATATATAAAATGAAAAAATGTGTCTTTTAACACATAAAGCAAATCTTAACTGGCTCAGCTCTCTCATGTTTAATTGGCATCTATGTATTAATTTCCCTAAAGTTTCAGTATGATTTAGTGGGAAAAATGCCGAGGGATTGAGGTTGGGAAGATTTAAGTGCTATGCCTTGTTCTTGCAAGATCCAGCCTTGAAAGTTCAAGCAAATCCTGGGCCTCCATTGCCTTGTTTGTAAAGCAAGGGAGTTGGTTTTCCTCTGTTATAAAAGGATTTTGAAATTTATTTTCCTACTTATAAGGAAATAAGGAACAAGTTTATAGGTTCATAGTCAACCTACTTATGAGGACAGGAAAGCATGGCTGTTGAAATGTAAATTACATACAAAAGCAAGTATTTAACTAACTAAAGCTAAGTTATCTGCTGGGAAAGACTTGGTTACCAGATTTTGGGGCAGAAAGTCAAGTCAGAGACTATCTAAAAATCCTTTCACTAAAGACTTATTGCATGCATAGTATGGAATGATACTACTTTGTTAAAAAGGGTAAGATTGACATACCTATACTAACAAGGAGAGATAACTGAAACAGATTAGATTTTTAAGAAGTGGAGATTAGAGAACAGCAGTTACAGTATGGCCTTTTGATGATAGCCTGGAAGTAGACAGCTACTCAAAACTATTAAAACATTGATTCGAAGAAGATGGGAATATCGGGGAACTGCAATTCTGTATTAACATTTTTACAAGAACATGCTTTTAGAATAAAAAAAGATAAAAAACAATATGCAATGGTGATTTCCAACAGCGATGAAATCTCTGGGAAAAGCAGACTCAAACATAGCTGACAGGCACACCTCTGCAGCTTTTTTGGAGATCATGTCGCTGAACTTGAATCAGAAGTCTAAACACAGAGTCCCTTCAACTCAGCAACAGACTTCTAGGAATTTATCATAAAGAAATAATCCAGGACATGAACAATAGCAAGGATGTTTACCACAGCTTTCTGTAACCTGGGAAAAAACACACCTGGGGGGCAACATAAATGTCCGAAGACAATGTGGCGGCTGTTAATAAACTACGATCCAGCCACACGACGCCTCGCGGACAGCCATTAACTTCATTTCAGTAAAGTACTCAACGACAGACAAGGAAAAAGCCCACTGTGCATTATAAACTCTCTTTTGTGGAAAGAGTCCACTAGGCATTACAAACTGACAGAAGCAGGTTACAAAACAATATGTACGTTATGATCTCAATTTTTTTTAGACATACATGTACAGTCACAGAAAATAAAAGAATAAAAAAAACATAAAATTTTGGAGTTGAATAATGGATGGTGAACTATAGGGTATTTTTTGTACTGTCAAATTTTCTATACGTTTTGGTTTCTAGCAAAATAATGGTTTTAAAATATGTTTATGAAGTAAACATTTTCACCAATTCTGACCTATCTTTTTCTCAATTAGTTCAAAATTCACAAGATTTTATAAACTAGGCTTTGATTACATTGTTACGCTCCTCGCAAAAGAAAAATCTTCAAAATTCATGCAAGCTTTTGTCTTTTGATATATAGGCATTACAAATTTCAATTCCAAAGGTCAATATTTTAGTGTAACTTGATTATTGAACATGTTTAACTGAAGTCAGAGATAACACACCTGAAAATAGTTACTGAATCTGAGAGGGAACCAACGGCAACATCAGGGTAGGAATTTCTATCAAGGTCCATATTTCCAGCAATTGAATATCCAAAAAACCGTGAATTACCCTCGAGAACCTGAAAAAAACAGGTCATCAGAATGGATATTGGACCACCAAAATGAGCTTCTTATCCATGTTTTGCAAAAGACACATAAGTTTCTTTTGAATTGAAGTTAAAGAGTTCACTTATAAATTATATTAAAATATAAATAAGCATGCATATGATCCAACACTTCCTTTGCATTTCAAAAAAGTCACCTGATATACATTGTATCTCAAAGGATAAAAGAATCAAGTTTTGATGAGCTTGTTTACTATAGTAAGTCAATCAGGGTATTTCAAACCAAACCTCTCTACCCTCTAATGTCTTATTTTTCTCAAAAGCAATTTTTTATTTTTGGTGTCTGAATTCTCCATGCAATTATAAACTATTTATCGCTATTTAGTATGCTATTAAAAGATATATGTCACATTTCCATCTATTTATGCTGTCACAATAGAATGATCTTTTCCTTTGGAGTACGTTGATTTCTAACTTACCAAAGAAATTTTACAATTAAAACAAGCAAGTCATTGCATTTATATCTATTTCTAAGCTATCTTCCAATAATACATTTTTTAAGTACATAAAATTCACACTATTGGGGATTTGTAAATAAAACATGATTAGTGTGAAAATTCACTTAAACTTAAATATTCTATTACAAGGCAAAAAGCTGAGACTCCTGTGTTATTTGATTACCTGTGTTGGTTTAGTATTTATTCCGTTCGCAGATCCATGATAGATAAAAACCTTTCCCATATCATCATAGGGAGCTCCAACTGCAATATCTGTTGACAACATCACATTTTAACAAATATTACATTTTTAAAACATTTCAATACAATGTTTTAAAATAAGATGTCATAAGCACTCGTCAAATAACCTATAAATCATAACCATTTCGCAATCTATTATCTACCTGGGTAGCCATCTTGATTAATGTCACCAATATTTTTGACTGCAATGCCAAACATAGAATCTTTCGTTCCATTAAGACGAATTGGCTTGACATTATTCCATTTGCCTTGCTGGTTAATGTAGACATACACTGCACCTCCAACTTCTCCATCTCTATCAAAATACTGTGGGGCTCCAACAACTATATCTTGCCACCTAAAAACATAATGAGGGGAAGAGCTGTGAACCATTGGCTAAAATAGAGAGCCTGGGGAAAATACCAACAGCCCAGGTACTAAGGACACAGGGAGCTCTGATAGAAAAGGCCTCAAATCTGGAATTTGTATGACATCAATTAAAAACCAAGGTAAAAACCAAGGTAGCTTGTAATAAATGCCCAAAGAAAAATATGGAGGGTAAGGACTTGAAGCCAGTTTCCCAAGTTAGATCTATAGCACAGAGAGACTCTCAAGAAAGATTTCAGGGGCCGACTGAGTGGCTCAGTTGGTTAAGAGCTCGCTCAAGAGTGCGAGCTGAGCTCTGAGCAACGGCGGTTCGATGCCAGCCCGAGCTGAGTTGCCACTGAATTGCCAAAAGGTGGCAAGATGGCTCAGCTAAAAAAACACAAAAAACAAAAAACAAATGGTTACAATGGTATTTGGGGCCGGCCGAGTGGCGCGGTGGTTAAGCACTGGCTTGGGACACCAGTGGCCCTGGTTTGGGTCCCACGTATGAGGGCCAGTGACACTGCCCTCTAAAAGAAAAAGAAAAAAAAAAAGTTGGAAAAAAAAGATTTCACTCCCCTCCACCTTCCACCCCACACTCAAACTGGCACCACGGGCCACAGACCTATCTGTTGAGTTTGTCTCACGATCCCTACTTTCAACAGGATATTATGGATGCTCCAACATCCCCTTAAGAAACCACAGAACAGAACCATTTAGGCATCATTTTTTTTTTTTTTTTAGCTGAGCCATCCTGCCACCTGTTGGCAGCTCAGCAGCAGCTCAGCTCAGGCTGGCATCAAACCGCTGTTGCTCAGAGCTCAGTTCGCACTCTTGAGTGAGCTCTTAACCAACTGAGCCACTCAGCCAACCCTAAGTATCATTTTTTGAGTTAAATTTTTTCCCCCAAATTTTAATTCTCATGTACCCAAGACCCCAAGACATGAGTAAAAACTGAAAAACTTGTACTCTTACATCCCGGGGAGGGTAATGAATGTAATGAATGTCTGTCTGCTGCCAAAATATAAGTGATGAAGATATGATAGGATGGTAAAATTTTGGCAGCAAAATTACTCTCTAGGACTCAATTAACCTGAAAGGATGGCTCTTCTCAAGACCTACAAGAGCCAAAGAAGCAATGATTCCTTTACATGTGAAATAACCTAAGACACACTTACCCATCTTTGTTAAGGTCCACCACAGCCACATCATAGCCAAATGAAGAAGCCAGACCCTCCCCATCAAATATGTGCTCAGGGAGAAGACCATGTGCGGAGTTCATGTCTCTTTTGAGCAAAACCACAGCTCCACTGTGATTGGCTCTTGGAGCACCAGATACAAACGTGATGTCATCTTTAGAAATAATCCCTTTCCCTGAGTCCAAAGAAAAGCCTAGAAAAACAAATTATAGTTCACATCAATTCTGTTTTTCAGGAGATATCAAACACTGGAAACTCCATCTTTTTTCCTTCTTGTCCCACCCATCTCTTTCTGACCCCCCACCAACTACCTACCATACTTACGATATGAATTACAGAGTTAAGTAGAGAAATGACACAAGTACAATGTAGTGGGCTAATTCACCGCTTTCTATGGAAATATATTAAGACTTAAAGAAAAGAACCTATGCTACTTATCATCTGTGTCACTTGAATCGTGAGGCATTCATTCATTGCAAGAATGAATTTAAATCCCATTTTAATACTAGCACTGTTGTTAAAGGAGATGACGCTAGATACTGAATTATCATTCACGGAACAGTTACATCATATACACAGATACAACATGACATAGCATAGTTGAGTGCATGTTGTAGGGCTCTGCTATACTATCATGATTAGTAACTTCCATATCCATCCATCTCCTTGGTAATCAGGCAAGAACAAAGGCCAACATCTTTGATATACCCCAGAGAGCATTTCATTATTTTAGACCAACTTAATTCTCAGGCACAAACATGCAAACAAAACCATGATCGATGCGATACAGTATTTGAGAACCTATATAAACAATAGAGGTGAACGTGTTTTCTTCTCTATCAGTTACATACTTGTGAGGAGGGCAGAAAATGTTAGAATACCTAATTATAAAGCATCTGGTAGGATGTCAGATTACAAATACCAAGATTTGGTGTGAAGCAAATATAAAGGCCCATATTAGAACCATTAAAATTAAGCATACATTTCTATATAAAGGCGAAGCAGGTGCAGCATAGTATAAGCTAACCCTTTTTATTGGCTTTTATTTATGAAAAGTTTCACCAGTACTGTTGCAGTTCTCAAACTGTGAAGTGAGTCGAAAAATAGGATGAGCCACATGTTTAGAATGGGGCGATATAATCGAATCCAGCTCTGAAAACCGTCAGGCAGCAGAGCCTCCACCGTGGTGGCATGCTTCTTATGTGTGCTTCACTTGAAATGAAATAGAAAATGAAAAGATTTATGCTCTGTATGGATCAAAAAAATTTTTAAATGACCACGACCAAGACAATTTGTTTGTCATCTCCGAGGTCACAAACCTAGGTAGCTATTCATCATCACATCAGGGGATGTGCCGGGCTGCTCTCTGGGAGGCTGTGTTTTATAAACAAACTGATCGGGATCTGTGTAGGAGACGCTGGTCAAAAACAGCAGGCCTGTACACGTGCGCGGGACAGGAAGAGATGGGAGAAAAAGCAATTCAGCTTGGGAAGAGGCTCAGCAGCCACCACCATTCTGGCTGATGAAGCCACCACTGTGTCCGGCAAGCCACTCTGTGTCGGCTTCCAAAACCTCACGCAGCTCATTTGATGCCTAAAGCTCAATGATTTTTTGAAATGACAGATGCGTCGACCACCACATGGACAACTACAATGTAACACTACAAACTGTACTTGTTTTTTCCAGGCATCCACTTTTGAGGAAATCCACTTCTAAAAATAGCACATGTGTTTAATAGTCAACTGTTCCAATAGCAACTAAGTTTATAAAAACCATGGGCCTCTATTTAAAGACCAAAGGGCTGGTTCCTTGCCAAGAGCCATTGAAATTAAATATTTTTTATCATAAACTGATCCCTAAACAACACATTTTTTTTTTTTTTTGAGGGCAGTGTCACTGGCCCTCATATGTGGGACCCGAACTGGGGCTGCTGGTTTCCCAAGCCAGCGCTTAACCACTGTGCCACTCAGCCGGCCCCCTAAACAACACATTTAAAGAGAGGTTGTCTGGGGCCAGCCAAGTGGCACATTGGTTAAGAGTTGGCTTGGGATGCCAGCTCTGAACATCAGGGCCAGGGTTCGGATCCTACATTAGGGCCAGTGACGCTGCGCCCTCTACAGCTAAGATGATGAACAACAGCTCCACCTGGAGCTGGGCTGCCGTGAGTTGCCAGCGACAGCATAGGCTGCAGCAGAGCTGCAGTGGGCTGCTGTAAACTACCGTGAGTGGCAGGCAGCCAGCACAAGCTGCCAAGAGCCACCGTGAGCGGCCGTCCAATGGCCAGTGAGTGACTGCCTCACCCAGGAAGAATGTAATGATAATACCAACATGGGCCAGTGAAGCGACGTCCTCCACAACTAGGCGGAAGAACAAAAGGACAGCAACTTGTCTGTTCTTCTCCCCCAATTCCCTAATAAAATCTTTAAAAAAGAGAGGTTGTCTGTTAATATAGTCCAATCAAATATTGGTTTGTTGATAATATTTACCTTGAAAAGGATTTTACCTTGAAAAACTAGACTTAATAATTGAGACTGAAAGCTGCTTGGCCGTGCATGCTCTTCCTGGCCTGCAAAGCCACTAACAACTAACAGCATTCACACACCCAGCAAAAAGAGGGACAATAATGCTGACTTTATAATATTGTTAGAAAGTCAAATAAGACCTGTAAAGTGGTAAGTATGGTACGTGACTTATAGTATATATAGTAGGTGTTTAACAAATGATAAGTATAACTTTTTTCTCTTCTATGCCTTTGCACCAAGTTTTGAATTTGTCTGAAAAAATTTTTTAAGAGTACTGTTCATATGTATCTATACAATTACAATAATTTAAAAAAATGTTTACTAACACATCATTTAGAATTATTCTTATAGCTATATCTATTTTTTCCCTTTTTTTGCCTTCCATTGTTCCAGTAATATCTCTAGCATTATTTTTCTAAAAAATAGGTTATTTGGGTTTCGGAGATTTTTTTTTACATTTTTTCCAAGAAATGCACAGTAATTATTCTTTATGTCAACTCATACCAAGAATTAAAGCTTTTAAAAGCCTTTGTGTAATTATCGTAATGCACATGAATAATTTAGGACACCCATTAGTCATGCAAACAAGCCTTAGGAGTTAAGAATGGGGCACTTAGACATAATCTGGGTGTCCTCAAAGCCGCTTTAGCATCCTGCTCAGCCTCAGCTGGAAAGCCCCTGTGACATGAGGGCCCCAGTCCAGACGCAGGGCCAACCCCAGGGCCAACCCAGGGAGAAAAGCCATCACAGAGAAAGGGTCTGGAGGTCTTGACCTGCTACTTAAGAGTAACTTCATAAACGTAGCTCTTCAGAGTATCTCTAGAAAGAGGCACTGAAGGGAGAGTGAAGGCACTCAGCTTACTGCAAACATCCATGCATTTTACCCCCACCCCGCTGCATAAACAGCCTATTTCAGGTTATAGGGGCCAACATTATTAGCTCAGGAAACAGACTCCTGTGCAGAGGATAGATGATTTTAGGAGACAGTAGGGCTCCTCCCCACCTGAGGGAGCCCAGATGAGAAGGGAAGGATTTCAAGCATCAGGTTACCTCTGGATCACCAAGGCCTAAATCAAATTCCAGCAAATGTAGCCACGGGCTCGTGGCTCCCCACCTGGCCTATTCTCAGCCTAGAAGTCCAAAGTCCTGTGAGGCCAGCATCACACAGAGGCGTCTGAAAGGGTAGGCATGCCACCTTCTCTCGTTCCTACCTAAATAACTGTTAGCAGGAACAGGAACTAGACTTTCATCATGGTTAGTCTCGCCACCAACTTCATAAGGCCCATCTTCAAAGATGTTCATGTCAAAAAAACTGTTATTCTTTTGCTCTACGCGAACAATCCCTAAAGGAATGAAATGGTAAAAAAACAAAACAAAACAAAAATGAAGGTGAAACAAAATAAAATAGATGGTCCCAAATAAACATTTCTCATGTTATCACTAAGTACAGCAAGAAAAGTTTAGAAGAAGAAAAGGCAGAAAAAAGAGATGACTTTTGAGGTTATTAAAGTCAAAAAACCATGTTCATGTAAATTTTCACACCAAAGAAATTTGTTCTATTCGGTCTTTGGAAAAGCCATGACGTATTTTGTCTATGTTTTTTGAAGGTCATTTATTTATATGAAGAACAAAAGATCAATCAATGATATATTGCCCGTTTTGTTCGATAACTTTTTGCCATCTTTCAGTGAGCTTCATAATTCCTCGTTTGTAGAAGGACCTGTCTGTATTTGCAAAAAACTGAACAAGGTTCTGAATTACAGCCTCATCTGATTTGAACATTATACCACACAAGGAGTTTTGAAGAAAGCAAAACAAGTGGAAGTTTGATGGCGCAAGGTCAGGTGAGTATGGTGGGTATGGCAACACATCCCATCCAAGCTCCAATAATTTTGAAAGGGGGATCAAACTTGTGTGTGGTTTCGCGTTGTTGCGATGGAACACAACTCCTTTACAATTAACGAGCTCTGGACATTTCTGGATGATGGATTCATTCAAACTGTCCAATTGCCAACAGTACACATTCAAATTGATTGTTTGGTTCCTTGGTAGGAGCTCGAAAAACACAACACCTTTAAAATCCTACCACACTGAGAGCATAACCTTCCTCTGATGAATGTCTGCTTTCGATGTTGTTTGAGGCGAATCATCACGTTGGGACCGAGACCGTTTGAGCACCACATTGTTGTAAAAAATCCACTTCTTCTCACCAGTTATCAGTCGCTTCAAAAACGGATCGTTTTCCCCACATTTAATGAGCATATTGCTGATGTTCATATGCACCATCAAATGAACTTGAGTTCATGCAGAATCCAAATATCGAGCTTGCTTATGTATCCCAGCTTCTTCAGGTGGTCATGAATGCTTGAATGATGGATGTTCAATGTTTTCTGCAATCTCTTGTGTCCTGTAATGTGGGTTTGACTCAATCAATGCCTTTATTTTGTCATCATCAACCTCGGTGGGCCTCCCTGACCGAGGAGCATCGCTGAGATCAAAATCACCAGCACGGAATTTCGTGAACCATGGTTGGCACTGACATTCTTGTAGAGCTTTGTCACCATAAACTTCATGCAACTTTTCACAAGCTTGACGCATGTCCTTCCCTTTATGGAAGTAAAATAGTACACTGTGCACTATGGCAAAAATGCACAGTTTGGTCTTCCATCTTCAACTTGTAAAATCTCCAAAACTCAACCAAACTGCTCAATTTTTTTTTTTAGAATGAAGCTAGAACTGTCAGCTGTCAAACGACATAGCAATAACATAGATGGGAATGACTCTAGTACTTCCAAAAATGAACTAGTGTCATCTGTTGCAAACATGTGTCATGACTTTTCCGAAGACTCAATAAAAAATGAATAAAAAAAAAAAGCCCCATGCATTTTCATGAGTTATCTTTACAATGCCATGAAACTAGATGGAAAATGGAATGTTTACATAGTTAACTAAACCTATAGAAAACAATTCTTAAGAAATTATATGAACTTAGAATTTTCTATAGTCCAAAATTAATTTACCTTCTTTACTGTAGTATAAAAATGAAATTGATATTTTCATCCATTATTCACTTTCATGAAGATTTCATCGTTTGCAGTTTTTCACTCAAAAGATTTCATATACTAACCCTACTATGTGACTTTTTAAAAATGGTAACTTTTTAATTCAAGATTTATAAACCAATTAAGACATCTTTACCATAAATTAAAGCATACATAATTGGTGCCTGTTTTTATTGTTTTGTTTTCCTATGGATGGCATCTATTCTTGTTAAAACAAAACTATTTCTAAATTCAATGTGTTATTTTGATTAGGTCAAAATAACCTGACAAATACATTATGTGAACAATTCGATTGGGAGTGAGGAGGCCAAAGGATCTTACTCCCAAAGGTTACTATGGATGACATATAGAAGCAGGTGTTCTCAAGGACCATTTCTACTAGAAATGAAAAGTTGGAACTTATTGAATGCAGAAGGAAAATTTTTCCTAAGATTTTCCTGACTAGGGAGAATGTTTTCATGTAGAATTCATTTTTAACAAATTTCTCAAAAACAAAATCTAATTTCCAAATCAGGTGTATTTCTCTTCATTATGGGTTAGACTTAGGTTAATTGTCCTTTATAACATAGTGTCTTTCTACACCTGATTAATTTCTTCAGAGAAGTTCAACTTTTATTACAGGAGCTAACCAGGTCCATCCAGTCAAAATATATGGGCCATTCTCCTCCCTCACTGCCTCCCAATGTGTCCTTTTACCTACATCACAATATTTAAACAATACCATTAAACTTCTCTGCAAGTTAGCTGAAATTATCATCTCAAAATTCCCTCACTTGTCATCTACCCTCCTAACTCTATTAGCTAAACATGGCCTTTCAGACACTATATAATGAAAGAAATGTCGGTACTAATACACTCTTACTTGCATATGAGAGACAGCAATCAATTCTGCTCAGTTTTCAGATTACTACTTAAAACTTCGAGCTTCATAAAATAAAAAAATATAAAACAGCAAGAACTACTAATGTTAATTAGTACAGTCTTACAGAAAAAAAGCTAACTACTTGTACTAATGTAAATTGCTTGTAGAAGGGAAAAAATTCTCTGAAAACATACATTTCTACCATTATTTGTTTTTAAAAATCGTAATTCAGAGATTTTTAATATCCTAGCCTACTTCTATAAATATACGAGTAACTTATAACACATTTTGTTTTCATTTAAGATGTACTAAATAAATTATGGTGAACAGAAATTATGCAGTCATTTTCTCATCTCTATGTCTCTAAATACACACGTCATACCTTTCCAGTTGTAAGTGCCCGGGGCTCCAAACACAATGTAATGGAAGTCTTTAGTAAAAGTGGCGGATACACCTTGCTGGCAAGAACCAAACTTTTCATGGCCTCTCAGTCGGCCATCACAAAAACTCCAGTCTCCTCCATCCATATCATCCTCAATGCTGAGACTCTGACTCAGGACATAACATCTTCCAAAGATGTCTCGGGATTCCTGCTTTGTATTAACATGTTGCCGTTTTTCATATCGGTGAGCGCATGTCTGCAAACAGATGTAATAAAGTAACCCGCTCATGTCTAAAACCTTATGTGTTTTTATTACAAATTGATGAAATAGTTATTAATAAAGAGGATATTAAAGGTGCCCTCATCCTGGGATTGGATCGAAACCAGCAAATCCTCCCCAAAGTGGCACTAAGGAAACTAGGACTTCTGTCATATTCTCACCCAGAGAATAATGCTCCAAGTATCAAATGCCAACCTGTAACCCACAGGCCATTTATTTGTAAATTTACCTGTCACAGAAACAATGGAAAAAAACCTTGTTTCTTTTTCTTAATATAACTGGCTTTTAATGGCTGTATAAATAAATCTTCATACCAGTATGTTTGTGAAAATATGTTCCACAGAGACAGATGGAGATATTTTCATAGGGATCAGGCAAATACAGCTAAAACAAGACATTTTCCTCTCACCCACACTATTTCCTTATAATCCTAAATCCCAATTTACACTCTAAATTCTGAGATTAAGTTTATTCTACAAGGCAGAGAGAATTACATTGCTGGGGGAGATGAAATAATCTCAATAGTTTTACAGAGTACTCATAGCTACTCTCCATATAACACAGGCTGAACATACTTTACAATATCCAAGTCAACTTCCTATAATGCAGTCCTTAAATATCAAAATTTGGTGTTCAGTAAAATTCTCATTTTTCTCAAAATTCTATATACATTTGTTACAGCAACCAGATTTTGAAGAAAATACAGAAAGATCATCATACTGCAGGCTGGGGAGGGCATTTTCAAGGTCATCTGGCATAACCCACCGAACAAACCCTCTCGTCTTCCCTACCACTTCTTTTTGAAAAAGCTCAGAATAAATAATGAGAGTTTCAAATGATCTGATCTTACTTTCCATGACTATTCATATATATATATATTGTAAGTGGGGAACAGTGTGTTTTTCCAGGACCCATCAGCTTCAAGTCAAGTAGTCGTTTCAATGTAATTGTGGAGGGCGCACCTCAGCGGCCCATGTAGGAATCGAACCTGCAATGTTGGTGTTATGAGCACTGCGTTCTAACCACCTGAGCTAACCGGCCGCCCCTCCCACATTTTTGTATACTACATCCTTCCTGGGAACACGTCTAGTTTTGTTTTACTTTTCTTTTTTGTTTCTTTTTTAAGACCATCTAGAGTTTTGGGGATAGGCAATAAAGGTTTTTTTAAATACATTTTTTGAATCTCAAGTTTCTAAAGAAAAGCAGGTTGTATGGCTGTTTCAGGAATCATAGGAAAAATAATGCTTCAATTTCTTCTTGACATCAATTCCTGCTTTAACACAGGCCACTTGCTAGAATGTCCAGCCTGTGCTGGCATACAACAGGCACTCAGATCCTATGAGATGAACATGTTCCCTACACTTACCACGACTTTGCCCCCTGGGCCTTGGCTCTGGACAGTGACCCCCATCCATTGATCTTCCTTGCTTTCCGAGGAAGGGTCAGCTGTGGAAAGCAGCACAGGTTACATACACACCGTTAGGACTTCAGAGTGACTGAACCAGGCAATGAGCCAATCAATGAACAAAAACACAAGAAACGGTTGCTAAATTGCTTTGACTGCAAAGTCTAGCTACTTAGTAAATTCAGTTCCTCAATCCAGGAAAAGTATTTCTCATCTTAAGAAAATGGGTAAGTGGTTATTGGTGAGACTCTTTCACCAAAAAGTCTTTACGTAAAAATACATAGCTCTACCTGGCGGCCCTTCACCCTCTCTGGCAACCAGGGCCCTGAGTACACAGAGGTATTTGAAAATCATGAGACTAAAGGCTAGCCCTCTAACATATGCCCCTTAAAGCAACAATGTGAAAATCTAAACTCCAACTACCATCCCAACTATCAAAAAGCAGGTACTTCTCTCCACACAGGCATGCCCTATTTTACCGTGTTTTGCTTTATTGCACTTCACAGATACTCCGTTTTTTCACAAATTGAAGGTTTGTGGCAGCCTTGCCCATTTTCCCACCAGGCTCAAATGATGGTTAGCATTTTTTAGCAAGAAAATATTTTTTTCAACTAAGGTATGTACATTGCTTCTTTTAGACATAATGCTATTGCACACTTAATAGGCTATAGTACAGTATCAACATAACGTTTATATACACTGGGAAACCAAAAAATGTATGTGACTCGCTTTATTGGGATATTCACTTCATTGCGGTGATCTGGAATCAAACCTGCAGTGTCTCTGGGGTAGACCTGTAGTCCCAAATTTGTTACGTAACAGCAGGAACTATTCTTTACTAGAGATGGGGAGACAAGGCCTCAGATTCACTGTGTACCTTTCTATCACTGCCAAAAAGAAAAGGGATATTTCTTTATTTTTACTCCCTCTTCCCTAAATAAGAGAAACCACAAATACTACCTTGTGCTCGTTTTGGTATAAGTTAGAACCTACTGTACGACCCTATATCCCAATATTAGCCTTCTTCCATGAGAAGCAAGGCAGGCATGATTTTCAATCTTAAATCATTACGAAAATTAAACAACTTTAAGTAGACAGAAAGCAAAATGCCAAAATGTTAAATAAAGAGTAATTATGCCTAGATTACCAGTGGGTTTTGGGGGTTTTCTTTATAGGCCAATGTCATTTCTAAGTTTCCCACAATTAACGTGTTATTTTCTAATCAGTGAAAAAGTTATTTCTAAAAGATGAAAAAGCAAGAGAAGAATATAAACATGGGTCTGCAACTCTACTTAGGCCAAGTACACCAAATTAGGTTTGGTGGAAGCTTTTCAGTATACGAAATCACTCTACCCAACATACAGTCCTCACAAAAAAAAAAAGCCTCTACCTGAGACAGCAGGGCAATATTTATCCATGTTGGTCAGCTCTCATTTCAGAGAGATCTGATATTTAAAATCACCTTTCTCCCAAATATTTTAACAGCAAGTGAGAACTTTCGTTCTTTGCATATCTGTGTACAAGCTATGCAACATGCCAATTCTCTTCGCTGCTCTGAATTTTCAACAGCATCCTGCAGACCCTCAGCATGTCACTAGATGGCAGCACCAATACACTACATCTGGTTAGAAACCTGGGTTTGGAGGAGCGGCAAAGGAGGTGCATCCCAAAGTGATTTAGAAAGTAAACTTTATCAGGGTAAACAAGAAACAGTCAAGGCTGATGCAATTTAAAGAGGCCCTGTCTCCAAGAATAAATACTTGTACCCCTTTTCCTTCCTCATGGAGAGGGCAAGTGGGGTACAGGCAAGTAGGCCAAGTGAATACCGAGTACAAAAGAACATACCATCGTTATCAAATTCAATCCGTCTGCAAGGGTCCTGGGAGGTGATGTCACAGCTGTACAAGCCTCCTGTTCTGTTGGCCCTCTGCAGTGGAAGGGCCACTGCCTGAGGGGCCCCCACGAGCAACCTGTAGACAAAACAGAGAATTTGGAGATGTGAGTTTAATATACATTTAACATCTCAGTTAGAATCAAGAGATACTGGGACTATTCTTTGTCAAGGAGTCTACTAATTCTCTGTCAGCTTAGGAGGTGAGGGGGGTAAAGGTAGAGTCCTGTGACTGGCTCATGACACACACACACACACACACACCAACACATACACGCACCACACACATACATACACCATACACACCACACACCACACACACACACAAACACACCACACACACCAGAAAGACACACACACACACCAGAGACACACATACACACACATCACACAAACACCACACACACACACACACACACACACCTACTATATGTGGAGTATAAGGAGAGGGGTTATTGACACTAGGTGAAAAATATCCCCATCTCTCGTATCAGTAGCTCTCTCGAGTATGATTCTGGTATTTTTAAATACCAGAATTCCATCAGTCTAGAGGTGACCGGTTAGCTCAATTGGTTACAGCATGGTGCTCATAACACCAAGGTTGCCAGTTTGATCCCCGCATGGGCCACTGTGAGCTGCGTCCTCCTTAAAAGAGTCAACTATGCCATTGCAGCATGAAAGTAATGTGTAACCAATGGCCATAGCTGTTCCCCAATAAAAATTTAAAGTAAAAAAAATAAAAATAAATAAAAGACACACTTTTCATAGAACATGACCCCTACACCTAAGCCAAGGACATATGGAACTCAGTAGACAAAACCAACAGTCGCACACTGAAAGAGAAAAATGGTCACGTTAAACTTAACAAGCAATTTCTATTATAATATTGTGCCTCCCTGAGGTATTTTTTCAAAGGTAATTTTGACTATACCCTAGATTTTCAGCTCATACAAGTATATTGTTAAATTAGGTAAACAAGGAGGCTATTAGACTGATGGAGCTCTAATGCCATGTTAACCTACGTAAGCAAAAAAATCTAAGCCTGTAAATATCTCAAGGTTACAAAATCAAACCCTAAAGACAACCAATCTCAGCCAACTAGGCTTTAAGCTATTGCTTAAATAATAGTTTCCTTTGTTTCCTTGTTTTGTTTGTATAAATATTTCCCCTGGCTCCTGTTGGTGGAACCCAAATAACTATTTCCGTTTGGGGGCTGTCAGATTTCAACCAATTTTTGCTAAAATAAACTCAAACCTTTTAATATGCCTCAGCTTATCTTTTAACAATACTGATTAGGAACCTAATCTTTGCCCAAGATAAAACTAGACTGAATTACTCTCTCGTTTGCAGCCTTGGCCTCTCTCCCCATCAATTCTTATTTCTTGGCACTCTTACCATCTCCAACAAACCCACCTACTACCATCCAATCAGTCTTGCACAAAGGATTCAGGGAGGGTCTGGGTAGTGCCACTTGCATCGTAATATTCTTTTTTTCCTCCCACCCCCATGTTGTCATCTCCTATAAAAGGGGCCCCATAATCCTTAAAAAGTCACTCACTGTTCCACAGCCAAGAGGGATCTCTGGCAACCCACACCTTTCTGCTGGGTTCCTTTTGCTAATGCTCTTTACTCACCATCAGTTTTACAGTCTTTGGGGTCTGGCTGACTGATGGAACAAATAGGAAAAGAAACAAAGAGAGAAAACACACACCTGACTAGAACATAGAAACGAGGCTGGGGGGAAGGGAGGGGACGGACTGAGAACATGATATAAACAAACAACAAATTCCCCCAAACAGAAAACAAGCCATGCTTGGCTTTCAAGAATTCCACAAATCTCAGATGCAGAAGCAAAACAAAACAAAAACAAACAAAAAAATCCACAATTGAAACAGTCCCTACCACCTCTGCCTCTGCTGTGATCCCAAAAAGAGATTGATTTTTTATTTTATTTTTTTTAAACCAAGGCAATGTAGTGGGTGCAACAGGAGGAAAACGTACTTGGAAAACAGAGAGGGGAGCCAGATTGCCCAGGGAGAACCAGTGAAGCAAGGTCTTGCAGACTGAGGTTTGGCCTGTGTGGGAACACAAGTCCCTAGCACCAGCCTTCCTCCCGGACCCATGGATGGCAGCACAGTCAGCCTCCACATCCAATCCATCCTACATCTGAAGAGACTAAACAGCACACACAAAGGTACAGAACTGAGACTGGGCTGGACCCAGGCGGGGCCCTTGGTGCCTGGAACTTCTTGGCAGAGGCAAGGCCAAGGGCCACAGGGGTGTCCATTGGGCCACACCACACCTATTCCACTAATGTTCCCGATCCCAGGAGCTCTAACAAATAGCTGAGAGGTGAACTGGCCTAAACGGTGGGTGAACAAGTTCAATTACCTGGCAGATGTGGGGATGGAGCCCGATTCCAGGCACTGGAAGGGGTAAGCAAGGTTCCAGGGTCAGAAGCACAGAATCACAGGGTGTGAGCATGGGGGCAGCGTCCAGCCCTCTAACTTTACAAATGGGTAAACAGAGGCTTTGCAAGGCGGGTAACTCCTCTGCCTTAAGATCTTACAACTAGATGGCAGCCAGGACAAAAGTTACTTTGGAGCAATGTTTTCTCCATTCTTTTAAAATGCTTCCTAGGAAACAGAACCTAAGACTTTAAGGCATTTGCAACCTAGCTCAAAGGGCAAAACCTACACAAATAAACCACTGAAACAAGAACTGCTCCGTTCTTGTTAGAAGATGAAATTTGGCGAGGTTGAGGGAAGGCAAAATCAAAGCACGATTACAGTTGGGTGGGGTGAAGATCAAGAAGAGATTTCCTGTAAAGGTAACCGACTCTCAACAGGAAGGCTGTAAGGTGCAGCCCAGAGTTCCAAGGGTGTTACTCTGTGCCTTCTCTGACCACTTACTCTCCTCAACCACACCCAAGGAGGCTGGAAGCTACCTAAGGCAGGTATGGAGCCTGCTATTTCCTCTGTATTGTACTCGCTCATTCCTTCACTTATTCATTCCAAAACATTCAAGAGCCTCCTAGCATGAATCAGGGTTTCCCCTCCCCTTCCCTGACAAACGGTCCTGAGCCAGATCCGTAAGCTGATGATTAAACCACTGATTAAACCACGGCGGGGTAGAGGCAAGGCGAGGGCAAACCGCAGTGCCCTGCGTGGTTCAGAGGAGGGCGCCACAACCTGCCTGTCAAGTAGAGATGACAATGGAGCAAGTGCAAAGGCTGAGAGGGAAGGAACCAGAAAAAAAGGAGCGGGAATCATACAAGGCAGGGTGGGCGATGGGCAGCCTGGTTGCGGAGCTCCACGTCTGGGGCAAAATAAAAGGTCAGACACACCAGCGGCGGAGTCCACGCTTCCGCTGCCTGTTGTGCCCTGCGGTGGACAGGTGCTTCCGCGTGTCATGTTGTTTAAAAAGCTGTGGAAATTGTTCCACTTACAGAGTGGGCACTGCCTCCAGCTCCTTTTCTACTGGCTGCGCGGTAGGGGTTTCTCCCTCCTTGGTACCTCCATCTTCCACGTGGTCCCCTTACCCTTGGTGGCTCCAGGGAGGGCCTTTAACAAGCGACAAAGAGTAGGCACTAACTCTTCTTTGCTGGCTGCTACTAGGGGCTGCGGCAACAAAACTTCACATGTGCTGAAAATACCAAACTTTTGTAGCTCAAGAAATGTAGCCGTTTTACTTGTGGCTACTGCAGATGAAAGCGGCCCAAGCAAAAGGATGGAAGCAGCTGGGAGGGGGTGGGGAGGGGACAACAAATGGGAAAAGAAAACGAGACAAAATGAATGTACCTCTTGCAGAGAACGTTAGCTGTCACCTTGCCTCCCCTGGGCTCTGCCTGCACGTGCCCCAGCATCATCCTCCCAAGTCCCTGTCCACCTGGCACAGTGAGTCCCACCTGGGATGGAGGCCAGCAGGGGTATTCTGCAGCCTCAGGCCCCCATCAGCCAAAGAAAGAACAGAAACTGACTGGGGGGTGCAGGGGGGGGCGTGTCCCCCTGTTCAGAAACTACGCAAACTCAACTCTGCTTAGAACCAGCCTGAATCACGGGAGGCAGAGCCCATTAGCTGAGGCTACGTCTGGCAGGGACAAAGAATCAAAAGTAGAGCTCTGTCCAGTCAGTGATACAGTCCCTGCTGCAACCTATGTACTTCCTAATCTAGGTCCTTTAGGACCTGGGCATTGGTCTGGGCCATTCAGAACACAGCCAGCTCCAGAGCTAGCAGACAGTGCAGCTCCTGGAGGGACAGGCTACATCTGGGGACCCCTTAGGCCATTCCAACCCCCCAGTTTCTGTTCAAATCCCAGCTTTCTTCCCTTTGCCCCCAGTGCCCTTTGATGCTGGGTTCTGGGTAAGCAGCAGGCACTCTCTGGGCATGACCAGGATACCCACAGCAACTCCTAGGACCTGGGCAGCCACTGAAAAGCTATTCAGTTCATTTTCTCTTAAGCAGCAGCAACAGCAGCTGCTCTTATTACTGGCCAACCCAGGATGTATGGAGGAATTCAGAACTACAGTAACAACTCATATTCGGAATGACAGGAACTAAAGGATATAAGTTATGGCCTCCAAAAGGAAGTGATGGAAATTAACAGAAAACAGGGTCTTAGAAGCTTATTCCTGTATCGGATCAAAAGAAAAACTGCGTTAAGGAAGAATCTGGGTTTGAACTAAGATGGTTTTAGACACCAAAAGGAACAGGAAAAAATTACTCCCCAAATTCCATTCCATAGGGCCAGCGGACAATTATCTCCACTGTTTTGAATCCGTACATACTGACATGAAAACTACCTAGGGATTCCAACACATGTACTGGAAACCCATGTTTAGAATACAAGACAAACTGAAAATTTGCAAAACCACATTATCTTTAAAGATGAGAAATAAAATTTGAAATAGTAAAATACACTGTCAAAGGCTAACTACCAGAGCGATACAGGAACCGAGAATATGATATAAATTCAGGTCGTTGGAGTCTAGATCAGAATTTTTGGCACCAACATTCAGGACCCACCTATTTAACCACAAGGTTATTTCAAACTTCTCCAACTAGGCCTATTCCATATAGTCAAGTTCTCCCCCAGTTAGAGCTGGTACACTTCTGCTTAATGACTTTAACCAAAAATTCAAAACACTGGGGCACTCTTCGAACTCCAAGAATAATAGCAGCTTTTCTTCATTGTTTTTGGCAACAGTTCATTTCCTCAAGGATTAAAGATTCTGCCTCTAGCTACGCAACTTTGTCTCAGGAAATACGAAATGTTGCTTCATTAGTACAAGAACACTATTATTGCTTAATTTAAAACACAGCCTTCTTCTTAAGTTTGTCCAAATCAGGTCTTAAAAAATTAGATGGCATTACCGTTTCAGCTGTGCCCCCTCTACCTTCAACCCATCTTCAAACTCAATGTTTAATTTTTGTTTAAAGTAATAAATAAAAATGGCAAGAAATCAGAAAGAACTTAGGGTGGAGAGCTACCGATTTCAAATTCATCCAAAGCTTCACTAGCTGGGTAAAAATCTTTTTAATTTCTGGATTTCCTTCTCTACAACTCTAGATATTATGCTTCCATGTTTATTTCTTGATGTGTCACAGCTTTAGACAATAACTGTTGACCCCACAATATGAAAAGGGAAGAACTTAAAATACTTGCTACTTTCTTTCCTATGTTTAATAACTTGCTACCCCCTTTAAGATTTTTTGTTTTGTTTTGTTTTTTCTTCCCCCTCCTTTAAATTTTAAATAATGCATTTTAACGTCTATTTCCCTTCTTCAACTTCCGATATAATCTCTCCATTCCGCAGTTGGTGAAACGATTCTATCAGCACTCTGACCCTTCCTCCCAAACTTTTCTCTTGGTTTCTTCCATTCGCTATACTTTTACACTACTACTCAGAGCCATTCCCACTTATATTTTGTCTTGTAACCACAATTCAGCCATCTGTTTTTTACGTGACCAGGTAAATATCATTCAGTGCTCAACCAAACTGCAGGCAAATGATCTTCTTTCTATCTGGGACCAGTTATCAAAGTCCTTGGCTTCAAAGGAAACTGTTCCAAGCATCAAGGTCACAGATTTTTCTTACCTCGATCAGCTTGGTGTACTTCACATTTGGACGACTTATGCTTTTCTTGGCATTTTTCATTGCCTTTTTTTTTTTTTTACATTGTTGCCATTATTCTAGCCTCAATCTTTTCTAAGCTCCCAATCCCACCTTGTACAGAATCAGGCTCTCTTGGCTGTTCAGATTTCCTCCTCAGAGCCATTGGACCCTCTGCTACCGCACACTTACTCCTCCAGGCCTGCTGACAGGGCCATCCTAGGGCTGCCCTTCCTGCCCTCCTGGGCTGATCTGCTGTGACCCGGGATCCCACGTTTTCTCTTATTTGAATTATTTTCTTAAATAATAAACGAACAGTACATGATAGGTAAACTGAGTCCCTGCAGATGCAAAAATGTCATTATTCCATTGTCACCCTTGTCTGATAGTCGGGGAATAGGACTCTAGGTTGAAAACATTTTCTTCAGCACTGTGATGTTCAGCGTTGCCAACAAAAATTCTGATTGAAGTCCAATTTTCATTTCTTTGAGGGAGACTTGGAGGCTCTTGGCTTCACCCTAGGTGTTCTGAACAGCATGATGGGAGTATCTGTGTGTGCACCTTTATTCACTGGCTGTGGCCTTAGAAACTCTTAGCATGCATCAGTCACTTCACTCATTCATTCCATTTTCTGTTGGAACTTCTGGATTAATCTAACTTCTCTCTCATTTGTCTTCCCTCTCTGTGGTTCTGAGATTTTTCAATTTATTTTCTAGTATTTCTATTTTTAATTTAAATGCCATAAACTTCTAAATTTCAGCACTTATAAACTCCAAATGCTTTTTGTTCTGATCGTGCCTTTTACATAACGCACCCTGTTCTTCTTTTGTGGATTTCATATGTTCTCAAAATTCTGAGTATTTTCCCTAGAACTTCTCCCCACCCTTCAGTTCTCTTTCTGTTACTGGATTATCTGTTTCTTACAGTTTTTCTGTTGGTTTACTTCATCCATGCCAGTTTATGCTGCCAGCTCTCATCACATGCATGATCATCCTTGGTTCTCTTGTTTGGCTGTTGTCTAAAAAGGTCCATTTCTGGCAGGGTCTCACCCTGAGCAGGAATTCTGAAAGGGAGTCCTGGATGCAGCCTGCTGACTGCTCAGTAGGTAGGGAGCTTTTAGACTACAAACCACTCACTCTTCAAATGCTAGAGGAGGAAGGCGGAATTCTTGGGGTGCGGGCAGCCTTACTACAAAGCCCTCAATTTCCCTAGCTTTTTTTTAGAAAATAATATCATCATTGCCTTGCCTACTTCTGTATGAATCCATCTTTTTTATTCGTGAGTTGCCTTGTAAAATGATTTAAGCCTTGTAAAACATACACATGTTAATACTCCCATCCCTCCCCCCACCATAAAAGTGTCATGGTTTTTGTTTTAGGCCGAAGTATTCAACGCCAGCACTACTCTGAACAGCAATGGCAGGTGAGGGTGTCGTGGCGCATCCGTAGTCCTGCAGCTGACCTTCACTCCCGGATTCAGGCCCCCTTCCCAGGCCTGTCTTACTCGTGGTGGAACCCCGCCCCATCTTCCCCAGTCCCTGCATGATTATGGCTCCTTCCCTTATTAAGGTCATAAGCCAGATCCCATCTGCTTTCTGCCTTTTGGTAATTTCCCAGCCATGATGGAGCCCTGAGGAGCCTGGAGGGAAACACACCTACAGTACCATCTGGAACCACAAGTCAAAACCCAATCATTTCTTGAAGGAATCAGATTTTCATCACAGCCTAGTTTCCCTGCAGTTTGAAGATGAATGTCTTTCTCCCAACTGTTATCACATCTTTTTATCATCGAAGGCTTGCAATTAGGATGTCAGATCCTGAAGAAATATTACTAAATGGAGGCAAAGGAATTTAACTCACTTCTTTAAAAATCAATTTATTTTATTTTAAATATTTTAAAACCAAATTTAACCTCTATCAGCATCCACAATTAAAATTGATTGAGTTCCTTTCAGGCTCATCTGTTTATAACAAGGAGAACTTTGTTGTTCATAATAAAGTTCTTCTTATAGGAGAACAATTTTATAAGGGCTGACATAGTTGAAATAATATGGGGGTGAAAATAAATCTTGCCTTACATTCAAGGGTATACAGAAAACAGCTCAAGACCCCCCAAGTCAGAGAACTCTGTTCTGTGGTCAGACATCGCAGGAAAGGCCCCCTGGGTCACGCCCTCTCTCCTTTTGGGAGATCTAGGCCCTTCCACACAAAGGCCACGTTATACTGAGACATTTTTGCTCATTAGACTATCCACCAAGTGGTTCAAGCTTCCAGCCCTTAGCTAGGCTGACCACACATCCAGGCTTTCCCCCAGGACAGTCCTGGTTCACCCCTGTTGTTCTGGGCTCTCTTTCACTCTCAAAAATGCCCCAGTTTGGAAGACAAATGATACAGTCATCATAGCCTCAGTCTAAAGCTAGCAATGGAACTTGATGGTGTGGCAGCTTGAACTAACAGTGCTATGCTTGAAATTCCAATGGTGTGGCTGGATTTGGCCATGGTTTCACAGGTACTGGTGAGTTATTTTGGTCTGGGAAGCCGAATGGTCAATCTCCACATGATCCGGCTACCTGAGGGCAGCTCATGCGGTCACCAAAGCTCCAATGGCCTTATGAGGGTCCCCTTTCCCCCCAACCAGGTGACTCCCCAGGTGTCCACTGACCAAAGCATTGTCCCTCCTCTGTCTAGAGAGGGAAGGACCTGCTTTCCAAGGACAGTGATCAACAGGGAATGTCCCTCCCATTCCATCAGCAAACCAACCTGGTAGTCTGGCTAGGTTGCTAAGGAGTTTTGTCCTTTCCTTCTCTCTCTTTACTTAAGGATCCTCCTCCCCTTCCCTGCTCCACCCGGTAAAGAGAGGCATTAAAGCTTGCTTCTGCTTTTATCCAAACCTCGCACCCTGGGCCAGCCAAGTGGCTCATTGGTTAAAAGTTGGCCTGGGAGTGCGAGCTCTGAGCAGCAGGGCGACTGGTTCGGATCCCACATGAGAGTCAGTGACACTGTGCCCTCTACAGCCAAGATGGTTAACAACAGCTCGACCTGGAACGGAGCTGCTGTGAGCGGCCGAGAGCAGCCATCCAGTGGCCGGCGAGTGACTGCCTCACCTGGGAAGAGTGTTACGATAATACCAACATGGGCCAGTGAAGCAACGTCCTCCACAACTAGACTGAAGAACAAAAGGACAGCAACTTGTCTGTGCCCCTTCCCGGGTTCCCCAATGCTGTTCCCTCCCCCAATTCCCCAATTAAAAAACAACAACAAATCAAACCTTGTGCCCATGACTATGTCAAATTTCTCTCGGAGAGAGGGAGGGCCTGCTTCTCTCTCTCCTAGAACTAGAAAATCAGTCAGCCATCAGGTTAACACCTCATGTTAGGCTTTACAACACCTCCCCCGCCAAATAAATATATAAGTTTAAAGTTATAAAGTCACTATGTTCCTTATTTTCGTGACTGGTTAGTTGGAGGTCAAAAAATAGATCTGAGAAATCTGAACTCACAAAAATGTATATCCAGCAGTGCTGAGCTGTGCATTAGCAAATATAATTGAGCCCTAGTATCCCTTTGGGCATACCTGCTACCCACTGACCTGGTTTCCTCCAGGAGCTCAAGAAGCCCAGCTTGATCTCACTTGAGCCCCTAATTTTAGAGAAACAAGGATGAAGGTTCATAAAGGACCTGCCCGGGTCACCTGGTCAATTATTCAGCCTGCATTTATGACCTTAATAATCGAAACAATTAACCACCTGGAGAAAAAGGAACTAAAAGGACAAGGAAACGACTACATTCTACCTCTTTCTGAATCAGCTCTAAAGCCATATTCATTACATCGTTTGAGAGGAATCCCCAGAATGTCAAACTCCTCCACAATCTTGGCAGTGAAATTAAGCACCAGGGACTCCTCTTCCTTGTCAGAGCTTTAAATGGTCAATCTAGGAGGGTACCATGAGCGCCCTTTCTAATCTCTGATTTAATTGAAAGTGTCCTGTTACCTGTATAGTCTTTAGGGTTAGGAACGGTATCCACTAAGATCATTCCTCTCTTGCCCCCTAAGAAAAGCTTTAAATCGTGGACTCACTTCCCTTATTTAAGAGGCGAGTGGCCTTGGAGTGTCTGTGACTTCCCATGTCTAGTTCAGTTTTGACCCTCTAACCCTGTCAAATTAGGAACTAGACTGAGTGGTTGGCGAAAGGGCAGCAAGGTCTGTGCGAGCCAGTCGTTACGTGCCAGATTTATCCTCCCCGCAATTAGCTGCTCCTCTTCCATCAGATCTTAGACCCTTTCCTAGACTCTAGCTCTAGTCCAGGGGCCGGAAACACCTTCCATTTACAGATGACTCTCAAAACATCTCTTTTCAGGCCAGACCTTCCACCCCAGTGCCACACTCAGACACCCAACTGCCTACTAGACATCTCCATTTAGCATCTCACATGTTCAAAACAAAATCAACTTTCCCCCCGGTCATGCTCTCCACATGACTTCCCTATCTCAACAAAGGTGTATTATCCATCCAGGTGCTCAGGCCAGAAACCTAGGAGACATCCTGGATTCCTCACTTTCCCTCTCATCCCACATCTGATGCACCTTCTCTTGGCTCTGCCTCCACCCTTTGCTCTGAATCTGATCACTTCTCAGGGGCCCTTTGCTATAGGTACGGTCCAAGCCACCGTGCAGTTGCACCTGGACAACTACAGCACCCTTCTAACCTGCTTCCACTCTTGTCCTGCCCCAGCCCATCCTCCACCGAACACCCACTGTTCTGTCTACATCTTAAGTCACATCCTATCACATCCTCAGCTTACAGGGTTCCCATGGCCACCAGATGAAATTCAAATTCCCGCCATGCTCTGCAAGGCCCTATGTGACCTGTCCTTTATCTGCCTCTCCAGGCTCAAACTGCTCAGGTGTGCACTCCTGCCACACGGACCTGGTTTCCATCTCAGGGTCTTTGCAGTTGCTTCCCTCAGCTCAGAACACTCTTGCCTTGCTCTTGGTGGGCTGTGTCCTTCACATCCCTCAGGGCTTAACCTAAACGCACCTCTTCAGAGAGTCCCTTCCTTGATCACCCTGGCTAGAGCTCTCCCTGGCACTCCCTGCATCCACCCTGTTTAATAATCCTCCTAGTTCTTATCAGTGCCTGAACTTAATGATTTTCAGTTGTTTGTGTGAACTGCCTGTTGCTCCTCCACTAGAATGTTACTGGCTCCATGGGAGTGTGTGTGTGGTGGTGGTGGTGGTGGTGGTGGGGAGAGCGGTTCTCTTGCTCCCTGAATACACCGCCTAGAGCAGCACCAGGCACAGCCTTGGTGTCCAGTGCATGGGCTGACTGTAAGCCTAGGAAGACAGTCCTCATATGGCCCAATACCCTTCACAAGGGAAGCAGCAAGCCTGAGTAGTGAGCAAGCCAGTGTTCACATTCGTAGGACACTTTATCATTACAAAGTCCTTCACAAAAACTTCTACTCAAATATGTCTCAGCAACATAGAGACGAAGAAACCAAGGCTCAGGCATTACCTGGCATGGGTAGGACTTCAAGCGCATGTAACCTTCCCACGTGCCATAGTCTTCCCACTACAACTGGGAGCCGCCCTTCTGCCATCTGGCCACACCCTAGCCATCCACCTGGCATTGCCAATTCCTCTCACTTCCCAGCACACAAAGGCCTTGCCTGGTGCCTTTGCCCAGTGTTTATTCCACCCTGCCCCTGCCTCACAGGAACTCTCCTCACCAACAGCTTCCAAACTCCAGATCCAGGCTTTTCGTATGAATTTGCCTTCAAGACCCTGTGCTCAAGTTTCACTTTTTCCAAAGGAAACTTGCCTGGACAAGGATTTCTCCCAACTCCACTTAATTGAGCTATAAACTCCTTGAGGGCAGGAAACTGGTTATATATATATATATATATATATATATATATATATATATTATAAAATAGATATATAATTGGTTTTTGGCCAACAAACACCAAAACCCTGTTTAACTATACTCACTGTCCAATGCAGTTGGGCAAATATGAGCTAAAATTCACAGTGGAACAAATCTGTTCACTTCCTAACATTGAGTTTTCATATGTACACAGAAAATTGATTAAAGACTGAGGGTCCCTTTTCTCTATGAACTACAACCTCACTTTCAAAAGACTACATTTCTAATAACCTTCCAAGAAATCACATAATAAAAAATATACCTGGGCCGGCCCAGTGGTGCGGTGGTTGGGCGCTGGCTTGGGAAGCCAGCGACCCAGGTTCGGGTCCCACATATGAGGGCCAGTGACACTGTCCTCAAAAAAAAAAAAAAAAAAAAAAAAAAAAAAAAAAAAATATACCTTATCCACAAAGTAAGGCAAACAAACTATTATTGTTAGCAACACACTAGCAGCTATTATCTGCCATGTTTTTATATTAGGCACTCTACTATAAGTTAATTAAGAAGTAAGCACTATTGCCTCCACTCATTTCACAAATGTGGATGCCAGTTCAGAGAAGACAAGCAACTTGCTCAAGGTCACAGTTGGTAAACGATGAAACGTAAGCTGTGCCCTGCACTCCCTGATCTTGCTCTAAACCACAACGCCCACAATCTCCTTTCTGCTTGATTGGGTGAAAATATCACTGAACTAATTCGGTCTACCCACCTTTTTAAAAAAGAATAATTTACAAGGACATGGTTGCTTATAATTAAGGTCTGTGAAGTGCTTGGAGAGGCCACAGGGGCTCAAAGAATACCTGTTGCCTTTATCTGTAACAAAACCCAGTAAATTTTGTCCTGGCCTTCCCAAAATGTCACCAAAAACCCCCTTGCTTTCCTGTCTCATTGGAGAAACATGCAGTTTCCAGTGACTCTGAAACTCCTGTCATGTGGGAGTCTGAGGGTTCTACTCTTATCTGACTCCATACATTTTACTATAGGTGTGTCTCTGAGGACAAGGAAACTCAGGCAATAAAGGAACACCAAAGCAGAACATGTTTTATTATCCACGACACTCACCTCCCCCTCCAGTTCAGAAATCTCTACCATCTACCAAGAAAAAAAAAAAAAAAAAGAAAAAAAAAGATGTAAAGTCACAGCATCGATTTCAGTCATTTAAACGGAATGCCAAGAATGGTCACATCAGCAAAACGAAGGCAATAGGGAAAGAATTCTGGTTCTATTCCTGGCATCAATTGTAATTATTTTTAATGTGACCTTGGTTCAACCTTGGTTCAACACTGGCTTCTAATTTCCCAACAATAAAGATTTACATAATCTCAAGAGAAAAAAATACTATTAGCACCCCACAAGGTAAAATTATAATAGACACTGGCCTACATTTAAAAGGGCCAAGAATTGTACTTCAATTCAATACACATTTATAAAGTATAGGTATAAATATATAACGAGCTCATTTTAAAAATACAATTATTAGCTGAAAAGGGCTGACCAAGCAACTCCTACTGGTCAGACATCACTCAGAACTATAATAAAACTGCTGTTATCTGTTGCAGTAAAAAAAAGGAAAAATGAAAGTCTCCAAGCAACCCTGTTCTTTTAGTTTCACAAAACGGCTGCCAGACCTTGTCAGATGTGACATTTGATCATTTCCTGTACTACTGAATTATCAGATACCTGACTCTCCAGTTGCCAAATCACATTTCTCCTTCTAGTCAAGTGTATTGTCCTTTCAAGGAACCAAGTTTAAGAACCAAGTTTATGACCCTCCCATCCTTGACCTTCACAGTGCTTGAGACACAGCAGATGCTTAGTAAATTTCCATTAAATAAAACAAAGTTTGATAATAAATCTATCATCACATTTAATCATTTTTAATTCAAGTATGTTGTCATTAACTAGGCTTTTATATATCAAGTGTCCCACGCATCAATACTATCAGCGCTAACTCTTAAAAAGAGATCCATTTCTTAAAAGCTGTTATTAAATAATTCATTTGTAAAAGTGACTTTTCAATTTCCATAATTTTTCAGTAAAATATTTTAATAAAAATCACCAAGAGAAAAGGTATATTTAAAAAGCATATTTAAAAAGCATACACCTGGTAGGTCGCTATACCCAGTTTACTATTTCAATAGCTTAGGAAATCCAAATTTTTCAATGTTTTGAAAAGGAAATTAATATGATCACACAGTTTATTTTCTAAATGAGATAACTGAAACAACATGCTTAGTAGCAGCGCCAGAGACTGCTGGCTGTTGCCCAATATCGGCGGTCCCCTTTTTTCCACGGTGAAAGAAATGTTGCTTAGCACAGGGCCCCCCTGAAAAAAGACTACTTTTCCCAGTCTGCCCTTCCAGCTGGACCTGCCATAGCTCTCAGTCCTGCTGACTGGGACGCATAATGAAGTGTCACATTGCTGCTTCCAGAAATCCTCTTTAAAAGTTGGTGTACATGTGCCTTTGACTATTTTTCTTTGTCCCGTTCTTCAACCCAACACCTCAGACCAGCTTCCAGACTTTCAAACCAAACACACACACACACAAAAAAAAACCAAAAGAGGTCTTTCATGTTTAAAAAAGAGATTCAGAAATAGGATACTGTGAACAAAAAAAGAAATACAATTTATAAAGTGTACCTATATAAATATTTACAGAAGTCAAGTTACATTACTAAACATTTACGTTGTTTACTACTCTACTCCTGCATGTAAAGATGATATTTAAAAATATTTAGCAACCAGTATCAGGATGGCTTGGGAAGCAATTAATCGACACACATGGAGCTGCATCCCAGAGGCCCTGTTGTATTAGTACATTTCCCCTTTAATTGCTGGATTATGGGGAGAAGTGTGGGGGGTGGAGAAGGGGAGGGGCATTCTAAGGGAAGAATGGCCAGGCCAGTGTTGAGGGATACTCAGGAAGAGTGGGGCAAAGCAACTGACCCACCAGAAGTATTTCAACAGTTTAACCACCAGCACTACCTTCACTGGTTCATACTGGCTGAACATCAGCCCTACTTGGGCCTGTCATTATTGGGATAATATGGTACGTGCTTGTAGCAGAAACTACCTCCAAATAGTGCATGCCGTCTTACCTGCCCTGTAACAGATGGGCAAGCCAAAATCATAAGCAGACACTGACCAAGCTATAAGAAGACCTACCAGGTAGGTTCAAGTGTCGGCTGTACCACCTATTAGCAGGATGTCATCTGTATGAGTTATCTGTGAACAATGGTTCGATTTAAATTTTCTCAGAGGTGTTCCAAGCATCAAATGAAACAATGTCAAATAACCTTGCAAACACTCATGCAGTAATGAAACGCTACACACGCTCTTACTAGTAATATCTATTCCAACAAGCCATTCTAATTTTAAAAGGTGCTTTTTAGTAAGTATAGGTACAGGTGGGGCACAGACACTGAAGCCATCAAGAATGGAACAGGTTGGGCGCAAGCCTGTCCACTCTAGTTGAGAAGGTTCCAGCAACCCCACTGGTAGGGGAGCCTGGGATAGCAGGTGGTAGGACAGAGTAGGTGATAGAAAGTCATGAAGGACAGCCAGCTACTCTTTCAGAACCAGCCACGATCATTAAAGCAACGCTGGGCGAGCAGCTGCACTAGGAATTGATCCTCTACTTAAGTGAGAGGAGGGTGGTATAAAGCTCTTCACTGGGGCGCTGCTTTTAAACAGCAAAGGATTAGAAATTACCTGAATATCCAGACTGGTTAAATAAATCCAGATTCATTTGTAGACCTGAACACTATGCAAATATTAAAACTCCTAAGGAAGCTCTTTATTTACAACATCAAACAAGCAGTAAAATACACCGAAAGGAAAAAAAGGCAAGGTGCAGAAGAATACATATAGCATGCTACCATACATGCAACAACTCTATGGATATATTTGCTTATAAATGTATGGCTAACTCATGAAAGGATGAACAAACTGGTAAAACAATGGTTGCTTCCAGGAAGAACAGGGTGACTAGAGGCCAGGGGAGGAAAGGGGGTTTTCATGCCATATCTTTTTGTAGTTTTTATAGTTGTAGCATGGGACTATTACCTCATCAAAAATACATTTAAAGTGTTATTTAAAAAATGATGTCAGTCAGAGGACAATGGGTCCTTGAAAGTCTTGCAGACAAAATGACAGACGTGGTCATGGAGGTTAGAATCAGGGCCCAGAAGTCATGAAGAAAGCAAACCTCGTAATTGCGTAAGACAAGCTCCCACATGCTATCTTTATGTAGGCAGTTGCAGGCAGACAAAAGTCAAAGACTGATTTTTACAGCCCATTCAAGAGGCATGACAACAACACACCAATAAAGAAGTGGATAAAACCGTATCTTCTGTGCTCCAGACACTGTGCTGGCCAAGCTGAGCCATCACAAAAGTGCAAATGGAGGGCAGAGGTTGAAATATACTGAGGAAAGCTAATTCAGACAGCTAAAAAGGGAGACAAGCTTTCCCCCATGGCCAAAGGAGGTGAAGAATAAAATGGAGCGACTCCAGAGAGATGCTCACTTCCACGATGGAAGTCCATGGCACCAACAGCATTCAGGGGAAGGTGTCAGCTATGGAAAACCAGCAACACAAAACCCTTACCTCCCTAGCCTCCTTTACAGGGGAATGCATCAGTCCACTTCAGGGACATCTCAATATGCAGAGCTAAAGCTCAGCAGGTACCATTTATAAATAGCTGCAGTGTTCAAATGCCTTAGCCCTGGATGCTGTGGACACTGCCCAAACACCCTCTGCGGCAGCCACTTGTTACAGAGAGGAGCTGGAGTGAATCACCGCCTGAGTCAGGTGCCTTTCATCTAATCTGAATCATGAATGAATGGTGTGGAGGGAAACAGGAACATGACAGACTGAGTGGGTGGGGATCCGTCCAGGAACACACAACTACTTCTGGATCTGTGGTCAAAGGCAAATCCAGGACTCATTCCTCATGAAGAAATGCTTATCTCAGGAACTCAGGATGACAGCTCTGTGATGAGAAGAGATTTTCAGACAAGTTTTCTGAGATTTGAAGAAATCGGCTTAAGCTTCCGGTGACATGTATAAAAACAGACATAGTGGCCAGATGGACTCCTGCTTGGGGGTGGGCAGTAGAGGCCGAAGACAGGGGCTTAACACATTTTTTGCGGGAAACGAGTAAACTCGTCATATAGCTTTTTATGCCCGCTTACAAAGTGAATGTGGGAAACGAGTAAACTCGTCATATAGCTTTTTATGCCCGCTTACAAAGTGTTAAGTGGGAAACCAGGAAGACCTCTGGACATGAGGGGAGGGGGGACATAGGGGCAGCTTTGTCAGCAATCGGCTGCATGACCCAGAACAAATCCTAGGTCTCCGATTGTTGATTTATTAAAGAAGAGAGATGGTCTACCTTTCCAGATCATTTCCTGGGTTCCTTACAATTTCTGCAGGTGGTTTAAACAGTTTCAATGGTTAAAAAAAATTAAAAAAAAATAAAAAATCCACATAAGTATTGTTGGGTAGTAATACTAGAATTCTCCCACCATCTTTGTACAGATGAAAACTCCTATGGCTTGAACATGGGGCTTAGATTTGACAGCACATTGTACATGTTTTATTTTTGAGGAAATAACGCATGCCAGGCTTCACGTTAAACCTCTCAGCAAACAGATAAATCAGGCATGACTCCCTGCCCTCAGAAGGCCCACAATTCTGTCAGGAAACTCCTATTCGGACAGCTCCCAAATAGCTTATGAGAAATATCATAAAGAAAACATCAGTAAGAAGAAAGAGAGACTGTTAAACTACACCCAACAGGATTTGGGATATCAAGACATTACTCATTAGAAAATCAAAGAGATAAGTAAGGAACAGAGAAGGTCATAGATTAACATGGCTCTAAAGGAAGCGGTGGGGGTGAAATGAGATGTGTGTGGTATGAATGAGGAACGTACTTGCAAGACAAGCTAAATATGTTCTTTCTACCAGGAGCAGCTGTTAGTCTAATCTGGTGTTCCCTGAACAAACACTTCCATGCGAACTTTGACTTGTAAAATGTCATATGGAAGCTCAGCTTCAACCTGAACTCAGTGTGTCACTGAAATCACCCGGCTTCATTTTAAAGCTACTAAGAGTTATGTAAGAGTAGCAAGGCACAAGAAACAAACGAATATGGCCAGGCCTTTTATCCATTGCAGTTTTCTCTTTAACTCAGTTATAAACTTAAGACAAACTTAAGCAGGTCCTCAAACAACATCATAGTGTTATAACATTGCAGTTCTTGTTTACATCAATTACCCTATGGTTAAACTGGTTTTGTCACATGTCATTTCGCCACAGTTCCAAGAACCTATCGATGACATTAAGTGAGGACTTAACGAGGTTCTGGTTTCTCAAAGGACATGCGCAAGGAACCCTGGAGTCACACGGGGAAACAGGTGCACGGCGGCATTCCTTCACCACACAGGAAAACACATACTAAGCCAGGAGATGGAATTTTAAACTGCCACCATAAAATTTGTTAAACCTTTCATTACGTTGCCACTAATCTACTTTAGAATATCATGTCAGATGATATGATTTAGCACAATTCTATGCTTATTATGTGACACAATTTAGCACAATTCTACATTTAGTTATTTTAAGATTAGTTTATCAGGGCCGGCCGAGTGGCGCAGTGGTTAAGCGCTGGCTTGGGAAGCCAGCGGCCCCGGTTCAGGTCCCACATATGAGGGCAGTGACACTACCCTAAAAAAAAAAAAAATTAGTTTATCAATATGTTATAGCCTAATATGACAGCCTGATTTCTCGGCATGTTAGAATAGGTTTAAAGAAGTACCAGGGTGTACAAAAGCATGTGAATACATGCAACACTACTGAACTGTACACAAGGACATGGCTAACACGGTCAATTGTATATGTATTTAGCACAACGGGAAGAGCAGACAGACCACCACCAGGGTGTAAAGCATCCCTCGAAAGACATTGTCACCCCACTTCTGATTTTCTAGAAGTCGTTAATGTACTTGGGAAATTAAATCAACGTAAAGAGCTCAACCAATACTTACTGGGAACCCATTTCTGTCCACTAGATTTGAACCAAAAATGGACAAGCTATCGGCCTTGCTCTTAAGAAGCACACAAAACAACAGCGACGATATCCATCAGGCAGACATTTCTAGAGTGCTTTCCATATGCAGGGGATTTAGCCAGGCCAAGAGGGCAAACAGGTGTCATCTAATGTGCAAACACCCACATGTGAGCAGGGGCTGACCTGGAGGATTTCAAGGCTCCGTAGCGAAAACACTGCTACGGTCATTTGGAGTGCCCCCAATTAGCAGGGCGAAAGGCTAACAGTGGCTGTATATTTGCTATCGCTATTCCAGGCCAGTATGTGGGGATGCATTTAAAAACGTAAGATAGTTTGTTCTATTTAGGGCAAGATTATGCAGCACATTGCAGTGCGGCTGCAGTAAGCCGCTGTGAGCGGCCGTCCAGAGGCTGGCGACCAATCTGCCTCACCCAGGAAGAGCGCAATGACGATACCAACATGGGCCAGTGAAGCAATGTCCTCCGCAACTAGACTGAAGAACAAAAGGACAGCAACTTGTCTGTCCCCCTCCCTTGAATCCTCTACACTGTTCCCTCCCCCAATTCCCCAATAAAATCTTTAAAAAAAAAAAAAAAGGGAAGATTATGCAGCACAGGTATAATTCTAGGAACGGGCTATTTCACTGAAAGACAGACATATATGACATTGCATTAGGTGGGCTAAGCATCGGGGAGCTGGGTGTCAGGGCCCACACCGCCACTTCCTAAGTATCACTTGACTTTTCCAGGTCTCAGTCATCCCTCTACAGAGAAAACGTTGGGCTGGTCGGTGCTTCTCAACTATTTTCACAAAAGCATTGAATGATAGAGGAAGGCAACCACTGGAAGCTTGAAATGTCTTTAAACTCTCCTGTTTTACATTAAAAAGTTAAACATATTTCATGTTGCACTATAATGAGATAACCTTTTTTAAAAAGTAACTCACTACCATGCCACCTCAGGAAGATATTCAATATCTAGTTCGTGCCATACCCCAGGGCAACGGATGCTAAGGTCCTGATTATTCATACTCTTGCATAATTTCAGATATTCTATTTCCTTTCAGACTCAGATTTATATCAGGCAACCTCTTCAGCCCATACTATTTATTTTGAAAGAAGAGATTGACAATTGGCAGTAGTTTAGAGCCTAAAATGCTATTTAGTCCATTCCTGACAATGCAACAAGGCCATGTGTCATTTGTATTCAATCCATGCAGTGAAACACTGGATATGTTGACCAGGATCACAAAGATAATCCACCAGGCCAGCAGGAGCAGGAAGCAAGGCTGCAGTTCCCCTGCCATGTTCCTGGCTCACTGCCACCCTGTATAGCACAAGCCCACCTGTCCACACCCTGGTGTCTACGCAGCCTGGAGGACACACAGACACTGTGCCATCCAAGACAGTACCAGATTCTGGGACAGCAGATACTCCCACATGGGAAATGTTCACGCAACATCTGAAATGAGTCTTGTAAGAATTTAACAAAACACAAAGCTGTGGTTCTCTGTAGCTCAAATATAGCATCAGGAACTGAAGATTATTAGAAGGTTTTGATATGTTGCCATTTTCTTTTCCTTCTTCCAAGTCTCATATTTTCCCTTCATCCCTTCAAGACAATGTTACAGTTCCCAGCCCTGTGAACTGCCCCCAGTTCTCCTTATAGCCCCACCTACGGGGCAACTTCACCTGTGGACTGATCCCCCAAAGGGTAATCTCTGCTGTTGCCCAGACCTTAAAGATACAATAGCTATAAAAACTACCTCTTGTGAGGGCATTATACTCATATTTTATGCATAGCCCAAAGCGACCACCAAATGCTTGAAATGTCTTTAAACCTTCTTTAATCTACACAATCCTATAGGATAGATACCGGTAGCACTTCCATTTTACTAATGAGGACAAGTAACTTGCCCAAGTAACTTCACAATCCACAGAATGTGAAGAAGATGGGATTCACACCCCACATCTCACTTCTTCTAGAATGGGGATCTTACTTCTAGAGGCAAACTTCTACACAAGTACTGAGAAGCTTAGGACTAATGATCTACTGTTATTCACTGGGAAATTAGAAGCAGCCAGAAAAAAACTTCAGTCTTCCATCAGGGCAACTACCCGCCTACCTGCACTTGTGCTCCCCTATTCTAGGATGTGGTGATTCAACTCACTCCTCCACTGGTGTATCCCTCACTCCACCCACATCACAACCAGCAGTTCTCTCCTCTCCTGCATTCACTTGTCCTTTTCTACTGAGTCATCCTTATCAAGGATCCAGCTCATTATAATTTTCTCCCATCTTAAAACAAAATTGATAAAATTTCCTCTTGGCCCCATTTCCCCCTTAGCTCTCGTTCTCTTATCTTCAGCAAAACTCAAAGTTTCTATTCTTTGTCTCCAATCCCTCTTCTAATCTCTCGCCAACCCGCTCCAAGCAGGCATTGCTCCCTCCACAAGTGCCCTGATGGGTTCACCGACGGCTTCCACATGGCTAGGGCAGGGATCAATTCTCAGTGTCATTGGACACAACCAATGGATCACTCCCTCTCTAAAACACATAGTGGATAGCACATCTCCTAGTTCTCTTATCTTACATTCCTCTCGGTCTCTGGTGCTGGTTCCCCTCATCAACTCATCTCTGCAGGGCAGTGCCCCACAGCTCAGTTCTTAGCCGCTATCCTCACTCCCTTGGTGATCTCATTCATCATTCAGCCCGTCACTCGAAATACAACCTAGAAGCCAACGACTCCACTATTTCTATCTTCAATCTAAATCTTCCCATCTGAACGTCAGACTCTTCTCAACTGCCTACTCAATAACTCCACTTGGATGTCAAAATATCTCAAACCTAACATGTCTAAAATCAAACTCCTGATCTTCCCCCCTAAACCATTACATCACACTTCATTCTTCCGGCTACTTAAGTCAAAAACCTTGCAGACATTCTCTCTTTCCTAATATCTAGTCCAAATTCTGTTGACTCTACCTTCCAAATATGTCTAGAATGCAACCACATCTCACTATCTTCACTGACACCACCTTGGTCCAAACCACTATCTCCTATCTATTATTACAAGGGACTCCTAATTAAAAGTCATTCATCTACCCTTGCCCTCATACAGTTTTTTTTTTTTTTTTTTAGAGGGCAGTGTCACTGGCCTTCATATGCAGGATCCGAACCGGGGTCGCTGGCGTCCCAAGCCAGCTCTTAACCACCGCACCACTCAGCCAGCCCTGTCATTCTCAACAGTCTAGCAGCTAGAGAAATCTATTTAAAATCTAAGTCAGACCATGTCATACTCTTCTCAGAATTCTCCAATGGCTTCCCATCTCACTCAAGAGTAAAAACCAAAGTCTTTCAATAACCATAAGGCCCTCTACAATTGGCCTCCAAGGAGGCTGTTGACCTCCTTGCTGTTCCTGAATGTGCTAGACATGCTTCTGCCTCAGGGCCTTTGCACTTGCTGTTCTCTGCCAGGAATGCTCTTCCCTCCACTATTGACATGACTCGTAGCTTCACCTTCTCAATGAAACCTTCCCTTGGCTTGCCTATTGCCAACCACTTCCCACCCCAGTCCCATTCCCTGTTCCCTTTCTCCACTTCATTTTCCTCTGTATCACTTACTACTGTCAAATACCCCAATTTATTTTGTGTCACTCCCATCAAAACCTAAGCAGGGATTTTATCTATTTTGTTTGTGGCTATATCTCCAGCATTAGAACAGTGCCTAAGAACAGTGCCTAAAACATAGTAAATACTCAACAAATATCTATTGATCTAACAGCTTTTATAGGAAAACCCAGAAAAGGCTGGTTATGGTTTCTCTAGCAGGTCCAGAGCACATTCCCCACCAAGTTTTCCTCATATTCAAGGAAAGATAAAAATCCCTATTTCTTTTAGGTTGAAATACAAAACATAAATGAGGGCCGGCCGAGTGGCGCGGTGGTTAAGAGCTGGCTTGGGAAGCCAGCGGCCCCGGTTCGGGTCCCACATATGAGGAGCTGTGACACTGCCCTCAAAAAAAATAAAAAAAAATTTTAAAAAAATGAGTTTACAGAAGACAAATGTCTTATCCTATGGTAGCAGAAAACATTCTCAGATGGCTTCTGGCTGGTGATGCTGCCAAGCTTGGGGGATCCCTGCATCTCAACATGTACTTCCCAGGCTCATTCCCTGAGTGAGGGCCCCTTGGATGCCTCACCACACTCCCACTCAGATTAACTTTCCCAGTTAATCTCTGTAGCAGACTTGAGCGCTTCCTAAATATAATATGAGGCTTAGAAAGTACTTTTTCTTTCTAAGCTGGCTGATCTGATATGGTCTCTGAAATGGCTTTACCATGTCTAAGCGTTAAACGCTTGTCCAGCTGGCCCCAAAGTCCTCCCTTGAGCTTCGGACCATCTAATTCGGCAGGCCCTCTCCTTCTGTCTTGTCTAGGTCCTCTATCCTTGAGCCTCTAGAATCAAAACTCTCCAGATCCATCTGTTTTTGCACTTGTGGGTTCATATGAGACCTCTTCATCACCCAGATCTTAAAGCCAACTCATTTTTTTTTAAGTATTGACCTAGTTGGCGTGGGAGCCCAGTCTAACCAGCAGCCATCAGGCCTCAATAGCAAACACCGTTTTCCTAGACTTATGTCTCTGTATAATCTGGTCACACCTGAGCCTCTTTAACCTTTTTCTTGTTTGAAAACTCTTAGATTTATTTGTGTCACTGCAAAGCTGGATCCCTTAAACCCCAATCAGTAGGTTTTCAATACCTCACATTCACCCCAGGTATTTTAAATATCGTTTCCTGTCTATCTCTAATCTTTCCAGAGACCCAGAGTTCTAAACATTTTCATTTCACGACTTCAAAATACCTTTGTTCTCAAAGGACAGAAGGAACCACAATCTGATAAGATGTATCAGTGGGAAATTAGGCCACACGATCTGATAAGATGTATCAGTGGGAAAGGGACCCAGGCAAGACTTGTTACTCTCCTCAGCAAGGAGGAAGGAGAACAGAATTTCAAACTCCCAGTGCTGCCAGACAGGCAACCCACACCAGGGAACAACCATTCCACACCTCTGGCTGTGGTTTACTTTGATGAGGATCTTCTAGTAAACTTTCTATCACTTGCTTTGTCGGGTCCATAGAAGACAGTGACCCCTTGGGCAGTGGTGGTATATTCCATAGAGAAAAGCTCTGACTCTGCCAGGAGAAAAAGGTCATCTGGCTAAGGAGACTCACGCTTCAGTTACATCCTACCCTCTGGGTCTGAAATGTTTATCATTTGTTAACACCCCCACACACTTAAAATAGCCTCAGTACAAACGCGTGTCCTTTTCAAAATGAAGAAATTACACGACATTGCTATCGCCACGCAAAGCAAGCAGCCCTTGGATAAACAGGCATTGCCCTGTGCTTTGTTTGTTCTTCATATCACTAACCAATGTGTGCCTTGCGAATTATTCCCAAGTTTGTTTTCATTTCTATACTCCCAGACTTAGAAAGCATGTTTCTCTAAAAGGCTTTTCTTATACTGTATCTGAAATGGCTTTTCAAGAAAAGTAATCTTCGGATTGCATAACATGCCAAATATGTTTAGCCAGTTGGCAAATAAACATGCGAGCAGACACCCAGGGCTTATTTTTGCCTCTACAGTGCCTTCAGTGGCCCTTTCCCCATTCCCTCTCATTCAAAACAGTCTTCTTGACCATAATTGGTTTTAAGAGACTTAAACGTTTTCTAAAGTCTTTTTTGCCCTTTTGGGGACAAATGAAGTGATAGCAGTACCCAGGATGGGTATGTGTGTCTATGTGTGGTGTGAAATGGGGACGGTGGCCTGTGAACGGTGGCACTCTGGTGACACGTCAATCTTGGAACAGGTAAAACTGACTTGGAATTGTCTTGCCTCGCTTATCTAAGCAGAAAAAACCAGCCAGCAGCAGGTTAGATGACCATCAGGCTAACAGGCGCTTACACTGGTAAAGAGACCATCTCTCTGTCCCAGTTCAGGCCTAATTAACAGCTGGCCTCTAAATTTAGTTCCCAAAGATCATGATTTGCAAGTCTAAATGCCAGTTTAACAAACAAAAATCTGTTCAAGTGTTAAAATCTGTGCACTGCGCCGGCCAGGAAGCATGGAAGATGTGAATTTACAACTGCGTTGTGGTCCCTGCACTTTACAGCCTTGGTTTGCACATTTATCTAACAGAAGGTGCTTAGTCTGGGCCAGGACTTGTCTAAGGTATGGTTACCCTCACTTTACAGCCCAGGAAAGAGAGGCCTAGAGAGGTTAAGTATTGTGATTTATAATAAGAAATACATCTTGGTCTTTGTCCACTGTTTCTGAAATAGAATTCCTAAAACCCTAGGAATTTCCTAATTATGAGGACAATCAAAGTGTCTTTTGTTATGCTAATGAGGTGACTTTAGGAAAGTGCCTAAGGATGAGGGCTGGTTGCTAAGAGAACCAAGCACTTCATTAGAGGATTGGAAGTTTCAATCCCACCGCCCTGACCTCCAGGGAGGAGAGAGGGGCTGAAGGTTGAGTTTAATCACCAATAGCCAATGATTCGATCAACCATGCCCAGGTAATAAAGCCTCCATAAAACCCAAAAGGGCGGAGTTTGCAGAGCTTCCAGGTTGGGTCATTCCAGGTTGGAAATTCCAGGAGTGGCATGCTCAGAGAGAACATGGAAGCCCTGTGCCATTTCCCCATACCTTGCCCTGTGCATCGTCTCCTGCATCCGGCCATTCCTGAATTACATCTTTTTATAGTAAAATGGTAATCTAGTAAGTAAGATGTTTCTCTGAGTTCTGTGAGCTGCTCTAACAAATTAATTGAACCCAAGGAGGGGGTTGTGATGACTTCTAATCTATAGCTGGTCTATTAGACACAAATGACAACCTAGACTTATGATTGATATCTGAAGTGGGGAAGAGGCGGCCTTGTAGGACTGAGCCCTTAATCTGTGGGATATGATGCTATCTCCAATCAGATGGTGTTAGAATTGAGTTAAATTGTAGGACACTGAGCTGCAGTCTGAAGATGGATCGTTTGGTGGTGTGTGGGAAAACCCTCCACACATTGGAATTGGGTGCAGAATTGCAGGCATCCTGCACAATGTCACAGCTAGTAAACGGCAGAGCAGGGTTTGATCGCAGCTAGCTCTAGAGTCTGCTCTTACCACTACCTTATGCTGCCTTCTGTGTAATAAGAAAGGAAATCTCACCTTGCTGAAACCTAGAAAACTTGGAAGAACAGATTCTTGGATCACATCTATGGAAACTGATGACATCTAGTGCACCAGACCTGGGCTGAGCCTAGAATTATATTTTTTACAAAGAGATCCCCCAAGTTACCCTGATGACCACCCAAGTTTATTTGATTCCAAATTTGTACCCAAACACAGAAGGGTAAGACAAGCAGCAGAGGCTGGCTCTGCCCCCCGTGTCCATGACTACAGGGCTCCATCTTGAACGCCCTCCCAAGAGGCGGCTCTGACAGCTCACTGGAGGGCTCAGCAGCTTCCCCACAATTCCTCCTAAAAAGTTACATATATGTATCCAAGATTTCCTTACTGTCCTTGAATAACTGAAGTGTTAATCATCAATTCACAAATGCCCTCACATGTTTACTCACATCTGACCTCCACACCCCTGTCAAGTTGCTTTCAGGATCTCACTCAACAGCCATCCTTCTGTATCTAGTCTCATTATAACAACCAATAAATCCTGAGTACCCACTGCAGTGCGGGTCAGCCTGTATTTCTGGGGTTAAGTTCTTAATTCTGCCTTTAAGGCAAAAGTCAAGTGTAATTAATAATCACTCGTGAAAATCCCTTAGCTGGGACCTGGCCCTTGAAAATCAAAAATCAAGAATTAACATTTTGGGTGTCTTTTTGCATTATGGCTATAGCTTCCCTTCTCCTGGGGGCAGCAGAGGCCATGAGCTACTTAGAGAAGGAAGGGCAAAGAGTTGTTAAATAAAGGGATTTCTCCCTATCTCTACCATGAGCTGGAAGAGTTGATCTCACGAGTTAAATTGAGTGTATGATAGGACTCCACTGTACTTGCAAGGCATATGCTTGGTGCTATTAGGCAAAGAAATGAACTGAACGTAAGACCCCTGCTCTCACAAAACATATAGTTCAGTCGAGAGATTGGACCATCCTCTGAAAACAGTAAATAAGAGTTCAACAAAAAACCATCAGAATTGTCAGACACATGATACTAAGTGCCGCAGACATTCTAACAAAGAAGAAATTGCTGAAATGTAGGTTTGGCTAAAAAGGCTTTCAAGGAGAAATTTCAACTGGTTTTTGACATATGGTTTGATGATTTCTTAAGATGGTTTGACTCGGAACCAATCAGTATTCCAGGTAAAACTGACCCTGTCACCTAAGCATACAATAGTATTTTCTATTATGTCTCCACTGTCCCTCTTGAAAGTGCCAAATAATTCACTGGCCAACTCTGTCCACAGTAATATGTTGAACCAAGGTCCTCAAGGAACCAGGTGCCATAGTTCTACTACTTGCTCACTAAATCTTAAATTAAATCTTCATATTATTGTTATGCTAAAATAGAGTATTATGCAGCCAAGAACAGAGTAACAGCTTCTTTACAATAGTGATGAGCATGTGACCTGACTTTCCTAACAAATTATTCATACCATATGAATACTGTGAGCCTTTTCCACAACTCTTCGTCATTACTTGTGTGATCTCACACCAGCCTGTGTTAAAATTAAACTTGTTTGTTTCTGCTTTCTTGTAGAGTCCTAAGATCTCCTCTAAGTGTCCCTGCCCATTTTGGCTCTTTCTCTACTCTCAGGGCTCAAGATGACTGAGCACTGTCCCTGGATAATGGCGCTGAGCGCATGGCACTCTGAATGAATTCAAGGAAGCAAGTGCTTAGGTATACATCCTGAAGACAGCTCTAATCCCTGGCTAGATACAGTCTCCACTCTCACTGGGGTTTTTCTGTTTTTTGGGTTTTTTTTGTTTTTTTATTTTTTTCAGAAGAAGAGGAGGGGGTGGGGTGACAGGCAAAGAAGGACCCCAGGAGCTGATCCAAGGCCAGATGAAATACTGCTGAGAGGAAGAAAATCCAAGCACAGATTTTAAATAGATAGCCCTGACCCACATGGGAAGCTGTTTAATAAATCATCATTAACATAGCACATTTCCAAAAATCAGATGCTGGCCAATTTCTCTCGATATGAAGGGCATTTCTGAATTGTCCTTTTGGAGATGGCATTAGCACAAGTCAAAAATATCAAGTTCAAATCCAGATTCTGTTCAGATTCTGTTTAAGCAATTGTGAGACTTTAGACATTTCTGAACTTTCAGTTTTGGTTTCTTTATCTATAAAGGGAGCCAGTCAGTCCAGATGATCCTTACTTCAGTAAACATGATTTTAAAAGTGGAAGCATCGCAGTTCTGAGAAAAATCAAGAATAGACATCACCGAGTCAGAACAGAAGTGATGGTGGACCTGGAGAGCCTCTGGAAGATAATGGTGATCAGAAAGTCCCCCAAAAGAAAATGGGGGTTGAGATAAATCCATAATTGCTCCACTAGAATATATATAGGTCTCCTCCTTCTAGGTTCTGCCCTACAGTCATACGGAGATACATCTCTTCACGGAAGTGCTAACAGTGATTCACAGGATGGGCATACCCACAGATGTCATCTCATACTTTCTACCTAGGGGTTAGGGATGGGGGCGGGGTGTGTGTGACTCAGCTTTACCTAAGAGAAATGAGATTCCAACAAGTTCAGACCTTGACCTCAGTAACTCCAGCCAACCATCTAATAATCTTTTGGAGTCTAAAATGTCTTTAATACACAGCCTAAAAACCTGAATGAAGTGTTATGGTCTCCAGCTCACTTTTATAGTCTCGAAAGTTAAAGGAATACACAATATGTTTTAAGGCTCTCAGATACAATATCATTCTGTTATAAAATCCTAACTAGAGTTTAAGATGTTATGAACTACTTAAATAGTATTGTAGGAAACTCAACCCACAAAAATCTATGGTGGTTTCTAGAACAGTGCATTCATTTGATATTCCCACACATCTTTGATATTTCACTTCTCTGACTCAAAGTCCCTTGTTCAGCAAATTCACTTTTGCTATAAATCTAATTAAGATGGATTAAAATTAAATTGCTTTGGAAATGGGTTTCATAAATGTGACCAAGAGTTTAAAACATCAGTTACCCAAACTACAATAACCGTTAGCTTTACTCTTTGGCAGTCTAAGACTCACAGAATGTTAACATCTGTACAGTATTGGCACACAGTAGGAATTCAATTACTGCTTCTAAGTTTATCACCATGAACAGCTACCATTTAGTCAGCAATAAGTACCCATACCAGTCAGCAATTAATGCACTTTGCATGTTATCTCTTAATCCTCACAACAACCCTATAAAGCAGTAATATCTCCATTTTACAGATAAACTAAGGCTCCAAGTAAAACAGCTGCTAAATGGCCCAGAACAAATTTGAGCTCAGGTCTCTCTCACCAGTTCCCTGAAAATACTTCCACTGTGCTTGTCCACCGAGTACAGGGTTTAGGAGGCTGGACCAGAAGTTGCGGGGTCTATAGGCCTCACTGGCTGTTATTTACACCTGCATCTTTTACTGACCAAGGTGACAGTGGATGTGGGTATGCCCTGTGTGTGCTTGTTCTCCTGGGAGGACAATGCTGCTCCTGAACCTAGAATACTTTACCAAAAGAAGGATAGGGAGCAGCATTTGACATAAACCACAGCTCCCTAGAGTGTAGTTACTGCCATTCTCTAAACTCTAAGGAAAGATGCAGACACCTTAAAGCGAGCCTCTCCCCATACCAGGGTCTGATCAGTCCCCCTGTCAGCCCCTAAGAAGAGCATTTCTAGAAAGCACCAAACCCCAAACACAGGCTTATTCTTATCCTTGGGAGGGCTTGCAGAAGCTCTAACAGCAGAGAAGCCCACCAGCATGCACAAGGTTTAGAAAGCACGCTGTTAACAACCTCAGTGACAAGAGAGTCCTGGCTAAAATCACATTTTGCACATCCCAAGGATATTTTATTGCCCCAGTACTTGCCCTTCACACTCTCTGCATGAAGGAGTGTTTCAAGGAAGCCAATCAGCTTCAGTAGGCATCTGGTACAGAGAGATTGCCAAGGATTGTCTTCCCTCTGCTGGCCCACAGTCACTTCTGCACTAACAAGTTCAAATTCTCCACATGGGTGGATGCACATCTACACACTCCTAAGTATTCTGAGACACTAACCGTGATCCATTAACAGTTAACAGAAACCACCTTTCACTTCAGATTTATAGCTTAGCAATTCTTTCTACTGAGAGAAAGCAGTCTAAGCAGCTGGCCAGGCCTACAGACCACCCGCCAGCAGCCTCCCCAGAAAAGCCTGACCTTAAGATTCAGGGACTCACAATATTCACCTATTCCAAATTTCCTAATACCTGAAATCAAGAGGTTTCCCCCAGCTCTAAAAATCCCAGTGGCCTCTTATAAACACCAAGTCCTCTCCTTACTGTGGCTGTACTTTGCTTTCTCCGCTCTGCTGGTCCTGGAAGGACCTCGGTTCAACTAACTGCCTGGGGGGAGGGTGGCCTTTTCTGAGTTTCTTTTTCAGTAGCACAGCTCAAGAATGCAGCTTCAGTGCGATTAAGGAGACTCGGCTCCCAAATACCCTCCCCTGCCTAAATAGTTGGATCATGTAGGAACCAAACACTAAGCAAGAAAAGGAGACGCTAAGAGTGCGGTTCTCCACTTTCTCCGGGGAGGAGCCTCGCTATGCTATGGGACCGGGGGCAGGGCTGTCACTTTGCAAACCTTGTTTGTCAAGTCCCAGCCCAGGTCGGTCAGACCTGTTGCTTTCACCCCTTGGCTGTGCCTGCCCAATGCAGCGAGCGACCCAGAGCGCCTCGGGTGCCGCCGGGCGCTTTGGTGCCTGGGTTGGGGTCCCGGCACACCGTTCAGAGGGTCTTGTTTTCTCTGATCTAGTGCTGCGAGCAGGTGGTTGGTTAGTACCATCTTTAAAAAAAAAGGGTGTGAAAATATCTCCTACAGGAGCGCCCTGCCTGCAGGGAAAGCCAAAGAGGGCACAATTAAAAGTGACTTTCCAAACTTCTGCGGGGCGCGTGCGTCTGCAGGGGAACACCGTGTTCTGCGAGTTTGGAAAAGGCCTGGATCTTGCTGGAACAACGCTCCCAGGAATCCCACCGCAGCGATACAGCGACCCTGCACCCCACTTCACCCTGCCCCAAATACACACGTGAAGCTGCCACCTGCCAGGTTCCCAGCAAACGCCCGGGGGAAGGACCGCCGGAAAATACTTTGTTTTTTTGTTTTTAAAAAAAGTAAACTCTCCCGGGGCGGAGGGCACTCCGCCTGGCACCCCGGCCGCGGTCCGCCGGGGTCGGCCCTCCGGTTCTCCGCCAGCCCGGGCTGAATGGGGGGAGGCGCGAGGAGGCGCCGGGCCCGAGCGCGCGGACCGGCGGAGTCCCGGGCGGGGCAGCCGAGGGGCAGGGCCGGCCGGCGGGAACCAGGAGGGCCGGCGCCCGGGTGGGGGTGGGAAGAGTCGGGGAACTCACAGCCGCTTGTCCTTGGGCTGCAGCTGCCAATGCATGGCCAGCGAGAAGCCGAAGAGGCTCCCGGGGTCCCCAGTTTTCCGGATCACATTGTCCTCGCGCGTGTCCAAGTTGAAGGCGGCGCCGAGCCGTGGTAGGAGCCCCGCGGACAGGTAGAGCAGCCACAGCTGGCCCGCGGCCGCCATGGGAGCGCCGGGGCACCGGGAGGGGAGCGGGGAGCTGCGGCGGGCGCCCTGCGCTCGGGGCCGGGTTCCAGGCTGCCGCGCTGCTGCTGCTGCCGCGGCCACCCTCGGCTCCTCTCGCCGCTGCGTCCGGCCCCACCCCCGGGACGAGTCGCGCTCTCCGCCCAGCCGCTCCCCCACGCAGGCAGCTCCCGACCGCTGAATGAGCCCGTTGTTCTCTGGAGACTCGCAGGCGTTTTATCAAGTGACGAGACGCCTGCCCCGCCCCTCCCCACCCCGCTGGCCCCTCCTCGCGCGCCCTCCGCGGGGCCTGCCGCCGGCACCTTCCCCGCCGGCCTGGCTGCGGGGCGCCGGGGCGCTGCCCGCCCTGGCCCGCCCTCACCTGGCGGAGCAGAGGAGCTCTGGGCCCAGCAGCCCCATCCGGGGGGTCCTCCTGGCAAGAAGCACGTGAATTGTGGTTGCCATTCGGCGCAGAGCCAGAAGGGCGTTTACTACCTGTTCGCACACAGCAAAGTGCTTGGTGATGCTCCGGTTCTGCTCGCCTTAAGCCGCGCCTTCTTCTAGACGGAGGCCCACGTGCAAAGGCAGACTTCATTCATTCATTCTTCAAGTGTTTATGGAGCGCTTAACCAGTGCCAGAGACTGGGGGGGAAAGGAGCTGCATAGAGTGTTCTTGGCTCTCAAATACCTAACCGTCAAAAACGATAATAGAACAAAGTTTGATAGTGCTGTATGTTCAATTTACAGATCACACTTATCTCATGGACGCCTAACAGTCCTATGAGGTGGATATTTTCTTTTTGCAGAAGAGAACGCTGAAACTCAGCCTCGACCCAGAGCACCCAGGGACCCGGGCCCAGGTGAAAATGAGAGCTTGTGGGAGAGTGTTGGGAGCCGTCAGCACCCCAATATATGACAAGGTTTCATGGTCGGTTATAGTCTCCATGCCTGTGAACCCATGTGCCTTTTCTCTACATCAGATCCTATAGGAGACAGTACTTTCACTGTATTTATGGCAAGTTCCTGAGGTACCCCAATGAGATAACTACGCAGCCAACGACGGGTAAGATCTCCTAGAAAAGAGGGGAGACAACCTAAGCCAGGCTGTAGTTCCGTGGGGCCCTCAGGACTAAGAAATAGGGGACTCAAGCCCCTTGGAAACAGGCCCAGACCCCTGGCCACATAGCCGAAAAGCTTGGCTGTAACTGATAATAACATCAATCCGTTAAGCTCGTTTGCCTAAGATAACCACAGTGAAAAGTCTCCTTGGAGACTAAAAGTCTCCAGGCCATGAGAATTCCAATCAGGGACAACTTGCTGACCATGAGCTATGTTCATCTATAGCCTTAATTGGATTCTTTGCCTTGTACATTGTTGTAGCAACAGACACTGAAGCTTTAGCTCAAATATATGCCCTGTGAGTCTTACTGCTGGAATCCGGGACTAGATAGTCAAGTTAATCATGGTAACCATTCTTCAGGTGACATGTAGAAACTGAGTCTGGGTCATAAAGAGATTATCATAGATGAGATTATCCTTAAACATAGAAAAGGTCACAATTCGCCCTGGGGAGAACAATTATAAGGACTAAAAGTCTTAAGAGAAAAATACATCAAAACTATGTGGAACTTAAACTTGTGATTGGATAATGGTCAAAAGTCCCTATAAAAAGGACATGTTATTGCAATAAAGTGTGACACTTTTTTCTCTTTAACTCCCCGGTGTCTCCACTGTCTCCCTTCTTTATTTTCCTCCCCCACCGACGTGTCTCCACGTGAGGGAAACCTATGGTCAGCGGAGGCTGGTCCCCTGCAGGAGAGGTCCCATTGGTGCCCACAATTTAAAACTTGGTTTCCAGGTATCTGAAGCTGCAGAGAATGAGCTGTTTAAAGTGGTACCCACAAGCTCAGGAGCCCTTCTTTCCTGCCCCCAAATTCCCAGGAGTAGTTGGAAGAACTTCCACGCCAAGAGGCAGTTCTAAGCTCTGTGTGAGTAGCCTAAAGGCTCTTGCCTCCAGAATATGGGGTGAGGCTTCCATCGAGGTATTGACCCCTGGGGAAATTTTATTCTGCAGTGGCTCTTAACCAGGGGAGAGAAAATTCAAGGTTACTGTGAATTTGGATGACAAAAAAAAAAATGTATACTAACCTCTAAGGGACATTTAGCATTTCCTTTCATTATGAATGTTGGCAACACACCACAGTGGCAATAGGGCAAGTATCTATGACTTAGTCTCCAGTAAAATCTACGGGTTTTTACATCACATCACAACAGTTGTTGCAAATATCTTAAATTATAGCAGTTATTATACCCTCAGTTAGATTTTATGTAATATGTCATTTAAAAAGTGTATGTATTGCTATAGTACAATTTTTTAAACATTTTGTTAACTGTATCAATATATTGGGTTGTTGGAAATGTCATGACGCATTTTTTGCAACGAAAAACAGAGAAAAAAGTACTTCATGACTTCTCTGACAACCCAATAATTGGTTTCCTTTATAATCCCATGAATTTTATTTTATGCATTTAAAAAGCTTGTTCTGTAAAGGGGTCCGTGGTCTTCAGCAGCCTGCCAAATGGGTCCCATGGCATAAAAAAGGTTAAGAAATGCTAGGCTGAAGGATTCTAGAATGCCTTGGGGAGCCTGCCTTGGTCTCTGACACCTCTGCATTGGAAATAGAAGTAGAGTTCAGTCCCATGTTACCGGAGGCCGACAGCATCCTGGTGTCTGACAAGGCCACATTGAAATAAAGATCCATGCTCAGCACTGGATGTCTGGGATGCTGCCTTGTGGTTGGTCATGTAGTGTCTCCTGTCTCTGGACCCATGTGCCTTTCCTCCTATAGGAGACAATATACTCACTGCATTTGTGACAAGTTCCTGGGGTACCCTGATGATAGCTGGCTGTGTAAGTCAAAGATGGGGCAAGATTTCCTAAAGAAAAGGAAACTCCCTAAAACAGGCTACAGCCTGAGGGGACCCCTGAACTGTGATATTGGGGACTCAAGCCCCTTGGCCTATGCAGCTGTGAAAGGTTACTTGGAGACCAGGAGACCAAGGTCTCTTGGCCATGAGAGTTCTGATAAGAGACAACTTACTGATCATGAGGTATTTTAATGAACAGACTTGTTTTAACTCTTTGTTTTGTACATAGCTATAGCAACAAAAACTGAAGCTTTGACTGAGAAACAGATGTTCCCCTCTATTGCAATAATATGCAGCTCGTCGTAGGATAAGAAAAGTTTGAGACTCCTTTTGCTACTAAGTTCAAGTATACGCCCTGTAAGGAAGTCATGGTAACCGGTGTACCCTGGAAAGATACAATTACAAAAAGGTAAAAGCTCTGAGAAAGAGAAAAAGATCCTGATCATGTGAAACATAACTTGCAACATAACTTACAATTGAGGTAATTGTCAGAAGCCCCTGTAAAAGGGGCCAGGCTTTAATAATAAAGTGTGTGTGATGCTCCTGTAAACCTCTTTCCGGTGTCTCCCTCGTTCTTTCTCCTCACCGACACCGTCCCACCCAAGGGAACCCCTGGTCCTTGCGGGGGCTGGCTTCCCGCACCATGTAAGAGCTGGGGCTCTGTATGTACACATGGGGGTCAGGGTAGGGTGCCCCTTCACCTCAATGGGTATTTCTACCAAGGGAGCAGCTGGTGCCACAGAGAAAAGCCACCTTAACATCATCAAGGATCTACAGGTGGTAACAGCTGCCAGAGGGAGCCCCTCAGTATAATAGCGGTAGGTTCTCTGCCAATCAATAACTCCAGTCAAATATAATCAAAAGTGGGGTGCAGCAGGTTCAAATTCAGTAGGCAATCTTAGAGCTCACCATTTTAACAATCAGGTCACACTGTTTCAACCTTGAAAAGGTTGTAAAATTGTTGGAGACTACAATCTAATAAACTGGGAGATATCTGCAGTTTGATTTTTCATGCAAGTTGATTACAAGTTAGCCTTTCCTCTTAATGTTAAACACATATTATTTAAGAGAGAGGTCCAAGCTATTATAGTTAGAACACAATGAACCTCACTGCAGGCTGATACTCAGCAGGAGCCACTGATATAACTGCAGTGGTTGGCAAAAGCTCTGCCCTGCGCTCTCCCAAGTTCAACTACCCCCCACCCTACCTCCACCTTGCTCTGGCCACTTTTCTAGGAAACACCAACTTCCCCACAATCCAGGAATTAAACGTTTAAACCCTTAAGCCCTGGTACTGCAAGGGCTTTTTCAGGTTGGGTATGTCCATGTCATGCCAGAGGTTAACTATACTGAATATCACCCATTGCTTCCAAGAGTAATTCATCACTTTCTTCCCAAGATATGTTTAGTAGATGATGTTTGAATAGCCAGAGTTACCTACTTGATCCCAAATATTGATTGTGCTGAAATTAAAGTTTTAAATAATGTTACATTTAAAGACAGCAATTATATGGTGCTACTGAATTGAATGCTGCCATGTAGGAGAAGGAAGGGATAAAGAAAAACAAGCCAGAAGGAGAGGCTTGTTCTGGAATGTGCCAAGTGCCCATCACAAATGAAAATTTACCAACCACACGTCTACCTTCCACCTATCTCCTGCTTAGGATGCCAAATGTACTTGAAGTTGAGTCAAACTCAAGGACTCTTTAAAAAAAAAAAAGATTTTATTGGGGATTTGGGGAAGGGGAACAGTGTTGGGGAATTGGAGAAGAGGAACAGCCAAGTTGTCCTTCAATCATAGTTGTGGAGGGCGCAGCTAACTCAGCTCCAAGTCCAGTCACCATCGGGCCGCCCATCCGCAGTTCGCAGCCGCTCAGCTCAAGGTGTGGTGTTCAATCTTAGTTGTGGGTGGGTGTAGCCCACCATCCCATGCGCCAGTCTAAACGGAAACCTCGTTGTTAGGAGCACATGCTCTCACCAGCTGAGCCCTGTTGGCAGCTCAGGCGCAGCTCAGTCACAGCTCACTGGCCCATGTGGGAATCAAACCGGCGACCCTGTTGCTCAGAGCTTGCTCTCTTAACCAACTGAGCGACTTGGCTGGCCCCTCAAGAACTCTTAACAATAATCTCTGAAGATCATCAGCTCTTCCAGACTGATTAACTATAACAATCAAGTTTTGTAAATCAGTTGTTATTTCCATGATAAATAGAGTTAGGTTGACAAAAGGGAGAAGTGTCTTACAAAAGGGAGATTTAGAAATCCTTTAGGACCTCTGGGGCCAAAGGAATGAAAAAATCAAGAAACCTAATCAGTATGAAGTCAAGACCTGGGGAGAAAAAAAAAAAATCTGGGACAAGATGATACTTGTCTGGAACCAAAGGGAGAGAGTTTGATGATAAAAGTATGCTGACTATATAGGGCATGGGTGTGTGTGTGTGTGCTCACACATATGCACACATGTGTATAAAAAAAAGATGTGCATGTTGCAAGAAGGGCTCTACAAATCTAGTTATGACGAAATCGTGTCATGTTCCCAAAAGGGCCCATTAGAAAACAAACAAAAAGACCTAAGAACATGATTATCATAATGCAGAAGCAACATTTACAAACTGAAAAATTTATATTAAAAAAAAGGCAGTGAACATTATGAGGAGAGGTATTTGCTCAGATGAAAGCTTTTGAATTCTTATATTTTAACAATACAGTAATCAAAAGAAAATTATTCTACCTCCCGTCTTTGGTAGGGGAGCTTTCAAATAATTTTCAACTATTGCTCACCTGTGGAGAAGTCTGAGGGACCCATGTCATACATGATATATTTTCCATTTCCTGGGACCTCCTTTAATCATTTTGCTATCAGGTTCACTGTTGTATTGACTTCATCATCACCAACAGCAGAGAATATCATATTTGCTGCCTGACAGACAACACAAAAAACACCTATTGAAAACATGTCTTTATTCTCCAACAGTTTTACATATTCCCTGGAGCTGTTTAATGAAAAGCCATACATCAGAATGGTTAGCATATGGTCTGTGGAACTCAAGTCCTTTGCTTCAAACCCTAACTCTGCTCCACACTAGCCAGGTGACCTTAAACAAATCATTTAATCTCTTTACACCTCAGTTTCTCCAGCTAGGGAGTGGGGATGATGACAGCATCTACCCCCACAGAGTGGCCTTCCCTTAGGGTCTATAAAGCTAATGTGATCGGAAGTACTTAGAATGTTGTGTTCAAACCAGAGCTTCCACCTGTGTACAAGCTTTCAAAATTTGGTTTTTATGAGTGATTCATTGACCCACAATATACCTATGGTTCTAGAACTAGATACATAAACTGTTTCAAATAAGGATTCTACTATTCAATGGCAGGTTTTTGTTTGTTTGTTTCAGAAAAAGTTTTCCTGTATTGTTCGGGTTTTTTTGTTTGTTTTTTGTTTTTGTTCGGGGGTTTGCCTTCCACACTGAACTGTAATACTCTCTGTTTTGACATTTTGTTTGCTGTAAGTCACAGCACATTTTATAGGACAAACCTGCCTTTGGTTGGGATCAAAAGAATCCAAATTACCAGCTATACCTTATTTTAACACCTATCTCTATTTTATTTATTTCTGGAGATGCAATTGACATATAACATTGTATACGTTTAGGGTCTACAATGTAATGGTTTGCTATATGAATATATAGTAAAAATGATCAGAGTAACCATATAGTTACAAATTTTTTCTTGTGATGAGGACTTTTAAGAGTTACTTTCTTAACAATTTTCAAATATACAATATAATAGTATTAGCTATAATCACCATGCTGTGTATTAAATCCCCAGGCACATTAACAAGACATTTGAAGGCAATGTAATAATTTCTGCCTTGTGCAGATGCCACTATATAAAACAAATAACAAAGAGAAGAAGAATGCAGAAATTTGGACCACCTAATAGCTGAGAATGTTCCTGTAACCATGGCTTTGCTGTCTCAGATCACAGGATCAGAAGTGAGGGGCCAAGCAGGTCTGCATTATCCAATGTATTTCTGGACATCCCTGGTGCATAAGGAGAACAACGGGCTCTGATTCTTACACCACATTTCATTTTCAGAAACCTTTAGAAAGTCACTGCAATGTCACAAGGCAAAAGCCACTGTACTAATTTTATATCTGGAGACATTGAGGCAGGAACTTTCTGTAAGAGAGGATGTCAGTGTATCCCTGACCAAACTGAGACTCAGGATTTCCCGATCTCTGATTTCATAACCGTGGCCACACCTTCATACCCTTCTTTAGCTTTGGCTGACAAATAGTTCACCAAGACCAAATTTCCTGCCTCCCAAACAAGGAAATGTAGCAGCTCACAAAGTATGATCTTGATCCAAAGGGGTCCTCTGGCAGGAAAAAAACACCAGTAACATTTTAGTTAGGTGGGGCTGTTCGTACAGCAACACCCACGTGCTCCTGATTCTCCCTGCTCACAGAAGGATGGAAAGCATAGAAAGGCTACCAGGGGGATTCGTGCCTACCTAGCCCAATGAACCCGGATGAGTTTTTTCAGCCTTAGACCCTACTAGGAAAGAGTCTCCACCCCACCGCTCCAGAAAAAGTTTACTTTCTCCAAGTAGCCAACCCAACCCCTGTTGCTGTTGGTTACCAGAAACGGTTGGGTTAACTGCCACATTGGTTGAAAAGGAGGTAAGAGAGTATGGGAGACAGTCAGCTCTTTGAATTTGAAGGGCTATTAGACTTTCCTAATTTACACTCTGTAAGTAACCCAAATACATCTATTTCTCTGAGACTTTCTTTATGTACTGACTACAGTCAGTTGGTGATGTCTTTAGTGGTTATAAATAAGTTTCAATCTGGGTTTTTAAAAAAAATAATTGAAATGCAGGAAAAAATAGTTTGTTGTGTATATTTTTTAAATATATTACAAAGGTGAAATATTTTCAAATGTTAATTGAAAGGATATATATATATATATATATATATATATATATATATATATATATTCCAGCCATCAGCCACTAAGGATAAACATTCAGAGGAGAGGGGCATTCAGTAGACATCCTATCTCTCTGCACAGGTTGGGCTGAAGAAGAAGAGTCCCTTCTTCTGAGTTTCTTCTCAGATTCCAACCACACTCTACATACATCTCACTCCTACTTCAGGAAAATATTTCTGGGAGAAGGCATGCATTGAGTATCATAGCAAACATGGCTGAGGCTTATGAGCTTATGAGCAATACTACAGATGTGACTTTTTATTGCAATGAAAATTAAAAGACTGAAAGAAATAGGCTTCTGTTGGCACCTGCAACAATGACATAGTGTGGTTCAAAGCCACAACTATAGTTTACATAGAATTCTGGGAACATGGGTAGTATGTGAAGGAGAATGGTTATAGCAATAAGTTGACAAATCAATGTGTGAGTCTCAGAGTTTAATACTTACACACTATATTGTTCTATGTACATATCAATTTCCTCTGTGATTTATTCAAGGTTGATAGCAAAATAGCCAGCCAAGAGTAATCCATTTGAAAACTGTGTAATTACTCTCAATCATGTATTCCATTTCATGGATCTCCCAATTGTTACTAAGTACTGTTAAGCACGCAGTGCACACATAAAAGTTTCTTGGGAGTCTTCTTCTTCCATTTTTCCCCCCTTATTGGGTAAGGCATTTGAGAACTGACTTATAATACTGATATTTCTCTATAGTCACAAGAAAGTGTTTGAGGCAGACTCAAGATGGCCACAGATTTTTTGACATTCCTCTCATTGACAGGTGGGGTCTACTTCCCTTACCCATGAATCTGAACTGGCCTTAAGTGACTTTTTTGACCAATAAAAATTAGCAGATGTGAAGCTTTGGGACTTACCGGGCTATCTTATCGCTTATTCCTGGGACTCTTGGAACACTCACTCTTGGACCCTAAGCTGCCAGTAAGAACTCCAACTTCTATGATACAGCAACCATGAGACCACATGGAGAGAGAGAGGTCCAGCTGAGCCCAGCATTCCAGCCATCCATGCCAACGTGCTAGTTATAGGGCTGAAGCTATCTCAGACCCTACAAACCTACCCAGCCACCAGTTGAATACCAGCAAGTAATCCCTGCTGACATCATGTGGACCAAAAGATTCACTCAGCCAAGTCCTGCCTGAGTTCCAGACCCACAGAATTGTGAGATATTAACGAAGTGGTTGGCGTTTCAGCCACTTAAGTTTTAGTGTGGTTTGCGATGAAGCAATAGATAACCAAAAGAGATGTAATATAAAGGTCTCATGTGGAACACCTCTGAGGGTGGGCACAGCTTCTATACAGCTGGCCCCTCCTCTGCCATCATTCCCAGTAGGCACAAGTCCACCATGCCAGGCCGTGGTTGGCAAAGCTATTAAGTCACGCCCTTGCAGAAATGAGATCAGTTATGCTTGCTTAAAGGTGACTAGAGTTTTGTGGATGATGATTTTATGGCTCTATGACTAATTCCCAATCACTCAGTAATAGGTCTAAAGCATGTGCGAATAAGGTAGGCTTTATATCATTTCCCCCAGCCGCTAGCATGGGGGGTAGGGGAGAACAAAAAGCAGCGCTGTCTGGCATTGTGTGGTAGATGATAGCTTCCACCAATCCACATGGTGCTCCCTGACCCACTTCATCTTTAAGAGTCTTTTATAGTCTCTAGCTGCCCTTAGCATTACACATATCCATTATCGCAATGAATTTAAAAGTGGCCCTGCAGAGTTTCTGGTAAGCAGGAGGACAAATCCCAAAATGTCATTCCAACACTAAACACTTCAAGATTCTCCACCAAACTCTTTCAGCCTCCCTCTTCCTTAAAGGCTTTGGGTTGTTTGTTGTTGTTTTTTTCCTCTCCAGCTCTCCTTTCATTTTGTAAAAAGGTTCACTGCTTTATGTGCCATGAGCAGACAAGCTTATCGAATGAACTGTAAATCTAATCAGGTTGTCACAGGGGTTTCATGGGAGCCACGTAAACAATAGCTGGAGTTACGTTAAGCTTCAGTGACTCCAACTGATTCCCAGTTTGGTTCGTTTGTGCAGAACAGTTGGAGATAAAAAGCCAAGTCCATTAATTTCCAGGGAGCAGTTCTAACAGAGGAACGAGCTGTGGATCCCCAGGAGGTTTTCAATCAGAGCTCTAACGACAGGATTTTATTTATAGCATAAGGTGTGTCTCTTTTAGTTACTCAATTTCCTTCCATTTCCTCAATACTCTGTATTTCTAAGAAGATCCTGGCAATTCTTGTTGAAATCGGAATCCTGTGGAGAAATGAGCAGAGAACATCTCCAAGTTCCTCTGGATTCGCATAATAGTGATCCAAGTGTGGTCCTGAATCCGCACCCACGAGTGTTTTTTCGTTTTTTTTTTTAACACAGTCATGCCCAAGGTTACCTTTGAAAATTAACCTAATTATTATAGTTTCAGCAACTAATTCAGTTCTATTTCTCATTTATATACTTTTACAGCAACACATCCATTTTTTTATGTGAATTACACTCTCAAGATTGTAAAGTTTATGTAGTCAGAGTGCTGTAGTCACACCAGTTTCCAGTCTCCTAAATTGCATATGCTCAGTTTCCAGATGGAAAAATGAATATTCACCACAGTTCCACTAAGAATGCCAATTTCCTGTCACTCCCTCACATTGGTGAGTGCAGTTATACTACTGTGCTCATTTAAGACATTTTCTGGTCCTCCAAGCCTTATATTTATTGTATATATTAGCTGAAAGTGCAAGTGGAAATGAATGGGGATGATGATATTTGCCTTATTCTAATGTTTCCGTGAGAAAAACAAAAGCACTTACACGTATGCTTGAAATACGCAGATGTGAAAACACTTCTCACCAATCAAAGTGTTTACCACTAGATTAGGAGAGACTGCCTGTTTCTGGACAGTGAAGATGATATGTATACTTAGCAAGACGACTGTATTTCGTGGGACAGAACCTTGGAGCAGAACTTCTGCAGCTTAGCTCAAGATGACCACTAGTAACACCACATTTCTTTGTCTGTTAGGCTTCTCACAGTTCATAAACTTGGATTCAAGAGTGCTTCTTATGTCTATTTCAGTATGGACTCTCACACTAATATACTCACAGCTTCAAGTCACTGTACCCAGAGGTAACACAGGGGGAAAAGGCAAAGAACAATGTCACTACCAGAGTCAAAGAATTAGTTTTGTAAAATAGTTCAGATTAAATTAAGGAAACTTTAATTGGAATAAATTAGATCTCTAATATTCTGGAAGAAAAAAACAATCATGCAATTGCTCTCAATTTGATCCCAGACACTTGAAAATATTTATAACAGGAAATTCATGAAATAATATATATGAAGATGACAGAAAATTACCAATGCGACACTGTAAATGTGATGCCCACCCATGGGAAGCCATAAGTCAGGTAAGAAGGAAAAAATAAGAGTATAGAAGAAAAAGAAAGTATGGAAATATGTCAGAGAAAGTGGTCAAGTTAGAATTCATCTGTCTGATGATGTCCAAAGGTCACTCTGAGCCCCCTTATTTTGTACAATATTGTATGTAACAGGGCAGTCAACATCTAATGATATCCTGGTTTAGAAGGGACCCAAGCTGAACATGACAAATAGTGGCCAAGAGTTTAGGCATTTCATATGCAGCCTCCCTTTCCCACTCTACAAGACCTCCTTGAGGACTTACACACCAGATGGAGTCCGGCCAAACTGATTCATCAGCTCACTTCAGGAACACACCCAAGAGTGGGCCCCACCAGAGTGGGAATGCCTTGGCCAGAAGGATATCAGTTACTGTGCTGCCCTGCACTGCCCATGCTATGCACAGCTCTGTCCCTGGGCTAAGGTGTAATTTGAAGGAAAATGGGTGACATGGTCCTTATATCTAAGGTACTGTGCTAATGAAGAGAAACTTGAAGGCAGCTTTGTCTCCATATCGGAGCATGAAGGACTAAATCCTAATCCCAAATCCATACTTATTTCATGAGAAACCTCAAGCATACTACTTCTCTGTTATCCCATTTCTATCCTTATGAAGCAGGTTAGGCTGACTATTACATATGACACACAACATAGACATAGCTAAATGAATTGCTGTGTTTAATTAAAGTTGGGCTTTTAAAAAAGGAATGAGAGAGGAATTGGATGGTCCTTTCCACACAAAATTCTTGGTGTGTGGATCACTTTAGAGGTCATAAAATTTTCGTGCTAATAGAGACCATCGAGATCACATAGAACTCAACGTTCTCATGTGTGTAGAGCTGGGGAAACTGAGGCCCATGACGGTTTAGGGGCAGAATCAGGATCAGGTTATGAGTCTCCCTCACCTCATCAAGTATTTTCCCCAGCAGACCAGATCAGCACGGAAGTGGTTTGTTGTTTTTTCTCAACAACCATCCAACACATTAGAATTCACAGGGCTCTGTAGGAGAACACAACCAAGGAAGTTATATTTGCCCAGAAATCCTAAAGCTGTAGAGCAAACATTTGGCGGAGGCTGAGGCAATGCCATGACTGTCTGGGCATCACATTCCATTGAGGCTGGATCCTGTGTGCTTTAATAGGGCACAGTGGTCACCTATCACGGCCACCCAGGCTCCCCACGAGGGCTTGCAATCTCCCTGGTTTCATACTATTGTACTTCTAATCCAGGGGTTTGGATGAGAAGAAATGGAGAGAATGTATCCCTCCTGGTCCTAGGGTTTTTAGTTTTAGTTTGTTTTGTTTTTCTTTAAATTGGGGAACAGTGTGTTTTTCCAGGATCCATCAGCTCCAAGTCAAGTACTTGTTTCAATCTAGTTGAAATGCAGTGGCCCATGTGGGGATCGAACCTGCAATCGTGGTGTTATGAGCACTGTGCTCTAACCACCTGAGCTAACCGGCCACCCCCATGAGCTCCTCTCAAAGTCAATCAATTCAAATCAACTAATTCTGATGGCTTGAATCATACTTGCTCCTGGCATGAGTGTGAAGCCAGTTTCATTTTTCCTTAAGTAAATGAAATTATCTAAGTAAAAACCATGTTTTTAAACAGTTAAAATATGAGTCACTTGCTCACTGCTGAATAAAGAAACTTAGACAATAGAAGTGTATAAAACAGAAAGTGACATTTTCCACCCATCCAATACCACTCCCCTGAGATAATCATTGTTAACATTTTGGTTTACATCCTCCCTTTCATGCATGTAGGAACATGTTTATAAATATTTCACTTTTGAACCTTGACTAATGTTAAGAAGCCCCTTGTTAAAGATCATAGGTCAAACTCCCTCTTAATAATATATTAAGCCCTGCTTTGGGAATCCTGAAAACAAAATAAGTATGGAAGAGGCCAACCTGGCTTGTTGTGACTAGTTTTGACAGGTTACCTCAAACATGCAAATAAGTCCAGTTGGATAATTTACAAATAGGACTCCAGCTCTTACTAGAGTTAATAATAAGAACTATGGAATGGAAATTATTTTCCATTGCTATTCTGCTGAGTTGCAGAAAGGTTTTAAGCATAGGAAAGATCTATTTAATACTAAATGGTATCTTATTTAACTTTAATTAGGAATCTACTTGGCACAATCTCTGTGGTGTTCTATGTTCCCTGGTGATTTTCTTCAGTTACCAGAGTAACTATGGCTGTGGTGATGTTCCCCTGATATTTGGGGAGGTGGTTATAACTTGGTCTGATTTGACGGACTATTCTCTCTCGTCTCTAATGACCATGCCTTAGGCAAGTGCATGCCCACATACCTGAGGGTTGTGCCTGTGCTTGTTGCAGTTGAGGCAACGTCACCTCAGGTGCTATTTATCTGAAGGGCTCCCAAGCTGATGAGCACCTGGCAGCTGCTCAAGAAGAAGGGACACCTGTACTTGGGGAAGAATAGTAGCTCCCCATGGAAAGCATTCACCCCGTGTGGGCCTATAATTAGAAGCAGATAATACCTTGTGAGCTGACTGCTGGCTCTCATGGTCTCAGACATTAGCTTTCACTTAGTCCCTTGTAGCTGAATAGGACCCATGGAGGTGAGGCACAGGGAGTGTGTATTTAGCACAAGTGCTTGATGAGGCTCTGTGCATCGTGGTCTGAGATATCAACCAACTAGTCTTGTTTAGCCAGAAGAACAAAAAGGTACAGCCTAAATGATTGACAGAGCAAACCAAAGGCTGAGCAATTTGTGTGATTACCTCTCACTTTTCCTTTCAACGAGGCATGACTTTGACCTCTACTCTAAACTTCACCACAACTTTCCCTGTGCCCCTGGAGTGCTGTTCACTGCTTCAATTTCTTCATCTACAGAACAGTGCCTATCTCCAAAGGAGGATCAGTTGGTTCATATCCAAGATGGGTGTGAAAATATAGATCAATGGTCACAAAATCTCATTTACAGCAATCAAAAGAGATTGCCCAATTTCTTCTGTGATCCTGGACTTAAAAAAAAAAAATCAATTACTACTTGAAATTGCTAGGGCAATGTTTCTCAAAGTGAGGTTCACAAGTTCTGAAATACATTTTTAATCCATGGTTTTCTTTTGGATTATGAGTTAAGTAATATAACAGGGTTCCGGACCATTGGATGATGACCTTGTAAGCAAACACTGTCTTAAGTTCTGCATCTGCATTATGCATTTCCAAGAGGCCAGTGCTAAATCTTCAATGTTGTTATACAACACTGTACACACATTGTATACAAAGCAATGCACTAAATTGATTGGACAACCAATGTAATTAATCAATAGATAAAAACCCAGCTGTAAAAACTAACCGTAACAGCAGCAAAGCCTCAAATAATGGTCCATCATATTCAAGATCGAAAGAATCAAGTCAACTATTGAAATATAAACAACTAAACACATCTTCCTATTACTAAACCCAACATCAGCAATTGAATTTTATTGATTTTATAATTACAGGTATTTGATAAATATATTTAGGTATTACACTTGTTTAAAAGTCATAAACCTAAGAACTGTATACCTAGTTTTGTGTGTGTGTACAAGATGTGATCAAACAATTCAGTGTATGTTTAAATTTAAAAAAAATTATTATAGTAAAAGACACGTTGCCATTAATCCCCCTCAAAATACTCCCTTTCACTTCAAACACATTTATCCCATCATTCTTGCCACTTTCTGAAGCAGTTCTGGAAGTCCTCTTTCATGAGTGTCTTTAGTTGCGCTGTCATGGCTGCCTCGATGTCCTGAATCAATTCAAAACGTTTTCCTTTCATGGTCATTTTGACTTTGGAAAGAGCTAGAAGTAGCAGAGTGCCAGATCCAGTGAATAAGGATGAGGACACATGGTAATGTTTTTATTTGACAGATATTGCTGACCAGAAGTGATGTGTGACATGGAACATTGTCATGATGGAGGATGAAGTAAAGACACTCACAAAAGAGGACTTCCAGAGCTGCTTCAGAAAGTGGCAAGAACGATGGAATAAGTGTGTTCGAAACAAGGGGGAGTATTTTGAGGGGTTTAATGACCATGTGTCTTTTACTATAATAAATTTTTAAAAAACATTCACCATATTTTCTTTATCACACCTCTTATTTTTAAGTAATGCTACTTTAAAAATAATAAATTGAGTCATTGCTTGGGCTAATAAGAATTTTTTCCCATGAAAAGTAGCCTGTAAATTAATATAATTTGAAAAACACTCAACTAAGGCATTAGCTGGAGTTTGATTTATTAAATAGAAAATTACATTCTAATGTTAGCTATTACCAAGGAATTTTGTCAGTAACCTTCAAGTAGAGATTTGAAGTTGGTGGATCTTCCTAATATTATTCAAAGTTTTCTTTTTCAATGCATGTTTACGTACATAGTCACTTATTCATTCATCAACCATTGAGTACCTACTATTTCCAGGCATTGTGCAGGAATTAAAATAAAAAATATAATAGTATTTTACCCTCAGGGTTTGTAGGATAGTTGATAAACTGAAGAAATACCCAGTAGAAATCTATTTGCCTGAGAGGTGAGGAGTCTCTTTGTGGAGCAAAACCCCAGCTATTCGTGCTCATCTCTAAGCAGGTCTGCCTAGTTGGTGGGGTGGCCCAATATGTTATTTATCCCTATCCTGTTTATCTATTCCTGTGATAGTACCCTGCTGTTTTAATAAAAACAAACTTTATGATACACTTTTAACCCTGAGCAAGTCCTACATCATTATTCTACTTTTTCAGGATTTTCCTAGATATGCTTACATGTTTTGTTTTGTTTTTTTCCAGATGAACATTAGAACATTTTTCTCAAGTTTTCCCTAAAGTCCCATTAGCATTTTTATTATGGAAATGTGTTAAAAATCAGAGCTTAATTTGAGAGACTGACTTATTAATAACATTTGTGTCTTTACTAGTAGAAATATGCTCATAGAACATGTTTCTTCATGAATTCACATCCCCTTTTACATGTCTGAAAAAGGAAATTGGGTTTTTTTACACATAGGTCTAGCACATTTCTACTCCTATGTATTTTATGTTTTGTTTAGTGAATGGGGTCTGTATTTTTAGTGTGTTTTCCAGGTATTGCTTGGATATACGGACAGTATTGATCTATATAATTATTTTGTAACTGATCCCCGTAAATGCTTATTAGTTCTGGTAACTGAATACTTCCAAGTCTTTTCACTTGAATGGCCTGAATGGCAGATGCCTTTATTTTATTTTATATTTTTTTAGCTGAGCCATCCTGCCATCCGTTGGCAGCTCAGCGGCTGCTCAGCTCGGGCTGGGCATCGAACTGCTGTTTCTCAGAGCTCAGCTCGCACTCTTGAGTGAGCTCTTAACCATCGGAGCCACTCGGCCGGCCCTCGACAGACGCCATTTTAACTGATGGGTTTTTTTTTGTTGTTTTTTTTTAAAAGATTTTATTGGGGAATTGGGGGAGAGGAACAGCGTTGGGGAATCTGGGAAGGGGAACAGACAAGTTGCGGTCCCTTTTTGTTCTTCAGTCTAGTTGCAGAGGATGTTGCTTCACTGGCATGTTGGTATTGTCATTGCGCTCTTCCCGGATGAGGCAGATGGGTCGCCGGCCTCTGGATGGTCACTCACCGTGGCTATTGGCAGCTCACACTGGCTGCTGGCCACTCACTGTGGCCTATGGCAGCCCACTGCAGCAGGGGCTGCAGCCTACATCGTCGCCGGGGCTCGCAGCCCAGCTCCAGGTGGAGCTGTTGTTAGCTGTGGAGGGCAGTGTCTCTGGCCCTCATATGTGGGATCCGAACCAGGGCCGCTGGCATCCCAAAACCAATGTGCCACTCAGCCGGCCCTTAACTGATGTTTTTAACACAAAATTTCTTTAAATCTCTTATTTTGCCAATATTTGCATTTGATTCCTAAATATGGTATTTGTTGTAATATAAATAAATGTGGAGATATAATTGTATTATTAATAAAATGTATTCTTTAGGATGATGTGTAATGCATCTTTTCCATTATGTTTATTCCAATCATAGTTAGTTTTTCAATTGCTTCCTTTGGTTTAGACAGCCTTTAATAGGCAGTCTTACAATTTTTAAATAAGGGTTATTTTATCTCCTTTTAAATATGTATCTCTCTTTAACACATATATAGTCATGGGTTGTGGAATATAGTGTGGGGATGGAGTCAATGGAATTGTAATAGATATGTATGATATCGGGGGTGAGGGGGCAAGGGAGGAGGTAGTCACTTTGTAAAGAGTGAAAAAGATACTTATTGCATTGTTTTGTATGTCTGTAACTAATAATAATAATTTTAGCGTGGTGGTTAAGCGCTGGCCTGGGAAGCCAGCTGCCCCGGTTCGGGTCCCACATATGAGGGTCAGTGACACTGCCCTCAAAAAAAAATAAAATAAATAAATAATAATTTTAAAAAAATTGTGGGGGGAAAAATATGTCTCTCTCATAAAATATTTTGTGATAAACCAGCAATGTAACAGGTTTTTAATCTTTATACTATATTTAGTCAGGTGCCTTACACTAATTTTTAATTTAGTGATAATATTGAACACTGTTTCATATTTCCAAACAGTGACAGGGCAGAAGCAAAAATCTGGTTGCTAATTTGCTGTGCTTGTACCATGTCAAAGTCCGGTTTTCTGAGCAGCAGAGTTTTGGCATTTTTGTTCTGCTTGCTCATTGCTTTGGCCCAAGGAAATGAGTTGGATGAGTGCCTTTCTTTTTTATTCAGAGATGCCATAGATTAATTTTAAAGACTTCCTTTCATCTGCATAACAGAATGGGTTCAGATAGCCTTTTAAGCTATTATCTGTACTTTGGAACTTTGTGCTCGAAAGTCAAAGCAAGCATACAAAAGGGGTCTGTTAGAAACACTGAACAATGAGAGTTTGACATTTTTCTCCTTCTGCCTCCAGAAAAGAACCAAAGCAACTATTTTATTGCATTTATGTATTTCATAAAAGAATGTGGGGTTATATTTATATGCCAGCAAGCTTCATGAAAATGACAAAACCGTGCAGCTTGTTTAAGGGGACACTCATTAATACCTCATTCCCATTGAGTTGGTCGAAGGAAAGTGGCAGCAAATTATTCTGTGTGTACTACTATGTACTCAAATTGTGTACTTGTTTAAATGTAAGACAAATAAGGAACAAAGACTAACCTAGGATGAAATTCAGCCTTATTTTGCAGGAGGAGGGCAGTGACGAAGGGGGAGAATAGTAAACAGTGTGCAACACATTCAGAATTTTGGCTGAAACGAGGCTACGCATGCAAATATTTTAATTAGAAATTAAACACAAAAAAATTCTTTCCGCCCTTCCACATAGGTACTTCTCGGTTACATTAGTTTTGTTGTTATTTTTTTTGTTTTTTTCCTGTTTCCTTTCTTGACTTCAGTGATTTTGTGGGAGCCTCCATGTGTGCACATTCTTTGAATATAAATTGCTTTAATTAAGAGCCACAGGAGCCAGAGAGCTCACCCTGGCTCAGGAAATTCAGCCCTCAGTTTAACAAGGTAAAGGCTTTGCACACAGGTTTTTGTGTCCTGGTTGCCCTTCCAAAAGAGCTATGATTTTCCAGGACAAAGTCTTCTTTGAACCCAAGATAGAAACACATTAGAGCTCTTTTTGGAACAAAGAAATATACATAGGAAATAAAGACATTGTTTTATCAAATCCTCACCGTCTACTCTGACGTAAGCTGGCTAGGAAAGAGTCTCCTTCCAAGAGGAAAGTGAATCAAGTCTGTTTTCACCATGCTTAACCCTGATAGACTTGGTTGGTATTCTAAAAAAGTAGAAACAAGCTTTCCCATTTTCTCTTCCTGAGAGTTTTGTCCCAATTTTCTCTCATTGATCCTGCACAGGTTGTGAATCCCCTGGCCTTTGGTGGGTATGAATCACTGACTGGGTAACCAGAGACAGGTCTGAACTCCTCTATTTGGGCTGCTTCTGACACATTGTTAATCATATTTATTTAAGCTGATTCTGCCTCATTCTGTGAGGAGGAGGCGCTTTTGCTGTCTGAACCTGGGCTACTCAGAACACAGAAGGCAACACCCTCATCCTGCAGCCTATCTTTCTATATGTAACTTCCACCATATGAGGCACCAAAGGAGATGGGTTAAAGGGCCACTTGTCTAAGGTATTCTGCCTACACCATGCCTTCTGACACACATGGTGTGCTTGCAATGACCCTCAAACTTGCCACTGCATATAACCAAGAGGCCAACTTCTTCCATTTTCAGAGCTCAGTCACTGCCACAAACAATTTCTCTCTACCTGCAGACCTAACCCCAGGTCCACAGTGACAAGACCCTTGCTGCATCCCATTGCTTCTGGAAATTTTTCTGTTACCTCCTTTTAGTGTTTCTCTAGCATCTTTTTCCTTCTGGATTCTCTCCTTGAAATCCATTTCTTACTCTCCACCTACCAGTGTAGACCTCATGCCAGCCCTCCAACTACCCTCATCTTTGGGCAAATATGCCAGCCCCACTCACTTCCATTACCATTCTGAGGTGTTGAAATCCTAGCTCAGTCAATGGCTTGGGCCCCCTCTGCAAAGTGCCTAATAAAGACACACCCCAGGGCATAAAAGACTGTGAGACACAGAGAATGGCCAGATTGTGCTCACTGTCTTACAGGGCTTGTTCTCATCCTAATATCAAGAGTAACAGAAGTCTAGTCATGCTATTTAACAGTCTGGTACCTGAGGACACTTAAGGAACATCCAAACCAAGTGTTGACAAAAGTCACATAGTTAATTCATATTAAACTGGCCAAGCACTTCAGTAGATAGAAACAAAAGTATATATAATAATCTGCCACTTTAAAACTTTTAATTAAAGAGACATAAGCTTAACATATTTTTCTACACTTAATTTAGCATCTACTATATATGCCAAGCAGTGAACACCAGGCACCAGATAACAGAAACAAATAAAGACATAGTTGGTTACCACAGGGACTTTACAATGTAATAGGGGAAATGAGACAGAAACAAACAGCAATGGTGCTCTAATAGATATGAGCACTAGTAAGAGCAAGGACCTGCAGTAAACCTTAAAAGACTCTGAGTGGAGGAGATGGATCATTCTCCAAAGATTTATCAAAGGCCTACTGTGTACCTGACACTAGGAATAGAGTTAAAAGACAGTCCCTATTTACAAGGAGCTCACCATCTACTAGGAGAGCAAGACAAACAAACAGATGAATATGAAACAATGTGATACAGGGCATACTAGGGATATATATATATATATATATATATATATATATATATATATATATTTTACAATGGAACTCAGAGAAGAGGCTCTAACCTTTGGGAGTCAAAATACATAACTGACCAATCAGAACTGACTCCAGCTAAAACAGTTGGCTCCATAAATGGCTACACCAGTTCATTATGAAAAAACCCTGTCTCTAGCCCATGTCTGGATGGCCAGGTAGCTTCCTGAAGGAAGTGATGCTAGACTCTTGAAGGACAAGTAGAAATAGGCCAGGCAAGGGCATTTCAGACAGCAATAATGGCACATGCACAGGCTTGGTGGAGTGAGAGCACAGTTCATACCCAGGAGAATAGTCATGGCTTCTCCAAACATCCCCAGTAAGCGCCCAGACCACGTGCCCCCAAGGGGCTTATCAGAAGCACACCCTGTGAAACGAGGTGGCTGGCTTGTTGAAACCATCTAGAAGCCATCGGAAGTGATATTTGAAGATAGTCAGGACTGGAAATACAAACACACACACACACACACACACACACACACACACACACACACACACACTAGTAACCAGAAATCCAAGATACGCCCTAGATGAAGACGAGGCCCTGAGCCAAGGATGAAAAGGAAGAGACTGGTAAATAAAGAAAGCTGATAGAAGGTGGGAAACACCTTCAGGGAAACACCTGAGGTTGCCTCAGGAAAGGCCTGAAAAACAAACAAAAACAAACAAACAAACAAACAAACAAACAAACGAAAAGGTAAAGATCAAACCATAAATCTGCTCCAATAATAATCTAATCTGTGAATTAAGTGAAGTTAAATTAGTAAGACTGAATTGTTTCTGCCTGCCCAGACCTGCCCCCATTCTTCCCCCATTTCCTGTCAGGGCCTCAGGCCCTGCGGTTCAGGTGGCCCTGACCCCCTGGCTCCGCCTCCACTGCAGGTGTAGGAATGTGACCCAATCCAGGTAGCCCATCTCATCTGGCCCCAGTTATAGGATCACAGGTGAGCACTAGGCTCAGCCAGGCAGCCTTTGCCAGTGGTTTCCTGGTGGAGTTTCAGGGAAGGAACTTCCTCACTGGGAGTTGAAAGCAGGTTGCATGTGAACTTGGGATGCTGGAAACCAACTTCCCCAGTGGTGAGAGATGAGGTCCTGATTACATCCTTTCAGCCCCTGGAGATGACATTCACCCATGGGCTTCTCTGTTTCTTGAGCTAATTCCCATTTTTTTGCCTGAGCTAATTTCAGTTGGAGTCTGTTGCTTATAACCCAAAAGGTCCTTGAAGAAAGGGAGCCCATGCTTATTGAGTTTCCACCCTGTGATGGCATGGCGGTTACTTTATCTATGTTAACTCACAAGAGATGGTATGCTAACATTATGGAAGTACCAGGGCCTTGTATGTTCTGAGACCATCAAGAAAACAATTCTATAGCTAACTAGTCTAGCAGTACTGATGATTAAAATACTGTTGACTCACATAAAATATAAAACTGCCAAAGAAGTCAGCAATTAAGACAATTAATGTCTTAGTGCAAAAAATCCAGAATGAACAAAATATCCAAATTTAAAATAAAGGTGGGATAAGATCCTGCGCTTGTGTGACCCATCTTCACTTTCCCACCCTAATTGCCGCCAGGCTCCTTAGTGGCTCTGTGCACCTTGTAAGATGTGTCACTTCTTGTCTGTGTTCCTATCCTAAAGAGCAAAACAATCCTGAAATGGGTGGGACTCCCATGTTCATATTTTGGGGACAACCAGGATAGTGTGAAGCCAGAAACTGTACCTAAAAACTGTGCCTCCTCCTTATAGAGGGAGGGAGGAAGGAAGGCAGAGGCACCCTACAGCTAATCTATGATTGGAGGGAGGTGAAAACCTAGAGTGGATGATAAAACCCTATTTTCACTACTGAAATAGGGAGAGGGGTTGGGTAGAGGGTGAGAGGGCCATCTGCCCTATTAGAAGCCCTCACTCACGTTATCAAAAATAACATCAGGCCCTCTCTAACAATCATAGCCTTCTCTAGTTTCCTGATGGAATTAGCCAGATCCCCTAAGGAGTTTTGAAGAACCAGTGAGTAATGAAGTGCACACACCATTTCCCCTATTTCTTCTCTCTTCTCTTTCCTTTAATCTGGCCCCCTTGTCTAGCAGCCTTTGGGGCTAGTGTCCGGTTATAGAACTGTCCTCATCAAGCTCCATGCGAAGCACAGGAAATGAGGCAGAAGTAAAAAGGAGAACTAATGGGCTACCATCTCAAAATTACATCATTGAAGAGAGATTGGGACTTGAGATCTAGGCAATGTCTGCGACTAAACCATCAATTTTTTTTTTTTTATCTATAAATTGAAGATAGTATTTCTTGCCTTGTTATCTCAAGGTGTTCCTAAAGAATAAAGATGACAAACCAAAAAGGGTTTCAGATACAAGAAATTATTCTGTGTATTTAACTCGAGAATTTTTCAAAAGTTATCTTTTGTTTGCTTTTAATTTCACAAAAGGGTTGGCATTAATTGTGACTTGTACTGAATGAGAAAGCATGCCACTGCATTATCTACATTAAAATAATCAAAATAGCTAACATTCATGTGCCACACACCATACTAGGTTTACATATATTATCTCATTTAAAAATGGAGTTTGTTTGTTTTTTTTTAAACAATGGAGTTCAAAGAAAGCTAAAGGGAATTTATATATCTCTTGTTTATTAAGATACTCATTTTTTCATTCATTTGACAAATACTTTATAGATAAAAATGAGCATACAGGGGCCGGCTGAGTGGCGTGGTGGTTGAGCGCTGGCTTGGGATGCCAGCGGCCCTGGTTTGGATCCCACATGTGAGGGCCAGTGACACTGTCCTCAAAAAAAAAAAAAAAAAATGAGCATACAGGCCTTTTATTTCTATGTGTTTAAGGCCTCATATGATTACTCCATGTTATCTTAAGAGACTGGGAGGTCTTGCTTATGAGAGAAAAAAACACAACGATTTAACCAATAATTTGATTATACTGACACCAAAAGTTAACTCAGGCTCTGAACTCAGTCAAATGTATTTCCCCTACTGATACCTAAAATCATGCAATTTTCTATATTTTGACTCTTGGTGGTCTTACTTTTCCTGGAAAATCACCAAAATGTCCTGATGTAGTTCATGCAAAGCAGTTATTCAAATAACATTTTGTTAACACCTTCTATTCATATGTGCTAAGAACTGTGCGACTGGTTGCTGAATCAACAACAATAAATAAGGTACAACTCTCACCCTCAAGGAGATCATCATTAAATGAAGCAGAAGTACACAAATAATTACAATACATCATGATTGGTGGCAACAGAGAGAAATGCGCCAAGTGATGGGCACATGAAGTACACAAACCATGGATTCTGGATCTTTCACATTCTAAGAACAAAAAAAGTATAAAACCCACTTTATAACATTGAAGGATATTGTCAGACTCAAGAGGTGGTTCTGCAACCAAGTGAGAAAAAAGAAAGAAAAAAAATTTGGAAGAGTGGTGTTTGGAAACCTTATCAGGAAGTGTGGATTATCACACTCTTGAGAAAGGTCCCTTTTACCTCAGTGCATAAGTCTTTTGGAGTCAGATGCTGAAATCAATCACTGAGGCATCGGATTTCGGTTTTTGAAGCCAGCTGAGAAAAACTGGCTGGATTCCACCTCTATGGAATGGCCTGGGAGGGGGACAATTCTCTAGATAGGCACCCGCACTATCTGCTCAAAGCTGTTTAGCATGTGCTGTAAGCAGCAGCTGACTGGACTAGGACACCCTCTACCCCCATGACTTTCCCAGATGTTCTGGTAAAAACCGCCCCAGGAAGTCATTGAGTCTGGGGGAAGGAGAAGGGAGAGAATAACAGCACAACAGAAAGTCTCAAATGAGTTAGAAAAATGTACTCTCTATCTCGCTAAGCTAAAGGGAATCCACTTAATATACCATGGCTACAACAAGACGGCTACAATTTCTTCCCGAATAAGCTTTTATTTTGGCCACGTCTCCATGAAATAAAAGAATTGACACCTGTGTGGATTCAAGTTACTTGGAAATAGCCCCCTACCATTCTTGCCAATAATTGCAAACAGTTTTCCACACGTTATTGGAAGGCATTGACCATCGACACCTTATCTAATGAATAATTTGCCAAATTTTAAAAATGTTGCTAGAACAGGTAGATATCCAGCCGTGAGAAATCTGAGGCTCAGACAAATGACCGGAAGTGCACACAGGAAGTCAGTGGTAAAATAAAGTCTAGAAGAGCGCAGCCAAGCTCTGGACTCCAAACCAAGGGCTTTGGTCAGGGGTCTTGTATACATTATGGCTCTTACCCACACAGTAATACCGAAGAAGAGAGAATGATAGTGTTTACATTTGTGAGAGATTTTTACTTATTAACAAGCTTCCAAGTACATTTTTCTTGGCAAGGCTGGCATCTCTTCCTAGCTATCAGCTCAGTTCCTCACTTTATTTCAGATTCTTTGATTCTTAGGGAGAACAGCCCTAAGCTCTACACACGCTCCCTGGCCTCCTCACATTTGCTATGGAAGGTCCACCTGGAAGCGTCCCAGGGCAAGTCCTCCTGAGGGGAGGGGAGAAGATACCACCCAAAGAGCTCTGTGAGCTCGCCCCTCCAGCGCACATGTGTTCCTGGGCCTGGCAGAGACTATCACTGGAATTTAGCAAGAAGCCTGCTGAATAATTACTGCTCATGTGGGGCTGACAGCTGTTAAGGACTAGTAGGGAGTGTCAGGTCTCCACAGGAACAGTATTTCTGAGAAAAGGGCCTGACCTTAATGGAAAAAACAACAATAAACAAACATAAAAAACCCCACAAAACTAGCAGCTATTTCTATTACAAGAGAACAAGCTCTTGAACCTGAAGTGGCAAGAGAGTTCACAAACCCCTTGATCTCCCACTTCTGGCACGTTCCATCTACTCTGGACCAAGACATCTGCACTATAAAATAAGCACTTGATAAACCTTCTCTTCCCCTCCTCCAAAACACATGTTGAGAACATAGTGAACTTAGGAATTCTTCACAATCAAGGTGGAAGTTGGGGAGATGTAGGTCTGAAAAATGAGGCCAACCAGTTATGGCACATGATTGGATATCCATGAATCACCTCCATATTTGGGAATGCCAATAAGTGGATGGACAGTGGCTGGTGCTTTGGAAGAAATGAAAGAGGCATCGGATACCATCCCTACCTTGATGGACCACACAATCAGGAACAGAGCTAGTCCCCTTGGAACAATTAAAGACCAAAGCAAGACTGAGCACTATGCCTAATTCAGAGATGGTACCTGGTGTCACACACACGTTTAGGGAACAGAGAGGTCACTGAAGGCCAGAGTGTGGCCCTCAGTCTCCTTTTCTTCAGGCCCTCTGTAGATACTGTCCTCTCGGGTATCAGTCTCAGCCTTCTTTCTCAGTCCGACTCTTTTAGTTCTGTGGTTCCTGAGAACCCACTTTAGAACCCTCTCAGTTGCTACTGAAGGGTATGCAACTGGAATGAGTAATTCAATGGGTCTCCATCTTGGCAGCACTCTAGACCAACCTGGGAAGCTTTAAAAACTACCTGTGAAGCCGGCTGAGTGGCGCATTGGTTAAGAGCTGGCTTGGGACACCGACGGCCCCAGTTCAGATCCCACATATGAGGGCCAGTGACACTGCCCTCTACGGCTAAGATGGTGAACAACATCTCCATTTGGAGCTGGGCTGCTGTGAGTCCCCGGGATGGCATAGCTGCAGCCCCTGCTGCAATGGGCTGCCATAGGCTACAGAGCAGCCGGCAGGCAGCATAAGCCGCCGTGAGCCCTGAGCCGCTGTGAGCAGCCACCCAGAGGCCAATGACTGATCTGCCTCGCCCGAGAAAAGCGCAGTGATGATGCCAGCATGGGCTGGTGGGGCGGTGTCCTCCACAGCTAGACTGAGGAGCGGAGGGAGCAACTTGTCTGTTCTCCTTCCTCAGTTCCCCGGCGCTGTTCCCCTCCCCCAATGGCCCAATAAAATCTTTAAAAAACAAAACAAAACAAAACTCCCTGTGGAGAAATCAGTCCTCCGTGAGTTGCTTTTCTGACACTTAAGGGCTGCATACTTACAGTTCTGACACTGATCTCTCCATTCAGAAGCCTGCAGTCTTAATGTACAATGATGAGAAACTGTTATCTTATGACCTTCTCATGAAAAGCTCAACTGAAAGCTAAAAAAAATCTACCTATGCCCAAGTCCTACCCTAGACCCATAACATTAGAGTCCTCAAGTGAGGGGCTGCAGCATCAGATTCTAATGGGCAGCCAGGTTGAGAACCACTGGGTTAAGCAACAGAAGGTTATTTACAGACTCACAGGAAGGGCCAAGGGGAGCTGCCATTAGGGACAACCAGAACCAGGACATTGAACACAGTCAGGATCGTCTCTGTCCCCCTGCTCACTTCTCCCATGTATCTGTGCATCCCCTCAGACCAGTTCCTCTGGGACATGGGAATCATTGCTGGCAGCAGCTCTGGCTCACACTTTAGCAACTGGCGATGACAGGGTTTCCTTCTCTCAGTTCCGTATTGAATCCCCTCCACCGTCCAATTTAATAAAGGGCAAACACTCTGATTGGCTGTACAGGTGTCATGTGCCTCCAATATTATCGTTGGTCTGGCCTGGTTCAAGTTCATGTTCCTACCCCTGAGGAGGGTGCTGGGGAGGCTGAAACAAAGCTTTGCTATTCAAAGTGTGGTCCATGGACCAGCAGCACAGCCATCATCTAGGAGCTTGTTAGAAATGGAAGTTCTCAGGCTTCATCTCAGACCTGCTGATTCAGAACCTGCATGCTAACAAGATCCCCTGGTGATTTGGAAGAAATGAGAGACATCAGATACCATCCCTTGAGAAGGACCGCTCTAAGCTCTGGTTTCATTTTCTCAGGTTGGCGGGAGTACAGGTATTCCTTTCTCTTGGTTTCATGTCAAAGCCCCAGGAAAATGATGCCACCACTCCCCCTCAGCTGCTTCTGACAGCAGCAGTACCAGCACCAGCTCTCACCTGGCTGGCAAGTAACCCAGTCAAGCTCCCTGCACTATTTCTTTTTCTCCATCTTCAGAGATGGCTCTGATCAGGCGTGGGACAGGGTCTGTGGTTTTGCAGCAGTAGCTGATACGGAAAAGGATGTGGTGATTTGGGCCAACTAGGGTCTGGCAGCTGGTGCTTATCAGCCGTACCCTGTGATAGTCACAGATGTGTCCATGCTGACCTTCCCTACTGAGGATGTGTGGGAACTCAGAGCTTCCCATGGGAATGGATGATAGGGCAAGGAATCGAGAAGGCTGATGTAGGTGTGATGGAATCCTGCCAATTGCCCAGCATCTCTGCTAGTCAGCGAGGGGGATTTGCCTCTGAAACCTGGAAGCCCAAACATATAATCTAGGCATCGGGTCACTGTGTTTGCTCAGTGACGCTCTGGGTCCTCCCTAGAGGGTAGTATTTCAATGTACTCTCTAAGCACCCAAGCCCACCTTCTGTGTCCAGACAGTCAACCAGTTTTTCCCCTTACCTTTTTCTTCCTATGTCCATTTCCTTTCCCACTCCAAGAGGAAAGGGTAAAAATTAGTGGGCACTCAATAAATATTAGTTGAAGAAATAAATAGATGAATAAATAAACAAATGAAGTTTTCCACATTTTTGGAAGAAAGAGAGTTGAGTTTGGCTTTCATCTACTTTGATGGATAAATACCTTCACTTCTGGGAAACTATGTGGAATGGCCATATAAAATTATCACTTCATTTTTATTTATATCTTTCTTGCATCCCCACCCTCCACAAACAAGGAGTCATCTATATATTTGTATTCCAGAGCCTCAATTTTTTATTCTCCCTAATAAGAGCTCCAGGAAAAGCCTGCCTTTGGTCTCAATGACTTTTTACCAGCAGTGCCCCTAAGGAATGAAGATAATTTCCTCCCAATCCTTGGAGCACTTTCATCCCAAGAAGAGATACATTTCAATCCCCTTTTTCCAGAGCGGAATTAGAAATGAGAGCTGGTCTAGCTCCTTCATTTTGTAGAGGAGGGTCCTGAACATGGAGAGAAGGGACTAGATCTGTCCAGGGCCACACAACTAGTAAGAGGCAGATAATGAGTTTCCTGAGGTCTGATCCAGTTCTTTCTCCAGTCACACCATAGCGTAGCCCATTGACCACTCTGCTACTAGCCCTCAACTTAGGGGCAACATCACTACCACTTTCCTGTGACTAGAAGCAGCCTATGAAAGGACCCCCCTAAGAGCCCGGTCCAGCAGCCCCATCTCTAACAGAGGGCTGGGAGGATGGACCAAGTAGGATTCCAGGGGCCAGTTCCACACCAGCCCCAAAGTTACAGACCTGATTTTCTAAAAGCCCATTTTTCTCTGTTTCCCTTACCCAGCCCAGGCAGCAACGGAGAGGATTTTGCTCAAACTTTCCAAAATAACTTCCCTTTGGGCTGAGACCAAACATGTGTAGTTTCAGGCCAGAGGAATATTGAGAAATTTATGAGCCACTAAAAATAGACAGTTACAACAGAAACTCCCTCCTACTTCTGCCATTTTCCCCGTTGGTTACACAAATAGGAAGGCACACTCCGACCATGAAGGGTGGAAAAAGCAACACATGCTCCAAGCTATGGTACAATTATATGGGAAATAAGTTTAAGAAAGAACAGGCCATTCCAGGAATTGGTGTAACCCAAGTATCATACCTGGAAAGTAGAGGACCCATCGGCACATCCTCTGGCCCTGAACTCTTCCTTCCATAGCTGAAGAAACTCTGAGGCAGGAGTAATGGCTGGACTGACCCCCAACCACAGTGGCAAACTCACCGTAGGCCTCTGCTCATTTGCAGGCTCTCATCTCTTGGGAAACTCACCATTCTGTGAGAGGAGTGAGCAACAATTATTATTTCTGTTTCATAGATGAGAAAACTCAGGGAGTTGAAGTGAATTGCCAGGGTCACAAAACTAGTTTTAATCATGCTGTAGGCTCAAGAGCATTCCAGAACAACTCCAACAGGGCAAACGGTTTCTTTGAAGTATACTTGGGTTTGCCTTCTGCCTAGACTAGGTTTGTACTTGGCTGCTTTAAAGATTCTGTTTCACTTTATTCACTTTATAGAGCCTGGAAAATAACCAAGTTAAGTATGGTCTTTAGTTCCTAATGTACCTGGTTTTTTGCCAGCCACATACCAGGAACCCCTGAAATACACTCCACTGAGGTGAGGGCTGTCACCTAGAGGCTTGAGTTACTCCAGCATCCACGGGTCCTGTATGGCACTACATGGCACTGGGGTGAAATGCTAGAATCCTACCAAGAATGAGGATCCATCCAAGTGCTTCAGAGAAAGCAGTCGTATGTTTGGTTGGTCCTGACACAAATGGCTTTTGCAGCCCTCAGGCTGTGTACATATGTCATAGAACATCTTAAGTTACACAAAGTTAAGAAAAAAAATAACAGAGGTCTGCATAAGAGGAGGCATACTTTTTAGAAAAAAAAATTATTAAATGTATTGGGGTGACAATGGCTAATAAAATTATATAGGTTTCAAGTGTACAATTCTGTAATACATCCTCTATATATTGCATTGTGTGTTCACCACCCAGGGCATATCTTTTCTATCCACTTTGTCCAGAAGGTAAGTGGGACCTGATATAGCACTCCAGATTCTGGTTGTCCTCCAAAGGAAACATTCGAAGCTGTGCACTTCCAAGCATCACCTGCGCACTTCTTGTACTTGAACTCAGTTTATATACTCTGAACAGAACGGTGACCCACCGTCATTAAGATGGCTCTATTCTATTTTTAAAGGCTCCCAAAGGAGGAGAACCAGTTGTCCTTTACTGGCCATTTTAATGTTTTAACAGCACTTTAGAGAAAGTAAAATCATCCTTATTCCTAACCCAAATCTCTCCACATGCTGGGATTTAAATCCATTTCTTCTCGTTTGGTTCCTGGTAAAGATAGGAAACCCTGGAGCCCTACCTGCGTTTATTGCACATGTTATCTCAGGTTTCCCATTTTATTCTTTTTTTTTTTTTACCTTCCTACCCTTCTCTTTTGAGTCCTCTCCAAATTCTCATCTCCTTTTCTTATTATGGAGTCCAGAAGTAGGCACAATACTTGAAATTGGACACTAGTGCCCATAATATGAGATCTATGTATGTAATTATGTAATATAAATAATATTATATACTATAATTTTATGTATATATAATTAAACGTATTTAAAAATATTTTTTTCACTCCTTTCACCCAATTCTCCCCACCCCGACTCCCCTTCTCTAGCAACCACCACTCTGTTCTCTGTATCTATGAGCTTGGTTTTGTTTTCTTTTGTTTTTATTTTAGATTCCACATATAAGAGACCATATGGCATTTGTTTTCTCTGTCTGACTTACTTTGCTTACAGCATAATGCCCTCCGTGTTGTCACAAACAACAGGATTTCATTCTTTTTTATGGTTGAATAACATTTCTCTCTCTCTCTCTCTCTCTCTCTCTCTCTCTCTCTCTCTCTCTCTCTCTCTCTCTCTCTCCCCCCGCCTCTCATGTGTGTCTCTGTGTGTGTACTCGCGTGTGTGTGTATTATAATTTCTTTATCCTTTCATTCATTGATGGACACATCGGTAGTTTCCATATCTGGGCTATTGTAAACAATGCTGCAATGAACATGGAGGTGCAGGTATCTTTTTAAGTTACTGAACTTTGCCATGTATAAAGCTTTTTTTTTTTTTTTTGCCCAAATTTATGAGGGAAAAATAGGGATGCACATTATGAATGCGTAATACTAATTCTGTATCTATATAAATGTTTTTAATTCTTTTTTTTTTATGCTTACGAGTTAAAACTGTAACTCTAGAAATCAATAATGATACCATATGCAAAATAATACCCTGGAATATGATAATCAATTTTATTCCTTGGAATTTTATTCTTTTGATGTGATTGTAAATGGGATTGTTTTCTTAATTTCTGTTTATGATAGTTTGGTATTAGTATATGGAAATGCAACAGATTTTTGTGTATTAATTTTCTATCCTGCAACTTTACTGAATTTATCAGTTCTAAGAGTTTATATAACCTTTAAAAAATATTTTCATTTGTACTAGCTCACTTGAACCTTAAAACCCCCATTCTGTGAGATGAGGGAGTGGCTATTATTATTTCTATTTTGTAGATGCGAAAACTCAGGGTGTCCAAGTGAAACACCAGGGTCACAAATCTAATTAGCTGGACAAGGAGCCAAACCCAAGCCTTATAACTCCCAATTCAGTGTCCTTTTCATGACACCCTCTCACCTTTTGTGGGTAAATCCTGTGCTGCAGAAGGACAGTGTAGACCAGTTCTCTGTCTAGTTAGCCCAGGGGTCAGCAAACTTTTGAGACAGAAGGGTCGTCAGGGGTCAGCAAACTGCAGCTCGCGAGCCACATGCGGCTCTTTGGGTACGTACATGTGGCTCTGAAGTAAAATTGAAAATGAAAATAAAACTATCATAGATTTACCTATAAAATTTTTAAAGGGTATTATACACAGAATGGTGATTATGTAAAAATATATTTATGGCTCTCGAATAATTTTAAATTGTTGTGAGGGACAGGATTGGCTCTTCCAGGGGTCGGCAAACTCTTGAGACAGAATGTACCCAAAGAGCTGCAGTTTGCCTGCCCTTAGTCTAGACCCAGCCGCTCCCTCCATTGTTCCTCTGCATTTTTCACACTTGTGTCATGGCACATTAAATAATTCCTTCCACTGTTTTTTTACTTCTGGAGGGCAAAGATCAGGTTATACTGATCTTGGGATTCTGAATTCTCACATCTTACAGAGTGGGTTGGCCCTTGTGTGCTCAACAGGCATTAAGTAGAATAAATGAATAATGAATAATTTAAGTAGAATGAATGAATGAAAGAATGAATGAATGACAAATCATAGGGAAGCTTAGAGAAGGGTGTTTATGCAATCAGTTTTACTACTATACGGCAGAGTCTTAATAGAATAAAAGATACAATTACACAACTGCTTTAGAGCATTAAATGAAGCTTCCACCTTGATAATTTTCATGAAATGAGCTTCACTTGTCACAGCCTATTATCCAGCATTATAACATTCAAATTATAAGCAGGTATTCCTGTGGTTATTGTTTATTTAAAACGTATATATTACTAATGTTAAACATTATATCAACTGTTTCATGTCACTTCAAATCTAGGCAATTTTTTTCTCATGCTAACGGATCATATTCTCCATGGTATAATGGCTCTTCCTTTCCCCCACACCCCTCAGAGCATTTTCAAACAGTAAATGTCTAAATCTATCACTAAGTACATGGCAAATATTTACTGCTCACATTGATAGTCACATTTTTATTCCTGACTTCCCATAGAAAGCTAAATAGGATGAGCCAGCTTAACATTTATGGAGCTGTGCCATTGCTTTTTGTCCCATAAAAGGTAATAGTACATTAGAAAGCCCAACCTCTGTTTAGAGAGTAACCTAGCTTTTAACGTCTTTATGACTTGAGAGAAGTTATAGTTTAGATAGTTAAAACTAAATATTGGAGCTATGGTTCACATCTAAAAGCACAGTTTTAATCTAAGCACTGTGTATAGCTGGGATATGTATTATGTCTTCAATGACATACTGTAAAAATGGTCTTATTCTCTGCTTGGGGAAAACAAAAACTTGCATTCAGTTGCATAGTCATGCATGGTTAGCAAATTAGGAGCCAGCAATGCATCAATAAGTGTTTTCTTAAAAAAAAAAGAAAAGAAAAGAAAAAAAAAAGTGTTTTCTCCCAACTACTAAAAGTCTGAAAAACCAATATGTAAATTTTCTTCCTATTTTTATTCGCTATGAAAACTAAAAAGAAATAGTTGTGTTTGATGTTATTACTCAAGTACCATTATAGGATTAAAGGGGAAAAAGACAAAGGCTGAGTAATTGTTTATGTAATTATTTATGGCTTCTTATCTACGATCAATTTTTTAAGGTCCTCCAAAGGGAGAAGGGAAGTGGTTGTTTCCTGTACACAAAACTTGCTTTGTCACAATCAACAAGTTGGAGGCCATAATAAGCAGGGTACAAGTCCATGGTTTCTCCACCAGAGAGGACGGCTCCTTAAAGACTTTGACTGAGCTTTTTGATTTTGATGAGCTCAAAGTCCTGGCAGCCATCATGGTGCTCAGCAGTGCACAAGGGGAGGAAATTTCTGGCATTTTCAATTCTCACAATTTGGAGATCCCCTTTGGCTAAGAGAAGTCCAAAGTGAAGAAGAGAAGATGGAATATTCCCCATAAACAAAAAATTTGATTGTAAGCTAAAATATCAGAGCCGGACTGCAATTTGGTACAAAAGACAGCTTAGTGAGCTGGAGGGCGAGCACAGTAATTATTGAGGGTTAGCCACGTGGAAATTGTAGGTAAACCAAAGGCTGGCTTCCTAACGGTGCTACACTTGCTTGCTGTAGGATGCTGGGCACTTAGAAATTCACTCTATCATACCATTGCAAGGTTCTTGTCCAAAAGCTTGACTAAGAAACCAAATGAGAATGAGGAGGCTAGGACATAGCTAGTGGAAGTTCAGCACCTAGGTTAGACAAATCAGGCCTCAGGTTTGATAGGGATCAGGAATCTGGAAAGTTGGTAAGTGTGTGCAGATGGCAAAAAAAGAATTTACAGGTGCGATGACTGGATTCAATGTCCAGCATCTCAGGCTGGGTCATACAGGAAGCATGTCCTGAGAATCTGGTTGGGGCCAAAGCTCAGCAGTGCCAAAAGAACAGGGAGGAACACACAGTATCCTCACTAGGTTTGAAGTTCAAGAGTTTAGGAGGCACTGCCCAGACATAGAGCATCGACTGAAGAATGTGAAACTGACAAAGTGGAATAGGCAGGCACATAGGTTTGACCTTAGCTCATGTCTTCAGTTTCATCTATAACCAAACACTCCAGCCATATTGAACACCTTGAAACTTTTGGCTTCTGGGACTTCCCACATGCTGCTACCTCTGCCTGGAAGGCACGGAATCACCCCCACCCCACCCTACACACAACCAGGAATCATTTTTTATGGAAGGCCTCTCCTGATCCATGCCTTATCCCCAAGACTGGATTAGGTATTCTTTCCCATGTACTTCCATGGCCCCCATCTAAATACCACCAGAATATTGGAATTATATATCTCATAGGATTTCAACCTTATTATTATTTTTTTTTTTTTGGAGGGCAGTGTCACTGGCCCTCACATGTGGGACCGAACCGGGGCCGCTGGCTTCCCAAGCCAGCGCTCAACCACCGCGCCGTTTGGATGGCCCAACCTTACTTTTAATTAACAGAACACTTTCCTCAAAAGAAATTTTACTTAGAACCCAACGCAAAGGAACAAGCAGGAAGTAGAGGCAGGAGAAAGAAGGAGACATAAGGCCCTGCCTGGTGGGCCAGATTGCTTACCCAAGAGATTCCTCGGAGAAATTTCCAAGGAAAGGTTAAAGGGGCTCAAAAAATGCTTTTAAAATCCCAGGCCGAATATATATGATTGATTATACTACATAAAATACAGGCATTCTTCATTTAAAACTGCCCCATGAAATACTTGTTCATATTAACACTAGTAATCACTGAAATTGTTCCAATCTATATGGCATGACACCAACTAATCAGAAATACACCAGCTATTGACCTCCAGCGTAGCTGTCCCAGTGCATACTACATATGTGCAAGCACTGAGCATGTATGTACAAAATATATCCACTGGAAATCCTCTATTAGTGTGTATTTCCCATCCTATGCACCACTAGCTTTCAGCTAACACTCCCCTGAGTTAAACAACCATATTTTGAACTTAATGTGGACTTTCTTCATGCCTATCATTTTACACCCATCATGGTCTACAAAGAGTAGAATGATAGAGTTGAGTCTCCTAAGAAGCAATGGAAGTGACTCATGTAGGATTTAAAATGCACATTTTAGGGCGCCTCATGTCACCTCCCTGCTAGAGTGACTCTGGACACTTACCACTTCAGTCAGAGTCCCCATGTCTGGAAGGCATCCACTGTGTGCCCACCCCACGCACATCCTTGGGCGTCCTTATACCCAGGTCCCTGAAAGGGTTTCAACTAATTGGTTCAAGTTAGTGGAGAAGGAAACTGGGGGTCTGAGGAGTGGAAATAAATTGTTTCACTGTAAATCTTTCATATGATGTGAATTTTATATATCTACATATAAAACCGCTGGCCTTTTTATTTGTCTCCCACACCCATTGAACTGTACATTCCTTGAAGCCAGAAACAGTATCTGATTCATCTCAGTGTCCCCTGCACCAAATATAGCATCTGGTATGTAGTAGGAAGATCAGAATGGATGGATGGATGGATAGATATTGACAGACTAGCAATTTTAGTACCAAAGAGGTGTGACAGCAGGGACCAAAGGCCTAGACAAAGAACCTGGGGAAAGAAGACCTCCATAGAACCAAACAAGTGAGGTTGAACTCTAACTGAAGAGCACCTGGGCAGTAGGTGCAGAAAGGTATGGTGGCAAGACTGACCCCTGCTAAAGGAGGTCTCCCTGCCCAGAGCTAGAGCTGGGTGCAGTGCAGGGCCCAGGCTCCTCCCAGAGGCTTGGAATAAATGCAACTCAATCATGCACAGTAAGATTGCCAGGAATGTCAATAGAGGGACATTCGAAGCCTGATGCTCAGTGCTTGTAAGATACTTATCTGTCTCTGACTTGAGTGGCTTTCTCAGTCCCAGAAAGAAAATGAGCATTTATGAAAGAGACTTAATTGGCCTGGACAGTGCCAATAGTAGCATAAGTTACCATGGTAGCTAATGCACACTTCCTTCTCAATAAATAATACCTCCTTATCTGCTTTCTAAACAGAATGCATGAAAGAAGAAGGAAAGAAAGCAAAGCTACACCTCCTGCAAAAGTTGCCATTTCCTTCTGCTTTTACTCTTCTGGATTCTAGCTCTTGCCTGAGAAGTTGCCCTGTGATTATTTGGATCTCAAAGAGCAAAAACCCCCTTACTTCATCACAGGTGCATGAAGCCAGGAAAGAGGACATTTGATTCTATTTGACTGCTGTAAGGTGCAGGGCACTTTGAGGCCCCAAAAGGAATTGGGAGAATTATTCAGCGCACGCACGATGACATTTGCAGCAATTATGGAAGAAGAAATGAAAACACGAAAAGCTTTTTGAAATGAATCCTCACTTTAAAGTGGAAAGGGTGATCTTATAACGTTTTAGGATGACATGGTGTGTAGATTGTTAAAAAACTTCTTTGGTGGAGACCATCTGAATCAGAACCCAACTGAAGATGAAAAGGCTTGGGGGTAGGAAGGGTTATGAACTTAACTTCTTTGTTTCATTGGTTCAGCTCCAGTCTTTCTCCTTCATAGAAACCAGACACAGAAAAAAACCCTCTGAGGTCATCTTATGGATGCCCTGCAGGGTCAGCGCCAGCCTATTCTCTTTAGGTCTGAGTGAAGTGCTTTATTCAGGCAATTTTGAAAAGATGTAAGTAATGCAGCTCCCACCACTTCCTTTGGCAAATTTTAGTATTCACGGCCTTGAACAAAGCTTTGGTGGTTTTTTTGTTTTTTGTTTTTTGTTTTGTTTTTTTTTATAAAATGGCAAGCAGATAATGGCTTGTCTGTTGCTTTCAGGCAACGACCTGCAGGCTCTTCTGTTGGCAGAAATGCCATACATGTAGCAGGGCCCTCGCTAAGAGCAGCTCCCGAGATGCTTTGGCATCGAGGGTGTTTTCAGGTTATGGAACTGTAGAAAATGTCATTTCCTTCCTTTTCACATTTTGTCTTGTGTTCTGGAAGGAGGGAACAATTAAGTGCTGCTGCCCAGTCTTGGGCTGGGGAAAACCCCCTGAAGCCCCTGCTAGTGGACAGGAACAGACAGGCAACCCAAAGACTGATGAGTGATCCAGCACGAAAGCTTCTGCCCACAGGATTGGTGGTCTAACCTGGGCCAGTCAGAATTTGTCTTTTGTAGAATACTGAACATAAGATACAAGAACACCGGCAGTGAGAGTTCACACGTGAACCAAAGTTAGGAGTAAACAGAAGTCATAAGTATTCCTGAGATTTGGGCCAGCAGAAATCCCCAACATAGAAAAATATATACAGGATGGAACATGAGGCAGGTGGCAGGTAGAGGCTGGGAAAATCCAAAGGAAGTCACGACGAGCTCTACCACTGTAATGGTGGAGATTCAAAATGTCACCCTGATGGGCTGGCTGAGTGGCACGGTGGTTAAGCTCTGGCTTGGGAAGCCAGTGGCCCTGGTTTGGTCCCACATATGAGGGCCAGTGACACTGCCCTCAAAAAAAAAAAAAAAATGTCACCCTGAGGGAGCAACAAACTAAGCCCTAGGGAGATTTTAGTTCTTTCCAATTCCTGAATTCCATTTCCTCTTTCATTTCCTTTGTCCTCTAGGCTGGGATCCCCATATTTTGCATTACTGTGTCTGTCCTTACAATATTCCCCATTACCCGAGGCAGCGTGAGAAAATTTCCAGTTCCTCAGAGCCTGACAAACCAAAACCTACTCCAGCCCCAAGTACACCTTGGACATCACACAAATGGGCTTGGGCCAACTAGAGAAGCAACGAGGGTGGAAAAAGGAGTTCTGGTGGAAAATCTACAGAACATGAAGAAGGCCAAGTCCTAAACACTCATGCATGAGCCTTCTTTTTGGTCTTCGTCCTCTATTGGTGCAATAGAAAACTTGCCAGATGCTTGATATGTGGCAAAACCAAGAAGAGACTCTTTCCCACATGGGACACATCTTGGTCCTCGAGACGGACTCTGGTACGTGGCCTGCCACATCACTCTGACTGAAAGCTCACTGGGACAGGCAGATGGAGTAGGGGCAGAATCATAGTTCATGTCACCTCTTCCCCATAGGCAGCAAGGCTGGAAAGCCACAGACCCAAGAGCCAGCATTACACAATTCCTGGGTGAATGAGACCCCCGGACATGTACAAGTCATCCAGCCCTGCCTGATAGCCCTTTAGAAGGCCTAGTGGCAGGAAAGCCTGTTCCCTCAGCATCTGCAAATGCTGAGCCTGCCTCTTCCCGGTGCCTTACCTCCAACCTGTGCCATCTCACCACGATTCCAAGAGATAGCCCTAACGTGATCATTTTTCAAACACCAAAGTCTATCTGCTCAGCCCCTTTTTGCTGTGACACAAAGGGAACCCAGATCAACAGCATGAGCTGACCACAACCATTAGCCACTCACAAATGGCAACTCTTTCTCCTCTGAGTAAGAAGCATGTGATGCAGGGCCTCCTAAGGGAGGGACCTGGGGCAGCTGAACTCCAGAATTCAGTTTGCTCTTTGATCAAAAGAAGCAGGAGGAGCTAAAGAGGGAAGATCAGTACAGAGCAAGCACATTGATCATTCAATTTCTTTACAGCAATTCATTACCAAAAGAAATTGTAAAGAGAAAGAAATAGGGTAACTTCAAAAGCAAAAATGCAACTTATTAGTGTGTTTAATTATATGTAGTCATAAAGTGGGGAAAGGTGATCGGATTGGTTTGTGGAGTTGTTGTGTTTTTTTGTTTGTTTAAGTTTCAAATCTCGTGCTTGTAAAGTGCATTCTTTTATGAGAAAGTGGCTGGCAAAGGTGACTACTTCTGGGGAAATGTTTTAGACTTTTTTTTTTTTTCTTTTCCTAATTGAGACTTTTAGAATAAGCAATTCCAGAAGTTTTTTGGAATTTGGAGCCAAAAAAGTAGGTGGGGCCAAAAGTAGCTCCCCGCCCCCTCTCCCTATAGCATTGTTCTTTTATCCAAACGCTGAATTCCTTAAATCTCTATGCACAGTTTTTGTTCCCAAAATGTAGTTATGAGTTCAAGATGGCCCACTGTTCAGACCCCACATGCTGATGCTTTCTCTTGGCTGTGGATTACATGGAAGTCCTGGGTCCTGGCAGGCAAATCCTCCCCGGCCACAGTGCAAGCCAGCTAGGGGCGCCTGTCTAGAAAGCCACTGACAGGCCGGACCTATCCAAGGAAAGAACTGGGATGGATATGGGCACACTCAGGCCTGCTTCCTTAATTAAGAAACCCACCCCTTGAGAGTTTGTATTTAACTGACACACCCTGCTTCTACCTTCAGAGTCAGGGTGGGTCCATCAAAAAACGATGGAAATGTCTACAAGTTGCAGGAAGGTCCTCAGCTCTGAAAGCAGGACTGGAGAAAGGGTATTGTAGTCTGAGAGAATAAGTAAAAGGAACCACACTGATGGGGAGAAAGGGAATTCTTGCCTTCATTCAAACTTTAAAAATACTTTCACTTGCTGGACTGGAGCTGGAAACTAGGCAGCCCGTTGAGCATGCATGCTGTCATTTTAGTGAAGAAGACCCCTCCCCAGAGCTGAACTTGTTTGCAGTTGGGCTTTGCAATGCATGGCTTTCCGTCCTGATGGCTCCATTCCTGTGCTTTTGACTCGCTGAAATTCTTTTGCAAAACAGTGCCTCAAATCCCTGGCTTTCGGGTCTATCAGGATTCTATATGAGGATTTAGAACAAGGCTCAGCATTCACCAGAATCCCCAGGCCTTCTTTTCTCTCCTTCAATTGCTATGTTAATGAATCAGTTGGGCATGCTGTGGCCTACAAGCTTCTGTGCAGCTAGAAAGCCCTGCATCTGAACTCACTCTGTCACACTTGGAAAGGAAGAGAAGCCTTGTCCAAGCAGAGGGGGCCAGGCCGTTTAGGAAGCCTTCCAGGACGCAGATCATTGTGCCGAGATGTAAAAGATCACAGCTCTCCTGGTTATTACCAGTGACAAATGATGGGGTGGGTGGTTCTGCACCACAAGAATTGCTGAAATTGAGGAAGTCTCCTGGAATGAACAGCAAATGAGGAGGAAGCGAGAGGCCTGTGACAGAGTGACCTTAGTGGCAGAAAAGCAATGTGTCACATTGCTGTCATAATTTGCTGCAAATATTTCTCTGTCTGCAATTTGCCTTTAAATAGAAATTGCAGACAATGCAGGCTCAGGGGCATCACACCCAATACAAAATCCTGCCAGTGGGGAACCTGCAGGGAAGGGTTTCACGGGTTTGGGGGACTGTGCATGGAAAAGCCCAGTTGTTTGAGTTTCATCTGCTATTTTTGAGAGGACAGAGGATTTGTGAAAGTCATAGCCAGAAATGAGCAACCTGTATGCCATAGGCTCTTAACCAACTCAAGGTTCTCAACTTGGCACTGTACCTGAATTCTCCTAAGCAGCTCAGACCCTGAGACCATCTCTCAGGGGTCTCACCTGTGAGGATTTCGTGGGTATCTCAGGCCTCAGGGGAGGAATAGCACTATCCACTAGTGTGGACAAAGGCACCATGTCAGCCACACACATCTCCTAGTTCTGTCTCCACTACTTCAGAAACAATGCTGAAAAGTGTGAGAGAGGACTGGGTTAGGTTACCTCTTCAACAAAGGTCAGGAAATGCTCAAGGCTGTAAGAAACTGGGCAAACATTTCAGAAGTAGGGTTTCCAGGGATTTGAAGATGGTGCCATCGCAGGCGGCTGGCCATAGGACACACTTTATCTAGGAGCGGGCAGAAAAGGGAGTCATTAGGCTCCCCAGCTGGTGAAAGAAACAGTTTGGCACTCACCCAGGAAGCCCTGGTTTTGGGCCCAATGCCGTCAACCTGCAGTTCTGTCTGTCCCTTCCCAGCATCTGTCAGTCGTGAACTTGCCTCCTCATGGAAAATATCTATGCCTGCAATTTCTCAGGGAGAATTTTCTCTCAGGCAGTTTGAGCTGAGGAAAAGGCTTGACTTGGTCCTCAAAGCTGAAATATCATATTCTTCTTGCTTCTACTTCCCATCCCCCTAGTCAAATAGGGTGACTCTAATGGTTATCAGGCAGCTTGTGAGGACAAGGCATTCCACTCTCTAGGGCTTGAAGTGAATCAACAAGGAAACAGAATCTACTTGTTAAGCAAACACTCTCTTTATGGGGATTGGGCCCAAACAAGTTCTTTTACATGGAGCACACTCACAGAAATTAAAATATAGATTATTAAAAACTTATTGCCAGGGATCAGTGGCTCAAAATAAATATAGAGGTGAAAGATGATAGAACATAGGTCATAATTCGAAAGTACAGTACAGTGTCCTGAAAGCAGACATCCATAAAAATATCTTTTAAAATGTTGGGCCGGCCGAGTGGCACGGAAGTAAAGCGCTGGCTTGGGAAGCCAGCGGCCCCGGTTCGGGTCCCACATATGAGGGCCAGTGACACTGCCCTCAAAAAAAAATAAACTAAATAAAATAAAATAAAATGCAAGATAAGGTCAGAAACAAGCTCTGCTATCAGGGCTTACAAGTGTAGGTGTGTGTGCATTTGTACGTGTGCATATATATAAAGAGAGAGAGGTGGAGGCCGGACAGATCTCTTAGCCCATTCTCTCTTCCACACCCTAATTCTAAGAAGCAAAGAAATGGCCCTCAAAGTGAAATTTTTAGATAGAGGGGACTTCTGGGACATTAGAGACAAGGACATCAGTGCAGCTAATGGCAACTCTTTATTTTCACATGATACCATGTGATTTGTCTTTACACAGGACCTTGCTTCCCAGCCCCTTCCTCTCCTTTCCCTTCATTCACTCCCTTTCTCTGGCCTTCATGTCACTGCCCAGAGCAGTGCAGATCTCTGTGAAGACATAGAATGGGCTATCTTGAGGAATTATCTGCAAAGAATCCCGTCTACCTGGTTTGTTTAATCGGGCAGCAGTTAGATGAAATATTTTGTGGTCCACAGGCAGGAGAGAACAGCATTGAGCCTGGATGCAAAGATATGTTGGCACAGGCAGCTGTTCCAACCATAGACTTCTCAGGCCAAGTAGCAAAGACGAGTGACCGATGTCAGCTGTCACCAACACAGAAATCCATGTTGAACTGGAGCCGGGACTTCAGAGAGGTGGCTGAAGATGGGATCTGAGGGAGCAGGATGTCACACTTGGGAGCGCCTCACTGGAATTCCGCTTCACTGGCTGTGGATCCCTCATCCTTTCCGGAGCTGAGCACTTTCCTCTTCTAGGAACAGACAACTTTCTCACAGCAGAGCCTCTGACTGTCTCCAATGCTGCATTTTAGCCATCAGATGTAGACGACCTTCAGTGTATCTGAGTTAGAATGCTTTGCTGCTCCAAAGACATTTGCAGCTTCAGAGCCTCCCACGTTCTTCCAGAAAATCCATAGGATGATATGGAAACAAACAAAAAAAGGGAAAATCCTGGGGCTTAGGGTAGGGAAGACTGAGATGAGGGAATTCATCTTTTTTTTCTTTTTTTTTTTTTTTTGAGGACAGTGTCACTGGCCCTCATATGTGGGGTCCGCTGGCATCCCAAGCCAGCTCTTAACCACCACACCACTCGGCCGGCCCAGGAATTCATCTTTCTATCCACTCCCTTTCTTAGTGCCATTACCAAGAATATGCTAAAGTTGATACATATTTTTCAGGCATTTGGCTCAAGTGTCAAGCCTTTTTAAGTTGGACTAGGAGAGTTACTCCTTTCAGAATCTCTACCTTGAAAACTTTTTATTTTTATGCCATGGATGGATTTCATTCAAAGTCATTTGCTTATTACACAGAGAGATTCAAGCTCAAAGATATTTAATTATGCCTAACCTTTATCCCATTAAGTAGATTAAAAGTCTAAAGCATTGGCTGGCCTCCTGTATGGCTGGTTTGTTAGATATATATGTTCAGTTGCAGCTTGCAAAGAGCAAGAAATTGCATCAGCCTTAAAACAGTATTTATTCAGGAATTGATTCTATTTTGAGATTACACTTGGCTTAATTGACAAAGCAAGGAAATAATATGACAGCGAAGCCACTGAATTCATAAATACATTTCTGTTAGCAAGAAAGGCCAAAAGAGTCATCCAATGTAAATTTATCCTTGGCTACTGAGTGATTACTCTCTTAAGGACTGGGGAAATTGGCAAGACTTCTGATTCTGTGCCAGCAGTGTTCTTAAACGCGGTCTTATAATAGGGGAAAAAAATAATACAACTAAAAAAGAAGATTCGGCTTTCTTATTTGGGTGAGGCTGCTTACAATGTGAAACCCCTTAAAGGGATTCCCAGAGAAATCTAAGCGCTAAGGTGTCTAGTAATGTTCATCTACTTGCCCCAGTAAGCAGGCAGATAAATATCTGATTATGGATGATGCATATACCACAATATTTTGATGCATAACAAGGTTTTCCTTGATATGCTGTGCTGAGACATATAGTAAAGGTAGCGATACCTGTGTTAAAAAGCATATGGAAGAAGTCTGTCTATATTGGGGGAGGGTGTGTGGGTATGTGTGTGTGCGCAGCGGTATGGTGGTAAATGTTTAACACCAATTCTGTCAAATAAAAGCCCTGGTTTGTAGGTTTGTAGCGTTTGTAAGATCCCATGATGTCAACACTCCCACCCTGGCTGATTTCAAGCTACCAACACGACTTCCCTGAACACAGGAAAAGATGCACAATAGCACACTATATAGTATTTCCAGCATACAGACATAATAGGTATAAAGAATTAGGAAGACAACTTTTGAGTATTATCTTTGCTTTTGAAATAATTTACTTAATTATTAAGTTTATATAAATTTTAATAATGGCTATGTTTAGACTTTGGCTTACAAAGTTCTTGAAAATTTAACAATTAGCTGTCAGGAGCTGGCTCTAGCACAGTGTGTGTGTGTGTGTGCGCGCGTGCGCACACCAGCACGCTCACGTGTACTCTCATGAACTATAATTGAGGTCCAGGCAAAGTATAAACCTATCTATGAGCCAGGGAGTTTCCAATACTAGAACGCTTTCCTTTGAGTTTGAAAAGAATTCCAGAGTAAAGCAAAATGTAGATAGAACAGAAATTGGCCACAATCAGGAATTCAAAGTCACCCCAAAAGCCAGAGTATAAAGTCAACTCCCAAAGAGTTTGGGTGACATTAATATCAGGCTGCAAATGAAAAGATGTTTCCACCATGGCTGACCCCACCCACAGCACAAGTCTTTAGTATAATCCTTTCAGCTAATTACTCAGAGAACACTATGTTTTTCTTTACAGTATCTGAATTTATTTATATATAAATATTTCTGTAGCCTGAAAATATCTTTGATTGTGGATCAAAGAGCATAAAATAAGTTGCTGCTATAATTCTCATCGACCAATCCTTTCATGTAGTGGACTGTGACATATATTTTTCTTTAGATCTAAAACGATCATTCAAATCCTTCTTTCTGTAACTGACCAAGTTCTCCTAACCACAGAAGTGGGTTTATGAACCAGTTCTGCCAAATTAGAGCATTGATCCCTCTGGAAACAATATGTAAACAATAATTGGTTCATGGCATCTGTGTTTGACTCCCTAGATGGAGCTAGGACTAGGTCAACCCCTGGACTTCTCAGTTCACAGTTATATAAGCTAATTAACTTCTTTCACCACCATCACCATTACTACTGCTGCTGCTGCTACTACTACTCTTCCTCCCCCTCCCCCTTCTTAATTATGCTGGTTGGTTTCTGTCACTTGCAACCAGGAGTCCCAACTAATAGAGATTGGAATCAGCCAAAAAAAATCCCTCTAGTTAAAATCACTGGGAAAGAAGGGAGGGAGGGAGGAAGGAAGGGAGGGAGGAAGAATCAAATTTAAGTGATAAATTCATATGTGAGAGGTAGTTGGGAGGTTTGCCTAACAGATTCTTGGTGATATGGGGATAAATACTTATGAATCATTACCATAAGAATCATTACAAATATTCTTCTGAAACACTCAATACTTTCCAGATATTTTTTCATAAACCTTTTCTTAACACCAATTTTGCATATAAGGCATCAGGTGCAGTGGAAGGAGAACTGATTTGCTCATAGTATTACTATGAGGATATTGGACAAGAGTGTTCCATCTAAATATCTCTGCCCTCCTCACCTTTCCTGTTATTTGCCGTGGCCCTGAGTTGAACCCTGGGCTGTGACCATACTCTTCTGTATGTGCTTCTTGCTTCTAACCTCTTCTTTACTCACCTAACTTTTATATTACTAAGAATGATCTTTCTCAATGGAAACCTGATTGTGCAAATTAAAGCCTAAATGCCTTGACATATCCCAGGACACCCTTGAATCTGACATCACTGCCCACCGTGCCCACTTTTCACCCTGGCATTCCAGCCAAATTTTCTGTTGTTTCCCAAACACATTGGGCTTTTTCTCATTGTTGTGTTCCTATTCATGATGTTTCTTCTTTCTGGAATAACTTTTCCTTTTTCTCTTCAGAAAAAAGTCCTAGACTGCCTTAAATACTCCATTTAAATGTCACCATGAAGGCTTTCTGAAATTCTCGATGGAAATAACTCCCTTTCTGCACATTAATAAGACTTCAGTTCATACTTTTATTATTGCAATGATCACAACATAGAAGAAAATTTTATACATGTGTTTCTCCACTAGGCTGTGAGCTCCCTCAGGAAAGGGACAATTTCCTGTATTACCATTACCTAACACATTATTTGGTACAGTTTGGACGTTTGGCATATTATTTGAATGAATAATTGCATGAATGATCAAATTAATGGTAGCAGATATTCTTTAAGCACTTATTATGCACTAAGTACTTTATTGGATTATTTTACTTAATTCTCTCAGAATCCCATGAGGTAGATACTATTACTGCAACTTACCCAGGAGGAAAATAAAGCTTAGAAAGTTGAGTCACTCAAAAGTCACACAGGAAACAGTGGAAGAGGCAGGATTTGACCCAGGACATCTGACTCCAGCTCTTACTCTTACACTCTACTGCTTCCCTAGATTGAAAATCTCAGGTATTTGGCTATTCCTTTTTCACCATCTGGGAATGGAGATCTGCACAGTCAGCTCACGTTCTGGAAGCCATTGAATATGCCAGGAAAATTCATTCCACAATCCCAGTTTCACTTGAGCTTGAGCTTGAAAGGAAGATCTGCCTCACCTCATCTCAGAGACATTTGGGTACAGGGCAGAGAAGGATTAGTCACCCCCCAGGGCAGAGCCCTTTGGGAGAGCTCTTTTCTGTCCTCCCAGGGTGAGGCTTGAGCTAGTCCTAATTAGAGCATTTCCCGGCTGAGTAAATATTAACCTTAAATTTAGCTATGCTTTTAGTTAGCAAGTCACAGCTTGAGGCTTCGCCTTCCATGTTTCCTCCCAAGTTCTTCGTGGAGACGGGAAGTCAAAAGGGGAGAACACAGTCAAAGGAACAGAGATACCCCGACAGTGCTGCTGACAAGGCAGAGATTGAGTCAGCCTGTTCTGCACATCTGCTACTAAACCCCATATACTCCTGACCCTTTCTAACTGCTTAACTACTAATCTTTGGCATTGTTCCTGCCATTGGGCATTAATTAGGCTTTGTTTTAATAAATAGTTCTGAGAGTCACCTACCAGGAAGGCTACCTTAAGCAAAGCAAGGGCTTCTCCACTTTCTAAGAGGCCAGATACATGGCAGTCACAAATGAAGGACTATACTTTTATGGGGCAGAAGGAATGTCACTAGACTTAATCCTGGTTTTCTCATTTTAACTGGAACACTGGCTACAGGACCAAAATGAAGAGTGGTTGACTTGGAAACCAACTTAGCCCAACCCTTTGAGCTCAGGGAAATGTGGCAGGCTTTTCAATGACCTGTACCTACTGAGAACTGGGCACTAAAGGCAAGACGTGCTGACGCAGGCACTTGATTAGAGATGCTGTTACTGTGGGGGCTATTGTGTAAACTGATTTGGATCTTTTAGGAAGCTATGAGTTCTAAAATAAGAAAGTAGAGAGTAGGGGACTGAATCCAAGGTTACACTCTCAGGCATCGCTGGTCAAGGATGTTGTTGGCAGACAGCGGGCCTTCTAAGCAGCGCTGATCACATTTCTGAATGCCGTACTCTGATTTTACCCTACTGAGCTACTACCTTCTCTCCTTGGCTGGGACCATCAGTGAAGGCACTTGTCCACTCTCAGCCAAGGAGAGATCTCTGACACAAGCGAGAGTATTCAGATGCCTTCTCTCAGGAATCTGAATTTTGAACAAAATGATAAATGACGGTTAGTGCCGATTCCTCCGAGTAAGGCCATCCATCAGTTCTGCTGCTTAGAACACAGCTTCTGCTCATACCCACACTTTACAGTTCCTGCTCATCCTAACTCTTCTTCTTCAACTTCCCTCTTAATTCTGTTAGTTATTCCACAGCCATTAGTACATGTCTTTTTGGTGTGTTAGTTAGAATTTGTTGCTCTTGCTTGACACCTAAGAATCTTAATTGATATACAATGAAAATTTATATACATTTATACTCTATTTATTTATATGTTGTGTTTATAAGGTATGTGTTGAAACATCCTCCTCCCGCACATTCTCGCTTTGCCTTCCCAGCCCCACAAATATTTTCCACTTCTGTCTGTTTCCGTGTCTGAAGTCCACCCACTGGACGTAGTTTGGAGAAAATTTTTTTAAATGCAGAGACATAGAGGATAAACAAGGATAGGAGTGATCAGTCAAACACAAGCTGGTGCCAAACAATTCAGATTGCTTTCCAGCTGCCAGGAAGGAATGAGAGTTTTGTCTGGGCCCAAAAGAGAGAACTAATTGAGATGCTTGGGGCCCATGGGAAGCTAAGCAAGCCTGGGGTGTATCCTGAGAAAGCAGCTTGACAGTACTGCTGCCAATGAGGGGGTCCCAGAATGTGAAAGACATGAATAAAGAAAGGTCTGCAGCAAATGCCTTCTTTCTCCTTCTTCCTTTTCTTGATCTCTGGATCCCATCTGCCAGAAATCACGTTGGTGCTATCAGGATAAGAGGATGGCTTCATTATCAGCTACACTGGGACTCTAATGGTCTCTTTAATACTGTTTTTATGGCAGCATGTTTCTCTAGTATCCAGGAACTGACACATTTTCTGGACCCACCGCTTTCTAAATGTGCCACTCTCCTGTACCTCCTCTGTTGTTTTTGGGTATCACTAGTCTACTTGGGGGGCTTGATATTATAACTGTCACTTGTTGTCTTCTTAAATATTCGTATGAACCATTTACATATCGGTATTCCCAGTATGCATGGATTACCCATGTCCTGGTCAAGCATGATTTTGAATCAAGTTGGGTAAATCCCAAATCATTCTAGCTAGTAGATATTTTAATGTACAGAAATACACTCCAATTACTACACAATGATGCCCAACAGATAACAGAAGCTATAAGATCTGCTGTCATAGATAAGAAAAAAACAATACATAAAAATTTAGCCACAGAGATTTCTGGGCACTTTTGCTTTCTAATTAACATAGAGTTATGTTTATAAAACATGTAGCTCTGTACATGAGCCTGTAGCTCTGGCTCTTATTTAGCCCTGGAACATTGATAACAGTCATAGGTCAATTTATGAGCTTTTCAAAGAAATTATTTCCCAGACCCGCCAATTCAGATTCTTCTGCTATAGCCCTTACTCATCAGTCATCCATATGAAGATTAAAAAAAAAAAAAAAAAAAAAAGGAGTCAGATCAGAACCAGATTTGTTCTGAATTGCTTTACAGGGTGATCTGCTCAGCAGAGCTCTAGGCAACATTACCTGCGGGTAAGGAGGACAGAAATTCCATTCCCCACTGAATCACTCACTGCAATGTCTTGGGTAACTTACTCAACCACCTAGGGCTTTGCTCACTTGAGGGATAGGGTGAGGATGAGGAAATAAGCATGCCAAATGCATAACATAATATGGAATAATGAAGAGGAGATCAGTGACAATATCTTCAAAGGATTATAAGAAGCCAGACAACGGCTTTTGGGCAAGAATGTTCACAATCTGAAACATAAATATGCTTCACTGTGTATATTCTTCCTTTTTACAAAATCTTCTCTACGCAGAGACAATTGAGACTTTCATTACTCAAAAGACAGATGGTTGAGATTTTAACCACATTTCATCAGTTCAAAAACACCTATTTCTACATTTTACCATTTCTGAAATCTGGATGTGTCTTATAGTTCTTAGTTTCACATCACCGAAATGGGAATATATCTTACAATTCATGGCATCTTAAATTTACATAACACACAGCATTTCTTTTTTCACTTACATAAATAGGTCTACACAAAATTACCTCCCTTGAAAAGCTAAAAATAAATGAATGGGACTATGAGGTAGGACAATTAAGTTCATGAACTCATCCTAGAAAAAGTGCTCCATACCTCATTGCTGAATATCTCTATGGTCACCTTCAAAGTACTCCCTTTGGGAAGCTGTGCACTGATGGTAGCACCCTTCAAAGCAATTTTAGAACTCATTTTCTGGAATGGCCATCAGAGTTTACCCTTGATCGTATTACCCTTGATGTCCTGAATGTCATCAAAATGTCTTCCTTTCAGTATTTCCTTTACCTTTGGGTAAAGAAAGAAGTCATTGGGGGTCAGATCAGGTGGGTAGGGAGGGTGTTCCAATACAGTGATTTGTTTACTGGCTAAAAACTCCCTCACAGGCAGTGCTGTGTGAACTGGTGCATTGTTGTGATGTAAGAGCCATGAATTGTTGGCAAAAAGTTCAGGTCGTTTTGTCTAACTTTTTCATGCAGCTTTTTAAGCACTTTCAAATAGTAAACTTGATTAACTATTTGTCCAGTTGGTACATATTCATAATGAATAACCCCTCTGATATCAAAAAGGGTTAGCAACTTCTTTGTAACAAGTTTGCAAACTTAACTGTCTGACCTCATATATCATAAAAATCTTCTGTATAGCAAAAGAAACCATCAACAAAACAAAAGAGACAACCAACCGAATGGGAGAAGATATTTGCAAACAATGCCTCCAATAAGGCGCTAATAACCAAAATATATAAGGAACTCATACAACTCAACAACAAAAAGACAATCCAACTAAAAAATGGGCAGAGGACATAACAGAAGACATACAAGAAGACATACAAATGGCCAACAACTATATGAAAAAAGTGTCCAACTTCACTAGCTATTAGGGAAATGCAAATCAAAACCACAATGAGATATCACCTCACACCTGTTAGAAAGGCTATAATCAACAAGACACATAATAACAAGTGTTGGAGAGGCTGTGGAGAAAAAGGAACCCTCATACACTGCTGGTGGGAATGCAAATTGGTGCAGCTGCTATGGAAGGCAGTGTGGCAGTTCCTCAAAAAATTAAGAATAGAATTACCATATGACCCAACAATCCCTTTCCTGGGTATATACCCAAAATATCTGAAAACATTGATCTGTAAAGATATATGTACCACAATGTTCATTGCAGCTTTATTTATGAAGGCCAAGACATGGAAACAACCAAAGTGTCCTTCAATAAATGATTGAATAAAGAAGATGTGATATATACATACAATGGAATACTACTCTGCCATAAGAAAAGATGAAATAGTGCCATTTGAGACAACATGGACGGATCTTGAGATTATTATGTTAAGCGAAATAAATCAGACAGAAAAAGTCGAGAACCATATAATTTCACTCGTATATGGAATATAAAACTCAAAGGAACAAGACAAACAAAGAAACAAAACTCAGACACAGACAACAGTTTAGTGGTTACAGAAGATGAAGGATGGGGGGACAACATTATCTTTGCAATTAAAAAAAAACATGAAACTAAAGGCTCTAGGGATTGATTGATAGCATCGTGGAACAGTGAAAAGCAGGGGTTCCAGAGTTAGAAGGCAAGCCTCAAATCCTCCTCCAACCACTTACCAACTGTGTGGTTTTAGACAAATTTCTAATCCTACTCTGTCTCAGTTTCCTCCGTGTAAGAGAGAATGATAAAAGCAACTTCCTCAGATTATAGTGAGGATTGAAATGAGGTAATATACATGCAGTGCTAAAACCAGTGCCTGGCATACAAGTGCTATGCAACCATTTACTAGTTTTGTTCTGTTGATAGAACCCTGGACCTGAATACAGTACAGCTCTAGACTCTGGATTATTTCTTTGCTGATTCAGTCTTGGAAGTTCATTGGTTCCTACTCCAGTACTCTAGTAGTTGAGAGATTCATCCACTCACTCCATCTCTACTTCTCTCAGGTTTGTTCCCATTACCTGGCCCTTACTCTCTGGCTATATTTTATATTCAAATCCTGAGAGAAAAAGGCTCTGATTGGTCCAGTTCATCTCCATCATTATTCTTATTGGGTAAATGTTGTTGTCAGGCCAGCCTATAGATTAGCAGCCCTTGCAGTGGGGCCTGTCTGTATCTAATCAGCTCTCACTTGCTGCAGAGTTCATCAGGGATGAGTAGGGAACCGCCATAGCCTGCCTTCCTCATTATCTGGCCACATTGGTGGGCAACTAGGACATTTCTAGGACCCAGAAGGCTTTGCTTTCCCATTGCAACAATATTAACCACAACCCTAGAAGCTCTCTCACTTTGTTCTGGTTCCTCAGGTACTGCCCAGAATTGTCAGAGGGAACCAGTACTGTTGCCTGAAAACCCGATTCCAAGAGTTTCTTCCAAACACTTATAGAAAGCACTGAGGGCAGGGATGTTTCTCTACCTTTTCTTTTTCATGTAGCTGCAAGCATATTATGTCATGGGGAAACTTCTCAAAAAAAAACTCACAGGGAGAATGAGCTCTCATGTAGAAAATAATGTGCTTATAAGGAGTTTTCATTTTCTCCATTTACTTAATTTAGCTGCCCAAGTGTACTGAAGGTTGGGTAGTTTTAGAAGATTGCTGAGAAGATGAGTTCAGGAATCCTGAGAGCAGATCATATCCAGACTTTGTGCCGATGGTTGCAGATGTTAAGACATCTGTGATTTCTCAGACCCTAAGTGAAGCAGACACATGGCAGCACCTGCCTGATTGAATTCTTCCAGTTTTGGGACATCTGGGGCTGGATTCTGCTGACACCACATAAATTTCATCTCTCTATAAAGCTCTCCCCTCCTGGAGAATACTTAAAAGGAATAAAAACCAGTAAGCTGCATAAAATGTGGGCCCCAGCTTCTGCTAGCCAGGCCTGGGAAAAGGAGCAAGCAGAAACAGAGTCTAAAACAGAGGAAGCCCATTATAATGGACTTACAAGGAAATAGGACTAGTGTCTGAATAATGGACTGAAGCGTTAGTCCATTCAGCTTTTGGGGACTCGATTCCCACAGAACAAATCCCATGTAACAGGCTGCATTATTACATGTTTCTACTGTTCAAGAATTAAGGTGTGGAAAATTACAAGCCCTGTATTTTTATTTTATTTATTTTTTTTTTTTTTAGGGATAATCTTACAGCTTCATTAAGTTTCTGCATGGAAGTCAGAAGCTATGGAGGTGGGGAGAAAAATCTGTGTGCTTCCCAGATAGCACCTGGAGAAGAAGAAATAGAAAGTTTAATGTGGAAAAATAAAGATTTGGAAAAAGGTGCGTTATGGTTCTCTGGAGCCACAGCGGGTGAGGGTTATGTCAAAGTCATAGGGCACCCAGGTGGGAACACAAGCCTACCTCCCTATTTCCTAGGGGGAAAAAAATCAGAATGAATAAAGTACATACAGTTCGTCTTTATAAATTGTAAAACATATGCCTCAGTTCTAATTTTTTCTGTAACAATGTAAGAATCATAAAGATCTATCAAGATAGAAAGTAAAATCAAAGAAATCATGTGCTCTCTCAGCTACCCAAACATCTATGCCTATGGTTATATCTGTCCCCCTTTCAGTGGCACCTATAACACCCCACTCACACCCGTTTCTCCACAGCCCCATGATCAAGCCAAGGTTTTCAATACATTTTACCCTTCCATATATACTGTTCCTTCTGTCAGAAACATTTTCCCCTATCTTTTCCATCTGTCAGATTCCTACTCATCCCCTCCAACCTCAGCTCAATATTTAGTTTTTCTGGAAATGTCTTCTGACTGTTTTTTCATTGTCTACGTGCATTGGATACTGCCAGCTGTCCCCTAAAATTCATTCTCCCTTTCTGTAATACAAAGAGAATGGCAGCCCAGCCAGAAACTAACTTACCCAGCTCCACCCCAGCTTGCAGCTCTATGTGACCATGCGGAGAATGCGAGCTGATGTGATTTGTGCCACTCCCAGGCCTTAATGCATTGTTCCTCTATGATCTAGCCCCTTCATGGGAGCTAGAACATGAATGCACCATGACCCAGCTTTGACCATTGCATCAGTGAGCTATCGCTATTGTAACAAAACACCCAAAGCTCAAGCTTAAAACAACAACCATTTGATCTTTCACAGGGTTGGTTAGGTGAATTTATTTAAAGCCGTGGGTCTGGCAGGGCCTGTCTCCTTGCTGAGGTTGAGCTCTGATCTGCCAGCCTCACAGTGTTCACTTTGAGGTCCAGGCTGGAGGGACACCAGCTACCTCGGGGAAACTCTTATTGTCATGGCACAGGTGCAAGAGAGCAAGCCTAACCTTGCAAGCACACTTCAATATCCTGCCTGAGCCACACCTACTAACATTCTAACCTTGGCCAAAGCAAGTCACATGATAGAGTTCAAATTCAAAGGGAGGGGAGAATACACCTCCCATCGAGATTTGGGGAAAGTAATAATCTAATCTACTTCAACCACACAGACAAGGATAAAGTTCTGGGATGGGAGGGAAGCAATATGAAAGGAACCTGGATGCCGGGAGCCGACAGTCTCCCGGTGTCTGACAAGGCCACATTGAAATAAAGATCCACGCTCAGCACTGGATGTCTGGGATGCTGCCTTATGGTTGGTCATGTAATATCTCCTGTCTCTATGAACCCATGTGCCTTTCCTCCTATAGGAGACAATATACTCACTGCATTTATGACAAGTTCCTGGGGTATTCTGATGATAGCTGGCTGTGTAAGTCAACGACGGGGCAAGATTTCCTAAAGAAAAGGAAACTCCCTAAAACAGGCTACAGCCCGAAGGGACCCCTGAACTAAGATATTGGGGACTCAAGCCCCTTGGCCTATGCAGCTGTGAAAGGTTTCCTTGGAGACCAGGAGACCAAGGTCTCTTGGCCATGAGAGTTCTGATAAGAGACAACTTACTGACCATGAGGTATTTTAATTAACAACCTTGTTTTAACTCTTTGCTTTGTACATTGCTGTAGCAACAAAAACTGAAGCTTTGACTGAGAAACAGATGTTCCCGTCTATTGCAATAATATGCAGCTTTTCGTAGGATATAGGAAAAGTTTGAGACTCCTTTTGCTACTAAGTTCAAGTATATGCCCTGTAAGGAAGTCCATAGTAACCACTCTTTAAACATAAGTAAAGTCCTTGAAAGGGCCACGGTATATCCTGGAAAGATACAATTACAAAAAGGTAAAAGCTCTGAGAAAGAGAAAAACATCCTGATCATGTGAAACATAACTTGCAATTGAGGTAGTGGTCAGAAGCCCCTATAAAAGGGGCCAGGCTTTAACAATAAAGTGTGTGTGTGACGCTCCTGTGAACCTCTTTCCGGTGTCTCCCTCCTTCTTTCTCCTCGCCGACGCTGTCCCACCCGAGGGAACCCCTGGTCCTCGCAGGGGCTGGCTCCCCGCACCTGGATTCCTCAGTAACCATGTTGAGCACAGCATGTTGCCTACCTGCTCCCACTGTTATGTGCGATCAATACATTCATTTTTTCTTTAAGCCTCAGAATTGCTAAGTCTGTTTGTTACAGCTGCTTAGCCTTTTACCCCAATATATCACACTCTCCACCATAACATTTATGTATTATTTGCCTTTTCTTTTGTTTATTTGTTTTTATTTCCCCATTAGAGTTTCCTGAAACCAATAATTATATCTTGAATAAGTTTCAAATCTTGAGCCCCTAGCACAGGATCTATAGTAAAGTGAGTGTTCAATGAAAGACTGCTAAATGATTAAGTAAATTTTCTATAATTCTGTTATTTTCATCAAGAAAATAAAAATGTTTAAAGAGGCCTGCCTAAGGTGGTTATGAAAATAACAAAAGCACATTACAGGCCCTAGATGATAACCTCCTTAAAATGTGTTGATATGAAGAAATGTCATTCTCCCAAGGAAAGTGTCTTTCAGAGGACATTCATTCACTTATCTAGTCATTGTACAAATACTTACTTAGTGCACACTCTATGTCAAGTACCAATTAGGTGATAAGACTATAACAGTGAATGCAAAGGACAAAACACCTTGCCCTCAGAGAACCTCCACTTTATGATGGGAGAAAGAGAGAGACAATAAACAAGTAAGTCAAAGATCAAGTGGAGCAATGGAGGCACCTGGGCATTGGGAAAGATGGAACTCTCTGTGAGGGTGACATTTGAACAAAGACCTAACTAAGGAGGTGATGGAGCAAATATCCAAGTATCTGGGAGATGGCTTCTGCATAGAGAAAAGGTCAAGTATAAAAAAGGTTCTGGGTTTGGGGACGTCCCTGGTATGATCAAGGAACAGCAAGGATGCCAATGTGGCTGAGGCAGGGCACACGATGGGGGGAATAGCAGAAAATGTCCTCAGATGCTATATTTACCGAAGAAGACAGCAAAACCCCAAATAGGTTTGACCATCTAGGGTCCTTATAGCCTATTTAGTCAATAATTGTTCAAACCACAGGTTTCTATGGCTGTCCAAGGTTGTGAAATCCATACTGCTGAAGTGGGGCGTGGTACCCTCGCCCAGGTAACTCTGTGAATGATGAGAGCAGTTTTCAGCAGCCAGGTACTCAAAGCTCAAACCACTTATATGCTTGGGCTCACTTGTCTTTGTTCATTCTCCAAAGAGTGATTCTGGAAAATCAACATCAATACTCAGTCAACATCAAGTCCAAGGTGGCCCTTTGCATATGGTTCTCAGGAGCTTCCCGACAGGCATTCGTGTCTCTTCTCAGAGGCGGACGGACTGCAGAGGTGGATGGACTGAAAGGCAGAGACTGGATTGTGTCAGGCAGATCCCACCCGGCCTCTCTGTAAGTCATATGGGCCACACGTGTCTTCACTTAAGTTCCAAGCCCATGTGCCCCTCTTTGCCCCACCCTTGCTCCTACCACATTCCTCTCTTTTTAAGGAAAAGCCATAGCCATATTTTAACTGTTGTGTTTCTTGTGGAAAGGTGATCAGGAGAGAAAACATTTCCAACAGAATGCACAAAATTGAGAGCTTCTGAACATACTGTCTTAAAGCAACCTCTTGAGACCTATTAACTGACTAGAAAGGAAGGAAATTAGGGCTGGGAAAGTAGGGCTGAATGCAGCTTCCCCTGCCTTTTTATATATTCTAATGAAATAGTTTTGATAGTAAAAGTGAAATGTTGTAAGGTTATTGCCTTTCAAGCCAATCCTATAAAAACATTGTTAGAGCTGGTGTGTTTCAGATGTGGTAAACACCAGAGCAGAAGGGGAATTTGGAAAAGGGTGTGTTCCATTCTCTGGATTCTGACCTGTTTGTAATCTTGTCATTATGGGTTCTTCAGAATTCGAATGAGGCTCAGCACTTCAAATCACAGCTCTCTGGGCTCTGCGAAGGGCAACAGCCTTGTTTCTTGGGATGTATTTGCCTAGTGAATTATAATTTTATTTGTTCTATTAAGCAGCTGAAGTTGAGCACATTTTTATTTATTGTGTACAATAGGCACTAAATGATTCTGAATGCCAGGCACCTAATCATATTAAGAAAACTTTTATGTTGGCCAAAGGTTTATGCTTTTGCACTACAGTGAATTTCCCCATGGTGTAATCTAAATAGGAAAGTCAGCATTCTTCTCTCACCCATCTCAAGGAAGGGGGCAAAGCAATCCAAGGTTTTCAGAGAAGATCCTTCCTCACACAAGGCCTTATCAGAAGTCCCCCTACTGCCATCTTGGTCTTTTATATTAGGGCTGTGGGTGGGGAGAATGGACTCAATTACACAGGAGTAAAATGAAAATTCAATGTAAAGATCAGCTGATTCATTTCATGGGTTTTTCTTTTTCGCAACCAAATTATATCTTGATATGACAAAACTGGGCTTAGCTCTCAAGCAGGCTGGATGCAGGTTGCAGTTGAATCACCATTATACCCATTCCACTGAGAAGCTAAACCTTTAGTCACCTTCCAGAAGAAAGTCAATTCTAACCCAAAGCTGTCGAACCCAGGTAACCAGATGAGCTGGGACTGGCATCAGTAACCTCAATTCTTGCCCTGATCATACCTTAAGGTTGCACTTAGGAATTTGTCATATTGGAAAAAAAACCAATAGATCTAAGGTCACAAAACATTAGTGATGCCAATTTCAAGGAAGATTTCACAGGAAGACAAAAAAAGATGTTCATCTTCACCACACACTGAAACCATCACAAAAGTCTCTTCTAAACATCTACAGTTTTTCTCAATTTTTTCCCTCTATGGGTCACCGTTTCACTTTCCTTTCTTTCTTTTTCCCTACACAGCTTCTAAAACTCCAGAGAAAGTCAGTTCTGCCTATCCCACTTAGCAAAATGAAATCACTGTGGTATATCCATACAATGAGGTATTATTCAGCCATAAAAAAGAATGAAATACTGATACATGTTATAACATAGATGAATCTTGAGAACATTATGCTAAGTGAAAGAAACCAGACACAAAAGGTCATGCTATTGTTATGCTTCCATTTTTATGAAATATCCAGAATAGGTAGATTCATCAAGACAGAAAGAAGACTGGTGGTTGCCAGAGGCTAGAGGGAGGAGGCAATGGGAGTGACTGCTTAATAAGTACAGAGTTTCCTTTGGGGGTGATGAAATGTTTTGAAACTAGATAGAGATGGTGGCTGTACGACATTGTGAATGTACTAAGTGCCACAGAATTGTCCATTTAAAATAGCTAATTGTATGTTATATGAATGTCATCTCAATAAAAATAATTAAATAAAATCATGGCAGTAAGTTCCCCCAACACTTTCATCAGAAAATGGCCACAAACACTTATTCATACTCAACCACATCTCTTGTCTCCCCACTCTAGAGGGCTTATAAAAGTATGTTCTCAATAAAACTAGTGAGCTAAGGATTACCAGTGGCTAAGAAAATTAAATTTCACATTCCTCATTCACCCAAGAAAATATCCTAGACAGAGAAGGTCCATAGAGAGTAGGCTCTGTTGAAACGTTCTTGGGCTAGATCATGAGGCTTCTACGGGATTTGCCCAGGTCCAGGGAAGGAAATGAGGATGAACCAAGCTGAGACACCAGTCCACACTAAGGTGAGTCCCTTCAGTGGGGAGACCATGAATCAAACGGCAGGACTGGAGAACTGTGCTTCTCTTGGGCTATCAGTGCCAGACAAAGACTGCCGCTATGGTGCGTAGGGTGGTGAGACAGCTAAGACTAAGGCAGAAGAAAAAGGCTCGTATGCACCACTTTGTAAGCCACCTCAGCCAAGACAGTCTAGGGTTATCCTTCCTATATTAAAATCATTAGAGGTATTCTATACACTCATCTGTTTCTATGATTTTGAATTTTGTTTGTTGTTGTTGTTGTTCCTTGGTAAAGTTCCTTTTGAAAAATTCCAATTTTTTTCCCCCAGATTTATGTCATACTGCCTGTCTTTGGCTATTTTACTGCTGGAGACAGATTCCAGGGACCAGGTGGCATTGTTCCATTCCTTGATCAGAGCATATGGAAGGCAGAGCTAATGGTGGGAAGTAATAACACCAGCTCATATTGTGTAGCATGTCCCATATTTTATCATATTTAACATTTACAACACTTTTTAAAACAAATATATTTGTCCCCATTTTCGAAATGAGACAACTAAACTTAGATTTAGTGGAGAAAAGTGACCCATGGGTGCCAGGTAAAATCTAGGGACCCAAAAGGTGAAACCCAAGAGGAGGTGTTATGAATTGAATTGTGTTCCCACAAAAAAGATACGTTGGAGTCCTAACCCTCAGTACCTTACAATGTGACTGCATTTAGGGATAAGTTTTTTTTTTTTACAGAGGTGATATTAAATTAAAATGAGTTGATTGAGGGGTTAGGGTTTTAACATGAATTTTTGGGGAACATAATCCATGCTAAAATAATATTTTGGTTATTTGGGGTTAAATAAAATATGTTATTAAAATTTAAATTAAAAAGGAGAACATATTCAATGCACTTTGACTCCTCACAAATTTGCCTAGGGTCTGCCCTTAAGTTTCCCCTTCTGCCACTCTCCTCTACCAGCCCTGACCAGAACCAAGGCTATTAATGGGAAACCCCAGGACCTTGGTTCTTTGGGTAGTTTTGAGGACCACATAGGGAAAGGAGGCTAGGAAGAAGTCCTAGTGGTGGTGCTGCTAAGGGACTTCCAAGAGCAGAATGAGGCGACCTAATAAATCTATTTGAGTACTTGTTCTATAACCATGACCACCACCTTACCCCCTCCACACGCACACATACTAACCATTCCTTCAAACCTTGAACAAAATCTGCCATATCCCTAAATATCTTGTTTCTTTAAAGAAACAAGGAAAAGGGCCTAGTCTGTGTGGACCTCAGAGGAGAGAGCAGCCATAAGGTGGGATGTTCGTGAGCTTAAGGCCAACAGGAGGAGGAATGTGGAAACACGCATGACCATGCTAACCCTGGGAGTTTGCAAAGATCTGGGGGGAGGGCGTCTGACTTCCCACAGGATGTGTGATAGGGGGCTTGAGCTAATTTTATTTAGATTTCACAGGACAGGGTGACGTCAACTGGCATCTGGGTTACACTTGTTATCAAGGAGTTGAAATGAAGACACAGGAGGCATGCTTATCAAATTTGTAGAGGACAGGAAGCTGAAAGGAACAGCAAATACATAATTAGACTCCACAAAAGTCTCAACAAGCTAGAATGCCAGCCTGAATTTAATAAGAGGAAACTTAATAAGGATGAAGGGAATGTCCTTCTCTTGGGATTAAAAAATAAAATAAAACAAACTATCTGTACCAAGCACATGGAAAAGGGTCAGGAGGTTGGCTCAGGTGAGGACCCCCAAAAGCAATGGGATCTGAAGCTGTTCTGGTAAAAACAAAACAAAATCAGATGCAAAGAAGGAAACAGGCAATCGGGTCATTCTTCCTGGGTAGACCCTTGGCATATCAACTTCAAATCTGCCCACTGCACACTGAGAAGGATGCAAACCAGAGTGCATGCAGAGAATGAGTGACCAGAAGGACCAGGGAACTCCAAACCACAAAGGCAGGAACAGTGCGAGAAGGAAGCATGAAGGGAGAAGTGAGACTTCTCTACAAGCATCTAAAATTTTGCCACATGAAAGAGGAGTTGGGCTTGTGATGTATGGCTCTGAAAGGTGAAATTAGGACAGTGGGTGGCTGCTTCAAGAAGAATCTGGAGTAACGTACAATGAAGAAAACAAATGTATTCATTCGGGCTGTAAGTAACAGAAAACCTGATAAACAATGGGTTCAACAAAAAAAATTCTTTCCGTTATTTTTTGTTGTTGTTAAAGCCTAGAAGTAGCCTGTGGTTAAGGCCTCAGGCTTTTCCTATGTGCTTCTCCACCCTCCTCAGAGTGTTGGTTTCATCCTCCTATCTTTTGCCTCGTGGTCACAAGATGGCTGCCGAGCTCTAAAAACACAAATCCACTTCAAAGCAAGGGAGGAGGGTGATGGTGAGGGAGCAACCAATGTAGCAAAGAGGAGGGCTTTTTCCTTCATGGTGCTATGCTTTTGTCAGAAAAGGAAATAATTTCTCAGATTTCCTCATATATCTTATTGGTCAGACTGGATTATATGGCCAATTCTACCTGCATGAGGGACTGGAAATGGAGTATATAGCTTTTGCAGCCTATCTAGTGGGCAGCAGCAAGAGAGAAAGGAATGGCTTTCTAGTAACTCTCAGTGGTGTCTGCCACAGGAAAATCACCAGTAAATCAACCACCAGTAGACTGTCTTAGCCTTTTTAATGCAAATATATAATATATATATATTTTATATATATATAATATATATATATACAAACATATGCTCACATATGAGTTTTCACATATTTGTACTGTAAATAGTTTTGCTTCCTATTTTTCTTACTTAATATTTTGAGTATCTTTCCATAACATTTTGAAATTCTTTGGAAATATTATCTTTAGCAGCTAGGTAATATTCTATATATTATTCCACATTCAACCATTTCCCTATTCTTGGACATGTAGGTAACTTCCAGTTAATAGAACTTTCTAGCCATCATCTCCAGAGAATGGTGTGCCTTGGAAGTATTTCATCACTGAAATAAAATTGATAAGACACAGTATGGGGAGGGAGTCGCTGGACTCTATGACATTTCAGGCCCTTCCCCTCCTCGAGATGCTGATGATAGGATGGGAAAGAGATGGAGGCATGGTCAGGGAGGTTTCATCTTCCCATTCTGCTACCTGAGCCCCCAGACTGTATGACATTCCTCCTCTAATACCCCCAATGTCAACCCCCCACACACTTGTCACATCATCTCTCTATCTCCTGTCAACAAGAACCGCCTTATTCACTCTTAACATGCTTTTAAAGTTGCCTGAATGAAGACAGCAGTCTCTGGCTTTTATCAATGGGGCCAACCATGAGAATCGGTGTGAAAGAACCATGCTTAGACCAGAGGGGCCAAGGATGGAGAGAGCACAAGACACCAAGAGCTGATGACAACATTCCAGTGATGCTCCCCTGCTGCCTCTTGCTGCTTTGAAGCCTATCTGTGGCTTTCTGGCATGCCAGGGGACAGGCAGGGTAGGTTTCTTCATTATGACAGTGCCGCAAACACCACGAGGGTCATGCAGGTGAGCTGGTAATACAAGGAGTGAGAACTGTCATTTCTCAAAGGAGTGAGAACTGTCATTTCCCAATGACAGTGTGCTAGGGGATTACAGACACTGGAGTGGTGTTGGGAGACAGGATAGACACCTGCCTTATCAATGAAGGGTTTGATGTCAGCCTTCACTATATATAGTTATGTTTCAAGGGATGTGATCTGACCTAGGTCTAAATGAATCTAAATTTGCCTTCCATACTGATAAACATTCACTCTCTTCAACAGGATCAATATGCTAACCTTACGATTAAAAAACTAGAATTCAAAACCAAGTTTTAAAGATACAATACCTTGCAAGCTGACCACTTAATGACCAAAAAAAATTATGATTAACAACTTTGCCAGTTTTTTCTCAGATACGTGGAATTTAGCACATTTCTCCAGTACCTTGCTCTTTTAATGGCTTTTAGGGAACAAATATTTAAAGGTCAAATAATTTCTGTAGACTTTAGTGATATAATACTGTTAGCACCAAGCACAAAACAACCCAGAAAGAAAAACTGAAATAATTTAGCCTCTTTTCTAAAAATGGAGCTCTGATTGCTTGCTGGTTGTATGAAATTGGAAAGTTCACAAAATTTGCAAGGATCAGCAGCCCCAAAAGTTATTTTCTTGCCTATGAAGGCACTGTCTCTAACAGGAACACTACACAGCACAATTGGATCTGCACCACCAGCTCATCAGAGGCAGAACAAAGGCTGGAGCAGAGGGACTCATTGATGTCTCTACTCTGCCAACAGCTGCCCCAAAACCATATCTCTCAATTTCTCCATGAATTAAATTCTTGTAAGTTCTTATGTGGGATCCATGAATCTGACTAACAGAGGGAATCTTGAAAAGGCTTTTCTACTTATAGCTGCCCCTGTCCCCTTAGGTTAATATCAAAGAAACCCTCTTTAACTTTCTTAAATTAACAAAATAAGGCTCTTAATAGTATTTTACCTTTGGTAAATAAGTCTCATCCTGTTAAGCACAAGTCTCTTAAAATTCTACTGAGTTTAAGTTTTAGAACAGAACAAAGTGTGTCTAATCTTGGTGAAGCACTAGTTTGAGAAGGTGTTATATATCCTGTTTATGTTCTCTATTGCAACCCTCATAAGATGTGCAGGACATTGTATAAGGCAACCTGCTGGTTTATAGAACTGGGTAGCCATGTCTCTCATCTCCAGGAACTTTCAACATGGAGGAGAATCCAGCTGGACAAATGATGACTCTAGGAATTAAGAGAGAAAGGAAAGGGCCGGCAGAGTGGCGCAGTGGTTAAGCACTGGCTTGGGAAGCCAGCAGCCCCGGTTCAGGTCCCACATATGAGGGCCAGTGACATTGCCCTCAAAAAAAAAAAAAAATAGAGAAAGGAAAAATGACGCATAGGTTACACATAAAAGATGCAAAGCTGTAGTAGACACATCTGGGATATGTGTCCAGCCCACAATGATCTCCTTTCTCTGAGAACTGCCTCCTCCCTCAGATAATGCACCTGGCAGCCATGTTTATACACTATCATCCACCTCCTATGTCAGCCATAGCTGACTGGACCAGGAATGGATGGATACCTGCCCAAGCTGAGCCAAATGCTCTCTCCTGGGAATGTGGAATTGTGATTTAGAGAACCTGTAAAATTTAGACAATGTAGGCTGACTCTACCTCTGGAAAATAAGGAGACTATAAGAGAATAGAGAGGAGCAGCCCCCATCTCCAGAGACTAAGAAGATGGCTGCCTTGGTCACTAATGGCTTCACCCTTTCTGCTTCCAGGCCGCCATGAGGCCCCAGCGACATTCCTGTCTACCTGAAACATCCTTGCTTCCTATGAGAAATTCCCCCTTTCTCCTTGAACCGCTCAGGTTGCTGTTGCTTATATTCAAAAGAGCCATGATGAGAGCCTGAACACTAACATGCCCCTCATATTTAAAGGTAGGGGTAATCCAAAATAGCCAATAATCTAAAAGCCACTTTGGCCTTTTCTAGAGGACATTTGTGAAATGAATATGTTTAAATTGCTGGAATTTATAACATCTCAAATGAAAGTATAAGCCCACATCAATGTAAACTTGATTGGTAGAGAACAGCAAAGCTTGTCCATTTCCTTTGTCCTGCCCTAGGCTCTGCTCTGCTCTGCTCTCTGGTCCTTACAGCACAAGGAAGCATCGCTTCTTTCCCTCGTCCCACCTCATCTGCCAAGTGTGCCCACAGCTGCCTCCATTATCTCCAGCTTAGTGCCTCACACCTTTTGGGGGAGATAATTTTTTAAGGGCCCTTCCTGAGAGCAATAAACTAAAGAGATGGCAGTCTGAGAAAATAGTCAATAGAGGAAGCAAGAAGACTACTGGAGTCTTTGTAGATAAAAGTTTACCATTACACCACAGATAATTTATAAAACAAGTAATGCCTAAAAGAGAAGTGAGAGAAAGCACCGAGTGGCTGGATTCCTGGTCAATGAGGATTTCCAGTGTGGTTCAGAAGTTGAGATGGAAGCGTCATATAGATAGGAACCTGTTTGAGGATCCATAGGAATAAAAACTGTTGAAGGGACAAGAGGAAAGAGGGCTATTTCAGAGTTGCTTGAATGTTTGTCTGGGTGAGTAGGGTGTGCTGAGCAGGGGTGGGGGTGGAGGTGGGATGGGTGTGGTGGGAACACTAGAGCCAGTCGTTAGAAAGGCTTGGTAGGGCCTCGTATTCCTGGAAGCAGGATCCACCAATTGCATCAGAAGAGATTTCTTTGTATAACGCAAGCTTTCCTCAAGGCAAACTGGCCTTTCCTCTTCCTCCTGGCAGCTCCCCCACAAGTAAAATTAGGTTAGAAACATACACACACTCACACGCTCTCACACACAGACTCAGTCACACACACACACACACACACACACACACACACACACACACACACACACACAGTACCACATATTCTGCTTTGCTGTGTGTAACCAGAGTTCCCCTTATCACTACCCAACACCTATACTTCAAGCAGTTTGTGGAGGTATTAAATGTGACCAAGGATCATGTTTGGTACCTCATGTGCATATGAGGAGCAGCTTCCAGTTTATAAAAGACTTTGTCATGTAGATGACTTGATTCAGTCACAAAACAAGGAGACTAGAGGGACCTCAGAGAGCACCCTTCTAACATAAGGCCCTCAATTTCCAGATTAAATCAAGCCTTATTGTGGTTACAAAAAAGGATCCCAGTCCAGAGACCCTCTAGCCTTGGCCAGATTATTCTTTGTCTCCCCGTCTAATGGGACAGGACAGCCTGGCCAGGCTCCCAGGCCTCACATGCAAGGTTTTGCCAGCAGGCCTCACAAATGTCCAGTAGGAAGGTTGCCAAGTTCAGGCCCCACCCTGACTCATTATCTGCAGGCAGAGTTCTCCCATGACTTTCTGGCTGGCCCTGCTGCCACCTCTCTTTGTGGGACAGCTGTAACAGCTTAGCTGCTGGTGTGTTCAGTCACAGGTCCTGCCTTTGTTTGGCTGATAAGCACGGTCAAGTACCAAATCCTACTGCCACAAGACAGGCATTCCTGTCCTGATTTTCTGAGAAGCCTGTGCTACCTTGACACTTTGTCACCTAGGTCCCAGAGTGACTCAGGCCTGAGGCTTGGGCACAAGGTAGAAGAGAAAGCCGTAGTATCCAGGAAACACAGTTCCAAGCTTCTCTTTCCAGAATCACCCTCCCTCATTTCCCTGTAGTTGGTTCTTCTAAATTATTCTTTTGTGCCTCAATTATTACAGTTCTCCCATGTCCTGAAAAGCTTCTTTCATGGAAACACTTGAACCAGCCAGTAAAATCACTGACTAGCTGAAAAGATCTAGGTCAATATTTTAAAAAGTGAGGTCCACATCAGAAACAAGGGGTGCTTGTTAAAAAAACGGAGGCTGAGGGTACCATCCCAGGCTTTCTGAGTTAGACTCTCTTGGAATCGAGCCTGGTAATCTGATTGTTTAAACAATCCCCAGGTAAATGTGCTGTGCACTAAAGATGGAAGACCCAATATGGGTCTGACTCAGTTACATCTGGCAGGATGGTATAGTTGTGCCCTACTCCTCCAGTTTCTTTTCTTCTGAGACTTCTGTGGGAAAGAGAAAAAGTATAACGTACTTTGAAAATGTCAATATAATGACTATATTATTATTTCTTAGGGGCAGGAGTCCATTTCTTTCTCTCCCACTTCACCTCATCAAGTCCCAATAGTAGACAGGATCACTGCTCATGGAGGGTACCTAAAACCAGGGGCTCAGGGGCCGGCCGAGTGGCGCGGTGGTTAAGCACTGGCTTGGGAAGCCAGTGGCCCCGGTTCATGTCCCATATATAAGGGCCAGGGACACTGCCCTCAAAAAAAATAAAATAAAATAAAATAAAAATAAACCCAGGGGCTCAGGACCACCTTCCATGCCCAACTCCATATAGAATTTTTAGCCCCTGACCCCAGCCTGTGAGGTCCATTTCAAAGTTAGTGACTACTTGAGGGGCACAAATCTATGGTATTTGTTTTTCTGTTAGCAAAGGTCTCTGGGGCCATCCACCTCCATTTTATCTGTTTAAAAAATCAAAGTAACATGAAGAATCTGAGAATGTATTTCAGCTTTATTTTTAGCAAGAAGCCCACAGGAATGCAGAAGACACCACTCCCCTCAGAAATACTAAAAGCTGGCCCAAATACCAAGATCACTAAATGAGATCTTACGCTTGTGGCCAAGATGACACTTTATCCATTGACAGAGGGGTGACAATCAATGCTAGGTCTGCAGCTATGCTCCAATCATGAACAAAAATGCTGACAATGATCCTACACATATTTTGTATCTGCATCTCGCCTCTAAAGAGCCCAAAGCATTTCCACCTATCTCTGTGTGGCCTCTGTCATGGCTGAAGGCAGTTATCCACCCTGTTTCATAGATAACCCTTCTGCACCCAGAGGGGTATGGAATTTGTCCAAGGCAGTGCACTTAGGTAACAGCAGAATTCTGGAACCTAATTAAGGTGATTTGATCCTTGGGTCAGGGAACTAAGTTACACTCTTTCTGTACAAAGATTAAAACATTCAAGATGTTTTAATCTTGTTGGCATCCAGTCTACAAATAAAGCTGACTCACAGGTAACTCCATTTCTATATCTTTTCCCCCGCCTTCTACACCCTGCTTTCTGACATTAGGGATCTCACCTATTCCTGTTATTCAGAAGAGAAAAAAAAAAAAAAAAAGAACAAATTAACACTAGGCGGTTAAGGACTTAACGTATTATTCTCCCCATCGGTATTCTGTTATGAAAGAGAAGCTTAGAAAAGGAATGCTTTATCCAAAGAAATGGCTGGCTAATGGTGAAATATGGGACATCAGTGGGATAGTATTTCTTTAAAATTTCTTCACAAGTGTATTTATTCAGCCCAAGCAGAATGCTAAAACCTGTCCATAAGATATCAAACTCTTCCAAATCACCTGAAGAAGGTGATGGAGATCCGGAATCACGATGCTAAATAAACCTGTGAAAATCATCTAGCCTGAGACTTCCACTGTGGACCAAGGCAGAGGAACAAAAACTGGATTTATTTTCCTACCCGAAACAATTAAGAAACCAGACAAAATATATGAAACAAGAGTTCTCAACACAATGGACATCACACAACAAAGGGCAGTGATCCCTGAAAGATGGGAAACAAACTTAAAGTCACAAGTCTAAAGGTCATGGTTTCTGAAAATATGGCCCCATGGAATCAGGGTGCCTGGGCACCTGGTAACCTATGTTATAGCAAGTTCCCCAGGCTATCCTGATGCCAATTATGTGTAAGAATCACTGTCACATGAACTGAATGGAACTGAACTTCTCTTGTTCTTGGTTTCCTTGCATGAAGTAGAGAACAATGAAATTTTTGCATTCTGAGGACAATACTGTAGGAATGCAACATAACACTGTAAGATTTCTTTTTAAATACCACACCGTTTTACACAAACAGCAACTGAATGTTTCTTTTCCCCTCAGGTAACAGAGTGGCATGTTGCTTTCCCTTTTCTCTTAAGGAAGCAAACTTCCTCTGTGGGAGGGGCCCAGTAAGTACCCTCCATGACATCAGAAGCTGAGGCTACTACTGAAAAGACTTGAAATCCCCAGAGATGAAGGGTGATGGGCAATTCGGGGTAGACATGTTGAAACTTCCTCCCAAACACCCTCCAGCTGGGCAGCTGCCAAAAGCATAGGTCTTGTGTTTATGGTAAACACTGCAAAAATACCAGCACCTTCTATAATAATCTTCTACAATAGACTGTCAATTGGTTGTACAAGAAATGAGAGTAATTGATTTTATAGGCAGGTGCCATGAGAGGAGTCTTCTGGAAAAGAAAATCAGGGCCTAGACAAGCTCCTTGAAATCAGACAAGTAGAAGCAGAGCAGAGATATGGATTTGCTTTGCAAATGTTAATGAGTGTTCTTAATCAGATAAACGCGACTTTCACCCAGGAGCTCTGCTTCCACACACCCTAGTTTGAGGCTGAGCTAGGCTGGTGTGCACTTGATTAAACTCAGCAAGGCTCTTATCCAAGGACAGGCTTGGTATTTTTCTCTTTTAAATCAACCCGGAGGATTGTAAATAAGACAATTTAGGAAATATAAATCCCCCACCTACCTCAGCCCCAAACAAACTCATAGGCACACAGTCATCTATTTTGCCCAAAGGTTTCACCACTTGGCTGAAAAATACATCAGATCCTATAGAAAAAGGATGGGGGAGGAGACAGAGAGAGAAAGAAAGAGTTGGGGGGAGAGAGAGAGAGAGAGAGAAAAGGAAATGGAGCCTGTAAGGTAGAGACTGGCCATTTCTGGGCAGTGCAGTCCAGGGCATTCACTTGTGTGGGCTCCTTTGCCTGATAAGGGGAAAATGGACCGCCAGCCCTGAAGGGAGAAGAAGGCAATACTGCGTCCTGGCCGAGGGCTCCTCCCACTGACTTACCAGGAGGTCTGCAGACTAATTGCTGGCTCCTGAGGGTCACTGATCTTTGGCCGCCACTGCAGGCAGCACCCTCCTCTCCTGCCATAAGTGGTGCACACTGCTGCCAGTACTTCCCTCCCCACCAAAAAAAGGTTCAGGGAAGTGGCCCCTTTGTAAAGCACTCCAGGCATTTGTGATTTATAGGAGGGAAACATCGCTAGTTGTGAGAACACAAACCCCAAAGAGATAAGGATCTACAGCATATATTTTAATTCTTTCTTTCCCCTAAGCAATAGCACTTCTTAGGGGTCTGCTAAAATCTAAGGCTGGGGCCTCTCTGTGCTTAGAATAAAAAATTTTTAAAGGCACGAGATCTATAATAGTCGGTTGCCTAATCTAGCTTTCTCCTCTCACCCCAACTTTTTCAAGGATTTATTTCTTTTGTACTTAACTTCCAAGCTGTGATATAATTATCCTGTGTTGATTTGTGCAAACACAAATGCATGTTAATGCCAAGAAAGAAAAATTTTACAACCTGTAGAATATCAAAGGTAAGACTGGCTTTACCTCATTGGACAGTAGATGAGCTCATGAAGTTATTGTTGGGTTTCAGGCTCAGGGTGGGGTCACCAGGAGGACGAACAATGGGACTCGGCCATTACTCACCACCTGAGTCCAGTCTGTCCTTCACCCCGGGCCAAAAGATAAAAAACACCAAGAAGGAAAAGAACTTGCATAACTATCGCCCTGAAAACAAAGAACAATGTGCGTGTATTTTATCTGCTCACGTGAGCTCAGGCACAAAGCCGTATTGGAGATTTCTTTTTCTCCCATATTATGTAACGACACTGTTTCACGAGACCAGCCCTTCTACCAAGGGGAACCCAAATCCCCTAACACTGAAAGGGTTATGAGATAGCCAGGGTCAGGCTGCCTCCCCTGAGAAGGCAAAGCAACCAGATCAGGGAATGGAGAAAATGAAATAGGATCTCTTTCAAGGCCCTCCCATGGATTTTATCATCTAGAGCATGCAAGTAGATTAGCAAATCCAATAACACAAGCCTTATAATGAGAGACGGCTTCCTGCTCCCCACCCCCACGTGTTCCCTTTAGCTCTTCCTTATATTTTTCCTCTAGATTTTGAAATAATAAACTTATACTACTATAGATGTATTCACTTGAGAGATCATTTATTGGTTTCTTATTATGTTAGAAGACTCTTACATCCTCTTCCCTATTTTGCCTCCCCCTTTTCTCCCAATATAAATAAGCTATAATTTTTGGTTAAATCAACAGTCCATGTTTACGTTATTAGATGTGGTTACCGCTGAGGGCAGAAGTGAACTATAGTTTGATTTCCTTTGTCTTCTGGCGTCCAGTGTTTCTACTGAGAAGTCCTGTGCCACCCCAACTTCTGTTCCTTTGAACAGAACCTGTTTTATTCCTCTGGGGAAATGTTTAGGGTCTTCTCTTTACTCATAGTTTCTGAAATATCACAGTGGTGTGACCTGGTGTGGGTCTCTTCAAATTCACAGGGACATTTTCTGATATTATTTCTTTGCCAATTCTTTCACTTTCATTTTCTTTATTCTCTCTTTTTGGAATTCCTATTAGGTGACTGTTGGCCCTCCTGGGCCAATCCTTTACTTTTCCTATCATTTCTTCCCTACTGACAACCCTATCTTTTTGTTCATCTTTCTAGAAGAAACTGCCAAGTTCTCTTTTTTTAGCTCTTCTACTTTGAACTTCTAAGAACTCTTCTTTCTTGTTCTTTGATCATTCCTGCATTAAAGTACCCTGCTTTTGATTAATGAGTCCGGCACTTCCTCATATCTCCCTAAGAATATTAAATATATGGTTTTTGTGTGTGTGTGCAAAGTTTCATTCAATTCCCCTGCATTATTTCTATTTCCTCCTAAATCTTTTTTCCCTGCTTGAATGATTCTGGTCTCTTTCATCTTGGAGGCTTTCCTCTAGCATCAGGTGACTCCTGGATGCCCATTCATACTGCAGACTACGAGCCACAAATCTGATTTGCGGGTTTGTTTTACGGTGTGTGGACAGGGCTTGTCCGTTGGTGAATTTCCCTGACAGGGACAGGTAGTGAGCCAGGCTGTTCAGGGTGGGACCCCAAATGGCATTCTCTGCAGCTCTTTTCTCTGCAGCCACTCAGTTCCCCCAGGGCAGGACCCCCACACTCCTGCTGAATGATGATGCCTGGTTGGCAGCAGAGGCAGGGGCTGGGTGGCAGAATTACCACCATTCAACGATTGTCAGTGCTGACTCCTGCTTTCCCCCTGGTATTAGCCGCAAACCTCACTCCTGCCCTCCTCTGTGCACAATGTGGCTATATTCAGAGTCGTTTTGGTTCAGCACCTCTACAGAAAAACTTGCAGCCTTATGCAAGCAGGCAGCAAAGGAAGGGGAAGAAGAGGAAGAGTCCAGTTACACATGTAGGGGAGGACACTTGGGGATCTAATCCGAGACCTAAGCAAAACCCCTGGTATTCAGTTTCTCAACCCCTCCCTGTCTCCTGCAGCACCTGGTACCACAGAACCTCAGCCTTTCTGCTGGGTGGTGGGCGGGGGCACAGCTCACTCCCCCTTAGAATGGTGCTCTGTAGCCTAAACAAGTCACCACCTCTCCATCTGCTTTCCATCTGCCAAAACTGTGTAGCCATTTATAGGCTACGCAGCTCCCCTTCCAGGGCATCTGTTTTTGTGTATGTATACTCTTTTTATTCTTTTACTAGAATTTTTAGTTGGAGTTTTGGAAGAGAAAGTTTTCAGTCTGCCATGTTTAACCAAAAGCCCCTTCTCACTCTTTAGATTTCATATTTGCTCTGCAGAAATCTGCTTGCCTGTAGTCCATGGCGCCCATTGGGCTGAAGAGTCTAACCTTGGATCTGCCAGGATGTGGTCTCATTTCCTCAAGTAAAAACTGAGGCTAGGGGAGGGCTCTGTTTATTAAAGTTTTGGGGGGTAAATTGTTAAATCATCATGAACAGAATTAAAGTAAATTGCCTGTTGTGTTAAAGAAAATATTCGTAGTAATAACCAAGTGGGGTGGGCACACAATATACTCATTGTTCCGAGGGGTTCTACAAAAAGGTGGCCTGACCCTCTGGAGTGTATGTGTGGTGGGAGGAAGGGAGTTGTGGTCTCTGCCCTGTGACCTAATTCTCCCCTTATGGTATTTCATCTTCGATGTGAAATCCAGATTTCCCATCAAATGCTTGATTCTTTAGTTTGAAAAGTTAAATGTGGTCATTTGGTGGCGGGTGGGCGGGGAGGGGGTGGAAAGCAAACAAAGTTCTATGTGGTTGTCTTTATAAATGTAGAAAGAAGGAAAACGAAGGTCTATAACTGAGGGGGCATCTTAGCCCATTAAGGCTGCTGTAACCAAGTGCCACAGGCTGGGTGGCTCATAAGCCACAGAGAATTAATTATTTCTCAGGGTTCTGGAGGCTGAAGTCAGATTCCAGTGCCAGCATGGTTGGCCTGTGGTGACGGAGGGCCTCTTCCAGGTCGCAGACTTCTTGCTATGTCCTCACATAGAGGGACAGAGAGTGGGGGAGCTCTCTGGGGCCTCTCCTAAGGGCGCTAATCCCATTCACAAGGGCTCCCCATCATGACCTAATCACCTCCCAGTGGTCCTACCTCCTAACACCATCACATTGGGATTAGGGTTTCAATATGAATTTGATGGAATATAAACATTCAGTCCATTGCCGGAGGGGGATATTCTAGTGTCCTTTCCTTACCTTAATATTTTAGATCATCTTTCTTCACTGAGATGATCAACCTCTTTGTTTCCAATTTAAAATTGTCTTAAACTTCCTGATGCATTTTTAACCCAGTAATCATTCAAGAAAGTGAAAGTTCTCCTGTAGTACTTTGCCTCTTTATAAACTAAGTGAGATTTGATGCGTATTTCACCTGTTGAACATTGACCCCAAGAGGGCTTAGGATTGTCCCCATTCTCTGTCGCCCACAGAGTACAGCACAATGCCCAGCACATTGCCACATCACAGCACCGAGGGGCTACAAGACACCTTAAAGTTTATCTGGTCCAATCCTCTTCTTTACAGATGATCTAGGCAAGCCCAAACGAGGTGTAATTATTTATCCAAGGACTCTGAGGAAGTGCCCAAGCCAAACTTTGACCTCACCTGCCAACTCAGAATCAGTGCCCTCCACTCTCCCATGCTGCCCAGAACAGGTGTTCAGTAAGTATCACGTGTCCACATCACAACCTAATCTTCCATGTTCTCTCCATTGTGGCCCAACTTTCTCTTTTCTTTTTTTTTTTTTTAAAGATTTTTAATGGGGAATTGGGGGAGGGGAACAGCGTTGGGGAACTGGGGAAGGGGAACAGATAAGTTGCTGCCTTTTTGTTCTTCAGTCTAGTTGTGGGAGGACGTTGCTTCACTGGCCCATGTTGGTATCATCATTGTGCTCCTCCCGGGTGAGGCAGATCAGTCGCCTGCCTCTGGACGGCCGCTCACAGCAGCTCTTGGCCGATCACACAGGCTGCCAGCTGCTCATGCTGGCTGCCGGCCACTCACTGTAGTCTATGGCAGCCCACTGCAGCAGGGGCTGCAGCTATGCCGTCCCGGGAACTCACAGCAGCCCAGCTCCAGGTGGAGCTGTTGTTCACCATCTTAGCTGGAGAGGGCAGTGTTACTGGCCCTCATATGTGGGATCCGAACCGGGCCCGCTGGCATTCCAAGCCAGCTCTTAACCAATGTGCCAATCAGGCTCTCTCTTTTCTTTTTAAATGCTGTTCTTTTAACAGCAGTAATTCTTAACATAAACCTAATAGCTAATTACATCAAGAAGAAAGAAAACTGGGACCTTAAATATTAGATGATTAAGTACATGCTGTAATATAATACACAATCAGAAACACTCTCCATAATAATTCCATCAATTTATTCTCTCATAAAGCATGTCACAGGTACCCATATTTTCTGCCTGTGGGTGCTGTTTTTGGTACCTGCAGTCTTTACTTCATTTAACTTGACAAAACTAACTCCCACTAACCTCTGTGCTCTCTGGTCTTAGCACTACCTTTGTTAGGGTCACCTGAGTGAGTTTAGATCTGAACACGTGACTGCAAGTGGATTCTGATGTTTGCCTTTTGTCTCACCCAAACAGACTCACCCCTCATCACCATTCACTCAGCAGACAGTCACCATGGGCCTACTGTATGCCAGACACTGTACTAGCCCCTTGGCATACAGCATGAGCAAAACAAAGACCCATGAACTTAGGGAGCTTATATTCTAGCAATAAGCATTTTTAAAAATGAGTAAATTATGCAGCACGTTGGAAGGTGGGAAGTGCTGTAGGAAAAAGAAAAAGTACAAGGTAAGGGTAGTCAGGAGAAGGTAATGTTGGCGCAAAGACTTAAGGGGGGTGAGGGCATGAGCCATAGAGATACCTGGGCAACAGCTTTCCCAGCAGAGGGAACAGCCAGGCCCCAAGGTAAGCATTATCTGGTCTGTACAAGGTAACACCACTTCCTGATGGGTGACATTTGCAAAAACAATCCTAAGAGAGAGTTATCATTCCCCAACTCCAGACAGACCAAAAATAAAATAAAATAAAACTTACAGAAAGAAAGAGTGAAAGACTGAGAACCTGGAGATATAGAATCTATAACAGTGTTATGGGAAAAAATTGGGAAACCAGACAATATAACAGAGAGGAAGGTGGCACTTTATATTCAAGAAATTGCCACAGGTATGATTAACATGGGGACTGAATATTACTCACCTTTGAATTCACGGCATCTGGCTCAGTGCAGAGCATGTGGCAGGCTCGAGAAATGCCTGTGGAATGAGGAGTGACTAAATGAAGGGAACCGTTCTTAACACGTGACTCTTTTTCTTGTGTTTTGTGCAGTAAAGGACTGGAATCAGCCCAAGAGCTGTGCTTTGAGGTCTGCTGCAAACTCATCTTTGAACTTAACTTACTTATAAGAAGGGCGGTTCACCTCAAAGTCTAGCAATATTTTTTTTTGTTTATTGATTTGTTCAGTCTGCCTAAAGCCTAGTCAAATGTATTATGGAGTCTGAGAAATAAATGTGCTGCTAAGACATCTAGGCATGTTGAAAGTTCTAACCTGGTAGCTGAACTGAGCATATGAGTGCTGTGTGTGTGTGTGTGTGTGTGTGTGTGTGTGTGTGTGTGTGTGTGTGCTTTATCAAGGTGTATGTTAATAGGGTGGGGAGGAATGGATATTAATAGAGTCTACAGATATACAAACCTTTTAGGAAGGTATTTATATACATTCCAGCATGATATTGAATTACGTCAAGGTTCTTTTTGTTAAAGTAACAGAAAGCACTTCAAACTCACTTAAGCAATAATAAGGAATAATTTATTATAAAGACACAGAGGTATATCCTGGAAACTCTGGGCAAGATTAGTCTGTGGGGCCACGTGGTCTCTTATCCCTGCCTCTGTACAAGTGTACCCTGCCTGTTTTTCTCTTGGCAGATCTCCTTTCTTCCTTATCCATCCACACGGCCTCCCCACAATGCCTGGGTTTACATTTCCTTGATGTTAGCAATAAGCAGAGCCTGACACCAGCATTTTTCAGTGCCAATTCCAAAGTCACAGGAGAAAGGACCTGATTGGCACTGCTTGGGCCAATGTCCCCACCTTCTCAAGTAACCACAACCAGTGGGACTGTCACTCATTCAAACATGGCTGGCAAGTTATTGACAATTGACCTAAGTCTTTTAGGCCATCCACCTTCGTCAGGTTCTAGTGGTAATCCCACTGGTTACAGGCATGCAAGAGCCATATTTCCCCTCCCCAACTACCTTCCTGTGAGGAGGTATGTGAGAATTAAGACAAGTCTCATTCAGAATTCTGCCACACATACCAACATTTACAAACAAGCAGGCACAAAAATGTCATACCGCCTGTTCATATAAGCTCAGAGAAGTAGCAACTGACAACACCTCTGCATGGAAAGTTCACTTGAGGAAGGGAAAAGTGATGGCACTGCAGCAGAAAGATGGAATCAGTTCATCTTCCTGTTGGTTTGTGGCGGAATCATCCAGTACATGTCAGGACACAAACCTCGACAAAGCCCTTGTCCTAGTGCCTCTCCAAATGGGGTGAGGCTGCTGGGCGCACTCTAATATGTACCCCATTAATGCCAGGGTACAGGTGCCTTTATAATATTTCTAGCTAATTCACACTTCATCCATGAAAATTCTTGTAACAATGAACAGACTAACAATCTAGTCAAGATGCAGGTGGTAGGTAGTCTTCTGTCACCTATGGAGAGTAGACCCCTGACCAGGACCCTCCAAATATACCTATCATGCCCTGGGGTGTGGATTCCTGATTAAGGGCTATAACTGTTAACCAACCAGCCCTAAGTTTAGATGAAAAAGCACACAACACACACACACACACACACACACACACACACACACACACACACACACCCTGGTAGCAGTGGTGGGTTGCTGGTTAGCTGCAAAAGGGCCCCTGCCAGATAAACTGGTCTCCTTTAAAGGGTTGTCTTGGAAGCTTCCCTCTTCCCCAAGTGCTGCTTACATATTACTAGCCAGCCCTATTAGCCAGAGTCTGGGAATGTTCTTTTTTAGCTGGACATCTCTTATCTCAACACAGGGGTCTCGTTACCAAGGAAAAGGAGAGAATACAAGTTGGGTGGGCAGCCAGCAGTCTCTGCTGCACTCACTGAGCTAAAGCACATCTCCTAACCCTTGTCTTAGTTTCCTTATCTATCAAATGGATTATCGATACCTACCCTGCCTGTTTCTCAGGGCTTATGAGAGAATCAAATGAGAACACTTTGAAAACTGAGAAGCCTTGTTCAAATATATTATTCTGACAGTTTATACAAGAAACCAGAGTGTAATATAATCATCAAAAGGGTCATTACTTTGAATCAAAATATAATCAAGCACTTACTCTTGATCCCCAAAGCTTCCTTATATTTTCCAGACCAAAATGAAAGTGTTATTTTTTATTTTTTTTTTGTCGAAGACCATATGTGGCACTTGCTAGTTTATGGGAGGCTGACAGACCATACACGAAGGCAATATAAGGTTATGCAACATTTATTGGGGCTTGCTCTGTGCCAGGCACTATGTTTCACACAGATTATCTCGCTTAATCCTCACACAGACCCCCGGGTGGGCACTGCTTTACTCTCTCGCCCTGCTGCTAAGGAAGCCTACCAAGTGCAATCAGCCCTGACACAGGCAGATGGAGTGCCTGCATTTGATTCTTGGTCATGTCTAGAATCCCTGAGCATCATTCTTTAATTCTAAAATGCTGTGATTTCTAGTTACCTTAGGTACTGGGTAGAACTGTGTCCCCCAGAAAGATAAATTGAAGTCCTAACCCAGGTATCTGTGATTGTGACCTTATTTGGAAATAGGGTCTTTGCAGATGTAATCAAGCTACAATGAGGTCACACCGGATGAGGGTGGGTCCTAATCCTACGATTGATGTCTTTACAAGAACAGGGAATTTTTGACAGACACAGAGGAGGCCGTGTGAAGGCGGAGATGGAAATTGGAGCAACGCATCTACAAGCCAAGGAACACCAAGGATTGCCGGCAAGCACTAGGAACTAGGAGAGAGTCATGGGGTGGTTTCTCCCTCAGAGCTCTCAGAAGGAACCAATCCTGCCAACACCTGGATTTCAGACTTCTGGCTTCCAGAGCTGCGAGAAAATAAATACATATCTGTTGTTTTGAAGCCACCAAGTCTGTGGTGATTTGTAACAGCAGCCCTAACGAAATACAATAATATACCACGTGAATGTGATGGTCCTATGAGATCCTGGTGTGGCCACCTGTTCTCTCCACCTGAAGTGCACAAGAAGTCAGGCTCGTTTGAGGGCACAGCCTCAGCTTCCTGAAGAGGTGTTGTTTTCACAGACCAAGCAAGCCCTTCCCCAAGCCTTCTCCGGATGGTGCCCCAAGCAGAGGGTGGGTGGGTCTCTAAACCCACTTGCAAGATGCTGAGATTAGTCAGAGTGGCTCAGCTCCCACCAATAGAACCGCCCCACATGTTCAGGCCACAAAATCCATTAGAGCAGGCCAAAGGGAAGGCCCCTCATTTTTCTTTCTATTTCACTTTTCATATTTGTTGTGTTTTTTTTGTTTGTGGCCCTCATATGTGGGACCCGAACCCGGGCCACTGGCTTCCCAAGCCAGCGCTTAACCACTGCGCCACTTGGCCGGCCCTCACTTTTCATATTTGGATTGCATTAATCTTTGTGGGGAACAGGACCTATTTGCTGAGTGAGGAATCATTTGCGTGTTCAAAGACCAAGATTTCCTACATTTTTTGGTCATTCCACCTTTAGAAATGTTTGTCAAACATCACCTGTGTTTCTCTAAAAGCAGTTTTATAACACTCCCCCAAATGCAAAGCCAGAATCACCTGCTGTGAATAAAAAGTGAAAATATTAAAATAAAAAATATTTACCTGTTTACTATCTATATATCAGGAAACATCCCAGCCAGGAAAAAGGTGTTTGATAAATTGGGGCATAATCAATGCTACTCTAACAGGCCAGAGAATTTTTATGAATAGAAGAACTCCTTTGAAAGCTACTGGAAAAGATTAATTCATAATATGAAAGAAGTTTATTATTGTAAATGTGATTACTGTGCTGCTCTGATGATTCTCAGACTACCAGAGATTCACCTGTTTGGTTCAACATTCTATGGAAAGAGAGTTCCAGGATGGGATAAATCAAAAGGGCTTTAAATACATGAGTGCCTCTCACATTTAAAAGAACAGATGCTGGTATTTTAAGTCTGAGAAAATTAACAGTACAGACATCTGCCATCTGTATGACCTTGCTTAAGTGTCACATTATCACTCCTGATAATAACGGGTGATGTGTCTTGTCTTGACTGGAGAAAATAAATAAGACTACTGGGCTAAGAAGAGATCTTTTCATTGTGCTGGTAAGAGGAGAAATCTGGAAATCCAGCCAAAGAATACAGGCTAACCTTTGTTCAGAGATTCACATGAAGAAGAGAGGAAAGGGCTGCTGGGATAAAGAGATATTTGTGTTTCCACTTGCAGGGGCAGACGGGGTATACGTAGCACTTCACAGCACACAACAAGCCCTTCTACTACACTCGGACTTGACACAAATAAATGTGTCTATTTTGGTCTAATATTGTTTTTCCTGGAGTTTAAGGGGAAGACCCCTACAGGGATGTGATCTCACCATGAAGAAGGAAACATGACAAATGCCAAGCAAGTCCCCAGACGGTAGGCAGTAACATTCAAGAGTTTGACCGCCATGTTAAACACCAACAACGCTGTGCACGCCTTTCCTGCTACCACCTTTTCCTCTGGCATACTGCCGTTTACAGAAGTGGCAGGCTAAGAAAGTGCAAATTGCTTTCCACAATAATACTCCCAAGTTTGCCATAAACAACAATTCCAATACAAAACAACTCTGAAGGGCATAAAAAGACCAGGAATATAAAGCATTTCTCATGAGGGACGGCCAGGTGGAAAGGGGAAATAATACCTATTGCACAACAGTGCATCGACAGTGATTGATTGTCCTCATCAGGTATAGACAAGACACTCAACTGGGAGTTCTGAAGAGATTTTTTAGTGAAGAGACCATTTTTGTTTGTCTGTCTGTCTGTCTGTCTGTTTGTTTTGAGGTGTGGGTAGGATTAAGAAACTAGCAACAGCAGAAAGCTGTGACCAACCTGTAACCATTTGCCAGGACTGCCATAAAAATGTACCCCAAATTGGATAGCTTAAACAACAGCAATTTATTCTTTCACAGTTCTGGAGCCCAGAAGTCTGAAATCAAGGTGTTAGCAGGGACACGCTCCCTTTAAAGGCTCTAGCAAAGAACCTGTTGCAGGTCTCTCTCCTAGATTCTGGTAGTTCCTTGGCTTGTGGCAACATGAGTCCAACCTTCCCATGGCATCCCTGTGTACGTGTCTATGTTCAAATTTCTCTTTTTTATAAGGACACCAGCCATATTGGATTAGGGACTCACTCTACTCCAGCATGACCTCATCTTAACCTAACTAATTGTACCTGGAATGACCCTATTCTAAGTAAGGTCACATGCTGAGCTACTGGGGGTTAGGACTTCAAAGTAGGAATTTGAGGGTAGGGGTATATAATTTAACCCACAACACACTCTTAGGCTTGGAGAGGCGAAGAGAAGAGACAGTATTGGAGAACCTGGTCGAGAACTGAAGCCCAGGAATGGCTTTTGTCATAGAGAAACACAGCAGTGCCAGTACCACACCAAAGCAGGAAGGAGGCAGTAGAAATAAATAATCTGATCTCTATCTCATCCCATTCTCCAGGCACCAAACCCAACCAAAAGGCGGAGAACAAGGGAGGCAAATCAGAAAAGTCAGGCTTCCCCTGGGGCAGGGAGAGAAGGGAGGAGAATGGATGGCGATACGATGTTATAGCACAGGGGCATTCTAAGAGAAATCAGCAAAATGAGCATCCCTTGACAGAATCAAGGGATCCAAATGGTTTAGGGAGAGAAATTCATTCACAGAACTTTTCTGAACTATGTCTTGGGAATCAGAGTATTTCGAACAACAAGAGAGAAAAATGAAGGTGTGCATTCTGTCCCAAGAGAGCTAGCTGTATGAAAGTTTCTCCTCTTTAACCGAGAAGTCAAGTCAGAGTCAAAGATTCACATCTCCAACTCACACAATGAAGGTCTCCCAAGAAAACATCACCCTTGGGTATACATACAGAAGAGCTCTTCCCTCAAAGCCTCTTCAGATTACTTCGTCATGTCCCTCCGTCTCCATGAAACCTGAGTCACCCCCAGATGTCCCTCTATTTCATATCCAGTTCAACCCCATGCCTCCATCTATATTCTCACCACCTTGGTTCAAGGCCTCCTCACTTCTTCCCTAGGTCCAGTCTTCCAGCCTTAGTCTCCCACAATCTGCCTCTTACACTGCAGCTATAGAGTACAATTCAGACTCCTCAGCATGATGGCCCAATGAATAATCCTGAGTATTTGTGCATTTTTTTACATGCCTGCATTTCCATGCTTGGTATATGTGTCAGTATCTGCTTTCCGTATTGAACTTGGAAGTGCTGTAGATAGGGCTATATTCTATTCATCTACGCCTGGCACAGCGTAGACACTTAATATCACTGAATATTTATTCAGTACCTTTACCTGGGTTTCCTTTTAATCCTCACAATGGCCTTATGAGATAGGTCATATTTATTTCTTATACTATGTATGAACTTAGAGAAGGTAGAGTAACGTGCCCAGAGTCACACAGCCTTGGGAGGGTCTGCTCTAGTGGCTGTGTCTTCAGAATGAATGTTCTTAACTGCCATGTCATACTGTTTGTTGATTTAGCAAATCCGTGACCCTCAGACATTGTATTAAAACAGAATACCCATGACTTAGAAAACTAAGGGCAGACTTTTGGGTTTTGTTTTTCGTTTGTTGGTTTTGTTTGTTTGTTTTTAAATGTTTTTTGTTTTTTTTTGAGGGCAGTGTCACTGGCCCTCATGTGGAACTGAACCGGGGCCGCTGGCTTCCCAAGCCAGCGCTTAACCGCCATGCCACTCAACCGGCCCTTTTAAATGTTTTTATTTTTTTGTTGGGGAACAGCATAGTGTGTTTTTCCAGGACCCATCAGCTCCAAGTCAAGTAGTTGTTTCATTCTGGTTATATAGGGCACATCTCAGTGGCCCATGTGGGAATAGAACCGGCAACCTTGATATTATCAGCCTGCGCTCTAACCAGCTGAGCTAACTGGCCGCCCCTTGGGTTTTGTTTTTTATCAGAGGATAACATACCTTACCAGCTAGGGACAATAAGAGCAAATGATTTTCAATACCTTAATTTCTCCCTCTTAATAAATTAGCCAAAAATCAACCAAAGAGAATTGTCTGTCCAAACAAATTCCTGTTTAGTTATTGCTATGCAGTGCAGCTTAAACGAAAACCACAAGTTCTTGCTCACACAAGAAGTCCAGTGTTTGGCACATATAAGTGCCCAGCAGGTATCTGTCCGCAGGCAGGCTGCACAAGGATATTCACAGTGCAGGGTCCAGCTGCCTGAGGGGTGACTGGAGAGCCCTGTCCCATCTCTCCCGGCCAGCCTGCTCCTACCAAGAGCAGTCCTATTACCAGCGCTGCACTTTGGGCTTGGAGTTCACAGAAGCCTTGGGAGCATTAAAAAAATTGCTCAACTTTCATAAGCAGGTGAAACGTGAAATAAATGCTGCTTCACCACCTGGGTAAGTGCCCAGCCTCTATCCTCATGGCACCTCAGGGTGATCTGACCTCCTGCCACACATAGTGTAGAAATAAATGAGCATATTGCCTTAATAAGGGAGATGAAGGGCAGGGCCAGGCTTGGTTTGATTACTGGAGTAGTGTGATTAGGGACCTTTGATGTTGATAAACTCTGGGAGGGACCTTCATCTTAGCGCCTTGGCCTTGGTGATTTGGGCTCAAGCAAGCCAGTGTAATCATTCACCAGAGCTCTGGGCTGTGCCAGAGAGCCAGCTGCATGGAGGCATGGGGAGCAGCAAGGCCAGGCTGGCTGCACATACATTTCCCCCCAGTGCCAGGAAAGGTTCTAATTCAAAAACAAATGTATTTATCACATCCAACGGCTCCACAGGGCAGGGCATCCTGCCTTAGGGTGGAGTGTCAGCTTGCAGTGGGAATAGTGGCAGGCGGCCAACGGAAATTTCACATTTCACCCAGGTTCCTGCCACTCTACAGTGGTCCTGCAGGACCAGCATTGCACAGTGGAGAGTCTGGCCTCCCAGCCAGCCCTGGTGACCCAGGCTCCAGGCGAGAGCCGGGCCCTTAAACCACCAGCCAGCCAACCAGCCCCTGCCGTAGTGGGCAGGGCACTGGGATTCACTGAGCCACCCCCACTTGGTAACTAAGACTCTTTCTAAACCAGGAGTGTGGGCCAGCGGGGAAATCCGTCATGAGCAGGCAAGTGGTGATTCGTCTGAATCCCCATGACATATGCCCCACGGGCTCCCTAAGGAAGGAGCCAGCGCTTCTTCTGATCTAAGACAATGCTGCCTTTCCTGGTGGTCCAAGGGGCTGGCTGGACATTTTCCAAAGAGAGAAGAAAAGAAACTGAAGACAGTTGTATTTTTCCAACTCACCAGACTCCAAGCTGCTGAACTGCCCTCCCTCACCCAATCTAGGCTACATCACCGCTGGAGCTCTTTCTAAAACAGACTGGATCTTGTTATTCTCCAACAGCAAACTCTCCTGCAAGAAGTCCACACCCCTCTGGGTGCCATAGGAGGTTCTTCCTGGTTCATCCTGTACCTGCCTATCCCATCTCAACACTTGCTCTTTCATGTGCCTTACCAGCCCCCAGCTCCCCAAGCAAGCCACAGGCTTTCATACCACACAGAATACCCTCTTACCCTCTCAACTACCTTCTTCTGCTCATGCTTCAGGGCCCAGCTTCAATATCACCTCCTAGGTGAAGGCTCTTTCCACCGTCAGACAGAATTTGAATGCTTCTCTCCCTTCAAAGGCCTTCTTAGCTTTGTGTACCTACCTTTACTATAATATTAAGCTACATTGTAGCTGACTTATTTGAATATATATATATTCAGGGGTGCCAAAAAAATGCATACACATTTAAGAGATATTATTTCTTAAAAGTATACACATTTTTGGCTCTCTCTCTCTCAATATATGCGTGTGTGTGTATGTCTATATGTATATGTATATACGTACACACACACACACACACACACACACACACATATATAATGTGATCATGAGATCATGAGCTCAATCCAAATAAGGGCTCCTTTTTACTCATCCATTCTCAGTCACTAGTACAGTCCCTGGCACATAGTAAGTACTCAATAAGTGAAAAAGAATGAATGAACAAATGTCCAAAATCATCCCCTTTCATTGGAGAACTTTTCTTAGGAGGAAGTAATCTTATTCTGAGCCTTCTGGGGTCAAAGGACATTTATCTGTGGGAAACTGTTTGTTCTGGACAAATTCTGCCTGTCCCCCAGCCCTAGATCATGCTAACTGCTTCCAGCTAAGTGAGCTCTCAGATGCTAATAATTTCACTGTGTGTGAAGAGCAAAGCCAAACCATATACAGAAGTGAGACTTCCTGAACATCCCACACCAAGCGTTTTGTGTACTGCTCTGTTGAGATTTTGATCACAACAGCCGTGAGAGAAAAGGTGCACTGTGCAAGACCAGAGGTTCTGATGATTCTTTTATGTGTACACCTTTTGGCTTTAACTTCTAGATGCACTGCACCCTACAAGGAAGTAAAATGGTACCATGTTCTTGGTTTACAACCTGGGCTGAACCATTCCTATAAAACTCTGAACCTTCCATGTCAGAACTGTTATTCTCTCTTTGGATATTTTTGCTTTAAAAAGGATGATTATTATCATTATCCTTAAGATTGCTGTTATTGAAAAATCACCTCCTGTAAAAATAAAATAGGATGAAATCTAAAGCAAATATTCCAACTTTCCCAAAGACAGAATTTATCATTTCAATATTGTGATAGCAAGGTCAAGGTTCAATTAAGCATAATAAATAAACTAATATTTATACAGGGGCATTCCATTTACAAAGCACTTTCATATATGTAATTTCATTGGTAAGACTTGTCCTGCTCATCAGTTCCACACTTGGCAAAAGGGGCAAAAATTTAAACACTTTTCTCCCACCCCCAATATTGCTGAGTATCTTCTCCCCACTCTGCTCCCCATCCCAGGTGGAAAGAAACCAAATATCCATTCATCTCCAACACCTCTAATTTCAGTTCCAGGAGGTCGGAGCTCTCCCTTGCAGAGAGAAGCGAGCCCTCTCTTCACATGCTGACCCCTTCCTCCCTCTCCAGCCTATTTCTCCCCATCGCCTGCACACCACACACCGAGCGACAGCCTCGCTGAACTGCTTTCAGCTCCCCAAATGCACCATACCCTGCCAACTCCAACACCCTCCTACTCAGCTTCTGGTCTCAATTACATATCAGCTCCTACCAGAAGCCTCCCCCAGTTCCCAAGGCTGAGTTAGGGCTCTTTCAAACTGCCCCAAGCTCGCCCTCTCCTTCCCAACAGTAGTCACATTGACTGATGAGCATCAATTGTCTTTCCACCCTCTAAAGCAACATTGTCCAATAATAATATAATATGAGCTTTATATGCAATTTTTAATTTTCTAGCAGCTTCATTTAAAAAAAAAGTAAAACAGGTGAAATTAATTTTAATGTATTTCATTTAACGAATATATCTAAAATATTATGCTTTCAACATGTAGTCAATATAAACAGTTGTTGTTTTTTAAAGATTTTATTGGGGAATTGGGGGAGGAGAACAGCACTGGGGAACCGGGGAAGGGGAACAGACAAGTTGCTGTCCTTTTGTTCTTCAGTCTAGTTGTGGAGGACGTTGCTTCACTGGCCCATGTTGGTATCATCATTGAGCTCTTCCCGGATGAGGCAGATCAGTCGCCGGCCTCTGGATGGTCGCTCATTGTGGCTATTGGCGGCTCATGCTGGCTGCCGGCCGCTCACTGTAGCCTATGGCAGCCCACTGCAGCAGGGGCTGCAGTCTACACTGTCACCGGGGCTCGCACAGCCCAGCTCCAGGTGGAGCTGTGGTTAGCTGTAGAGGGCAGTGTCACTGGCCCTCATATGTGGAATCCGAACCAGGGCGGCTGGCATCCCAAAACCAGTTCTTAACCAATGCGCAACTCCGGCCCTAAACAGTTGTTAATGAGATACTTTACATGCTTCCCTCCCCACCCCCACCCCCCCAGCTCCCCTGGCCTAGCCTCTAAAACCTGGTGTGTATTTTACACTTATAGCACATCTCTAATCAGATATTTCACGTGCTCCATGGGCATGTGCTGCTGGTGACTACTGTATTGGACACCAGGGGTCTAGATCAAACTCCATGAAAGCAGGGCAAGGGTTCAACTTCTCCACTAGTGTATCTTGCATTGTGCTTGGCACAAGGGCAACAATGAGAAGGTCTTAGTCCGTTCGGGCTGCTATAACTAAAACACCACAGACTGGGTGGCTAAACCACAAATATCTATTTCTCACAGTCCTGGAGGCTAAGAAGCCCGAGGTCAAGGCACCAGCAGAGTCTGTGTCTTCCTGGTTCCTGGTTCATGAATGGTTATCTCCTTGTTGTGTCCTCACATGGGGGAAGAAATGAGGGAGCTCTCTGGGGTCTCTTCTATAAGGGCACTAATCCCATTCGTGAGGGCTCCACTTTCATGATCTAACCATCTCTCACAGTCCCCACTTCCAAATATCATCACACTGGGGGTTAGGATTTAACACATAAATTTAGAGGGGACACAAACATTCTGTCTCTAGTAGTGAACAGTGTCTATGAATGACTTCATTCCCCAAGGGAGGCGCTGCCCTGTGGCCCAGGGCAGTGGGTTTCTGCCATATATGGTACACATAAGTACATGTACATCTAAAATTCTGCTCCCGTGAAATCCTCTAAATAAAAGAAGGGTGTCCAGACGGGCCAATCACATCCGTATTTCAAGCGTACTCAAAATGACAGAAATACGGGCCGGCCTAGTGGCGCAGTGGTTAAGAGCTAGCTTGTGGATGCCAGTGGCCCAGTTTGGATCCCACATATGAGGGCCAGTGACACTGCCCTCTAAAAAACAAAAGAAATGACAGAAATGTTAGTTCAACAAAGCAATCTAATCAACCCCTGGGAATAAGGATAATATAACTTAACCTTTGTATAAGATGAAAACCAAAATGGAAACACAGTGTCTGCAAGGAGGCTTTCTTGAAATGGATCAGCCTGGAACATTCTCTGCCCCAGGACCAGGAGGCAGGAAAGGAGCCTGAGGCTGAGAAGGAAGGACAAGTGTGGAATTATCTGAGTCGTACCACTCTTCGTTTTAAGATTCCTAGAGGTTTTTATCTTAAAAGCTGATACTTTTAAAAGTGCTCTTTAGAAAGAGCAAAGCTGTAGTGCCAGGAAAACAATGACATCAGCTCTAAACCCCAGAGAAGCAGCCTTCAGGAAGACCTCAAGGACACATGAGGAGGTGACACTGCAGAGGTCAGAGAATGCACGTTCTATTTCGCTCTGTCCAGTCAGATAGTTCCAGATTCCCACACATGCAGACCCCAAGGGCTCCTGACAGAACAGTTGCTAAACCAGCAGTTCCCAGGCTTTAGTGGGTATTAGAATGATCTGAGATGCTGGTTTAAAATCCAGATTGCTGAGCCTCAGCCTTTAGAGAGTTTAATTTAGTTATTCTGAGGTATATCCCAGGAATATGTATTCTCATCAAGAACCTTAGGTAATTCTGATAGGGGGTTCCATACTTTGAGAAAAACAACCCTAAATAAATTATCAATTCACTTTTCTCTCACCTCTCCTTTCTAAATGCCCCCAAAGCTATGTCTTCATGGTCACAAGTATGGTTGTATAATTCCTGTGTTGTATAATGGCTCCCAGCTGAGAATGCAAGTGGAGCTGAGATCTAGGTGCCTGGCATAGGGCTGTACCCACCTGGAGTAATGAGCAGTCTTTCTTTGAACAGAGATAACTCCAACATACAAGTCCTGGGAACTAATGTGTGGCTGTGTCAGCCCAGAAGGAGCGTTCATACAAAGACGCTATATAGGCTAGCAGTAGCCCTGAAACTGTTGTCCAATGCCTTGGATACCACATCTTCCCCAAACCCCAGCAGCCTGCACCGTCCACCAATCATTGTTCTTGAAGGCCAAAACAAGAAATGGGCTTGATAGCTCATCGTTTGTCTCGTGCATCATTAGCCAGTCAACAGCCAGCAAGGGCTTTCCTATGATGTCCTAGCAGTGGTGGTGGGGCGAGGTGTCAGCTCCTGAGAAAGCTCAGCCAGCTTCTTTATATGAATGAGGAGTACACCGCTGCCTCACTGTGCCTCTTTCCTGGAAAGACTGCCTCGCTGTTTTTATGTTCAGATGGAAGATTCCTCCTGGGCTTGGTAATTATTTAACAGGAATGATGGCTCCACGGGAATAGCTCCTGTACAAGTCTCCAGGTTAAGGGGCTTACCGAGGGGACAGGCTGCTGGATGGGACAGATGCCCAAGTGACCAACTATATTTTTACAAATTCTCTTCTGTCCTCCCCAGCCTTTTCAGCTTTATGAACTGGATGAACACTTCATGACAGACTGTGTGTCGGAGCAGACAAAGAGCAGGTCACTGGACCTGCTATGACTCTCAGATGCATCCTTGGTGAAGTGAAAGAGGACTCCCCAGAGCTGCTAGGAGTGCCGAAATGCAATCCGGGCTGGAAACTCTAGCTCTGCTACAACCTGGCTAATTGCTACTGGGCAGGGAGACAAAGAATAGATAAGAACTTAAAGCCATGGAGAAATGAAACATCAAAGAGATTGTGAACAGTTTAGTAAAACAAGAGCTGCGATCTGAACCTACCTCCATTTGTTCATGGAACAGCTATGAGGTGCCTCTCCCCAGCATGTCACAGCACTGACTGTCCCAGGTCGAGGGAGACAGGTACATCAAAGAATTCACTCACAGAATAGTAGATGGCATAAACAAATAATTACAATGAAATGTAGTGGCAGCAAGAAAGGGCAAAGATCCCAGGACTATGGCCACACCCAGGAAGGAAGGTCCCAGAGGATGACAGTAGTCCCCTGGGTAAATCATAGGAAGAGCAGAGAGCACAGCACATGCAAAGGCAGAGGCCACATGCAATCACAAGCAATCCTGTCTTGCTGAGGCTCAGAGTGAAGGAAGGGAGCAGCCAGGGATAAGGCAAGGAGGACAGGCGGAGGCCAGTTGTCACCTCTGTATGATGTGCAAACTTTATCCTCGTGGCTATAGCTGTTTCCAGCCTCAGATTCATTCTGAGTGGATAAGAGTTCATCTTACACAAAACGATTCTGAGCCCAGGGCAATATGATGGACTGATAGCTTCCTCAATTGGGTCCATCCCTGGAGATGGGAGAGGGGTCAACACCAACCAACCATTAGGAGGAGGCAACAGGGAATGGATTCTATGGCCGGAGAATGGCCCTTGCAGATTCCATCATCCAATTACCATCACTGGTTTCAATGGTTCCTACCCATGGTCCTTCAGCTTGTTTCCAATATTTTGTCATTATAAACAATGCCATAACTGAGATCCTCATGCATACATCTTTGCAGGTACAGGATATCTGTAGGATACATTTCTGGAAGATCATGAGTCAAAAGGTGTCTGTTCATGCATCTCTGACAGACATGACCATATTGCCCTTCAAAAGGGTTACACCCATTCACACCACAGCCTCTCTGAGATTGCTCACTTCCATACATCCTTGCCTGTGTACTGTCAACTTTCTCAGGTCTGTACTTTCAAAGTTAAGTTTAGCTATAAAGAAGAATGAAATCTTACCATTTGCAACGATATGGATTGACCTAGAAAACATTATGCTAAGTGAAATAAGTCAGTTGGAGAAAGACAAATACCATATGATCTCATATGTGGAATCTAAAGAACTGAATAAATGAGCAAAGTAAACAGAAATAGTCTCAGAGATATAGAGAAAAAACTGATGGTTGCTAGATGGAAGGGGGATGGGGAAGGGATTAGACGACATAAATTGGTAACTACAATATTGCCACAGGCATTTGAAAGACACTTTGTAGAATATAATTAATACTGTTGTAAATATTTTGTAAGGTGTCAGATGGTCACATGTCTTGTTAGGGAGACCACTTCATGGATGGTGTAGATGCTTGACCCCTGCACTGTACACCTGAAGCTGATGTTGAATAATATTGTATGTCAACTATAATTTTACATATATATATATATATATATATATATATATATATATATATATAGTCACAGGAAGTGGAGTATAGTGGTATAGTGTGGGGAATAGAGTCAATGCAATCATAATAAATATATACGATGTCAGAGGGGCAATAGATTTGGGGAGAAGGCTTATCACTTTGTGAGGGGTGAAATGTATAACTATTACATTGTTTTGTATACCTGAAAATAATAATAATAATAATAATAAAAAGTTCAGTTTGACAACAGTGTAGTTGATGGATAGAAAGGGCAATAAGAGTAGAGGTAAGAAAAGTAGTTATACAATTACAATAATAAAAGGGAGAGATGATTAGGACCTGAATTATGGCAGCTGCCATGTGTTTGAAAAATAGAGGTGGGATCAAGACATTCACGTTCTCAGTACAATGTGGTAAACAAAAATGTAGTTATTTTGCTAAAGATTTGAGAAGGCTTCGTTTTGACAAAAAATGAAAGAGAAAAAGATTCTATTGTTAAGACTCTCCCAACCTAAATGTCCTTCAACAGATGACTAAATAAAGAAGATGTAAATATATGCAATGGAATACTACTCATCAATAAAAAAATGATGAAATATTGTCTTTTGCAACAACATGGATGGATCTTAAGAGTATCATGCTAAGTGAAATAAGTCAGATGGAAAAGGACAAGAGCCATATGGTTTCACACATATGTGGGATATAAAACAAAAAGCAACCAAAAAAATGCCAAACTGATAAACACAGACAATAAATAGTATGGTGGTTACCAGAATGGAAGGGAGGTGGGGAATGAAGAGGGTAAAGGAGTTAAATATATGGGGATGGAAGGAAGATAGACACAATACAATATACAGATGATGTATTAGAGAACTGTACACTTGAAACCTATAATGTTATTAGCCAATGTTAGCCAAATATATTTAATTTAAAAAAAAAGACTTTTCCAAATCAAAATTTAAAATAGACATGCTAAGTATTAAAGGCCTTAACACAGACCTTACTCAGAGAATGAGTTAAACATGCTCAGATCTCAAAAACAAACCAACCTAGAAATGGAGTAACATGTTATCACATTAAGTGGCTTTCTGAAATTTTTAAAATTTTAAACAATCTAGAGTGTAAGAGAATATGACAATAATGGTCTTATTAGAGCAGAATAAAGCACTGACTCCTAAGGACCACTCTTCAACTCATGAAAAATATTTCATCTCTCAATTCTTCCCCTTGGATCCTAGAAACTGTAGTATTCGCAACTCGGACATCTGGGTGCCTTCTCCACCACAGGCATTATAGCAAATGCCACCCAGTAATTTAAGGTCAATCTCTGACAACTTTCCCTCATTTCAGAATGACATTCTTGATTATGTATAAAATCTTCTCGTGTCTATCAGGGACTGTATAGGATACACTTTGCTACAGGCACACACGAGCCACTCTGTATTGCTCATATTCCCCGGAATGCCTGAGACTATTTTTCTACTGGGTGCAATGATGGCAGAAAAGATTTCTTTTTCCAAATCCCCTGACTTTGTAACTACCACCCAATCCTGCTTTTCCCATTATCCACGCCAACCATTTCGAGATTTTTCTTTCTTATAAAATTCTTGAAGGAGAAAACAAAAAGGAAAACACTTTTGAAATAGTTTCAAAGGAACCCAAAAGAGCAAACATATTTTTAAGAGGTTTAATGTGCCCATGGGAAGGAGAGTCAGATTAACAAGGTGGGGTGGGGTGAGGTAGGGGGTTTGTCCTGGGTAAAACAGCTCAGGTCATATGAGGCTATATGTGGTGAAAGTCCCTGGGAGAGGGACCAGGAGGTTTGCAGATCTGAACATCAGAGCTGCAGAGGTTTACCAGGCATTCTGGAGCCATGTGGGCACCAGTAGAACCTCTCAGAGCAGGGCCATGTGCTTGAGCCCAGCCGGGTGCCGTCACCTGCTCTGCAGCCAACTGCTCTCTGCTCAGCTCTAACTTTCCCCAGCAAAGGGTCTGTGCAGAGGCTCTGCGCTCACAGTGGGTGCCAGGCTCATTTCTCCAGCCAGCAAAAACCTTCCTGAGCTTCTACCAGTGTCTCTGTCAGTTTCTTTTATTTCCTAGTGTGAGTCTCTGTGTATGTATGCATATATACTATATATATAGTGCATATATATATATATATATATATATATATATATATATATATATATATATGGTCTGACAATTAAGTTCACAAACTTGTTGCTAACCTTTTTTGATAACAGAGAGATTATTCATTATATATTTGTACCAACTGGACAGTTAACCAAGTTTACTATTTGGAAGTGCTGAAAAAGCTGTGTGAATAAGTTAGGCCACATGAACTTTTTGCCAACAATTCATGGCTCTTGTATCACGACAATGCACCAGCTCACACAGCACTGTCTGTGAGGGAGTTTTTAGATAGTAAACAAATCACTGTATTGGAACACCCTCCCTACCCATCTGATCTGGCCCCCAGTGACTTCTTTCTTTACCCAAAGATAAAGGAAATATTGAAAGGAAGACATTTTTATGACATTCAGGACATCAAGAGTAATATGACCATAGCTCTGATGGCCATTCCAGACAAAGAGTTCCAAAATTGCTTTGAAGGGTGGATTGGGCCCTGATGTCAGTGCATGGCCTCCCAGGGGGAGTACTTTAAAGGTGACTATAGTGATATTCAACAATGAGATATGTAGCACTTTTTTTAGGATGAGTTTGTGAAGTTAATTGTCAGATCTCGTATGTGTGTGTATGCACACAAACACAGAGGGTGCCAAAAAAGTATATAAATTTTAAGACAGGAACAACTCTATTAAAATTGTAATACTCAATATATACTGATAACAAAAGATGAATATGCGTTCTGGGTATACATTTTTTGGCATCCCCAGTATATGATTGACGCCAAAGAGCCCCGGAGCCCAGAGTTTCTTGAGCCCTCAGACCCAGCTTCGCCAGGCCCTTCAGTGTAGCCTTCAGTCCTGGGTCCAGTCCTGTGCACCGAATGATTAAAGGCCGGTAATCCCTGGGCAGAAGGAGGACCTCATGGCAGGAAAGGTTTTCCCTCAACGATCTCACTACAGACAGGTTTAAGACCAGCTTGGGGGTGCTGTGTCCTTGGCCCGACCCCGAATCCCATATCCTGTGTCTCTCCTTCCCCTGCAAGGCTGGGGGGAGACCTGAGGCCTCTGTGATGCCCCTCTTGATCACCACTCACCAGAGGCTCTGGCTTGTCCTGTGATGGCTGCTGTCTGTGGTCCTTATTGCAGAGTGGTTTCCTCGGCATGAGCACCAGCCCTTCAGCGGGAAGCATGGCACCAGCACAGAGGAGATTCTCGGGCCATTGAGTGAAGGTAGACCATGCTTTTTACCCTCCCCTGAAAACCACGGTCCAATTCCAGAAACCAGTGTTTCTTGTAACTGATCACAAGTAGCTGAGAGTCCAGAGGGTGATAAAAATCATCTATCTACTTCCAAGCTTGTCACTTTGTAGTCCTCACACAATGAAACTCTGGGTGTACAAAGTTCCTGCCCCCTCAGTCTTTCTCCCTGCTCCCTCTCCCCCTCTGCCTTGTATGCACCCACCCACCCCCATCAGCAGCATCACCAAGACCTCAGAGCCATGAGACCTCTGCAGCCTGCTGTTCATTCTGAAAGATCTGCAGGAATTCTATTTTCTGAGTGGCGCTCTCATTAGACAAACAAACCTCTCTCTTGCTAATACTATAACCTTTCACTGAATAATTTTGATGTATTATGAGGCTAAAAAAGAAAAAAAGGAAAAAAACTTCTCACCAAGGATGAGGGTGAGGTGGCGTCAAGTGAATGAAGAGACAGATAGTTCTGTCACAAATTTCTTTCTCTCACAAATTACTTAAGAGGCTTGGAAGGCTTGGAAGAATGAATGGCCCTCCCTAAAAGGTGCCAGGTACACCCAGGAGGTGGTGGCCAGAAGGCCAGCCCCTCTGAAGGGCCTGGAGTCGCACAGCCAGCCCTGAGCCATGGCAGGGGGCAGGGACTGCATTGTACTCTGCTCTCCCCCTTGGCACTGAAGTAGGAGGCCATTTGTAGGCAGCCACTTGGGTTTCATTAGGCCAAATGAGTACCTTCCCTAGCCCATATGGTTTCCCTTTCCTCACAAAGCTGTTTCCTCAGCAGGTTCAGTGAGGAAACCCCTGAGTAAACAGAGAGCGTGCTGCTAGCCCCAAGGTTTTTCTGAGGTGTGCCCCAGGGATGCAACCCTGGGCTAGGCCGACTTCCAGTCCCCTTGCCAGCCTGCCAGCCAGTCACAACTGTTGTTTTCATGAAGCAGTTTCTTTCAACTACATTTGCTTCAGACACTGAAGGAAAAGCTTCTGTCTCTGAACAGCAAGGCCGGGGAAATCTCTGAGGCAGATGTCTGCTGAAGGCTCTGAGCCTCCTGCCCCTCCCTGACAGAAGGCCCTCCCAGCAACACAACAACAATGGCTGCCCTCATGCTGGGGAACTCCACAGGCTTCCAGGTTGGCTGCTTTTCAGCATCTGTGTGGCTTCCAGGTTGGCTACTTTTCAGCATCAGGGACCCCATCTTATGCGTGTGTGCAAGACATAGCTGACATGTAAGGTCGCAGAGGCATAAATATAGCTATTATCCCCCATTCTATATATGGGGAACCTAAAGCTCAGAGGTCAATATCTAAGAATTGACAGGACCAGGAGTCTAGCCCAAGACTATCTAACTTGAAATCCCATATCTTAACTATTGCTCTATCTGGTGGGCTATTTGGGTCCATGGGGCCACAAATCAGGCTTACCTTCTGGATAAGGCCTCGCTGTCCTTGCCAACCTCCAGGACTGGCTCAAGAACGAAACGGCCTATGTCTCAGAAGGGGCACCAGGGAAAGTAGGGTTTGGCGGTAGCAGATAACCAGTTCTTTGCCAATATTGTTGCTGCTGATTTTTGTTCAGAAACTCAAGAAATAGCAGAGAATCTCCACCACTTACTATTACTCTCTTGAACAATTTATCTAGCCCCTGTCTGCCTCAATTTTCCCATCTGTAAAACAGAAATAATAAGAGCCCTAGTTTATATAGTGGTTGTGAGGAATAAGTGTGTTTATGTGTGTAAAGCACCCAGAACAGTGCCTGGCACATAGTAAGTCCTGTATATTGCTGATGACATCATCATTTTCACCATCCTCATCCTCCCCACTAATATCACAATCATCTCAGTCTGACCTTCCTCCTGCTTCTCTAAAGGTAGAATCAAGCACTCATGCCATTGCTCCCATAGCTTCTCATGACACCTTTGTGACAGTCCTTACTGCTTTGTATCCATGCTCCTAGCTTGAGAAGGAATGGTGACTGTTCATCTTTGCATCTTCAGTGCCTTACATGGTGCCTAGCACGTAATAAGTAAGCAACAATTGTGTGCTGAATGGAAGAAAAATGGTGTTTAATTCTAAAAATGAGGTTAACATGGCACTTAATTCTAAAAATAAACAAAGGGTATCTGATTTTTATAAGATTTTGTAAGTATGCACCCCTTTCCCAGCTGATGCCATGGAGATCAGAACATAATAGTAGGTGATAAGAAAATTGGAAGGTCTTTAATTGGAAGACACATGCAAGAGATTTCTATTGTGACAATCATTATATCAAATGATAGTAACAAACACCATCTGAGATACTGACTGTCTCCGATGCCCTAAACCGCCCCCCCCCCCACTTTGGCATTTGAAGACTCAGAAATAGGCAATTTCCAAGAAGTAGTCCCATAAATCTTGCTCTAAATGTTTTTCCAAGGAATCACTATCATTTGGAATGTTTTAAAATGAACTTTCAAAGGGAGATTCCAAAAATAGATTCATGAAACACTGGCTGAGCACCTCCTGAGGACCAGACATAGGACCTACAAATATGAGCTAAGACATGGCCTCTAGGAGGGGAAGCAGACGGCATGAACAGATCATTTATGTATGCATATGGTGAGTCATGTGTAGAGGCGTGCCCGGCATGTTCAGAAAATGCAGAAGAGAAGCCCAATTTGGGGGTGTCAGGATTTCTAAATGGAGGTAGACACTGACCTAGGACATTGGATGCATTTTTATGTTCTTCCCTGGGCTGCTGTGGTTCAGAAATACCAGGGACTGCTGAGCACAATGCTGCACATTCTAAGAAGGTGCAACTACCACTCTTGTATCCCAGACGGAGGAGGCTAGAGAGAGGATGCCCTCTCCCGGGCAGGCCGTGCACCCTCCCACCACCCAGCACAGTCATCTTTGCTCAAACAAAACCAGCGCTGTGCCTGACTGCCGCAGGCCTCTCCATAACCCGGAGAGGCTTGTCCTCCCCACCTTGAAAATGCTGGCCCTGAGGAGGAGCATGATCCTGCTGTGTTTGATGACATCCTTCTTTCAAGCCCAGGCCTGTGCACCCACTGGTCATTGTGGGTGTACGTCTGGTTGTCAAGGATGGCTACTCTTTGTATTTAGATAATGATTTTTAAATAAATGAGGTACTCTGAAAAGTGAAACAATAGTGCCTGTTCATGAGATAATCTTTCACTCACCTTGTGCAGCTAGATACTCTACACGAGACAGAAGCATGAGAGTACGAATCAAGGGAGCCTGAGGTTTGGGACCAAAGAATCTTACAGCTCAGGCCCCTTTGGGTCAATAAGGCTGCTGGGATGTGGCTGCCCTTCCCTACACAGGTGGGAGGACTGAAAGTGGGCCCTGCAATGAAATCTCTTACACTAATTGTGCCCTGTCTCCCTGCTTACCCTCGAGTAAACTTCCCTTGTCTTTAGAGGCCTGAAGGCCTGTGAAATGCCCCTCCCTCATGTCGCCAGGCATCTGGCAAAAATGTAGATCCCAGGAAGGAACTCAAGAAAGAGGCTGGGCTGGGAGGAGGAGGAGGAGAACGAAGACTGGGTGGAAAAGGAGGAGGAGGAAGGTTTAGCAATTCCTAAGCTGGCACTGAGCCAAGGACACTGGACATGGAGAGTAATTTTGTGAACTGAGAAGTTCTCCCAAAAGAAATTTCACACCATTGAGGTGCTTGCTGAAGTGAGGAAGGCAGAGGAAGGAAATATCAGGAGGCAGTGGCTGATAAAACAGAGCTCTGTGTAGAGGAGTCACCAGATTTATAACATGGAAAAAGTGAGAAGTTCTTAGAAAATGAAATTGTTTACACTTTGGAACACTTGGCCAGCTCAGGTACTGGCTGATCTTTGCAAATCATGGAATTTTAAAATAACAATATATTGGTTTCTCTCTGCTTATAACATATGTTTATAGCAACAACAACAAAAAAAGTTGCAAAAGTGCAGGAAAGTCTAAAGAAATAATCAAAATCACTAGCGACTTGGCCACCCAAGAATAACCACAGTTAGCACTTGGTGTACCGCCTCCTCATCCTTTTGAACTATATTGACCTATCACCTAAGGTTTTTGTACAAAAGTCATGTAATATTGTCAGTATAGTTTGTATTTTCTTCCTTCATTTCACAAACATTTATCGATGGCCTACTGTGTGCTATGGATACAACAGTGAGAAAAACAGACAAGTTCCCTGCCCTCATGGAGCTGGCACTCCTCATCGGGAGACAGACAATAAATAAATAAACATGAAAATATGCTATGTTTCAGGCAGCAATAAGTGCTACAGAGAAAAATAAGGCGGAGTAGAGGATAGGAAGGATGGGGTAGCAGTGAGTGGGGTAAAGAGTGGCTACTAACATTTATATGAAGTAACCAGAGACAGTCTGGCTGATAAGGTGAGATTCAACCTGAAACTGAAGAAAGTGAAAGGGTAGCCATGCAGGTACCTCGGGGATGTTTCAGGCAGAGGGAAGAGCAATGTCAAAGCCTTGGAGCTACAAATACTGGACATATTGGAAGAATATCCAGGACTCCAGGGAACGGGAATGAAGTGAGTGAGGGTCAGAGTAGAGCAGATGGGGTCAGAACGGGAGTGAAGTGGGGCAAGGCCTGTAGGCCACTTTTATTTCACTTATTATTATATTATGACCACTTTTCTCTACTTCATTACATTTTCCTCAAAAACAGAATTTGTAATGACATGTGGGCCAACCCTAATGTATTCAAACAATATCTTTTGTGGTTATTTTGATTATTTTTCTCTATTATTAATAGCATGATGGCTAACACATAAATCTTGGGGAGCTCTCTGGTTATATCTATATAAAAAAATTCCTAGAATTTATTTCATCAAAGAATATAAATATGTAAAAGGTTTTTGATACACTTTGCCAAATTTGCCCAGAAAGGATTTGATAAATTATAACTCCGCATGTGTAAAAATTTCCATTTCCCCACTGGATATGACAACTTTTAAAACTCTTTGGCAATTTGATAAATGAAAACCTATACTACATTTTTATTTTAATTATCATTTACTTGATCACTCCTGAAACTGGAGCTTTTTTCATGTGCTTATTGGCTATTACAAATTGCCTGGTAAGGTCCTTTGTCCATTTTGTTATGGAGGAGTTTTCTTATTGATTTGAAAAGCTCTTTATATATAAAGTCTCCTATTTACTGTTATTTTTTTTCTCAGTTGTTAATTACCTTCTGTGTTTGCTTATTCTTTTTTACTTAAATTTTACAATTCTTAGGTAGTCAAATTAATCAATATTTCTTTTTTTATTTCATCTTTTGCTTTCTCACAGCAAGACTAGGTAAATACCTATATTTCCTTTACTTTAAAAATGGTTTCCTTAAAAAAAAATTAGTGTTGTTTATGGGATAAATATATAACTGACTTTTTTTCTACTTAGCACCAATTATATCCTATGATCATTAATTCAGTAATGCAACAATTTCCCACTAACATAAAGCGTACAATTATAATGTATAAATTCATATATATGTGTGTGCATGTATACACAATACCAGAATTTTCTCTCATACCCATTAATTTGTAAACCTATTCTTGAAACAATACAGATTGATTTATATAGTAGAGCATTTTAATAATTTTGATGTTTCATAGGAAAAACATTCTCCAAACTTCTTATTTTTCTATATTTTTCTGTTTTTTTCTTTCTGTAACTTAAAACCATTGTTATCACAATCTGTAGACAATCATTTTTATTAGAATGACTTAACATTTACAATTAATTTGCAGAGAATGTATTTCTTCACAATTGAATTTTTCGTAATGTGACATGTCTCCAAATTTAGTCAGCTCTCTTATGTACTTCGAAAACATTACCATTTTCCACCAATAGATTCTGTACATTTCTTTTAAGATGCTTATCTCAAGGTATTTTACTTTTTATTGTTATTATAAATTCTTTTTTTGTCAATCCTTTACAAAATAAGAATGCAATTGGATAAGCTGGACAAAAAAAGAAATATTGGGTTATCGGAAAAGTCATGACGTATTTTTTTCTATGTTTTTCATTGCAAAAATGCGTCATGACTTTCCGACAACCCAATCAGTTTGTAATGTACATCATGAAGAAAAGCCTCCTTCTGTGCTAACACCGTTACAGCATGCAACCCTGATAGACAGGGCACTGGGGGAGGGAGGTGCAAAGGGCAGATATCATATGTATAGTATGTATTGGTTAAACTAAAAGACTGGGCTGCTATAACCAAAAGACCTAACAATACAGAGGAGCAAAGAACAAAGAAGTTTATTTCTCTCTCATGTGACACTCAGAGATGACCATACCAGCCTGGTAAGCAGCTCTGATCGATGAGGTCAATCACAGATCCACATTCCTTCCAAGTTATTGCTCTGCCATCCCCTAGGGCATTGTTGTTATCTATATGGTCAAAGCTGGAGTGCCTCTCCATCAGTGATGCAAACAGTATAAAGCGAGAAGAGAGTGTCAGAGGGGCCCTCCCAGGCTTCAGGTCTAAGCCTGAGAATGACACACAATGCTCAGAAAGTTTATCACAGTGCCACACCTATGTGCAAGGAAGCGGTAAAATACAGTCTAGGCGTGTGCCCAGGAAGAAGGGAAGGACAGATTTGGTGGACATCTACCCACACTCTCTTCCCAGGGAATCTCCCCACAAGATTCCAATCTCTGGCCTAGAGTCCAATGACCTAGCAAGAGACATATGCCCAAACTTGAAGGTGGGTGGCAGAGAACCATCAGATAGTCCTATGATTGACAGCCCCTCCAAAATGCAATTGATTGGAGAAAAGTCAGTTTCCTAAAGAAAGCGATGCTGGGCTGGCAAAATAAGAGGTGTCTATTCACTGTCTAACCTTATATGTTTGTCATAAGGCTTAAGTTAACTCATGCACCTACGAGAGTTTCTTTTAAATCCTCATAAACATACAGTTCTTACTCATGTTCTCTTTCTTGAATTTAGAAGAAAGAGCCTTTCCTTCTGACACACTATGCCATGGAGGCCTAGAGGGAGCTGCAGCAACCTCGGGGGCCCTAGATCCTGCTAGTCTACAGCTACAGCTGTCATCAGGAAGGAAAACCACCAAATAGTTCCCAGGAGTGTTGCCTGAACCAATAATTAAGGCTTGGAAGAAATACAATCGCTTGGCCTTTATGGGAGAAGTGTCTCTGAAGTGACCATTTGTGTCTCCCTCATTGTCTTTGAGACACCCCGAATGGAGCACCCATGAGGTAAAGCAGGATGATACAGTTCCCAGCCTTGACTGTAGCTCAGTAACAGTTGTTTGTACTGCCAAGTCAAGGAAAATGAATCCACTGCCAAAGGAATTATGAAGAAATCACAGCAAATCTATCATCAGGTCGCATAGTGCAGACTGCTCTTTTCCCTTCTTTTACCCCAAATGCTGTTTCCAGAGCTTTGGCAGACTGATTTCTTTCTCTCCCACACCGTCTACCTCCTCTCCCCTTTGAGGTCTTCAGTTTGTAATGTGTTTTTCAGGTTCTCGCCTCCTCATAACATTTGGCTGTTGGCTCTGCTTCATCTCAATCCCAAATAAAACTTTAGCAAACAGAGGTGCTGAGGAACTCACCCACGTTTGCAGATGAGTGGGACAGGAGAAATGAGAAGTTCCTAAGAAAGCCAAACAGAGGCTTGAATACCCCAATAAAACCATCTCTTGTCCCTTATATTAGGCATGATCCCTGGGGAATTGTGAAGAGCGTGAAGATAGATGACCAGACTGGGGTCAGAGCTCCACCTGGAAGCTCCCATCCTGACCACAGGAATATGAGGGTACCCCAGTGTTGATCTTGCCTACACATGCCTGTGTGACAACCCCAATCTCCTCCCCTGTGTCCTGGAGGGGAGTTTTCTTTGTTCCTAATTCTTGAAATGGTAATGATTTTCCTTGTCATCTCTGAAACTTGCAATGTTGTCATGGGAGACAAATGCATCAGTGTTCATAATCCTTAGATAAAAGGTGCTTTACAAGCGAGAAAGAATTATCTTTAATTTCATCTCTTGGGCATATGGTGAGGATTAATTAGTTAATCTCAGCAAAGTGCTATAATTGGCAGGAGGAATTATCAAGACCCTGGGGAAGTTATCGTTTAGAATTTAGACACTTAAAACTGTTCTGCTGTTAATAGCAGCTGAAGTAGCAGGTCTAGCCCCTCAGAGGTCACAGGCCAGCTTGGTTGCCAGCAACATCCTAGACCATATATGCCTGACCAGGGGTGAGAAGGTGAAAATAACTTTGAGTGTGTGTAAGGGGAGATCAACATACAAAGAAAGCTCAGGACCTGAATCAATCTCAGATTGTGTTCTTGCCATTGACCTTCACCTGGGTCCTTGAGAGCATGTTAGTAAAATGGAGTGGGAGAAAAGAATTCCCACACAGCGGCTGGGTGGGCACTGACTCAGCACAGAGCTGCCCCCAGGAGAGCGGGAAGTGCACAGAAGGCCCCCAGCCTGGGCCATGCCGCAGACAAACCCTGAACCTTCCTAGGTCTCCATGCCCAGATTTGTAAGATAAAAGGTGGTGGGGGAGGACGCAGATGTTTAGGTTTTGTAAGAAGACATAATAATAACAAATGTTTACACAGCCCTTACTACATGTTAGCCACAATTCTGAGCCTTTACTTGTGTTAACTTAGTCATCATGGCAGCCCTAAAATGGTGGTAGGTCGTTTTCCCCACCTTACAGAGCTGATCAAGGTTAGGTTTAAACTCAGGTGGTCAGGTCCTTCAGCCCACACTTCTAACCAATAAGTCAGGCTGCCCACTTAAGGAAAAATCTCCTCACGAACCTCTTTGTTCATGAGGAATCCAGAGGAAGGAAAAGCATTTTAAAAGTGCCAAATGTGAAATTTTTTGAGGAACTCCACACTTTAAGCCTTGGCTCATAGAAATAAATAGCTCTGTTATTCCTCCAGGTGTCTGAACTACTTATAGGATATAAAAATAGAGAGATTAAGAGTACAACAGCTCTCTCCCCTGAGCTTTTAACCATCTTAAAGTAAGTCACATGTTGGCTTTTAAACCTAGATTGTATCCTTCAACTAAAATAGTTGTTTAGACAATGGTGCTTTTGGCAGTCTCTTAGCAAAACTAGCCAATTATGTGAACCCAAAACGCCAAGCTTATCTGGTTTGCAAAAGCCATTTGGAGATTTAAGTACACTGATTTGGGTAATTTGTCAACAGAATCTTAAGAAGAAATCTAAGCATGAGAATTTTTATCTACTCTTGTCTGCTTCTTCTTTCTAATACATCAGTCAGTCAGTGAACTGTTGACATTCCCATGATGCACTGAATAGATATTAGGCTATGCCAAAAATGGCAATTATTTATGTCAGTACCTGATTTTTACTTGCCCCCTTTTTCTCAGTCCAGTTTCTTCTACACAAGTAATCTATTTAATAAGTAAACTCTTACCTAACCTCTGAAACTAATAAAATATTGTTTTCCAACTGTAACTGAAAAATTAAAAAATATTTTAAAAACCTCTTCCTTAGGTGAATTTCTTCCATTCATAATCACTCATTAGAAGCTACATCTCAGTTTTCTGAGGTCAGTGCTTTAGTAGCCTATCCTGTACATAAGAATTTCCTGGGCCTTGTTAAACCCGATTCTGATTCAATAGGTCTGGAGTGAGGCCTAAAGTCTTGCAATTCTCACAATTCTTAGGCAATTCTGATGCTACTGGTCCCCTCACACACCTTGAGTCTCAAGCTTTTAGACCACACAGAATGTACAAGAAGAGACAAAGAGGGGATGGCAGCTCTGGCAGTGGCTTTGGTGACAAAAAATCTTGACTAGGGGTCAACAAGATCATGCCTTTGTAGCATGGTTTCAAGGCTTTGCTTGGGAAGGATTTTCCACATCCAAAAAGGAAAACAACAAAAACCAAACCTGATATCTGAAATTTTATAGTAAGAAAGCTACCCCTTCATCTTAAATATGAACAACCTAAGAAGAGAGGTACCAATTTATTCCAGGATTTGACAAGGACGGAATTTGAGGGTACTGTCAATTTGGGAACACCATAGTGGGAGATAAGGGGTGCAGAAAGGGGGAGGGGCCTAGGATGACTGGAGTGAGGCCTAGGTCTGGGGACCAGAGGCGACTCCACGGGTGTACTGTGCCTTCTACTGGTATCAGGTGGACCCCTAATGAAGGGCAGTCTGGCCTCTGACTCACAGCCCTGTACAGTGTTCCTACATTTTGGAGGTGGTTGAACATGAAGGCTCCATAAGGAGCTTTCTTGATATAGAAAGAGATGTGATGCTTAGAGCTTGCATGCAGCTTCTGATAAGAAGGAGAAAGAAGCAACAAGGGAGTTCCAGGGAGGACCTAATAGCACAGCATGTAAGTGCACAGGCTCTGGTCGCAAATGGTCCAAATCCTGCCTCAGTCACCAACTAACTGTATGTCTTAGTGCTTTAACCATCCTGTGCCCTACTTCTTCACTGGTCAAGCAAGCCTGATGTGAAGAAACTTAACATTTACCCCAATATCCACTCTCATCTCCTTCCTCATAACAGAATTCAAATATTTACACTGCTGACTGGGAAACAGTAAGACCATATTTCCCAGCCTCCCTTGCAGCTAGGTATAAACATATACCTAAGTTCTCACTAATGAAATGCAAGCAGAAGTATTGTTAAAGATTTCTAGAAATAACAAGAAGTAGCCCTTTCACCCTTTCTTCCTGCTGCCTGTTGCCTGAAACAGAGATGTGATACCCGGAGCTATTGCAGCTATTATATCTTAGAACTTGTAGTGAACTAGAAGCCATATGCTGAGAATGGTGGGGCAGAAAGATAGATATCTTGATGATGCCATGGAACCACCATATCAATAGTGGCCAGGTCTACTTCCAGATGTTTTGTTTTATTTTTATTCATGGGAGAAAAGTTAACTTCTATCTTATTCAAGCCATTATTGTTTAGGATGTTTCTATATAAGCAGCTGAACTGAATATTAACTGAATATTAATGGGATAACATTAGTAACTATCTCAAGCTGGTTTTATGAGAACTAAACGAGAGAAGGTATATAAAACTCTTAGTGCCATCCCAAGCACACGGTAAGTGTCAATAATTGTTCATTATTACTAGTAAGTGATTTAGAGAGTCAGAGCTTAGAATGATGGCTCAGAGCTAGATTGATAGCTATAAGAACTAAAAGGAAACTTAGTCACCAATCCCAAGCGCCAAATCTTAAATGAGATAACTAAGGCCCAGAGAGGCAAAGGCACATGCACAGGGCACCCAGCCTACTAGAGGCAATCCAGGTCTCCTCACATCCATGGGTTCCAGAGCCTTTCTCAAATCTGAGGAGTGGCTGGACACAAGAGAGGGTGGGTGAAGTCAAGAGGTGACCCCCAAATAATAGAATACACAAATGTGCTGAGGGGAACCAAGGACATTTAATTCTGAGGCTTTTATTCCAACAAAATTAATCTACATTTGATTATTTACTTAATCATCAGGAAACAGGGAAGGGGCAGGAAGGAATGAATAAGGAGATCAGGTTCAGAACCAACTGTGCAGTGTCTTTGTCTGGAAGCCTTCCAGGTCCATCAACTACTGAACTGCTGTGGATGGAGGCCTGAGGCGTTGGAGTGAAGGACGCAGGCTTCTCTGATGGCTTTTTCTCAGGTGGACCCTGCCAGGACCCAGGAAGAAATGCTCCCTAGACCTTCTGAAGAGTCCCCTTAGAGTTTGTCTGACTCAAGGGGCCTGTAACTGCTCACTTACTCACCTTCCCAATAGTGATGTGACCCAACAGAATCACATACTTGCCTTAAACTAAATAAGAAACAGCCTTTGTCTGTTTGAGGCTTCTCAGAGGAGAGGGCTTACACTGCTCTCCTTGGGTTTGTAACAAGACCAGAGATGGCAGTTACCTTGATGAGCATTCTGCCTCTAATCTGCTCCAAACAACAGTCTCCCTCCAAACTTTCACACATGCCAACAAAATGCTGGCTCCAGTAGCTCAAGGAGGCTCCATGATAAGTCACCCAGAATGCTTTCTGGGCAGGAGTGGTAAATGTGTATTTTTCAAGTGCCACCTGCTTAGTTAGTGCTGGCTTCTTGGAGAACAGGGTTGAGAAGGATCCTGAAGCTTAGCAGCAAGGAATTCTGCAGCATATTAACAATGTCTGCCATGGACCAGGGAAGGGATAGACTTATGGGTTTCATGTTTGCCATCCAGAGTCTGGGATTTCAGATATGCAAAAGCTGTGATAGACCATCAGCCTCAAACTAGACCACAGGTCTGGGTCTTAACCTGTGGCTCATAAACAGAATTTCCACTTCCTTCTCGTAGACACGACTTACATAAAGAATAAATTTCAAATTGCATTCATTTTGTCCATTTTTGTACTTGGAAGCATTTAATCTGCAGAATTCACTAAATGGGACATTGTTGGGTGTTACCTCTGAACAATTAAAGTTTAAGTAAACTGTAAAATGTATATAATATGACTTTGGTTCAAGAGCTATCATTGCAGTATTGTAGGTCCCTTTTCTTTGGAAGCAATTCCTCTTCTCTTAAAATCCCCACTTTTCATCTTTAAAGATAGATCCCCAGCAGATGCTCAACCCTGGTCATAGCTGCTTGGTGACTACCTCCTTCAAGTTGAGCCAATATAATCCAATCTCCTGGGAATGTTACACTTAAATTAGAAGTCACAGAGGTTGGGAATTGGGAGTAGAGTCTTATAACAGCACAGAACTAGAGCACATGTCTCAAAATCAGTATCCTACAGAGATCAGCTGGGTAAGCAGGCCAAATGCAGTAAGAATAACAGCACCATTGTGATAATCAATGGCAATTAACACTAAGTCTGTGTTTGGGTGTATAATAGAGAGTGGTGGAGACTGTGTCCAATAGGAGACATGTCCAGTCTAAAGGGGCGGCTGCTACTCAGCTCCAGTAAATTGTTGCTATGCAGGAAATGAGCCCAATGTTGGATTTGTTTTTTTTCCAAGAGAAACTAGAAATCTAGATTTTTATGTGAAGTGCATCCAATTTTTTTTAAGTTGTCAACTAAATTTCAAAGCCATACACTGGTCAAATAAATCATCTCTGGTAAAATATTGCCTGAGAGCCAGTGACTTACAATCTATGCTTTTAGAAAAAGGTATCTGTATCTATTATAAGGACACAAATTGCTTGCTCGGGGAGGAGGGTTTTATAAAGGGACAATTTACAAAAATGCAATGCAGCACTGGGACTAGGGTAGAGTGAGGGAGACACTGGTCTTAGGTACAAAATTTAAGGGGGTACCGAAAAAAATCTCAGTAAGCAAGATAATATTTTAATGCAATAGTTTTAAAAAATCAAAATTAATGCAAAAAAATCATCTATGATTAACAAAATAACAACAGTTTAAATAAAACAGGATCAGTTTTACAGATATTTACTTTTGCCTCAAGCTTCAATGTGGCCCAGCACAGGAGTAGCCAAGGTATAGGGAAACCACAAGAGGTGATACAGTTCCCTGGGGAATGACAAAAGCAGAGCTCTTACCATAGCTAAGGCCAAAGGGATGAAAGGCAAGAAGTGCTACTAGAACTTGGAAGGAGAAGGTCATGTTGAAAGGCCACTTTAAGATGGCCTGTGAATGCTAGCCAAGAGACTTGGCCAACCTAAGTCATTCCCTAAGGTAGGAGCTAGGGGGAGGAACATCTTGACCTCCTTTGTTCTTCTGATCTCCTGACAGGATTCACCACTGGCCAAACCCAACCAAAAGTCAAGGGAACAGGACTGCCCATTGATATAGCCCACAGAGTCCATCAACATAGTCCACAGAAACACTGAGTAGGATGAGAAGGGGAGAAAGTGGAGTGGAGGGACAAGTGGGAAAGACTTTGCACCTAGAACTCTTGCCCTGGTCCCTAGTCTCCTGGGACCCGGGAATTCAGTAATTTCTGAGACTTGGTAAGTATTCCCAGTCTAGCCCTTTTTCTGCTTAAGCTAGCTGGAGTTGGTTTCTGATATTTGCCACCCAAAGATTCTTACTTAACACACCCAGTGTGAGAATGACTAGCTTGTAAATAGACAGTCAAACTCCAGGTAAATTCCACCAGTACTCAGCCATGACTCACCAGTCCCAGGGATACCTCTCCTGCCAGCCATCAGCATTTTGGAGACTTAACTGACATGGTATTTCCTAACTAATAACAATCCATTGAAAAAGTGATTGCTCGTGGTGAGTTGCCAATAATAAAATAATAAGAATCCACCAAAAAAAAGCTTAAGTATGTTATAATGATCCTGCTCAAAATTTAGGTATTGAGTTACTGCTTGACCTACCATAGGTTTTCCCTTGGAAGGAAAGTACCATTGAATCCATGCTATCCAGCTCCATAGAACTTTGACCAGCCAAAGTTCATATGTGGGTTTTTCAAAAGTAGTCTACAAATAGGAGATAAGATGAGAAAGGCAGAAAATTTACATCAGTTACTCAAAAACAGGAAAAAAACAGGCAACTTTGTAAGAATAAAATTAACCCTGAAAGTGACTTTCATTAAGAACTTTGTTGGGCCAGCCAAGTGGCTCAGTTGGTTAAGAGTTGGCTTAGAGCATGTGCTCTGAGCAACGGGGCCACCGGTTTGATTCCCACATGGGCCAGTGAATGCTGCACCCTAGCTGAGCTGTCGCTGAGCTGCCAACAAGTGGCAGGATAGCTCAGCTAGTGTGACAACAAGATTGCCTGTTCAATGGTGGGCTATGCCCACCCGCAACTAAAGATTGAACTCGGCACCTTGAGCTGAGCTGCCGCCCAGATGGCTGAGAGGATAGGGCCTGCGCTCTTAACAACAAGGCTGCTGGGTTCGACTCCCGCATGGGATGGTGAATACACCCACCTGCAACTAAGACTGAACACAGCACGTTGAGCTTAGAGGCTATGAGCTGCAGACGGGAGGCCAGATGGTGACTGGCGCCCCCTACAACAAAGATTAAAGAATAACAACTTGGCTGGTCGCCTCCCCCAATTCCCCAATAAAATCTTACAAAAAAGAACTTTGTTTAGGCACTGTTACGAGTTGAATCATGTCCCTCAACAATTCACATATTGAATTCTGAACCCCTATTTGGAATGTGACCCTATTTGGAGATGGGGTTCTTTAAGAGGCAATTGAGTTTTTAAAAAGTCAGAGTGGGCCCAAATCCAATATGGCTGAAATCCTTATAAGAAGAGGAAATTTGGACACACACACACACACACACACACACACACACACACACACACAGAAGAAAGACCATATGAAAACAGGGAGAGAAGGTGGTCATAGACAAGCCATACAGAGGGGTCTGGACCAGAACCTTCTCTCATGACCTTCAGAAGAAACCCAATCTTAATCTTGGACTTCTAGCTTCTAGAATTATGAGAAAATAAATTTCTATTGTTTAAGCCAACCCACCTGTAGTACTTTGTTATTGCAGCCCTAGCAAACCAATAAGGCACCATAACAACAATAACAGCAAATACTTGTAAAGAATTTGTTTAATGTCAGGTGCTGCTTTGAACGCTACATATATATTAACTCATTTAATCTCCACAACTTCTGTGGGATGTAAGCATCATATTTATCATCCCCATTTCATAGGTGAGGAAACTGAGACATCGTTAAGAAACTAGCGGTTGGTGGAGACGGTTAGAAAACTTGTCTAACATCACACAAGAAATAAATAAGAGAATTTGGATAATAAAGCTCAATCTAAATCCAAAATCTGGACCCAAAATCTGTGCTTATAACCATTATACCCTACTGCCTGTTGGGTGCAGAACTTTTCTAGAGAGGGCCACATTGAAGCTTGAGGCAAAAGAAAATATCTATAATACTGACCCTGTTTTTATTTAAAATGTTAATATTTTGTTCATCATAGTTTTCGCATTAATTTTGATTTTTTAAAACTATTACATTAAAATATTTTTTTGCTTACTGAGATTTTTTTGGATTCCTCCTTAAGATTCCTTCCTTCCCCTCCTTAAAAAGTCAACTATGCCATTGTAGCATGAAAGCAATGTGTAACCAATGACCATGGCTGCTCCCCCAATAAAATTTAAAAAGGAAAAAAAAAGAATATTTCCTTCACTCCAACTCCTAAGCGGTTACCATACAGACAAAAGGAAAAGTCAGGTCACATAGGTGCCTCCATATTCAAGTACTCAAGCCCTTTTGATGAATCTGATAACCTCAGAGACACTGAAACCAGACTGTCATGGATTAAATGTTTGTTTTCCTCCCCTTCCCCTCAAATTCATATGTTGAAATCCTACCCCTCAAAGGGCTGGGAGGTGGGACCTTGATAGGTAATTCGGTCATGAAAACAGAGCCCTCATGAATGGACTGCCCTACCAGCGCTACCAGGCGAAAGGGCCTGGGGGTGGGGGGGAACGGGACAAGGGAGGATTGAGAAAGACAGGCAAAGATATATACATTTGAAAGCGGGGGCTAGGCGGACAACTGTCTCCTGATGGGAGGACAGTGACCCAGTCTAGCTTCCGTGGTTTATTGATATAGGCAAGGGAGCTTGTGGGGGGAGGAAGTCCTGCAGGCTGGGGGCGTGCTGCTGTGGATGTGCTGCTAGCTGCTTCTTGGAATGATAAGCACCAGCTGCTAAATGCTCCACCAGGTGCTACCCTGGTACCAGAACCACCCCCTGGGCTGAAGTGCTTGCAGAGCCTTTGCTCAAAGCTAAGCCAGAGAGTGTGCTTTTGCCCAAACCTCTCCTCAATCCCGGTCAGGCTGCTCGGCGCAGTTGGTCTCCAACAATGGGCTTATATCATTATAAGAAAAAACACAAGCCATGTGAGGATGCAACAAGAAGATGGTCCTCTGTAAGAATATCCTCACCAGAAGATACTGGATCTGCCAGCACCTTACTCTTGGACTTCCCAGCTCCCAGAACTGTGAGAAATACATGCTTGTTGTTTAAGTCACCAATCTATGGTATTATGTTATAGTAGCCCAAACACTAAGATACACAGATCTTAAATAATCATGGGGTCATTGCAAGACATGGGTGATTGAACCAACCTTATCCCAGAACCTAGGCATGCACTTCAGTTCACCTAATTTGACGGGGTTATGCAGTGTGTTTTCCCAAGAGCTTATGGAAAGGCATGCTGGTACCCTGGGCCATCGAAGTCCTATTGGTTATACCCACTTATCCAGGGATGACTCTCAGGGTAATTAAGTGGCATGCCCCTCAGGCATTGCTTTTGAAACCCCTTTTCTGTTGCCTGCCAGCATGAACACCCATCAGTATCACCACCACTTGGCACAACTCCCAAAACTGTAGGAACAAAGCAAAAACAGTACTCACTTCATAGAGTTGTAAGAATTTAATAAGCCTGGCACATAGTGGAGTCTCAGCAAATTTTAGTTCTTTTTCCCTTTGAAACCAGCTGGTAAAGCCTTGCTCAATGAAGATGAATCCGTTTATTGTAAACTTGGGTTGTGTCTACATTTTCATTCACTTTATTAAATTAAACCTCCTCTTCTCCTGACTTTTGAAAAGCTAATGACAAATCAGTCTTGGGTAAACACAGATTGAAAAGATACAGGCTTTGCCCACACTGTGCAGTAAGCACGCAAATGTAAGTAGGATGCTTGCTGCAGAAGCGCCATCATCTCAGCAGCTTCCTATAAGGAAAAGGAACTCATGATATACAAAAACACAGGAGAGGCATTCTCCTACCAAAATTAGCATTCTAAAAGGATGACCCTATCCCATTCCAGTCTTGCTTTGGCCAGACTCTCCTGTCCATTAAAAGTGCTCATGTGCAGCTGCTCTACTGTGGTTTATTTTGCAGTGCACTATGTCCAGCCCAGAGCACACTTCAAAACCCTGGTTCTCCCCTTTGCACAAAAGAGTTTGGACAAAACAGAGTGGAGATGAGCAGGGTCACGGGCTTCTGCAACCTCTTGGCCAATGAATAGGAGACAAAGGCAAAATAGAGACTGTCTGTACAAAGCTTTGTGGACCGTGGATAGCGGTGTTGCCAAGGCGATGATTTACAGCCCGACTAGAGAAGCTGATGTTAACAAAGACTGGCGACCTGAGCCACAGTTTCCTGAAGAGGAAGAGAGAAACTCAGAGCAAATTCACCACCAATTGGTAGGACTTCCATCTTTTGTCTAAAATATGTATTTCTAGCTGGACTTACGTTGGAAAATAGTGTTCAGCACCCTGAACTCTGAACACATCCTGGCTGTCACAGATCATTTAAAATCAGATGAGAGGGAAGGAAGGAAAGTAGAGAGTCATGGTTGTTGTCCAACCCAAGCCCGATAAAAAGCATTCAATAACGATCTATTTATAGAGACATATGGGATGGTCATTAACAGTAGAGCCCAAGCACTGGGCCCCAGCTCTGATGACAGAGTTTGTGAAAGACACTCACCGGTTAGGGAAATCATTTAATCTCTTGGCCCTTCAGATTAGACCAACAAAAAGAATAAGACCTGTAGAATTTCATGTTGGGGGGCGAAAAAAGCAGAAAGAGCCTGGCTCCACACATTTAGTTGGGAATATTAATTATTCTTTTATTTTAAAACCTGGCCACCTTGTCAGGGGACAACAAATCAAATGTTTATGTCTAATTCATTGACTTGCCTACTGAGGGTCAATAGGAGCTCTGATTTCTGAGCTAGTACTATATTTGAATGAAAATTTGAGTTTTTCTAAGAGAAAGTCAACTCCAGGTAGGTCTATGCTCAACCCAAAACTCACCTCTGCACCCCTCAAATCATTTGCTATTTATTAGCAAGTGAGAAACATTATATAATACAATCAGTAGGCTGTACCCACTATTTAGCCATAAACAGTTCTTTAGGAACTAGGAGGGTGTGGAGAAAAAGGAGAGTCAGAAGGCACAGCTAAGGAGCATGGTTACTTCTCCAGCATAAAATTAGGATCTAAATAGTTAGTGAAAGTTGGTTAAAAACACAGCTCAGAGTTTCACTGAGCTAAATGCAGACTTATGGTTTACAGCACCCAAATAGCAAAATCTTTTGTATAGCATATTAATGGCTACCCAAGTGCTTTTATCTATATTCCTTCATTTCATTCTCGTACCACCTTGAAAACAGATAAGGTACTATTCCCTCCATTACATATATGGAAGGGGAAACAGATGCTTATAAAGAATAGTGTCCAAGGCAGCTTTTTTTTTTTTTTTAAAAGATTTTATTGGGGCATTGGGGAAGGTGAACAGACAAGTTGCTGTCCTTTTGTTCTTCAGTCTAGTTGTGGAGGACGTTGCTTCACTGGCCCATGTTGGTATCATCATTGACCTCTTCCTAGATGAGGCAGATAGGTCGCCGGCCACTGAACGGCCGCTCACTGCAGCTATTGGCAGCTCACACCGGCTGCCTACTGCCGGCTGCTCACGCTGGCTGCTGGCCACTCACTGTAGCCTATGGCAGCCCACTGCAGCAGGGGCCGCAGCCTACACCATCACCGGGACTCGTGCAGCCCAGCTCCAGGTGGAGTTGTTGTTAGCTGTAGAGGGCAATGTCACTGGCCCTCATATGGGATCTGAACCAGGGCTGCTGGCATCCCAAGCCAGCTCTTAACCAACACACCACTCGGCTGGCCCCCATGGCAGCTTTTTATACACCGGGAATGATGTTTGGGGCAAACTTTTGAGACAGAAGAGCTGCCATAGGTTGGCAAACGGTGGCTTGCGAGCCACATGCGGCTCTTTGGGTATGTAAAAGTGGCTCCAAAGTAAAACTGAAAATGAAAATAAAACTATCATAGTTCCATTTATAACATTACTTTAAACTTTCCTTATTTGTAAAAATATATGTATAGCTCTCGAATAATTCTTAAATTGTTGTGAGGGACAGGATTGGCTCTTCCAGGGGTCGGCAAACTTTTGAGATGGAATGTACCCAAAGAGCCACATGTGGCTTGCAAGATGCAGTTTGCCAAACCCTGATGGAGCCTATGTGAGGTTTTTATGGCCATCAAATAGTAGAGCCAGGACCTAAATGTAGATCCTCTGATTGCTAGGCCCGTCCTATCGAATCTCAGGACATGACCACCACCACTCCCAACTTCCAAAATAAAACTTTCTATTCAAACATAAAGGACCCACTATTAGTCATGACAGCCACTTAAAGGCAAACTCCTTTCTCTATGGAATTTCACTCAGACACCACCCTACAGCATCACAAAATTTTAGAAATGAAAATCATCTCTAGTTTAATATTCTTCTTTTATAAATATATGAAAAAACCAAGACACAGAATGGTTAAGGAACTTGCCCAAAAACACACAGCTGAATTACTTGTTTCATTGGTTAATTAAAATTTTAAGATCAGTTCAGTCATTCCGCAGTTTAAAAAAAAAGAGTTAAAAAGGTGCCCATCTACATGATGTGAACCTGATTAAACATCATATTTAAGGGGTAATTAAATGGCCTTAATTTGAGTCTACTGGTTTCCAGGTGATTCAACGTCAAAAATTCATAGCACATGATGCAGATACAAGAGACATGTAAATCAGTCTATTATTCAAGATGAGACCAATAGAAGCTTAAACAATTAGAAAAATATATTATCTCATATAACTAGTCCAGAAGTAGGACAATTCCAAAGTTGGTTAGCTCAGTGGCTCCAACATGTCATCAGGAACCTGGACTGTTCCTCTCTATCATACCCAGTGATGGCCAGTTGTGGGACCTACAGGTGATGCTACAGTCCTGCCCCAGGGCCAGGCAGTACATGTGGACAACAGTGCCCAGGGTCAGAAAAAGGAATGCCCCTTCCTTATGCCCCTTGTTTAGAACAAGGAAAACCATTCTGAGGAGACCCCTGAAGATGTGCCTTCTTGTCTCATTGGCTAGAATTGTGTCATATGGCCATCCCTAAATCAATAAGCAAAGGTAAAGGGGGGGACTTCAGGACTGGCTTAGAATAATCAAGATCCAGGCCCACTCCTACCCCCTCTGAGTTGTCACTTCCCTACACTCTCTTTTTCACAAGGACTCTTGCCAACCCTGGTCATAGAAAAGGGCAGTCGACTTAGTGAGTCATTATCAACATTTTTTAAGTGAAATAAAATAGCATAAAAAATATCAAAGTGCTTTGTAGGCAAAGGCAAGTACTGTTTCAAGAAACATTTGTTCTAGTTTCTATATAAATGCTGTGTCTGTGAGTGTACACTGCATTGTGATATTTCCTACCCTGCGTCATGATCAGAAGGCTTGAAACCCGCTGCACCAAAAGGTACTTTTACCTTTTGGTATGGCAGAGCTCTATCTTATTCATTCATGGGTCCTGACAACCAGGTATATAAGATACTTTAAATATTGTCAAATATACCAAACTGATTAAAAATTTGAGATTGACACCCTGCTCCCCAGTTTCCTCTAACAAGACTAATCAAGGTGTTTGCTGGCAAACTTCAGCCAGCTGAGTGGGTACTCTTTCCCAGTGGCCAAAAGAATCAAGTGCTTGCTTTTGGAGATGAACATGTGATGTACCTTGCTCCATTTAATCTTCACAGCAAGTCCTCAAAAGCAGTATTAGTAACCCCATGTTTCAGGTGAAGAAATGATAGTTCAAAAAAATGTCCACATGGAATGGTGGGCTACACCAACCCACAACTAAGATTAAACACAACACTTTGAGCTGAGCAGCCACGAGCTACCAAGCGGTGGCCGGATGGTGACTGGACTTGGAGCTGAGCTACCTGCACCCTCCACAACTAAGATTAAAGGACAACGACTTGACTGTTCCCCTTCCCCAATTCCCCAACAATGTTCCCCTTCCCCAATTCCCCAATAAAATCTTTTTTAAAAATGTTAAGTGTTTTGCTGAGGTCACAAAATATGTAGAGGGGCAACAGGATTTGAAACTAGGTGATCTGACTTTAAACTCCTGGATCTTACCCCCACAAACAGCGTGGTATGTCAATGATCCTTAGCGTCTCTTTGAAAGAGGGGGAGAGAGGCACAGCCCAGCCCAGGTTCCATTCATTTGGGTGAAAACTTCTTGCTCACACATGAACACCTTGGACTTAACCATGCAGAGATCTCTTAGCCTCGCCTAATTCAAAGCTGGCTAGACTTCAAATCCCAAAAGATTCATTCTGCCTCCCTAGCACAAGGAGACGCCATCAAACAGTTCACACGAGCATCCACCTCACAGGTAGCTGGGAGTCCAGAGCAGAGCAGGTCACATACACATTGAAGCTGTGACTCATGGCAGCCCTCTCTGACCTTCTCGAAGGCCTCCATGCTACCAGGCCTGAAAGAGTGCTACTGGAGGATTTGTTAAAGAAGTTACCACAACTCCTGGGTTTCCAGCCCCTGTTCACCACATTCTTAGCAACCTCTGGCCCAGAGGCATCAGCCATTGAAATCCGGGAGTTATTTCATGACACTGGTTTCAAGTTACATGATCTATTATAGGACTAAGGGGAAATTAAGTGGGCTGGCCTATTGTCTGTGCTGTAAACAACCCTTCTCTCTCGGTGAAATTTCTTGCAGCCTTTGTGTCCGGCTACTGAGTGGGAGAGGGGAGTAGCTAAGGCATTGGTTTAAATGAGGTTTAAAATCTTCCTGCTTTCTGAATATCTTGTTCCCCATTGTCCTGCACTCTCATAGGCTGAATCTTTTTGTGGAATCCCTACATCGCTTTTCTTTTGTGTATTTCTTCTTTGTAGCAGGAGGACAGGACACCATAGAAAAGGGTCTCCTGTCTTCAGTTTGTCAGTGCCATTAGTTTTCCAACGGTCAACTGCCAATATGCCACTAAATTTCATTTCAGGAAGGGAAAAAGGAGAAACACATGCACAAACACCTAATTTGGTCCAAAGTAGGTTTGCCCATTTTTTCAATTTAGACTTATGGAGAATGGCTGAAGTTGACCCTGGAGAAGAAAGTGTTTCCCCGTGCTAAATGCCTTAAATGCCAGCTAACCCTGCATAGTTGAATGTTGCTTCCGGATCCAGGTCAACGAAGATGTAAAAATTCCTCTCGTGTGGACTTTCCTAAGTCCTCTGACTGCCAGAATGTGAGCAGGAAGAGAGCACACACCCCTTAGGGATACTCTTGGAGTGTGCTGCTCCCCTGGCAGATTCACAGAGTGCAGAGGGTGGATACTTGGAGGGAATTGAACACTGCTGTCTTTTTCCTATGAACTCCTGCCACCACTGTAGCATGGGGTATATCACTGGGGGAATATCACCAGGGGAGATGGTGTGAGGAGGACAATTTGGAGTAGGGAAGTGGGGTCTAAATCCTATCTCCACTGCTTACTCTGTAAGCAACATTAAATACATGCCTGAACCTCTCTGTGCCTCCATTTAAGCAGCTGTAAAATGGGAATAATAATAGCTGCCATACAATACAGAAAGGGCTTTGTAAATACGGCATTATAATTCACAACATAAGGAACATTTAAGAGACTATCAGGACTCTTCTGACATTTATCCTAATGCTGCTACATCTGTTACATTTAAGGGGAAATTTTTTGAAGATAAATTTCATCGTTGTTGTCATGACTATCACCTTCTCTTGTCAAACACCAGAAGTAGGCTTGGCACCAGATGAAATACAGCCATCAATATCATCCCTAAAATGCCAGTCGGTCAAGACATTTCAGATATCAAAACATGATCCACTCCCCACCCCTCAGCCGTATCACATTCCTTCACTTAGACTCGCCTTCCGACCACATAGCCCCTTCGCGTCATTTAAACTCTTTCTACCCACTGCCTTGTACTATCTGGGTTGAACACTTGGGAAGCCTGGCTCCTGTCTGGTGAACCACATTAAAACCAAGGGAATAAGAGCTAATGTAATTGGTTGAAGTCATTTCCAGAAATACACTATTGGGGACATATCAAGAAGGTATCTGGGTTCTAAACAGGAAATCATAATTAGAACTAATGTAGCATCCAAATTACTTTAGGGAAAACAATAGTTACAAAATCAGGTTATGGACCACCAAGCTCTTATAAGAGATTGAAAGAGGCTTGCTTTTTTATTACATACTTTTATTCTGATAAATTACTTGCTCATTCTAGAATGAATCTTAACTATTCATGATCCCTATAGTTGTTCATGAAATAACACCGTCATAATTACACGCACTCTGTTGTGGGACAAATGAGGTTGCTATATTTAAGAGCAATATTAATATATAGTCTCACGTGAAACATGTTGGCAGCCTCAGAATTGTGGCAAATTTAAAATGGTGCCAGAGGAAGAAAATAACTGACTCAGAAACAGGCTTCTCAGACCCCTGTATTTCAGCACTGCATGCCCTAATTCTTTACATGTATTAATAGCTATAAGGGATGGGAGGTCAGATGGCACACTCAAGAGCACCAACACACAATGGAAAATGGGATCTTTTTTCTTTTTTCAGGAAGTGACAACAAGTAATTAATTTAGAAGATGTGGGTAAAATGGAGGAAAGGAAAGAGTGAAAGAGAAGATGAAGAAGGAAGTAGAAAGGAAAATAAAATACAATGTCATTCCTCGTGTCCTGAATGGGGCTTAAGCTCAGGTTGTTCTGCACATGCTCTTCCGGAAGGTGGAGGGTAATGTCAGGGCTGAGTCTGGGGAAAATTCTCCTTTACTCTGCAAAAGTCTTCAATGCATTGTGGCCCATCCCCCCCACCCCATTTCTTAGCTAAGGGTTTGCCTTATTAGTGATTACATTATCATCGACCACTGACAAAGCAAAAGGACATCTTCTGTCCCTGGGCATTCGATAGTTACCCATCAATCACTTTTTATTGACTTTGAACTAAGATCCATGAATTCAAAAACTGCAATTTAAAATTTTTATAGGCAAACTAATGGTATATCAACTTATACAAAACTGATTCTTCAATAATGCTCTTGAAGGGCATAGCACCCTGCTACTGCTAGAGCTCTTTTTTTGTTTGTTTGTTTTCTAAGAAGAGTAAGGAAGGAACACTTACTGAGTTTTGATGTGTGCCAGGTACTGTGTGGAATGCTTTACATGTATTTTATGGAATCTAAGTCACCACCACCTGTTACACACTCATTATTTCATGTGCTACCAGGAAAGCAAAAAATACTACCAATTAATTGAAGGATGCCAGCCAGGGTGTATTTACTGGGAAGCGAAGGAAACTTAAGCCTCAAGGCCCTATACTTGCACAGACTCTTCCATGGTTCCCAGAGGGGCCCCAGCAATGGGTTCATGTGACCATATGTTTTTCTGTAAAATTTGCAAAAGATATTTTAACTACAATCAGGCCACTGTCTCTTTCCACTCTGACTTCCCCTCTGTCACACTTCCGCTTGGCTGGGTGGCACTAGAATGGCCATGGCCATTTGGGGATCTTCCCAAGGGGAAGTTGAGTTGGGGATACATTTAGTCTGGGTCCAGTGGGATGTGTTTATGTGGTCACAGTCACACCGATGCAGTTAAGTTGTTCCCAGTCATCCTGGTGTAGCAATGGCTCCCCCAGTTCTACCCTCCACATGCCAGCTCTCGTGGCAGTGAGAGCCTCAGGTGCAGGGCTCACAATTGTATCCAATATAAACATGTCCTACGAAGTTCCCCAGACATATATGGCATGGGTAGTGGAAAAGAAACACAGTCTGAAGTGTATGAAGCCAAAAATTAGTCTGTGGAAAATTCTTCCAAATCTTATAACTCACATATGAAAGAAACTTCACATAACTTTTAACAACAATCCTAAAAATGTATCTGATATTACCTAAAATAAGTGGCAAAGCTGGAAAACCCTTTTCTAAATTATCTATAGAAAAAAAATAAATCTCCATCCATCATCGAAAAGGCAGACAGAATTGTTTACCTAGTCTCTCTATAGAAAAATTACATAACAAAATCAAAGCCAAAAAAAAAAAAGAGTAGAATACAGGAAGTTAATTAATAAATATTATGGTGTTTTTGTGGATCTTATGCAACTTACGTCAGCTTTTTAACATTTATAATTTGTTGTGATTTCTTTTCTCATCTGAACAAATATTCACATTCTTACCTAATTTTGCATTCATCATTTTAAAAGTTCTCCAAATAATATAAGGTTTGGGCCTCCTAAAACCTGGACCCACTCCTCCATGCCATCTCAGTTTCTAAGAACTTATTAATGTGGGGGTGGGGGTGGGGGTGGGCAGGAAAGTAGGGAGGAAAATGTGTCTTAGAATTCATGAAATACATAGTATATATTATTTCATTTAATGCCACCTAACAACACTATGAGGTAGGTATTATCACACTCATTTTACAGATGAGGAAATTAGGCTCAGGAAGTTGAGAAATTTGCCCAAAATAAGCCATTAAGGTTAATACTATTCTCATGGTATCACTGGCAGTGTTCAAAACTGGAAGCCACAAAATGAGGCTGTGTGCACACTTGGGTGGAATCATTTTTTGAGGAGCCTCAAAGCTTCCCTACCCCCACCCACCCTGAGTTGGAAAGATGCAGAGGCAGGTTTAGAACCAGATTCTTTACTCTAAATTCTGAAGTCTTGCCACTACACTGTACCATAGCCTCTTTGGAAAAGAAATGCTATCAGTCACTTCCTCGTAGAACTTTATATTTCCTGTTAACTATCCCAAAAGGTATTTCATTGTCATCCTTATGTGTAATTGTGCAATTAAAAAGCTTTGTCTTCTGTTCAAGAATTTTAGGAATTCGACAAAGGGACCATCCCCAAATTCTGCTGCCAACCCCTGATCCCTGAATCAGACCTGCCAGAGAAGAAGGCCACTTTGGGTAAAGACATGAAAGTCCCTTTCCTTTCAAAATGCATATGTCTACCTGGTAGTAGAAACTCAATGAGGAAGTGCTTCTTGGTTATTAAAAAGTAAAAAGGAATGTATTATTCAAAAGCACCAACCTGCAGGATTCCTGGGAGAAAGGCTTAGTGTTGGTCCTGGCAGGGTTTGTTTTGTTTATGGAGGTGGGGTCCCGGGATGCCAGAGGGGAACAGTGTTGTGGTCACTTTCACTTCCATCCTACCTAGCAAGTTGCAGTTAATAAAAATTAATTGATTAATTCCTGGTGCAAAACTCCTCCATTAAGCCAGCACCACCAAAACCAGTATTTCAGGGGATTACATACAAGGAGGCCTACTGCCTTTGCCACATTTGGGACTGTCAGTCATCAAGGATATCATCACCGACCACCAGCCTGAACTTCTTGTTTCCTTTTCCTATGATTTATGGGAAGAAAGCCATGATTTAAAGCAGGAATTCAACTTGGAGTCCTTGAATCTCCTTGAAATTACACACTAATTTGTTGCAGGAGTTAGGTGAGACTATATTTTTTCAGGGAAAGAGTTCATAACTTTCATCAGATACTAAAGGGATTTATGAGCCCCCCTAAAAAAAAAATTAAGAAGCAGTCTTTTAGGAGAAAAGCACTGAAATGAAAGTTAGTAGAAGTCTCAAGGAGATGCTGATACCAAAAATATAGTCAATTTGTTTTCCTTCACTACAGGAGCATTATTTTTAAAAAAAGAAGTGTGTATATGTGATTAAGAAAATACTCATTACATTTAACCGGTTAATAATGTTTTAACTTGTTAAACAATCAGTTAATAATGATCTCTAATTATTAAATCATTCAAATAATGATTTAAGATTTACTTCTTTACAATGGCTTGTGTCATTTGGGGATTTATTAACCTTCTATTTTTAAAGTATTGGACTATTTTATTTTGAGTAACATAATTGAGTAAGAATCCTATTTTTGGCCTTAAGTCAGACTACTAAACAGAAAATATTGAGCTATATTGAAATCACCCTACCGTACTTTCATTTTGACCTTCTTTTCCATGGCTACATTTTTTAAAATACATTTGCTCTGTGTTTAGAAATGCATTATTTATTACTTGAACTAAAGCAGTAATTTGTCTCTGATAATATAAAAAAGCTCTGCCAACTCAACCAGCTTCCTGAATCAACAAAAATCATGGTATCATTAAGGGTTGCTTTTAAAATAAAATGGCAACTTTCCTTAAGAAAGTAGCTTCTCTTATTTAACCTTTCTTCCTGCTTCTTTGATCCATCTTCCTCTGACATACAATACACTGTCATCTCATAATTCTGTTCCTTCAGGTCCTTCTAGTCCTTGACTCACTACCCTACAGAAAAACATAATTTTGCATCTGAATTAGGCCTTTACAGATTGTAACTTTGAGAGACTAGACCTACATTTTCTTGAGAGAAGCTAAACTGGAACGACATACACTTCAAAAGGCATGTTTAATTAGCGCCAGTTACATATATAATACATCCAAATTCATGTATTAGCTCCCTTCAGTAGCATACCTTGAAAAGAGTTTGTTAAAATTGCAAATAAAGGGGCAAAGGTTTTAGGAGGTAGAAATTTTTTTCATTTCTTAAATGGTTGGGATGGGGTTTGGTTGTTTGGGGCTTGTTCTTTCTCTTCAACCAAGAAGGCTATTGACTCTCATTGCCCCTGTCCAACCCTACTTATCACAGCAAAGCAGACATCTAAAGATGTGAGAGCAGGAAAATCCTTGACATTATTCCTATATCTGGGGAATTTCTCATCTTATGGGTGACCACTTCCCTACAGTAGAAGCCAAAAAACTCACTTTCCCTGCTTCCCCTGCAGCTAGGCCTTATCCATGTGATCCAAACTCCGCCTATCAGATGTTCATACACAAGGCTTCTTTCAGAAGTGAACCACATGAGGAAGCCAGCCATGCAGAGTCCATTTCCTAGAAAGGGTGGTAATGGTGGTATCCAGCTGTCAGGAGCAACAGCAGTGTGAGCTGTGCTCTGGATTCTAAACTAGAGGCAGCAGCAAGAGCCTTTTGCGGATTCACTCCAGTGGTGTGGTTAGTCTGAGCATTGTTCTAGTCTCCTGACTGCCAAGCCTGACTTTCTGGCCCTCCTGGAGATTTTGAGAGTGTCTTAATATCCTTTAATAAAGACCTTTTCTGCTTAAACTACTGTCAGTGGGTTTTGTTGTTTGTAACTAAGATCCTTCACAGATACAACGCCTGTTCTTCTCCTATTGCATCTGGTGGTGTTCTCCTTCTCATAGGGCCTCTGTCCCCTCCTCCAATGAGTTAGATTCTTTCCTGCCTCAGGCCTTCACTAGTGCTGCTCCCTCAACTGAAAATGCTCTGTCCCTGCTCTATCTAATCCTGTCTCCCTCCTAAACTCAAAACACGGCTCAAAACTGACTAGGTTAAGTCCCCATCACACACATCCTCCTGGCCTCCTGTACTCACCCTTCATGGCACTTATCACAATTGAAATTAAATACGTAGTTGGTTAATTACAGTTCTCCAAAAAAAGACTATCATAGTTATAATAATAACTTATATTTATTGAGCTATTCCCAAATACTAGAAAGCCTTCTAAGCAGCTGAGATGGATTATCTCATTTAATCTTCACTGCAACTCTGGGGAAGGTATTATTATAATATCCATTTTACAAATGGGGAAACTGAGGCTTAGAGAAATTAAATAACAAATCCCAGATCACACAAAAAGTATGTGTTGAGCTAAGAAATTTGACTCCAGACCACACCCTTAATCCCAGCTGTGGTCTCCAGAGTGTCTGACCCCCAGAAGTTGTATAACCTAAGCCATTGGAGGGTGGGAAGAAAATATTAATATGAGAATTTCTCTCTCATATATATATATACATATATATATATTTCAACCTAATTAATTTATTTTGTATGTCCATTTTATATGATGCATATAATATAGCAATACATTACATAATAAATAAATGAAGACACCATAGATAGGCTTATTTTTTTCCTACAGAGATGTACAATGACTAAAATTTCTCAGCTATGTGAAAATAGGACTCTTGTCACCAGTGTACTTCCAGCAGCTAGCACAGGGCCTGACACATAGCAGATACCCAATAAATGTGTTGACTGAATAGTGTCCCTCCTATAGTGACAACACCCAGTACTAAGAGAAAGAAAGCTCCAATATCCCATATACAAATTCAGGTTCCCAAAACTTTTGCATCTGTGAAGACATCCTTGCTTGTTCCTTCTCCAGTTCTGAATCTGAGACCAGTTGATTTCGTCCATGCTTGTAGACTGCCCACTCCCCCCAGAGAATAATTTTCAGTTGAGCAGAGGCGGCAGCAGTCCCTGGGGCAGCCTCCAGTTTTTCAGTTGCACTGACCTGCCATCACTGACAGTGAAGCCTGGGTAGGGACTGGTGGTGCAAGGCACAGCTCAGGGACATGCAAAGTTGCTTGTGGAAAGTCTGCACACCCCAGTTCCTCTCTCTTTCTGCCTCTGCTGACCTCCCACTCAAACTAATTCGAACTCCTCCTTTACCAGAAGTTACAAAGGCTCATGGAGGCAGGGAGAGTGGGTGAACCTGCCTGGGCAGAGAAGAAAGGGACACACAGGACAACAGGACTTTAAATGGGACAACAGGACTTTTCTCAAAGAAAGGAACTGACAAGTTGAGAACATGGTCCTTCTTTTTTCTCTGACAGGGTGGTGAAAGTGAAATGTCACTGAACAAATTCTTGCTAAATCAAAAGCAAATTCAAATCACCATCTAATGTGGGTGAAAATGTGCAGCTAGCCAACCATGTGGGCGTGGATTTCCCTCAGGACCCTTGAAAGTACTGCTTTGGACATAGGCCTGTACCCTATAAAGGTTATTCTTTGGTCATTTTTAGAATTCCTCATCAGTTGAATTGCTTTTGATAGGTTTGTGGGTTGTTTCTTCTTTAAAAATCTAAGAAATAGTAGGCTGGGTGGGGTGCAGGGGCAAGCACAAAGGAGTCAGAGGAAGTATCAGACCCAACCGCCAAGGGACATCCGGGGTTGGAGGGCTTCAGGTCACGGGAGGTGAGCCGGTTGAAGAGGCCAACAGCTGTATCTGTAGTCACATACGGCTCTGCACTGGGCGGCCCCAAGGGGTCAGCTGATCTGTGAAAATCATTAACCCACAGACCAGGCTCCCACTGGCAGACTTGCCGTTGGCTTTCCTTCTTGGATCACCACCACCTTAAACACTTGCCAAGGCGGTGCAAACAGCAGACAGTGTCAGTCCCTGTGCTGCCTTAGTTAGACAGGAAGCAGCAAATAACTGCCGCAGAGTGGAGCTGGGTGTCGACAAAGGCCACACCTGCAGCTGCACCCCTCCTGTGTGTTCTAAAACAAACGCTCCACGCCTTCCAAGCCTTCTGTGAAGAGACAATTCTGAAGTTGGCCTTCTCTACAGGGCCACCTGCCAGACTCTTTTGAAGCCTATTTTCTCATTTATTTAAAACACAAGAAATTTCATGGAAACTTTCAATACATTTTTAAAGATGTTTTAAAGACACCTCAAAAAATATTTCATGAAATACATTTGAAAGATATTTTCTCAACAAATATGTATTCAGAATGCATAGTCATCGACTCAGTCAGCTATTATTTAATTAGAATCTGCCATTTGCCAGGCATGGTGCTAATTGCTGGGAATGTACAATATAAAATATATATATATATATATATATATATATATATATATATATATATATACACACACACACACACATACACACATACATGCAAACATTTTTTATATATACGTCTATAAATGGGTACCCTGTGAAGTTTGAACTAAAATATTAGCAATCTAATCTTGACATCAAATAAATTCATTGGTGAACACCCAAAATGATAGTAGGAAATATCTGTTCCTCTCCTTGTCTAGCTAGTGATTTCCAATCAAGTGTATTCACTTGAAGCACTTCGGGAGCTTTATAAAAGTACAAATGCCAAGACTCCATCTCAAACCCACAAAATCAGAACTTCTGAGAATGGATCCTTGGAAAACGTGTCAGGTCATTTTGAAGCTTTCCCCTTGTTTAGAGTCACTGATTGAGATAATCTTAACAATAGCTGAACAGCTGAGATCCACATTACCTAATCATTAGTAATTAGCTCAAAATCAAATTTCTTTATCATTTTTAAGTAATTGCTATTAAACACGACCCCATTTAATAAGCAGGGCTATGTGGTGGGGTGTTAGAGCACTTCCGGCTAGTGGCAAGTCCTCAGCATGACAGACGCTATAGCCAAGATGCCCAGAGTGGAAAAGGATAAGGAGTCCAGGGAGGACATGAGGGAAGTAAGGCAGGGAAACTACATCTAGTGTTTAAGTAGATGTGTCAGAAATAAAATCCATCCCAGACACTCAGGGAGTGGCATGATGGACCGCAGACCATACCTAAACCTTACTCACTAGAAAGAAGGTCTATATTCCACCACAGGTTCAACTACCACTTGGGGCAGACCCAATCAATGGCAGCCCCTAATAGCTGCTAGATAGGCAAAGCAGAGGCCACCACTCCCCCAAACTAAAAGGCTTGGGGAGAAAAAAAACAAAGGATTGTTATTATTGTCAGGGAAACCCATTTATTTAAAGAGGTTCATTGTGACCCAAGAAAAGGATAAATAAGTAGCAAATGTTTATAAAGCATTTTCTATGGGCACTGTTCTAAGTGACTGAAATGAATGAATATACAACACTACTATTAGATACCTACAATAATTAGAACCTTTAATGTCCAGGAAATGGGCCTCAATTAAAGCAGCTCCAGAAATACAGGTTTAAATTTTCTTGTTTTCATCAGTGAGAGTCTGTGTTACTTCTCTGGTGCTGTGCCTCTGACCTTCAGTACACTGACTTTTGGACCTTCTACCCAAACATTATCCATGCTTGGGCCATGCTAACTTTAACCCTCTTAAGCTTGATCAGGGCAATGACTATTAACATAGGACTCTAAAGCAACACTCTCCATTAAAAATAGAATGTGAGCCGCAAATGTAAGCCATATTAGTAATTTTTTTGTTACTTAGTACCCACTTAATAAGAGGTGAAATTGATCTTAATCTATTTTATTTAGCCCAATATATTTAAACTATTATTACTTTAATATATTCATATGAAAAATTTTTTCATGCTAAGTCTTTGAAATCCAGTGTGTATTTTATACATACAGCACATCTCAATTCGAACTAGCTACATTTCTTTTTTTAACTTTATTAAAGAATAATTGGGAATAATTGATAAACATAATTACATATATTTAAAGTGTACAACTAGCTATATTTCAAGTGTTCAATAGCTACCTGTGGCCAGAGGCTTTCATACAGAACAGCACAACTCCAGATGAAGGTGAAGATTAGCTATAAGGTAGGGGTCAAGACCCAAAATCATTTCCCAGTGCTAATTTAGGAGGATGTAAGCTGTTTTTTGTTTTTAATAAGAGCCACTTTTCCTCGTATTCTCATCCTTAGAGGATAAGAATCTATTATCCATAGCTTAGATGTCTTCTTTTTCAACCTACATGATTATTTTGGATAACCCCTTTACATTTTAGCAGTCTTTTACAGAAACTTATTTTTAATTGACTAAAAGCTAGTCTCATCAGGTCTTCCTTATTTGAGTCTTCCGAAATTTGGTGAATAAGATCCTGTCAACCTTTCCTGGGCTCTTGGGGTATCTCTGGCTAGCTCCACAGTCCTCTAATGAGGTTTTCAAGCTACTACATGAAAAGGTTCCACCTTTCAAGAACCCAGGATTATAATAGTACAGTTGCTTTTGTACATCGCCAAACCCCTTTGGTCACAGTGTCTGCCTTACTCTGCAATTCTTCTCAGTGTCTTTTGATGTACAGAGACCCAAGGAGCACTCAGCAGTCCAACCTAGATGGCACAGAGACTACATTTGGGGTTTATACCTATTTCAATCATGTCTACCTTTTTTGTGCTCCCCCTTTCCCCCCCTTTTTTTTAACTGTTGTTATATATCAGTAAGAAAATTACATTCCAAAAAGTACCCAGGATCCTTCTCCATTGGCCTTTTTCACTTTTGAAAAACAAATTCTTTGAGGAGTTAAATCAGAATTCCAAAACCACAAGCTTCAACAAGGAGTGGCCAGTCTGACAGTTACCACCATGTACCAACTTGTCTAATATTTTTTAAATCCTGAAACATCATTTGGGTGACTAATATCCCCTGGGATAGGCCAGACACTTGGTTTCTTCCAACCCCACCCAAATTCCCAAGTGGTTCTCAAAAACATGCTGTAGGAAAGCCTGTCCTGTTTGTTTTTAATGTATGAGAACCTTCAAATCTAAAGCTACGTGATCATCAAAATACTTGCCTCCTACTGCACTAGCTGGCCTTGACATTGAGGCCTTGGGGGGACAACTGATGCAGACTTGATGTTTCAGTCATGGGCAGCCATGGTCCATAAAGAAAGAAAGCCCACTGTCTGGCAGGGAGGGATGTGACTGAGGATTCTGAGAGGGACTTGAAAGAAAAGAACAGAATAATATATAAAATGAGAGAGAACGGGAGTGGTGAGGCGGGCTCAACTGACTGGGGGAAGAGAAACAATCTCTGTGAAGCCGCAGGATTTACACCATAGAAAATATGGAAGGCAGGCCTTGGAACATTCCATCAGGATGTGGTTTGCTCCCTGCAGGATGCCCATTTCTTGTTGAAGTCTTTAAAATGCTAAGTATGGAAAAGACTGAGAAAAGCTGGGAGGGGGAGAAGGGAAATCGGTTATTTCTCATCAGATTTCATCTCTTAAACAATGTTCGGTGCCACCGAGGGATCAGCAATTTGACACTATCTTCCTGCTCTTCAGGACTCATACTTCCTTCTCTCTCCACCCCACTGTAGGGCTCAGGACTTTAATTATAGAGAAGGTGAAGGTTCTGTCTGGAAAGCTAGTTGGGTTTGTTTTTTTTCTTTTTCTTTTTAAATCCAGGGATTTTCCATCATTAGCCATCAAATGAATTCTTAAGGAGTTTCTTGCTAATCTCTGTCTAGGTGATTCTAGACATACACACACACACACACACACACACACACACACACACACACACACAGGCACATACACACACCCCACAGTATAGATTCAGGTTGGAGTAAACAGCAAGCAGTTATTTTTTGACAGCAGAAATTCTGAAACCTTTTGTTCAAAGAAGAGGACTTTTCCTGGACTTTTTAAAGTGATAAGCAGATAAGAAGCAATGGGGAGCTGGCATCAACTGTGGGACTGGTGGCTGCCCCAACCCTAAGCTGCCCTGCCAGGAGTGACTTTTCTGCTCGATTGGGCTCATGATTCAGGCGATCATTTGAGTAGCTTGGTGGTCTCAGAGACTATCACCCAAGAGGATCTGCAATAGAAGGGTCCGTGGAGTAAGAAGGCTGTTATCGCAAACCTTAGAGGCTCTATTTTCTGGTCAAGAAGTTGCTCTTTTACCTTTCAGAGCTGTTAGTCAGCAGGGACCTGATGATTTTAAAACAATTTGTTTAGCATACTAAGCTCTTGACCTAAAAAATCACTGACATGGTTCATGAATTTTACAATTTTGACAAGTCCCACGCAGGAGTTCCCTTTGATCCAAGGTTTATAGCAATATTTTAAAATGGGCTATCAACTGATGAATGGATTTTTTTTAAATGTGGTGATCCATATAATGATTATTATTCAATCATAAAAAGGAATGAAGTACTGATACAGGCAACAACATGGATGAAGCTTAAAAACATCATGCTAAGTGAAAAAGGCCACAAAAAGCCACCTACTGTACGATTCCATCTACACAAAATAACCAAAATAGGCAAATCCATAGAGACAGAAAACAGATTAGTGGCTACCATGGACTGGGAAGAAGGTAAAAGGAGTGACTGCTAATGCATAGAGCATTTCCTTTTGAGGTGATGAAAATATTTTCAAACTAGATAGTAGATGGTTGTACCAATTGTTAAGTACTAAATGTCCCTAAGGGTAAATTTCATGTTATGTGAATTTTACCACTTTTTTTGGAGGAGGAGGAGGATCAGCAGCCATGCTAAACATCATCTTTAGCAGAGGTCTTCATTCCCTTCATTCCTGAGTTCAGTCTTGATAAAACCTTCCCTAAGTTAATCAACCATAGGTATTTCCCAATCACCCCCATAAGGGAGCCATTTGATTAGGTGGGCCAAAGCCAGACAACTACTGGGTACACTGACCCTGGTCTGCATTAATCATCAGAATACTGCTGCCTCAGTGCAAACCCATGACAGATTCTCACAAAGCTGAGGGAGCTTTTCTTCAAACCAGTGCAACAACTGTAAGACTCATTTCACCCTGGGGGTTCTCCCCTGAAACACAAAGGTGGTTCAAAGGGTCTGAGCCTTTGATGGCACAACTCCTTTTGTGTCAGGAAAAACAGCATACATAAACAAGGAGATGGATATGCAGTTTATGCATCCATGTTTTTCAGGATAGAAACAGAAACGTGTCGCCTTAGGGAAAGGGACTGGGACAGGGGAGCTTCATTTGTTATGTTGTAGTTTTTAAAGCCATTTAAATTTTCTAATCACGTAATTATGTGACTTTTATAATATATATTTCTATATTTATACTTGTATATAAATATAGAAAATACGTAAATATAAAAAATGTCAACTGGATCACTTGTCTCTATCAGCTGAATCTCATGAATTTAATCATTCGAAAACAGTCTGTTGAATTCAAATTGAGAAACAATTCTGCAAAACAACTTACTCGAACATCTCAGGAATGTCAATATCAGAAGACGGGCAGGGGAAAAAAAAAGTGCTACGAAGCTGTTCCAGGTTAAAGGAAGTGAAAGCCTGACAATAAATGCAGTGCAGGAGTGTGGAGTAGACCCTGGATCAGGATTTTAAAAATAAATTCAATAAAGCACATTATTGAAACAACTGGGAAATTTCAATTTTGGATTATATATTGGATAATGGTTCTCTATCAATGATCAATGTTAAAATTCCTGAATGTGATCGGTGTAAGAGATGACAGGAGAATGACTTTGCTTTTAGGAGATATATGCTACAATTAACTCCTGTATGTGAGAGTGTGTGTGGGGAGGGGGGGGGAGAGAGAGAGAGAAAGGGAGAGAGTGATAAAGAAAACGTGGATTTCTTTGAATTTTGGGGGGGTTTTTTTGTTTTTTTTTTTTAGCTGAGCTATCCTGCACCTATTGGCAGCTCAGCTCGGGAATCGAACCGGCGACCCTGTTGCTCAGAGCTCGCACTTTTTTTTTTTTTTTAGCTGAGCCATCCTGCCACCTGTTGGCAGCTCAACGGCAACGCAGCTCGGGCTGGCCTCGAACAGCTGTTGCTCAGAGCTCAACTCTCACTCTTGAGCAAGCTCTTAACCAACTGAGCCACTCGGCCGGCCCCTTCTTTGAATTTTTACCTAGTAACTCTCCTCAAAAAGAATAAAGACATTGAAATTCTCGTTTTTATTACACAAGTATGTTGTAGTCACAATCAAAGAGCCAGAAGCAGTGGTGTGAAGTTTAAGTTCTGAGCCACGGAACAGAATTTTCAGTACAGCTTCCCTTACCCTTAATATAATCACAAAACTGACATTCCCAACAGACAAGAGTTGGCTCTTACCATGGAGCCTGACAGTCAGCGCCTCCAGTCTTCAGAGGGAAGCTGCCTCCGCCCTCTGCAGGCCCATAGGCACCCAGGCAGAAATGAGTTACCATGAGAGGGCTTTTTCCAAAAGAGTTAAAAAGTCTACCAGATTCCCATTCCTCCCACCCCAGTTAGCCTTTATTTTTGACGCACGCACACATGCTTTTTACCACATAGTCCTCTGATATTTCAGAGGGTTGATTTGACTTGTAGTAAATCCAGGCCTCTGCAGTAATTAGCCTATTTCAAACAGACATCTCTGGCTCATGGAGCAACTAGTAAGATACTTTGGTCCCCAAGTAGGCAGATCTGGTTTTGAATCTCACATCTACCGTTTACGTGTTGCATTCATTTGACCAATTGCTAAACCTCTCTAAAGCCTCAGTTTCTTCATTCTAAAATGGAATGATAATAATCATTATCACTCCACAGAGCTGTTTGCAGAGTTAATAAGATTGTGCATGCATAGTGCCCGGCACATAGAAACTACTCCATAAAGGAGAGTGCAATTCCTGTTTTAAAAAATCTGTTGTTTTGAAGGGTCTGACCCTAATGTATGAAAAATCAAAGATCATTTTAAGACGTCATCTAAATCATAGAAAAAGGATTATTTTGTGAGGGATTTAATTTTCCTGAACAATTCACTATGAGCAAAATCATTAAAAAAAAAAATGATACTTCTAAAGGGCAAACTTATTACACAATGACACTTCCAAGGTTTATTATTCCTGGTATTTAACTACTTATCTCTTCAATTTTAACACAAAGCTAATGATTAATATTATCGTATTCTAGAAGTAATTATTTTAAAAGCTTTTGCTGTAATAGCTGAAGCCAACCTGGCGATTCCCAGGACTGGAGAAGGTAAAAAGTGTTTATTTTTTTAGGACTGACATGAAAGAGATTGATTTTTGATGCCAAGAAATCACTTAGCATTCATGTGACTTCAATTTCATGGCATCTGAGAATATGTTTATCCTTAATCAAAATTCTTTCTAGAGGCAAAATGCCAACACTTTTTCCTCTCTTGTACCTTCCCCAACCAAACCCGAAGAAGAGAAGTTAGAGACAAGGTCATGACCTGCTGCTCATCAGCCCTGCAAGCAAACACTGTGGGATGCCATAAGCTACCCACCCACAAGCTGTAACCACTTCAAGTTCATTTCTCCTCGGCACCTCTTGCCTGTTGGATAATATTGTACCTAGCTTTCCAGTAGAGAGACTGAGGCCCAGAGGTGGAATTAAAAGGCTGAGATCAGAATATCCATTCAGATATAACACTGACTCTCTAAGCTTGGGCTCTCGTGCCCAGCACTCACTGCGTGAAAATGAAGACTCTGTAAAGAATCTGTACTTTCAAAACAGGCTCTTAACCAAATTTCAACTTGCATGAGGGAGGGGTATCTTGTTTTACAATCAGCCCTAAGTTCAGCACAAATGAAGATAAATTTTTGTTTTTAAACTGTTATCTAATAAACAATTTATTTAGTGAAAAATATTTCTATAATATTTACTGTGAGTTTCACAGTAGAAAAGTGCTAGGTAGGCATGGTTTTCAGTGCTTTAAAAATATCAACTAATTCAATCCTTATAATGGTCTTATGTTATTATCCCTATTTACAGAAGAGGAAACCAAGGCATGAAAAGATTAAATAACTTGCCAGAAAACACATTGTTAAGCAAGTGCAGAATACTACATATATCGCATTTCTGTTAGAAAAAACCATGTGTGTGTGGTTGTGTGATGTAAATGCATTGCCACAGGGATATGAAAGACAGTTCGAGGAATATAATTAATTATGTTGTAAATATTTTGTAGGGGGTCAGATGGACACATGCCTTGTTAGGGAGACCACTTCATGGGTGGTGTAGATATCTGACCACTGCACTGTACACCTGAAGCTGATGTTGTATAATATTGTATGTCAACTATAATTGAATATATATATATATATATATATATATATATATATATATATATAGTCACGGGGTACAGAGTATAGTGTGGAGTGGAGTCAATGGAATTGTAATAGATATGTATGATATGGGGGGGAGTGGAGTGGTGGATTGGGGGAGAGAGGTTGTCATTTTGAGGGGTAAAAAGTGTAACTATTGCACTGTGTTGTACACCTGAAACTAAGTAATAAAATAAAATAAAAAATTTTTAAAAATTAAAAAAAGAAAGAGGCCTATACAGATACCCTTCAATCACTGTTGGTGAGGGAAACAGCGAAGTGGGGGAGATAAGATAACTTGCTCTTTTTTATCTCTCTATTATTTGCAGATTTTATAATGAGGATATTTCAGGCATTAACATATAATTTTTTAACTTAGAAAAATCAAGTGTTCTAACGAAGTAACTACAGAAATGAGCTTATCCTTCCTTTGATTTATTGTTGCAGCAATCTTCATCAAAATTTTCAGACAAGCATTTTATTGCACACCTCACCCTGCATTGTGCTGGCTGCTATTGTGTATACTATCTCATTGCAGCCTCACAAAATCCCCATAGGCATAGATTCAAATTTTCATTTCAAAATTTTAAAAGAAGTATTTGGAGACACTTGGGTTACAAAAGTAGAATAACTTACGGAGCACTTTATGTAGTCCTTTCCTCATATATCTTTTACCATCTCATCCTCTTAAAATACATTGGAAGTGGAAGCTCAAGAGATTATTCCTAGTTTATACATGAGGGGTCTAAAGCTCAAAAAGAATAAATAACTCACCCAAGACCAAGTGAATTAGGAGTGAAATCTAGAAACAAGAACAAGGTCTCCTAATTCTCAAACTAATGTTCCTGACACCAGAGTGTGGCCCTGGCTCAATCATGTCTGCCATCTTAATGCCAACGCTTGGTCATATTGGATGTTAGCTCTGGAAGGGGCTTTGTGACCATCTAACCCAGTGGCCCTCTATCCTGGCTACACATTAGAATCACCTGGAAAGCTTTTAAAATCTGTCAAGGCCTGGCTCTCTTCCTAGACCAATTAAATCAGAATCCATACTGGTAGGGTTCGGACATCTGTATCTTGTAAACACTCTTCAGTGGTTCTCATGTGTAGTCGGAATTGAGAACCAACAATTTAGCCTTTAGGATGACAAATAAGTGTCATTTGAAACGCTAACTCCAATTCATTGAAAGTGGGAGGAGAACGCAATCTGAGAAGGACTATGAGTTCCCTTCTGGGTGCGGGGAGTTGGTGCTGTGAACAAAGGAGGATTGGGTGGGGGGCATATGAGCTGCGTGTCAGCCAAGCCTGATCTAGGACGAAACTGAGGCCAGAAAGCTTACGTGATTTACTATGGTAACAAAGCTAGCTACTAGCAGAGCCAAGTCTAAACGCAGGTCTCCTAACATCTAGGTCAGTCCTTCATTTGTTATATAACTGAGTAGCTCCCAAACTGATTCACGACCACCAGGAACATGTAAGATCAGCCCTGTGATTAACCTGACTGTGCCACCCACCACAACACCAGCCATTCTGTATGCCTACGTCCAACATCACTCACATCAGAGCATGAAGAAGATGCTGAAACAGGCATGGCCACAGAGGCAAAGTGGGCACCAGGAGTTTCAGTGCCCAATGCTCTCTACTGCTGCCACCATTCAGGTTGGCCTTCAAAGGGCCATAATGCTGGACCTGGGGTTGGGAGGTCTGGCCCCAGCTTAGCTTATTACAAAGCCATGGAAGAGCCACATAGGAATGTGCCTGGCTATGGGCACCAGGCTGCCTCCTGCGGTGCCCCAGGCACATTTTCTCAGGCATCCAAATCACTGTCTGTCTTAGAAGCCTGTTGGGGTGGGAGTGGGGTGGTGTGTGTGTGTGTGTGTGTGTGTGTGTGTGTGTGTGTCTGTGTGTGTCTGTGTAAGAGAGAGAGATTCAGGGATCTGTCATAAAGACCCCATGAGTCACCCACTTCCTGACCAACACACTATGGAGACAGAGTCAGGATACACAAAAGCACAGGAAAAGGCCTCTTGGCCAAGAGTAGGTTCTGTGTTTTCAGGAAACTGGTTACTGTTAATATAAACACACACACACACAGCACCCAAGTTAAAAGTCAACAAGTTTAGTGTCTACTCATTGAGACAATGCTCTGTTCATAAAGTTTTTCTATTAGATTTTTATTGTGGCAAAATATACATGCATAAGAATTACCATTTTAACCATTTTTAAGCATACAATTCAGTGGCATTAGGTTCATTCACATTGTTGTGCGACCATCTCTCTCTAGAACTTTTTCATTTCCACAGACTGAAACTCTATACCCATTAATTAATACCTCTCCATTTCCCCTTCCCCCCAGCCCTGGTAACCACATTCTACTTTCTGTCTCTATGAATTTGATGACACTATTTGTCCATAATGTTTTATTTCATTATTTATCACTTCATTATTATCTTTTTTTAATGGAAAAAAAAATGGGTAATGCTTTCGTTTCTTGGTGTCTATATCTTTCAGAATCCCCTAAATGTAAATAGAAAGAATTCTCTGGAATTTCTATTCCCATTGGATAGCTATAGATAGAGAAGCAGAGGTGATCAGAGGAGTCTTCAGTTGAGCAAAGAAGTAAGTTCCAGAGCACCAAACCCAACACACTTTGATTGCTCATACAAAGAGATACCAGTGTGCCACAACCCAGAACTTTTCCTAGTGATAACAGTGGCTTTGAAAGGCAGCCAGCATGTGAGCCAAATCACATCTTTGGGCTCCCTACCTTAGCAATTTTACTGGGAAATTGGTGAAAGAAAAGCCGGGCAAGCACTGTGCATCAATGTCATTGGTCCCATGCATTTAAATGGTTGTTAATACTCTGCCTCAAAACACATCTGTAGATTAGCTTTGACTCTGCACACCTCTGCAGGAAAGGAAAGGCTGTGCCCACAAGGACTGCAGCTGCTTCCACTCACTGTTCCAGGGGTAACCTCACAAAGCACACTTCCTGCACCTGGCCACTGGTCTCAGGGCCAATGTGGACAACCCCTTGGAGCAGAGTCAGGAGAATTAAAGAGGGGTTCACTGCTAAGAAGCCCGGTTGAGGGTTTAGTCAAAGCAAAGGCCCTTAACCTGGGGTCCATGGACATCCTACCCTACAGCCACCATGACTCAAAGAAAGTAAAAAATCTCAGGATTCATGAATATTCTGAGCTCAGACCATGAACTGACCAAGATGGATATTGTGAGGAATACAAAGACAAAGCAAAGGGGTGGCCCCCTTCCTTCAAATAGTTCACAACTTGATTAGGAAGCTAGGACTCAGAGCCCAGGTCTCCAGGGAGGTGAGACTGCCTGGTAGACACTGCATGCATATTTGCTGAAGGCTGGGTTCTTCCAGGAAGAAAGGTTTCCTGAGGAAGTTGAGTCCTGGGATTCTCCAGCGCCAGTTCTTTAAAAATGTGTGGACTTTTTGGACTACACTCACATCTGACAGTTTTTTTAAATTTCTGATCTTTGATCTCTTTGGAATGGCCCTCAATCACGTGCTGCCAAGCCCCTGAGTGGCTGACCAGTAAGAAAAGAACCACCCTCCACCGAGCTATCATTGACAGGGGCTCAGCTGCCTGGCAGCAGCCAATTGCTGAGACCAGAGGCAGGATCAGAGACCTCCCCTGCTAATTCATTTCCACACCTTTCTGAGCTCCACCCACAGAACAATGTGCAGAAGCACTTCAAACAACTCACACTGAATGCCCTCCCTCACATCCTACAAAGGAAATTAATGGTTTCCCTCAGAGGCTTTTATTTATACAAATGTAAAAACCCCTATAAATACTTTCTCAGATGAGTAGACCTTCTTTTGCTATTGGTTGTTTCCTCCTGTTGCTTGGAATGAAAGAATGAGAATGTTGCAAAAATAAAACCCCTTTCATAATACAGGAGGGTGATATAGTTTGGCAGCAAATTTTGGACCACAGTAAGCAAATACAGGCATGGGGTCAGAACACACACAAGCCAGTGACCTTTTCTAAATTAAATATGGTCATATCCCACACACACCTCCCCCAACCATTTTCCTCCATAAAACTCTTGAACGCCTTCTCGTTGCTCTTAGGATAAGGGCCAAATTCCTAATGAGGTGTATAGAGCTTGCCTGTCTGTCCCTGATGCCTCTCCAGCCTTTCCCACCCTTCTCTCCCTGTCCCACAGGCACATGCCCTCTTTCTTCCAGTTCTGCAGTTGTATCACACTCCCTCCAATCTTGCAACCTTTATGCATGCTATTCCTCCTGCCTGGCATACTGTTCCCAATCAGCACCTTCATCTACTTTAAACTGTTGCATTCTTTAGATCTCAACACAAATTACATTTGCTTAGGGCAACAGTCCCTGACCTCCCCATATCCCCATTATTGTTTCTCTAGCCCCATCATCATGCTCCCTTTCCTCATGTGCTAAATGAGGCTACCACTTCTCCTGTCATTTTTCAGGTTTCCTATGACTATTCAGTGAGATATAGTATGGGATGGCAGATACAGAATGGATGTCTATTCCAATAATCTAGTGTGCCACCTTATGCTACAGAGGCAGGAAAACTAAAACCTACTTTCTAGACTCCCTTGCAGCTATGTTTCCAGATATACCTTGGGTCCCACCAATCAGATGTCCTTGCATAGAGCTTGAATTTCAAAATTTAAGAAGGGAGAGGGGGAGATGTGGAGTGCATTCTAACAGATCAAAACTGGAGTCACATGGCACTGGAGCCAGTGGTTCTGATGCCCCAATTATAATGAAGGCAGGTAGATTCTTGGAGCCAACATTCTGGTGGTGACTTCCTGATTGTGGCAGAAGTAGACACTCTCTACTCAGGCTAGTTCTGAGATATAGCTCTGGGAGTGATCCCTGGAGGCCCCGCCTAAAGCTTGCTCTTTGTAAGTACCTAATTCTCTATATTAAATCCCCTGCTGCTTAAACTACTAAAGTGGATTCTGTTACCTGCACTGAACCTCATTTAATATATATGGGAAAGTGCTTCTGGAACTATAAACTGCTATGGAAATGTGAGTTATGGTTACTCTTCAAGGCCCCAGAGCTGCCATCTGAAAAAGGGGCCCAGGAATAGCCATCAGCCATGTAATATGCAGTTTCAGGAAGAGCAGGCTAGTGGCCACATTCTTGGAACAGTCGCCACAGGGCCAATAGCCATTTTAAACCAGAATCCATACCTGAAACATGGGGGTATCTCTAAGTGTCATTTTGGAATCCAGCTTCCCTTCTATAGTCTTATTTTTTCCTACCTGAAAAACAGGAACAGTCTGGAATTTGCAGTGTTTGGGGAGAATTATCTAGAGCTGCCCATCTCCTAAAGCATATCCAGGAAGGGCCAACATTCATTCATCAGGTGGAAATCTCATGAGTCATTCTAAATGGCTCACACATACCGTTCTCGCTTTGGCAAGTCCACCCTGTATCCTTGACGCTTGCTCACTCTGCAGTCATTTCCAACCCAGGGAGGGAGGCAGAGGCTATGGGCTTTGGGTGCAGCTCTCCCCGCTCACACTGTTCACTGCATAGTGTAGACCATCTCAGCACCTGGTCATGCTAGACCTGGTGAGGGCTATTGGGGTGAGTCCCAACAAGATGATAGCATGGAGATCTTGTTTCTTCGGCATGTTTTTTTCTCCAGCTGTCTACAAACTCTGGCTCAGCTACAGAGAGCTCAGCTGGAATGCCCAGGGTGGGGCATTCATGACCTCAGTGGGAGAGTGGGTGAGACAGAACAAATATCACCTAAAGCAGCTTTGAGGCCTCTGATTATTGCACCATCTCATTTTACCACTCCTTAAAGGCATGTGGTGATCACCTGCTGGGATGAAAGTGGCTCAACTAAAGGGGCTAGTAGAGAAAAAGGGATGAGTGACAGATTAAACACACCGAACCCAGGAGATATGACTCAAGAGAGGTGTCAGGGGGAGAGAGAAAAAATAATAATAAATCACCACCAGATAAAACTATGTTTCCTGCTGGCCTGTGTAAAAATGGACATGGATCATTTCTGGGTGGGAAATGTCCCATTTTGTGTCTTTTTTTTTTTTTTAGCTGAGCCATCCTGCCACCTATTGGCAGATCAGTGGCAGCTCAACTCGGGCCGGGAATCAAACTGGCAACCCTGTTGCTCAGAACTCGCACTCTTGAGTGAGCTCTTAACCAACTGAGCCAGGAAATGTCCCTTTTTGATGGAACAGGTTGCTCATCTGTGTCCTGGGTGAGACTGGGAGCTCTGGGAGTAAGCAGTGTTTTGGGAGTCCCTCCTCACACACAGCTCAGGGCACAGCTGCATTTGGGGAAAAGTTGGCTAACCTATAGGAACCCCCATATTCACCCTGTTTTTACCTAGAAGAGCTTCAGCCATATTTGTGTCACATATTGGGCTTCTTGAATGATTTCATTTGAAGAAAGGGACATATGTGGTTTAAAAAAAAAAAAAAAAGGGCCAGCCGAGTGGCGCGTTGGTTAAGAGTTGGCTTGGGATGCCAGCTCTGAGCAGTAGGGCCCCACATGAGGTTCGGATCCCACATGAGGGCCAGTGACACTGCGCCCTCTACAGCTAAGATGGTGAGCAACAGCTCAACCTGGAGCTGGGCTGGCTGCCATGAGTTGCCGACGACGGCATAGGCTGCAGCAGAGCTGCAATGGGCTGCCATAAGCTACCTCGAGTGGCCAGCAGCCAGCGTGAGTGGCCAAGAGCCACCGTGAGTGGCTGTCCAGAGGCAGGCAACTGATCTGCCTCACCCAGGAAGAGTGCAATGATCATAATACCAACATGGGCCAATGAAGCGACGTCCTCCACAACTAGACTGAAGAACAAAAGGACAGCAATTTGTCTGTTCTCCTTCCCTGATTCCCCAACGCTGTTCCCTGCCCTATTTCCCCAATAAAATCTTTAAAAAAAAAAAAAAAGGAAAAAGAGAGAGAAAGAGTTAGAAAGCCACTGGTCTGAGGAAGAAGCATTAAGCTGGGAATCAGGAAGCCTGGTTCTATCACTAATTTTCTGGGCAACTTTAGCAAGTTATTTCACCCCTCTATGCTTTAGCTTCTTCATCTGAACACAGGAGAAATACCAAGTTCATAAGTTCATTGCTAGGGTTTTATGGCGACAGGGGTCAATGCCTGCAGCCAGTGCCTGACTGCAGTATATTATTACTGAGAGATACCCTGGAAACAACCCACTCTAAGACAGAAAGTTAAGCAAATATAACTTGAACGAGTGACGTACCCTGGAATCTGAAGGTACAATCGCCATGGACTACCAGCTGCATTCTAGGAGGAGGGGACAGTAGATAAAACAAGAAAAGCTTTGAAGCTAAAAATCTGCAAACAACTGGGAGCAAAGCCCCACTGCTCTACATAAAACAACAGAGGTGAACATCAGAGGTTCGCCCCAACTCAGCTGAGGGGCCAGTTCAGCCTACTGAGGGACTCCCACAGTGTGTGCAGAAGAGGCAGAGCAGTCACAGCCCAGTGTGGCCCTGGGCTCTTGTGGGCAGTGGCAGCAGCAAGATCCCAGAGCTCTGTGACCATTAAGCATTGAGTATCAGGGAACCGTCACCACTGGCCAGAGTCAGTGCAGAAGGGAAGGAACAGTGTTCAGGCTACAAATGGACCACTCTGGGGACTCTCAGAAATAGAGAGGGTGACCTCAAGGGAGACAGAAGGGCCTGCCTCAACAGGTGAGAACAGAGCCTGAGAAATACAATACTAATTGTTGCCTTTCCGTGAAAGCCCCAGATGGTTGTGGCCTGGCAAATGCAGGTAACAAACACAAGATGCAGGTAACAGTTTAAGAGAAGAAGATGAAAACGATCCAAGGCAGTTATGGTTAATGCTGTACCTTTGCCAGCTTACATAGATTTCAGTACTGTCCTGGCACAGAGTAAGAGAAGATGAGAAAGCTGCTCAGAGGAGGTAAGGTCTGGCTGGGTGAGAAGAACTGAAAAACTTCCAGGCAAAGAAATAGCATGAGCAGAAAGCACTGAGACAGGAACACTGGAGGCACTTTTGTAGGAAAATTTACAGGCCTGGCCAGCAATTCTGTCAATTAAATGGGCATATTACCTAGTTTTTAAGAGGAAATTAAGTGTCAAAAATTATTTTAAAAGGCTGGAAAAGTTTAGGTTTAGAAGGGTGCATTAGCCACATTTAAGTTTGATCGACAAAGCTCAAGCATGTTAAAGGGTTTTTGCTTTATCCTCAAGTATTTCTCCCACCCTTGGGCTGTTTCCGCACAAATATCTCTTCATGGATGTCTGTCTCCATGGCAGCTGGCCAGTGCTGCCCATTCTGTCTTTGTAGTTCCCATTCAGTCTCTCTCTCTCTCTCTCTCTCTCTCTCTCTCTCTCTCTCTCTCTCTCTCTCTCTCTCTCTCTCTCTCACACACACACACACACACACACACACTTGAAGAAGTGGAACTTTCTAGAATTCTGGAGAACTCTGAGTGACTGTACCTTGAGAGAATCCTGAATGCACCTTGACAGGTTATTTCCCACTGCCAAGATGAAGGAAAAGGGGAGGCACTGGAAAAGAGAAACCATCACTTCAAATCAATGGAAATGGAAGCACTGCAAAGGAAATAGCTGAAAATTTCACAGGTGTCATTCACCATTCGCAAAGAATGTTTTTAGACAACATAATAATCCACTACAACATTTATGCTGTCTGTGGGATTATTACAGCACAATTTTACCTTTCCATCTTCCATGGCATAGTGTGATTTCTCTAACAGTCATTCTTTGTCTTTCCCAAGTTTTGGGGTCAGACTAATCCAAATTATGACCTGGGGATACTGGCGGGGGGGGTGGGGGGGGCGGTGTTTAGCAGCCTGAAAAAAATCACAAAGGACTGATTCCTTCGGCATTCCCACACTATTTCAAATTACTACTCTCTAACCAGCCTTTTCCTTGGCATGACCTACGATTATTTACTGTGCTCTCCCAGGCCTTGGATATCTCCCTCTACCCTTCTCCCAAGAAAGTTCTAGTTCTTCCAGGAAGCCTTGCTTGACCACAGCAACTTACATTGCCCTTTCTCTTTTTTAAATTCCTATGGTTAATTCCTATGGTCATTCAATAAGAGTTAACGGCGCCCCTACTGTGGGCCATGTTGTTGAGGTGGAAAAAACAGAGATCTGCCTAATCTGATTATTGGGGGATGGGAGGAGGGCTGTAGGAATAAACAAGAGGTAAGGACAGAGACAGGGATGTCACAGGATCTAATTGATACTGAGCCATGGTACAGCAGTCCTCATGGGATGGGCACTAGAGCTTCAGAGTGTTCTGGATTTGAGGTGTCTTTAGAGACATCAGCAACAGAAGATCTCAAGCTTCCCTCTGTTGCCGTCTCACCATTAACAGAGCTGTTACTCTCCATGTGTCTGCTTCTTTATCCCTTTCTACCAGTTGGCCTCCCCTGCTCACTCATAGTTTTGCTGGCTTCTAACTTCAGTAATTTATCCATGAATTGATTGGCTAGGGTCCTGGAACTACCACCTAGCATCCTTTTGTATTTTTCCCGTTACCAACTGGCAACCTGTTTCTGTGTTTTGAATTTCAAATTCCAAGTAAGGACACCTGATCTTCCCAGTTAAAGTTTTTAGGCCAGGCCATATAGGTCATAGACAGCCAATGGTTTGGTTGATCTAAAGTCAAATGGCCCATCCCTAGCTTGAAGAGGCTGAGAGATTCTCCATGTAGAGACCCACCAGGGATTTGACGGGGGCTCTGAAATTATGTTTGATATGCAAGTTCTAAGGATGGTTGTTTCTGGTAGCAGTTGTTGGCTAGTGTCTGTGTGGGTGTTCTTCACCCTCAACCCAGAGTGAGGGTAAGAATGGAGCAGGCATGGGTTACACATAGATGACCAAGAATTCACCCTTGATGTCATGGGGCTGATATTACTCAGGCTTCTCCAAGGAAACAGAACCAACAGGACATATAAACAGATATAAGAGGAGATGTATTATAGGAAATGGCTCATGCAGTTATGAGCGATCCGTAAACTGGACAACCAGGAAAGACTCTGGTAGAATTTAATCCTAGTCTAAAGGCCTAAGAACTAGGGAAGCCAATGGTATAAGACCCAGTCTGAATATGAAGACTCAAGAACCAGGAATGTTAATGTCCAAGGGCAAGAGAACATCAGTGTCCCAGTTTAAGCAAAAAACAAATTCCTCCTTTCTCCACCGTTTTGCAGGCCCTCAATAGATTAGGTGATACCCACTCACATGGGTGGGGGCTACCTTCTTTATTCAGTTTACTGATTGAAATGCTGATGCTAATCTCTTCTGGAAACACAATCAGAGACACACCCAAAAATGATGTTTTACCAGCTCTGTGGGCATCCCTTAGCCCAGTCAAGATAACACATGAAATTAACCCTCACAGTGCCCCATCTGTAGAATACTGACATGTACAGAAATACGTTCCAAAAACAGTACAAGGTATGGAGGTAGCACAAGAAAAACGGTGAGTGGTCTTCTAAGGGAAAACTTCCTTGGGGAAGCAAAATTGTCAATAAAAAGTGATAGACAAGGACTTCAAAACATCCCAGGAAGAGGTATCAGCAAAGAGAAAAGCAGAAAGAACTGGAGTGTAGCACACACAGAGTTATTATAAAATACGAAGGGGGTAGAAGTAAGGATTGAGGCTGGAGAGGGCTACGCAGGGATCAGATCATAAAGACCTTTTCCACGAAAAGGAACCAATAGAGTTTTAAAGAGGAGAGAGGCATAAAAAAGATTTCCCTTTTAGGAAAATTACTGTGGCAGAAATGTGGAGGACGTATTAAATTGAGGAGAGAGTAGAGGCAGGCAAATCAGTTATGAGGCTATTAGACTTGAACCCAGGCATTTGCAGGGAAAATAAAAAGGTGAATGATTTAGAAGATCAAGAATGCAGAACAAGTTTGGGGCAAGGGGAGATAGTGAATATAGTTTGGTACATGATGAGTTCAAGATGCATCAGAGCCACCCAGGGAGATACTTCCATTATAGGTTTTTTGGGCAGATGGTCCTGGAGTTAAGGAGAGGGGTCAGAGCTGGAAATAAAAATTTGCAAGTCCTGTGCACCTAAGTGGACGTTAAAGCCATGGGCTTGAAGGAAATCACTGAGGATGGTAGGTAGGGAGCAGAGGAAAAGAAATAGGAGAATGGGATACTGGCACCAACGTCACAAAGGATTATACAGTATCTTGTAATGTTTATGAAGGTGTCTCTTCCCAACTCAGTGAAATACTCTCTTTTATCTTATCTTCTTCCTCTACTGCTATCCCCTATCTTTTCAGCCTCCCCTACCCACTTATGCCAGACCTCTATGAGCCTACTCCGTGTCTTTATGCAAGTTAGAAAAGGGCACACCCTCTGGGCACTTGGCTCGACAAGCCAGCTTAGTGTAAGTTAGACAAAAGTGCCCTTCTTTTAAGCTGAGGCCGACTCAGGCTGGTACAAAATAGAGCCAGGCTTAATTCGCCACCTCAGTCGGAGCCTCTGCACAGTACACAAACTGCTCAACCTTACAGGGCAGCCATAAGATTCCAAACAAGGCCCATAGGAAGTACTTACAGATGACTCTTCAATTTCCTTGTGATTTAAAATTTTTGAAAGCAGCATTTTATTTCCTCTCTTTGCACCAGATTGTGACCTGGCAAGTTTTGCTAACAATGGCTCTTCAAAACTGTCCCCCAGCTCTTAAAGACCTGAGAAATAAAAATATCAGACCAATCTCTCTTATCCACACTAGAATCATCCTATTCTAGTAAAGAAAGGCCACAGAATCCCCACTTTTAAAGTACGGCAGCTTTGCAATGCCAGCATCTTCATACTCTGTGGCTTTAGCTTGGCCTGCTCCCAGCCACATGCCATGCCTGCCCCATGTCTCTTTCAAGCCTTTCTTCAAAGCAGCTTCTTTCTTGCCTTTGTTCTCTGTCCTTAGGGGATGGTCTCTTTTTCAAAAATTGATTTATATTATTATTGAACATAATTGAAGAATTCTCTATCTTTGAGATCCAACAGTCATCTTATCTAAAGGGATTTATTCATGCTGCATATCGACATGGAGGATACATATTATAACCCTTCAGGCAAGGTCCATGCTGCTGCAGATGCTCCACCATGTTTAAAATTATGGTGTAAATAATTACAGGTTTCATTTCACTGATACTATTAATAATAAATTTCTGGTGTGAATTAGGTTCTCAACGGCCTGGGGTGGTTTTGAATGGAAAAGAGAAGATTAGAAGGAACTTCAAAGAAGATAGAACATTGGAATCAGCAAACTTTGAAATCAGAAAAAAGAAATTAAGAAAAAAGAGAGAAAATTCGGAAAAAGAGAAAAAAGGGCTGTCAGTGGCATGAAAGTAGCATTGAAGATATGTGGACCCCAATTAATGTTATTGGATTTTCATCCTCACATCTGGCCCAAATAAAATAAACTCACCCATAGTTCTACCAGACATCAAATTAAATTACTTTCATATTACTGTGTGCCCTTCTAATCTTTGTCCATATGTATATATAATGGGCTCGTAGTTTTAGTCACAGGTTCTGGCTAATTTCACCAGGTTTCAAGCCATCTGATATGAAATTGAATTCAAGTCAATAAGTACGAATTGAGCATTTACTATAATTTAAATCTCATCAAGGGAAAATGCAACCAAGCAAATGTTGCCCTGTGGAGTTTATTACCTCCTACTCAAGTGTACCAGGAACCAAAGCAAGACAGAATATAAAGGAAGCAGCTGATAGGGAAGAATGCCAGCATTAGGAGTCACGAGTTGTGGGTTCTGATTATTTCTCTGTCGCTAACCAGCTACGATCTTAGGCATGGCTGTCTCTCAGGACGCCTCAGTTTCCTCATCTGTAAAATGAAGGGATTAGACGTGACCAATGGTTTTTAAACTCCTCAAAGGGCTACAAGAAGGTGCTATGGCAGGAGGTGTGGTGCCATCGGACTGATGTCTGCCCACCTCACCACAATCAGAGCAGCTCCATCTTTGTCTATTTTCCATGCCGAGCATATGAGTCCAATGTGTCTGACAACAGGACAGGCCGTGTGCACTGAGGGCTCTTTCAGAGAGGCAAGGACATAGGGTCACACTGGTTATCAACAATACAGGCAGCCAGAGTTCAGAGAAGGAAGTCGGGGATGCAGGAGCAGAAAGGGAAAGCCTCATGGAGGAGGCGAGCTTGGGCGGACCTTGAGGGAAGATGGTATGTGGAAAGAGAGAGGGAAAAGGGAAACAAGGAGAGAGCATTCCAAGAAGAGCGTAGTGATATCTTCAGACACCTAGAAGACAGGACCCACGTAGGCTGGAGCTGGGCCTGTGGAACAGAGTGGAAGGCAATGGGGTAGGGTAGAAATAAGGGCCTGAGCTCTTGAAGGCAAGTAGATAAGTACAAGGTTGATGGGGGTAAGCTACAAGATCTCCTGAAGGCTTCTGAACAACGGATTGACATGCTGAAATTGGTGCATAAGAAAGATTAGTCTGTCAGGTTTTCACAAAGCACACATTTCTTGATGCCTATGAGGTACCTGTAGGCACTGAGAATACAAAGCTGGAGAAGGACAGCCACTGCCCTTGAGGAGCCTGGCAGAGGGGAATGCAAAATGGGTTGAAGTGGAGGAGAGCAAGACTTGGGACTGGATTAAAGAAGTGGCCGAGAGAAGGAGGGAGAAAGACAAATGGGAGACATTGCAAAACAAAAACTAACAGGACTTGGTGGCTAGCTGAAAGTAACTCAGAGAGAGGAACAAGTAACAAATGACTACACGTTTTAATCCTGGAGCTTGAGTGTAGCTTCCTCTTCCTGTTGGGGCCACAGCTAAAACACCTTTCCCAACCTCCCTTACAATTGGATGTACCACGTAATTGAGGTCTGAGCAAAGACTGTGAACAAAAAACAATGTGTTCCCCACCCAGGCCTGGTCCATAAAACTTCCCACATGTGCGTCTCTGCTTTCCTTCCCCATCGTCCTGATGAATGAAGAGCACTGTGAGGCTGAAAGAGGAGGGCAGGTCCACAAAACTGAAGGAGGCCTGGGTCCCTGAATGACAACATGAAGGCTTCCTGCCAAATAGGACCACCACTGGGCTTTGCATGGCTTCCTGTGGTAAGCTACTGACATGGTGGGGTCATTTGTTATGGCAGTTAACATCCTGAGACTGAAACCATAGTCGTGCCATTTTTAACAACAAATACAGGAAGTTGAGAATTAATGAAGAGATTTAGAGAATTAGTTAACAAATTCAGCATTTCATTTAGGGTTGTTTTGCTTTGAGGTAATATGAAACCTGACTTAAGCCAATTTAAAGGGGGATTAAAGGAGTTATTGACAACACTTCTGGCTTTAGGTGTAGCTTAAAAGGAAGCCTTTTCCACAGTCACAAGTTCCACTCTGATTGGTCCAAGTTAGGTTATGTGCCCCACCTAGGAACCAATCAGAAAAGCGAGGAAGTGTGATGCCCTGGTTGACTTGGGTAGAGTGGCATGCTCTGCCCTTGTACTGGGAGAACAGTTAACTCTACCCAAAGGGTGATTCCCCAGAGGGAAACCAGGGTACCACAACTAAAGAAGGGGAAATGGATGTCAGATAATAAAAAGCAGTGAAAGTGCTTTACTTTCTGTTTTGGGCATGCACAATTATTTGGAATATCCAAATGGAGAGGACTTTGTAAATAGTTTGAAATATGGAATTGAAACCTCGGTAGACTAGAACTAGACATGCAGTTTAATCCAGGCTGTATGAAGAAGAGATTTCCTTCCTTTATCTGACTCCCCAACTTGGAGAAGATACAAGAAAAAAAAAAAATTAAAGAATTTATTTTGGGAATCCCATTTGATAATGTGGCTTCACTGTGTCCCTTGCCTGTCCATTCTAATAAGTCTTTATCTGAGAAGTTTGGGAAGTAAAGAATATATTTTAGGGACGCAGTTGGGGGATACAAAAGAGATAATATATAATTTTGGAGATTATACTGCAAACCTTACACTCCCATAGTCTTTTTTTAAATGCTGGTTTTCAGACTCAATCAATGAGTACTGCTGAGTTGGGTTGCACAACTCCAGGGATCAGTTTTCACTGAGAACTCAGAGAACATGATACAGTGCCTCCTGTGGTTGTACAACATACCAGCACTGGATTCTGAAATTCTTCACATAGGAAAAGTCTTTACCCAAACAGAGAATCTGACAGAGTATGGTCTCAACCCTACTTCCATAAATTGGAACATTCTAAAGCCTTCCCCTACTCTTTTGTAAAATGCTTGATCTTTATGGACTATATTCTACTTACTTTCTTCTGGAGCTTACTTATTATATCTTTAACATTCCATACCCCTCAACTCTTCTCCTTCATCTGAGTCTACCATGTTGGTCCTACCCTCTGTGGCTTTCCATGAAAATTTTGCTTACACCAAGCATCCTCTGAGCTTAAGAACTTTACCGAAGATTTAAGGTTATCACTGAGGAAGAATTATATCAGACAGCAAACAAATTAATAGAAATCCCCATTAGATTTTTCTGTTCTCCCCACAAATCCCTCTTGATAAGCTCAAAGCAACTATTTTGACCCTCCCCCATAAAACTTTTCCTAAATCTTTTCCTGCTCCAGTCCTTCTCCAGTATCTTCTGTCTAGACTCTCCTTATACCAGAACTATGCCATCCTGATTATGGTTGACTGCAAAATAACTCTTGACATTAAGTCATGTAAATCTTCCAACTTTGTTCTTCTTTTAAATATTGTTATGACTATTCTAAATCCTTTGGATTTCCATTTTTAGTTGGTCAGTTTCTAACCAAAAAAAAAAAACCTGAGGAGAAATGACATCTTGACAATATCAAGTTTCTAATCTATGCTCACTGTATATATTTTCCCATTTACTTAGGTCTTTTTAAATTTCTCTCTGCAATATTTTATAGTTTCCAATGTTCAGATTATACACATAGTTTGCTAAATTTAACCCTAAATATTTCTTATTTTATGCTGTTATAAATGGTTCTTGTTAAATTTCTAGTTCTGATGTTTTTAGAGCTGTCATATAAAAATAGAATGGATTTTTATATGTTGACCTTATATCCTGCAACCTTGCTAAATAGGATGCAAAATGATATAGTCACCTTGGAAATAGGTTGGTAGTTTCTCATAGAGTTAAACATACACTTACCATATGACCTAGAAGTTTCACTTTTAGGAAATAAAAACATGTTCTCACAAAGATGCGTATGCAAATGTTCATAACAGCCAAGATTGGATACAACCCAAATGTCCATCAACAGGTAAGTGGATAAACAAATTGTGGTTTTTTGTGGCCTACAAAAGAACACTACTCAGCAGTAAAAAGGAACTCACTAGTGATACATGCAGTGACATGGATGAATTTCAAACTGAGCTAAAGAAGCCAAAAGAGTGATTATACGATTCCATTTATATAAAACTCTAGAAACTACAAATTTAATATATAATGGCAGAAATCAGTGCTTGCCTAGAACAAGGGTTAGGGGAGAAATGACTGTGAAGGGGCACAGGGGACATTTTGGAAAACATGCAAGTTCTGTGTCTCAATAATGGTGGTTTACATTAGTCATAACTACTAAATTATAAATCAAAATGAATGTATCTATTGTATGAACATTTTACCTCTTTTTTTTTTTTTTGAGGGCAGTGTCACTGGACCTCATGTGTGGGACCCGAACCGAACATCTTACCTCTTTATTGAAAAACTGAAACTGCTCAGGCTTTTAGAAAGCAAGAAGCATGTATGCACCAAGAAACAACTGAACTTCAAAACATAGCAAATAGGACAGAAAAGAGGGCAAATTTTCTTAAATATCACTAGATTGTTAGCCTCTTCACACAGTGATTTCCAACAGAAATTTCAGACCTGTCCAGGACAGTAGCCACTAGGCATATATGGCTATTGAGAACTTTAAGTGTGGCTGATACAACTGAGGAACTGAATTTTACATCTTATTTAATTTTAATTAGTTCAAATTTAAATAGTCACATGTGGCTCGTGGCACTCTGTTGGACAGAGCAGTGAGGATAAGGAATGTATTATATCTCCTATGTCTCCATGTGCCTATTCCCTAATCTTGGGTCTAGTAGGAGGTATTCAATAAAGGTCAAAAAAGGAAAAAATGAAATAAGATCCAAATAACTCAATGTATACTGTGCTTGTGCCAAGTAGTACAGTGGGGAGAACATCAGACTTGGTCCTTTTGTTACCGGCCAACTGAGCAGCACCAACCCCCACCACTGAAAAACTTCAATGTTTCCTTTTCTATAGAAATGTTAAGTCTCCTCCCTAGTTCTTTAGTTTCTTAGCTCTTGGGCTTTGATTGCTCTTCTAACCAGTTTGTGAATCTTGGAGGGAAAATCCCCCTTGCTTCTTAATCACTTTGTAAAAAAGAATAGCCCATTCTACAGAAAAAGGATAAAAACCCCAAGTCCTGGGAAGCCCGGGCTGCTGCTGCTGCTGCTGCTGCTGCTGCTGCTGCTGCTGCTGCTGCTGCTTCCCTGCTCCTTCTCTGCTCCTTTTTACAGCTTCTTCTCTTTGAGCCTCGCCTTTGTGTGTGGCCCACTCCACACTCTTTGGAATGTAACTTCTAGTAATGGGCCCTTGAGCCATCCTCTAGTACTCAGGTCTACTTGTATTTCTAAATGTACTATCTTTTCTAATAAACTACTTATTCTCCTGCTTTACTCTGGTATCTCGTTCAATTCTTTGCTCGAGTTGTCAAGGACCTGGACTTTGCGCAGAGAAAGGCCCACTCTCCGACAACACTTTGGTCCCTCTTCTTTTAAAATGGAGCTTTTACTTACTAAGGACTGTCATTGTGAGGCTAAAACGATAAAATATAAGTAAGAAGACTAACCTTAAACTAGAGTATTAGGAACATGGAAGGTACTGGATATATTGGCAATGCGGTGGCCACATCTGGCGCCACCACATGACTTTAAACTGAAGGATTAAGAGGGTCACGCTCAGGCCCCTTCCGGAGCCACAGGAAGAGACTCTGCATACATACCTTGGTTCCATTTTAGCTTTGACATGCTAATTCTGCAATCTCTGTGGAGTATAAACCACCTGCGCCTCATAAACCTCTCGATTTACATACACACGCTTGTGACCTTTTCTATCCTGGGGCCACTTGACCAGTATTGATCGCTGATTTGCAAGGGAGCATGTTTTGTAACTGCATAGGAAATGACTGCAGCGGTAGTGATCTGCAAGGATAAAAGAGGTGGTGCTCACTAGGGCAAATGAAAGAGAACTGCACGGTGAATCCAGGAACGGAATCGGGAGTCCTTGTTTGCACTCTCCTCGGTTCAAAAGCTGTTCTGCTATCTCCAGTAACTAACAGCTCCCTCCTCCCTCTGCAGCTGTCTTTTGTCTTTGAAAGCTGGAGACCGACAATGGATTATTATCTGTGCATGCAGGTGTTGTTGAAGAGACCAATTTGTGAACAATGGCCCTTCCCACGTTGTCCAAACAGAAAGATTGCTCCGCAGCTGTTATTTGCGGAACCTGTCACCGTGTGCAGTGCTGCTGCTGAGCTGCCAGCTGTCCCAGAGCGCGTTTCTCCCGGCGCCGCCTACTTCTGACAGCGCCACCCACCCTCCCGGCACTGCTGCCCACCGGCCAACGAACGCAGTCCTGGCCGACTGCTCCGCCCACGGAGGCAAAGCCCACCCGGCAGCCCCACCACGGTCTCGGCCTTCCCTGGCCCGCTGGCCGAGTTTCCAAAGCTCGTAGCTCGGTATCCTCCCTTCCCATTCCGTATTGATTGGGGCATGAAAACAGAATCAACGGACTCAGTTGGCTGGCAAGCCGGATAAGACATGAGTTTAAAGAAGAAATATTCATGTGGACATTATTTTAAAGATGTGGCCCAGATTTCAGATACAGATCTCTTTGTCCTGTAAGATCTGGGTGAAACGGTCTTGAACTCACCAATTCTACAGTCTAGGAAGCTCCAAAGACCTCCCCTCAGAGTCCCACTAATTCCCAGGGGGGTCTGATGCCTTCCTGCCGCCTGAATCTGCAGCCACTCTTGTTTAGTTCTCCCGCCAACATAATGCAAAATGCAGCCTCTTCACTGGTTCCCAAAATAAATCTGCTGACATGAAGCAGTTCCTGAGAGATCTCACTGAGAATAAGGAGGGGGTTTCCACAAGAAGGGACACATCCTGGCAGACACTGTCAGCCATCCTCCCTATCACCTTTCCATCCATGCATCCTTTATGTTTCAACCTGGAGAGCTCCAAATTCCAACTCACCAATCCCCAGGCCCTTCCCCACAAGCTTCACTGCCCAGTTCCTATCAAGGGCTTTCCAATGCTAGCGCTTGCTCTCCAACAAGGCAAAAGCACTGTTTTCTTCTTGGTACAAAGACCTTCAGTTCCAGCTGGTGTTCTGCTGCTGTCAGCATGTCTGCTGGGCTGCCAGTTTCTCAAAAAGTTCACTGGCCTCCTGCACTCCGTTTTCTCATGTCGTGAGAATTCACATAGAGTGGATGGGGAGATACCCAAGGAGCAGGGTTTCATAATAGCTTTCCACCCTGCACTTCCAACAGTGATCTTAAAAACATCAACTGCTGAATCTTGCAGGGTGCAGCAGCCATGTTTACTGGGCAACAAATACATGCTTAGATTGATGTATTTATACAGGCTGAAATCAACCTGCCTGAGCCTTGTCCAAGTCCCTGACGAGTGACCTCAGTCTTCCTCAAGTGTGTCCATGCAGTTGTGTGCCCATTTCAGAATTACAGACATGAGCATATACTATTCCTTGGGTTACTATCGATAGCTTATAGTAAAGAATATTTTGAGGGCTGGCCGAGTGGCGCGGTGGTTAAGCGCTGGCTTGGGAAGCCAGCGGCCCTGGTTCGGGTCCCACATATGAGGGCCAGTGACACTGCCCTCAGAAAAAAAAAAGAATATTTTGAGTCTGATCTGAAAATATATCCTAAATTTATTCAAACACCAATTTCTAAGACCTCTGCCATCCTCCAGTGTGGAGCCCTAAAGTAAATTGAATAGTCCCAGACCTCTTCTTAACCCCTTTTTATGCTAATGATAATGCACTCTAAAATGAATAGTCATGTCCTTTATGGAGTAACCTTAGGCCTACTTTTCTAATTTGTAGTTAAATTAAATGTATATTAAAAGCAGAAAATACTCCGTAATTCCTTATCTCTTCACTGTTCACCAAGAAAGGAGACAAAGACCAATCAAAAAGAAATTTTTTTAATCCTGGTCTTAAATAACATCTCCTGGTTTGTTTTGGAATATTATTAAGGATCTGAAGGAAAAAAGAAATAATTTTTTAAAAAGTTCAAATCAGCTTTCCAGAGAGAACACTGAGCATGCAAGAGATTTCTCAGGATTCTGGAGAATTATATCCACTGCGCCTGAATCCCATAACACCCAGAGCGCAATGCAGAGTCCTACAGGACAAGAAATGGGGCTTCCTGCAAGCATGGCAAAACATCGGATTCAAGCTGGTCCGCTCCTCAGCGGCATGTGGTTGCTTGGAAAAGCAACAAGTCGGCACCTGCACCGAAGTTCTAGGCCGGGTACGTGGCTGCCGCCCAACCACTTGTCTCGGAGGCAGGTTAGTCTGGCACTGTGGCCTGGAAAGGTGAGCTGTTCCATGCGTGTTAACAAGCGTGGTGGGAGAAGGCAAACCACTTGCCCGGCACCACATCAGGCAGGGGAAATACAAACTGGACACTGTGCAAATATTTATCTTTGGGGGACCTCCGAGAGACTTCTGGAGGAAAGAAAAATAAATATCCACACATGTTTACTACAATGATGTCCAACAGGCCCATCTAAATACAAGCCCAGCATTTCATAAAACAGACTTCTTCAATGGTCCCTGGAGCTGTGTAAATAGATTGTACATAAAGGCACAGGTCCTTTTTTCAGGGTGGATGGAGGTGTAGTGTTTGAAGAATGATCCCTGTCTCCCAAACTGAGGGTCCAGGAAACAAAAAGTTGGCTGAAGGATTTTGTTTTCTTTATCAATAGGGTTGTTTATGGAGGGACTTCCATGTTGAAGGAGTATATGCTCATTTTTACAGTTTTGGAAAAACAGAAATTTGAAGATGGGGGGAAAAAAACCTGCGAGAAGGATTTAGTATGCTTTATGCTCATCCTTGATCCACCCAAGGAAGGAGCTAGGAGTGGGAAGCTCAAGAACAATCACTGACCATGATTTTAAAATGACTTGTACAATGTCTATTTCTTGTCTGGCCAGAACAACAAAGCTAATGTTGGACTCTGAGTTTGACTCCAAGAAGGAAAAGAAAATGATCTCAGAACACCCTCCTACAGCAAGGGCCCCAGGTGATGCTGAGAAAGCACTCACTTTGGGATAAGACTCCAGCGCGCACACACACACACACACACACACACACACGTGCGCACACAGACGCATGCGCGCGCACACACACACCTTTCACATAATGACTTGGTGTAAAGAAAGCAGGGAAATGACTCTCCAGGCTAAGGATTCTCCCATGTTATTAGTCACCTTTCCCTCCTCCTTACTAAGGCAGCTGGGCTGGGCAATGACTCAGGAAGCCAAGAGGTTGGGAGAAGCTTAAAAAAAAAAAAATACTGAGGCCCTTACAAGTATGAGGCCCTTACAAGTATAATTAACTCATAAACTTACTAGTCATCTGGGGAGAATAGAAGGGGACAATGTGGGGTTACAGGTGTGCATTCGAGCAAGGTGGGAAAGGAGAGGCATTAAGATGATAGGATTAAAATGATAACCCCGATATTCATGGAGATGGTATCTGGTAAACCAGGAAATAACATTCCTGTCATGAGCCATTCTGCTGTGGGGAACACATCAGTGCCCAGCAAAGCCCCCATGTCACTGATGAAACCAAGTCCCATTATTTATCAGCACACGTGACCTCCTAGAGGAGGATGTCAGCAGCATCGTGAAGTATAACAGGACCTCTAGGAGAGAAGGACAGCTGGGAGCAACAGCATGAAACACAGACGCAAGCCAAGAGTGAGAGCCGAGTGCCAGGACATACCAAAGTCAGGCGGGGGAAAAACATTGCCAAACCCCAGTGTCCCCAAGACTAAAAGAATTCCCCCTGAACACGGTGGGTCCCTTCTCTGAGTATATTTAATTCGAACATCTTGAGAGATAACATAGGTCCAAGGGGAACCTAACCTGGCAGCATCTGACTATGTTTTGGGGGTGACGCCTGTAATTATTGCACTCATTTTTATCTTTGTGCATAAGGCAAAATGTCTGCCCTCCATCTTCGCTACTCAGAGTGCAGGCCAACAGCTTGTTTCCTGCTAACCCCACAATAATCACATCATAGAAAGACATCAAAGCGTTTGCCACCCTGACCTTCCTCGCCTGTCCTTCCCTGTCACAGCTGGCCTCGCACACCAGCCATGATGACTGCAACACAACAGCTCCAAAAGTGGAATATTAGGGAGGATAACATCCTATGATTCTCAACACTCAATCACACACTTCCCAGCCCTAGTGTGCCAGACTACATCACTCCCATTAGCATGATTGGCAACTGACATTTTACCGAAACCCCGCTGCTTCTGGCTCTTATTTGGGCCCAAATACAAAGGAATGAGTAAAAGCTGTTTTCTCCGCAGCAATATCTCACCTCCTTGGCAGGTGGAGAGCATGCTGTACGGAGTAGCTGGCATCTCCTCCCACTTCTTGGAAAGGAATTCAGCACACACCAGCCCTATCAGCCAACCCACCAGCCAGCTGACTCTCTGGGGGCCGTGACGGGCGAGCAGCAAGGCTGGCCCCAGCTGCCAGGCCGAGGAAAATAAGCCTGATGAGTCAGAGGGCCGCTGTGTTAGTTCTGCCCTCTTCTGGAACCCACATCTGAGGCCCATGGTCTATGTTCCATCCCCCAAAACAAGCCTCCTCCATCCTTATGTGTAATCAATTACATTAAAATGTCACTGGAACTTTCTCGTAATGGCCTTTCTAAAAGCCTTTCAGTCCCATTAAAGCTGCCCTTTAATTTATCCATATTTCGTCTATTGCAATTCATACGTCAGCACATTCTGACAGGGACATAGCTAGCTACATACTATTAACAGAAATCTTTCTTCCAAATACTGGAATTTTAGAATGTCCTCTGTTTGCATTATGTGTGCACTTACAGAGTTAGAGCTCTAAGAACCTTGGTGGCCTCTGTGCAAGGAAAGCCTGCTCATACTTGGTCTCTCAGACACTTCTCTCATCATCTGGCCCTGTCATGGCTTCGAAGGTCTTCACACAGGGGTCTTTGTGTGGAGCTGCCTCTGCAGAGTGTGCACACCTTGTTCACTTAGATTTGATGTCGATGGGGAGATGTTTAGATTAGGAGCTCATGAAATCATGAGGAGCCCAAAAACCCTGCCCCCGCCTTGGAGCTGCAGCCAATCAGCCCCAATGTAGCCATTGATTATGGTGTCAAGATACTCCAGAAGGAGCCGTGGAGGCCGGCTCACCAGCTTTCTGCTGTCAAAAAGGAGGCAGGTGAGATATCCCATCTCCATGGCACAGGGAAGTTTTAAGTGAGAAAATCATTCTGGCAAACATGGGTGGCACAGGGTGGATTGAACTACTTACTGTGTGGATGTGGCAGTAAGCACTGTCATTAACTTAGCACTTACCAAATAACACACCCTGTCTAAACGCCATGACTATCTCATTTAACCCTCACCCCAACCTTGTGAGGTAACTATTACTATCAACCCCATTTTAGAGATGAGGAAACAGCCCCAGTCCCAAGACCCAACAACTAGCAGATGATGGTCCCAGGCTTGAAAGCCAAGACCGTCTGACTATTAAGTTTCCCTTGTCGCTAGAGCCTGTCATATCTCCCAACTACATTATATTCACACTGTATTTCTGATTTCACTCCCTGTTATCAGCCCTCAAAACAATAAGACATTTTGGTGCCACCCCGCAGCAGGAAGCATAAGGGTCATTTCCTAGGTCAGGAATGTATAATAAACAGCTCACTGCACCAAGACATGACATTAAGCCAGGCCATCAAACAACTGTCCAGAGCCTGTGGAATTGGTCCTCTGAGAAGGAAAGGCCAGTTTGAGAAGGAGATATTTTCATTGCCTAATGAGGAAGGGATGCAGGGGTACTCTTAATCAGGTTATTAGCTCCTTTCCGGTTCCAAACAGCTTTCTGCTACTTAGCAAACTTCTTGGGGAGGGAGCTCCTTGGTGTCATTTTGTCTTCACAAGCCATCACCAGGAAAAAAAAAAAAAAAAAAAAAAAGAAAGCCAGGAAATGAACCCTACTGTCTTCCTGGCATTTGCTACTTCCCTCCAGCTCTAGTCACCAGGCCTCATCGAACTAGGGTTGCCAGATGTAGCAAAAAACAAACAAAATAAGACCCCAGTTAAATTTAAATTTGAGGTAAACAGTAAGTTTTAGTGTATATTTCATGCAATATTTGTGAATACATATTTTTTTAAAATTATTTGTTGCTTATCTGAAATTCAGATCTACCCAGGGCCCTGTATTTTACCTGGCAACCCTGGACACTGTCTTCAAAAATAAGTGTGCTCAGAAAGGTCAGAACTATCACACAGATGGATTTAACCAAGCCCTTAAGCCCCAGATTAAACCCAGAGAATCCTTACTGTACCCGCCCAGGAGCCCTCTCTTCCGGCTTGATGGGAGTACCTTCTCACCAGGAAGGGCTTGAGCTAAGTAAATCAGGTCCCTAAATACCACAAGAGAAGTAAAGGCGTCCATGGAATATTGATCTCTTTGGCTGCAAACACATAGTCCCTTTCTCCTGGGTTCCTATTCATTGGTAAGTGTCCTGTAACATTCTCCTCTACTGAAGACAGGGAAACCAGTCCCACTCCCACCCAAAGCACATTTTTAACAAAGCAGCTAAGATTTCCCCAGCTGGAACTGCTTTTTCACAAAGATTTGCTTGGGGGAAGCAAGCGGATGGGAAGAATCGCAGTTGTGTAGCCAAAAAAAATTACACGGGATGCCAGAGCAAGTTCATACTCGTAAACACCAGCTCGGTCCAATGTTTTCATTTTTCAAGTGCAAGCATGTTGCTGAAATCTAGATGCCACTTCAAAACAAGATTCTAAAAGAGCAGCAAGTGGGTATCACTGGCACCAAATTCTTTCCCTTCTTCCCCGCTCTACAGCGAAACAAACCTCAGTGTTTCTATATACATATCACCGTCTGTGGAGAGAAAGTCTGTTCCATTCTTCCTGGGAAATCCAGGGCCCAACCACCCAGGAGAGCAGCCTCCCCAAATTCTTGATGTAGTTCTGAAACCAAAATTCTGTATGGCCTCTCCTACCTGGCTCTTATCTCTATGTCATCTGGACCACACACCCACAAAGTGCGACACCTGGTTTTGCAAGAACTGAGGACCAACAGCCTGAATCCGGCTTCCTCTGGACACGCCAAAACTCCACAGGCTACCCACAGCTGTGAAAGGCAGTCCCCTCCAGTTTCCTAACCTCTTGGCTCACTGTGTCTGAGCTCCATTCTTGGGAGAAGAGCAGGGTGACCTGTGACCTTGGCTAACCCTGAGGCAGTTAGTTACCTTGTCTGGGTCCTGGACCAGTGATACTGAAAGTGGGGGGCAGGGAGGACTGTCCCCAAAAGGAGCTTAATGAGAATATCCAGGAGTATGCTTTATTCAAAAAAGCATAATTAATAGTATGCCATTTTACATTGAAAAACTATTTATTATTGTTTTTGCAATACAAACTATGGGGTCTGGGAGAAATTCTGCCTAATGAAGTCAAGTTTTCCTAAGTGAACAGCAATAGCAGAAGGAGGGTAAATTACCTACTTCTGGTCAATAATAATGTCCAAATAGCTGACTTGTCTACAGAAACTCTGCAGGCCAGAAGGGAGTGGCAGGAGATATTCAAAGTGACACAAAATAAAGGCATACAACCAAGATTGCTCTACCCAGCATGGCTATCACTTAAAATTGAAGGAGAAATAAAGAGCTTCTCAGAAAAGAATAAGCTTAAGGAATTCATTACTACCAAGCCAGCATTCCAAAAAATGTTAAAACGGCTTTTTTAAACAAAAGAAAGGGGTAAACAAGCTAACCCAGAGAGACAACTTAAGAAGATTGAAGTCATATCAAGCAGATATAAAGGAAAAACTGATGGTTGCTGGCTGGGAGGGAGTGGGGAAGAGGGAGAGAGGGAAGGTTTTGGACAGTGTATGTGGGACTACAATGTTGCCGCAGGGATATGGGGGCAGTTCTGGGAATATAATTGATAATGTTTTGAAGAGACTATTATGTTGCGAGAAATAAGTCAGTCGGAGAAGGACAGGTACCATGTGATCTCACTTGTGTGTGGAGTCTGAAGAGCTGAGTGAACGATCAAAGTAAACAGACTCGTAGATGTAGAGGAAAAACTGAGGGTTGCTAGTTGGGAGGGGGGTGGGAATGGGGGAGAAGGGGGAGGGATTAGATGGGGGAGAAGGGGAAGGGATTAGACAGCATAAACAGACAACTACAATATTGCCACAGTGATATGAAACAAAGTTCGGGGAATATAATAATGTAAAATTTTGTGGCGTGTCAGATAGTCACATGTCTTGTTAGGGAGACCACTTCATGGATGGAGTAGAGGCTTGATCACTGCACTGTACACCTGAAGCTGATGTTGTATAGTATTGTATGCCAACTGCCACTGAATATGTGGGTGGTCACGGGATGTGGAGTATACTGTAGAGGGGAGTCAGGGGAGTTGTGATGGATATGTATGATATGGGGGGGGAGTGGGGTGGTGAACTGGGGGTGGGGGGGTTTTCACTTTGGGGGGTAAAGAGTATAACTAGTGCATTGTGTTGTACACCTGAAACTAATAACAAATTATTAAATAAATAAATAAAAAATAATAATGTCCAGTCTCCATTCTTGTAAAAAGAACATACATCCATAACACAACATTGGCCTTGAATCTTCAGTCCTACCTGACAAATCTTACTGCAGCTTAGGAGTGAACTTTGGTTCCTACATTTTTTTTTTTAATACATCAAAGAGACTTTGGTTTAACTAATTTGGGTCAGACATATTCCATTATTCAGTGAGAATTGACACATAAAGATGACATTTGTGCAAATGAATGGGGAAATTTTTGATGCACCAAGTTTAAGAGTTATATACGAGTATGTGCAATGGTGTTACACTGTAAATACTAAGAGTAGCCAATAGGGTTTGGTATACTGTGTGCACTTCAAGTAAGGTTTGTCATAATCAGTCAAACCATGTTAAAAGAGTAATGTGCAATTTGAAACAGGTGCCATGGTTTATTAGAATATGATAAGATCAAACAGCAAGAGAAGGAGATAGGGAGAAATCGATTGTTTTGATGGATTCCATTTCTAAAGTTATCTTAGCAAAATCCAAGCCAGCTTTTTACAAAACCCTACCTCAGGTAAGTCACAATGAAGGCCTGGCTGGCAGGTCTCTAACGTACCCTAGAGTAATGTATTATGACTCGGGAATATTAAAGAAATGTACAACTCAGCAAGAATACCTTAGCTCTCCTATAGATTGGAAAAACTGAGCTTGTTCAGGGCCATTAAGGACAGCCCAGAGGAAAATAAAAGAAAGTAAATCTTGGCACTGTGGTGCTTAGAGACATACCTCCTCCTTTCGAATAAAAGGCAGATGAAAAAAGAAAAAAAAAAGAGTTTTCATTTGTACTTTAGCCCTGGAGCAAATACAGTTGGCTTTATACCTCCCTCCCCATGTTGGGTTAGATGGTTATGAAGAGTAGCGCTTACCTGAAGAGGTGGCAGTGCCACAGCCCAGAAAGAGATGGAGTGGGGGGCAAGGGATGCCAGTGCCCCCAGCAGAGCAGGGATAGAGCAAGCAACCATCCTGCTTGTCTAAGACTGAGGGGGTTCCCGAAACTTAAGACTTTCTGTGCTAAAACCAGAAGAGTCCCAGGCAAATGATTGGTCACCCTAGCAGGCATGGAGGAACCTGCAAGAGTGGCTCTTGGGGGGAATGGAGCAGGTCAATCAAGGGTTTACTAACCCCAAGCTGTCTGTAGAACCAGGGCCCTGGGGCGTGGCTTGGTCCCCCAGGTTTCTAGGCCATAGTTTAGCTCCCTAAGGGAAGCTACTCAACTCTCCCTCTTATTTCTCTTGCAGTGACCGTGGAAGAACACAACACACACAAACACAGAGACATAGAGAAACACATACATGCCCACACAGACACACACACATTGTAAAGCTTTGCTATTAATAGATTTACGTGCTAGAAAATAAAAGAGCAAGTTATAGAATACATACAAGTAAAGGAAAGTAAAAGGAACCATCATTTCATTTCCTAGTCTCTGAATCAAATTTATCTTAGTTAAAAATATTTTTTTTATCTTTTATATATTTTTAAATTATAATTTTTATTTTATATTTTTATATTTATATTTTATTATATATTTTAAATATTACAAAATACTTATTGATTTTTTTAAATATTACAAAAGTAATATTTAGTTATATTTAGTTATACAAAAGTAATATTTACTCATTATAGAAAAATAAAGTTTAAAGAAAAAAAAAAAGAACAGTTTCCCATTCTACTGTCAAGGTGGACTTCCTGCTCTATTCATGGTCCTCATCCTTGGCAGCACAGTACAATAACCTGGGAAGCTTTTTTTAAAATAGTGAAGCTGGACACCCCCCCAGAGATTCCGACTTCATTGGTCTGGTCTGATTTCATTGTTCTGCGGTAATTTTTACAGGTTCCCCCCAACCAAGATTCTAAGACTCAGGGAAAATTGGGAGCCAGAGCTCTGGTCCCTTTTCAATGTGTGAATCCTCTCCCTACACACACACACACAAACAAACACACGCACGCGCAACACATACACACATGATTTATATCATACCCGGTGTGCCATTTTGTTTCCTGCTTTTCTCACTCAACAACATATCGTAAATGGCTTCCCATATCAATAAATCAATTGTGTAACCCTTTAAATGGTGACATGGTGTTCCAATGTATGACAATTCATGTCACAAATTCCTATTCTTGAACATTTTTATTGTTTACAGATTTTGCTCTCTCATCATGATTAAAATTCTGGACCTGGGAGTTGGACTGTTTTGGTTTGAGTCCTAGGCACTACCCTCATTAGCTGCAAGTGACCTCAGGCAAGTCACTTAACTTCTCTGAGCCTCAGGATCCTTATCGTTAAATGGGGTAAGAGTGTTGCCCAGCTTTTAAATGAGATAATACATTTAAAGCACTAACAATGAGCCTAAAAATCATCAGTTATTACTTTACTATTAATTTTTGCTCACTTTCCAAAATAATTTGAAAAGTTATTTTCTTAGGATAAATGCCCAGAAATTCCATTTTGAGTCTAACTGTATGCCCATTTTTTGAGGGTTATGATATAATTACAAAACTACCCTCCCACAAAAGTGTAAATTGAGAGTATCATGTAGTTACCAAAGGGTCAGCTCTAAGAGTCAAAGGTGCTTTCATCCATTTTCTCAAACCCTTACTCATGTTGCACCAGATTAATATCTTAAGTCCATTATTATAGTTTTGATGCATAAACATGGCAGAAAGATTCATGAAATTTGAAAATTAGGCATAACATTTCCTCTGTATTTGAAAAAATAATAAAATCTGTAATTTATTTATAATTTATCTCCTAATTGCCTAGCAATAAATGAGGTAGCTCATGGGGGGGGGGGGAACCAAACATGACACAAGACAGCTAAAATAAACATTTAGAAAAAAAGAAATCTTATTTGTCAAAAAGAGTGTTAGCTATACTGGGAGGAAAAGGGGCGGTCATTAATTACAGCTCTGAGCTTCCTAGCAACAAAAGTAAAAATAAAAACATGTTTCCCATTCCAAAGTAAAAGGGAAGCATATAAGTTTATCTAGAAATAAAGGTCTTCCTGTTACTAAATTCTAAGAAGAATTACCATGCATTTCCTTATGTAAAAGCCACCAAGGAACACAAACAACCATATAGTTTGGCCCAAAATTGCTGAAGATGTTAAAACTTTCTCATGTGACAATTTCTCACACATGAGAAAAAACAAGAACATAAAAGGTGGTTGTATTTCAGTGAAGATAGATCTTTTGGTTCTAACATAACCATATATATTGAGTTTTGGTGATCCCAGTTTGGTGTTTCTCAAGTGTAAGTTAAATTGTGGTGGTCAGTAATGCTGTTTACCAAATATTTCTGATTTTTCCCATTTTCAGGCACTTCTCTGTCCCCTTAAATTAGGTGAAACCATGTGACATTCTGTGGCCAATGAAATGTGAGCATCAGTAATACCTGGAACTTCCAGGGGGAAGCTTTAAATGCCAGGGCACATTTTGTCACAATGCTAATGCTGCTGTGGTCATTAAGGATGTTCAACAACAAGTCTTAGACATGACACCCAAACACAAGCAACCAAAAAAAAAATAGATAAATTGGACTTCATAAAAATTAAAACCTTTTGTGCATAAAAGAAAGTGATGACAACCCACAGAATGGGAGGAAATGCTTACAAACCATATATCTGATAAGGGTCTAGTATCCAGAATATATAAAGAACGTTTACAGTTCAACAATAAAAAAACAAATAACCCAATTTTAAAATATACGGAAGATTTAAATAGACATTTCTTCAAAGAAGATATACAAATGGCCAATAGCATATAAAACGATGCTCAATATCATTAGTCATCAGGGAAATGCAAATCACTTTACATCCATTAGGATCAAAAAGAGGGACAATAACAAGTATTAAGGAGGAGGGAGAGAAACTAGGACCTTCATTCACTGCTGGTAGGAATGCAAAATGGTGTAACCACTATGTCAAACAGTTTGGCAGTTCCTCAAAACATTAAACATAGAGTTATCTTATGACCCAGGAAATGCACTCCTAGGTATGCACCCAAGAGAATGAAAAACATATGTTCACACAAAACTTATACATGAATGTTCACAGCAGCATTAGTCACAATAGGCAAAAGGTGGAAACAAGCCAAATGTCTATCAATTGATGAATGGATAAACAAAATGTGGTATATCCATTCAATGGAATATTATTCAGCAATAAAAAGGAATGAAGTTCTGATACTTGCTACAAACATGGAAGAACCCTGAAAACACTAAATAAGGTGAAAGAACCCATACACAAGAGGTCACATATTGTATCATTCCATGCACATGAAATGTCCAGAATAAGTAAATCCATAGAGACAGAAAGCATATTAGTGGTTACCAGGGGCTGAGGGGTAGGAAAATAGGAAGTGATTGCCAGTTGATAAAGGGTTTGGGGTGATGAAAATGTTCTAGAATTAGGTGGCAGTTATGATTGCACAACTATGTGAATATACTAAAAAGCACTGAACTATATACTTTTTAATGCATATTGTGATGGTATGTGAATTACATCTCAGTAAAAAATTTTTTAAAGAATGCTAAGGTTAAAATGAAGCCTCAGTCACCTTCCGGTGACCTTTATTAGCAAAACCCCCTCAACTTCTGTTGAGTTAAATAATAGATTTTTTTTATGTTGCTGTATAAGTTCACCAAAAACACAAATTTTGTTTAAAAGGAACAAATGTGTATAGACTCCAAAGTCAATTTAAGTGATTTTCATTATTGTGTTTCTTAGATATACACATATGCAAATATAAATTTCAGTTTAAAGTCCATGGGCTTATATATATGAACAACAATAATGCCAAAACAAGCTTATAGATTAAACACATACAAAACTACAAAATTAATAAAATTCAAATTACCAACATGAAATCAATGTGTGAGGTGATGCTGTTCACTGAAACTGAATCACACTGTAATAGGCGTTGACTGCTAAAGCACAGTCTCTTGTGTCTGACATGCAATAGTGTCAAACCACGTGACACCACAATTCTCCATCACTTTTCTAAGTTCCCACAACAATGTAGCCAGTCTTCACTTAGCACAAATGCATCTCGTTAACCTGTGGCAAAGTCATTCTACTCTATACCAACACAAACACCCACACAAATTATGGGCAAAGAAATATTATGGCAGTATTTATATATAAACTTAGTTTAGATTACCTGGAATATATGTATATATTAGCTGTTTTGGATTGTTGTCCAAATAAACATTTCATTTTTTATTCTTTTAGCAAAACCTCATGTCCCCAAGAATATATTTGCTGACCCATCGAGGCTTCATGGCTCTCAGTTTGAGAAACACTACCATAGCCTAGACCACTGGTTTTCAAATTTGAGCATGCATCAGAATCACCTCGGAGGCTTTGCTAAAACACAACTTGCCGGGCCCCACCTTCAGTAGGTCTGGGGTGGGGCCCAAGAGTTTGCTTCTCAACAGTTCCCTAAATTACTGATAGTGGTGCTCCAGGGACCACTCTTTGAGGATCATTGCCCTCTAGCTTTCAAATTCTAGGTGACTCTCTACTAGCCATCAGTTCAGGGCAGATTTGTAAGAAAGGAACCAGTCAGCAATCAATTCAGGGATACACAGTCCTCTGATGCCTGATGACATTCTGTAGGGCTCATTGGAGAGAGAGCTATCAGCTTTCATCACCAAAATAATTAGGTTGATAAGTTAGCCTTCAGTAAGGGAAACTGTGATAGTTAATTTTATGTGTCAACTTGACAGGGCCATAGGGTTTCCAGACATTTGGTCAAGCTTTATTCTGGGTGTTTCTGTGAGGGTATCTTTGGATGAAATTAACATTGAGTCAGTAGATGACTATAATGCAGGTTGCTCTCCCTAATATGGATGGGCTTCATCTAATCAGTTGAAGGCCTGAACAAAACAACAACAAAAAGCCCCTCCTCTAGTAAGAAGGAATTCCTGCCTGACTGCCTTGAGCTGGGACATCACTTTTTTCCTGCCTTTGAACTCAAACTGAAGCATTCACTCTTTCTAGGTCTTGAGCCTACTGGCATTTGGGCTGAAACTACACAATCATTCTTCTGGGTCCTCAGCTGCCAACCCATCAATCTCCATAATCATGTGAACCAGTTCCTTAAAATAAATCTCTCTATCTATATACATCCCATTGGTTCTGTTTTTTTCTAAAGAACCCTGACTAATACAAAAACTAATGAGCTTTTTCTTGGATTTTCACACAGACTGAGCCCAGAGGTAAAATGGGGAAATTCTCATTAATAAACCTTCGTGATCCATCCACCTCCAGTCAAAGGTTTCTATAGCAACCTGAGTTCCCAAGCGAGGCTCAGGCCACGTTTTCACAAACTGCAGTTAGATGAGTGGAAATAAGTAATCCCTTGTGATCAACCAAGAAAACAAGGACTAATAAAAGACCAGTACCAGTGCCTGAGTTGAATTAACTCACCATGATTTAGGACTACACAACACAGGCATGCATACCTACTCTACCAATGATTACCTAATTTCTCAAGGTCGAAACAACAATTTCACACCATTACCACAATTTCATACATGAAAGTACTTCTTTTCTTCCTTTTCCATGATTTTTCCAAACTCATGCTTAACACACATAATAGTGTGTTAAGAGTGTGAGCTCTGCAGTCTTACATTTTGAATATCAATTTCATCACTTGCTGGTTATGATGACCTTGAACAGGTTATTTAAGCTATATAAGCCTTGGTTTACTCATCTGTCCACTAGGAATAAAATTCTAACCTGTATCAGTCAGAATCTAACAAACAAAACAGAAACCATTTCTAAGGATTTACAATAGAAGAAGCTTAATACAGGGAATTATTTCCACAGATGAAGGGGGAGCAGAGAGGAAGGAAGCCACTAGTGACCCTGGGGTGGAAGACTAAGAAGGGAGATGAAATGTTGGAAGTCAAGGGTCACCTCAGGAAGTTGAGTCTTTCAAGGCTTGTCTAGCAGCTGCCACCAGAGCAGCCACCTGAGGCAAAGGCAGGGGGTGGGGGTTTCTCCAACTTCTCACTTCCCCTCACTTTTCAATCCTACCAGTGCCTTCCACTGGGCACACCATTCAGATACAGCCTGGGAAACACGCCCTATGAGTTGACTTTTCTGTGACACAGAGTGGGGGGCCATATCTGAGGACCAACGGGCCCAGGGCCAGCATGAGACTGCAAGGATTAAATGACAACACATGTAAAGTCCCTGGTCTGCTATAGATGGCAGGGTCTTTTGTGTATTTTAAATTGGGGTTCTTCTGTCTTACTTCTATTTCCTCAACCCCCTTCAACAAATTTTCCACTCCTCGCGGCTTCTTTTTGTCCTCCTACTCTCTCATCACGCAGTTCTTTCCTCCTACTTCCTCGCCCACACTCAACAGCAGACAGCAAGTTGGCTGGCCTCCCAATGAGACTACAGACTCGATGAAATCCAAGAGATGGCGGTTTCATGATTTAGCTGCCAGATCCAGTGATGTCGTCCTCTTCTCAGTGCCTGAAGCCCCTGCTTCCACACACCAGGTCACAAAGGCACGACTGACACAAGCGAGGCAAACGGACGTGTTGGCCGTTTGTCCTGAAGTTCTCCGTGCACCCAGACCCATCACTAGTTGCCACATTAGACTGTGTAATTTGCCAGAGTCACCTCCTTTGAACACTCTGGCTGGGTCTACTTATCTGAAGAAGGAGCAGATTGAAAGAGGTGACCTCTGAGTCCCCTTCTGCCCCATCACAAAGTTAATGGGGAACACAAAATGGAGGCCACCACAGCGGCCCAGCCCATGTCCCAAATCTAAACCTAAGTCAGGCTGCTCTTACTGGAAACACTTCACTGTCAAGGAAATCTAACACCAATGAAAATCCTCCAGCCCAGCGTTAGCCAGCTTACCTGACCCTAGTAAATAGGACCTGCTGGCCTTATGAAGAAATCCCTGCACTCCTAGCCAGTCATGTCCTGGTTCCTCATTGCCTCTTCCAAGGCTCCATAAAACTCTTTAAAAAAAAAAAATTGTATTGGGGAATTGGCAAAGGGGAACAACGTTAAGAAATCAGGGAAGGGGAACAGACAAATGGGGGAGGGGAACAGTGTTGGGGAATTGGGGGAAGGGGAGCAGACAAGTTGCTGTCCTTTTGTTCTTTAGTCTAGTTGTGGAGGATGTCACTTCACTTGCCCATGTTGGTATTATGATCATTGCACTCTTCCCAGGTGAGGCAGTCAGTTGCTGGCCATTGGACGGCATCTCACGGTGGCTCACGGCAGCTCTCGCTGGCTGCCGGCTGCTCACGCTGGCTGCCGGCCACTCACAGTAGCTCAAGGCAGCCCACTGCAGCCCCACGGCAGCCCAGCTCCAAGTCGAGTTGTTGTTCACTATCTTAGCTGTAGAGGGCAGAGCGTAACTGGCCCTCATGTTAGATCCGAACTGGGGCGCTACTGCTCAGATCCCATGCTCCCAAGCCAACTCTTAACCAACGAGCCATTCGGCCGGCCCAAAACTCTTGTTCTTGCCCCAAATTCTGCAAGAAGAGTGCTCCACTGCTTGTGAGGTATTGTACTCCCCCAGTCCATGGAATGGTTTCCCTTGAATAAAGGACATCGAACTCATTACTAAACTGTTTTGGTTTTTTCATTTGACACTACTGTGGTTTGCATTGTGTAAGACTGAATTGTGGTCTTCCCTGCCTGCCTACGTTACGTTTAGCTAGAGGTAAAAGTCCCAAAATTCTTGATACCTGGTGCAGAGTGATTTTCTGTTCACTGAAGAGGCATTTAAAAACAAAAGACCCCAAGGTTTATCCTAGAAGCAGCACAGAGTATAATATCCTCAAAGCCACCCTCCTTATGAATAAATTATTTGTAGATTCAAATAATGCGGAATTAGGAAGGAAAAATTAGGATGAGACAAATGATTCCATTGCACAAGGCCTATAATGAACTTTGGTGCCAATTTATATCGTTACCATTCCCAAAACGCTTGTACAATTTTCCTTCATATCTCTTCCCTGAAGTGTGTAAAAATCCATTCCTCTGTCACTGTCTTTAACATTTGGAACCCAGATGTGAACTGAGTCCGTCAACTTGACCAACACATACCAGTCTTCTTGTTAAGTCCAAATAGGAAATGTCTAGGCAAAAACTCAATTTTTTGCTTTGCACCAGACTTGACCCAAGTCAGGGCAGGGTTTTAGACATTGTAACCAGCCCTGCTCTACCTGTGGTTCTCAGAGTATGGTTCCTGAACCAGCAGCATCAGCATCACCTGAGAACCTGTTAAAAATGCAAATCCTAGAGCCTCATCCCAGCCCTACTAAAACAAAAACTGTGGAGGGTGGGGCTCTGCAATCTAACAAGCCCTCCATGTGACTCTGATGTATATAAGGTCTGAGAACCATAACGCTAAAAACAAACAAACAAACAAATCTCGACAGAGTCAAGCAAAACATATTATTGGTCTTTTTTTCTAGTGACCTGAATTTGAATTTAAACCTCAGATCCCCCCACAATCTGAAATCTACAGTCTTTTTAACGCCTATTTTATTCAGTACTCATTGTGTTGGGAAGGCTTTTATTATTAAAGGAAAGTAATTTCAAGTAAGAATACAATGGGAATTAGAACACTGCTACTATTGTCCTGTCAAAATGAACAAATTCCCCTCTACCAAACTGTCATTTTATGTTTGGGAGGAAAGGAAGGCTATATGCCTTTTCCAAGCATGCCACACTTTTTCTGGTAAATGCTTCTTTCCTATAATTGGGTGAATGTGCACAAGTGCCCTTCTGTACCCACCAAGAAATAGCAGGTCCTGACATGGGAATAGAGCCATATTTCCTTGCTCTTTTTTTTTCCAACCTTGTAAAAGCTCTTCATCCTTTCCAAGTAGAGGGGAGTTTTGGCAAAGAATTCTCCAGGGTGACAAAAAAGCACTTTCTCTTCAGTCTTTTGTTGTGCTGTTAGATTTAAAACCCTTTTGCCCTGAGAACAATACACTGTAGAATTACTTTTATGTTGCTGCTTTCCACTGTTCTTTCCCTGACCCTTGGAATAATAGGCTGCCATTTTAACATCAGAGAACCTGTAGCTGCCGTGAATCTAAGTTTAATGTAAGTCAGGCCTATAAGTACTAGTACTCCTACTCTTAGCTGGACTTCTCTAAGGGGTTTAATTTTTGAAAAAGCAATGTGGCACTCCAGTTAGAAGGCCAGTTAGCAGGAAATGGACTCCCACATCAATAGAATGCTAACCACCCTGGAGGGCACACAACCCAAAAGGTAATTGGGGAAATTTAGGAAGTTGAATAAGATGAATAAATAAGAGAAAAAAACAGCCAATTTTCTTTTTATAAAGACTATGATTGTAGACTGTAATCTCCTTCTCATCACTAATGAAATCGGGGCAAGGGGGAGTTTAAAATATGTGGTAGTGTTAAATAACCCATAGCTAAATGCATGGGCAACATCAAAAATATACATCTCTGATGGAAATACAATTGGGGCCTAGAAATTTGATGTAGGATGTTTTTCTAAATACAACTCCTTAAAGAAAACTCTTTTTAAAAATCTCCTCTAGCACTAAAACAGGAATATAACTATATATTCCTAAGCACTTCTCTCGGTGACATAAAACCAGCTATAACTCACTATAGCCTCGAGTGAAATAAAGATTTGCTGGTTAGCTCGATAATTAGATTATCCTAGACAGTCAATCTGGGCAAATCATGTCCCAAAGCTAATGTTTCTCCTTGTAATTATCTTATGTCTGTCTACAACCATCAAATTAACCAGATAATTGTGAAGTCTCCAACATGACGTGCAGACAAGCTGCAGAGCCTCTGTTGGGGATTCTGCCTTTGTTCCGTCTCCCTCCTCCATATATTACTATTTACCCTTCAGTCCTTCTCCCTTCAAAAGTTACTTGGGCTAATTGAAGAAAATAGGCCACCTGAGCCTATGATTTATAGAAAGGTTTATTTGCAATGTTCCAAACCTGGATTTTGTTTTAACTAGACTTCACCTCTAATGGCTTCAAGCATCCCACCAAAACATGCTTTGAAACAGTACAGAGAGTGCAAAGAGGTTGAGATGCACAGACTAGCACTTCACAGTTTTCAGCCTGAGGTGTCTCATCCCACAGCCCTGTGAGGTGGGGTTTATTTTAAATGCATGAAAATTATGCCTTCACGTGACTTTCCCAAGGTCAAAGGGCTAATAAAGGCAAAGATGTCCTAGAATTCAAGTCTCCTGCTTCTGAATGCTCTGAGACTGGTCTGGATGTATTTATAGGAGTCAAACACCAAGGATGGTATAATTCTGATCCCTTAACAAAAGGGCAGAATACAGAAGAACCCCTGAGGCAGGATGGAAATGGACAGATGTGTCTGAGCTTGGCATCTATATCTGTGAGGTTTCTGTCTCTAAACTAGAGCTTCCTAATCATTGTATTGATAGCCTCCTGCCCCTGCCTTCATAATGCCAATAAGAATGAGAAAACAAAAGGTTTTAGCCCTCCAGGTATGGCTAAAAAGGATAGCAATGGAAGAATTTCTCAGAGCCCAGAATCAACATTTATTGGAGGTTAATAATTTCAACTTTTTTGCACATGACATTTGTTTTGTTTCAAAAAAAAATCCAGACCCTCACACATTTTGAGTTATGATGCTCCAGAAATGAGAAAATTTCCAGATTCTCCCTTCAAAATCCCTGGATACAAGGAGTCCAATAAGTTAAGGCGGAAGCTTAGCCTAAATGAGACTAAGGTCCCATTGGGTACCATCTTGGCCAGTCTTCACAGGTTGAGAGATTGTGTCTGAACTATAAATTCAAAACCACAAAAGTCAGCTTAATCTCAGTAATTAATCCCAATGTAAACTATTCATACTATCCAAACTTGTCAACATTGATTCTTATCTAAGAGCTAATTTATTGAATTAAACTGGGTAAAACCTTTCCTATGACTAGATAGTTGCATGTTCTAACCAGGACATCTCTTCTATATAGAGAGGGTTTTTTTAGTGAGAGTGGTATTATTAGAAAAAGGTAGACATTTGAGAATGTTAGGACAAGTATTGTGTGAGAAATTAAGGGTGGGATGGCTTTAAAGCATGAAGCAAATAGAAAAGAAGTGCTTCTAAAATGTAAATATAGTTGATAATTCAAGGAGAGAAATTTCTCAGTATGCATGGAACAAGGTCCGGGGGAGAAAAATACTTTTATCTGGAGCAAAGAAATGGGATACTTTAGGGCAACCTGAAGACCAGCCACCTAAAACATCCCTTAAATATACAGAAATAAGGAAACCAGTCAACAGTAAAGAGGCATTGCTCCTGATCACAGAGTCAAGAGGGGAGAACTGAAACTAATATTTATCCAGTACTCCTTTGTATCATTTAGAATGCATTTCATGATAAAATTTAAACATAAATAAATAAATAAATAAACAAACAAACTCAAACTGGCTAAAGACAATAAAACTGATTTGTTCATTCCTAGAACTGGAAGTCAGAGTTGGATTTGATTCAGTCATTTAACTGCATTATCAATGGTCCAGGTTCTGTCCTTCTTTCTGCTCTGATACTGTGGAGAAGGTCAGTTGGAGCTGTCAACCAGAGCACCGACACGTGGCTTCTCCATGTACCTTGAATTTCTGGCATGGTAGCTGAGTTCCAAGAGGAAACATCCCTTTGAGTATTCAGGAGAAAGGAAGGAGGAAGCTGCAAGGCATCTTATGACTTAGACTTAGAAGTCCCAAAATGTCATTTCTACAACATTCTGTTGGTCAAGCAAGTCACTAAGGCCAGCCCAGATATATAGGGAAGGAGTAGACTCCACCTCTTGGGGGAAAGAGCAATACGTGTGTACAGATAGAGACGGAACCCTGCAGACTGTACCACAACACAAAATGACTGAGCACCATAGAGGCAGCTCCATATTCAGAAACCTCTGGGCCGGCCGAGTGGCTCATTGGTTAAGAGTTGGCTTGGGACGCCAGCACTGAGCAGCAGGGCTGCCAGTTTGGATCCCACATGGATCAGTGACACTGCCCCCTACAGCTCAGATGGTGAACAACAGCTCGACCTGGAGCTGGGCTGCTGTGACTTGCCATCAACAGTGTAGGCTGCGCCTCTGCTGCAGTGGGCTGCTGTAAGCTACCATCTGTAGCCAGCAGCCAGCGTGAGCAGCTGGCATGAGCTGCTCTAAGCCTCTGTGAGCATCCATCCAATGGTCAGGGACCTATCTGCCTCAGTCGGGAAGAGCACAATGATAATACCAACTTGGGCCAGTGAAGCGACATCCTCTACAACTAGACTGAAGAACCAAAGGACAGCAACTTGTCTGTCCCCCTTCCCCAATTCCCCAATAAAATCTTTAAAAAAAAAAAAAAAGGAAAGACTAGGGCCGGCCGAGTGGCTCAGTTGGTTAAGAGCTCACTCAAGAGTGCGAGCTGAGCTCTGAGCAACAGCAGTTCGATGCCCAGCCCGAGCTGAGCTGCCGCTAAGCTGCCAACAGGGGGCAGGATGGCTCAGCTAAAAAAAAAAAAAAAAGAGAAAGAAAAGAAACCTCTAATTAGCTGTCACTGCCTGTGTACTGAAGATCTTCTGGCTTTTGAGACCCTCTGACTGACCCAGTTAACTTTTCCAGTCTTGTTTTCCACGTTCTCACGCATACATTATTATTGCCTAATTTGACCCTGTGTCTTTCTACCTTTTTGCTTTTGCTTATGACATTCCCTTCTCTCAGAGGCCCTCCCCATTCAGTTTCGAACCAAATGGTATCCGATTCAGATCCAGCTCAAATCCCTCCTGCCCCTAACCTGACTGCCTCAAGCTCAGATTTCAAAACTTTCCAAACTCCTCCCACACAACCAACTAGGCCTTTCCCATGGTGCAGTTCATTGAGTAACATACCATCTGATAGCACGGCTCCAGGAAAGGGAACGGACAAGGAACGGCAGCTTTTCTGTTCATTATTTTCGTGGTTTACTTTTTCACAACAAACATTAGTTTTATAATATAAAAACACATTTAAAATGTTAAGCAAGGGCCAACAGAAATTCATTAGAATGATAAGAGCTAGAATAATCTCCAAAGTTTCATAAAGAAAAATAGTTTACTCTGGGAATACTAAAATCATTCTAAATGATATTTGCTCATGGCTCTGTCCACTATTCATGTTCCACTACTTGTAATGTGTCTTCCTCTGGTTTACCACTTTCATGCTCCCGTGTTTCCTCTGAGACTGTTTAGCAAACATGAGGAATGGAATTGGAAGGGTCAGGAAATTGAGCACTGCACCAGGCACAACTTGCACAAAATACTTAACAATGGAGACATCAAGTCAAAAGTCATCCTTAGCACTGACCCTGGGCTCTCCCATCTTTTATGAACATGGAAAGAAGGGTCACACATGAATCAAACAGAGGCCACTTCCCTCTTTAGGCTATTTCACAATGTATAGCCTTGAAAACGGCCATCCCAAAAGAGAAAAATCTGCTCTTTCCCTGACTCTGTTTTTCACAACATAAGCTCTATAAATAGATTCTTCTGCTACCTCAGCCTTTGCTCAATGCTGGCTTCCTTAAATTAAAAAACAAAAGAAAGTAAAAAGATACAGGGGAGCAGCCTCTGCAAAGAGGTCCTTCAAGCCTTCTACCAGTTTTCGAACAAGAGTATACATACATTCCTAACTAAGAATAAGATCTTTCATTGGTCAAGGCCTAGAGAAAAAGAACTCCACGGCCTTCTCAGGATTAACAACCCTGACTGAGAAGGCATCCGTCCTTCCAACCAAAATCCCTCTTGGAGGGTCTAGGGTTGGTCTGCCAACTGCTTCATCAGCTCCAATGAGGGGAAACCAGTGTGATAACCCCTGGTCCTTCTCCCAGTATCTGGAGGGGAAAACAGGTGGTAGATGAGCCCTTCCTTGCCCTTTCTAAGGTAGCGTAGAAGATAACTATAAACAGAGATGCCCTTGATATCTATAAATAATGAAGGCAGGTGCTGCCCCTGGAAAGAAAATTAGGTAAAGAAATGGGGATGAAAGCGGGTCCCTGAATATGTCCTTGTTACTATATCTTAAGGAGGTATTGCAACAGTGGATATTGTGAAAGATATAATTTCTCCCTCTTACACTAACCCATTCCCGTACAAGGTGTCACCTGGTACATGAAATGACAAGAACAAACCCCTGGGAAATTCCCAGTGAGGGAACAGGGAGAGGGCCAGGAGATGACAAGCACAGCTGGCTGTACGTCAGGGTTCCAACCTATCTTTAACAATCCAAATCCTTCCAGCTGCTATGCAAAGGGAAATGGCAGAGAGCTACAGAAGTTTCTGGAGGAGAAATGCTTTGCTGTAAAAATGGATCAGAGCTTACTTTCAGGGCAGGGTTACAAGGCCACACTGCCGTCATGCATTAACCTCCATGCCCCAAACCCCTCGTATGTTTACTGAGGTGGGAAGCTCAGGGAGAGGAGTGTTATGATGACCCAAGCAGCTGCCAGCCGAGTGCATGGCTATTATATGGTTGTCTGTACTTTTACTCTTTGAGTTATAACGAAACAGATGGATAGAATTCACAGAATTCCCTCACCAACAAGTTCCTCTCAGAGAACTATATTTGCAAAAACACTCATGTGATGAAAAGGTGTATTAATTAGATCTAGAAGAGACCAGTGATTTGCAAGCTACTATACAAAGTCACTTGTGTCTCCAGACAAATGCATGGCTTTCTAACATTATGTAAGCTAGGCCTCATTTAAAATCTGACTTTGAGGAAAAGCTTGAAGTGAAGGAGTGAGCTATCTGTGTGAGGAACTTTTCAGTCAAAGTGGATGGCCAGGCTAAGGAATCACAAGTAGGTTTCCCTCTCCCACCTTCTGGAATGTCATCCCTATGAGCAGTGTCACAGGCCAGGCTGACTCAGAGGCAGCCAGGCCATAGCAGGCCAACAGTAGTGAGGGAGGCCCCGGGTTACCCTTCTAGGCCTTTGGGATGATGGAGAAATGGACTTGGTAGTCCCAGAGGCTGGGATTCCTTCCCTTTTCATCCCCACTTCCCCATCAAGTTTCTCTAGTGTTTTTAGATAAACAAAGCAGAGAATCAGATAGAAATTGTTATAAACCTTAAAGTTACATTTATATTTCAAACGAAAAAAATTAAGGCATACCTTTTCCTTTGTGAAACAAGTTTCTGAAACCCAAACACTATTGCAGCAAGGCAAATGCAATTTCACATGCTAATCTATTTGAACAAAGATTTCTTTTGGAAACATGTTCTAATAAGTCACCTTCACATGAAACAAATAAACATTTCTTTTGGAGGCCTATGGGGGATGGCTGGAAGTATTTCGTCATAGAAATTTAATCTTAATCTAATAAAATTTCTAACTGGCCATCCTGGGACAGCTACTGGTCGATCTTCTATCTTCAACATAAAGAACATCTTCCGGATACCCAATGGGATGCAATCCTGATGGGTACGGGAACACGCACACTATCCTGTGACATTCATCTGCCATAGGATGCAGCTTTCCTCAATTTTCCTGCTAGTGGAAGGTGAATCTACAGAGAGCCATTGACACACTCCTGCTGCCATTTTTAGGATCAGGTGGGTTTTGAAGTTCAATTTATGACCTTGAAACAGAGGATTTTCCTATGTGTGTAACTAACCAGATGATGTAGGAATTAAATTCATGAGTTTCAATTTGTGGATACTGGAAAACCAATCCTATATTTAGCAGTATGCTATGGATTATAACAGCCTAGATAGTGCAAGTATCCCTAAACCAATGAACCAATCCACGACTATTTACTGACCATCTGTCATGCTCCAGGCACTGTACTAGGTTCCTCACCTCATAGTGATGTCTAGAGTTTCAAACCTATAAGATCAATTAATGTACATTAATTGATTTTATGTCCAAGTTGAACACTCTGAAGAACTTAAAAGTTCAATTTAGACTTCCATCCTCCAGGAGATCATCACTGATGCTTCCAAGTTGGGGGAGGCATCCTTCTTCTGAATTGCCCTATGTGCATATTGCTATCATTGGGCTGACCCCATTGTTTTAGTGTCTCTTTGTGTGTCTGTCCCTAAACGCAAATATGACATCCATGAGGGTAAGAAACTCTGCTGGCAAATCCTTACAACTGCATCTAGCACAGGGCTGCTGTATAATAAATAATCAGTGTATTTTGGTTGAAGATATGAAAAAATAGCAAATGAATAAACAAATGGAGAGAAGCCACACCCTTAACCTCTGACCCAAATCAAACTTCAAGGTTAAAGACTTTTTAGACTATGGCAGTGATTCTCAAATGGGGCCAGGTAGCATTGCCCCTACAATCTGTGATGCTCATTCCTTCCTTCCTCCATTTATTTAAGAACTACCTATGTCAGGAGCTGTGCTGAATGTGCATAGATAATAAAAGATGGAGTACCTGGCCCTGGGGTACCTATGGTCTCACAGTGCTCTAGACCAACACCAATCCATAGTGGCCTTTGGGGAATGTCATGTTTTATTGACCTACCTAATTCTATCATGTTCTAGGAAAATCATTCTACCAGAAAATAATCGTATTTTACATAGAGGCAACATAATATTACAACCCTGAAATCATGTCATTAAAAAAAAATTAGTGAACTAAGCCCAATATGCTGGTCTTGTGTTTTTCCATTAAGTTTAATTCACTAGATGTTCATATTTATTGTCAGATAGATAGCAAAAAATTAACCAAAAAAAATTGACATAAATGTATGGACGGCAAGTTTTCACCTGAGAGAACTGAGTCCATTTCCTATAGCCTGAGAACTGACCATCCCAGTTTGACTTGGGTGGGAAAATACCGCGATAGCAGATTATTGTTGCGAGGTTGTAGAGGTTAAGGTACACACTCAAATGATAAAGGGTGGCACCTACTGGCAGGATATCGCACTGCAGCTCAGTTCTATCAAACATTAGAGAACACACCAAAAGAATCACAACAGAAACCATAGTGTTAGTTGGTGCGTTTTCTGTTCCGCAACATGCAAATCCTCTTCCTAATTTGGATAGAATCCTCCGCTGTAAGCGGCACCAACTTATACTATAGAAGCTAACTGGAGTGACCCCTCCCTCCCTAATCTTGGCCTCAGACAGGATCACCTGTGATTTCCAAACTTAAGAGACCCCAGGAAGAAGGGGTCATGAGGGTCACAGCAATGGAAGAATTTCAAACCTATAAGATCAATTAGTGTACATTAATTGATTTTATATACAAGTTAAACACTGAAGAACTTAAAAGTTCAATTTAGATGAGTCGCAGCAGTGGAAGAATCCGCCCGTCGTACCTGGGTCCGGCAGCAGGAACGCAATGTTCTGATCAGGTTATTTCTGCTACCTGGCCTCTCTTAGTTCTACCTCTTTTCAGCATCTGCTTTTCCAAGCTTGTATCAATTCTGTGAATTCTCCAACCTCTGTACAATAAATTATTTTTCTACTTAAGGTAGGCAGAATAAGTTTCTGTTGCTGAGAACCAAGAATCCAAGCCGATATACAGTAAAACGTAAAACCTTGGATTGCAAGTAACTTGGTTGGCAAGTGTTCCACAAGATGAGCAAACATTTCTAATACATTTTAACATGGCAAATGCGCTATGCCTTGCAATCCGAGTAGTTTGTTTCTGGAATGAATTATGCTCACAAACCAAGGTATTACTGTTCAATGTTCATTGAGTACCTTCTCTGTGTTAGGTATTGTGCTAAGCCTCACACATATATTATCTCATTTAGTCCTTTTCTGACAAAACCCTATGAGGTAAGACTAGAGGAGGAAATGGAGGCAAAAAGACCAATTAACTTGCTGAAGTCATACAACTAATTTGGCCGAGCCCGGATGCAAAATCAGCCAGTTTGATGCTAGAACTAATTCTGTCAAACATTTTACTACCTCACAAAAGAAAAAATTCTGAGGTTTTTGAAAGTATGAAATTGAAAGATAAGATTTGAGACACACTCCAAAGGTCTATGGGTATTGTGAGCTAATAAACAGCAGGGAGAAATCCTGACAAGGTATAAGGAAAATGAAATATTCAGGTAAGATTGGAGACAGTTTCACCATGACGAAGGAAGCTGAAGTGCTCTTCCTTTGCAAGGGGCCCCCTCCAAAGCCACAATTTTAATTTCGCATTTATAAATCTGTACTCTTCTTCCTGAGGAAGATCCCTTAAATGGTATAAGCTTCAGGCTCTACAATACCTGGATCCATTCCTAGATGAGACCCTGAATTTATCAGATTAGAGACTCTTTTTCTAGCCCCAGGTTTGGAGATGAAGCAGAGGATTTTACAGAGAGACATAGACGTGCAGGACATGGATAAAAGCACAGGTCACTTTCTAAGCCAATACTCTCCTGTGTCCCAGGGAGAAAAAGGGAGAGTCAGGAGTTACTTCTCACCATTCCAGATAGGGGTCAGGGCACACTCGGGAACCCACGGATCCCCAGAAAGCTGGTTTCCCTCTTGTCTAACAAGAGGAAAGACAAGATCTGTATACTCAGCAGCAGCAGCCAAGATTGGGTGCGCCCTCCTGTCTTAGGCCCAGACAGTCGTCAGACCCTCCTTCTAATGGAACCACCTGGATGTGGTCCTGACTGTCAAGAAAAAGAGACAGACAGCCAGGCCTCATAGGGGAGACTGGGAAGATCCTGTCTATTCAGAATGATATTTTGTTCATCATAGATTTTTTGCATTTCTTTTTATTTTTAATTGCATTAAAATAGTATTGATCTTGATTAGGGAGTTTTTTGGCACCTCTTTAAATTTTGCACCCAAGATCATTGCTTTGCTTACCTTAGCCTCGTACCAACTCTGACTAGGCAGATAGAAAGTCACCTGGTGTGCAAAGGGTGGGGATTCTCTCTCAAATAGCAATAACTTATCCAGTCATCCACCTATATTTCCAACGTAACACTGTCACCTAAATTCAAATTGCTGCACTATAATCCAGATGCATCGCCCATCTTTGTATCTAAGTCTTATGAGCCTTGGTTACTTTAAGGGATAGACAAAGAAACCAATATCTTTCTCAGTAATATTGTTTAAAAATTCCTTTCAATCTTTTTAATCCCTAGGGCAGGCTTGTCCCACCAAGACAAACAAGGTTTAGGCCAGTGGTCCTTTGCCCTGGCCACACATTAAAATCAGTTGGGAAGCATTTTTAAAATGCCAGTACCAGAATCCTACTTCCATAGGATCTGATTTAATTGGTTTGAAGTGACATTCAGGCAGGCTTTCTTAAAAGAGCTTTACTGAGGTATAATTTACACATCATTAAATTCACCCGTTGTAAGTTCAATGATTTTTTTTTTTTTTTGAGGGCAGTGTCACTGGCCCTCATATGTGGGACCCGAACTGGGGCTGCTGGCTTCCCAAGCCAGCGCTTAACCACCACGCCACTCAGCCGGCCCTCAATGATTTTTTTAGTCAACACATATGGTGGTGCTGCTACCACTACAGTCCAGTATAGAACCTTCCTTTCACCCCAAAAAGCTCCCCAGTTGCAGTTTGTAGTCAGTCTCTATTCTACCCCAGCACCAAGTACCACTGGTCTTTATAGATTTCAAGCACTGATATTTTTTAAAAGTTTCCCAAGTGATTCTAGTGCACAGACATAGTCAAGAACTACCATGCTGACACCAAAAATACTAAACTCTCTCCTTTGTTCTGCCTCACAAAATTTGGACATTTTCTGTTAGAATTTAGAAATCAATCTCTAATTTCATTTCAATAAGTCTTGGGGAAATACAATAAGTTTTGTGACAAATAGCCTACAGTCAACTTTACTGAAATACCATTATGTGAAAGATGCCTGTACATATAGCTACACACCTAACAAACATAAAAGGCTGCATTTGTATTCAGCCCTAGGATACAGAGTTCTTTTGTTCTGTGGTAAAATGAAAAGCCTGCTCTGCTATCTTCAAAGTCATATTCATTGCCTTAAAAATTAACGCAGAAACATTTACCTCAGACTGAAAAATTATGAAGATTACAAAACTACTGTCTTTTGTTCAAAAATTCCTCGGGGGAGGGGGGAAATGTTCTAGAGAAGTACAAAGTATCATTATTATTATTATGGTGCACAAACATGGAAATGATAGCACGCTAATGCAGAAAAATCCTAGAGAAAAGTCACTGACAAGGTATCGTGTGGAGCTGATGTCCTTCTGTCACTGCAGACATGCGGGGCAAGCAAGCACTTGTAAAAGGGTGAGCCTGAGGAACAGGAATGAACTTGAAAGAATGTGCAGGAATGCCAGCCCCAGAGGTCTGCAAATGCATATGAGTAAACCACTGCCAGAGGCTGCTGGGTGAGTCGATGCTTTTTCAATGCAAGCAATTCTGCTGCCTTCATTGGCCAGAACAGTGAACCGCAGACAGCACTAGCTATCAGCACAGCCAGCACATGGGAGATGTTACGGGGTGCAGCTGGAACGTGACCCCACCCAGACCACTCCCAAATGTTATAAAGCTTTAAAACAGTGCTCTGAGCCAAGGAGGTGCTGTCTTCGGTTAGGCCACCAAAGCTCTAACAATGAGCTTGCCAGGAGTCTACAGAGCAGCTTCATAGGGAAAGCAGCCCTTACCTATGGATAAAGAAAGTTTGGGTTTCAGTCAAGTGGATGGTCCAAAACTATGCTTTCTCTGTATTTAGATTTTAAATTCACAATATGTATTAAGATATTGGGAGGCAAATGTTAAGCTATTTCCTCCTCTGATGATCAATTCTGAATTTTTACTCCCCAAGAAAAACCTCAGATGACTTTGAAAAAAACCCACCTGAGAAGACTGGATAAAGAAGACTTTATGTGCTCCAGCCTACCTTCCCCACTTCAAATCATTAGAAATGACAGCAAATAATTTTAAATAAACAAATCAGAAACAATGAAGGTAAGCGAAGAAAGACAGCCTCTGTAGCAATTAATAATGAATCATCTCTGAAAGATGGAATCATGTTAATAAACCTAAAACATATACAGCAGAGGACAGTGGTGGAGATGGCTCCAAGGGGCCTTAAATTAGAGGAAGGAGATATTGGGAGCCTGTGTGGATGACGGAGTTCTGGGTCACCATCAGAACTGGTTGGGTCATACGTCTCAGTAGGAGCAGCCATGCAGGTAATCACACACACACACACACACACACACACACACACACACACACACACACACACCAAGACTGTAGAAGCAGCAAGCCCAAGAGGCATATTTGGGGCCAGCCCTTGGGCCAGAGAATCAAGGCAAGGCTTCCAGTAGCTGGCCTCACCCAGAAGGAGTGGAAGCATCTTGGCCAGGAGGCTCTACTGACTCACCCTGCCCAGCCCTACATCCTGTTCCTGCCCTACCACCAGAGGATAGCACATTCTCAGACACACTCTCTGGGCCTCTCAAAGCAGAAATGAGCACGCCATCACAAACCACCAAACCTTTGAAGAAAACTCTTACTGTGGCAGAGACACTAATTACTACTAAGACAAGAACTAGCTCTCAAAACAAACAAACAAACAAACAACAACAAAAAAAAACAACAGTCTTTAAAAATCCAGTAGTTGGGCTGAATAGCAACATGGACACAGCAGAAGACAGATTTAGAAAGCTGATACGTGAAGTAGAGAAATTCTCCCCAAAACAGTAACAGGATACAGAAATGAAAACTACGGGCTGGCCGAGGGGCTCAGTTGGTTGAGAGTTGGCCTAAGAGCTCAAGCTCTGAGCAACAGGGCAGCCAGTTCAATTCCCACATGGGCCAGTGATGCTGCCCCCGAGCTGAGCTGTCACTGAGCTGCCAACAGGTGGCAGGATGGCTCAGCTCGTGTAACAACAAGACTGCCTGCTCCACGGTGGGCTACGCCCAACCGCAACTAAGATCGAACTCGGCACCTTGAGCTGAGCTGCCGCCCGGATGGCTCAGAGGAAAAGGGCGTACACTCTTAACAACAAGGCTGCCAGGTTCAATTCCCGCATGGAATGGTGGCTATGCCCACCTGCAACTAAGATTGAACACAGCACCTTGAGCTTAGAGGCACGAGCTGCCAATGGGAAGCCAGATGGTGACTGGCGCCCTCCACAATGAAGACTGAAAAACAACTTAGCTGGTCCCCTCCCCCAATTCCCCAACACTGTTCTCCTCCCCCAATTTCCCAATAAAATCTTTAAAAAAAATAAAAATAGAAAGAAAGGAAGAAATGAAAACTACAACAGAGGTATAGAGGGTACACCCAGAAAAGAGAGAATCTAAGAGAAGAACCCCTCAAAGAAATGACAGAAGAAAATTTCCCAGAGCTGCAAGATTATCTTGAAGATAAAACCAGAACAACTTTTATTTTCTTTAAACTCTCTTGTGTTTTTCTGATTTTCTTCAATGAGCATACATTTTATTCAAAGGGGAAAATTTTTAAATTACTTATAAGGCCTGAAAAGAATAAATAAATGAAAATCCTTAAATCACATGATAGGCTTCCAAAGGGAAATGAAGAAGGGAAAGTGAACTAGAGCTTTGTCAAGGAGAGAGCTATCATAAATGAAAACGGGTCACCAAAAAGGAGTCACAGAAATTTTGCTAGAGGTTCTTTGAAAATAAAGATGCTGACCCTTTCCACTTAGGACTAGGAAATGGATTCTCCTGTACCTTCTAGACTTACCATCCTAAACAAATATCAGAACCAGAACCAGAGTTGACCTTGTGGGGCCTGAAAAACCCACATTAAGAGGTTGGGCCATCTTCAGAAGATGATAAAACACCTAAGGCAGATTGTGCAACTTGATTTAGGCAGGACTGCCATCATCCAGGAAGAAGGAGGTGATATCCCAGGACTGGAAATTGAAGGAGTAAATGTCAGCTTAACAAAGGCCTCAAAGGCTGCTATTTGCATCAGCGTCAGCAAATAAAACAAACAGAACCTCCTCTTCAGAGCATATTCCTATACCCCAAACCAAACCCACATTGATCCTTTTTGAGTTCTTTGTGCCCCAGCCACCCCAGGGAGGTAAAACAGTGTCATCATACTTGTAATTGCAGGTTCTTCCTTAGTTGGAGAGACACTCAGAAGAGTTTCCAGGGTCCAAAAATATATTGTGACAAGATGGCAAGTGTGCCCAACCCCTTGCATGACAAGATGCTATTTCCTGGGGTCTTTTTACTTTTTTTTTTTTTCGTTTTCCTCTGATGTTAGAATACACAACACTATTTAGACTTACATACAACTTGTCCCTATGCAGTTACTTCCCCTAGGATCTGACAGTTTTAAGGTCTACCAAAAAACTAAAGGCGGGGGTTCCTTTGAAAAATATAAGCATATATTTTTTAAATGTTAAATCATCACCAAAACTCAAGCACCAACAAAGGGAACAAATACAATGACACTCCCCCCCCAACAAAAAAAATGCTGGTGATGTCATTCTAAAACTAGGTTCAAGTCCTTGCAGCAGATCTTGAACTATAATAGACAGATTCATATTTTCAACAAACATATTAAGCGTCTACTAAGGACCAGGCATCATACTAGTTGCTAAAAATACAATGCCTTCTGAGCCTTGAAGGGGCAACTGGGACAGCCTGGTATGGAAGACATGAAGCTTACCTATTCCAGCACCTCCAAGAAAAGACCTCCGAGGGTGTCCAGGTCCAGTGAGGAAGACGATGCAGCAGAGGTGAGGGGCCCCTTCCCTCTGGGATTACCAGAGACCCCTCATGGTGACCTCAGAGCTGGATCAGAAAGGATAAGAATTGCAATAAGCAAAGACATATGGGAGGGCAATGAAAGGCAGAGAGAGAAAGACGAGTCTGAAAAAAAATAAGAGGGATAAGATACCTTCTGGTCTTAAATTGTAGTTCCTAGGTCATCACAACTCTGCAGCCATTCATCTGGCCAGGAGGCTCCAAAAGCTGAGGCAGTTTTAAAATACTTAAAGAAGCCTTTTCTTTGACAGGAAAGCTGATAGGAATGAAGCAGGAGCGGGTACAGGGGAGGAAAATAAGGAGGCAGAGGTTGGAGATGAGAAGAACCACAGGCTTTTTCTCAGTTATACAGTTATGGTTCCTTTGCTCATCTGCCTTTAAGCTGCCCTCTTGACCTATACATTTATTGTCCCTCCAACCCAGCCTTTTAGGACAGCCTTGGTAACTGGGCAGCAACAAACACTGGAGGGAATTACATCTGATACGATCGTTTCCAAACCAGATGTGAATTAACAACCTGTGATCAACAATAACCCAGGAATATATGCTGATGTTTGCAAACCGATGGAAGGACAACCAAGGAGCTGTTCAGGGGGCTGGAGGACAGGAGCTAACCCAGGAATCCTGTGAAATTAGTGCTGGTCCCCTCGTGTGTGTCTGTAAGCTAAAGTGGAAGCCATTACCCCCTTGTAATTTTCTCACACACCTGCCAAGCCACTCAACCATGGGCCTCCCTCCAGGTTAACCACAGGGAGGGCAGTGGGTGGGGCAGTAATAGGACCAGATTCTGCCTCTAACTCCGCCCTTGGGGAATCTTGCTCCCACGGTGAAATCCCGGGCAGCATCTCTGCTTAGGCTGCATCTGCCATTAGTGAGCAAAGTCTGGCCCAGCTCTGAGCCACAGGCCCTCCAACCACACCAGGTTTCCTGCAGGCAAGAGAGCCCAACGAGTAATGCTTTGTAAAGTACATTAAAATCCTCTGGTGAGGGGATGGGTTACACATCTGTACTGTGGGAAATTGTGCAGTTGTTAAGAGAATGAAGGAGTTTTATCCTTACTGACAGAGGAAGATCTCTAAGATACGACACTAAGTGAAGAAAGCAAGTTGCAGAGAAGAAATATAAAATGATCCCACGTGTTTATATAAAATATACTCATACATATATTCTTGCAAATACATGGGAAGGTTCTAGAATGATATAAAATAAACTATTTATGGGAGTAGGAGAGATGGAGGGAGTTTCACATTTATTTTATATACTTTGGTGCAACTTTTATAATTTAAAAAATACTTTGAAAACTTTTCCTACATTATATGATGAAAGCCGACAAGGAAAACTATTATAAATATAATGTCTCCATGCTAACTGAAGCTAAAAAAAAATTATCTCCTTACTTTGATTTCTCTAGCCTGATATACATTTCTGTATTAATACTGCATCTTTGCCAGGCTGACAATAGTACTGTTTCAGTTCAATGGAGCTTAAGCTTTACAGTGAAACCAAATTAAATGTCAGCATATGTAGATGTTATATTTAGAGACAAACATGCTGAAACACCGAACAGATCTATAGTAAAACACTCACACTTCATCCGAAGGCCTTCATAATGTTGGTTTTGCCTGTTAGCATCCCTTCACTCTTTGTCTGGAACAGCAAAACCACGCTCACCTGACTTTATGGGATCCTGGTAGGGTTGCCTATCATGGTGCCCCAATCCTCTTCCTGCCAAAGAGATGTGCTCACAACCCCAGCTGGCCCATCAGAGTACCCCATTCTCCCAGCCACAATTATTCAGGGATAGGCAATATCCTAAGCTGAACCAATCAGATTCTTCCCTAAGATTTGACATGTGGTCACTAAAAGAAAAATACTGAAAATACTGTCTTACTCTAGGATCATGGGCTGTAAAAAACCATGAAATCTTGAATAAAGCCTGGCAGAGGTAAATGGATTCGAAAAATGGGGAGTGAAGGCATCACTTCAAATTCTGGATTCAGCCATGTTTAAAGCCATAATTACCCATTCTTTCCTGTTGGTGTTCCCATTTCTATGAATTGATAAATTCTCCCTTGTGCTTAAGCTGGATTTTGTTGGTTTTCTTCTTGTAACCTAAAGGACCCCAGCTAATTAATATCACTATTTTCTCACTGGAGGTTTAACAACCTTCTCCATGATTGTAACTATTAGGCACATTCAAGATCCAAAATAAAAATCTATATTCCAATGTTCTGAATGTCATTGTTAAATAAAGATATCTTACTTATTCTTCAGGAAAAAGAGGCACAAGGAACTTTCTTAAATTTCCCCCAAGGTCATACAATTCATCAGAAGCCAAGCCAAGAGCAAAAATAATTTCCCAGACCTTTTCTTTAAAAAAAGAAATGCTTTATTCTATGTGAAAAGCAAAGGAGAAAGTTATCTACAAAATCTACTAGGGGGAGGAAAAGCGAAATGGAGTCTATCCTGATGATGGCTTAATCCAAAGGACAGCAAGGACCACAGCAAACCAACCTCAAATTCCTTAAATTTCCAGCTAGCTGAGATTTGTCGGACTAACCTTGCTGATTTCTTGTCCAAAAAGACTCCCAAGAACTGATTGGTGTCTGTGGTGTGCAGAATCCGAGAAAGTGTTGTTAACTATACTTATCTTCAGTCAATTAGGTGAAAGACTCCAAAGCTTTCATAATGTTTGTCTAAAGCATTGTTTTACAGTGTAAATGCAAGACCTTATGAAGAAAATTCACAGTAAGTTCTGCTTTCTCAATGAGAAAAGCCTGATCAGTATCCAAGGCAAAAACCCAGCATAAAATAAGTTAAACTCTTTGTAGCAGGAAAGTGATAGACAAGAAAGGAAATTCATAAAGAAACCTTTTCAGTGCAGATGGTAAAGCTTGGAGAAGATAAGAACCTGTCCGTGGAATTGAGATTTCCTCTGCCCCCAAGCATTTGGCACAGTCAGAGTTCTACAGAAGTGTGTTCCATTCAGAAATTCTGTAATCACAGCTAGTAAAGGCCAATTCACCTAAAAATTGGCATTTCAGAAAGAGTGGACAATTCAGATAATGGGCAACAGAAAACCCAGTATGAATTCTGTGTCACCTCATACAGCTGAAGTGTGAGTCCTGGGCAGAGCACATAAGATCTCTGAGCCTCAACTTCCCCACCTGGAAAGGAAGGGGTTGGACTAGATGACTTCTGACATTCTTTCTAGACACAAATAATACTGCTTATTGTTTCTCACTGTAATCCTCAGAGATTTCAGACATATACTTAAAAAAAGGAAAATCTGCAATTTTTAGTCTATCAAGCAAGCAATGCCATATGAAAACAGTAAGAAACTGGATTGTTCACTTGCTCCTTTGCTGGGAGCCTACAGCATCCCGGTGTCTGATAAGGCCACATTGAAATAAAGATCCATGCTCAGCACTAGATGTCTGGGATGCTGCCTTGTGGTTGGTCATGTAGTGTCTCCTGTCTCTGTGGACCCATGTGCCTTTCCTCCTATAGGAGACAATATACTCACTGCATTTGTGACAAGTTCCTGTCGTACCCTGATGATAGCTGGCTGTGTAAGTCAACGACGGGGCAAGATTTCCTAAAGAAAAGGAAACTCCCTAAAACAGGTTACAGCCCGAGGGGACCCGTGAACTGCGATATTGGGGACTCAAGCCCCTTAGCCTATGCAGCTGTGAAAGGTTTCCTTGGAGACCAGGAGACCAAGGTCTCTCAGCCATGAGAGTTCTGATAAGAGACAACTTACTGACCATGAGGTATTTTAATTAACAGCCTTGTTTTAACTCTTTGTACATTGCTGCGGCAACAAAAACTGAACCTCTGACTGAGAAACAGATGTTCCCCTCTATTGCAATAATATGCAGCTCTTCTTAGGATAGAAAAAGTTTAAGTGTCCTTTTGCTACTAAGTTCAAGTATATGCCCTGTAAGGAAGTCATGATAACCAGTGTACCCTGGAAAGATACAATTACAAAAAGGTAAAAGCTCTGAGAAAGAGAATAACATCCTGATCATGTGAAACATAACTTGCAACATAACTTGCAATTGAGGTAATGGTCAGAAGCCCAATAAAAGGGGCCAGGCTTTAATAATAAAGTGTGTGTGACGCTCCTGTGAACCTCTTTCCGGTGTCTCCCTCATTCTTTCTTCTCGCCGACACCGTCCCACCCGCGGGAACCCCTGGTCCTCACAGAGGCTGGCTCCCCGCACTCCTTCCCTTATGTGCAAAACAGCATGAATATTTCCCCCCCAAGAGAAATTAAAGGAAGGCACAGACTCTATGGGGTCCTGGCACATTGTAACCACAGATTAACTGATCCTGTGAAAAAGATAGTGAGGGACAGGCAGGCTCCATCCTGAAGCTAAACCCATATTCTCCTCTCTTTGTATTGCATTGTACACTTACAGAATTGGCTCAATTAGAAGACAAGAAAAACAGAGACTTGCATATTATTAACATTACTGGCTTACAACAGTGAAAAATTAGACATTACCTAAACATCCTACAACTAGGATTAAACACTTTATGTTACATATACAATAAAAAATTATTCAACAATTAAAATCATGTTTAAAAGAATATTTAATACCCTGAGAAAATTCCCATAGAATATTGCTGTATTTTTAAAAGTAGGTTACAAAATATAAACAGTGTGTATATATACATATATATATATAAACATACACATAATATACTATATATAACACATATATAATTGTTTATCTCTAAATCATAGAATTAGATGACTTTCATTATATGTTTTCAAATGTCCTACAATGAAAATACATAATCTTTGTAAATGGGGGGAGGGATTTTTTTTTTTTAAAGGCAAACTACTTGCTTGACTCCAAATCATGTATTTTTCCCATGAAAAAAATAATATTTCCTCCCTTCTCTGGTTTAGCATACAGTAAGCTCTTCCTGTTACCTGGGTCTCTCGGAATGCAATATTTGGGTCAGGAAGTTCTCTCTAAACAAACAAAAAACCCAGCAGCTATGAAGTAAAAGGCTGAAAATTTTTACTCTGTAAACATTAAAATTTATGAATAGTAAATACTGCAGATGAAGTCAAAAGACTGGTTATCATTTTAATATATCAAAAGCATTTGCAATTTATAAGAAGAAGTCCAACATTCCCATAGAAGTAGACAAAGGACATGAGCCATCTGCTCATAGAATTCAAATAACTTTTATTCATGTGAAAAAGAGTAAACCTCACTCAAAATTTAAAAGATGCAAATATAAGCAATAGCATGCTACTTTTAAATCTTTCACACTGGCAAATATTTAAAAAGCTCAATAACCTAGTGTTACAAGGCGGGGGATGGGGAGCAGTCATTGATGAGACTATGTATGATTTGGTAGTACCTTTAATTGGCAAGATCTATAAAATTATTTAAAATGCAAATATTCTCCATCAAGATAATTCCACTTCTAGGAATTTATCCTATAGACAGAGTTGCACACATAGCCCAAGACACATACACACAGATGTTCATTGCAGGATTGTTTGTAACAGCAAAAAAACAGGAAACAACCTTGATATCCCTTCAGTAGAAGACTGATTGAATAATTATGGTGTGCTGCATAATAGAACACCAGGCAGCCATTCTGAAAAATGCTGGGGATTCACATGTGCTGATGTGAGGTCATCTCCAAAATGTATTATAAGGTGTGAGAGGAGGTAAAGGGGGCGCGGTGCTGACGACCCAATATTTTGTGTAGGAAGGATGTTTCAAAGAAGATATCTACATACTAGTATGTTTTGGAGAAAAAAAATCAAAAGAAAGTATTATCAGTAACTACCTCTGAGAAAGAGGCGTGGGGCCATATAAAAGGGATAGAGGCTTCTACACTGCTTAAATTTTCTGTCATATGCATTTATTATGTTTCCTTTTTAAACGCTAGCTAATTATTTTAAATAAACATTCAAGGACTATTTAAGCAAGGCGGGGAAATCCATGGTGCTTTGAGCCCTGATGTCAGGAGAAAAGAAATTCCACATCTCACCCAAGCAATGACCACCCATGAAAAGTCAAATGCTGAGGGAAGAAGCAAGACAATTTTAGAATAAAATTAAAAACGTCGTGCAGATATAAAGAAAATTAAAGCAATGCAACAAAAGCATTGGAGTAGCGATTTCCACCAGCATACAGAGGCGAGTCAGAACAAGTGTGGCCTTACATGAGGACCAGCGGCTTTCTTGACCGCAGTTGGAGCCCTCCACCCCGCCACCCCGCTCTCTCTTTTCCGGAGCCACTCGTTTGTGTCGCGCGAGGGGGCGACAGCAAACCGAGGCAGAGATCGCTGGCCTTCAGGGACTGCCGGAACTCGCGCCTTCCCGGAGGATGGCCAGGGCAGGCAGCCCCGCGGGCCGGCAAGGCCCGACCGCGGGGATATGCTGTTGAGTGCAAGCTTTGCTGGAATTTAGAAAAACTCTTCATCTGACACAGCCCCAGGAGACTCGCAGCCATGCAGCGCCCAGACCCGGCGCTGTCACCTGCGCCCGGGGCTCGACCCGGCCGCCCCTCCCGAGCGCCCCCTGCCCGGCCCGGGCGCGCATTCGTAGGACCACAGTGCAACCCAGTGGGCCTCGGGGAAACTGCGCCCGATGGCCGCCCCGGACACCAACGGGGCCAAGACCTAGAGAGGGTCACCGCCTCCCACCTGTTACAGTCTCCAAGGAAAGACACACAGAAAACAGGTTCCTTCCTCCTTTGTGAATGGAGGGAGTCGGTTTGCCCAGAAAAGTGGCTAAATTTCATTGGTCTTTGGTATTCTGGCATTTCACTCACAGTGTAAGTGAACATTTGACTTGCTGGAAATTTCTGGTTTGAGAGACTTGGGGTTTTTATTCAAAATTCCAGACAGTTGGTACTAAATATTAAGTCCAAGTAAAGCTAGCACCTTTCTAGTAAAATCTATTGATAGTAGGACTGACTATAAGCAGGCTTAACCAAAATGCCACCTCCTTTTTGAAATCGGCCTCTGCCTAAGTAGAAGTGTCCCCTTGCTGTCTGTGGTGGCCTGTGTGACTCTCTTGGCTATGAATTCGAATCTGCATATTATCCCTCTCACTGGGCCCCTACACTCTCTTAGGCAGAGAACATGTCTTACTTATCTGTGTTACCAGTAGGGGGGAAGACAGAAACCATACAGACTTTAGGAATAAGGAAAAAAAAAAAAAAAGGAGCTATGTCACAACAGCAACACTGAGTTGCCCATTTTATTTGACAGTTAAATAGTTTAGTGGACGCCATATTGCTATTGATTATGCTAACCTTGACCCAGCAGGCCAGCATTTGTCATTGGTCACCTTCTGCAAATTTCAGGAATTAATACCATATAACTTGAATATCAGGTAACTGAATATACAGTGATCTCACATTTTGCAGGGGAAAAAAATACCTCAAAAACGAAGTTGAGGTTTTGGGGGATTTTTCTTTTTCTTTTTCTTTTTTTTTTTTTTGCCAAATTGAAAATATAAATGCTTTGGCAACAGGCAAGAAAGTCAAAAGTCTGTCGGTATTCATTCATTTAGTGACATATAAAAGTTTAAATCACATATGTGAAATAGTAGGTTGATTTTGTAACATGGCTTTTTTTCCACTCTTGCATTTTACGAAGCAATTTTATTTAAACTCTTGAGTCCTTCAGTATCTCACTTCTCCCCAGAGGCACTTCTTTTCTTTTTTTTTTTTTTTTTTTGAGGGCAGTATCACTAGCCCTCAGATGTGGGACCTGAACCAGGGCCGCTGGCTTCCCAGGCCAGCGCTTAACCTCCGCGCCACTCGGCCAGCCCAGAGGCACTTCTTAAAGCCTCTAACACAGTTGCTTTTATTTACCTACAGTATTTTTTAATCCATGTATGACACTGTCACTGGACATTTTTAATACCAAGCCATAATTATATAAATTTAAGGTTTTTCTAAATGTGAGTTATAGGTTTAGGTTTAGATCTGTGATCTCTTTGATATATTCACTAACTATATTGCTTTTTTTTTTTTTTTCTGAGGGCAGCATCACTGGCCCTCATATGTGGGACCGAACCGGGGCCGCTGGTTTCCCAAGCCAGCGCTTAACCACCGCGCCACTCGGCTGGCCCCACTATATTGCTTTTTAATCATTGTTTATGTGCATACATACCCAATTCTTGTATGAGGAGGTTATTCCCTATATCAGCAAGGGTATATGTGCAGAGAACAGAATCTGTTCAGGCTAGCTGAAGCAAGAGATTTGTAGCAGGGCATCATATAACTTCCAGAATCACTGAAGTAGGGAGTAGGAGGGGGGTTGGAAAGAAACAGACTCTAGGCTGAGTTTCCAGGAATATTTCCAAAGCCACAGTAGAGGACTGGCCAGAGAAAAGAAGCCACAAGCCAAACCTGGTTCTGCTGCTGCACCACGCAACACTGCAGGAAGCTTCCAGCTGAGCTGAGATGCTGCAGCAACATATTACCTCTGCTACCATCCACAAACCATCCTGCTTCCCAAATCTGGAACTACTTGAGCAGCAGATAGAAAAATGGAGCAATGATGATAAAGGATTATAATACAATGAACTGCTTTTTTTAAAAAACAATCCATGAAGGGCCGGCCAAGTGGCTCAGTTGGTTAAGAGCTCACTCAAGAGTGCGACCTGAGCTCTGAACAACAGCAGTTCAATACCCAGCCCGAGCTGAGCTGTCGCTGAGCTGCCAACCGGTGGCAGGATGGCTCAGCTAAAAAAAAAGTCCATGGTCCAGATCAGGGGTCAGCAAACTTTTAAGATGGAAGTACCAATCCTGTCCCTCACAGCAATTTAAAAACTATTCAAGAGCCATAAAACAAATTAAATTACCATTATGTGAATAACATCTTTTAAAAATTTTACAAATGAAACTATGATAGTTTTATTTTCATTTTCAATTTTATTTCAGAGCCATATGTACGTACCCAAAGAGCCGCATGTGGCTCGCAAGCCACAGTTTGCTGACCCCTGGTCCAGATATTAAAAAGAGAGAGAGAAAGAGAGATTTTCCTTATAGAAGAATGTCGACTGATATATGAGTACATAAAGAAGGAATAATAGAATTAGAAAATGGCCATTTTGCAAACTGTGATGTAATTATCAATTCAGACAATGGATACTAAAACTATTGGAGGAATAGTATTATATTCACATGGGCTCAAGGTATCAATCACTACACAGAGGACTTAGTAATTATAAAGGGGGAAATGGAGGGATATGGGGACACCTCCTAACTGGTGGATCAGTATCTGAGGGACCACACTGAGCAACACTTTCTCTCCTGGTGTGATGCAAAAAGAGACACATAATTTCACCAATGTAGTGTTTTTGCCAAGAATGTTTCTCTAAAAGAAATCCAGAGAAAATCAGACAAATGCAGAATATGATACATTCTATAAGCCAACTGGCCCCATCTCTTCAAAAATCCATGAAGAAAAAAAAAGAAGGGGCATCTATTTTATACTAAATTAGACTAAAGATATAGCAACTTGATGTAATGCATGATTCTTGATTGGATCTCAGATTTAAAAAAATAGTTATAAAAAGACAGTTTGGGGATATTGAATACAAATTATACATCAGAATTATTGCTGATTTTCTTAGGTGTGATCATGGTATTGTGGTTATGTAGAGGAAATGTCATTATTCTCAAGAGATGCATGCTAAAGTGTGACAACATCTGCAACTTTCAAATATTAACAATCATTAAATCTAGGCAAAGGATATACAGGTATTAATCACATTATCCTTTCAACATGCCTATAGATGTGAAATTTATCACATAAAACGTAGGGACGGAAACTTGAATATGGTTTCAACGTTTTGGGGTCCCACTCTTCATGATTCTGGATGGTAAAGCACTCCCCATGTCTTTGTAGATTTTCTTTGGTTTCCAATGCCTTTTACTCTGACCTTCCTGAAGCACTAGAACCTGAACATATACCTATCCCAAGTAAGCATTGTTTTTACTCTGGGGGCAGCCAGGTGGCTCGGTTGGTTAGAGCATGAGCTCTTAACAAGGTTGCCGGTTAGACTCCCACATGGGATGGTGCACTGTGCCCCCGGTGCAGATTGAAAATGGCAACTGGACTTGGAGCTGAGCTGTGCCCTCCACAGCTAAGAATGAAGAACAACTTGACTTGGAGCTGATGGGTCCTGGTAAAAATGTTCCCCAACAAAGTTTAAAAAATTAATTTAAAAAAAGAATTGTTTCTACTCCCAGAAAGTATGCAGGGTTTTCCTCTTCACAGCTGTATCACTGGGACCATTTTTCTGCTTTAGCACCTCACGTTTATCATTTTCTCATGAATGTATGCAGCTTTAGGAATCGGTCACCATCTCTTTGTGACTTACTCTCCCATTCTCTAGAGAAAAAGATCCCTCTGACTTCCTCATTGCTATATAACAAGAGGGCACCACCTCCAGATTCCTCTGCTCAGATCACTAGTAGATTCCAGTGGTGGCTTCTGAAGTTGGTAACAGATGCCAGGGTGTGTTGGGAACCCTACTGGGATAAAAACTGGGACTTTCCTTGGGAAAGTCACTTCACCTCTCAGAGCTTTGGTTTCTTCATTAGTTAAAGGAAATGACTGGAATGAATGTTTTTTGTTTTGTTTTAAGCTGAGCCATCCTGCCACCTGTTGGCAGTTCAACGGCAGCTCATCTTGGGCTGGACATCGAACTGCTGTTGCTCAGAGCTCAGCTCGCACTCTTGAGTGAGCTCTTAACCAACTGAGCCACTTGGCCGTCCCTGGAATGAATGTTTTTAAAGTTCTCTTCAAGCTCTAAAAGTTTAGCCTTCAAGTCCCTGCTTCCTGAGTCACCTCTACCAGTGGCCCAGAAGGCTAAGCTAGGGGGAAGGCCTCCTGCTTGAGAGCAGTTCTCAAATTCTTGGATATTCCCATGGCAAAGCAGCACCCTCAGCTCTTCTTGCAGCAAAACAGAAACGTTTTTTAAGATCTAACCCATCTCCACACACCTGGCCTATACTTACTTACCTTCCTTCTGGAAACAAATGTGTCAGTGGGCAACTTGTAAAGCTTCAGAAGGAAAATGAATTCCATATGTACTCAGCATGCTATATAAAGATAGCATCAAAGAAGGGGACACTGTGTGGAATATGGTTATCTGCTTCCTTTATTCTCTGAAGCTAAACACTGTCTGTTAGCTATAGGACCCTTTGGAAAATTCTGACAGAGCAAAAGGAAAGAAGATGATGGAAGCTCTGGGCAGAAACTATAAAGGAAATCAGCAAATTTTCATCCAGGGTGTAACCAGGGTAGATAAAGAATGAAAAGTAGAGTCGACCGAGTGGCGCGGTGGTTAAGCGCTGGCTGGGGAAGCCAGCAGCCCCGGTTTGGATCCCACATATGAGGGCCAGTGACACTGCCCTCAAAAAAAAAAAAGAATGAAAAGTATAAGAGATGGGTAATAAACCAAAAAGGAAAAACATGTTAGAAAATAACATACTGGAGACTGATTCATTTCCACATTCAGATCAACACCCTTATGCTTCAATGGCATTTTCTGTCCTTTCACTTTTATAATAAATAATGATGCAAAAATATTTAAGCTATATCCTTCCCTGTTTAACCATTCAGGCCAAGCAGTGGTCCACAACACTAATAGTCAGTCTCCAGAGTTAAGAACTAACTGAGTTCTTATTTATTAGCTAAGTAGAGTTCAGGCTTGGTAAGCATGAAACCCAGAAGTGGACCCACCCTCCCTTTAGGGGACACAGGCCAAATCAAACCCTCCTGTCTTTAGGATGACATATGCAAAGATGCGTTTTTAAAAATTAAAAAGAAAGGAAAGATTTCCTTTTAAAAGGAAGAACCCAGTACTCAAGGAAGCCTGACCTCCATAACTGAGAGCTACGGTAATTTATGGTGCCCCTTATTGCATATTTTCTTAGTTAAATTAGATTGATCATTAATGGCTCATTCAACAAATTTGCTAGGTATAGTCAGTGTATTTATAGTAAAAAAAAGTTTGGGTACTTCAGAGAGCTAAATAGTGGTCTGTCAGGGAGAGCTCTCACAAAAGTCAGAGGTACAGGCTATTTCTCTTGGATACTTATTATGAGCTGTATTTATGTAAATAATTTGTTTTATTCTTTTATCATTCTCTACCATTCAATGTAAATTCCATAAAGGTGGGGACCATATCTGCTTTTCAGCATGAATCTCCAGCCCATTGCAAGTAGTGAAAATGTAATAAGTAGTTAATAAAGGAAGGTTAGATACATAGATACATAGATACATAGATACATAGATATGTCGATTAGATAGATAGATAGATAGATAGATAGATAGATAGATAGATAGATAGATAGACAGACATAGATGATGATTCTCTCTCTCTTTATATTTTAGAGCCCATCAATGCTGGCATGTGGGACAGCTGGGGGTTTTTTGTGTGTTTTTTTTTTTGAGGGCAGTGTCACTGGCCCTCATATGTGGGACCCAAACCGGGGCTGCTGGCTTCCCAAGCCAGCACTTAACCACCACGCCACTCAGCCAGCCCCTGGGACAGCTTTTGATTTGAGTATATCTATCCTGCTTGCAGCCAACACACGAAACTCTATTATTAAATCCAATAGTTGGGGGTTCAATTTGCTTGATTCTCTTAGTAGACAAGGTATAAAATCATATCATCTGCAAATAATAAAATTTTGTCTTTTCCTTTCCAGTGATCTAAATCTTATTTCTTTTTTATCTTTAATTAGACTCGCTACACACTGGAAAGACATCAGATGATAATGGCAATGGTGGGTGTTCTGTAATCCATTCTTGGTTCTAATGAGAAGGCCTCTGGTGCTTTCTCCTTCTGATTTTCACAACTGGAGTCCAGCAACCTCTTCTGTGCTCACTTCCTTTCACTTTATTCTTATTACAGACCACTTAAAAGAATCCTAATGTAATAAAGCAAGTCTTAATAACACCAGGGTGGTTAGCTCTCAAAGAAGTTTCCACTCTGTCCTTAAACCATAATGTGAGAGCATTCCTTTGCCTCTGTTAAATACACACACACACCACAGATGTAGCAAGTCCACACCATGCTACCCCTGGGATTTGGGGGCTGTGGAGGGTGATGGAGCCATGCCGATGCCTCACGGACTCGGGCGCATCTGCAGCCCTTGTGGCCAGGGCAGTGCCTGCAGCTCTGGGAAGACAGCTCTGGGAATATCAAGAGCTAGTACCCTTGGCCTAAACATGCACATCCCCATGGTGAGTCCATTTATTTACATGAATAAATGGATAGTGCTGTGTGTTTGTTCGAACCAGCATTAGAAGTGAGAAGCGCACTGAAATGATATAAAAAGAATGACTTCTGCTCCTGCTCCAGGAAAACTCTGGTGAATTCTGGCTCTTTTCCTTGGTCCACCCACCGTCCCACTTCAGCAAATTCTTTTTCCATCCTCTCTACTTGATTCAAAGCAGACTGAAACTGGAAACCATTTTGGATCTTGTGGGGAGACACTATCCCTTTTCCACTTCCTGCCGCCTCTCCTTCTATTCAGAGCCAGGCCTCCCACTGGCTGCCTCCAGGTGATGGAGACCATGGTCACCAATGCAGGTACTTACATCATTAGGTGGAACCGTCCCAGGACCTAGGTGTGCGGACCTGATGCACCACCAGAGCAAGGATGTCTTCTCTAGAGAATCTCAGCCTCACGAGCCCACTGCCCAAGCTTTGTGCTGTCAGAGCAGCCACAGGAGAAGATTGGTGTCATATCCACTCCTAAGATTCTTGGGTTTCCCAAGTATGGCAGCGAGAGAACCATTATGAGAAGACCTGGGAGGCAGATGACAACAGCAGTTATATTTCCAATTCAACCTGCCTCTGGCACTCGCTCTACTGCTGCCACCACCTTTGACCCATGTTCAAATAATCGGAGCCTCACTTCCTCCTTCCTAGCTCCCTCAATGTCCACAGGCACCCTGGTCTAGTGAGGGGAGGCAGGACTACATACATGTGTCCATATCAATGCTCATGGATTGGGAGCAGAAAGGAAGTTGCCTTTTTTCATTCCCATCCCTGCTCCCTCCCTGCTCCTCTCACTCCTCAGTGAAAGTCTGCAGCAAATGGTCTGGACCAAGTTATACTCCAGAGCTAACCCCAACTTCTCTAATGTTTATCCCCAATTCTGTTTCACTCCCTGGTTAACTTCATGCCAGTTCCCCAGCCCTGCCCAGTGCCTACCCTTAATGCTCAGCCCAGTAATCTAAGCCCTGTTATTACTATACTAATAATCATTGTAACTAACACTTATAAACTAACACACACACACACACACACACACACACACACACACACATTTAATCTTCACAGCAATCCTCCAAGGTAGGTACTATTACTATTATCCCCATTTTGCAGAAAGAAAACTGAGACTCCAGAGATTAGACCCGCCCAAGGTTACCTAGTTTATAAACAGCAGAGCTGACATTTAAACTCTAGATCTGCAACCCTTACCTCTGAGCTTGTATCAACATTGAAAGTTTTAGCCCCCATCCCCAATCCAGCCTCAATCCCACCCCCAGACTCCAGAACTGAGGACGGTCTGAGCTCCCTGACAATGCAGATCAGCCCCACAGCCTGCCCCGCCGCCCCAGTCAGAAGGCAGTCAGCACAACCTGCCCCCCAGAGGCTCTCCTCACATGCCCTTTCCCCTACCAGGGACAACAGAGCCCAAGTCAATGAGCGATCAATACTGAGCCAGGCCCAGGTGGGCAGCTCACAGAAGCCCAAGCGAGACTGGGCATCAAAGCACCCCAGCTGCTGATTAAAATGAGCTCCAGATACCCAAGACGTGGCCATGGCACCATAGGCCCACCTTCCAGGGCTGCAGAGGGTGCTGCTCTGGCAGAAGCATTCCTGTGTCTGGAAATGCCTGTGAAATCTAAAGAGTAGGCAGCAGGAGAAGCCAGCGGTAGCAAGCACAGAAGCTCTGAGGGTAAGAGAGTCGACAGGAAAGAGGCCTGAGCAGAGGCAGAGGCCCTTTGCTCTCCCTCAGGAAGCAACAGTGAAAACCACACATTCCCATTCTAGCGGAACTCCAGGATTGACTTCTCTGAGCTGTGTGGCAGCAGCTCCACAGCCTGCTGCTCCACAACTCCCTGGACCAATTCTGCTCTCCCACATTATATGGCTTTCCCAGCAAACAGGCCTAATTTTATTCTCAAATTGACTCAGCATCTCTCAACTCCATCCTGTCCTACCCCACCATCACCCTCATGCTTCTAGCACTTCCTAAGGCATTCATCGCTGTCAATTATTATTAATGATCAGATGCATAATTTGTTTAGAATTTAGTGAAACCAAACCAACTCATTTAGTTCATACATTCATAAGCTCATCTAGTTCTTTAAGATAGGTGTTACACTCATTTTACAGATGGAAAAACTAAAGCCTAAATTCCATTGCCTCAGAGCAAGCTACTGACCTAAATGCTTTAGGAGAGTCAGTACAAGATAAACCGTTGCACAATGCTTTTATTGAAATCAAGATAACACCCTACTGAGATCAAGATAAGTTTGCTTTTGGAAATGCTGGGCAGGCAAAATAAAACTTACCCACTGGTCTTTGAGCAACCAGTTTAAGATGCCTGAATTAAGTACTTCAGATCAGACTGCCTGAGTGGACCATGCTCTTAACACCTAGTCTATTCCACTTCTCTGTTATTCTCTTTGTTTGTCCACCAGACCTCAATTGAGTTGTACAGGAAAGGAGGCAGAGAACCAGCATCAAAGAATCCCCAACATGACTCAGAGGAAAATTCCAACCAACCTACACCACAATCCAAGCAACCAGATCCAAGACAGAACCTTATAGTCCAAATGTTATGCGTGGTGTGAGGAAGAGAACTCTACCTAATTTTTTCAGTCCCAATATGGAACATTTCCAAAGAAAAGCAAAACTTGCATAAAAAATAAGAAAAGCCAAAGATGCCATCAGAGTCATTTTGTGTCTGTTTCTTTATCGCATAACACAATGCTTTCCAGCCACAGTCAGTAGACAGACAGAGGGGAAAAAACAACAAAGAACATATATGAAACATGGGAAGTGGGCTCTAACCTGGGGCCATGGAATCTCTCGTCGATTTCAGGGGGTTCATGCACATCTTGGAAGCTCATTCAAAATTTTTTTTTTTTTAAAGATTTTATTGGGGAATTGGGGGAGGGAAACAGACAAGTTGCTGTCCTTTTGTTCTTCAGTCTAGTTGCGGAGGACATCACTTCACTGGCCCATGTTGGTATTATCATTGAGCTCTTCCGGGATAAGGCAGTTGCTCGCTGGGCCAATGGACGGCCGCTCATGGCAGCTCACGAAAGCACATGCCTGCTGCTGGCCAGCCCCACTGCAGCCTACGCCATTGCCGGCGACTAAAGGCAGCCTAGCTCCAGGTCAAGCTGTTGTCCATCATCTTAGCTGTAGAGGGCGCAGCATCACTGGCCCTCATGTAGCATCTGAACAGGGACCCTGCTACTCAGAGCTGGCATCCCAAGCCAAGGAGTTCCTAACCAACATGCCACTCAGCCGGTCCATCAAAATTTTGTGTGTATGTGAATTTTTCTGGAAAGAAGGTTCTTAGCTATCAACAAGAGCCCCACCACCACCACCACCCAAAAAACACTAACTTATAGTAGAAATAAATATATAATCCAACACCATTTTCTCAAACCCAACTGCCCCACCTTCCTGAAAATAGTGACCTCTTCCCCACTGGCACCATGGAGCTGGGCGCCCCAGGAACCTGGTGACACCAGGCTTGGTAGCCCAACTGGTAGTTCTGATCATTCCTGTGCCTGCCTAGTGATGCCGACCGCTCCACAATGGAAGGCCAAGCATGACCCCATAGCACCCTAATTAAGCCAAACTGGGAACATTCAAAAGAGCTGAAAGGGATACATCATGGAAAATAAACATCGACCCTCCAAGAGAAGACAGCTTGAGTAGCCTTCAGAATCACTGAGGGAAGCCTGGAAGGGCTGGAAAGGCTGGAATCACTCAGGCCAGCAGATGAGGTTTCTGAAATGTAGAGACGAAGAGCATATTACATGGGCTGGGCTTGCAGGTGTAACAAGCACAGATCAGAGGCAGGAACAGATTAAAGCGACAGAAATGCTGGCAAGGAACAGATGGACTGGTCCAGGGCCAGGGAGGAAATAAAGGCAAGATGAAGGCCATACCATCAAGCATCACTGAGAGATGAGGTTTGAACATTTGTATGGAAGATGTCAGAGACTGGGCAGACTTTAATAGGGAAACAGATCATGTGACTAGTCTCTAAAGAAGACGACTAAGAAGTAAGGTTTAAATGAATAGAAAAGAAAGATATGATTACTGAGAAAAGAAATTGGCCAGCACAAGGAGTATCAGGTATTAATTTTGAAGGCACATGGTAGATGAATGCACTAGTCAGCATGGGACATATCAGACTAGATGAGGTGTAGATAAATGGGCTGATGTGGGTCAAAGATGGAGGGATCCTCCTCAATACATGCCTATAACCCACCTGTCTGCCCTCAGCACTAGTAACTATTACAGAATTATTGTTAAGTACATGTGATGGTTCTAACATCCATCTCTGCCCATACCTCATTTAAGCAACCTTATTCTTTTTTTTTTTTTTGAGGGCAGTGTCACTGGCCCTCATATGTGGGACCCAGACTGGGAAGCAACCTTATTCTGAGTAGCTAGGATTAAAGAAAAATATAATTTACAGCACAAGAAAGTCGGAAAATGACCAATCATCTCCTAATCAGTTCTGGAACAAGCTCTATACCCTGAACCTGGTGTGCATTCTATTCCTTGACTTGTTGTTGTTGTAGGAAATTGTGAAATCTCAACATCCTAATGACCATCAGTAAATAACTGGTTAAATAGATGATGGTTTATCTGTACTCCAGAATACTATGCTGCTGCTTAAAAGAGTGAACTGCATCAAGATACGCTAACATGAAAAAAATGGCCAAGATTCCTTGCTGAGTTAAAGAAAATAAAGTTGGCGATCGTGTAACAACATGATTCCACTTGTTAAAAAAAAATATTATAGGGCCAGCCGAGTGGCACATTGGTTAAGAGTTGGCTTGGGGCGTCAGCTCTGAGCAGAAGGGCCCCGATTTGGATCCCACATGAGGGCCAGTGACACTGTGCCCTCTACATCTAAGATGGTGAACAGCTTGACTTGGAGCTGGGCTGCTATGAGTCACTGGCAATGGCATAGGCTGCAGCCCCTGCTGCAGTGGGCTGCCATGAGCTACTGTGAGTGGCTGGCAGCCAGTGTGAGCTGCCAAGAGCGGCCGCTCATGGCCGTCCAGTGGCGGCGACCCATCTGCCTCAGCCGGGAAGAGCGCAATGATAATACCAACATGGACCAGTGAAGCAACGTCCTCCGCAAATAAACTGAAGAACAAAAGGACAGCAACTTGTCTGTTCCCCTTCCCCAATTCCCCAACGCTGTTTCCCTCCCCCAATTCCCCAATAAAATCTTTAAAAAAAAAAATTACACCAACAAATATGTACTGTATAATTGTGCTTGATAGTCACTCATTCGTTCATTCATCAAGAAGTATTTATTGAGCAACTTCCGTTTATGAGGCACTACACAAAAATCCCTGCCTATACAGAACTTACATTCCAGTGGGGGAGACAGGTAATAAATAAGAGAAATAAGCTAAAGATATATGTGCAATGTAAAAAGTGCTAAAGATAACAAGAAATCAGGGAAGGGTAATAGAAAGGTGGGGTAGGTGCAATTCAATACCACCACCTGGTCCAGGAGGCCTGTCAGAGGTATATTTGAGTAAAGAACAGAGGGAAATGAAGGGATAGACAGGCTGCTATCAGGAGGAAGAGCCTGGGAAATACTAGAAGCAAACGCTCTGAGGCAAGAGAGTTCCTGAAGGGTTCCAGCTGGTGGAGAGGCGGGAGGGAGCAAGCAAGCAGGCAGGAGTTAAGTCAAGAGGTAATAGGGTCTGCAGACCAGGTGAGAATTTTTACTGCTTTTACTCTAAGCAAGATGGATACACCTGTAAAGAAAAGCCTCTAGAAAGATGTAATAGTGGTTAATTAAGTAACGGGATTAAGAACAGGAGTGAAAATCGTTTTAATTTTCACATTATAAACTTTTATACAGGCTTTAAATTTTAACTCGAGTATCTATGCCTTTTATTGTTAATTTTTAAACTCATTCGAAATTCAAGATTTCTATTTGTTAATGTTAAAAATTGTCATTCCAGGGGCCGGCCAAGTGGCGCAGTGGTTAAGAGCTGGTTTTGGGATGCCAGCGTCCATGGTTCGGATCCCACATATGAGGGCCAGTGACGCTGCCCTCTACAGCTAACCACAGCTCCACCTGGAGCTGGGCTGTGCGAGCCCTGGCGACGGTGTAGGCTGCAGCCCCTGCTGCAGTGGGCTGCCATAGGCTACAGTGAGTGGCCAGCAGCCAGTGTGAGCTGCTAATAGCCGCGATGAGCAACCCTCCAGAGACCGGCGACTGATCTGCCTCATCCGGGAAGAGCGCAATGACATACCAACATGGGCAGTGAAGCAACGTCCTCCACAACTAGACTGAAGAACAAAAAGACAGCAACTTGTCTGTTCCCCTTCCCCGATTCCCCAGTGCTGTTCCTCTCCCCCAATTCCCCAATAAAATCTTTCAAAAAAAAAAATTGTCATTCCAGGAGCTGGCCGAGTGGTGTGGTGGTTGGGCGCTGGCTTAGGAAGCCAGCAGCCTGGGTTCAGGTCCCACATATGAGAGCCAGCGACACCGCCCTCAAAAAACAAAAAAAATGGTCATTCCAATAAATATATAAATGTGTTTTTTTAGATTCTGTATTTGCCTGTTTGGCATCCATTCATCACAAGGCCAATTATATTAACTATATTTTCTTATTTTCTGTATTCTTGATACTCTGGCATTTGGGGGACTTAGAGACCCAAGGAGAGTCTGTCCATCCCAGAGTTTGCTAATTCCTAAAGTTAATAACAACTTGCCTAAAAGCACACTTTTCATATGCAAACTAACCAATCCCCTAGCCTATAGCTCAACTAGCTTCTTATCTAACTCTCAGAGCCAAGCCAATAGTTCCCGGTCCCCAGATCAAACCCAGGGCCAGTATCAGGCAACTAGGGACAGCCTCTATACCCCCAAGGCCCAACAGAATTATTCAAACTAGCCCATTTCCCTGGGAAACCACAGTAAAGGTTCTGGTCTAATGACTTCCCCTCCCTTCTGTCTTCTGCCTCCTAGCCATCCTGGTGTTTCCTCTAAGGCCCTGTGTGACTGATATAAAATCTTCATTCAATGGCACTGACCTCTCCATGCCCTCACTCACTCACTCACACCTCTATAAATTAAATCCTAGGTAAAATATGTGACTACACACATGTAGCTATGTGCCTTTTTTTTTTTTTAAGAATTTTTTTTTTTTTTAAGAAATTTTGTTGGGGAACAGTGCATTTTTCCAGGACCCATCAGCTCCAAGTTAAATAGTTGTCTTCAATCTAGTTGTGGAGGGCTCAGGTCCTTGGCACACATGGGAATCAAACGAGCAACCTTGGTGTTATGAGCCTGTGCTCCAACCACCTAAGCTAACTGGCAGCCCTGCTATGTATCTTTAAAAATTCCAGGAATTTCCGTGTAGAAAGGAAAAGCCACCATTTTGCTTTGTTCTACATTTTAACTATTGAATTAACTGATTTTCCAACTCATTCAGACCTCAGCCTATGTCCTTGAGAAGTGGGAAAATGACCACTGAAAACCACGAAGTGATAAAACTGCAGATTTAAAGTTGTTACAGTGACTTAGCTGAGCAGACTATGCCCTAGTTAAAATATGGGGGAGGGGGAGAAATCTATCTTGCTCCTGTCATTCTCAACAATTGCTTTACGTAGAAAAGCCTTAGAAATAGGAAGCCAAAGGGTGCAGGTGGTTTGGAATTTCAGGAAGTCTGTAACAGAAGCCAGGTTGGGGATTTCAGCTAGACCTGAAGAGAGGCGGATCACAGCAGGGCACCTGCTATAGCCCTCAAACTTTCGTAGAAAAGGAATTGAGATGTCTTATTAAAGGTGTCAGAGTGGAGACCAAGTTTTTATGTAAAAGAAAGATTTGAAGCAGAACTCATTAGAAACCCAAAAGAAGCTAAAAGTTGAACCAGTAAGTCAGACAAGATGTATGGGTGACTTAGAAGTTATAGGTTTGCTGGGCCGGCTGAGTGGCGTGGTAGTTAAGAGCTGGCTTGGGACGTCAGCGGCCCCAGTTCGGATCCCACATATAAGGGCCAGTGACACTGCCCTCTAAAAAATAAAAATAAAATAAGTTATAGGTTTGCATTAGGGCAGAGGTCTGCAAACTTCTATAAAGGTCCAGATAGTATGTATTTGCAAGCCATACTGTGTCACATCAACTTAATTCTGTCATCGTAGCATAAAAGCAGCCATGGACACTACATAAATGAATGTGTCTGTGTCCCAATAAAACTTCACTGATGGGCACTGAAATTTGAATTTCACATAATTTTCATGTGCCACAAAACATTATTCATCTTCTGATTTTTTTCAACCACATGAAAATGTAAAAAACTTTCTTAGTTCTAGGGCTATATTTTGCTGACCCTCGCCTTAGGGAATGGAGTTTAGAAGGTTATAAAGAGGGCCGGCTGAGTGACGCGTTGGTTAAGAGCTGGCTTGGTGCTGAGCAGCAGGGCCCCGGTTCGAATCCCACATATAAGGGCCAGTGACACTGCCCTCTACAGCTAAGATGGTGAACAACAGCTCCACCTGGAGCTGGACTGCTGTGTCGCCAGCGGCGGCATAGCTGCAGCCCCTGCTGTAGTGGACAGCCATAGGCTACAGTGAGTGGCCGGCAGCCAGCATGAGCGGCCGTCCAGAGGCAGAGAACCAATCTGCCTCACCCAGGAAGAGCGCAATGACAATAGCAACTTGGGCCAGTGAAGCAACATCCTCCACAACTAGACTGAAAAATAAAAGGACAGCAACTTGTCTGTTCCCCTCCCTCCAATTCTCCAATAAAAAAAAATCTTAAAAAAAAAAGAAAAGGTTATAAAGATCTCAGGAGAAAAAAAATACAGTAGGATTTGGCTTTTATTCTAAGGATACTTGTTGGTTTGCGAAATCTTGCAAAACCCTTCGACAGGGTTCTTATACTTCATTACTCTTCAATTCTGAGTCTCCTGTGGTGTATCCAATGCTTGCTCTCCCCATAACTTAACTCTCTTTTCTCAGGTTGCTGTGGGTTTCTACTCTGTACTAGGCCAACGTTACATTCCTGAGCTAAAGAAAATATCAGGATGGGCTTATTTATTGGGTCGTCGGAAAAGTCATGACGTATGTTTGCAACAGATGGCACTAGTTCATTTTTGGAAGTACTAGAGTCATTCGCATCTATATTATTGCTATGTCGTTTGACAGCTGACAGTTCTAGCTTCCTTCTAAAAATAAAAATTGAGCGATTTGGCTGAGGTTTGGAGATTTTACAAGTTGAAGATGGAAGACCAAACTGCATTTTTGCCATATTTTAGTGTTTTACTTCCATAAAGGGAAGAACATGTGTCAAGCTTGTGAAAAGTTGCAAAAAGTTTACAGTGACAATGCTCTACAAGAATGTCAGTGCCAATGATGGTTCACAAAATTCCGTGCTGGTGATTTTGATCTCAACAACGCTCCTCGGTCAGGGAGGCCCACTGAGGTTGATGACAACAAAATAAAGGCATTGATCGAGTCAAACCCACGTTAAACGACGTGAGAGACTGCAGAAACATTGTACATCCATCATTCAAGCATTCACGGCCACCTGAAGAAGCTGGGATACATAAGCAAGCTTGATATTTCAGTTCCACATGAACTCAAAGAAGTTCATTTGACGGCACAAATAAACATCTGCAATATGCTCATTAAACGTGAGGAAAACGATCCTTTTTTGAAGCGACTGATAACTGGTGATGAGACGTGGATTGTTTACAATGTGGTACACAAACAGTCTTGGTCCCAACGTGATGATTTGCCTCAAATGACATCAAAAGCAGACATTCATCAGAGAAAGGTTATGCTCTCAGTATGGTGGGATTTTAAAGGTGTCGCGTTTTTTGAGTTCCTACCAAGGAACCAATCAATTCGAATGTGTACTGTCAGCAACTGGACAGTTTGAATGAATCCATCATCCAGAAATGTCCAGAGCTCGTTAATTGTAAAGGAGTTGTGTTCCATTGTGACAAAGCGAGACCACACACAAGTTTTATCACCTGTCAAAAATTATTGGAGCATATTCGCCTGACCTTGCACCATCAGACTTCCACTTGTCTCATTCTTTTCAAAACTCCTGGGCTGGCCAAGTGGCGCAGTGGTTAAGAGCTGGCTTGGTGAGGGGCCGGCCAAGTGGCTCAGTTGGTTAAGAGCTCGCTCAAGACTGTGAGCTGAGCTCTGAGCAACAGTGGTTCAATGCCAGCCTGAGCTGAGTTGCCGTTGAGCTGCCAACAGGTGGCAGGATGGCTTAGCTAAATAAAAAAAAAAAAAAATGTACAAGAGCTGGCTTGGGACGCCAGCGGCCCTGGTTCAGATCCCTCACATGAGAGCCAGTGACACTGCCCTCTACAGCTAAGTTGGTGAACAACAGCTCCACCTGGAGCTGGGCTGCTGTGAGTCCCCAGGTGGGCATAGCTGCAGCCCCTGCTTCAGTGGGCTACCATAGGTTACAGTGAATGGCTGGCAGCCAGCGTAAGCAGCTGGCAGCCACTGTGAGTGACCGATCTGCCTCACCCAAGAAGAGCGCAATGATGATACCGACATGTACCAGTGAAGCAACGTCCTCCACAGCTAGACTGAAGAACCCCCTTCCCCGGTTCTCCAACGCTGTTCACCTCCCCCAATTCCCCAATAAAATCATTAAAAAAAAACAAAAAAAAGAACTCCTTGCATGGTATGATGTTCAATTCAGATGAGGCTGTGTCTTGTTAGGGAGACCGTTTCATGGATGGAGTAGAGGCTTGATCACTGCATTGTACACCTGAAGCTGATGTTATATAATATCGTATGCCAACTGTAATTGAATATATAGTCACAGGATATGGAGTATACTGTGGAAGGGAGTCAAGAGAATTGTAATAGATATGTATGATACGGGGGGAGTGGGGTGGCGAATCGGGGGAGGGGGGTGTCACTTTGAGGGGTAATAAGTATACCTATTGCACTGTGTTGTACACCTGGAACTAATATTTTTTTAAAAAATGTTTATTTCACAATAAAAGAATTATAATTAAAAAGAAAAAATCAAATGAGGCTGTAAATCAGCACCCTGTTCAGTTTTTCACAAAGACAGGTCCTTCTATGAACGAGGAATTATGAAGGTCACTGAAAGATGGCAAAAGGTTATCAAATAAAACAGGCAATATATCATTGATCTTTGTTCTTTATATAAATAAATGACCTTTAAAAAACATAGACAAAATACGTCATGACTTTTCCGACGACCCAATATAAGCCATAAGAGCATTTCTTAGATTTAGGACCTAAAATGGCCTTAAAATAATCTGATACAGCTTCTATATGTTATAGCTAAACAGAGATTTGAGAGAGGGTAAATGTCACCCAGCTTATTGGAAGCCACTTCTTCCAAATTTCCATGTCTCCATTCCACTACTTCATTTTCACAGTCAGAAAAAAATTGATGGCGCTTTTGCTGTGGAATTTGGGGGCAGGAGGAGCAAGGGGGACAGGATGAAGATATTGCAAACAAACACTTCTTAAAAGAACATAGAACATAATTAAAATGCCATTACCACACCCACAGAATATTTTTGTACTGCCAAGGAGGAAGAAATCATGACGCTCAGGGAGAGAAGGGGGGCTGAGAATTATTTGCAAGAGATCCTCAAATACACTCCTTCACTAAGTATTGTTTAAATAATAATAATTATTATTATAATTATAATGTCTTCCACACATAAATATTTCATAGCAGTAGCTCTCAAAACGCAGTCCAGGAACCCACAGGGGTCTCAAGTCAAATGTGTCATGAGGTCAACACTATTTTCATAATAACACTACCACTTTTTTGCCTTTTTCACTCTCAATCTTTCAAAAATGTACAGCAAAGTTTCCAAAGGCTATATAGTAATATTGTATCAAATTAAATGCCAAAGTAGATAAAAGAATCCAGTTGGCTTTTATCAAGCAAGGCATTTGCAAAGATGTAAAACAATATCACTTTTCTAATTTTTTTGGTTTGGAAAAATTTTTTTTCTGACAAATGTGTTATTTGGGTTAACATCTAATAGATTTATTATTTGTTAATGAATTGAATTAACAAATATTTTTAATTTTTTGTTTTAATTTCCAACACAGTAAATATCAATAAACAAACAAGTAACCTTTATTTCACTGTAACTCCTCGATAATTTTAAGAGTATAAATGAGTCCTGACCAAAAAGTTTGAGAACCCACTTTTTTTCCAGCTGTTTTATTTACACACACACACACACAAGTAATTTGAAAATGTTACTGGATTTATAGTAGCCTTTTGTCATTGTGTATTTTCTTAATCAAAGGATACTAAAAGTACTACCATTATCACAATGACTTTTATCATCACTAAAATAAAATTAGCATCAATGCAGGAATAACAAAATAAAATATCTAAGATAAGAAAACTACAGGAAATGATCCTGTTTCTCCAACAAATTAATGGCATGAAAATAAAGAGGGTGAGAAAAATAGAGAATAAGAGATTTAGAAGATGTTGAAACCAAATGCAATGTGTTAACCTCATGAGATACAGAGTCTGACGAACCAATCAACAAATACGAGACAACTGGGGGAATTAGGATACTGAGAAGATATTCAATGACATTTAGGTATCATAATGGTATTTTTAAAAGAACACTTACCTTTTAGGAATACATGCTGAAGTATTTGTGGATGAAATCATTTGCTGTCTGTGATTTCCTTCAAATAATCCCGACAAACTGGAAGCAGAGGACAGTGGGTTCGGATGGCCACAGGAGCTCAAGCATGCCACAGCTGGTGGGTGAGGGCTGGGTTCCAGGTGGGTGAGAACGCTCGCGTCGTGCAGGGCGGCCAGGAGCAGGGCCCAAGCACCTTCTGCAAGGGCCACCCTACCAAGGGCACTGGCGCCCATACCGCGACCAGAAGTTTGTGCAGGTCAAGGAAGTGGTTCCTGGGCTGGTGGTGCTAGAGCTGGCCCACTTCAGGCGCAAGTCCCACGTAAACTACCGCGCACCTGTGGGCACAGCCGCACCTCTGACAGCCCAGCAGCCCTTTCGGGAAGCAGCAGCACCTGCTATTGAGAAAGACTTCAAAGGCAGGACTTGTGACCCTGAGCACCTGGAAAAAGACGGCTTTGAGCCTACCCAGGAAGGCAGCCTTTCCAGCTGTACCCCCAAGAACTTCCTGCATTAGGAGCAGAGGAGTGGTGACCCCTGGGGATCCTCTGTGAACTGAGGACTGTGCCAACCATCTTTACAACCATTACTCCCATGAGGGGAGGGGGGGCGAATGGAAAGGCTTTTTCCTCATTCCTATTAAAGACCTTGGCTACCAAAAATAAAATTAAGATTTTTTAAAACTAAAAACTCCAGTGGGGAGCGGAGTGAGAAAGGTGTAAACAAGATTGGCGGTGAATTGATCATTGTTGAAGCTCAGAGATGGATCCATGGACCACTATTCTTTCTACTGTTGAGTATGTTTAGAAAAGTCCATAATAAAAAAATATATATATGGTTGTCATGCTGAAAAAGTGGAAAACTACTTCCCTAACTCATTCTTGATTTAGCCATTTGCAAATCAACAAGCTATATAATTTTGAGGTAGGGAATTTAAATGAGGTTCTCCCTTGTAACCGGAACATCAGATTGAAAGAGAAGGCACACTCTGAGCAAAAATCATACCCCAGGAGTGATTACAGCTTAGAGGAAAGCAGGTATAAAAAAAAGCCACCCTCAGTGGAGTCTCTCACCTTGGGCTAAGCACAGGGCCTGTGAAAAGAACCTTTAGATCTTGTCCTAGCTATTCCTAAACACCCACCTGAGTATCCATCAGTCTTACCAACCTGTAGGTACCCTAGTCTTCCCTGGAGAGCCACCATGTTATCATGGGTAACCAGGAGTACCTGGAATGGGAACAACAATGAAGGTGGACGACTTTACTTAAGCCTGAGCCCACTTACACTGATCTCTTAGAACAAACAGTTTTATGGTGTGTGTTTTTTATATATAATTTTATTGGGGAACAGCCATGGACAATGGTTACACATTGCTTTCATGCTACAACTACAGTGGCATAGTTTACTCTTTGTTTTATAAATTTTTAAAAATTTTATTGGGGAAGAGTGCTTTCTCCAGGACTCATCAGCTCCAAATCAAGTATGCAGTTTCAATCTAGTTGTGGAGGGCACAACTCAGTAGCCCATGTGTGGATTGAGCTGGCAACCTTGGTGTTATCAGCACCACACTCTAACCAACTCATTTAACTGGTCACCCCCCAGTTTTTAATGACAAAAATTAACAGATGCATGCTGAAGAATGATTTATTTTGTCTTTTATTTCTCTATGTTGGCCACATTTTTATTTTTTTATTTCTTCTTGTTTATTCTATATTTTTTATTTTTCATTGCTTTTGGCCACATTAAAAATATATATATATATATATTACACAAATGCACACCACAACAACTTAGGAAACAATTTGGAATTATTTACCAAAGTATAAGATACCCATGTCCTATGATAGAGGAATTCCATTCCTAGGTGCATATCCAACAGAAATGCATGGATATGTACCAGAAGACATATACAAGAATATACATAAGAATATACAAAAATATTCTTTTTTTAAAAAAATATTTTATTGGGGAATTGGGGAAGGGGAACAGCCAAGTTGTCCTTCGGTCTTAGTTGTGGAGGGTGCAACTAGCTCAGCTCCAAGTCCAGTCACCATCCAGCCGCCCAGTGGCAGCTTGCAGCCTCTCAGCTCAAGGTGCCGTGTTCAGTCTTATTTGAGGGTGGGCGTAACCCACCATCCCATGCCAGAGTCAAACCAGCGACCCTGTGGCTCAGAGTTCAGGCTCTTAACCAACTGAGCTACTCGGCCAGCCTACAAAAATATTCTTAACAGTTCACAAAAATATTCTTAACAGCAATCCAATGTCTATCAATAATAGAATGGACAAATTATGATATGCATATTTACAATAAGAGTATTATACAGCAGCAAGCTACATACACATACAATGTGGATAAATCTTACAAACAGCATCGAGCAAAAAAGAGACATACAAAAGAGTACATTCTGCAGTGTTAAAGAAAAATAATAACTTAATCTCTTGATATTTTAAGGCCAAAGACTGAAAGCTGAGCAGGGGGAAAAAAATTTACTGCCAAGCTAGAAAACCTACTCCAGCACAGAGCCCAAACTCTGGGAGATGAAAGTGGGGGGACAAGAAATGGGCTGGACCATTCAAAGCCAAAAGACCCTGATGTTTCTCAGACTGAGAAGTGGTTTGAGAAGTAGGTGACTAGGCTGGGACATGGGAAGAGATGCTGGGGGTGACTGCAGTGTTCTATTTCTTGATCTGGGTGGTGTTTTCATGGGGTTTTTTAAATAATATATTTATTTTATTCATCATACTTTACTTTTTGGGGGGCAGGATGGCACAGCTCAGCTCCAAGTCCAGTCGCTGTTTTCAGTCTAGTTTCAGTCTCCCCATGTGGGAATCAAACCGGCAACCTTGTTGTTAAGAGCATGCACTCTCACCAGCTGAGCCATCTAGCCACTCCTATCATACTTTACTTTGTGTTTTAGGTACTTTTCTCCATGTGTTGTCTTCCTCAGTTAATAAAGTTTTAAAATAAACAAATCATCCTCATTTTATGTAACTATAGAAGTCCCTCTGAAATTGTTAGACTTGTAGTAAGTGTATTAATACAGCTTGATTTTTGCATGAAGGTATCAAAAGAAAATGGAAGCCATCTCTTTCTGACTTAGCAAATTCTCACATGTTATTTTAAGTTTTCATGCCTGTTGATTTAAATGTAAATGAGCTATAGAATAAGTATCTTTAATACACTATTCCAAAATGGTGACATTTGGATTCTATAGTATCCCAAGAACATTCTAAAAATGACTTGAAAAAGTATTGTATTAAAACTAACATTTAGGGGTCCGGGCGAGTGGCGTGGTGCTTAAGCGCTGGCTTGGGAAGCCAGCAGGCCTGGTTCGGGTCCCACATATGAGGGCCAGTGACACTGCCCTCAAAAAAAAAAAAATCTAACATTTAGGGCCGGCCGAGCAGCTCAGTTGGTTAAGAGCTCACTCAAGAGTGCAAGCTGAGCTCTGAGTAACAACAGTTCGATGACCCGCCTGAGTTGAGAAGTCACTGAGCTGCCAACAGGTGGCAGGATGGCTCAGCTTAAAAAAACGAAAACAAAAACAAAAAAAAAACTAACATTTAACCTAACGTATCCTCTCCACTTTGTTAAGCCTTATATTAATTGAACTAAGGTTTCCAGGCCAACAAAAGCAGTTTGGAAAAATTGCCACATTCTCAGAACACTAAAAAAACCAATGCTCTGGAAATCATACTGTAAAAGTTGGCTCACCAAAATCTCAATATGCAAATGTATGCTTTAAAATTAAGCTTCATTTAAATGCACTAACCAGTTTGAGTAGAGGCTGATTTTTGTAACCACATTTGGAATTCAGATTCTTACTATAAAACAAATGCTATATAAACATGACAATTAAGTAAGCAAATGATTCTTTGCCCACTTAAAATGATTGATGTACTTCAATATACAAAAAATCTTCAAAATATCCTAGTAAGAAAATGGAGTCCCTTGGCTTTGGATGTACATTTTCACCAATCAGAAGCAGGATGCCCTGATCTCATGATGAATGCAGGGAAACCTCACAAAGGCCCTTTGCAGCTCTTCCCAGAAGCCCCTCCCAGGCCCAAACAGGCCCTCTGCATCCTCCTGTCCTTGCCTGCCAACCCCAGGAGATTGGCCTGTATTCTCAGAGTGGGCTTTCACGCCTCCTAGCCCCTGAAGTCTTCTCTCCCCAAGTTTGGCTGCAAAAGGGCCTATGGTCTCACCAACACCCCCTTCTTTACTGCCACCATTTGAAAAAAGGGCAGAGTGTGAAAAAAGGATAGAATACAAAAACCAATAATACTCACCCAACATGCAACACAGTCTACACCCCTCAAACACCTGAGAAGAAAGTGTCATTGGACTCTCATTTTACAGAAAATCAAAGCTCAGAGAACTTGTGAAATCTGCCTGAGGTCCATAGCTAATGGAATGGAGCCCAGCCAAGCCATTGCTTGGTGTAATCAACTTTCCTGCCTCTGCAGATTTGATGTCTTAGACCCTGCTCCACTCAGTGGTTCAGAGTTAGGGCTTAGGGCCAGATGGTCCTAGCTAGACTCTCAGCCCCAACATTTCCAAATTGTGATCTCAGATGGATTACTTACCTCTTTGGCTTCAGTTATTCCAGTCAAAGCTCAATGAATAGTAGCCATTATTATCATTTCTTTCTCAGATGCTAATCTCTAAGCTTCTGATCTCAAACCTTCCTTTGCAAAGGATCACCTGGGGGAACTTGTTAAAAGCAGACTTCTCCTGGCTGTGCTTTGGGGTCCTCTGAGCTAGGACTGGGAAGTACCATTTTAGTCTTTTAACAAGAGCCCTAGAGATTCTTTTTTTTCTTATAAAAGTTTTATTTAAATATAGCTAACATACAATATTATATTAGTTTCAGAGTCCTAGAGATTCTGACGCAGAGAGCCAAGCTTTGGCAAACCATCAAGTGATTTTACCTTCTCTTTTTACTCCTTTGAAAAAAAAGAGCTCACCAGATCTGTAGATACATTTGTTTCTCTCAAGAAAACTCTGGCTCTAAGAATTTGAGGTCTTCTGAAACATATCCCATTCCATATCTGTCTTTTATTATAGGTGGTGGCTTTGAAACATTTTTTACCATAATCACAATTAAAAAATACATTTTACATAACAACTATGAACACGTGTTTATATATACATGTGTATAAATAAATTTTTCATGAAATAAGTTCCTCACCATATGCACATTGCTCTTTTCATTCATATATATATATATATATATATATATATATATAAATCTTTTAATGCTAGGCACAACTCACTAATTTCATTTCACAACCCAATAATGATGCGCAACCAATAAATGAGTTGCAATCAATAAAGACCAACACTAAGATGACTCAGATGTTGGATGTAGCATACAAGGATTTTAAAGGAACTATTATAACTATGTTCAAAGACATAAAAGAAATTGTGTTTATAATGAATGAACAAATAGAAAATCTAAGCAAAGAAACAGAAGCTATAAAAAGTTACCAAATAGAAATCCTAGAACTGAAAAAATACGTATATAAAATAAAAAATTACACTTACTGGGCAGATTCAGATAACAGAAGAGTCAGTAAAGTAGAAATTATTCAATTTGAAAAACATAGAAAATAAATACTTGGAAAGAATCTCAGAGACCTGTAGGACAATAGCATGCAATCTAACATATGTATAACTGAAACCCAAGAATTAATACCAAAAAGAGAGAAAGAAGAGAAGAAAAAAAAAGTGTCAAGAAATAATGACAGGGCCAGCTGAGTGGCGCGGTGGTTAAGAGCTGGCTTGGGACGCCAGCAGCCCTGGTTCAGATCCCACATATGAGGGCCAGGGACACTGCCCTAAAAAAAAAAAGAAATAATGACAAAAAATTCACCCTAATTTCGTGAAAGATATATCTTTACAGATTCAAGAGCTCAGCAGAACCCAAGCAGACAAAAATCACACCTACACATATCACAATCAAAATGCTAAAAATCAAAGAAGACTCTCTAAAGCAGCCAAAGAAAAATTACTCATTACTACAATGATACTTTTTTTTTTTGAGGGCAGTATCACTGGCCCTCACATGTGGGACCTGAACCGGGGCAGCTGGCGTCCCAAGCCAGCGCCCAACCACCACGCCACTCGGCAGGCCCACTACAATGATACTTTTTTTTTTTTGTTAAGATTTTTATTGGGGAATTGGGGGAGGGGAACAGCGTTGGGGAGTTGCAGGAGGAACACAGACAAGTTGCTGTCTTTTTGTTCTTCAGTCTAGTTGCAGAGGATGTTGATTCACTGGCCCATGTTGGCATCGTCATTGCACTCTTCCCGGATGAGGCAGATCGGTCGCTGGCCTCTGCATGTCGCTCACCGCGGTTATTGGCAGCTCACGCTGGCTGCCAGCTGCTCACGCTGGCTGCCGGCCACTCACTGTAGCCTATGGCAGCCCACTGCAGCAGGGGCTGCAGCCTACACCATCGCCAGGGCTCGCAGCCCAGCTCCAGGTGGAGCTGTTGTTAGCTGTAGAGGACAGTGTCACTGGCCCTCATACGTCGGATCCGAACTGGGGCCACTGGCATCCCAAAACCAGCTCTTAACCAATGCGCCACTCGGCCGGCCCTACAATGATATATTTTTTTTTTTTTTTAGCTGAGCCATCCTGCCACCTGTTGGTAGCTCATCAGCAACTCAGCTCGGACTGGCCTCGAACAGCTGTTGCTCAGAGCTCAGCTCACACTCTTGAGCGAGCTCTTAACCAACTGAGCCACTCGGCCGGCCCTACAATGATATTTTTAATAGCCAACTTCTCGTCTGAAACAATGGAGACCTGAAGACATCGATGCAAGACCTTTAAAGTGTCTAAAGAATAGAAAACTTTGAACTCAAAATTCTATATCCGGTGAAAATATCTTTCAAGAATGAAAGCAAAATAAAGATGTTTTCAGATAAATGACAACTAAAAGAATTCATCACCAACAGAATTATACCACAAAAATGCTAAAGGAAGAAATTCAGGCTAAAGGGAAATGATACCAAATGGAAATTCAGATCTTCAGGGAAAAAATAAAGACCACAAATAGTAAATATATACATAAATAAAGACTATTTTTTTCCTCTTAATTTATTTAAAAACATATGACTATTTAAAGCAAAATTATGAAGTATTTTGGTATTTATAACATACTTATATTAATATACATGACAACTATAGCATGAAGCAGGAATCAACAAACTTTTTTTGTAAGGGACCGGGTAGAAAATATCTTAGATTCTATAAGCCATATAGTCTCTGTTGCAGCTACTCAACTCTGCCATCATAACATAAAAGCAGCCATAGACAATACTTAAATAAATGGGTGTATATCTCAGTGAAACAAAAGCAAGTTTAGGGCAAGATCTGGCCTAAAACCCACCATTTGTTGACCTCCAGCATAAACAAAACTGTATGGCTGCAAAATTTTTACATTTTTATGTGAAGTGGTACCATAACTCTAAGTACACTCTAAAAACTTAAGGATGTATATTATAATCCCTAGAGCAACCACTCAAAATAAAAATGCAAAGAAAAAGAACTAAAAAGCCAACATAGAAAATAAAATGGAATTCTAAAAAATACACAATTGACTTAAATAAAATCATGAAGGAGAAACAGAAAAACAATAACAACAAAACACAAACACAGAGAGAGAGAAAACAAATAGCAAATGATAAGCCTAAATTCAAATGATTTATATTAAGTATAAATGGACCAAACAGTCCAATTAAAAGGCAAAGATTATCAGACTCAACAGAAAAGCAAGACCCACTATATAATTTCTACAAGAAACACATTTATTCCAGGTCAGTATATTGCCTCTCAGCCCCAAATTTACCTTTCTTTTTTTTTTTTTTTTTTTTTTTTGAGCGCAGTATCACTGGCCCTCATATGTGGGACCAAACCGGGGCCGCTGGCTTCCCAGACCAGTGCTTAACCACCGCGCCACTCGGCCAGCCCTACCAGATTTACCTTTCATTGCAGGCTCTATAAAGAGGAGCTGGGTTCTTTAAAATCTTTCCCTTTGCCACCCATCACAACACTAAGCTTTATCAGTGGCAAGAACTGCAGAAACATTGCAGAAAGAGGGGATTTTCTTTCTTGGTTTCTAAGTGCTCTCTCAGCAGACACCTATAACACTGTCAGCTTCTCTAGCATCCAGCCCTTGCAGTACACAATGATCAGGGGCACCCAGCAACCAGCAGAATCTCCAGCAGCCCCTGGGTAGTTTCATAGCAGAAACTACCTCCGGTGAGATTCCCTTTGCATGAATAACTTTCCTCAGCACTCTAGAGGGCAAGTTTCTGCCATGTTCCAGAGGGTGGATTTCCAGCAAGTTCTGTCAATGCAACACCACATTGACTCCTCTGTCATTCTGCAAGCCATGGCCCCACCCTCTCCAACAAGGTGTAGCTCTCAGCTTTGGCAAGAAGGGGTGGGGAGCATTAGGGGGAGGGAGAAGCTCTGCTTTGGGCACCCTATCTCAACCTTAAGTATAGTGGCTGCTTCTTATACCTGCTATTCTTATATTCTTTAGAATTTTCTTCTCATCTTACTAGCCAATCCCTCAATTTTTCAATCTCCAATTTTACTTAATAATTCTTTGCATTAAACTTTCCTGGTTGAAACTATTGTGTACTTTCTTTCTCCTGGTTGGACACTCTCTGATATGGCACTTGGCACTTTAAATATAAAGACAGATAGGTTAAAGAAAAGAAAATTAAAAAGAGAAAACATACCCTGAAAACAATATACACAAACTACCTATATTATTATCATATAAAGAAGTCTTCAAGACAGAGTATTACCAGAGCTCTAGAGGGACATTGCACAATGATAAAAGATTTAATTAACCAGGAAGACATAAGTCATAAATGTGTTTGTGCCTAATAACAAAACTTTAAGATATATAAAGAAAAAAATTGATAGTATTAAAGAGAAAAATAACACAATCATTGCTGAAGATTTTAATACCCTTTTCTCACTAATTATTAGAACGACTCCAAAAAAAGTAAAAACGTAGACATTTTCAACAATACTATCAACCACCTTGACTTAACTGGCATTTTAAAAGAGTCTACCCAACAACTACAGAATGCACATTCTTTTTAAACACACATATTACATTCACAGAAACAGACCATATATGATCCATAAAATGAGTCTCAATAAATTTAAAAATATTAGAATCCTACAAAGTATGTTCTTTGACCATGATGGAATTAAATTAGAAACATACGCTAAACATATTTCAACTTTGTCTGCATTGTTCAAGACTCATTATTCTGAATATTAACAATTCATCATATCCATCAGAACCTAATCAAGGTATGTCAAGGTATTCCTCCTGTGCTAATTACCCTTAAATTGCTGTGTTGGGGGCCATATATTAGCTTTTGGTTGTTTTTCTGTCTCTATCCCTGGCCATCATTTTCCTTTTATCTCAAGAAACAATGCTTTCAACTCCTATTTCCATTTGTAAAATGGAAATAAACATAATATATATTTTCCTAGTAATTTGTGAGGATTAAAATTAAGTAATTTATTATATTAGTATTCATCATTCAATTGCTCAATAAATATCAGATAATCTCATACACACACACAATATCAAATTTATTTCCAGGCAGACCTCTCTTCTAAGAACCAAATGATACCTGATACCTCTCCTAGTATATCTCATAGGCATTGTGGTAGACTGATTGCAAAATGTCTCAATTCTTTATCCCTCCCTATAACCATGCTCTTTGCAATGTGACTTTGTACCTCCTCCCAGGAGTAAAGTCTACTTAGGGTGACCAGCCATCCCAATTTGCCCCAGACTGGGGAGTTTCCTGGGACAAAAGATTTAGAGTGCTAAAACCAGGAAAGCCATGGACAAACCAAGATGAGCAGGTCATCCTAAGTCTACTTCCCCTTTTGAATCTGGGCTGGCTTTGTGACTTCCTTTGGCCAACAGAATGCAGTGGAAGTGACAGTGTTCAAATTCCAAGCTTAGACCTCAAGAGGTATCATGCATTTCCCGCCCCCTTTCTCAGAACCCTGCCACTGTCATGTGAACAAGTACAGATCAGCCTGCTAGATGATGAGAGATACACAGCCCAGTCACCCTAGTCACCCCAGATGTCAGCCAGCCAGCCAGCCAACTACCAGCCATATGATTGAGGCCATTCCAGACAAACCAGTTTCCAACAGACCACTCAGCCCACCACAGACACATGAGCAAGCTTATGCAAGATCAGCTAAGCCTGGCCCTGATCGGCTGACCCATAGACTTATGAACAGTGATAAATGCTTACTGTTTGAAGCTACCAAGTTTTGGGGGTAGTTTGTGACAGCAATCGCTAAATGATAAAGATACCTCAAACTCAGTATGTTTAAAACTCAACCCAAAGTTGATAAATATGTGACAGAGGTGCTAACTATCACTACAGTGGCCATCTTATTTAGAACATGTATCAAATTAACATGTTGTACACCTTAAATTTACATAATGTCTTATGTCAAATATATTTCAATAAAAAATAAAATAATCATGAATATATTCTAATAAAAATTTATCTAAAAAAATAAAACTAAAACTCATAGTGTTCTCCCCAGTTTGGGCCTCCTCCAATATCTTCTGTCTTGGTAAACAGCACTACCACCCATCTAATTCTTCAAGCCAAAGAACTAGGAGTCTGCCTTGATCCCTCCCTCTCACCAAATTCTATTAATTCTACTTCTTAATTATTTCTGGAATTCATCCACTTCTCAACATTTTCCCTCTCTCCACCTAGTTTCAGCCACCATCATAGAACACCTACATCACAGGGGAAAACTACTTCATTGGCCTCCCCACATCCATTCTTATCCTTTCTATAGTCCATTCTCCAAATAACAAACTGTTCCTTTTTTAAAAAAAAGAGAAGACAATAAAAAGTCTGTGAAAAAACCCTGTTAAGAGGATGAAAAGATGAGCTACAAGATGGGAAAGATACCTGCAAATAACATACCCTATGAAAACTAGAATACATAAAAAAAAACACTCAAAACTAATAGTAAAAATGCAGGGGCAGGCCAGGTGGCTCAGTTGGTTAAGAGCGCGAGCTCTGAGCAACAGTGTCGCCGGTTTGATTCCCACATGGGCCAGTGAGCGGCATCAGGGCTGAGCTGCCACTGAGCTGCCACTGGTCGGCCAGATGGTTAAGTGTTGGAGAGTGTGCTCTTAGTGGCAGGGCTGCCAATTGGACTCCTGCATGGGATGGGAGCATCCCCCCACAGCTGAGTCACCTCAAGCTGGGCGGCTGCGAGCTGCAGATGGGTAGCCAGGCGGCGACTAAAAAAAATAAAAAAATAAATAAAATAAAATAAAATGATGGGCCGACAGAGTGGCGCAGAGTGGCTTGAGAAGCCAGCGGCCCAGGTTTGGTTCCCATATATGAGGGCCAGAGACACTGCCCTCAATAATAATAATAATAATAAATAAAAATTTTAAAAAAATGCAAACAATCCAATTAGAATCCAATCCAGTTAAAAGACATGAAGAGATATTTCATACACATGTGTGTTATATGTGGCAAATAAGCACATTAAAAGATGCCCAACATCATTAGCTATTAGGAAAATGTGAATTAAAACCACAATGAGATACACCACACACCTATCATGGAATGGTTAAAATGAAAAATAGTGGCAACACAAAATGCTGATAAGGATGTGGAGAAACTGGATTCATACATTGCCGGTGAGAATAAGAAATGGAACAGCCACTCTGGCAGTTTGGCAGTGTATTGATTTGCTAGAGCTGCCATAACAAAGTACCACAGACTGGGTGGCTTAACTAGAAATTTATTTACTTACAATTCCAGAGGCTAAGAGTACAAGATCAAGGTGTCAGTAAGGTTGGTTTCTCCTTTTTCCCCTATCTTTATTAAGATATAATTGACATACAACATAGTATAAGTTTAAGGTGTACAAAGTGTTAATAGTATACATTTACATATTGCAAAATGATTATCACCATAGCATTAGCTAACATCTCCATCCCAGGGTTGGTTTCTTTTTGAGGCCTCTCTCATGAGCTTATAGATAGCTGTCTTCTCCCTGTGTCTTCACATGGTCTTCCTCCGATGTGTGTATCTGTGTCCTAATCTCCTCTTTTTATAAGGACACAGTCATTTTGAATTAGGGCACAGCCTAATGACCTCATTTTAACATAATTATTGTTTTAAATACCCTATCTTGAATGCATTCATATTTTGAGGTACTGGGGATTAGGACTTCAACATATGAATTTGGGGAGAGGAGAGAGAGAAAATTCATCTCATAACAGACAGTTACTTTAAAAACTAAACATGTAGCTACTATATGACCCATGAATTGTATTTCTGAGCATATATCCCAGAGAAACAAAGATTTGTGTTAACACAGAAACATATACACAAATGTTCATAGCAGCTTCATTCATAATAACCAAAAACCTAAAAACCACCTAGGTATCCTTTAGTGGATAAATGGTTAAACAAACTGTGGTGCATATGTACCATGGAATACTACTCGGCAACAAAAAAAGGACAAATTATTGATACGCACAACAATCTGGATGAATTCCCAGAGAATTATGCTGAGTGAAAAAAGCCAGTCCCACACGGCTTCATTATCATATGGTTCCATGTATGTAACATTACTGAAAAATAAAATTATAGCACTGGAGAACAGAGTTGTCATTTCCAGGGATCAAGGAGGAGGTAGGGGCAGGAAGTAAGTGAATGTGGCTTTCAAAAGGCAAAATGAGGAATTCTTTTGGTGATAGAAATATTCTGTTATCTTGACTGTATCAATGTTAACCTCCTGGTGTGATTTGTACTATAATTTTGTAAGACTCCAATTGCCATTGGAGGAAACTGAGTAAAGGGTACAAAACGTGCCTCTTTATTTAGTATTTCTTACAACTTCATATGAATCTATAACTATCTCAAAATAAGATGTTTTAAACATTTTTATTTTTTTCCACTGTACTTAGGCCAGAAATCTATTGATCCTACATGATTAGTCCCATGTTTCATACTCTTCTCATTCACTGTGTTCCAACCCAACAGGCCTTCTTCCAGATCTTCAAATGTTTCTTTCAGAATCTGAACTATGCATATGTTAGGGCTTCTTCCTATAATGGTCTTCTCTCAACTTTTTACCTAGCTAATTCTAATGTATCCTTCAAGTCTCTTAGATGTCACTTTTTTCAGTTACTCACTAGGTGATGAGCATCCAACATACAACATATACATGGTCGACACCAACAAAAAGTTGACAGCATTTCATCATCTGGGTCCAAGTTGCTTTTGATGTTTGTTTCCCTTTTGTTATCCCAAGACTTTTTAGTAAAACCTTGTTTAAACATCTCAGGATTTCCTCTGCTGTTCTTTGGATTATGATAACTAAGAAGGCCAGATGATCAGAGTAGCAAAAAGGTAATGGAAAAAAGAGTGTAATGGAACCCTCCACTGGGCTCAGCTGGGGCAGGTAATTACATAGTGAGAAATGCCCAAGGTGAAACTATTAGGGCACAAGAGTCAAAGATGTGGAAAGGAGCTGCCACTTCCTTCACAGGGTGTCTCTCTCCATGGAGAGTCTGAGGGTTTAGTTACTTACGTTATGATGAAGGTTTCTTTTTGTTTTTTAAAAAGCAAACAGGGCTTTCCTTATATGTACAACGTGTTTGCTCTACTATGAATTGGGTGATATGGATGAAGACCCTAAATGACCCCTGGATGTCATCAAAACCTTGCATAGGCATCAGTCAGCATGGTTCATGAGCCGTCCACCTTTTCTGGAGAGTGGAATAAATTGTGCTCAGTTCTAAAAGGAACCAAAGTATATCATCAATCTACAATTTAGCTATGTGGTAATGTTAGCAAGAAGAACACAGCTGAGGACTAAGAAATAAGCAAAGATAACATCTTCAAATGGTCCAAAATGACATCTCGAAGTCCTTTCACTTAGGTTTGTATACTTTCCTCAAAGAAAAGCTATTTGGGCCCTTCAGTGGGACATTTCCTGATTTGCTTTGTTTCCCTATTTTAAGTTATTTCATTAATAGTCCGTCTTGCCTTTGTACTGCCTTTACCTTGGCTCCTTCATTAGTTGAGACACTGTGGATCCAAAACACCTGTAGTAAGAAGCAGGCTTACCACCTCATGACAACTCCTATGCGTAATAAGCATGTGTCCAAGGCAAGACCAACACTGATATGGAGGGGAGGGCCCCGCATGGCAGGGTGACAAAAACCTCTGCAACCCATCACCTTTCAAAGGAAACACATATGATTTGGGCTTAGACCTGCCAGAGCCTCACTAATGATCATTTTAAGACTTATGTTCCTAAAAATGATAACAACCAGCTGTGTTAACCTATTTCTATTTGTGGGCTGAATGCACCTAGAAATCAAATGGTTTGAGTTCTAAGCTCAGATTCCAATTCAATCCCTGATTTTCACAGAAAAGATGTTCTTGATGTTTTCTTCTGCAATTTGCTGGCAAAGTCATCTCATCCTGACTTCAGAGTCATATTAGTTATAATAGTTAAGCTGCTATATTAAAAAACAAAAAATAGATTTTGGCCATCCAATGGGATGATGCAAGGCCATGACGGAATTTGCAGGAGCCCAAAAGTTTATCACTCTATTAGGTGATTCCAAAGAGAATATATTTTTAAAAATAGATCCCAAAAGTCAGTAACTTAAAATATGGGAAATGTATTTCTTGGTTAAGTAACCTCCCAAGGCAAGGGCTGAAGAGTCCCCTAGGTGATTCCTGTAGGGCCATGTCATCATGTTATCATGTAGGGCATGGTTGAAGCTGGTTCCAGCCAGTGAAAGAGAAAAAGAGCAAGGAGGAGTCTCCACTCTGTCTTAAAGGCCTCTTCCCAGGAGTGGCACATAGGACTTCCACTCGTGTTCCACTCATTGCCTAGAACTCAATCACATCACTACACCTAACTGCAATGGGAAATGGGGTCTAGCTGTGTTTCCCACAAGATCCAATTTTGTGAAACAAAACTTGGTCTATTCCACAATTATCCAACACTAGCCCAAATGATGAAGTATTATTCTGATTACACACTCATTTGAGGCACACAGAAGTTAAATAATTTTCCCAAGTTCACACAGTTAGCAAATTGCCAAGCTCGTATTTGAGAATAGGGCCTATATTTTTAACCACTCAGAGACATTTCTAATACTGTTTGATTCTCTGACAACACTATGGATCACTTAGTAATTTTTTAAACAATATTTCCTTTGATTTGAAAAGGATGCAAGGAGAAAGCATAGTTACCCAGAGGGACAGTCAATTCCCTGTAAATATCTGGGAGAGCTCCTCCCCACCCCTCTCTCTATTTTCAGAGAGGTGAGCAGAAGCAACCCGGGTATGTCACACCGGGAAGCTACCTAAAGCTAGGCACAATGGGTCTCTGCCCAGGGGACTGAATGAGGGTAATGCAATGCAAAGAGATTAGGAGCACTTTAAGAGCCTTTCCTAAACTCAGTGTTGTAGGCAGCCCAGTTCTCCCCACATCCCCAGCACCTGGCCTCTTCCAAACGCACTTGGACCATCCACTGCCGCCTGGGAGCCCACGCCCAAACACCCCTGGTACACTGGAGCCTAGCAGCCATGTCTGCCCTCATCACCACTGCCTGGAAAAGGCTTCCCTATACCTGGAGCAGAAAGTGGGACAACAACCTTGCCTCAGCCTTTTAAAACCTGGGAAGCTTAGGCCAGAGAATGCCCAGTTTTTTAGACAACCCCGGCAGCAAACAAGAAAAGGCGAGATGATGTGTTCCCAGGCAATAAGCTCCGAAGGCAGTTATTGTTATTGATATCCACAGTCTACAGATGCTAACAATGAAGCACACACACAAAAAATAAGCCCTTTCCCAAGGTCATACAATAACAAAAGTGGTTCAACCCAGCAGTCTTGTTCCGGAGCCCAGTTGTCAGCATATCTTCTTTGCATCACTCCGAAGTTGACCAATGAGGAATGGGAGGGAGTGGAGAGAAAGGCTGTCGGAGAGAAAGGAATCCGTGTACCCAAAAGGATACTCTTGAGTTTCAAACGGTTCCTTCCAAGTTCTTCTCCCCATTTGTTGCTGGGGTTGTGTGCGCGCGTGTGCGCGCCACGCTTTAACCATTGCATAGATAATAACGTGAAATGGGCCTGACGAGGGTCTAAAACCTGGAAGGCAGAAGGCGAAATTGGCTCTGAAAGTTCCAGAAGCATGCTGTAACTGACAGTCCGGAGCTGCGGCCCTCAGGGAGTGAACTTTGAATCTCAGAACAGGGGTTCACCTCCACCGCTTTCATGGGAGGAACTGGCCTTTCGACCGGACAGCCGGGAGCCAACGTTGGACGCTTCGAGTACAGGCGGTTCTAGGATGCAGGTAACTCCCCTCCGGTTCCCGCTTGCAGCCCAGTAGAGTGCAACACATCCTTTCGCCAGAGCCCAAAGGTTCCCTGCAGCGTCAGCGGCTCAGCGAGTGCCCGGAGAGGCAAGGGCGAGGCGAGGCACACCGGTTTTCTTTCAGGTTTGAGAACAAACCACTTTGAGAGCCATTTGTTTGCACACCTCCCATCACACAATGTGGGCGCTGCCAAACGCGCAGAATGGACATCCCGGAGGTCTGAGATTTTGACCTGGGTGTTGGATGTTGGGGATGTCACCTACTCCATCAGCGTTTGCATCCCTCACGACCTGGACACAGAGATCTGGCAGCTTTTAGCTATTGAAGAAGAACCATTTCTCTCACCCACTGTTGCTTGCCTGCCTGGGCTGTGAACATTCTGGCCTGTGCGCTCAGGGTCAACAGTGAGGCCACCGCTTTGGCGCCTCAGAACCTCGGGTACCTCTCGCCCATGCTGGGCGCGCGCGGGCCAGGAAACCCTAACTTTTGCTGGTTTTGCTTTAACCATTAAACAGGTAATAAAGTGAAACGGGCCTAGTTAAGGCCAGGAAGACCTACAAGGCAGAGGGCGAAATTGGATCTGAAAGTTGTAGCAGTCTTCTGAACTGACGCCCAGCACCATAACCTCTGGAGAAAAGGTCCTTCCTGACTGTGAATGTCAAGTGTCCGCCCATTCTCATCAAGCCTTTTGGGTTTACTCACACTCCAGCAGACAGCAAAGGTAATCCTTGGCGGAGATTCAACAGGGACAAAACGCCAGTCCGGAACTCGAATTCCCATGCGGGGCCAGGGAGGTCCACCTCCAGGGAGCTCTTCGTGCCTGTTTCGGTGTCTGCCCAGGGCCGCTGCAGGGGTCACTCTGGCACAGGGCCCCTGCACCTGCTGGTCTCCTGGAGAAATCTCTCCTTAGCTTCTGGGGTCGGAGACACCTGCTCGACTTCAGGACTGTCAGTGTCCCTTCGCACCTGTCCAACTGCGCTTGCACCCAGCCCTGGAGAGGTGAGTGTGGAGCGGCCTTCTCTGGCGATCCCCAGGCCAGAAACCCAGCCCCAAGTCGCAGTGGCCTTGCCTCTGTAGCCCAGCCCTGAGCTCGACTCTGCTGGGTGTCCCTAAAGCAAGTGATTCGGTCTCTCTAAGCCCTGGTTTCCTCAATTTAGATAAGTTTGTACCTACCACGTAGGATGGTCCCCAGGAGTCAGTGAGAAAATGAAGGTAAAGGTCTTGGCAGAACTCTGGGTGCTCAGTAAATGTTTAGTAAATAAATACTAGCCATTACTGTTAGTTATTGCAATATATCTGTTTTGTCCACTAGACTGTACGCTGCTGGAGGACAGGAACCCCCTGCAGAGGACTCGAAGGCCATCCACATTCTGCACAGCCATTGCTGCCATCTCAGGACCCGGGGCCCAAGTTGTGGTCCCGGAAGAGTTTTCTCGAGGTCACTCCCCCATAGCTTTGTTTCCTTTATGCCTTCTCACCTAGTCGGTGCAAGGGGGGGAAAATATGGGATCCAAGGATGCAGACCCCAGAGTCAGGGATCCTGTCTACCTGAGAGCCAAAGGGGCTGACTGGTTAGAAGCTGACAGCATCCCTAGGAGCATGCGGAAAACCCCGCTGAGGATACTAGCAATAAGAAAGGATTGGGTGAGAGTTGGCCCCAAGAAGGAATGAGAGCACCACTAGTCTGGACCTGGAAAGGTGGAGAAGGGAGGCTCCCATAAACTAAATCCCCACCATCTCCCAATGTTGTTGAGTTCTAGAATGAACCCCAAAGAGATTCAGAAAGTGCAGGTTTCTAGAGCTACCATTTCGGGGATGAAAATGTGATGAAAGAATGCCTCTCAGATCAATGGCCCAGCAACCCATGTCCCCGGGACCATCGATGAGAGAGTGCAAAGTGGGAACACGGGGCAGTCCAACCAAAATACATGTGACCCCCGCGTAGGGTAGGTGACTGAGAATTGGCCTACCCCCTCTATGCACCATGGACACCCTGGCACCCACCCCGCGCTCCCTGTCGGTAGGGGCATCCTCTCTCCCCCACACACACCTCTCAGGGTCGGCTTTCTGTGTAACGAAGGACTCCCGATGATTAAGCAGAGGCAGTGTGCACTGGGCCAGGTGATGTCTTGAAATCCTAATTCAGGCCAACGAGGTATGAGGTGAGAGGGGGAGGGCGGGGAGGACCAGCAGAGGACTGAAAGCAAGGCGCAGCTGACGTGTTCTCCAGGGCGCTCGCCTCTGCTGGAGACCCGGAGCTGTTCAACCAAGGCTCACAATGAATACTCTGCACTGTGGCAACAGAGAAAGAGGGGGGTACCCTATTCAAAGGAAGTCGCGCCTGCCCTTGAGCCTCAGTATTCATCCGTACAATGGGAATGATGATTCTGTCCCTGCCTGGCAAGGGGTGTCATGAGGCTCCCACAGGAGAAAACAATGAGACTCGGTGACCAGGTCAAGTGCCGCAGGTCTGGTGGGCACGGCATTCAAAGCCAGAATGTCTCAGCGATGGGAATTGGAACATAAGGCCAGAGCAGAGACACTGCACTCCCCTCCTTTCCCCATCCTTCTCTAGGTCTCTGTAGAGTAAAAGAATGCCCAGGGGAGAGAGAAAACCAAAAGCAGAAAAGAGGAAGGAAGGTGTCCTAAGGCTGAGGCACCTCTATTCCTCCAAATCCATTGCGAGCTCCCCATTAACTCCTCTCAGATCACCATAGAGAGAGCCAATAGTCGGCTTTGAACTGTGGACGAGAACATCATTTTTCTGTAGTCCTGTCTCCCTGACTTTAGACCAAAGTGAGGAAATCATTTGGATATTGTGATGCAGTGATCAAATAATTCGGGCAAACATGGATTATCAGAATTAATATCTCAAGTCTTTACTTGATTCTGCCCCCCCTCCCATCCCCATCCATTTGCACACTGCCTGTGGTCTTTTCTCCTATATGCACACACAGTCCCTTGTTTTCCATTTAAAAGGAAACAAGTCATATTTCCTTCCAGGAAGATGCCATTTTCCAGATCTCAGCTGACCTGCAGTTTAGGCTATTGACGGAGGTTCTCATAGATAATAAAATACAACACATTTACCACCATGAAAAAGTCTGGAGGACATGCTTGGGGTGGGAACAAAGGAGCAGAGAAAAGTCGATAGGCTGGCAATTGGATCTTTTATACTTCATTTTCAGGAGAGGGAAAAGTTTCTATATTGGGTCAAAACAGCTATCTACCATTGTGGGGACAAAAAGACTTGGAATTTGGAGTCAAGACACCAAAAGGCAATCTTGATTAAATATCAAGAGCTTAATTTTGTAACTGGTTCCCACCAAACAGCAGGCTGAGTTTAGCCGTGAGGCACCGTGGTCCCGTGGTGAGCATTGCTAATCAGCTCACCCTTCTCCATCAGGGGCCTTCCTTCACCAGAAGAAAGGCTGGGAACGAAATCCAGGCAGATTGGAAGGCGGATTACCTTCCTCATTATTCCGAGAGGCTGAACTGTGTGGATGCTGTAGTTTTAATTACACACTTGGTTTTTCTGGGGAAGACCCAAGATCATATTTTTCAAAGTATCAACTTGTTTTCCATTAGGCAGTTGTTGTAACAAGTTCTTTCAGCGACATGTTATGTCTTTAGGAAGGGGGTGCTTCAGATGGCGCGCACTAGCACAATTTTGTGGCTTTTAATTACTATTTTGTTCTTTTGGGGGGTTTCAGAGGCTGGCGCCTAGGCATGATTAGACCGTCTACCAGGCCCACGGCAATCACGCACACCCCCAGCAGGTGGCGCCACAAGGCAGGCACTGCCGCTGGAACTGCGGGCTTGGAGTCCAGGAAAGGAGAGTTTCCCTTAACTCTGGACCACGGCTCCCAATCACAAGAAAACAAAGATATAAATTAAGTCGCCACTTCCTATTTAAAGAAGAAATTGCAATAATGGGGCGGAAGAGGGTCCTAAAGTGACAAAGAACCCAAGCCTATGAAACGGTTAAATGCACGAGATAAAACTTTTTCTATCTTTTTCTGTAACTTGACCAAGATCAAGATGACTCTCACCTAAGTATTATTCCATTTCCTTCTCGTAAAAACATAGAATTTAGAGTTAGGATGAACTTTGAAGACCATCTGGTCAGTCTGGTCTAGTTTTCCAACCTAGAAAGGAAATCCCCAAGATGACTTTTGGGGTGTCAGTTAGTCATCGTTTTAGTAAAGTACAAGAGAAAATGATGTCAAATAGTATATCATTAGCAATACCTTTGAATTTAAAGAGCTTCTCTCTCAAACAACAAGGACAAATCGTTTAAATATTATCTAATTAATTGTCCTACTCTATTATCTAATTAATTGTCCTACTAGCTCTGCGGGTTGGTTAGGAAGCAGGCATTACTATACAGTACGTGGTTTAGAGACAATTTAAATCAATTGATCTATGTCAAGTGCCCAGTGGTTGACAAGAGTTAAGTGCCAGAAACTTCGAGGAAAAGCGGAGCCAGAGCTGGCGCAGCTCTCCTCACCGCTTTATTTTGATTAGTGTTTGCTGGCCTCAGACATGAAGGGACGAATCACTCGCATTGGTTGTACACTTGTACACAGAATGGGAACTGCCAGTCTCTGTTTTCACGCCTTCTGTCCTCCTGCCGCCAGCCACCCTAACTCCCCAACCCACCCCCAGCCCCTCGCCGGGCCGCTCACATCCGGCAGCAGCCTGTCTGCACCCGAGACCACAGCAGCCGCAACGCCTGCCTGGTGACACCCCCCGCCCCCCGCTCCGAGGCCCAGCGCGCCAGCAGCCCCGCAGGCCGGGGCTTCGGATTGGCTGTTGCTAGGTGACGTCGCCTGCGCTCACGTGACGAGTGTTAAATGCCTAGCCTGCTGGAGCCCGCCCCGCAGACACCCGTAAAGCCGCTGCGGGCTGCTCACCTGCTCCCGCCTCCCGGACCACCGGTCCGGCCCCGCCACCCCTGCCCCCTCCCCTGCCCGCCCCCCGCCCGACCTGGCGCGAGGCGAGGAGCCCAGCAGGCCGAAAGGCGGAGAAAGGATGCGGCCGGCAGCAGCTGTCCCGAGCCGTGCGCGGTGATCGCCTCCCCCGGAGGAGGAGTTACCTAGACCGTTGCCACATTTCTTGCTTTCCTCCCCACCCCACCCCACCCGTAATTACATTGGCTGCTAGAAGGGACCCGGAGAGACGGAGGAGGCGTCTCGTTGTCCCCCTTGCGCCCGCTATCCCTGCTCTTTCCCGTCCCGGGCCAGGATGACTGGAGTCTTTGACAGCCTGGTGGCTGACATGCATTCGACCCAGATCGCGGCCTCCAGCACATACCACCAGCACCAGCAGCCCCCGAGCGGCGGCGGCGCTGGCCCCGGCGGCAGCAGCAGCAGCAGCAACCTCCACAAGCCCCAGGAGTCGCCCACCCTCCCGGTGTCCACAGCTACCGACAGCAGCTACTACACCAATCAGCAGCACCCGGCGGGCGGCGGCGGCGGCGGCGGCGGGGGCTCGCCCTACGCGCACATGGGCTCCTACCAGTACCACGCCAGCGGCCTCAGCAACGTCCCGTATTCCGCCAAGAGCGGATACGACCTGGGCTACAACACCGCCTACGCCTCCTACGCGCCCTACGGGACCAGTTCGTCCCCCGCCAACAACGAACCTGGTATGTATAACGCTGGCGTAAAGGGTGCCAAGTCGGTCTAACGACTAGGACGGGTGAGATCAAAATGTTTGGGGCGGGGAATCACTCCGGAGCCCTGGTCTTTCACGCTACCTGCTCCTGGCCTGCCCACCTCCCTTTACCCTTCTCAACCTCCAGTCTGCCGAGGGTCACCGAGTGCGTCCCACGGTCGTCAGTTGATCGCACCCGCTGACCTCAGGGGCCGCGCGGTGCATGCCTCATGGTAACCTCATTTCCTCGCCACCTGCTTTTCCTTTCTCTCCGGTATGTGCCTGTCTTCCTCTTGGCTGGAAGGCCAAGCTCCCGGGTTCGATGGCGCACCCGTCAGCGCGTTGCAAAGCTGCACGTAAGAGCCCGCCTCCCGGCTCCGGCCAAGTCCCAAGCCCGGCCTCTCTGCGGGAGAGAACTCTTGGGCTCCCAAGGTTGCGCGGTTCTTACCATTCCGTTTCGTTACAGAGAAAGAGGACCTCGAGCCTGAAATCCGGATAGTGAACGGTAAGCCAAAGAAAGTCCGGAAACCCCGCACCATCTATTCCAGTTTCCAGCTGGCGGCTCTTCAGCGACGTTTCCAAAAGACTCAATACCTGGCACTGCCCGAGCGAGCCGAGCTGGCGGCGTCTCTGGGCCTCACCCAGACTCAGGTGAGGGCTCGCGGCCTGGGAGGGACGAGGAGAGGGCGCTGGTCTAGGATGGCAAGGGAAGCAGGCGGAATTAGGACATTGTTTTTAAAAATAATTTTTAAACAATTTTAGAGATTTCGAAGCCCGCGCTTTGGGCGACCTAAACTTCGACTCTCAAAGCCGAAATCTCCCAGAGGGAGGACAGGGTGGGCAGAAATCCGGTACCATGTTGTCTTTCCGCGCGCTACTGATTAAGCGGGTAAAATAATTGGCCCTCCTAAACCCCTGCCGCTGTCACCACCACCACTGTACACGCACACCAACTGTCTTGGACTTTTGGGGATGACCACGCAATGGAGTAGGAACCATCGCAGCCTACGAGGCCTCGGCACGTGATCTGCCCACCTGCCCAGGGTGCTCACCTCTTGCTGGTGGCCCTTCTACGCTTCCTTCCCTCCCACGCCCGGTGCCGAGTTTCCTTCACTAATGCTCGGGTCCTTTTTTTCTCAAAGGTCAAAATCTGGTTCCAGAACCGCCGATCCAAGTTCAAGAAGATGTGGAAAAGCGGCGAGATCCCCTCGGAGCCGCACCCTGGGGGCAGCGCCTCGCCACCTTGTGCTTCGCCGCCGGTCTCCGCGCCAGCCTCCTGGGACTTCGCGCCGCAGCGGATGGGGGGCGGCGGCGGCGGCCCAGGCAGCGGCGGTAGCGGCGCTGGCAGCTCGGGCTCCAGCCCGACCTCGGCTTTCCTGGGCAACTACCCGTGGTACCACCAGGCCTCGGGCTCCGCCTCGCACCTGCAGGCGGCGGCGCCGCTGCTGCACCCCACGCAGACCCCGCAGCCTCACCACCATCACCACCATCACCACGGCGGCGGGGGCGGCCCGGTGAGCGCGGGAACGATTTTCTAACCCCAGGGAGACTGTGCCAGAGACCCGTTATCCTCAGTGCTCGCCGGTAGGTCCCTCCAGCAGGCCCGCCGACGGCACCCAGCCCTCCCGGAGGTTGCAGCCCCTGTTGGCCTGCCCCAGGCCCTGCGCCTTCGCGAGGCCACCGAGCGGCGGGGCGCTGGAAGGCTCCTCTTTTGGAGGCCCCCGGCGGCGGCTGAGCCCCGCCTCAAGACTTGACTCCCCTCCCCTCTCCGCCGGGCGAGGCCGGCCGGCGCCTTCCTCGCCGCGGGCCGCTAGCTGAGCCCGGGAGAGGGACGCCTCCCCCGCCCGCCAGGCTGCCCCAGCAATCAGAGGCTCCTTTCTCCTTGCCCGCCCCCAGGCTCAGCGCAGTCAGCCTGGGTTATTGACCTCCGGGGTCCTGCCTACCCGCCCGCCCCCAACACTCCTTTGACCCCGGCGGTCCGCCGCTTTTTTTTTCTGCTCTGCGGGTTCCAACCCTGAGAGCCCCATCTCTCCCCCGCCTTAGCTCTCCCCCAGGAAACGCTCCCTAAGCTCTCTCCTCATCCATCACCAGTGGAGTTTTTTTATTTTTATTTTTTTAAAAGTTTAGGTGCCTTTGCGGATGACCTCATTTTGATGTTGAAAAAAGTGGTTTTTTAATATGTAGACACTGCAAAAAAAAAAAAGTGTTTAAATTATCTTTTTTAAAATCTATTCAGGATTATTAGCCTGAACTTCTACATAGAGTTTGTAAATAAAGGTGTCTGTGCAGATTTCCCCACCAATTTATTTGTATAAAAATACTCATCTTTTCAGACTGTTTTGTAAATCCCCACTTGTGAAAACTGCGGTTTAGCAGTGACCTCACCCTCCACTTTATTTTTCCCTTAAAAATTTTCTCAGTTAAACTAAGCTACTGATCTGGATTTGTTTTATCTTATCCTAAAGTCTTTGTTCTTGAAATTAAAGGTATTTTGGGGTTATTTATTATGAAAACAACAAGCTCTTAATGTTGATTTTACAATATGAAGAGATTATTTAAATAAATTATTGTTTTCATTGGATGTGTGCGCTTTTTCCATGGTGTCACAACCCGGAAGCTCCAGCCGCTGCCCAGGCGAGGAAACCTGGTCAGCCAAGAGCGACATTTACATCTTTCGGAGGCTGCCAGTGCGGCCAGAAGAGGACAGGCACGCTCGGTTCAGGGGCCCCGGAGGAATGTTCCAGCTCTGCCCCCACCTGCGTCCAGCGCGGGGTTCGCCAGCTCGCTGTGTAATGAGTCAGTCAGCGCCCGTCGGCTCCAGCCTTCGCCCTCCGGGGCCCTCCGGCGCCAGCGCCTGGGCCGTCTCTGTCGCCCCTGCGCCCCGGTGTTGGCCAGGCAGTTCCTTTGCAACTCCGCCGGGGACCTGCAGTCGGAGCCTGAGGGCTGCTGAAGCCGGGGTCAGACCCCTATATTGGACCCTCCCTTTTGTTTGCCCTGCAGCCCTTCTAGGCTGGCTGAGCCAAGAACTCAGATATCTGTCACCCAGGCCCTCGGGAGACTCGGTTGGTTGCTCTGGAATGCAAGGCGCACAGGGCTGCACCAGCTCACATGCAATCACACACTGTTGACTCTCGCACTCACATCTACACTATCACACACACTCAGTCCCACACACATACTGAATCACACTCTTACACTCTCACACATGAATACTTGACACAAGTTCATGCACACTCACACATTCACACATATTGACATACAAACATATTGACATATGCACACATGCACACGGACACGGAGACTGACGTTTGTTGCCATGGGAGTGGCATCCTTTCATCTCACAGTCTCCAAGGGGAAAGGCCCACACATCATTCAGCTCCGCTTTCCAGCTTGGGTCCCACCCAACTAGCTTCCAGCTTTGGAAGTGATCCTACTTTCTAGCATTCCCTGCAAAGTCCCTTTTCTTGAAAGCACTGGAGCCTAGTTAGAAGCTTCCTGGCTTCAATTACTGTGTGACTTTAGGGTACCCACTTAACCTCTCTGTGCTGCAGTTTGCAGATCTATAAGATAGGGTCTTATAATAATAACAGCCATCTCAGAGTTGTGAGCATTTAATGTGACAATGATGTTACACAGTGCCTGACACATAGTAAGCACTCAATGTGTATTTGCTATTCATAGTATATTGTTTAATCCCAATGTTCCCAAACAAGGAGACTTTACCCAAAGGCCTTTCCAACCTCATTTTCTGTGGAAGAGCAGCATTCTAGGGCTGGAAGACATCTAACCATTTCCAACACAGAAGCCTGAACCTCAGGCATCCCCTCTGAAGGGACCAAGCTCCCCTGGAATGGGGGTTGGGAACAAACCAGAAAGTCCTGCTTGCCTGATCTAGGCCTCCTCTCCTCTAAGGTGGTAATTCAGGCCATCTTTATTGTGTGTCTTCAATGCACCTCTGCCAAAAACCATGTCTGGTTTTTCTAGGCTCATTGGCATCATCCTGAGATGCCAAATCTGACTTTTCTGGTCAGATTGTTTTGGGGCCTGCACTGAGTCTGCTTTACAACAGAGTATGATCCAGGGATTTGGGGCCCTGGGAAAAGCAAGGAAAACTAACTGCACAACCCAGTGTCCATTTGCATTTCTGCAGTGTTTTCTCAGGCTTGGGGGGCCTGAGCTGAAGCTCACTGACCCCGAGATTCCGACTTCCCTAAGCAGCTGCTGCCTAGCAGACCCCCATTCCTGTGCTCCCTCCTGCCAGCTCCAAATTCCATGGTTTTCTTTGAGTGCCAATAGCTGGTGCCAGCCTTCCTCCTGCGGCTGACTGTGCCCTCCTCTCCTTTGCGCACACTCCCCTCCCCCTCCTGAAACCAGCGAGGAGAGACGGGGCAGTAAATTGGCTGGTGTCGAGGATCTGCAGCAGACAAGATGATTAAGAGGCCTACGCCGGAGCGCCCGGGGCAGGGAATGTCAGCCCAAGTTGGAATCACGCAACAGGCCTTGGCATGAGCGAGCCTGGGAGCCGGGAGGGCGGGAGGCTCCAGCTCCGGGGTGGGCCGAGGCCCCACAGACTCGCCGGAGTCACCGAACCTGGCACCCTGCGGCGGCGGGGTCGGGCCGGGCCAAGGCGCGTCTTTTCCCGGGATGTCGGGGAAGCAGAGGGCAAGAGGGTGCAGGGGCCAGAGGAAGGGGGCGTTTCCGCAGACGAGAAGGGCAAAGAGAAGGGAAAGCGAGGATGCGCTGGGGTCCCAGAAGTGAGGAGGCGGAAAGGGGGAGGGGTGAGCAAGGGGAGAAACAAAGCCGGGCTGGGGGTGGGGAGGCGGGGGCTGGCTCCAGCCCCGCCGGGGGCGAAGCGCTGGCAAGCCTTTCTCACAGTCTCGCGGCCCGCCGGGAGACGCAGAGCCCTGTGATCAGCCCGCCACGGCGCAGCCTCGCTCCCCCCCGCGCCCCCTTGCGCTCCCCAAAGCGCGAATGAAAAATGAAAATGGGAAGCAGCGATCTCGTCTCCCTACACTGGGAAACCAGCCGCACTCGGAACACACATAAATCTTCATTGTAATCCCCTTTCCATTCGCTCGCGTGAAATATCAGGCCAGAGACAGGATGTGACAAGCGCTGGGGAGCCGGGGAGGGAAGCCAAAGAGTGAGTGGTGCCCGGCCCTCTCCGCTCCACCTCCTGGCAGGATTGCTCGGAACTCCGGCGGAGCGCTGGCATGAGTTCCAATTTCTGAGGCAGGCAGCCGGGGCGCGCCCGCACCTTCTTTCCTCCCATTCCCGTCCCCCCACAGCCCTAGCGCGCGCTCCGCGGCGGCCCGACTGGCCCTGGGTAAACACACCCCCTCCTGCTGCCCCGAATTCCCGCCTCCCTCCCCGCCGCTCCTGGGCAGGGGAGGGCAGAGAAGAAAGGGAACGGATCCCGGGCCTAATCAGCGCGGCTGCTGCAATGTGGGACCGTTTAGGAGGCTTCCCCTCGGCCTTCTTTCAGGATTACTTGTGAAAATTGTGAATATCCGTCCTGTGTAAGGATTTCCGAGACTGGTGGGGCGAGTTTGGGGGAAGTATCAGGTTTGATGGAGGCGGAGAGTGCGGGAAGACTGGAACATTGTTTACAGTTTTGTGGTTGAAGGGGGGAGAATGGGCAAAGGAGGGTAAAAAGAGGCATGCGGAAGTGGTCGATGGTCCCCTCCACGGTTAGAAGACCCCGCGAAGAATGATGATATCGGGGAGCAGAAAAACCCCTTGCCTTTCTAAAAAGTCGTCCTCAATGACTGTACAACCAGGGAGCAACCAAACGATCCCCCCCCCGGCCCCACCCCCACCCCTCCTCCGACACCACCTCCGGCCTCCCTCCACCGCGTGCGGGTCCAAGGCGCTCGCTCAAGTCACAAGCCAGCTGCTTTCCCGACAGGGAACAGCGACCAACAGTGTCTTAAACCTGTTGTTGGGTCAGGACCTATTTGAGAATTAAGCTACAGATTCTCTCTTCCTCCTAAAATATACGTCCCTTTGCATTCGATATTGGAGTTCCGGGAAGCGGGTGGGTGGGATGCGTTCCTGCCGTCCCGGTTACTCGCACCCCTCGCCAGGTCCGACTAGCCTCTCCGGAGACTCGCGGGCTCTGGCACGATCAAGTCACCCAAAAAAGCTCCAGGAAAGCCTTTCCCCGACAGATCCTCCCTCCCTACCTGGGATCTCACCCTCAAGCTTTACCGCTGCCCCGCCCCCTCTCCCTAAACACACCAGCGCTGGCGGACGAAAAGGCCCCAAGTCGCTCCAAGGCCCCCCTGGCGGGAGTTCCCTTCTCGGGGACGTGTTTGTCAGTGATTGCCACATTACAAGGAGTTACATTCCGCCCTGGGGCTTGGGGCCGGGCGGGGCGAGGGAGTCAATATGTTTCAAGAAAAGAAAGAGCAGGCAGGTCTCGGGGCAGCAGCAGCTCCTCGGCGCCTCCAAGTGAGAACGCAGGCACAGTCTCTACATAGACCTTTCTTCCCGGGGCCACCTTGGGGTCCGACTCCTTACTCTTCCCCGGGTCTGGCCAGACCGCAGACACTGCGGGTCTTAGTAGTTGGCAGGCTGCGTGGCAGCGCTCTCGGGATTCTCCCGAGGCTCGTTTTGGGGATCCTCAGGAGTCCTGATTCCACAGGCTGCGTCCCAGATGGGGTTGGGCCAGAGGAAGGAGCTGGGGGCTAAGGGGAGTGACGAGGTTTGGGCGCGGAGGCGGGGAAGGTGGAGAATGGCTTCCAGAGGTAGGCCGGGGCTGCAAGGACAGCAGATTAGAACTTCGGGGAAGGAGAAGAGGCAAGGAAGAAGGAAGAACTGGAAGTGGAGCGCGCAGGGGGTAACCTCAGAGCTCAGACTGGGGCCCGCACAGAGCAACCGTGGCGGGCTTTCTGCACCCCCACTCCTCCCCTCCTTTTTGTGGTCCAGAAGTCTAAGACACCGTAGAGATGAAATCATCGCTTACGGAACAATGGGGACTTCTGGCATTGGAACCCGACTGAGTCCAGGCTGCTCTGAGCGGTGGCCACGCTCCTGTGGGCTTTTCCAGCCAGGAGCCTCCGCGTTGCCCCCTCCCCTGGGGCAGCCCCCGCCCCGCCCCCATCCCACCGCGGCCCTGGCCTCGGATTCTTAAAGTCGCAGGATGTCTCAGAGCCCTAGAGAAGCGCCGCCCAAGTGGGGAATGAGGAGTTGGTGGTGGTGGTGGCGGGGGCGCTATCTCGGGGCTGTGAAGGCCAACGAAGAGCCTAGGCGATCGCGGGGCTGGCCTCAAGGACCTAATTTAGCTCTTTTTCTCCTCTTCCCAAAGCCTCCAAAGAGCAGGATTGTTAACGCCCGCACTGGGCGGCAGCTAGCACTCTTCTTGGAGTGCTAAGTCCCCTCAAAGCAACTCCTCAGTAAGCCAGCTGCCCCATCACCCAGCTCCCCGCCTTCCGCCCCCTGGGCCCCGCCTGCAGATTCCAGGGCCCCACCCGGCTACACTGTGAAGGGCGTTTGCAAGAATCCGGGAAGGGGGCCGAAGGAAGGAGGAAGGGAGAACTGTAAAGAAAAAGAAGAGAGGTGTTGGGAGGGTGTGGGGATCCAGCTCAGTCACTTTCTTGCTCTATTGCTGCATTAAGGGTGGGTACCGGGGCCCTCCCGGGCATCCAGGCCTGGAAGAGCAAGCACGCGGGGAAAGGGATTCTCGGAACACCAGTGAAAATTTGCGTTGGGTGGCCAATTCTCTCATTTGCCCCTATTAAAAGAAAAAAGCCCAAGAAATTCAATTAAAGCTACCCTAGCCAAGGCGCTATTTGAGGCATGAATGTCTCCCCTAAAGCTGCAGTAATCATGTGGCATTAGACACTTCCGGAATCCTATAGCCAACCTGAAAAATCCCAGACCCCCTTTTTCCCTAATTTTTGCTCTGATCTGTAATTTTATCCACATTTGCACTAGTTTGAGCATTCTGGCTCTCCCATCTGAAAGCCTGCAATTACTATATAATTCTTCGCAATTTCAGATGTCCTAATATGGACTGTAATTTTTGCGCAAGACAATTTCCTGCTATTTCAAGCATCAACATTGTCAAAGTTGTATGTACATAATAAATGGGAATATCAATGCATAGTTTTTAGCATAACATCTTGACTCCTCGATAATTATATCCGTTCGGAGCCTACGCAGAATTAGCCTGAATTGCATGGTAACTGCTGCTGCTTTAAAATTTTTAAAAATTACTCATAATTTTCCCAAAGATTACCAAGATCTCGAGTGCACAATGTCATCAGCGTAATGAAGAGTAAACATTTATGCTAATAATCTGCAATTTTTTTCATCAGCTATAAAGACAGAGGCTATATAGCCGAAAATTTCAGTCCTATTCTGCAAGCGCAGCGCTGCAAAAAGCCTGCGGCGCTCGGAGGCGCCTGGTCCTGAGGACCTCTTTCCACTCTTGGCTCTCTGGATAGGAGGATGGGGCTGGGGGATTCTTTTTGGTTTTCTGGTTTTGTTTTGCTCTGGTTTGGTCGGTTTTGTATTTCCTATTTTTCCTATTTTTTTCCCCCTTCTTTTTTTTGCCTTTTCTTTCCTGTCATTCTCCCAGCCAAAAGCCGCCTTCGACCCTTTTGATTTGGTGTAGCAAAGATTGTGTCCAGATTATCTGAAATTGACACTGAAGAAGGTAAGGGTGGAAACCGGTTTCATTTTTCAGAGGGTTGGAAGGCTGAGCTGCGACCGCCGCTGTGGCTCCGGCTCCCGGACTAGGAGGGTGGGGGAGTGATTATGTATGCACCAGCTAATTCTTCCATCAAAACTTCTTGTCAGCGATGTTAGGATTATTTTTTTTTCCTTTTTACAAAAACACTTGATGTTTCAGGAAGTGTTAATCCCTGAAGGTTGGGGGATGAGGGCGGGGGTAGGAAAGGAGTGGGTGGGGGGACATGTTTCTTGAGCCTGAGGACCGCACCCTTTAGAGCCCTCTGCCTGTCTACGCTGGAGTTGGGGTTTGTTGTGGAGCTGGGGGTTTCTTTGAGTCATGGAAGAAAGAGACCCTTACCCTCTGTACTGCATTTGATGAAAGTTCCTATGGCCGTGAGGGATGAAGAGGGGAAAAGTTCGCTTGAGCGTTTGATTTCAGGTTGCTTAACCTAGGCGATGGGATGACAAAAACTAGAGCATTCTGAAATTGGTTTGTAAAAGATACAGAATGAAGGAGATGGATGAAAGGATAAAAATATATAGCTGGGGGCCTGGGTTGCTTCTTTCCATCCAATTTTTCTTGAAATCAAGAATCTCAGGTTCTGTGTCCAGCACCCAGACTTACCTTTCCTTAGGTGACAGAAGTTGATGATTTCTTTAAGAGGAGAGATTTAGTTAATTTCCACATCAAATGACTCTAAGAATAAATTCATTGCTCCTGTGTATATAGGTGGAGGAAATTTTAAAACTTTGTGACTCTTAAAATTAGCCCAGAATAGGAAAGGCTGTAGAGCCATCTGACTCAACCCAGGTACAGATCCCCAAAATAAATAAATAAAATTAAAACCTGATAGTCCATGAAGGAAAGCTGTAAACTCTATAAACATGTTTCCCATTTCATATTTTTAAAATGTCGCCTAAATTTAGAAGCTGTGTTCTTCCACAATTAGACTATTACTTGCAGGACCACTCAGTCCCAGGCTTATGAAACCCAAGACCAGTGAGGGAGGGGGCTGTGGATTGTTGCTTCTGCTCTTCCATCCCCACCCTTACCCCTTTTTAGAGCGAGTGTGTATGAGAGAAGATATTAAAGAGGTATCTGTTGTTTGGCAATTTTGCTAAGTCTGTCTTCATTACTTCGACGCTGTGCATTTGCTAATTTGGAGGCCCGGCCATTGACAAGCTTGCTCCATACACCTGCAAGCAATTTGCCGGCTCCGGTACCGGAGAATTGCAGAGATGGCAGCTCGCACCTATTTGATTTTTTTTTTCCTTTTCTCAATGCACAGCAAATTTGGCTTTCAGTGCGTTATCTCTTTTGTTAATGCAAAAAGATTCCCTGGGCGAAAAAATTGCTCATAATTACCAGAGAGATGGGGAAACTGCATTAGAATAAATAAACCTGAAATTACTGTAATTATGTTGTGTTTGATGGCCCGGCTTGTAATCAAGAAGAGAATACAGTGAAATGATGCTGACCCTCTTGGGTTTGCAGCTGTATGCGCACTTTGGGGTCTTTTTTTTTCCAGAAAAGAGTCATTTTGATAATCATTAAGCTGTGTGTAACCTATTTCAGAAGTGTTTTAAAATGAGGTTCACATTTTTTGAACAAGGGGGAAAAAAAATCCCAAAATTACATTTTGCCATTACAGACTCATACATAAGGAAAGGTTGTGTTTTCTAAGTGACAATTGTTAAGACATAATATTCAAAATCAGTATTTAATCATTATAATGAGGTATTGTTTAAATATAACCACCTTTAGATTATTCATAGTTTAATTAATATACTCATTATGAAAATCTTTGAATCAGATATTTGATGAACTACTTGTCAGTAACAAGGCAGCATTAATTAGGCCTATATTGAGATTAACATTTTTTAAAAAGTACAACCGCTTATAATTATAATAGAGCCTAACTAAAAACCTCCTTCATTGAGCTAAAACTAATAATTTCTCTATTTGAACTGTTAGCAAGAGATTATTAAATTAGTATAAGCTAATATCTCAAAGCATTAAAATCCGCTTGACCAAATAGATTTTGCCTGTGGCTTCAAGCATTGGGCCCTGACTGCCGTCTGGGGAACCCAAGTCAGATGCGTGAGAGAAAGCTGCCAGAATCTACCCGTTGGCCAAGTCACATTTCGCAGGGTAACCAAATCCAGGAAGGTCTCTGCTCCCGCGCCAAAGCGCAGCCTGGGCAATGAGTTGCCTCTTGCAGCTTCGAGGCCGGTCCGCGCCCGCATCCTTTCTGGGATCTCATCTCTCGCATTAGCTCTTCAGGTTCTGAGGGCCTGCGAGAGAGGAAAAGCCCCAACTTCAGGCCCTGAAAGGGCCTAAAGGTCCCAAGTTCCGTGCCCCACTACCTCCCCTGCTTTCTTCATACCTTCTCCTCCCGCCACTTCCCCTCCCCTTCTCAAAGGGCGTCGGAAGAGCCTGGCGTATCTGATCTTTCACCAGCACCAATTGAAAAATGGGTGCTTGTCACAACACAGATCACTGCCTTCTCCGCTCTGCTCTCCAGAGCGCTCTGCAAAGAGCCCCCGCAAAGGCGGAAGGGCAGCTCTCCGCAGGATGCAGTGTCAGAAGGCGGGTGCGAGAGAATTGGGAGTCGCTCGAAGCAGCTGTTGGGGCCCACAACTTTCCCGAGCTTCTTCCGCTCAACTACGAGGCCTGGAGTTGAGATAAAGCTCAGGAGATGAGATTAAGGCGGAGGAGAGTGCTATGCTGGGTCTAGCTGCTCCGAGGTCACGTTCTTTTGGAGCGAACTGATCTGAGCGGTCCACTCAGGTCCTTAATGGCCTGGGGACTCGACTCAGCCCGTTCTCTGGGTCCGACGAGTCAGCAGAGCCCACCTGCCCCTCCGCACCTCCGTTTCTCCCAGGCGCAGAGAAAAGCCCGGGATCATTAGGCGGGAATTGGCCTCTCCTTGTGGATAGGGCCAAGTGGGTGGGAGTGGCTGTGGAGGGGCCAGGGTGGCGCCTTGGGACTGTCCCCTGAAGCTCACTGATTGATTGGAGGGCAGCCTGGCAGACATATCCTTCCGGCCCCTTTCCGGCGTCTGGCCGCGTCTTTTCCTGGTCGGGATCCAGCCCCCTCGGGGCAAGCAAAAGCCAGGAGGCCAGATCCCCGCGGAGGCGAGGGGGCCAAACCGGGTGTCTCAGTGTCCAGGCTTCTAGGCCTCCCGCGAGGTGGCTGGGCTTGGGGGGTACTCAGATCTCACCCGTCGGCTGCCTTTGAGTCCTGCTTTGATCTCCTCTCAGCCAGCCTTCAGTCTCTTTGGTTCCTGCGCCCTGGCTCTGCCTTGCCGCACCTGTTCCTGATCCTCCTTCCCAGGGACCGTGTCCACTACCCTTCTAACCCAGGTAGGGACCAGACCCCTAGGCGGTGAGGCAAGGCATGAAGAACGGCCCCAGAGGGGCGTCCTGCGGGCTTTAGCCCCTTATTCTGGTATGTCTGGAGCCAGGAGTCGCTGCTCCTACATTATATATCCCAAGAGGTGGGAACCTGGCCGGCCCTCAGCATCCTCTTAACACAGCACACCAGACACCAGCTCTTTCTCGAAACCATAATTTTACTGTCTCAAAGAAACTTTACAACTTATTTACAAAGTCTCCCCCCCCTCAAGATACAAAGCAATAAGTTAACATTCTCAATATAAAACTAAACTTTGACATAGAGAACACAAAACACGGTTGATTTCAATTGATCACATTTTCCAAATTTCACAAGTAAAATGTCAAGATTCTTATTTCACCAAGCATCAGGTTTTACAGCCACACACAACGGAACGGAAAAAAAGCTAAGCTTGTGCAACATGTTTACAGAACAATAATAATAACAATAATAATTAATAACAATAATACTATGTACAGCGATTAGATCCTGCACTGGAGACAGTGCGTTCCGGGTGGCGACTGGCATCCGGGGTCCAGCCTCTGGGGATTATCGTAAAGCTGCTTTTGTCTTACTTTAAAGCCCACTACTATCGGGCACTAGCTCATGCCGCCTGTGTTCTTCTCACCACTGCCCTTCGGTCCTCTCTTTTTCCCCGAAGGAGGGAATTCAGATTTTCCTTCTAGTCCAGGCAAGGAGACTAAGTGTTCTTTTCAAGATGAGAAATTGTGTTGGCTTCATTTCTTTCTTCTTAAAACAACACAGGACATGTAAAAAAAAAACGCAAATAATTCGGCCCCAACCTCTACCAGCGAAGTACAAAAGTTATTGTATAAGTTAAAAAAGACCATGTCCTCCCTATTTGTTTTTTTCGGTGCATTTAAAGTAATCGGTACATTTGGACCGTGCTCTCCTCATGCCCCATAGAATCTTAAACTGGCCAATATTTAGCCTCAGGCGAAGTCCATTTCTCAATAAATAAAAACCCCTCCCTCCAATTTCCCCCAGTTCTCCGAACGAGCTACACAGATGGTGAGGCAGGCCCAGAAGGTCTGAAAGGACAAAACCTCCCAGAATCCAGAAAAGGCGGCCTGGTGGCCCGCGCCTCCTCGGACCTGGTGACTTTTTCCAGAGGCCACAGAACGAGGACAGTGGACAAACGAGGACCTCGGCTTCGTCAGCACACAGATACAGAGCGAAAGGACACAAGAGACTGAAAGGACAGAAAAAAGCTTTTGCTTTTTCTACATTGCTTTTGTTTTTTCCTGATAATCCACACAGCTGAGGGTCTCGGGCCGGGTTCAGCGGGCTCGTTTTGTGGCACCGGCTGTCTCGGGTGGCGGTGCCTGAGCTCCAAGGCCGCTCTCTGCTGTCACCTCGCGGCTCAGGCCGGGGTTCGGGCGAGGGTTTGGGCGCCGGGGAAGTCGCGGGTTGAGATCACGCGGGGCTCCGAGGAAGAGGCGGCGGGAGTCCCGTCTTCGCTGTTTCTTCTTCTTTCCCTCTGGGCCTTTCTCCGGGTCCAGGGCACGCGGGTGGGGTGGATGGACCGGGAGGCGGGAGGCGGGAGGCGCTCGGGCCGGGGGAAACGGGAAGGAGGCTGGCGGGTGCGGGTGGGCAACCTTACATGAGTTGGGGTTGCTGCATAGCTTCTTGGTGCGCCGCGGGATACCACGATGTGTAGCTGGGGATGTAGGAGCCTGCGCTGCCGCCTGAGCCCTTCCCGGATGAGGAGTTGGGGTTCCAGCCGGGTGGCACGGGCGGGGAGCCGGCAGACAGCGCCCGGCCGTTGGCCAGCGCGTTACCCTCCAGAGCCGCCCCACCCTGCTTCATCAGCTTCTTGAACTTGGAGCGCTTGTTCTGGAACCAGATTTTGACCTGCAAGAGCGAACAACAATGTGACTCTGGCTAGGTACATTGTGCCTATAGTGGTTTTGGGGAGATAAGGTGGCTGTGGGACAGCTAAAGAGTATCCGCCCTGTTGCCCTATATAGGACCCGGCAGCTCCCCGCTGGGGGAGCAGGGCAGTGGCACCAACACCAATTAAGAATCAAAGACTGGGAGGCAGCTGCTAGAGGCCGGCAGGGGCAGCTCTCGCAGAACCAGGGGGCGTGGTAGAGAGGGGTGAGCCGGGATACTAGGCCTTCTCCTGCCAGGGACTCAGTCCAACCTCGGCAATCGTCTGGAAAAGACACAGCGCCTGCACAATATACAGTCTTCATTTCCAATGTGAACATCATCAATAAAAGAATGGAGTGGAAGAAAAGAGGATATAAATTTGCAGTGCGACCCGCCCTCTCTTCTTGAGCCATCCTTTCTACCCTTGAGTGAATTGGGGGCTGACTGAGAAGGCCAGAGTTTTGTTAAACTTTTCATTTGGACTTTTATCAACCTTTCCTTAGCGTCTGTGTCTCCCCAGCTCTGCTCCAAATCCTGGCCCAGACGTTGGAAACCTGCTGCAGTCGTCATCAGAACGGCCCTGAGCTCGTCGGAGTCTTAGAAAACTCCGGGAAGGAAGGTCCCGTTTCCCCTCCAGGGCTTGGGACTTGGGAGGTGAGAGAGCAGACGAAAGGACTCCCCTCCTTCCCCCAATCTCCTGCCCGGTGAGAAGGAGGAGGAGGGAGACAGAGGCTTGGACCCAGGCCCCGAGTGAGTGATTAACCACACACTTTAAAGGCAAAGAAGGGATTAAGCCCCGTTTCTATTGTTCCAGTTGTTCGGGCACGTGTGACCTCACAGTCCCCAAACAAAACGTCTCAGGGAAATCCACCCTGAGCCCTAATCAGATTGTGGTGGGGGTGGGGGTGGGGGGGAGGGCAGTGAGGAGTACTTAGTGCAGCGACACAGCCAGGTCAGAGAGAACGAGGGTGGAAGGAGAGACGCTGGGAGAGCCATAGGTGGTGGGGTCTCTCTCTCTCTCTCCCTCCCTCCCTCTCCACCTCTCCACCCTGAGGCCCAGAGAGCAAAAAATGAAGCTCCAGGCGCAGGCCAGCCGCGGGAAGCCTGCACACTGGAGGTGCGGCCGATAGGTACCTGCGTCTGCGTGAGTCCCAAAGAGGCCGCGAGCTCCGCCCTCTCAGGCAGAGCTAGGTACTGAGTTTGCTGGAACCTCCGATTCAAAGCCTGCAACTGCAAACTGGAGTAAATCGTCCTGGGTTTGCGGATCTTTTTCCCCTTGCCATTGAAGCGCACTTCACCGCCTTCCACCACCGTGCTCTTTTCGGAGTCAGCCCCTGGAAGGACAGCAGAAGCGTGGGCTGTTGTTAATGTGTGGGACAGCCTTTAGTGCAGGGAACCGAGGGCAAGTGGCTACCGAGGGTGACGGAGGCAGAGCCGGGAGAGAGAACGCTTAAGAAACTCCTTAAGCTAGGGAAGGGAGTCCAAGGGCCCAACCCGGGCCTCTGCTGGCGGACTGGGGCAGTTCTCAGGCGCGCAGCTCCTGCTTCTGCAGGAGAAGTTTGCTATTTTTGCAGGCGGTAGTTGAAGTTTAATTACCCTTAATTGCATACATTGTTTATAGCACGACGCAATAAATAATTACCGAGACTAATACGTGCACATGTGGGTTTCTGTTTTCCAGAGAGGCATTGTGTGCTTGGCGCACGAAGCCACCCAGAGGCCCAGCCAGTGCCAGGGAACGCTCTTGGGTTCATTTATCCTTTGCTAGATAGTTGCGAGTTGGGTGGGTTTTTAAAACAATTTCTTTGCTATGACAAGGATCCATAGATTGATACCCGAAACCTCCACTGCTCCGGCGCCCTCCCCACCCCCACCCCACCTCTCTCTCACCCTCTCTCCTCTCTCTTCTCTCTCTCTTCTCCCTCATCCTCTTCCTCTTCCCCTCCCTCTCTCCCTTCGTACCTCTTCCTTTCCCTGGCAGGATCACGTACCTGGGTCCTCCAGGCGACTCTGGGCGAGGCTGGCGCTGCCCGGGTAGGACTGCACCGAACTGATGTAGGGGTTGGACGCGTGGCTGCTGACCGAGTTGACGTAGGGGTAGCCCAGCGGTCGGGAGAAAGACGAGGCTGAGCTGTAGGCGCCGTCGGGCTGCGAATGGCCCGCCGAGTGTAAACAGTGCATGGAGTAGTGCCCGTGGGACATGGGAGAAGGAGACATTTGCTGGTTGGGCGGCCCAAACTCCATAAACACCGCCTTCCCCGACACGGGGCTGTTGAGACTTTCTGGCATGGTGGTCATGGTCATCTCTTCTCGCGGGGTCTGGGTGTGGGTCTCTGTCTCTCTCCTCTGCTTTCCTTTTGGGGGTCTCTGTGTTTCTTAGGACAGGAAGGAACCCAATTTAAGCGAAACAGGGGTTTTCACTTTCCATTCATAAGAAAATGGAGTTTGTCTCTTTGAAAAGTCTAAGCATGATGCTGCCGAGCTCCCAAAACTCGCTTCAAAGCTTTGACTCAGCCAAGGTCATAAATATTCATGAGTTGGCGGAGCTGATTGGTCCGCTGCCTTGCATAATCACCGGGGATTGGTCCGAGGTGCTCCGGCTCCGCTGGACTAGAGCAGGCAAGGCGGCCCGGCCTCGGGAGAGACGCGTCCACACTTCCCGGCCGGGGCTCCTCTGCAACAGAGCGCGCTCTTTGGGGCGCACAATGGGCTGAGGCGCCCGCGCCCGGACCTCCGCGGCCCGCAGCTCTCCAGCCTCCCGCCTCCCGGTGCTCCTAACTTCCCAGAAACCAACCGGCGACGCCGGGCCTCCGCCCTCCCATCCCCCATTGCTCCTACCCCTCTCCAGCCCCAACAGCCGGGACCCCGGCACTGCGTCTCCTAGCCGCCGCCACCCGGCCCGGTGGTGAGCTAGGGTGGCTCTGGAGCCTGGCCACTGTCTCCGAAGCGCGAAGCCGCGCACTGGGGTCGCTGGAGGCGGCCAACAGAGCTGTCCTCCCCAGCGTCTTGTGCCTAGCGCAGTGCTCTCCGGGCGGCCCCTCCCTGGCCTGGGTCCGCTCTGCCACATCCCTGGGTGAGGTTTGGGGCCCTCCAGGCAAACTCACTCACTCGGCCGCCGCGCCGCCGCCGCCGCTCCCTGGGGCCAGCTCGCATTGCTCCAGGCCCAGCTGGCCACTCCAGCTCGAGGCTGCACCGGTCTGATTAAAACAGTGCGCGCCGAGAGTCAGGAACCCGCGCTTCTCCTCCCAGGAAAGGCGGCCGCACCGCCCCCCACTCTCCAACACACACCCTCTCTTCCCCTCCCAACCTTCCTCCTCCTCCCCCTCCCCTTTCTACTCCCTGTGCGCAGAGCGCCCAGGGCTCACTTGCCCCAAGGGTGCGGTGCAGAGTGGAGCAGAGGAGCCGGCGGGCTCAGTTCTACCTGAACCGCGGACGCAAGATGGTCATTTTCCGGTCTCCTGGGGTCTGGCGAGAGTACTGGGGGTTTAAGAGTCCTGGGGGACATCGAAACCCACGGCAAAAACAGGCCAATTGTAGGCTCATATATCTGTGTGTGGACATGTCCCTCATTGTCGCCCAGGATCTTCCTCATCTCCAGTGGTCAAAGCGGGCGCCACTGGGCCTGGGAACAGGACCGGCAGAGGCAAAAGCTTCCAAGGCGCTTTCTGTCTTCTGGGGCTCAAGGTACAGAAAAGTGCACAAAGCCCCCAGCTGTCATACCACACAGCCACCCGCGAGGCGTGGCGCACACCACGCTGCCTGAGAGGGGCTGACGGTTCCCCATCCCTCCAGCCCCACGGTGAATCCCAAATTACTTTGTTAGGTAATTAGAAAGTGTTGATAATTATTTCTTTCATAATTTAGCGGTGTGACGGGAACGGGGAAATGATCTTGTGAAAGTTCACACGTGCAGATGTATTAGTTACTGATTCATTTGATTAAATGGTAGTCTCAAGTGCTCGGATCCGCAGCTGAAGGCGCCCCATTAGCATAACACTGATGTTTAATTTTCATACGCATAATTAGCCATATATTTAACACTAATAGCAACATGCAGCCTTTAAGCGTTAAACAGCCCGGGATTTGATCTGGCCTGAGCTGAACCTTCGTGGATGCACCTTCCCCTGCCTGGAGTGCGCAGTGATCACAGGACAAACCTCTGTAATCAAGCATATTTTGGCAGTGGGAACGCCAATAAAAATGAACATTCAAAACAAATTACATCGGTGCTGTCGTTACAGATATTAGTGGAAGGGGCCTTCTCTCTCTCTCTCTCTCTCTCTCTCTCTCTCTCTCTCTCTGACTTCTATAACAGCAGCTGCTGCCCGCGGAATTCCTCTCCTTTGGTTTAAGTGCACGATGTTGGGGGTAGAAATATTTCAGGCAGCGTGGTTGGGGCAAAGGAAAAACAAAAGCAAAAAAAAAACACCCACACACACACACACACACAAAACAACCCACAACCAATTCTCCAAACCAATAACGAGTTTGCCAACGTTTAAAAAGATTCCCCCCCCACCCCCTTAATCGCTCAAACAAACGGTGATGCTTTGTAGCAACAACCAGCTAATGACTCCACTACCAGACAACACCCGGAGCTGCTCGACTCCTCTTGGTTTACGTGTTGTACTTGTGGTTTTAATTGCTCCTTCTAGCGCCTGTTTTGGGGTGTGGAGTGCGGTGCTGTGCTCCCTGCACAGCTGCACGGATGCCTCCGGGGCCCCTGGTCTCCCGCGCACCCCGCGGGCCCTGCCCACGTAAGTGATTTGCCGCGGCTGGCGCGGGGTAGAGGTGGGGACCGAGGGATGCAGGGCTGGCAACTCCCGGTGCTCAAAACAATGCGTAAGGAAACCCGACGGCTGGGCCACCCAGGGCCAGTTTATTCCAGAGAACTGCGGGGTGGAGGAAAGGGAGGGAGGCGGCCGTAGGTCGCGACTGTCTTCGAGGCGTTCTGTCTATCTGGAGGGGGGAATCTAAAACATTCACAGCGCGGGGAAGGGGCTGGCTCCGGGGAACAAAGGACCCGCACACGCTCCCTCGGGAAACGGTTTCAGAGCCTTGCTTCTATGGGCGAGGGAGTGTCTACACTCCGGGATTACTTCTTAGCCCCAGAGAAGCAGGTCCAAGGAGGCGCGGCTGAGCCAGGGCCCTCGGGCGCTGAGACGCCCGCCTCAACTAGCTTCTCAATGGGCGATCTTATCTCTACTCTATGAGCCCTCCCACCTCCCACCGCTAAGGCGACACCTGTTCTGAAAAGCCGGTTTGCTTAGATCTTCGCCTGGCCCAACTCTGAGGGGAAACAAAACTCTTTCATTTATCCCGAAAGTCCCGCATTGCGAGTAGAACCTCGTGGAGACACCGCAGGACCGGGCGGCTGGTGGTGTTAGCGGTAGCCACGCGTGAACTGCAATCCCGGCCGCCCCGGGTGAAGTTTGGGGCCAGTTCAGCCGGTGGGGGGCGGGGGAGAGGAGAGGGAAGGTGTGTCGGGGGTGGGCAAATTATTTTAAAATCTGCTTCCTAAATTCATCTTCAAAGCATGTTAAACGAAGTTCGTTCTAAATGAAGTTTGTTTCCTACGTAGCTGCAGATTATTGGCTGATGCTGGTATATATACACACTGACATACTTATGTATAATGTTTAAACCTTAACATTAGGTTAATTACTTTAATAAAAGGATTATAAACCTATCCCATAAATATCTCCACCTCGGACTAATTGCTGCACAAGCAGCGTGTTATCCCCTTGGTTGGTAAAAACCCGGTCCTAATAAAATTATTCTTGGGGAACCTCAGAGTAAACCGATCCGTAGATAAGATACAAGCTAATTGTTACAACCCGATTGCTCTAGAAAAGAAGTGAAGTCATTCTCTGGCAAACCTCTCCCAAGACCGTCTGGGCCTTGTTCCCTTCTAGAGGCTCAGAGTGTTTGGGGCAGCTGTCTCGGTCTCTAGGCCTTTTCTTGGCCAATTCTCCAGGACCCCAAAATTTCTGTATGGACCTTATAAATCTTCAACCCCACCCTCCTATTTTCTAGCTCTCAGAGCCACTAGAAGGGAATCGTCTCTGTCCAAATCCCCTATCCTTGGAAGCAGAGAAAGAGCTGGAGGGGTTTGGAGGACTCCCAAGAGAATTCAGAGTTCAGGAAAAAGCTTGACGGGAACTCTCTCCCAGCATGCTCATTGGCCTTAGTTTCCCATCTCTTTTCCCATCACTCAGTGTCACAGAGAGGAGCTGGCTCTTGGGGCCCAATCACAAAGGCCACCGTCATGGGAACTACAGGTGCCCGTGTTTCCTTGGCTCCCTCCAGGCCAAGCTATATTTCGTGGATGGCAACTTTGCGAAACTCCCTGTAGTAGAAACAAGACCTAACCCGGGCCGGCCCAGTGGCGCAGAGGTAAAGCGCTGGCTTGGGAAGCCAGCGGCCCCAGTTCGGGTCCCACATATAAGGGCCAGTGACACTGCCCTCAAAAAAAAAAAAAAAAAAAGAGCTAACCCAACCACTGACCAACTGGACACCCTAACTGGACTTGTTCCTAAAACCATAGTCAGACTGGAACTGCTAGAGGCCCCTCCCCTCTCCACCCGAGCCCAGGTGCGAACAGGTCTGGAGGAGCGTATGCATGGGAGGGTACTTCCGACAGGAAAGAGCCTTGGGAGATGCAGAATGTGGGGTCCTTGGATTTCCTGCTTCTGAAACAGGTGGAGCTGCTGGGGTCGGAACTGGAGTGCAACTCACCAGCTCCAGTCCGGCTAACTAAGCCCTTGTCTCAAAAGTTCGCCTATCTCCACTTGCCGGGATCCTCTAGGTTTCCAGCGCCTGAGCGCGAGTCCAAACGGGGCCAGTATGGGAGGGGAGAAGTCAGTCTACGGGCTAGACCAGCCTGGTGCCCACGCTCCAATTGTTAGTGTAACAAACGGTCTAGTGTGTGTGTGTGTGTGTGTGTGTGTGTGTGTGTGTGTGTGTCTGTGTGTGTGTGTAGGGTCTCTCAAGTAACCTCTGGCATGGTCCCGCAGGGCAGGATGAGGGCCGGGGAGGAGAAGCCGCAGGGGACCAGGAAAATCATGTTTTTAGATTGATAAAGCCCGGCAGAAAGGCCAGGGCCCGGGTCTCCACAGGCAAGGAAATGCTTGCTTGTAACCATCCCCTACATTCGGGCTAATCTTTTCATCGCAAAGCAGCTATGAAGGGGAAAGAACTGAAAGGCTGGAGAGAAGCTGGCTTCGGCGAGTGCCCTCGGGGCCGGCCAATGTGGGATCCACAAACGGAAAAAAAGAGAACTTTAAAAAAATTCCGAGGTAACAGATAGGCTTGGGTTTTTCTTTCTGCTCGCCTGTGAAAAGTTCAGAGATTCAAAAATTAACCACCCAACCCTCCTCTCCCCCTACTAACTGTCAGAGATACAAGGAACGCAGGCACAACGGGTTTAAGAGGTGAAAGCTTTATACTTGGGCAGCGCCAAGACAAAGGAGAGAGAAAACCATGAATCTCTAGGAATCCCTCGTCTTCCAAACGAGGGCGTCCCCATTCCCCCCAGGAGCGGTTCCCGAGCTGGTGAGCAGAGAGCCTCGCGCCAGGATCCGTCTGTCCGAGGCCGCGCGGCCACGCAGAGCTTCAGATCTGAGTTCCCAACGGCCCCCAATCCCCACCGGGTTTTTCCAAGACGCTACTGTTGTAGATGCTGGGTAGGTTACTGCTCGACCTGCCGTCCGCCCGTTTCTTCTAAAAGTTGTCCAGCTGGATTTCAGCGATCCGGGAGAAAAGGCTCCCAGCCTCTGAGCCCTTCGGGCAGCTCCTCAGGCCTCGTGGGGCAGTTTGGTCAGGATCTGCGCACCCCCCGAGGTGATGACAACTGTGTGCTCGAACTGGGCGGACCTGAAACACACGAGGCAGCGGTCAGGGCGCGCGGAAGCGCGGGAGGGGCGGGGAGCAGCAGCCAGCCAGAGCCGTCGAACGGACATTCCCTTCCCATATAATTCAAAAGCGACGGGGCAGAAAGCAAACACCTTTGATTGTCCAGGGAGACCACAGTCCATGCATCCTCCAGGATTTTAAATTCAGGGGATCCCTCGGTTATGATTGGCTCTGTAAGAAGGAAAATATTTACAGCAGTGATCTAATCAGATTCTAGTCAAACGTTGTTTCGCCTGATTATCAAAAAAGAGAATAAGAAGGTTCTCCGCCCTCCTCCCAAGTACTTCTCCCACGGGTTCATGTTGTCATCTCGCAAGGGCTGATTATTGATGTTGCTTACATAGTATACTACAAACTAAACAGTAGGAAGAGGAAATGCACGGCATTCAAAATGTATGAAGTTGCCTAGTTCGTAATTTTTTAGAGAAAAAAAAGGGCATTTTAATCAAGGCTTAATTAGGACCCTGTGGATAATAACCACCCAAACACCAGTCCCTCTTATAAATACCAGTCAGTTTTTAAAAATATTTGAATTTTTAAAACATGCTTAAAATGTTCATTAATCAGCAAATAACAATTTTCTTATTTCACTCTAATTGCTTCTCCATTAAGTCCCACAGTCAGAAATATGATGCCTTCAGGGTCTTAGGTGATTGGAATTTGGTGGTGACACCAATCACATGATCAGCCAGGAATGAGCCACGAGAGAGTACATGCCTCTTGCTAACAGGGAGCAAGGGATATACATAATCGCCTCTAGTTACTGGGTGTTAATGAAAACACACACACAGACACACACACACCCCAAAGACGACATAATGCTGGTAACAGAATTAGAGGGTTGGACAGCTGCCGTCTCCTAAATGTGTTGGTAAGTATCTGATTTAGGAAGATGGGGCTCAAGGATATTATTTAATCAGATTTACTATGCGTCTGAATTATTTCATTACGCTGATTGGCTTTCTTAGTCCTTCATGGGGCTGCCCAGCCTAGGCCTGCACTGCTGCTTCCACAGGGAAGCCACTGAACAGGGGCTCAGGCACTGACCGATGGTGAAAGCCATTCCTTCCTCCATGAGTAGATCACTGTCATTCGCTGCAAAACAAAAAACATGGGGGAGTGGGAATGGGAAATGGGGAGAAGGATAGAGGGAAACAGAATTAGAGGGGTTGGGCTGCTCAGAAAACTTGGTAATTTAATTTTTTTCTTTTACAGTAGAAGAGAGGGTGGAAGTTTCTAGAATCCTAGATGCTGGCTACCACCCAGGGGATAAACACAGGGATCCTGGGCCTCAGGTTTTGCATTTTCTGCACTTGGGGGTCAAAGCTCCAGAGAAGGGTGTGCCAAAGCCCAGCAGGGGCAGGCTGGGCATTTTAGACACTTGTCAGGATTACCCCTCACCCCTCACACTGTCCCCTGGCCAGTTGCTCTGACGTCTCCTGGTTAGCTGGGTCCTTGGCCTTGAGCCCCACTCCCACCCCAAAGAGAAAGGAATCTTGGGAAACAGATGCGAAGGTGTGCCAGCCACCTGGGGTTTAGGTTGGAGTAGGAGCCAAGGACAGGGGACACTTCAAATAGTTCCAAATGTTCATTCCGGGTGGATCACATGTCTGAGAAGCCCTTTCTGCTTTTCCTGCCTGGTCTCCTGAGCTGCCTGAGGTGGGGTGCTTTGGCCTAAAGGGAGTTCTGACCTACGGGGTCTCCAGGGATCTTCCAGGGGATGGGTTCCAGGAAGTAGTTCCAGCAGGGCCTGCTTCCACCCCAAGCACACAGGTCAAGGCTACAGGACCAACTTTCCTTTGATCCTTGTGCAGGTGTGCACTCCCCCCTCTTTGGGGGCACTCCAAAGAACTACCTCCTACCCTAACCCCCCTCCTCTGGCCGGTGCCTGCCTTCCTTCGGTGGGGTACACACCTAGGCAGTGAAAACCGGGAGATTCCGGGGGAAAAAAACACAGGGTGGGTATAATCTAGAAATCACTAAAGAATACATGCTGCTAAATACATCAGCTGTCAACGCCGTGTAGGATGTAATGAAGTTTAACCACAACAGTCAGCAGTTAGAGAAGGGGGTAGAAAAACAGAAAACAGCCATATGTGCATGCTGCTGGGACACTGATGCGGTGGCATTTTGTTTTCAGTAACTTTCTAGACAAATATTCCTTGTGCCCTCCAGCCATCACCTTCCAGGAGAAGACAAAAAAACAAAAGAAACCTTACTTTGGGATTGAAACTAATGGGCTTTAATCCAGTAATGTAATAACGTGTTGGTTAGGATCAAGTAACACCTCCCCTCTCCCCAAAGCACACATACAAAAAGATGATAATGTGGATTCAAAATTAGAGCGTCAGGAGCAAAACTGCAGTATCCTGATTCCATTCAATAAACAGCTCCCAAATTTACTTTCTTACCATGATGCCAAATTTCTGGATGTCCATGGAAGTAGGATCCTATTCCATGACCCACAAAATGTGGACAGACTTGCAAACCATTCTGATGAGTTATGTGGCTTTAAAAGTGACCAAACAAAATATTTAAATTACATAAGTTTTTAATGCACACACAGATAAAACAAAGTTACTGTAAAATATTCTATGAAATAGAAAGAAATCAGTTATGTTTAGCGTCAGATAATAACAGGATGTTTTCATTACTCTGGAATCACTTAAATTTTTTCTATTGCTTGTAACAACTCCCCTTCGATAAATGAAGAAAAAAAGGTATATGTTACTCAGTAGTTTGCTTCATTTACCTTAGTACACATTCAAACAAGGCCACTTTTAGACAACGAGTGGCGTGCATGTATACATATACATATTGATATAACCAAGACACATGTGCATATAATACAGGTCACAAACACCTGCCTGGTGTGCATGCGTTTCACAAAGAGACGGAAAATTACTACTGATTTGGGAACCAAACAGAGAAAAAAAATTTACGATCTAGAAATGTGACTTCCTACTTCTATAGTTCCCTTATTCTGATCTATTTCAAAACATTGTATGTTTTGCAAACAGACACAAAAGGTCAAATATGCTTCGTCTATATTCTTGAAACACTCAAAACTTTGTTCATTTAGGATTTCCATTCAAGACCTACACTATTACCAAAATTTATAAGGAATGCTTTGTAATCATGCTGAAGAGACTGCTGAAGAGAAGCAAGTATTGATTCCTAATTCTGAATGCTTTATTAGTTATTCCTACATGCAAATCATTTGGGTTCCATCTATTCCATAAAAATGAAATCTGGCACATAGAATCCAACCCTAAAATCTTCACCTACAAGGTTAAGAAATGGGTTTTGAAATCAGGTGCACATGTTTATTTTTGGGAGCACCAGAAAGACAAGAACATATATCCATTAACAATTTATATTTTCATGTGAATGCAAGGCACAGTGCCTTAACCCTAAATAACAATGGCTTGGGATTTACAAGGCCACTATTTAAATTCTTTTTCATAATGATTAGACATTTATACCCCTCACAAAGTGATAATCCCCCTCCCAGTCTACTATCCCTCTGACATCGTATATAGCTATTATTATACCATTGACTATTAATATATTCCCTATGCTGTACTTTACATCCCATGAAAATATATATGTATATATTATAGTTGACGTTCAATATTATTCTACATCAGCTTCAGGTGTAGCTGTGGTCACAGCGCAGTGGTCAGGAATCTACACAGTCTATGAAGTAATCTGCCCAATAAGTCCAGTACCCACCTGGCACCCTATGTAATCTATATATTATTGATTATATTCCCTATACTGTATTTCACATCCCTGTGACTATTTTGTGACTATCAATTTGTCTTTTCTAATCCCTTTAACTTTTCTCCCATCCTCCAACCTCCCTCCCATCTAGCAACCAAAGTTCTTAGATCCCAAACTAGTTTTCAAAAGATCCTCCATTTAGTTTAACATGAACTCAAAAGTGGTTAGCCAGCCTCTTTATGAGCATTTATGTCAATATGCTTTTCTCTAAACATTTTTTAACCTTCCTCTCCAGACCTGTAAAGTACCTTCACTTAGACTAAGATGTCACTATATACAGCAGATGGGCAGACTCTCATTCAGATTTAATTTCCATGTAACTCATAGCACAGAAGTAAGTTATGCATGTGTTGAGGACAAGAATAAATCAATGTTTTATCTAAGTTGTATTTTATAGTTATGCTTATTTCTGTGCGTCTTTGCACTTTGGGAAGGTGGTTAAATAAATTTCCCATGGCTTTTCTATTTGTACCACACATTTTCTGAATAGAAACTGAGGATGGAAAGTGGATAGGGAGGGTAGAAGAGATGTTATTAAATAAGATATAATGATCTACATTTTTTTTCACAAGAATGGGTTCTACCTAAACCTGTAAATTATGTTACTTCAATCTTAACAAACCTCAGTGATTCTAACAACATTAATATAAACTGTTCTTTTCTTAAAAAACAAAAAACAGAAAAACAAAACAAAACAAAACCAGTTTTTTTATTTTTATTTTTTTATTTTTTAAGGTTCTGATTGGCAGGCATTAGAGATACATCTTAAATGTGTTATAGTGGCAATCTTCATTTTAATTTCCAGTGAGAGGAAAGGAAGAAAGCACACTCTGAAAAAACACTTGGGCTCACTCCTCCCACCATACCATCTCATTCCTCTTCATATAAGAAGCGGTGCAATTACTAGGTCGCTAAAGGTGTCTGCGTGCATTCTCCTAAGACAATTTACTGCCTGCATCCTGCTGGAACTTCTGGTTATAGAAGTATCATAGGATGTATGTGTCATGGATGCAAAGGTCAGATGACTTCACAGCCATGTGGAAAGAGGAAAAGAACAGGACAAATTTCCCTCCATTCCTTGGTTGAGCACCCATCTCAATGCTCAATTCCCAGGAGCTAAGTACACACTTCTGTGTGCTTTTCAGAGTATTTTCCTTTTGGATTGGTGGTTAGCTTTTTAACACATACCTACCGGGGCTAAATAGGATAAAATCTCATTAATGCTCCTAATTGCTATATAAAAGCACACCTTCTATTATTTTGGCATACATAGGAGGCACAAGATTATTTACCTGACTGTAGGGTTTAAATCTAACTTCATAGAGACAATCCAAGTGACTTGCAGTGGCAAGTACTGGTCACCATAATTGTGGCATGGGAAAGTGGAGCATGTGTGCTCACTGGACTGGTACATCAGGGAAGATGGAAACAGCTAGATGGGCAAGGGTGCCCAAGAAGTGCCAGAGGTGCTCCCTAACCCTGGCCACTGCAGGGCCATGACCCATTTCTAAGCACAAGGGTCTTCTTGCCCTGGAAATTTCAACAATGAAATTTGCCTTCTTTTTTCTACAATCTACTGAAAATAACTCTTCTGGTATTAGCTCTTCTGTTCTGATTTTTTTCTAACTAGAAATCCTCTAAGACAGTAGGACACTTCTGCATGAGCCTGGGCACATTTATGATTGGAAGCCCTTCATATGGAATATATAAGGAGGGGAGAGGAGGAGGAAGATGTATACAAGTAGTTTATGAGCTTCTTAAAAATTATATTGTATTATTACAGTCATGTTTCAGTTATAGTTTATAGTAGAAAGAGAAATCTCTCTTAAGGAATTTCATCTTGTGACCATTTTCTTCAGTTTAATTCCCTTTTATGAGGCAATTTTCCTCAATAGAAGTATTGTCTGGATAAATTAAAAATTTTAATACATTTCAACTACATTTTTACGACTAAGAATACATTCCCCAAGAGGGCAGAGGAGTACTATATTTAAGTATATACTCTTCTAATGAAATAGAATCGCACATGAAAATAGTTTTATTACGTGAATCCTATAAACACCATTACTCTCTAAATGGTCACATCTCTAAAATGATCTCAACTGGAATCTGATTTTCCAAGTTACGGAATTTTACCTTAATCTTTCCAGATTTTTATTTTAAGCAGTAGTCTTTGAATGAAGGAATTCACAAGTCCAAGGATTCCCTCTAATGACAAAGAATGTGTAAGTACAATTAGTAATATTTTTGAAAGCCAATAACTGTTTTCCAAAAGAGTGGTACTTTTTTTACATTTCCAACTGGATCACAAATTACTGTATTTTTCTTACAATAGTACTGAACTTCTATTTGAGGATTTCTGTTTCTGAAAAGCAGACATGATGGATTGAAATAAAAGATAATTTATTGCAATGCTTACTTTCATGTGCAGAGAGAAGCAGTGTAATTGTAATTTACAGTAGCTGTCAAGAAAAATCCATCACAGATGACATTAAAATGACTTATTTTGCCTGAGTCACTTATTGTTTAAATGTGCATAATCTAATAGAAAGAGATTATTTTTAAAAATCTGCTTTATATTCTTCTAAATTAATATCAAAACATATACTTATGAATTAAACATTAAAAACCATTTATTGATACTTTCATCATGACATTTACAAGTATAAGTTTAAATTATTTTTGATTGAACTGTCACATATTTGTGATGCATGGATCTACACATTCACAATATTCTTGTATGTACAGGTCATATCATCTAGAGGTAATTACAAAAATACAGATTTAGAAATATTTTAAAGCAAATGGGCTACAATGGGGATAATAATACTGTAACCTAAGGATCACTAGCCACCCCTCATGAAGCAAAAGGCACATAGAGAAGAAGTATTTTCATTAAACTATTTTAGCCAATACTTGTTCAGAGATATCACCCTATCCTTTAAGTTTCCGAGAAACTCACTATTTCCTCTAAAGACCGCTAGGGTTTTGGTAACATAATACTAATAAAAGATGCTTGAATGTTCTTTTCATGATGTATCAGTAGAGGGAGGCTATGCAAAAGATGTTGAATATATTAAAATAAACAAGACTGAGTTGAAAGATGTTTGTAAACCTTCAGACTTGTAATGATTCCAAGTACTTTTGGCTTAAAGGTGGAGATTGCTTGTTTATTTACTCCCTTGAGATTTTGTCTGAATAAGGAAAGGTAAAATAATAGATGTCCAGAAACACTGCCTTAACACATCAGAACAAACATTTGCTAGAATCAGGGCCAGTTTCCTGCCCAGTGGCAGACATAAACCATCTAAATAATGAAATGTATTAGGGTAAAAGTAAAAAGTTCATTGTCTGTTATTTTTCACATAGTTTTTGTAAGTGCAGTTGTTGGGGCTGATCTGGTTTTCAAAGGAGCTTGTACATGCAAATTCACTCTACAAAAACTGACCTTTGCATCCAAATAGCTAAAAATCCAATGTTACTTTCAATTCTACTCTTCTTCTTTTTTTATGTAGCTAGAATTAACGTAGTGAATATGTAATGAAATGCATTATCCTGCATGGAGATTTATCAGATTTTCCAACTGAATGCTATGCTTTGCTAGGACTAGCTGGAGTTCACCTGCATGTTGGTGCGGCGTGTGGCTCTTTTTTGTAAAGAGTTAAGTCGTACACAAAAAAAGGGAACAAAGGTCAGCACCCAGCCGCCACTTGAATGTGAGATTTTTCTTTTTATTCCCCTTGATGTATACTAGGCTCTGTGTTATTAGTCTTAATGATGGAAAATTGTAGTGTTGATACAAATCTTTTTTTCAAAGTAGTAGGCGGGAGCTCCATTTGTTAGTAAGTTTTTTTGTGACTAAAAGCCACGGACAGTACATTTATGTAGCAGTAAAAGGCCTAGATGCTCTTTCCATAGCAGAGCTAATTATTCCTACTGTGACCTTACTGATCTAGCCTGTTCCTAGTACATCTCATCTGCACGCCTGTTCTTCTGTGTAGATGGTGTCAGAGAATATGAAAAACCCTATAATGAAACCATTTTCATGATGGAGAAAGGCTACTGGAGTTGCACTTGCTACAAAGAGGCTCAATTATATGAGTAATTGTGATAATTTTCTACATTCATAGCCTTCAATGGGGAAAAAAGAATGAGAGCCACAAAGGAAAATTACTTTAACAAGAAAGTACAGAGAGTAAAAATGGAAGAAGAGACAAAAAAAGGGAAAAAATAACCAGAAAAAAAGTTTAAAAAATAGATCTGGAGGGAGGAATAGCGAGACAGGGAGAACAACAGAAATGCTCAAAAGCCCATGTGCAGCTGTGTTGCACAATTAAATTGAATTTTTTTTTCTGCAGTTGATGAATGTGACTACTGCAAATGTGCCTCTGTAGTTAGCTATCATTTGTTGTTCCGTGACAGGAAAAGGATAATTACCTCTCAGAGAGAATCAAAGGCTGACATGCCCTTTAGACACAGCCATGAATGCAGAGCTCGATAGAATGCTTGAATAAGAATCTAGTGTTCTCTGCCCCCTTCTACTGAAGAATAAATTTTGTTAAAATGCAAGAGCACCACCAGTAAATTTGTTGAACCCTAGGTGTTCAAAAATATGAGGTACATCTATCGACTCATCCCATTTGCAAAAATAAAACTGCATTTTGAATTCATTTCTATTATATTCATGGACAGTAAGATAGTGAGATATGCATTAAATTTCTTTTCCCAGTAGGGGTCTGATTCAACATTTCCTATGAAAGAACAGAGAGACACTATCCTTTTTTCCCAGGCTAGTTAGCCTATAATTTAAAACTGTCAAAAACACAATTTTGTTCAAAGTCTTCAATAAAAGCTTCTCAGATATAACCCAAAGAGATTTTACTAAAGTTTGATTCAGACACTGTTACAATATTTTTAAAGCCATAAATACATTTAACTGATATTTTACTGCCTTTTTTCTTAAAGTATTTGAAGGCTTATGAAGAAAAAAGGCACCATCTTTTCAAGGTGACTAAGCCATCCATCCTTTAGACAAATGGAAAGTATTCAGTGGTTCATATTAATGAGAACAGTACTTGAAAAGGTACTGATGTGACCATTTATAACAAAATGCGTTACTTTTAAATGAAAACATGTATTCTGCATGTCTACTTCAAAACAGTTATGGGGAAAAAAAAGATCTAAAAGCAAGTGACAAATCACAAAGAAAAGTCTTGAATTCAGAAAATAAAAATATACTAAAAAGGCTAGCATACAATGCTGTATGGAAAATAAACAATGATTTACAGGAAAAATGAACCTGACCAAAAAAAAAAAAAAAAAAGGACAGGAGATCACCCTTTCAGGCTGTTTGCTAATCGGCTAATTTGAAAGATAAGGCTTGCTCAAACTGTAACCCCTTTTACCTCTGTGTCTTGGGAATATGTTGCACTTTCTTTCTGTCTCACTACCCAAGCGTTAGGATGCTTAGGCCCTTCTTAGGCCCTTTCTTTCGTGTTTGGTGTGATTTTGAGGAAAGGAACACTATAGACTAAGATGTAAAGCTAAAACTTAAGTGGCCATATAAATATTGCTTGCTGCTCCTATAAGTTTCTTTGCTGACCCTGATATAATTCACTTTTTTAAATCTTTTTTTTTTTTAATCGAGGGAACAACACTGCAGCTTGGCAGGTCACATACTGATATCAGACTGAAATGATGGTTCTGAATCATAAAACATGTCATCAACTTTATGCCAAGCCACCCGTAACCTTTGTACCATGTGCCAACCCTCCCTTTACTTGTCAGAGTAAGGCTTACCTGATTGTGTTTCCAATTACAGAGAAGGGAACCCCTGCTCTGCAAGCTGCAATTGCTTCATCTCTACACCTCCTGGCAACCGCCACTAACTTTTTACCACAATCATCCACATTGCCCACCAAAAATGTCTCAGAGGTGTCTCCATGGTAGCCATTGTAATAGACCTAAACACAGGCAGAAATTAAAACATATGTATGTCTTTGTTTAAAAATCTACTTTCCTAAAGTATATGTTGTATTCACTTATGTATTTAGTAGATTCAAGTGTTTCACCCTTCCAGAATTCCTTGAGTTTCCCTCCCAAAAAAATAAATAGATATACTAAAACCACATAGGAATTTAAAAGATGAAGCCATACAATGATATTACAAAATGTTTAAATAAATGTCTAGTATGGCTATATCAGCATTATGATTAGCAATGCTATAATGACATTTTGATTCCTCACTTTATTTTTGAGAAGACAAAACTATATATGCAAAAATTAGTGACCAAAGACACGGACCCATAATTATTACAATAGGATTAGGGAAACCAGAAGTATTTAACATAGTGAAAAGTTTCTCCAATGTCATAAAGATAATAGAACTTTTATTTATCAGTTCTATACTTGGAAGGATAGATAATGATGACAAAAAGAAGTAAGCTAGATATGTCAGTATTATAACAGACAGTAGGAGAATTTAGTTCCCAAAATTGAAGTGGCTCAACATAGGAAAGAAAAATTTTGCCTTGAAGTGAAATCTTAATTGAATGTTCCAGATAGCAGAATGTTAAACACAAAAAGCACTATACACCACTTTTTAAAGAATTATAATAAAACAAAACAGTGTTAACAATAAAAGTACAAAAAATGTATTATTTCCAGTAGTCAGTGATTCAGAAGTCCCTGTAGGGTCTTAAATAATACCAGATTCATTATAAAAATCAATAATCACCAAACACTATAATAAGTATAAAAAGCAGAGAAGACGAGTTGAATATTGATCCATTGATATAGCATGGCATTTTGCATAAACTTGCCGTATTTTCAAATTTCTCTTTCTCATAAAGTAGAATGTAGAAACTGTTATAAAAAGATATTTTTCTGAGCTTTATGTTTTAATACTGAATTAATGTCTTAAATCTGTGTACTATTCTGCATTAAAAAAAATACTCTCCTACACTCTGTGAAGGAAGCGTCTTTATTATGTCTTTGTTTTATAAGCCAGGAAACTGAGGCAGACAAGAAACTTGTCTAAGGTTAGTGGCAGAATATAGGGGTAGGTCTAGATTAATATGATGGATTAATTATTGGCTTCTAATCCAGTGTTTACTGTATCAAAGTACCTTAATTACCTTCCAATAGAATAGTGTTTTATACATTTATTCAAACTTGCAAAACAAGAAAGTACAAGTTTCAATTATATATACAAATATATAACATTTACTAATAAAAGAGTAATTATTAAAAAATTTCATAACTGAATGCTTGTATAATGGTGATTTAGGTGAAAATGTATTTTGAAATATCTTTGTCTTTTCGTATTACTTTTGCTAGCTTTCAAAATGACTATTTGAAAGAGTCAATACATATGGCAATAACAATACTTTTAAAAGTCTATGGCAGTTATCTATAATTACTGTTCGTACCCACAAACTATTTTTGTTTTGTATTTCATTTATTTAACAAATATTTATTGAGCAACTACTATGGGCATCACACTATTTTTTAGCATTCAACTTTCAAGGGGGAAAGAAGCCTATTTTCTAATGATATAATAATGATATCATAAACAATTATAAAATGCAGCAAGTATTTTCTGATAAAAAATAGGATCTGATAATGGAGTCTTTCACTTAATAAAATATTTCAGGAGAATATAATTTAAGATACTTACATATATTTCCTTGACTTCTTTACATTTCTAGACACTTGAAAATATCTCACTTTGTTTTATGTACTTTGCAATTATGAAATTATTTGAATGTTAAAAATGGACGTGGGTGGGGGGTTGTCACTTTGAGGGGTAAAATGTGTAACTATTGCACTGTGTTGTACACCTGAAACTAATTAAAAAAAAAAATGGACGTGTGTGTTAAAAGTCTTCAGGAAACTAGAAAAGGCATGGAATATTCTCTGATACATTGGAAGCAGTAGGGAAAAGTATGCTTCAATTCACTCAAAGCAGCAATATTTTATTAGGGGTGATTAGGTGAGATAATAAATGTAAAACCCCTAAGTCAGGTACAACTCAAAAGAAAAGTGGATCATGAAAAATACTTTATTTCAGGTACACTTCAAAAATATCTCCTTCTACATGATTCTGAGTTAGAAAGACACCAACAGAATATGTGTGAGCAAATGTTCAAGTATTTTAAGTAGGACAAAATGATACAAGAAAGAGTATCAGCAATAAAATAATCTTTGCTTATATCTTCACAAACTGATACGAAGAAAAATGGTTGAATCAATTTAAACAACTAAAAATCTGACTGAACTCAACTAATGGATGCCAATTTGAACCTCATTCCCACTTGTACCTAGCGTTTATGGTCTGGATATAAAATAACTATTATTAAAAATATTTCCTCATTAATAGAAGCTGTATTCCTCGAATGTTGTCTATCTCAGCAGATGTTTAAATCATATTTATTTATTTAACATTTATTTATTCATCATCAGGTATATAGGATTTATTTATAATCTATATACATATTCCAAAGGTACCATTACCAAACTTTTTAGCAATGTGAACTGACAAAGCACAAATTATCCAAGTCTGAGAACAGTCAAAGGCTGCAGATATCAGAAAAGGTTAGAGCTTGTATGACTTGAGGTTCCTATGTTAAATTATTTGGGGTTGTTATTTAAAAGAAAGGCTGTTAACCATTTGGTGAAAACTTAGGTTCAGAAAGAAAACCCCTCTGCTCGTATGCTTCACGTTCAAGGCTCTCTATCCCAGAAATGGAACACGACGTTACTGCCTTCAGGTATTTTAATAAATCTAAGGAACACTGCTAGCAAAAGAGTTGCTGTCCAAATAGACTGACATACACAGGCCAATGTAGCCCCTAATGACAGAGTGAGATAATGACAGGCCCCACTCAAAATCAGCAGGAAGAGGAAGATCAATCTTGGCAGAGTGAAGGAAAAATGCTGGCTTTCTTCGCGTTAGCTCATCTCATACATATCTAGCTTCGGCAGCTGCCCAGTGCTGTGGTGCTCTGCATTAACTACACAGTGGATCAATAACAATTACACCTTCTCAAAAACATGACACATAGCAGGATTGGGTTGACATTTCACTTAGGCCAACATTGATCTCAGTGCATCTGATTCCAGCCCTAAATTCAAGTCAGGCCTGGGTTTACTTGGAATAAACACAGAGTTAAAGACAAAAAAGGAAACCAGCTGCTTGCGTCTGGGCCTAAGAAGTAAACAGCACTTCCATGGGTGCAGGCCACGTTTTTATCCGCTCTTCTTCCCGTTGCTACCAGCAATGCTGAAGTTGATCAAAGACTATTTTATTTTTTATATGATTTACTCACCGTGACATCAATGTTGATAATATCTCCATCCTGAAGAGGTCGACTGTGATATAAACAGGGGGGAAAAAAGGGTGATAGACAGATCTCAATAAAAGGAATATAAAAATAAATACCTAACAACTATTATCACAAGCCCAATGAGTCGCAGTAAAATGTGGAGCAGAGGAAGAATAATGGAATAACTGTATCTAACCTTTTACTTATGTCAGTCACATCGAATTTTACAAGAAATATATAGTATGAACGAATTGCCATTGTTTAAAAATCTACTATTGTTTTAAAAAATGTACATATTAGTTACATTATATAACTTAACTTTATAAAGAGCCAAAACAATAGTCAATGGTCAATATTTACCTACATTTGGACTTTTACCGTTTATATGATTAAAATCTAAGAAGGTAAACAAAATATTTCATGCACAACCACTTTCTTGGATTACATACTGCTTTAACAAACATGAAATGGGAGTGTTATGTCCATGTAGAAGCAAAATACTTAAAATTTTTTGTTTTACCATAATCAGCTTCAAAAGTTTGCAGGTGGGTTTCAATGAAACTGCCGTGTCTTTCACCATATGTTATAGATCTTAGTTTCATGTTTTAGTTTCCAAAGGAACAATATGTTATTAAGCAATGAATACCTGTCAGGAATACCATGACATAGTACGTTGTTTACAGAGGTACAAACAGATTTTGGAAAACCTCCATAGCCTAGAGGTGAGGGATAGGCATTGTGACGGATGATTTCCTGATGAACAAGAGCATCTATCTCTTCAGTTGTCATGTCAACCTAAAATATTAAAAAAAGAAATTGTGCAGCGACAGTTGAAGACATTTCCTGTATCTATTGACTATGCCTTTAGCTACAGCACTTTCAGGTGAGATCGTATAAATTTATTGGATACACTTGTGGGACAAAAATGTTAATTAACTATGATTAACATTAAAATCCTAAATTGTGCCCTTTTGACAGTCATTTAAGTTTATGATAGTGTTATGGACTATTAGGAAATGGAAATTTTAAACTTTAAGATCCTTCAGGTGATTTGTGAGTCATTAAATGATATGACTCCTTTTTAGCCTGAAGATTTCAAAAATATGTTCTTAGGCAGTTCCTTCCTCTTCCTTAATGGTTAGTACCCTGGCCTAATAGAAACATACGCATACATAATCAAAAGACGCTTCAGTTTAGATAATTAAGCTTGAAAAGTAGGTCAATCCACACCTTTTTATTCCAGCAAAACATTACATGGGTTTTGAAGCATGGCATGGAGACTATGGATTATCATTTGAAAAACTGAGTTTTTTTACAGATTTGGTTTTCACTAATCTTGATTTTTTTTCATGCCTAAATAAGTCACTGTGTTTTTAAAAAAATATTTTTCTCTTACTAGAAGGTATCCAATTGCTCCCAAACTAAAACTATAATCAAGTTTCATGAGCACATGAAGACTATCTCCATACACTCATAAATCATGAACAAAATTCTAAAACAAAATATTTTATTAAAAATGAACTATTTCTTCAATCATTTTCTTTGTGCTATTTTATATTTAGTTATGTTGCTATAACAAGTTTATGACACAGATGATACCTTATTGGGTCTCACTTCCTAAATTCTGCCCACTTTTTGGAAACTACAGGCCCATATTTTCATAGCAGAGTGTTTCAGATTACTTTGAAAGAACTAAATCTTGTAGCAAGACAGTTGTAGAGAATTACATTTCTTTAGTACATATCTATAGTTTCGTGTATCTGGTCTGATCTTTCTTTGCAGAGTTAATTCAAGAAAGCAGGAGACAAAGGCTGAGGCAGAGCAACACTTTAGGCACACGGAAATAACATGGGGAATAAAAGCAGAAGCCATAGGCAGGAGGAAGGGGGCAAAAGTCAAAGCCGGCTGCCATTGATCAACTAGTATAGGCTGATTGAGCCCAAAGCATGTCCAGAATTCTGCTATTTAAAATTGAATTTGGATTTTTCAATGATCTCTTGAATAAACATAATTCAATATCTTTCCCCCACCCCAGGGCTTTAGTTAATTATTAACAAATTAGATGTGTACAGAAGAAGAGTTAAAGGGAAAGCAGAAAAAGAGGAGGGTTTTTTGGCCCTTATGTAAGTCCTTCTGAGGCCTGGTGAGACGCCACCTTTAAACTCTTCCCAGCCAGGAGGAGGACATGACGAGCCAGCTGACAAGCCTGACGCAGCCCTTGAATCTGATCTTCATTCTTAACTTCTATGCTGTCTCCCCAGTCGGGCACAATGCCTGTCGTCACATAGTCTGGCTTCTTTATGTGCTTGAGGAAAAAGGATTGAAAACGAAGATCAGAACCTAGCGCACGACAATGGGATCATTTTTTCAGACACAGCCTCCTGCTTCATGGAGCTCTGCCCTTCCTGCCGGAGCACCGACCTCCGAAACCAGCACAACAGACCCTCCAGGCTGCCCCCAGTTCCTTCCCCTGCCCTTTTGAACTTAACATTGCCTGTGAGTGCTGCCTCTGGATGATCTGTTAACCTTACTGTGCTTTGAGCCAAACTGGACTGAAGTGGACTTCTGGTCAAAACCAACAGCAGTTTTCTTTTCTTCTTTCTTCCAACCCCCGTTAGAAGCATATTGTCATTGATGAAAAATAGCATCAAGCTTCCAAATTGTCAAATGGCTAATTAAGGGCACTTTCATCTTCTTAACACAAAGATAAAATTTATGCAAAGGATAGCTCACAACACCCTCTTCGAATGAATATATGTAAAAGGCTGACTGTCAAGGCCACTGAAGCCTATTAAGTACACTCTTTTCTTACACTTTGCAAGTGTACCCAAACTAAGATGGGACTGGAGACAAAACAAAACAGTTTTCTTTTCTTTTTCTTTCTTTTTTTTTTAAGTGCATAAAAAAATACCTAGAACATTTTCATCATTTGTCAAAAACAAACAAAATATGCCCCCAAACTCAAAACATTCAACTCAGGATCACTCTTGTGGAACATTCTCTATCACCTACTTAAATCCATGGGCAATATTCAGAAAATCAGCACTATCTTACACACAGAGCTTCTCTCAGTCTCAAGGTTTTGCAAAGCTCTTTACAAACTATTTATGGAAACTGCTACATAAGCATTGATGAACAGTACTCAGTAAGGCTACACAGCAGTGGGGGACAGGAAGCAAAGAGAGATATCACTATTCAACTGACATCACAGCAATCCTGGAAGGGCTGAGGTGAGGGCTCTGCTCTTTGTGGTATGCATTGCGCAGAATTTAAGGACCGTCGCTTACTCTCACATGCAGGTGGGCCTCTCTGATACAGGTAACGCCACTGCTTGGGCTGTCACAGCTGAGCTCTGGGTGAGCATCTCTCTCCTCCAGCTCTCCCTCCAGTGCCCACAAAAGCTCCGAGTCTCCCCCATAGACTCTGTACTCTCATCTCCACTCAGCTTTGTGACCTGGCCAGGTTACAACTACCGGCAGACGGGCTGTTGGGTTATCGCTGAAACTCTAAAACAATACATTCACCTCTCCAGAGAGTTATTTGTCTTTTATAACTAAGGAAATACAAGGAACAAATTCTGGGTTCTGGTGGCCTGTCTTGTCAGCCCTTGCCACAAAAATGGGCCACTCACCTTCGGCCACTCATAATATACTTACTGTGGGTCAGTGTAAAAAAAAAACACACACACACATAAAAAGGAAGAGCAGGGGATTTTTAACAAATCTATTCTTATTTCAGCTATTCTCGCTCTTCCTAACTGACCCGCACACCTCCTTCATATTGCCTTTAAAAAAAAAAAATGTCTTTCCACAGAATTATAATCTCTAGAGAAAGAGTCAAGAATGCTCTGAAACAAGATGTTTTCCTTAATTTACTCTAAAGGAGATTCAAAGGCAGCAGCAATTAATAACCCAGAAAGTATAAGAGCAGGCTTCAGGGAAAAAACACCTAGGATATTAATTCAAGCAATCTCTCTTACATCATCCCAATTTTATAGTTTATTTTTTTCTCTAAAAAGGTTAAAAAAAAACTACACACATGTAGTTTTATTTTCATGTTGAAAATTTAATATAGAAAATTTCATGATAGAAATTTAAATTCTAAATAAGCGAAGCAGTTGTGGATATAGCTCTTTAAGAAATTAACGTTACAGAACTGCAGGATGTGAAAACTTCTCAAATCACCATTTTAAATCACAAACCAAGTTCAAAAATTATGACTCAAATGGCTTAGAAATCAAAGGTGCAAAACTGTGACCACTTCTGCAGTGAATCTTTATCTTGGCTGGAAAAAGCAGCAGATAATAGGCAATACAGTACCTTAGGGACTGGATGAGCTGAAGAAACTGCAGCCGGCAAAACTATTCTGTGTGAAATATCTCTTTGTCTCCGGAAAAAGAAATTTCTTCTTTGTTGACTGCTTGACTGCTTGTGGAAGTAGATATGATTGAGTGATGAAGAGAAAATTCTATGACAACCTAGGAGCAGAAAGGGACATATTTTAAGTAAAAAAGCTAACATAGTGCTACATTTTAAGATGTTGCGTTGTTGTCTATTAAATCCTTATTCTAATTCTTTATTGGCTCAAAAAGGAAAAGCCCCAAATAGGAAGGAAAGCAGTTGTATTCTGAGTTCTAACACAATGGTAGCAACAGCCTATTTATTAGCTAATTATGTTTACATAAATGTTTGACAATGCAAAACTCTAATGGGCAACAAATACATAAAAACATCTGCTGAGCACCAGGTCTGTAAAATGAACAATTTCTGCTGGGGTAACTTATACAGAAATGTCCTGGATGACCCTAGATTTAGGGCACTGTTTGGGTGGCTTTTCATTCGTTAAAGCCCTGAAGAATCATGGACAAATTGCCAGCTGCACTTTTTGCCCTCGACCGGATTACTACTCTGTGTTAAGTTCACGTGCAACGAGGCATCATACTGAAATTCACTGTGATGAATGCACAGGGCAGATAAAAACTAGATAGCAAAACGTAAGGGGTAAACCTGAAGGAAAATGAACGCAGGGTCCTAAAATACCCACAACAGGACTTTAGAAATATCTATCAAAATTTTAAATGCACGTATCCTTTGACTCAGCAATTCACCTCCTAGGATTTTACCTTGCAGATATTATGCAACGATGGATATATGAAGATGAAGCCGACTGCAGCATCGTTTTTTGGTAGAAAAATATGGGAAATAGGGCCGGCCGAGTGGCGCAGTGGTTAAGCGCTGGTTTGGGAAGCCAGCGGCCCCTGTTTGGGTCCCACATATGAGGGCCAGTGACACTGCCCTAAAAAAAAAAATATATATATATATGGGAAATAACCCAGATGTCCATCGGTAGGGGACTGGTTAAATGTATTACGGTATATCTACACAACAGAAAACTATGGAGCTATTAAAGGGAATAAGCTAAATCATTTCTAAATACTAATATGGAAAGAAGTCACAGTATATTGTTTGAAAAATAGCAAATGCTGAACAATATGTATAAAAAGCCCATTAATGAAAAAAGAGCTTATAAATTTACATAAGCTTATATGCCTATAACATTTCTGAAAATTGATATTCCTCAATAGTGGTTATTTCTGGGACATGTGACTGGAACCGGGGATGGGGACGAAGCCTTTCTGAGTCACTTTATTTTCTTCCATACTATTAGATTTTTAAAAAACTATCCACTTGCATTACTTTTAAAATTAAAACAATAGTTAAAAAAAATCCCCAATATGTCATAATTGCACATCAGGGGTACAAAGGCTAATTCTGGGCCTGCTTCTATACAGCCCCTGACCTAAAAATGATTTTTATGTTTATAAATGCTTGGAAAAACATAAAAAGGAAAATAATACTTTTGTAACATGTGAAATTACATGAAATTCAAATTTCGGTGCTCCTAAATAAAGACTTATTAAACACAGTTACCCCCATTTACTTACACTTGTTTATGGCTGCTTTTGAGCTACAGTGAAAGAGTTGAGTAGCTGCGCCTGATTTGGCCCTTTACAGGTTTGCCGGACTCCTGATCTAGAGTCCTCGTTCTTAAGATGTGGTACCCAGACCAGCAGCATTAGCATCATATGGGAAAGAGATGCAAATTCTTGCACTCCTCCTCAACCTACTGATTCAGAAACCTTGGGAGGAGGCCAGGAATCTGTGCTTTAACAAGCCCTCAGAGTTTGAGAATTACTGGCCTAGAGTAGTAACCTTTCAACTGTGAAACATAATGGAACTGCGAATTGCAGGTGAGTATTGGTCCCCAAACTCAAGCTCTTTGAGTGAATGGGAGAAAGGCACTGCTGCAAACAAACCACAGTGGTCAGTGATTCAGTGTCATAGTTCCGCTCAATCATGTTTGTCCCTAAAGTTCAGTGTAATATCGTTGACTCAAATTTACAGAGGTCTTTTGGGTGTTATTTTAAACGGTTCCAAATCACTTCTTTTTTTTCTTTTTTTTTTTAAGTAACTTGAGGTAGGTGCATATTCTCTGAAGTCTGTAAAGTACAATATTTCCCTAAAGAACATCACTAGCCTTAGGACTGTGAAGTGGCATATGCGTATGAGGGTCGGTAGTATTCTAGGAAAAGTGGATGAGTAGACAAGAGAAGTCTGGACTTTCATCTCAGCTCTATCACTTGGTACCTGTGTGGCCCTGGCAAGTTTCCTCTTTTGTGTCTCAGGTGAGAATTAATTGGAATACAGTATGGGAAAGCGCCTTGTACTTAGTAGATACCCAATAAATGTTCCTGCCTTCAAGAACACTTAAAAGGAAAATAAGAAAGAAAACATGGGCTCCGCTATAGCTCAGTGTTAAGTGATCTAATACTGAGTGCTTAATCTGTCCATCACTGTACTAGGCGCTTTACACGTTACCTCGTTTATCTTCACGAGTACCCTGTGAGGTGTGAACTGTTATTACTCCATCCCACAGCGGAAGGTAGCAAGGCACACATAGGTAACTTCCCCAGGGTCATGCAGCAAGTGCCAGAGCTGAGGAAAGCAGGTTGAGTTGCCCCCACAAAGTATATTACTGCTCTCACACGCATTAGAAAAAATGAAACAGCCAGAAAGGCACCATAAAACTATTAAGAATGAACTACTATTACGCTATTTTTTCCAATGTGGTTATGGGTTGACTAATCCATCCACTCTCTCAAGACCAGCTCTCTTCGCTGATCAAATGCACAGTTCAGTGAGAAGCTGGTTGGGCAGTCTGTGGACATGGAATGGAAGATCTGGGTCCCAGGGAAACCAAACTGCGACCCTTGGCTCCGTAACTGCATCTAGGTAGGAGCAAAGACATACTCACAAGTGTTTCTCTTGTGAAGAAAGTGTGTATTATGATTACTATTAATAATGACAACACTAACAGAAATAGTAACAGTAACAGTGGTTAACATTTCATGGCCAGAGTGCTGGATGCTCTACATACATTCTCTCTTACCCACTGTCAGTTCGACAGGCAGCTGTTAACATCACTATTTTATGGATTAGGAACTAAGGCTCACACTGCCGATGATGGATCAATGGCTCGCCCTGCCTCAAGTCCTCTGAGTCCCAGTCCAGGGCTCGTCTGCCACTCCCAAATGCCTCTCAGCTGTGTGCAGGGTTCTAGGAGCTAGCATGCTTTGCTTTAGAACATGTTTTTTCAGGGGATGGATTTTGAGGAAAGTTTTCTTTTTTAATCATGAAAAAAATATATCATTTAGAGTGAAGGTACTTTTCATGCAAATTCTTAGAACTGATCTAACTGGGAGGCGTTGTGGTAGTGAAAATATTGGGTTGTTGGAAAAGTGATGATGCATTTTTGCAACGAAAAACATAGAAAAAATACATCATGACTTTCCCAGCAACCCAATAGCATGAGCTTTGAAGTGAGACAGGTCTGAGGCACCAAAATCGGGAACGCTGCTTTTTTCACCACTGCCTGGGAACAGCAGTGTCTCCTTACCACTAGGCTGCTGTGGGCAATGGCTGAGATAACATAGGCATGTAAATCATGTTTAAAAACTAGGTGCTCTGTGACTATTAATTTCTTTTCCTTTTCCTTCTCAACTCTTTGACATGTTTTCCTGTGGGCCTCTACGTTTATTTATTCGTTTATTCAACAACTACTGACTGAGCTCCTCCTATATGCCAAGCTCTGGCTGAAGGCTGAGCAAGGTGACAAAGTCCTTGCTTTCATGGAGCTTATATTCAGTGGTGGGACACAGACATGAAGCAAACCAATCCATTAGATTATATCAGACGGTGATATGTGATGAAAAAGCATCATTCAGCAGCATTTGATTGTCACACTGCATCCCAAGTAATAGGAGGATGTAGGCTCCGATCAATTTTAGGACTCATGAAAATTTTTTCAATGTGGCTAATAACACAAAAGAGAGATCATCTTTATCAGTATTATCAAGTTCAAGTACACAATCATTATAGGGGGAATCTTTTCTATGTACTTAAGCTTGAAGCATGAAGGCATCGGGCCTCTACTAGGATATCTGGATGAGGCTTTTGAGACATTCACTTCTAGGATGAATAGGGTGGCCAATGATGGGCCTGCAAAATGATGGGCTCGCTGCCGAAATGATGCATGCACGTTCACACATGGCTTAAACATCGGGAACACAGCCTGAACATATCCAATCTGTTGACATTCATGGTTCAGCAGTGTGCTCAGCAATTCCACTTTCATAAGATACTTTTTTATTTTAAGCAAAATCTTTTCTTTCAATCTGGTAAAAGACACCCTATAAATGTTGTTACAAGGTAACAGGACAATAAGGTACCATATTGTGTTTATTTCACTAACTATTCATTACAAACCCCCCCAAAAAATCTAGTGTTTTTACAGGTGAAATGAAGAAATGGGCTTCAGACAATACATGCCTTTTGAAGATAATGGTCCTCCAATTAACATGCCCCCCCCCAAAAAAAAGAAAATGGCAGGATGGGCAGGATCCTCAACTTTGTCTACCACATCGTAATTAATAAATAGTAATCAATAAATTTTCTAAACACAGAGTGAGCAAAATTAAAATCCCCCATCCCAACGATATCCAAGGTTGCAGGATAACCAAACTACAGTATCTGCTACAGATCATTCTAGAAAAGGTTTGTTGCATTTTCTATATAGTTCCAAAATTTCTTCATAAAAGCATGGCTTTGTACACCTAAAACGAATACAGTGTTATACATCAATTATATCTCAATTTAAAAAAATAAATAAATGAAATCATTGCCGATACTTTCTTATAACTACATCTAATTTCCCACTTGCTACCTTCAACGTTACAGCTAATTGATGCACGACGTGCGTCCATCATCGGAGGCAGGGACCCATCCCAATTTCCATCAGCCATAGGGCTGGTCTCTGTCTTCTGGGCAGCATCATCACTCCGGATCCCCAGCACACTCTTTTGTTAAAGCTATTTTCAGGAAACAAAGTTTAGGTGCGTACTAGTGACCGCAAGGGGCAAGTTGAGGCGCCGGCAGTAGGAAGCCGTCAGAAACCTCAGCAGAGTAGGGTAGCCCCAGGTCTGCAAGGAGCGTCTCTGGATTCATTTGATCTTAACAGACATGATCAGAGGGAGTGCTGTTACTGTCGATTACGTAACAGAAACTCTGTATGGTTTTCTTAGGCAGTAAATCTATACGTTATTTGTTAGGAACCCTAGAATGTTTACTGTTATCAAAGGTAATAATACGAATTATTTGCAGTGTCACAAAAAATTCTATCAGCGTCTCGTCTGAGCTGAACATTGAAAATTGTAGGCAACTGTTACTTCACTCCACAGAGGGGCACACCACGTGGCCTGAATGTCTTTTGAAATTGCTCTGTGTCCTCTGAATCCGGCACATTTTTTTCCTATTTAAAATTTGTATTTGCGATAAAATCTAGGTTATGGTTTTAAATATTTTCATATTTGGTAATCACATCAATTTCTAAAAGCTGCATCCTATTTCCCTTTACAGATGAGGTCTGAAAGGTGGAATTCTGGACCGCAAGTCTGACGAGGGAGGAATGCATTATGTTGCAAACAAACAGGCCCTATATTTCCTGGCCTCTTACTCAGGGTTCATTTTAATTGTTATCTGCTCATGCATTGTATACTGCATAATGAAATGCTTCCATTTCACCCACTGAGCCCTGGGTTTTTATGTGCACCTCTACCAATGACCCTTAATTAAGCCGATTTTACCCTTGAAAATGCGAGTTGTGTCTTTTTTTTCTTTTTTTTGTCAACAAGTATTTTTAAGGGAGAAGTCTGAATGAACTTTCAAAGAGACATTTAAAATATTATTTTAAAGCAATCGTAACAGTGAACAAAGTATTTGTACTCAAGTGTGGGCTACCAACACCTCTATTTTTCATGGTAAGTTTCCAGGGCAGCGCTTTCACCCTGAAGATGCCATCAGTCCTCAGTTATGTTACATTTCAGAGGTATTTAATATCTGGGTACAAAACAACACAATAAAGGAGCATGTACGATTTTACATTTACCAACAATGTCAACCAGGGATAATATGTAATTTAAAAGACACCCTGTAAAATGTCTTACTGAATATTTTTCATAATAATCAACAAATGCCAAAGTCTAGTAACAAAACTATTATTTATAGCATATCAACATCTAATTGATTTTACAAATGGAGGCAATTATTTTGGATGAAGGGAGGGATGTCTGCCAGATTTAAATGATTTATGATTACTAAGAGAGACAACAACAATGTTTTGCTAATTCATTTTCAAAAACGGCCCTTACATTCATTGATAATTTAAATTTTAAACCAAATGATTTGCTGAAATAATACTTTAACTTAAAACAAAAAAAAGCAACTTACTTTGTGACAGCACACTGAGATATTTTTAACTGTTTAGAAATAATGCTTCCTACAGCTGGCTCAGAAGGGACTGTACCATAGAAATACATTTTCAAGGTGCAGCCTTAGAACCACAGAAAGATCACACTTCATGAACTCCAGCCAATTACCCTGAGTAGCAGCGCAGGCTCTCATAGCACTGTGTGCTTCAAGTCCAAAAGAGAACAGTGAAAATGCACCCATGCCTCATATTTCTTCACTAAAACACCGTCTGCTTGATAGGTTGGATAACTTGCACAAATATTGCAAGAGGAAAATGAAATAGTCTACATCACTCGATAGAACTCTCATTGATTTTTTATAATCTAATACTAAGAGGCATGTTTCAGAAGTAAATGAGAAAGAGTGTAAGTTCCTTCCCATTTCACTGAGACTCTAAAGCAGAAGAGAAGCTCACATTTCACAAAATAACCTGTGCTTTTGTTGAAGGAAAACACACACACACACACACACACACACACACACACACACACACACACAGCTAGGGGAATGCCCCAGGCTGAAGCAGATACTGATTGGGCAAAGCTAAAGGACAAGGGCCCTTGAAACTAAACAAAAGCAAATTCATTCTGTTGACAGATGTTGATTACATCAAAGCCATAAGGAACTCCCCGAATTCCAATTTTTTTTAAACAATTAATATTTTGCTACAATCTACACAATAAGGACAAAGTAAGTTTTTAAACTAATCACAATACAGATTATCAAACTTGTTTTTTACACGTTTCAATTCAGTTGGAAGACTGTGATGGTGTGTTTTTTAACTACAGGCCTCTCCAAACAGTGGTTTATTCATTCCTATGGACATGTCTGGGGAGTCAAGCTGGCCATGCCATCAGCCCCTTCCTTCCAGGGGTTAACTGCTCTGGCTGCCAAATAAAATACAGAGCGAGCCATGTAATTATGGAGACAGTCAAAGGGCAGGCTCTATTTTGAAATCTATTTGCACAGACAAGGTCTTCCAATTGAGCTTACAGGAAACAAGCTGGTAAAGAGCCTCCTTTCCCCCAGATGCTTTCCACACTTTTTCTCCAATTCAGGAAATCATGGATACGGACACCATACACCATTACTTCCTGGATTTCAAGCTAAGATGCCATTACAAGGAGACGAGTGGATCTGTTTCACAAACCTGTAAAAAAAAAACATTTTTGTTCCCTAATTAACAGCATTTGGCAACAGCCTCAGAATGATAAAGCTATAGTGTTGATTAAACAACATTTATAAAGGGAATGCAGGCCCAGTTTTTATGCAGGTGTTAGAAAACAGATCATTTTCTTTAATGTTCCAAATAAAGCCCATAGTTGAGAGTCTAAAGTATAATGGCATAAATATCTGTCTGAAATAAACATTTTACTTGACATCCAACAGTGTTATCCTGAAATCATTTATAGCAAACACTGCTAAAACAGTAACGAAGATTCTACAGAAATCAAAAAGAAACTTGAAACACACACACACACACACACACACACACACACACACACACACACACACACAAACCCCACAAGTCACTTTTATGTTGAAACATAAAAAAATTGTCCTAAATGCTTAAAGCTCTAACTTTGCAATATCTATGAGACTTCATCGTTCTCATATTAAAATAGGACTGGGCCACTGCTAGTGATAAAACTAGGTAGTCAAATGAAGGATAGTCTTCACCACAGATACTAACTAGCCTGAGGATGTCGGAATTCATCATCAAGCTACACAGCACAGCCTGGGACTGCTGGTTCTACAGGAGATGAGCTGGAAAGTCAGCCATAGTTAGAGTACTTCTGGGAGAGGAAAGGTGGTGGCCTGAGGGCCCTCTCTTCCAATAATAACAACATTCAAGAATGATGCCCAGGTCATGGCAAAACATGACCTTCCCCAAGGCTGCATCAGGAAGTTGGCTCCATGCTACATCCCTCCTCCTTTTAAAAAAGTTATCAGTAGCAACTGATAAAGTATAACATCAATAACAGCTTCAGAAAGGGTGCAGGAAAATAATTTTGCTTCCTTACAAAAACTAATTGGATAATATGTGACGACTCATTAATGTACAACATCAGCACCAGGGATCTATGATTTAAACATAAAGTAGTCCCCTCTTCTTGGGTGACAAAAACTCCCCAACCTCCTCTACAAACACAGGTAATAAACATATCTACTTAATAAAGTATACTCATGTTTGTGGGCCTAGAAGAAAATTCCTTTAGGATGGCCCAACCACAGCTCCAGGAGGGGTGTCAATGATTATATAAGAACTCAAAGTCTAAAACTAAAAGCAGATAATTTGGTGAAGAAGTAGAAGTTACGTAGAAATAATTATTTTGTAAAAGGAAATATGGCTATTGTATGAAATCTTTCCATTTAAGATAAAAAATGTTTACTTCAAAATTTTAATCTAAATTCATCTTTATAATCATAAAATATTGAGTCACACTGAAATAGTATATGCTTAGAAAATCCCATTGTCTTTCAGCGAAAGTTTAGAGAAAAGCAGCTTTTTAGCACTTCAACAATACATACACTCAGGCAACTTCTTGGACAAAGAAATATTGTATTCTCCTAGGGGAAATAAAGGAGCTGTTTATTAGGGCTGTGGTTAAAATGTAATAATTCATTCTAGTTGAGCCCTGTGAAAAATGTCATCAAAATATCATTTTCTTTGCCAGATTTTCTGGATGCCGCGATATCATTTAAATACAAAATAAAAGACAAGCTCTGATCCAAGGAGAAGCACAACACCAAAATGGACCAAAAGCAAACGTTGTTCCATCAAAGGAACAGAAAAGAATTTCACACAGTCCTGATACCCAGAGAATGCACGCTTCTAGGTTAGCATAGAACATCTGGCAAACTTCAACTTCCCAAAGTCTCTCAAAAAAAAAAAAAAAAATTTCTGTTTCCTCACACACTCTGGTTAAAGAAGAGGAAAACAGAAACATTTTATATTCAAGCACGCAAGTAAAAATCAGAAAGCAATTTCATAGAAATCACAGATGGAGTGTTCAGTTTTAGAGACAGTATATAAAAATATAAGTTTAAAAAATCTGATATAGTAAGAAAATCCTTCCTTAATTTAAAAAAAAAGACTATTCATAAATACTACTCTCATGTAAAATACTCCTCAAAATATTAGTAATTTGGATAAAAATATCCATTAATAGGTGTTGGGACTTATAGTTTATGATCTAAGAAACAGCTTAATATGAATATTTTTCAATTGTATTAAAGCATTTGAAAAGAGTGTAATTTTAGTCTTCGTGTTATAATAGTGTCAACTGAATTCTATATGCAACATGCTCTAGTTATATTGTTGGATGTATTTCTTTTCCTCTTTGTTTCCCTCTCTTTTTAGGAGCCATTTAAAGTTATTTAAGCAAACTGGTATAAAACAGCTCAGAGCTTTGACCAAAATGCAGTATCAATGCCAAAAAAAAAAAAAATCTACACCTTTATGTTTTCTTGTACAACATACACTGTACAACTCCAAGTGAACACATGAAATAAAAAGAAAATACTTGAATATAAATCCTACAGTGGTTATGTTGACAACTGTAGGAGTTTTGTCTTCGCCCTGTAACTAGGCAATAGGAGTGGTAGGTAGGTAGGTAGATCAATAATCACAACCTAAAATGAGAAAGCTAAAGCACCAGGAAAACTATGTATTTCCAAGCTTCTGCAGCTGAGATTACATAGGTTTAAGACAATATAAACTGAGATCGTGCCTCAAGGAATTATTTTTATAAGGAAAATAAAGAGAAAATACACAGTAGCTTCTTTAGTAAAAGCAAAAAATTCCAAATGATCTGAAGGTAGCTTTTTGGACTGATGTAGTTTATGTTGCCACAAATAATTTTATATTCAAATCAAATGTGTAGACTTAGTTAACCATGTGAATAAATAATCACTCCAAAGCTTTAAATGCATTCATGCAAACAGCGCCATGTATTACAATGGCACAGGCTTAAAAGAAGAATCCCATAGGGCTGGCCCAGTGGTGTGCTGGTTAAGCGCTGGCTTGGGAAGCCAGCAGCTCTGGTTCGGGTCCCATATACGAGGGCCAGTGACACTGCCCTCACAAAAAAAAAAAAAAAAAAAAAGAGTCCCATTGAAGCCTGTTTATAAACTGCTCCTTGCCTTTTTTTTTTTTTTTTTTCAGATATATGGATGCTCAACTATAAAACCATCATTTTTTGTACTAAAGATTAAAAATTAAAACAACCACCATTAGTAACAAAACATGTACTCTTTATCTTTATAAGGCAGGCTGCCTCTCATATCTGAAAACACACTATTACTTGAAAACTTTAGTTGACAAAGATAACTTACACTTCGTGGAATGACAAATTTATCATCTCATTTTTAGATTAAAGTCTTTAACATGTTTATTATCTAATGTGAGGTGTATTGAACATTTTTTGAACTATACTTCTACCAGGGTGTTACAAACAACAATAAAACAACAACAAAACAACCTCCAAATGACTAAATAAAGCATAGCTAATTTGGAGGTAAAAGGAAGTAGTGTGGAATTTAAAAGTCTTTATGTTTTGTTTGTGAATGCACCATTGGATTTTTCCCTCTGAAAATACATACCTATGTAATTATATTTACTTGAGTTCTTGTTTAAATTGGTTTTCCTTCTCTGAGCACTAGTTGGTTTACTTGGTCAAGTAAGTTATGCTCTCTAAGCCTTAGTTTCCTCATATGTTAACAGGAACACCTTCCTCACAGGATAACTGTATGACATGAGGTATGGAAAGTGGCACAAGGTAAGCACTCGATAAATGTTAATTATGATACTGGTTGCCTGATTGTGGGAAAAGGTCACTCTAAAATGGATTAATCAGGTAGAAACCAGCTTGAATTTCAAATTGTGCTTTGGATAATTGACAAAGTAAATACTTTGCAAAGTATTCATGAGAGCCTACACTGGGTCCCAGAGCTGCTACTTAGAAATCACACTATCTGGGGCTTTCTTACCTTCATCACAGGACCATCCGACTATTAAATGAGACTGCAGATGTATAAATGCTTTACAAAATAGACAACATCTCACAACTGTAGTGTAGAGAGGAGGCTTTTAACTCGGGAGGAAGAATTATGCACCGTCTGACACTTTTCTGAGAGCTCTTGGTTGGGCCTTGCTAGGGAGCTGATCGTGAAGTCTCAGGAAAATCTCTTCTTCCACTCAAAGGGGTTAGACCCCCATCATTTCTTAAGAATCATATCCTTTCAAATACATTAGTTTACAGAATAGTTTCTATATTTGTGCAAAGGGTGGGATGGGAGAAATCATGTTATAGAAAGATTCCACTTGGCAGTGAAGACATTTCCAATAACACTCACTATTACAAACAATTTTAAGTTAGAACAGAATGCTGCTATTTTTATTATGCTACTAAATAGTGTTTAGTCAGTGTTATGCTTATCCATAAATTGTTTTGTTGTCCTTGGTAACCTCAGTCACTTAAAGTTAGTAAGAATTTAAACGTATTTGTCTTGGTGTACAACTATTTAATAGAAATATTCTAGTGCTCACCAACCCTTATTGTTTAAATGTACCAAGAAGTCTTTTTTTACATAAAAACTCCTGTTTATTAAGCAGTGATAGAGGAAGAACTTATTTACATTTCAAGCACTACCAACATACATCATTTATGACAAAAAAGGCAAGCACTCCATAAGAAATGCTCAATCACTGTCAATCAGAAACACTAAAATATACATAAACCAAAGCAAGCCGTGTGAACTGTATTAAATTCAGCTAAACACAGAATTACCAACAGAACAAACAGAAAAACAAATAATTATCAGTGACTCACAGACCTATTTACACAGTATACAAAATAACTTGAAAAGGTGTAACCATGGAAACCTGATAACCTAAATTCGGCGCCTTTAAATTTTGCATTTATTTAAACACTGTGTAAATGATGTCTTTACAAAATTTAAATATTTCAAAAGCAGTCAAAGCTTATCTTTGTTATCTGATCATTGATCAAAATAGTTTCAACTATAAATTAGCTGTCTTTAAAATCATTCAGGGACCAATTTAAAGAAAGCATGATAAAAATGTCAAACAAGTTTTTCTAATTTTTCAGCAAACTGTTATTTTCACAACCACTGATTAACAATTGAAAAACTCGACTATATACAATAAATCCCATAATAGTCAAATAATATTAAAACATGCTTTGACGTAAAGACTTTTCTTAAACTCACACTGTTGCATGCAACCACCCCACTTCCTCTAATTAACTATGAAAGCTATTAGCTGTTTCAGTTTATAGGTGATTTTCACTGACAATTACCATTTGAATGGTTTAATATTTAATACTATACTCAGTCCTAATGTCTTATATTTTATTCCATAAGCAACATGAATGAAACATTGTTTTGCAGTTCACCGGCTCCCAACTTAAGGTGTAATGTTCAGTGTGTATTTCATTATGTAGATGAGCAATGGATGTTGTTTGACATGATTTAAATGGGTCAACAGTATTTTCCTAGTCACATTAATCATTCAGACAGCTAAAATGAAAAAAGAAAAAAAGCCTTGAAAACGAAAACTAGAGAATCTATCCCACAAATGACACTCGCCATTGCCGGATTATCTAGGATGTGGTTATGAAGAAGGAAGGGTTGCAGACTTTGAACACATGGTTCATTATTTATTTGGAAACCACTTCAAGAACCACTCGCTCCATTTTCAAGTCCAAGTGAACACCCACAGGGACAGATTTCTGAGCAACCAAACTGTAATATTTTTAAAAAGCGTTCGATGGAAATCCATAAAACTTTTTCATTCCAGAAGAGTAAAATTTGAGGAGCCCAGCTCCCAATGAGACTGGGCCCCACGGGTAGGATCAGACGTAATATATGAAATCTATAAACACATACAGCAGCCCTCACTGGACATTCCTGTCTTGCCTGCTGATGGCTCCTAGAAGTGAAGAAGAGACGGGGAACTAGAAAAGGCAGAGCCAGCCTTTAGAAATAGCTGCAGATCACTGGGATCCAGCCCTGAGCCAAAGAGTCTGATGAGGAACATGGAAAGCAACACATGTGAACTCACAAATAGCAACTCTACCGTTTCCTTTTCCTTTCATCATCATGACTGACTTCCCAATGGGTCTGATTAAGGGGTGATTTGGTCTACATGGTCAGTCAATGTACCAGAATGCTGTCTGGGCAACCATCCGATCACTTTGTCTGTTCCATTTGAATTAGGTGCTTTCTAGTAAAAAGTATGGAAGTAACAATATCGCGTGCCTCCCCACAGAAGCTCTTTAGTGGGTCTTTGGCGGCTGTGTAAAAGACAGTGTCTAGCATTAACTTTTTTATCCTGAATTCACTTCTCAAAGGTCATCCTCTCAAGTGGATGTGCTCCTGCTTTCTCCTGAAACCACACAGAATAAGCCAGCATCCACGAGAAGCCCATGCTTTGTTTTGCTGATTATGAAAATGGCAAGTGCATGGCATTATTTTTATAACAATACTGAACAAGCAGAAACAATAAAAAGTAAAAAAAAAAAAAGTAAAAATCTTCTTCAAATGATCACTGTTGACATTCAGCAAATACACTTTAGAACATGTCTCTATGTATCCACTAATATAGTATTATATTTTTATAGTATATTATCATATTTTATATGCATTCTGTCTATACATGTAGTTTTTATTAAACTGCTATTTTGAAAGCAATTAATCTCTCTGCAATATGTGGAAGACATCTGTCTCTAACAAAAAAATATAGATCTACATGATCCTTTTTAGGCCTCTTGGGCTGTTTTAGTGGTTTCATGGTATTCCTTTACATGGAGGAGTCATATAGCACTTTATTTAACCAATGATGAGCACTTAGGTGGGTTCTTTTCTTGTTGTTTTATTTTTCCCTTGTATAATTCACTTTTTAAAAATAACAGTTGCACATGTTACCAATTATTCTTTTTAGTTTAAATTCTTAAAAGTAGAATTCTTGGGTTAAGAAATACGCAAAATGTTGACATATTTGCAAAGCTGCTCCTCACAAAAAGAGCAGTTTATAATCCCAGTGGTGCCTATTTCCATATACCCTCACCAATACTATTAATGTTTGTCAGTCTGATAAATAAAAAATGGTAACTCCTTTTTACTTATTTTTGTTCAGATACTACTGAGGTTGAAGATTTTTCCCTTTATTTATATGTTTATACTCTTTTGTGAAATCTTCATTTAGGCCTATTGGGTTGTTTTTTACTGGACTTATTCTTTTTTTTTATTTACCTTTATTATTATTATTAGTTACAGATGTACAAAACAATGCAGTAATCTTTTTCACACCTTACAAAGTGACTACCCCTCCCCCCTCCCCTGCCCTCCACCCCTGATATCATACATATCTATTACAATTCCATTGACTCCATCCCCACAGTATATTCCACATCTCATGACCATATATGTATTAAATTATAGTTGACATATAATATTGTTCAGCGGCAGCTTCAGATGTACAGTGCAGTGGTCAGGCCACTAAACCATCTCCCTAAAAGGACATGCATCTGTCTGTTCCCCTAAAAAAAAAAATTTACAACCTTATTGATTATATTCCCTAAACTGTCTCTTCTGTCTCTGCAGTAGTATTGTAGTTATCAGTTTATGTTGCCTCGTCCCTTTCCCTTCTCCCTCATGCCCATCCCATCCCATCTAGCCCTCATCAGTTTTTCCTTTGTGCTTTACTTGACTTATTCTTAAGAGTCCTCTGTGGGGCCAGCTGAGTGGCGCTGTGGTTGAGCGCTGGCTTGGGAAGCTAGCGGCCCCGGTTTGGTCCCACATGTGAGGGCCAGTGACACTGCCCTCAAAAAAAAAAAGAGTCTTCTGTGAATTTGTGCTATACTGTTTCAAATATTTTTTTCAGTTTTCTATTTGCATGTTAACCTTATTTAAAGTGTTTTTGGCCACACAATTATGTTCACATTGTGGATTTTATGGATTAATATAGGGAGAATATGACTCTTTAAAATATTTAGTTGTCATATTTAAGACAAGAAAAAATTTAAGACAAAATTTTCACATTTACTGCAGTATTAATATTCCTCAGTGGAGATTTAATGTTTTTTTTTTCATATAGGTCCTGTACATTACTCATTATTTGTTTATTTCTAGGTATTTTATATTCTTGGTTGCTATTATAAATTGAATTTTTTCAATTATATTTTCTGCCCAAATATAGAACAGTAGTACTAAACTTATTTTTCTTTAAACATTTAAGTTTTCAAAATTGAAGTATAATATTTGTGTCATATTTTTATGCTCCTTAATGTATCAAAAAATCAAGCACACATACAGATGCACGCTTTTTCCACAGGAAAGAAGTGAGATGGGACAGACAGGTTAACTAGGCTTTCCTTTCCATTGCTGCCAACCCCCACCCCCTTACCTTGTTTGTCCCCAACTATTACCCGCCCTCTTCCCAAATATAAAGTGCTGGACTCAGGGGGGCTAACAGGTGCTAAAATGTTAGTAAATCCAAGTTATCAAAAAAAAAACCCAGGTATTTTTGAAAGGGTTTGATATTTAAAATGTTTCCAACCCTCCTGCCCCCTCCCCCAAAACCCAATGACCTAATCACTGGGAGAGGGGAAGAATTAGAACTTTTTAGACTTATTACTCTACATTTATTTATCTAATTTTACAGCTTAGTCTTGTTTTTGTTTTGAAATACGTATCTAGACTGGGTTGAGGCATCCACAGTCTTTGCAGTGCTGGGGTTCCTGTCTTGATTCGGCCTTTATGTAACTGAACTGTCCCTCCAGACACATGAGTGCCTGGAGACATTGAGCAAACAGTACAATTAATTGCAAAACTTCCCATAGTCTTATATCAGTGAAAGAGAGCAAGAACTTTAAATGAAATAAATTTAAAACTAGTCTGCCAGCCTCATCTTTGCTGCTGTATATGTAGTTCTAATTCTTAGGATCCTCTTATACTCAGTTTGACTTTGCTCTGGAAGAGCAATAAATCTTAAAGTTACAGATGTTGGGGGAGGAGTATCCTCTCTCTTTTGCTCTCTTAGAGCAAATTATCTGATGTATTTCTCTCCATAAGGTTCAGAATATTACTTCTAACTCCACCTACAACTTTGGAAAATCACTATGCCATACAGTTAACAGAAAAAAAAAAAAAAGACTAGTTTTTTTTTTGCATTAAAAATACCTGATCCACAAAGTATGGAAGTTCATTATACTCTAAATGTTCAATAATAAAAAGTTTAAACGGTATTTGATATAACACTAAAAAAAAAAAATCTTATCTTTCCTAAAGAATACTAAGAAGTATAGGAAATGGGAGGGTTATTTTAAATCTGGTATGCTGTTTATATATGGAAAAAACAAAGCATTTAAAATGAGCACCGACCTGCAGTTGCTCCTGGGCTGTAAGCTAGGGACAGCCCAGGACAAGTGCTTCTTGACGGTGGAACCATACAGCTATTCACACATTTCTCATTTGCAGTTCAGAGTCACACGTGTTTCTTGGGAGGAATCCTGGGGCCCAGAGTTTTAGCTGCTCATATACTATGCAAGTCACACTCCTAAAAGGACGCTGGAGCACAGGAGAGTGCAAGGCCAGACGCTTAATTGTTCCTGAATATAGTGTGATGCAAGGTGCCAGCTAGGATCTAAAACGTGTTTTGGGCTTGGCTATTGTGATGGTGCACAGAGAGACAGTCTTCATGGAAGCTCAACACTGGAAGTGTTAAAGAAACACTGTAGGGCCGGCCGAGTGGCGCATTGGTTAAGCGCTGGTTTTGGGATGCCAGCGGCCCCGGTTCGGATCCCACATGAGGGCCAGTGACACCGCCCTCTACAGCTAACAACAGCTCCACCTGGAGCTGGGCTGTGCGAGCCCCGGTGATGGTGTGGGCTGCAGCCCCTGCTGCAGTGGGCTGCCATAGGCTACAGTGAGTGGCCCGCAGCCAGCGTGAGTGGCTGGCAGCCAAGCGTGAGCTGCCAATAGCCGCGATGAGCGACATCCAGAGGCCAGCGACCGATCTGCCTCATCCGGGAAGAGCGCAATGACGATACCAACAGTGAAGCAACATCCTCCGCAACTAAACTGAAGAACAAGAAGACGGCAACTTGTCTGTTCCCCTTCCCTGATTCCCCAACGCTGTTCCCCTCCACTAATTCCCCAATAAAAAAAAATCTTAAAAAAAAAAAAAAAAAAAAAAAGAAACACTGTAGTGAGGGAAGTTCTTTTTCTATCTTTGCAAGTAGATTTTTGCACAATGGTATAGAGCCCCATACCCAGGTATTTGGGGATAATATACAAACAAAATACAAAGGCTAATCAATCCATAAAGGAGGTTGCAGTGGACTGACACGGACAGAATTTATCCTTATAACTAATGTTTCACCATTACCAAAATCCACCCCGCTCTCAGCTCCACTGCTCTACTGCCATGACTAGATGATGCTGACATTGCTGAGAAATCTGAAAGGCTGGCAATATTTGGGTTTGGGGATTGCTAACTCAGACCTCATAAATATTATGTAACTCTAGTCTTTTTGCCTCTAGCCAAGTAGCCTGACTGCAATTTTCAGCCACAAGTGGCAAACTGACATTGAGAATTTATGAGCTCTGCTGTATTAGTAATGCGCATTTCCTTTTGAATTATTCTAGCCTGTAGCCCGAAGCAGATTATAATTATCATTCTTTTTGCCACACAAGTCTGAAGATCTACAAGTGGTTCATATAGGTACATTAATACGTTTCAATATTTTAGGTAGGTTGGTAATAAAAGCCCATAGATGACAAATGAAAAGCAGATGAATTTTACATATTGGTAGAATTTTTAAACTACCTTAGCTAATTAAAATTTGGTACCAGTTATAGTGTATCCATAGAAAATGATTCCCTATTGCATTAGAGATGTTCTTCACTTTACTATCAAAAAAACAAAAACAAAAACAAACCCAAATGCATACTGTACAGTGTGCTTGAAGCAGAGTTCTCAGGTAGTTAATCTATACTATGAATAAAGGTAATTCTACACCAAGATAAATATGTGGTCTTAGCTGTTTGAAAAGCATTTTCTTACATAAACGATGTGGTTAAGTTCTCAGGCCACCCCATTTGCCCATAATGTAACTGAAATACTATATATTTGCAATGAAAACAAAAAACTAGTGAACAATTCAGCGGCAAGCACCTAGTATTTTAGCTATATGATGGGTTTGCTGAGCTAGCCTGGGAATGTTACTGCTATTTACAATATGGTTTCTAAAGGAAAAAGTGTCCCACACTGTTGGATCATTAGGAAAAGTGAAAAGTCCACCTGCCTGCCTCCTACCTCCCATTGTTAGTCTCTTTTTCTCAAGTCCCACCTGGAAAGCAGATGGAGGCTGAGTGGCTCTGAAGTTGCCAGGGAACAAAGGAGAAGGCTAAGTCTCATTCCCTCCCAGAAAGTGTGTACCAACCCCAGAGCCAGGATTTTGCACTTTTTCCAACTTCTAGAGCAAGTGAAAGGAATCAAGTCTGTTTTGAAGTTTAAGCAATCCCTCCTTAGCACCAGAGTGAATGTCTCAAGCCCCAATACAGCCACTCAGAGAGGAAACATGGTGGCTTTGGATGTCTATCACTCTATCTAGGCTTCACCAATATGGGCACGAGGTCTGGTTAATAACTGCTCATGACTTAGATGAAGCTGGTGAAACTGGACTGTCTAGCTTCAGTTCTGGCTCTAAGACTGACTGGCTGTCAACCTTTAGCATGTTATTTAACTTTTATTTAGTTTTTTCATCTGTTAAAAAATGGGAAAATAAACATTTGTAAGGATTAAATAAGTTCATATGTATTAAGTACTTATTAGCATGGCACCTGGTATATAGCGATCAATAAGTTGAACTATCACTCAATATAGGTTTACTATCACTATGAATGACAAAGGTACAAAAATGCTCTCTCCTTTTTCTTTTTTAAGATTTTATTGGGGAATTGGGGGAGGGAAGCAGCATTGGGGAACCAGGGAAGGGGAACAGGCAAGTTGCTGTCCTTTTGTTTTTCAGTCTAGTTGCGGAGGACGTTGCTTCACTGACCCATGTTGGTATTGTGATCATTGCGTTCTTCCCGGGTGCAGATCAGTTGCCAGCCTCTGGACAGCCGCTCACAGCGGCTCTTGGCAGCTCACACTGGCTGCCAGCCGCTCATGTTGGCTGCTGGCCACTCACTGTAGCCTATGGCAGCCAACAGCAGTAGGGGCTGCAGCCATGCCATCCCGGGGACTCACAGCAGCCCAGCTCCAGGTGGAACTGTTGTTAACCATCTTAGTTGTAGAGGGCAGTGTCACTGGCCCTCAAACGTGGGATCCGAACCGGGGCCACTGGCGTCCCAAGCCTGCTCTTAACCAACGTGACACTTGGCTGGCCCTGCTCTCTCCTTTTTAAAAACTATATTATTTTTCTTTCCTGGTATCCAGAGTAGTAGTGATACAGGAAGTTAATTTAGCAAGTAGACATTAATGCCCATAAAGAGTTTATGTGCCTCTGAAATACTCCTCTCTCTCTTCAAATAAAACTCAGGCTTTTAAATTACAAGTGTGTATGGATAATTGACAACAGTAAACTTATTTTATCTATGTTATATTTTATCTATTTTATAATATTTTAAAAGAGAGACTAGCGGGCCGGCCGAGTGGTGCGGAGGTTAAGCGCTGGCTTGGGAAGCCAGCGGCCCTGGTTTGGTCCCACATAAGAGGGCCAGTGACACTGCCCTTAAAAAAAAAAAAAAGAGAGACTAGCATTTTAAAAGTCAAGACTAGTATAGGGAGGATGTAAGCCAATAACAACCAACGCTCATATCTCACCACTGGAGAGAGTGATGATTGGTACAGCCACTTTGGAAAACTGTCAATATGAAGTCACTGGTTCACTCCTAGGTATATGCACAATAGAACTGCATACAGAAGTGTACAGTTTTGTATGCATACAGAAGTGTACCAAGACACACACACAAGAATGTTGATAATATAAAAAATGTGGAAATAACCCAAAAGTCCATCAACAATAGAATGGACAAATTATGATAAATGCATAAAATGGAAGACTACACACACAGCAACCAAAATGAATGAAATACAGCTACAGGAAACAATATGGATGGGTCTTTAAAATATAAAATCAAGTCAAAGAAGCCAGACACACAAAAAAAGTACCTACTATATGATTCTATTTATATAAAGTTCAAAATAGGCAGAATTCAATCACATTGTGTAGGAATCTATAGGGGTAAATCTATGGGGTATCTATGGGGTAAAACTATAAATGAAAGCTAGAAAGTGAATACTATGAAAATCAAGATTGTGATTACCTAGGAGATGGGGGAGATTTGGACCGGGGAAGGCATGCGGAGTTCTTGTGGGGTGCAGGAAATGTTCTGATTTTTAAAAACAAGTGGCACGGTAATTATATAGGTGTTTGCTTCATAATCACTCATTAAATTGTACATTTGTTTTATACATGTTTCTCTCAATATATTATATCTTACAGTAAAGTACTAGAAGGGAGGGAGGGAGAGAAGAAGGCAGAAAAAGAAGAAAGGAAAGAAGGAAGGAAGGAAGGGAAAGAGGGAGGAAGGTAAAAAGGGAAGGAGGGATAAAGCTAGAACTAGAAAAATAAAAATTAAAAAAAAAAAGAGAGGGAAAGCATTCTAACAATCAGGTTTCTGTATATTATGATGCAAGTCATTTAAAATATTTATTAATATGTTAAACTCAAGCATTTTTTATATCAAGAAAAATTTTAAAAATCAGGAATAATTCACAATTCTTACTATACAGTGAAAAACATTAAAAGCATAGTTATTTATATTACATTTAATTGACAAGGCTACGAGGAATTTATATTTAAAAAATTTTAAATGAATTCTTGTAATTATTACTACAAACTAGTTAATAAATACCCTTGATGACCATGTAACTATATTATTATTCCATAGCTTTTTAATTGCTATAATGTACATGGGACAACTATACTTTTTGGGGAAGCATACAAAGCTACCACATTTTCTAAATAGGAAAATTACATCCTTTCAGAAGTTTGATAATAATGATAATAAAACAGCTGCCATGTTTGTAGCGATTTACAAAGTAACTTCATGTATATCAGTTAATTTGGTTGGACAACCTGTGGAAGGTAAACTGGGAAGATATTCTTGGACTTGGCAAAAGACCCTGAGATTTAAGTAGGTTAAAGGCTTTGTCCAAGATCACAAAAGTTACAAGTAGCAGATCTGGATTTCAAACCTAAATTTATTTTAAAAAAATTTTTTATTTATAGAAAATTTTAAACATACATAAAAGTAGACAGATCGTGACCACGAACTGCCATTTACCCCTCATCCAGCTTGAACAATTAATTATCCACTCGTGCTCAGCTTGTTTCATCCACAACCATGCATACTGAATTATTTCAAAGCCAATCCCAGACATCATATCATTTCATCTGTATTTCAATATGTATATCTAAAAGATGAGAATTCATTTTAATGATTTAATAATATAACCTTATCACACATAAAAAATTAACAGTAATTCCTTAATATCATCAAATATTTGGACAGTCTTCAGATATATATTTAGTTTTTTCATCTGTTAATAAAAAAAATTTATTTTTTTATTAAATAGTTAAAATAGGATCCAGATAAGGTTTACACATTGCATTTGATTGACTTATATCGTGGCTGTTTTAATTGATTTCTCGCTCCTTTTTTTTTTCTTCCATGTAATTTGTTAAAAAATGAATTTCTTTGTCCCTAGTATCTCCCACGTTCACTACGTTGTATATTAGTGGTGTCCTTTAACATGCTTCTCTCTCTTATATTTCCTACAGATTAACATGAAATTTAGGAACTTGTTTTGATTCAAGTTCAGTTTTTTTGGCAAGAATATTTAATGGGTGGTGGTGTGCTCTGACAGCTGTCTGTCTTTTCTGTGATATTAGCAGCAATTGATGATCAGTGCCTAGATACATTAACTCATTAGGGATTTGTCAAGTGGTGGTATTTTATCTGTTCTTTTTCATTCATTGGCAAGAATTTTATATAAAGAAAAACTTTATTTTATCAAACTATTTGGTTAATGTTAGGTTTATGTCATATAGAAAATCAAGCTTAATGCTTGATTCTTTCCATCTCCTGAACCAGTTTTCAGAATAGCTAGTTAAAAACCTAGAGCTTTGAACAACCAATTCAGTGTTCTTAATCAGAGATTAGATAAAATTTCTATAAAAAAGATTCTGATCTAAAAGTAGTATCTAGTTCTATATAAATGATTTCTATGTGAAATATTGAGTCAGTGAAACTTAATTTCATTTTGAAGCAAAGATACTGGTCAGAGTTCTGTAAAACAGAAATATTTTACTAATTTTTATCAAAAAGTAAAACATTAAACACCCAGACTTAATACATCACATATCTTCCTCATCCTTTGTTTCTCACACTTTCATTTTCAGGGTGAGATGTGGCTGGACGATTAGAGGTAACAAGACAAGACTGCAATTAAAGGGGGGTAAACCCAACTCTAAATGGATTCTTCTTTAAGAAAGAAACCCAAAACCAAAAGAAAACAGGTAAAATTAGCTATTGGAAATTATGGCCATGTGAATCAACCCTTGCTCCCCACATCTGGCAGCATTTAGCTCCCCGAGGGCACACTTGGTGCCCTAGGGCACTGTTACACATGTTTGACCAACGGGGCAACAACAAAGGACATGGAGGCTATAAAAAGAGGCAGCAGGTAACCATCAGGCCGGCCAAATGGCGGAGTCACTTTGACAAAACACACAATGAAGCAACTGGTTATTCCCATGGCTGGAAAGTCAACGAGGGAGAGCTTTATTTTAGGATTCAAATTCCACAACCCGCCTCTTTAAGTCACTGGGTTACTTCCTTGTTTTAATCAGGCCTACAAATCCTCCCTTTTCTTTCAGACTCTCCATGAAAAACATTAGAGACAAGCTGTATAAAGCCACCTTGTCTTCCTGCCAAAAACCCATCTGAGAATTCAACTGTTTTCTGGACTCGACCCTCAGATTGTGGCGGAAGTGAAGGTGCCATGTCATTCTGCACACACTTTGGCGTCGTAGTCAGAAAGAGACAGAGGTGTTTATGAACGACATGATCTATCTTATTATAGCCACTCTGCGACTCAGATGAATATATAACACTATCAGTTTTAAACATGGCTCCCGCCTAAGCAGACATTTTGTGATTACCTAGTAGGCTTTGCCTTTCCCGCAGCCTGAAGCCCTCTTTCGAGCCATTGGCAGATGAGCACCTCCCTTCTCTCCCACCGAGACTCCTTATCCTCCCCTCCTCCTCTTTACCAAGACTGTTAAAATATACCAACTCATTCCTTCTAATCCAATCTTAACAAAACACAGGGATGATAACTCCTACTAAACTAAGGCTTTATGGGGATATTCCCTTAACCCAAAGGAAAGATTCTAGTAGTTGGAAATTTTATGTTCCAAACAAGCTGTAGAGGAAATATTTGGGGGCAATTGGACCTTCTCTAATGATTTCAGTTACACCACTGTAAATAACCTGTTTCATACAAACAAAACTCTGGGGGGGGGGGGGAGAACAACTATAAATGTCTTTAGTCTCCCCTTCCAGTGAAATCCTTCTGAATTATGAACTTTTTAAAGTGATGAGTACTTAAGATAAAATATTTCTAAATTGTCATTCATATTTACTCTTCAAAACAGTTTCTCAAATCTAAGCAACAGGAAGATTTTTTTGATATGACATATACATACATACATACACCTGGGTGTGTGTTTAATTGTGGAATTAAGACATCTTTGAACAAATGCATCACATACAACTAAATCTTTGGAGAAACTAAATATATTTGCATTTTTTAGTACAGAAGAAAGTTAAATGAAAGATTTTATTAACACATGGGGGACCGGTGATGCAGAGTTGCGTCTAGACCTTAAGGGTGATGTTTCCAGAGGTATCACATCCTCAAGCACTACTAGGGTCTGTGGTGAGTATTTCCTGAAAACTTCAGTTTACAAAAATAGCGAATCTGTTATAATTTTTTAAAGAAACACAGTATAAAAGTTGATTTCAACGGTTTAAAGCCCGGGAACATGTATTTAAACAATTTAAATGCCCTGTCCTCAGTGTTAAGAAACAGAATATTTCTTGCTAATTGGCGTTGTTCCAGTGTCTCTAATTTAAGATAAAAGGCAGAAAGGTAATCAATGACTGCATTATTATTGCTTGTGACTTTGTTACACAACCAGAAGCATATCAAACATTTGAATTCAGGAAGATAATTTCAAATGCTAAAGGCTGAGTGAGGCCAGGGTTCATGGATTAAGAGAACAGACAGGGGTTTTGTTTGGGTTATCCCTCCTGGTACGTGACAGCAATGTTGTGTTACATGTATCTTTAGAACCCCCTTTCTTCCTGCCTGCTTTAGTTTGTTTGCACCTCTGCAATATTGGTTTTTTTTTTTTTTTTTTTTAAATGTAGACTTAAAAATGAGCAAAACTGAGGTGGTTATTTTTGTGGGCTCCAGTTTTTTCACTCCTGGCATTTTGGAAAATATTTATCATAGATGCCCATACCAAGGGGGACTCGAAGACCAGAAAACATTAAAACATTATCCCTATCTATGCTTTACTATAATATAGACAGTTTCTTCTGTTCAAGCTTTTGCTTAGCTTTTATAAATGGGCATGAACTAAAAGATGCTGGAGTTTTATAGTTCAAGGGTTTTTAGGTACATTTTTCACAATAATTACATATATTTTAAAAGTGAATAAATAAGTAACATTTATAATTATTAACAATAGTAAACTGTACTTTAAAGGTGACACCTTCTCTGTGGACTTTATTGAGCATCTCCTGGATTGTTATGATTTGACCATGTACTTCCTGTTGAATTCTTATTTTATTTTCCTTCTTTATTCAGGCTGTGCTGTACCTAGAAGACTAAAAAATGGCCTATAAAGCTGCTTTAACAATAAATACATGGTTAAAGTAACACACCAATCATAAGTTTAAGAGAAAATCAAGAATCAAGTTAGAATATGGTTTCAATGTTCTTAAATTACTGAAGTGAATTTTTATCTGTAATGGACATTAAAAACAAGCACTGTCCTTCCTTTTTACCCCTAAGAAACTGATTTTCCACCATAGCTTCAAATTCTTACATCTCTAAATCTATTTGTCATGTAGTTCACAGGTAAACAAACTTTTATATATGTTTACACATCTTCCTTTCAATGATGCCCATGATGTTATTTGTAAATGAAAAAGCAAGTTGCAGATCATGTATAGTATGATATCATTAAAAACAGACATACATAGATGTTTGCACATGCATGGAAGGAAGTCTAGATGAGGACAATTACTACGTTTTCCTGCTTGAAATTCTTCAATGTTTGTCAACCGCTTTTAAAACGTAATCCCAACTTCTCAAAGTCTGAGAGGCACTGCATGGTCTGGTCCCTGCCTGCCTCTCCAGCCTCCTCACACTCCTCCACTCTCCCTGTGGTTCACTGCCCGCCAGCCACGGGGGTCTCCACTCCGTTCCCCGGACATCTGAAGGCCTTTCTCAGCTCTGCATTTGCTCTTTCACCAACTCCTCACATCACTGGTTCATTCAGAGCCTGCAAGCCTCAGCTCAAATGTCACTTCATCAGAGGGCTTCTGGGAGCACTCTCTCAAAAGCGGTCTCCCCAGTTACTCCCTCTTAGCTTTGGTTATTTCCTTCAAAGCACTTTTCCCATTTTGGAATTATCATGTTTGTCTAATTCTGTCTTCTTGTTTCCCTTATCAAAAGGCCAACTCCACAAGGTCTAAACTCCAGCATCTACCACAGCAGGAGTTGGGGGTCTGTCATTTTCTTTCTTTCGGCTTCTTCAGCCTTACAATCTTTAGTACTTTGCACCTAGATTTTTCTGTTTCAGAGCCTAATTTTTACAATTTGGATTTGTAAATGTACAGATCTTATTTTTCTTGTCATTATTCCCTAAACAACACAGTGTAACAACTGTTTACATAGTATTTACATTGTTTTAGGTATTTGAAGTAATCTAGAGATGATTTAAAGTATATGGGAGGGTGTGTGTAGGTTATATGCAAATACTATGCCATTTCATATAAGGGACTTGAGAATCCGAGAATCTTGGTATCCATGAGGGTCCTGGAATCAATCCCCTGAGGATACTCAGGGATGACTATATAATCAAATATATACATATACATATAAATGTATACATATATAATATATATATACATATACAATACCTTGGTTTGAGAGCATAATTCATTCTGGAAACAAACTACTTGTATTGTACGACGTCTCCCGTTTACCAACTTAAAATGAATTAGAAATGTTGGCTCGTCTTGCAGAATACTCACAAACCAGGTTGTTCGCAATCCAAGGTTTTACGGTATATATACTTGATTACCTGTAATATGACACCAGATGGCTAACTCCAGACACAAAGTTATACAGTTGAATCTGTTAGGCTAAGAGTTCATTCGTATTTATCATCTACCCTAGTGCTGGCTCAATGTCTGGCATATGGTTAACAATCAGTACGTTTGTTAAATGAAGGAACGAACCCATTCATCCTGGTTTCTGAAGTGATTTTGGCACATCACACCTCATTCTTCTAGGCCCCCTTCATGTTGCTCTGAAAGGGGAAATCGGTGTAGGGAATAGCCAATGTGGTTATTGCTACAGGTAATCATTGTCTGAGCCAGAAGCCTCATGTTTACTTTCAGGACAAAAATCAATAAATATAGGTATTCAAAACCCATCACCTTCCCTCAGGATGGGATGGTGGTACAGAATTGTGGCTCCGACTCACTTGTACTTATACCAGGTCAACTTGCCTGCAACTGTGGTTTCATTATAGGGCCCTAACATTTCTGTTAAGTTGTGTGGTCATCCATTTATCTTAATGTGTCTGAGAAGTTGAAATAAATGTTGAAGACACTAAGGCAAATTTAAAAAATTTCTGTATTGTGAGAATGAGACTAAGGTTGAAAGCAAGAAAGCCTTTCTGCTTTCCACAGGAAACACGACATCTAAACGGGCAGCCAGGGGTTCACTGGGAAAGCTTTAAAAGCCTCCCTTGGAAAAGTCTACGATGAGAGGGAAAGGTTCTTCCATGAGCTACTTACTAAGTTAAAATATGGGCTCTCCCTAGGAAATAACAGATCTCAGCAATAATCATCAATGGCTGCTAACATGACAAACAGAGACAGCCAGACACATGCCTCCTGAGGGAAGTATATGACACTACCTATGATGTATTTTTGCCAAAAAAATTGAACTTTAATCTGATCAAACTTTAGGATGGAAGTGATGGAGTTGACAGGAAACACAGGGGGAAGAAAAATGGTAAATGACATCATGGGGATCCAATCAGAAAATCTAGACTGAGAAAGTCTACAGAATAAATGACCTGGTTTCTTCAACAAATAAATCACAAAGAGGGGGAAAAATGAAGAAATAGGAACCTATAGATTAAAAGATTAAAGAGACACATAAATCAAATGTAATGCCTGGACTGTGTTTGGTTCCTAATTCCAACAAATCGACTGTGAAAAAAAAAAATCCAGGAAATGTAGACACTGACATATTTGATAGTAAGGAATTATTCTCAAATTTTGCAAGGTTTAACAATGGTGTACTTTTTTAGAGTACTTATGTTTTAGTATTTTAGAACTGCTTACTAAAATATTTATGGATGTAGTGGTACATCTAAGACCTGCTTCCACAGAAATCTGTGGAGGAGGAATACAGGGAGTAGATGAGTGTAGAAGTGAACCAAGATTGTTGAAGTTGGGTGATGGGACCATGTAAGTTCATTGTACTAGTCTGTCAACTTTAGTGTATGTTCACAACTTTCCCTAAGAAAAAGCTAAAAAAAAAAAAAAGATTTTATCAGTTATCATAGTAACTATCAAAACACATCTGCACCGGGTCTCCTGTGGTCCAACAATTACATCAGTATCACATTGAGTGTTTATGAAAACGCTCAGATTCTGAGCTCTGCCCCAGACCTCCTAATTCAGAAAACCTAAGTATGGGAGCTAGAAGCTCTATTTTAACAAACTAAATGATTTTTACACACACAAAAGTTTCTTACATAAATGATTTTTATAAACACTAAAGTTTGTGTGCTCTTTTGGCAGCACATATACTAAAACAAACACTAAAGTTTGAGAACCACTGGCTGGGCATTTTTGTGTCAGTTTTATTTCTCATTTTCCAAGTGAGAAAATCAAAGGATGAAGATAAATTAACTGGTCAGAGTTCACTTTGAAAACTTGAAAGAATTGAGATCTTTAAGCCTCTCAAATTTTGACTTTCCAGTTTACTGTTCAAGCACCAAATGAGCAACATGGTTTAAATATATATATTATCATTAGCTTTTAAAAGTTTGGTTCAAATTCCACCAGAACCAATTTACCCTTTTGACCCTTCAAGATTAAAACACACACACACACACACAAGTATTGCAGGGGTCCCATATAAGATCTTTAAAAAGAGGGCTCTATCAGGATGTAAGAGATAGCTTGGCATTCTGATAAAAGTGGAGGTGTTTATGGCCAAATCCCTGGGATTTGGCTGAAAACCGAAAGCCCATTTTCATTTGATAGGGCCTTAGTATAAGGTATATAGCAGGGAGTTACCTGCTTGCCATTGGTGAAGATTATATGTCAGGAGACCATGCCCCTTTCCATGGTGAGGGTTCTGGAGGCCAATTTTTAGCTTCCCAGACAGGTCATTGGTTGGGCTGCATGGTTTGGGTTTCTCAGAGATCTTCTTGTTTGTAAAGACACCCTTGGCTTCCATGCTTTGTAATGGCCTTTCAAAAGGTAACTAGAGAAAGTATGAGGTGGGCACATTTTTCTATTTATCTAAATGGCTACATTCACACCCCTCCCCACTTTTGGTATTAATCCAAGTGGTTTGATTTTGAATTAAAGGGGGAAAGGGTAGAATTAAAAATGGAAGTACACATATCCTTTAATGAGCAAAAACCAGCCTGTTCATTTTCCCCAAAATGTTTTATGAAAATTTTCAAACATATAAAAATGTTCAAAGAATTGTACAGTAAACCACATTTCTAAACATTCCAGTATCGATCTTGTTTTTTTTTTTGGATGCATTTCAAAGTGAGTTTCAAAGATCAGTAACCCTCTCCCCCATACTTCAACATGCATATCTTTAACCAAACTTCAATATGTTTAGAATTCCTTTTTTTTTGTATTTTGAGATAAAATTTGTATCCTATGATATGCTCATATCTTAAGCATATCATCTGATGAGTTCTGACAAATGCATACACCTGTGTAACCAAATACCTCTCAAGATACAGACTATTACCGATACCCCAGAAAGTCCCCTTTTTTCCCTTCCCAGCAAAGCCCACCCTTACCCAGTACCTACAGAAATATGTAATCTGATGCTTCCACATCACTTGGTGAGGTGGGACTGAAATTATTGTAACACTTCCCAAGTGTTTTTAGGGCACAGAGCGATTACTTTTCTTAGATCACACATAAACATGACATGAGAACAAAAACGTCAGTGCCTAACCAGCTTCATGTTTTTCCCACTGACTATATCCCAAATTTTCATTTCCAAACTTCCAAATTAAAATCAAATTCATAGCTTCTGTTTCCAAGCAAATATACACTTTTCCATAACCTTTTATCTCGGCAAACCTACAGGAATAGTTAGTATAGAGGAAAAGAATCATAAATGCATTTAAAAAAAGAGACTAAAAATAATTCACATAGGAAATGCAATTAAGTTTAATTACATTGGATGCTAATACTCCCCCTGCAATCATAAAAACAAATGTTTGAAATATAGTCTAATTAAAAAATGCCCTTAGTATATTGCACAGCTAAAAATAATACATTTGCTTAATATTTGAATTTTATTATTACTCTAAATCTAATACAACCCAGATTTCAAAAAGTAATGATTCTGTTCATTTTACTATTTTCTACTCATTCAAGCAAAGGCAGAGATGTTACCAAGATATTCTTAGACTATCTCAAAACTCCCAATACACAGCATCTTCTTTCTTGTTTGTTTAATAAATGCTGTCATTCCTTTTGGAAGCAGCAATCACAAGATGTCAAACAAATTCTGCCTTGACTGTGGGTACTGATAGATGACTGCTTGTTTTTATTAAAAACAAAAAATGTTCCCCGCATTAATTACCAGCACTGGAGAAGCAGGGGCAGTGCTGGGATGTTCAGCAGCCTCTGGGCAAGCAGAGATGCAGCCCAGAAAACCACAGAGCAAACTCCAATACTGAATACCGGAACACATTTTTCTCTAACTCCCTTGGGGACCCAGGACTCACAGTCTTAGATTCCCTTAAAGAGAAAAGCAGGAGCATGCATGGGGGGCAGGGTGGGATCATGTTTATCAGTCACAACAGTTCATCTGGGCCTGGATCCAGGTAGTCTGCATGTCTAAATTTGATGAAATATAGGCGCCACCAGGTAACAGTAGTGGTCAGGGAGCTTGCCAGAAACCTGTAACTCAAACCTGAAAAATGAAATTAAAAGACTGCTTTGGCCAGGCAATTTCTTTCTTCAGGATGCAATAACTGCAAACTACAAAGTTGAAAGAACAGACAATTCTTTGTATGTTTTAAAATTTCGTCTTCCTAATGTGACACAACATCTGGGCCAGAAAAATATACACAAATAGTTTCAAACTTGCATTTCAATAGTGAACTGTTATGTTTCGGTGGAATGTCCCCTCTTCTTCCCTCTTTCTTCTTTCTCTTCTCCACATTCCGCTGGTTCGGGGGGTTTGCCCTATGGCAGGGAGCGAGGCCAGCTGAGTCTTGGGTGTATCTGGAGGGCAGGTATGAGGGCAGTGATGGAGGAGCAGACGCCTGACCCTGTCCTGTCAATAAACGTTAACCCCGACCTGCCAGGCCCCTGAGCTGGCTAGTCTCTGTCTAGCCTCTTCTCTAATTGCTCTAAAAATGACTCTTCATTTATAAGTACCTTTGTGTAAACACCCCACAGGAACTGACAGTCATCAGAATTACCACAAAATTCTAGTTTTGAAGGAGAGCAAGAAAAGTCTTTCATTGTGGTAGGACTGTGAGAACAATTTCAATGGTTGGGCAAAACAATACTTATCATTCTTTTCGCTTACTCTGTAGGTGATGTTAATTTGACTTTTAAGACTGTTTACAGTAAAATGTTAGATATTTTGATTTGGTTATTTGAAAGAAAAGAGGGAGAAGTGATTTTCCCTGTAGAATCAGCCTGTTTCTCTTACTTCTGAGCTAAAATCCTTTGCTTCCTCATCCATATCATAAAGCTTCCCCAAACATTCTAAAAGGACTGATACTTTTTTACCTAAATATGAACATCCAAGCACACAAAAAATTAAAATGGGAAGTGGGGAGACAAGAAAAGAGATTGTACTGATGTTATATAATATTGTATGCCAACTGTAATTGAATATATAGATAGTCACGGGATGTGGAGTATACTGTGGAAGGGAGTCAAAGGGATTGTAATAGATATGTATGATATGAGGGGGAAGTGGGGTGGCGAATTAGGGGAGAGGTAAAAAGTATAACTATTGCACTGTGTTGTACACCTGAAACTAATTTTAAAAAAATTTATTTCACAATAAAAGTATTAAAAAAAATAGAAAAGAGATTGTGGAATACAGGATTTTTTTTTAAATAATAAAATTAAATCAGCCATATTGATTACTATAGAACACAAATTTCTTTTTATTGGTTTGTGGCTTAATTCTTTTTTCCTTTTTCCTTATAGTAGTAAACATTTATATCACATAATTTATTTAGGACTCCTGGGAAGCAATTCCCTAAACTATTTCTCTTCTACTGACATAATGGGAAAACCAGTTATCATCAATTTTATAAAAGAAAACCAGACTTGAATTTTGCAAATCCCAAGCTCTCTTCTGATTGAGTGCAGGTTGAAGCCTGCCATTTAAAGTATGGCTTATTTGGGCCAGCCGAATGGCTCAGTTGGTTAAGAGCGTGAGCTCTGAGCAACAGGATCACGGGTTCAATCTCCACATTGGCCAGTGAGCTGCGCCTGAGCTGAGCTGCCGCTGAGCTCTGCCAACAGGTGGCAGGATGGCTCAGCTAGTGAGAAAATGTGCTCCTAACAACAAGGTTGCCAGTTCGACTCCTTCATGGGATGGTGGGCTATGCCCACAGCAACTAAGATTGAACACAGCACCTTGAGCTGAGCTGCCCTGAGCTGCTGATAGGCAGCTGGATGGCGATTAGCCTTGGGGCTGAGCTGGCTGCGCCCTCCACAACTAAGATTGAAGGACAACTTGGTTTTTCCCTTTCCCCAATTCCCTAACACTGCTGCCCTTCCCCAATTCCCCAACAAAACCTTTAAAAAGAATAAAATAAAATAAAAAATAAAGTATGGCTTATTTAAATAGCTCAAATTAGATAAACTATTATCTCTAGTAATTTATTATTAAGTCCTGACAAAGTAAAAGAAAACACCCTCCATTCCAATTTCCATAGTACTTATCACCTTCTAAAATACTCTGTGATTTACTCATTATATTTGTTTATTGCCTAGCAATACAAGCTCCTTGAGGATAGGGGTTTTTGCCTGTTTTGTTCACTGATGTACTCCAAACGACTAGAACAGTGTCTCGCATAGAGCAAACCCTCAGTAAATAGTCTTAGAATTAATGAATAAAAAGTTGAAGAGATTAACGAAACATAAAAAGTTGAAGAGATTAAGGAAGCACTCTTAAATTTATCTTATTTCTACTTATCTACCTTATCCTATATTTCAGTATAATAAGCTATCTTACTGCAGGCATAAAGGAAGATTACACACAATTTTTTTTTTTTTTTTTTTTTTTTTTGAGGGCAGTGTCACTGGCCCTCATATGTGGGACCGAACCGGGGCCGCTGGCTTCCCAAGCCAGTGCTTAACCACCAAGCCACTCGGCCGGCCCCCTTTTTTTGTTTGTTTTTAATCAACTACCTAGGAGCTTTGTCCTCTCCACAACACCAGTTAAAATGCAAGGCGGAAAAGCCTTAATGTTTCGGAGTTGAGTAGATCTCAGAAACCACTTCAGCATCCCCGGCAGGAGCTTGTTGAATGTGCAGAGTCCCAGGCCCCACTCCATACCTACTGACTCAGAATCCCTAGGTTCAAGTAATGTGTTGTCTAGAAGGGAAAAAGTGATAAACTGATTAACTCACAGTTATAACAGAGTTAGAGGTGTGATCAGGACGCTTACCGGAACCAAGAGGTGGCGCGTCTGAATCAAAGTGTGCTTGCGCTGGGTTCTCAAGCTTGAGCAGAAATGTACTGCCAGATGTGGGTCAGCGGCGGTGCGTGTGTTTCACACAGACAGTGGTCTCCGTAAAATCTATAGGGTCTGCGGCTTGAGGAAAGAGTGCCCACCGCAAGATTTGAGATGGAGGTTGAGAGTCAAAATATGAACAGCTTTGTGTCCTAAAATAAGGAGTTTAAGTCTTAAAAACTGGGGGGAAGACATTACAGACCTGCCAAAGAAAAGTCATGATCATATTTAAATTTTAGAAATGTCTGGAGAGTGGCCTGACTGGAGTGGGCTGAGGTTTGGGGCAGATTGGAGGCAGGGAGACGAAGGTAATGGCTATCACAGTACAGGAGGGGACAAGCGATGGGAGCCTGACTGGGAAGGCAGTGTCTGCAGCCTCTCCAGTGGCTGTGTGTGCGATGAGGACAATGGCGAGGTCTAGGAATTTCTTACCCTTTCTCCCCTCCCCCCAGGTTTCTGGCCTAGGACCCTGGGTGAATGCTGGCGTTACTAAGCAAACAGGGAAAAGTGGAGGAGGAGCAGATTTCCCCGGCAAAGAGGATGAATTCCATTCTGGACATGCTGACTTTGCAGTGGTTCTTAAAGTGTGATTCTTCATCTTAGCATCACTTGGGAGCTCATCAGAAATACGCATCTGGGGAGGTGGGTGGAGCTCAGCTATCTCTCAATAAGGCCTCCAGGTAATGATTCTAATGCACATTTAAATTTGAAACCACTGTGACAGTCTAATCTCTAGCTCCAAAAAATAGTTAGCTTTGGGGAATGGATAGATAGATAGATAGATAGATAGATAGATCGATCAGAAAGTAGTGGTAGGCTGAAGCCATAGGCTCCAAACTAAAACACCTGCCTAAGGTGACATGGGAAGTTACATCTAGAGCTGAAGTTACCATTCAGTCTTGTGTACCTACCTCTGCACTACTCGGAAGTGTCTCTTAATTGGGTCTCTTATTTCAGATAAAGGAAAGATATGATTAATCTTATTTGTTGTATCTTAATATAATATATCTTAATATAATGTTGTATCTTAATATAATGTTGTATTCTTTAAACTCTGACTACAATTCATTATTGAAGTCCTCACATTCTCATAAATTTGTCAATAGTCATGAAGTCAAGTCAATCACCTTTGCTATCTGTGGCATGAAAGTCTCTCTTATTTCTCACATGCACATATTTTCTAACAACCCTTTTTTTAAAAGATGGTGAACTGAACATGCATTATCTATTTGTACTGCCCCTCTTGTGGATTAAGGCATGAACCTATAAGATCAGAGAGAACAGGAGACGAGACCAACAGGAGTGGAGGGAAGAAGATTGGAAGCTGAAAAGCAGATGATGGGATGTAAATGACTTAGTGGAACCAAGGGAGCTGAATCCTGTTCAGGAAGTGGAGAACGGTGAGAATTCTAGGAGTCAACTGATGGTACCAGGTTTCTCTAGATATAAGGGAGAAATTGAGCTAAAATAAGGAAAAGTGGGTGAAAAATCTGTTTTTAGACACAGCTGAATCCCCAGATCTCATACTCTACAAAGTGGAATGACTGCCTCTTTACCATTTTGGCAAAAGAATTCTTCTCAGGAAAGAATAAAACAGAAGGTCTGTGACTGGCAGGCAGAGTTGAGGGTGGAGTGCCACGATGAATGAGGGGATTTCGTGAACAATTACATACTTGGTGCTGAGACCCATCTCTCACTTGCAGCCCTCCCACTTAGCATCCAGAATGTTGGCAGCTAGGCTTTCACCTTTCAGGCAGATTAGTAGAACCTGCTCTGTGGACTCTGAATGGCCTAGGAAAAATGACCTAAAGATATTGACAAGGAGGTAAAAAAAGATAATGACAAGGGATTCCTCAGGATAATGGCCCAATCAGATCACTGCACAGCTCAGAGCTGACCCCTAGCAACCTGCTCCCCTCCTTGCTCAGAGCTTCCACTAAGTTTGTTTTATTTTTACTTTTTATTTTGAAATAATTTTAGATTTACAGAAAATAGTACAAAGGTAAACAAAAGCATAGAGAGTTCCTATACATCCTTTATCCAGCTTACCCTAATGTTAACATTTTATATAATCTTGGTTTTATCACCAGAACTAGGAAATTAACATAAGCAGATTACTACTAACTAAAGTATGGCTCTTATTTGAATTTCACTAGTTTTTTCACTAATGCCATTTTCTGTTCCAGGATCTAATCCTGCATTCCGTAATGTAATTAGTTGTTAACTTTTAGTCTTCTACAATCCTATGGCAGTTTCTCAGGCTTTCCTTGTTCTTCAAGAGCCCACTGAGCTTTTTAAACCCCTCACTCTTACATAGACGCAAACAACCATATATTTCCAGATATCTGAGACTGCCTCCTATATAAACGATAAATACCACATTAAAAAAAGAAAGAAAGAAAAAACACTCAGGGAAAACAGAATATACAGAGAAGATTTCTAGAAAACTATTAATAATATACTCAAAAAAATATTGCAACCAAGAAATAAAAACAAAATACTATTTTAAAAAACTTTCAGGGAACAAGACAGACACTTGGAGATTGAAAATATTACAACTAAAATGAAAATCTCAATTGGAGAGGCAGAGAATAAACTTGAGGGACTTTCCCAGAAGACAGCAAAATGACAAAGTCCAGGGAGGAAGTGGGCTTTAAAACAACCACACAAATGAGCATGATTTTAAAATGTGATATGTGTAATGAGGGAGAAGTACAGACCACAATGAGAGAATACAGTGGGGGTAGAGTGTGTGAGTAGAAGAGAGAGTCAGGAAATCCCTCTGATGAAGCTAAGACCTCAAGAACAAGCAAAAATTAGCCAAATGAAGACCTGGGGAACAGTAGTTCAAGCATGAGGAAAGGCCTTAGGGAATTAGAGTGCCTGGAAAGCAGGCCAGGAGACAGGAGTGGAGGGACTGGAGAGTTGGGGGTGATAAGCCAAGGCCAGTGGGCCTTGGAGGTCAGGATTTTCATGGTAGTGCAATGGGAAGCCAGGAAAATGAAATGATCCACTGTACTGGATCATATACTGTACTGGAGACAAACTGGAGGAAGTAGTAATGACTGTATAGGAGGCCCTCTCGTCTAATGGGTGCATCAGAATTTGCTTAATCGTTCCTCTAGTCTATTGGACATTTAGGGTGTTTCCAGTCTCTTGCATTATAATATGAGGTCTGACAAGTTCGCAAACTTATCCTAGAAAACATGCTACATACCTCATTGCTGAATATCACTATGGTTACCTTCCAAGTACTCCCCTTGGGAAGCTGTGCATCGAGGCCAGCGCCTAGTCCACCCTTCAAAGCAATTATGGAATTCTTTTCTAGAATGGCCATCAGAGTTGTCATTGTATTACCCTTGATGTCCTGAATGTCATTAAAATGTCTTCCTTTCAATATTTCCTTTATCTTCGGGTAAAGAAAGAAGTCATTGGGGGTCAGGTCAGGTGAGTAGGGACGGTGTTCCAATACAGTTATTTGTTTACTGGCTAAAACCTCCCTCACAGGGCTGGCAGAGTGGCGCATTGGTTAAGAGCTGGCTTGGGACTCCAGCGGCCCCGGTTCGGATCCCACATATGAGGGCCAGTGACACTGCCCTCTACAGCTAACAACAGCTCCACCTGGAGCTGGGCTGTTGTGAGTCCCCAGGACGGCATAGCTGCAGCCCCTGCTGCAGTGGGCTGCCATAGGCTACAGTGAGTGGCCGGCAGCCAGTGTGAGCTTCCAAGAGCTGCTGTGAGCGGCCGTCCGGGGGCTGGCGACTGATCTGCCTCACCCGAGAAGAGCGCAGTGACAGTACCAACATGGGCCAGTGAAGCAATGTCCTCTGCAACTAGACTGAAGGGCAAAAGGAGAGCAACTTGTCTGTTCCCCTTCCCCAGTTCCCCAAAGCTGTTCCCCTCCCCCAATTCCCCAATAAAATCTTAAAAAAAAAACAAAACAAAAACCTCCCTCACAGACAATACTGTGTGAGCTGGTGCATTGTTGTGATGCAAGAGCCATGAATTGTTGGTGAAAAGTTCTGGTTGTCTAACTTTTTCAAGCAGCCTTTTCAATATGTCCAAATAGTAAACTTGGTTAACTGTTCATCCAATTGGTACAAATTCATAATAAATAATGCCTCTGATATCAAAAAAAGGTTAGCAACATAGTTGCAAGAAGTTCACGAACTGAACTGTCCGACCTGGTGTAAGCAATACTGTAATAGACATCCTTGAAACTAAATCTTTGCCAGCATGTCTGGCTATTTTCTGAAAATAGGTTTCTAGATATAGAATTAAATAACTGACTTAAAAAGTATGAAATTTTCTGGTTATTTAAAAAAATAAAGATTTTGATCATTAGATATGAAAAATGTACTTCACAAAATGGATAGCTCTTCACCTATTCAGTTAAATGATATCAATAGAAGATAACCTAATTTAAAAAAGAAAAATTCTATTTGTATATAAAATTATCCCATTTATTTGCTTTCCAAAACCAGTAAGCACTTGAGTCATCAAAATCGATACTGTCCAACTTCTCAGCTGGGATGAGCCACATTTAAAACAATCGGCATGCGGGCTGGCCGAGTGGTGCGGTGGTTAAGTGCTGGCTTGGGACGCCAGAGGCCCTGATTCGGATCCCACATATGAGGGCCAGTGACATGGCCCTCAAAAAAACAAACAAACCAACAAACAAAATACAATTGGCATGCCAGCAGGCATGCTGTGCTTGTCAATCAAATGACTACACATTTGGAATACCCTAAAATAACCTCAACATAATGTAGTCTCCTACGGATATATCTATTTGTGGTTTAACTTTTTATTAACAATGCATTTTTTTTGTTATAAATATATTCACAAATCTGTAAAAAAATTCTTTGTCAGACGACGTTTCCCAATGATGTGCATGATTGTGGTCACATTCTGCCAAGCAGAGGTGGTGTTCTGCTCTCTCCATTCTCCCTTCTCATCTCTCACATGTGGCCTCTTTCACATGCAAATCTGTCCCTTTTGTTCCTCATCTCCAGTGACTGGCATCACCATACCCAAGCTCCTTCACATCTTTACTGATTTCTTCCCACTCACATTCTGTCTGTGTACACATACCTCCTCACCTTCAAGTTCTTACAAACTTATTTTCTCTTCAGCTGATGTGATCCTTTCCTCATCTCTCCCACACTCCTTTGCTCCCACTTTCATCTTCCCTCAGACTCCTTGGCCTTCTCACCTCTCCTCTCACACACTCCAACAATTGCTGCCCTGGGTCCTAGTTCTGGAAAGGACTGTTGGGCAGGAAATCTGTCAAGGTGGCTGAGGGGATAATTGGGGCAAGGGTGGGGGTGCAGATGCATGGATGCTGGCATGAGGAGACCAGGTGGCCAGCCAGGGTTTCCCAGGCCTCTGTGGTAGGAGGGGGTGGGCCCGAACTAAAGGATGCGGCCGCCAAAGCAGGGGACAGAGGCTGAGTCCTGCTGCTCGACAGCCGACAGCCGGAGAAGCGCACACAGAAATGCTCTGTGGCCTGGATGGGGTCTGAGAGCTGCCAGTTGGACACACTGACCTCGACAACCAATTAAGACATGTGCAAGGTCTGCTGACAGAACAGTCTTTAAAACTAGGCTAAATCCCCTGTTGGAGTTGCTGATTTTTCTCCCCCTAAATTTTCCAGAGTTATTAAGAACTGGAAGACAAATTAGACGAAGGTACTGAAAAATCTGACACACACTGAACGTGAGAGTTAATGTACTTTTGGAAACAAACCAGGTGTTTGGTGAACGTGGAGGGATCTAGTAGGTATGCTTGCTGAGAATTTGTGCTGGGGAGGAATGTAGGATCAAGGTCAGGAATGATTAATATGCATGCAGGAAGTCATCAACATTTAAGCATAAGCAATATGAGTCTCATTAAATCTTCAATCGCTTCCTATTGCCTGAAGGAACTGGTGGTAGTCTAATGATTAAAGCAACAACATTAAAGTAGAAAACAGTATTAGAAAATTAATCTGACTCTTATAAAAGAAGCTAGCACAAGTAACTAATCCACCTAAGCTGACTTTACGAGACTCTCCTGTGCAGCTGTGATTTTTCTTCAACGTGCACTGTTCCCTGAGTGAAAAGGCTGTGCTGAAAAGTGACCGGTGAAAGAGACGTGCAAGGGCTTTCGTTTTTTCAATCTAGGTAACTGATAATCTTTCACACGCTTCCCCATGGGCCATCATACTGCTCGCTAGCTGTTCGTTGCGTCTCCCACTTACTCACTGTCTCACCAGAGAACAGCATCTCCCTAATGCCCCAGCCTTCTCCTGCTGGGTCGCTCACCCACTTTTCTGATTGCAGTGCCCCTGCGCTCTGTCAGCAATGTCCTGAACAGCATCAAGTAGGGGAGAAATGACAGAAGACAACAGAGAGGAGCTGTCTTTTGAAACAGCAATTCCTAGAGGGGCAGGTTCTCAGCAGCAGCAGCCAGTTGGCAGGGGGCATGGCGAGGGTGTTCTTTTCATCCCTGACCTGTTCCTGTTTGATCCCATAGGAAAATCACAGTCTCCCTGATGACAGGCACAGGATAGGGGGGGCCCCAAATTCGGAATTATCACAACGCTGAATGGAAAGATAAACAGAAGTGGGATATATAGACACAACATGTGAGAGATACTAGGATTTCAAAAGTTAATATTCTGAGTTAATATTTCAGTAATTAATAAGCTTTCTCTTGTGGATGTAGTAAATAGTTTTAAAAATCATGGTGGTATTTCTAGTAGCCCTCCATAGGGGGAAGGTAATTTTAGAAATGCCTACTCTTTCTATCTATGGTTAGACCATGGGTAACTTTGACTTTCTTCTTTATACATTTCTATAATATCTTAACGGTACCACTATGAAGACTCGTAGTTATTAAGGGCTTATTTGGTGTCATGCACTGCGCCAAGAGCTGCTGTGGCAGCCAGCCTCCACGACAGTCCCCAGTGACCCAGCCTTCCGGCAGTCACACCTTGGGCTGCCACACTGTGCTGGTCTTGTGTGATCAATAGTAGCACACGATAGGAGTGATGGGAGGTCGCTTCTGAGATTAGGTTAACAAAGACTGGTTTCTGTCAGAGGGACTCTGGTTCTCTCTCTCCGATCACCAGTTCTGGGAGAAGCAGGCTGCCATGTTGTGGGCAGTCCTATGGAGAGACACAGGTGTCAAGAAAGTGAATTCTCCCAAGGAACTGAGGCCTGCCAGGAGCCATGGGCGTGAGCTCGGAAGAGGGTCCTCCAGCCCCACTCAAGTCCTGGGATGACTGCAGCTTCAGCCAACAGCTTAACTGCAACCTCAGGAGAGGCCTGGAGCCAGAGGCACCTGACTAAGCCGTGTCTGGATTCCTGGCCCTCCGAAACTGTGATGTAATAAGTGTCTGCTGTTTGGGGTAATTTGTTACACAGCGAAAGGGAAAGAATATAGCTGCACAGGCCTTCTTTCTTTAATCGTCATAACAGCCCAGTAAGGTAGGTACTTGTCTCATCCCCATTTTAAAAGTGAAAAAGTCAAAGCTTAAGTAAGCTAACTAACATGTCGAAGGTTCTACACCTAAAAAGCAGCAGCAGCAGGATTCAAACCTAATGCAGTCTGACGAGACCCACAATCTTAGCCACTGTTATACTGCCTTCCTCATAGGACTCTCATAATCAGAAGATATATTTTTAAGCATTTTCATTCCTAGCAAAAGAAATTCCCACTCTTCCTTCACTCCCGTCTCAGAGGTCAAGACACTCTTCCCACTTCCAAGAGGGGATTTCCCCTTTCTCTTCCTCCCATTCCTTCCCCCCTGTTTCTGGTCTGCTCTCTCTCCCAGAAGCCCCCTGACCTCCAGGATTTGCAGCAGTCCGTTTTCCTTACCAGTTTTCCTCCTCCCATCTACTTGTAAACATAACCAGGGCTTCTCTTTAAAAATGAATAAAACATACATCCACACAAAACTTGCACACAAATGTCCCCAGCAGTATTCATAAAAGCCAAAAAGTGGGAATACCCCAGTGTCCAACAATTGGTGAATGGATAAACAAAATGTGATGTATCCACACAGTGAAATCTTATTTGGCAATGAAAAGGGATGAAAGACTGACACATCCTACAGCATGGATGAACCTTGAAAACATCGTGCTAAGTGAAAGAAACCAGCCCCAAAAGAGCAAATATTTTGTGACTCCATTTACTTGAAGTGTCCAGAACAGGAAATCTATAGAGACAGAAAGTAGATTAGTAGTTCCTGAGGGCTGGTGGGGATGGGAGGGCTAGGGGAATACTGCTAATGGGTAAGAGGTTTATTTTGGGGGCGATGAAATGTAAAATTGATTGTGGTGATGAGTGCACAACTCTGTGAATATACTGAACACCACTGAATTGTACATACAGTTTAAAGAGGGGAATTGGGGCCGCCAGAGTGGCGCGTTGGTTAAGAGCTGCCTTGGGATGCCAGCGGCCCCGGTTTGGATCCCACAGATGAGGGCCAGTGACACTGCCCTCTACAGCTAAGATGGTGAACAACAGCTCCACCTGGAGCTGGGCTGCTGTGAGTCCCCAGGGACGGCATAGCTGCAGTTCCTGCTGCAGTGGGCTACCATAGGCTACAGTGAGTGGCCAGCATCCAGCGTGAGTGGCCGGAAGCTGGTGTGAGCTGCCAAGAGCCACTGTGAGTGGCCAGAGGCCAGCGACTGATCTGCCTCACCAGAAGAGCGCAATGATAACACCAACAAGGGCCAGTGAACCAATGTCCTCCACAACTAGACTGAAGGGCAAAAGGACAGCAACTTGTCCCCTTCCCCAGTTCCCCAATGCTGTTCCCCTCACCCAATTTCAAAATAAAAATAAAATAAAATAAAGAGGGGAATTGTATGGTCTATGAACTACATCTTGATCAAGTTGTTATTAAAAAAGAAACCCAAACCTCCACACTTCTCTGCAGCCATCACCACCACCATTTTTCATCCATTCCTTCTACTGCTAAAATTTCAGTCTAAGTCATTAGGATGTCCTAATGGCCAAATGCACTGATAATTACTGAGTCATCCCAAAACTTCCTCCTAACCTCTTTTCCCAACTAGGTTATCTGTTTCTGCCAACTTCTTTCCTTCTGCTTTGGCAGCAACTCTCCTTCTTCTGGTCTCCTTTCCAACCATCAGGTCCTGATTATTTCTCCTCTGCATCATTTTTGCTTGCACCCATCTCTCCATTTCCATCCTGCAGTCATGGCACCAGTGTAAGCCCCATCACTTTGTTTCTGCCACTGCCTCCTAACTGACGACAATGGCTTTCCCTCTCCAACATACCCAGCACACCGCCAGCAGCAGATTCAAGTGGAGACATCATTTCCCTTTGTTGTCAAAAACCCTCAATGGTCTCTGCTGCCTATAACATAACGCTAAGGTGGTCTTCAAGGTTCTGTAGCACCTGGCCCTAACCTGTACTATCCATCTTCATCTCCTGGAACTCCCCTCCACAAACTCTCAGCTCCAGCCAAACCCACCATTCCGGAACCCTCTAAACACGTCTGGACTTTTCCTGGATCCACATGGTAATCCCCATAGGAATGCCCCTCCCCCTCTGTCCAGCCTCTCTGCTGACCACCTTACTCATCCTTCAAGGCCTAAGTCAACTCTCATTTCTTCTGTGAAATCATCAATTATTCCAGCCCCAAATTATCTTTCCTTCCTCTTATTCCCAGAGCACTATTATACTGTTTTGCATTATTATATATAGTAAACTTCTTTCTTCAATTGAACTAAAAACTATATAACCCAGTTCAGGAGTCACCTCCATCATGAAACTCCAGACTACTACCCGCAAAATTTAGAGTTCTCTCTTCATTCTCACTGTACCTGTTCTTTGACTTTGCTGGGAATTCTCATCTTAGAACAACTCTTTTTTAAACACCAAACTACCAGCCTCTTCTCCTTTTATGTCATATTCTAGATTATTCAGTGTAATAATAATGAACCCAGACACAAACAATATAGACAAGGCCCATGTCCTTAGGAAACGTCTCACCTAGGCTCAACTGTAGAATTCAATTCTACCAAATCCCCTTTCTCTTACTCCCTGGTCTTTCCAGTGCATCCATCTGGAAGATTCCAATCAATCCAACTATCTACCCTCATTGTTTTACACACACAAGATGATGCCCATTTGAAGAAAATCCCACAGTGGCAATGAAGGGGGCCACTATACACACAATCTCTCGAATTTCACTTGGATCGCAACAGCATGGGGCAATCCTTCCATTGTTCCTTATCATTTTTCCCCTCCTATTTCCCAATCTCCTACCTCACTTCATCTCTCATCTCCGCAAAAATGTACAGAAAGAAATAGAAGTCATTGGGGGACAAGGGTCTCCTTTAATTTTCTGTCCTTTCTCACCTGAAAAGCTATCTGCACATCTTTCATTTCCTCCAACCCTAAGGGAGCAGGAATATGGTATCCTCACCCCTTTTCACCATGCCTCAGCTGTCCCAATTAGGTGGCCCCAAATCTTGTATATTCCACTGTCAAAAGTAGCTATCTCCAAAAGTGGCTATGTCCTAGCTCTCACCCTGTTGCTCTCCATGTTACACGGGAGAGCTCCCAGAAGACCACCTAGCTCTCACTGCTTCTCTGCGCTTGGACAGGAGGCCCTCTCCGCTCTAGTCTCCTTCGTCTGACCAGGCCCTCCTCGCACATGAGGACTCAGCCCAGCCTTCTCCTCCTCTGTGAAGGGGAAGACTCCTCAGTCCCTACTGGATGACCCCATGGCACCGGTTACTTATCTCTGTCTGTGTCTCTATCTTACTCTGTTGCAATAACTGATTTACAAGTCTGATTCCCCTAAAGGACTATGAACTCATGGAGGACAAGAACTGTGTATTCCCAGTCCAGTAGTGTTAATGGCATATCCCCCACCAACTAGGTTCCTTTGGCGTTTCCCTAACACTGGGTCAAATCTCTTCTCTCTCCCCATTCATTCACGCATTTGTTGCTTTGTGATCAGAGAATCCAGTTCGTACAATTTTTCTTTTTAGAACTTACTGAGGTTTTAGTGGCATTACTTATCAAGTTTTATCTTATTTCATTATATTTGTAAAAAAAATCTTGGTATCAAATTTAATATTAAATCAAATTTACAAATTACAACATTCTGAACTTCAGTAACCTTATTATGTCTCTTTTTTTTTTTTTTTTTTTTTTTTTTTAAGGGCAGTGTCAGTGGCCCTCACATGTGGGATCCGAACGGGGGCCGCTGGCATCCCAAGCCAGCTCCTAACCACCACGCCACTCTGTCAGCCCTATTATGTCTTTTAAATTGGCAAATTAGAAGCATGCTAGTTTCCCACCATGACAGTGGTTTTACATATTTTCCCCTTTTATTTCTAATAGCTCTGCTTTATGTATCCTAACATGTTATTTGATTTATAATGATTATTAATAACTTGATTATATCACCATAAACTAACCACTTTTCATTCATTTACTCAAAAAATCTTTACTGAATGCTTATTATGTGCCACACACTGTCTTAAGTGCTTGGGATACATCAGGGACCAAAATGAATAAAAATCCTCCTTGTGGAACTTACATTCTAATGGGGAGATGAGCAACAGACAATAAATGTGACAGATAAGTAAACGATCCAGTGTATTAGAAAGTGTTGAGGGCTATGAGTAGGGTCTTCAGGAAAGTGCTCATATGGACAAAACTTTGCATATATTTGGGGAGCTCATTCCTTCCCTCCCCATTGTATTCAAGAAACAGCCTTAGAGTGTCGCCATTCGTTGACACATTCCAGCAAGAGGGCCTCTGTGTCCCCAACCCCTGAAGCTGGGTTTACTTGCAATTGCTTCAACCAATAGCGAACAACTGCTAAAAGGAAAGGGACGTTTCTCATGCTAGGTCCTTTCACAGGTCCTCATTTAATTTTCATTTGACTTCGATAACTTTATACCCTCTCCCCTTTTTTAACGATGAAGAAAGTGAAATTTAGAAAGATTAAGATAGGGCCGGCTGAGTGGTGTGGTGGTTAAGCGCTGCCTTGGGAAGCCAGCGGCCCCGGTTCGGTCGCACATATGAGGGCCAGTGACACTGCCCTCAAAAAAAAACACACAAAAAAACGATTAAGATATTTTTTAATAGGCTTAATTTTTAGAGCATTTTTAGGTTCATAGCAAAGTTAAGTGGAAAATGAAGTTACTTTAATTCATGTGATAATAAGTTGTAGTGACAGGATCCAAAATCAGATCTTTATCCAGTTGCCTTTTCATCTTATATATAATCACCCCTGGGGTATTAAGAAACATATTTATTCTTAGCACAATATCTGACATCTCCCTGGACACAAAACTGAGCCTCTTCCTTTAATGGGGATGATTAAAACTATGAGACTCAACTTGCAACAAGCTATGGAAGATGTTCAAGCCTTTCTTACCCTATAATCTTCTACTGTAACATTAAGTTATAGTAAGGATTCCCTGAATACATTTTTAAAAACGCTACTTCTGTCAATAGCTTTTGCTCTTCTATCTTGAAGCTTGCAATCCTGCCTTAGGATTATATTTCAATACTGCATAATTCTTTCATAAAATTAAAGAAGTAGATACAAAACTAAAAATAAATCCATATGATTCTAAACAACAGCTCATTGGTCACTTTTGGAGGATAAATTTGTCATAGTAGTCCCTCCTTATCAGTGAGGAATACATTCCAAAACCCCCAGTGAATAGTACCAAGCCCTACATGTACTATGCTTTTTCCTACACATACGTACCTATGATTAAGTTTAATTTATAAATTAGGCACAGTACTGAGAATAAAATAGAACAATTGTAACAATATACATATAATTGTAAAAATACATAAAATTTTGTGAATGTAGTCTCTCTCTCTCTGATAATCTGATACGTTAAGCAGCCTCACTAAGTGACTAATGGGGGGGGTCGTGTATATACTGGACAAAATGGGTGGGTCGTGTCACTTCTGGGGCAGGACAGAGCAAGATGGATGATGGAAGATTTCATCATGCTATTCAGAATGGCATGCAATTTAAAACATGAATTGTTTATTTCTGGAGTTTTCCATGTAATATTTTTGGACCATGGTTGATTATAGGTAACTGAAACCGCAGATAAGGAGGGACTGCTGTACCTAAAAAACTAGTAAATAAAGAGAACAAATCAAGCATTTAACTTCCTTTCCAGGATGAGGTCTATTAGGGTAATCAAATACTTGATGATAATGTTTCTCTCTGTAGACATTTTCTAGCTAATGAATGAAGAAGGAATGATCGAATTAAAATATTATCATTTTGCTAACTCCTCATGACTTCAAGGAACCAGGTAAAGATCACCAACAGCCACTAACATCACTAAAAGCAACACCCTATGAAGTATTCCTCACACACACACAACATGTCTAATTTAAATCAAGCCAGGCCTTCGATCTGCCAGTTCACAGAGAAACATTTTAAATGACCCCGTTGTATATACAGTAAGCAAAATCAGAATATGGGAAGCTCCATAGGGCAGATCAACTAACTAACTGCTTCAATAAATTAATTTCAAGAAAAAAAGGGGGGGAAGGGAGAAGTAAATCTAAATTAAAAAAAAAATTTACATCCTCTTTTCTCCATGTTGGCATGACTAGTACTAGAATTCCATCCTGCCGTAAACTACTAGACAACTAGACAAAATGTGAAGGAACTATTTTTTGGCATTGGATATTGAACAATGCAGGATGGTGAATCTTGAGGGTGAACAAAAGCACAAGCGGAGCTCAGACTGGCCCAATGTTCTGCCTGAGGAAACCATCTGGGCATTGGAGGTGGAAGCTGAGCCATGCACAGCACCTGCCTGCTTGGTTAGGGAGGCAGACAGCACAGGTCTGGCTGAAGCAGCTGAAATCTGTGCGGCAGGGTGCTGGAAAAGAGGCACAAGGTGAACCAGACAGTAACTGCTGCAGGCTGAGAGATTCCAGTGGTTGCAAGGCTGGGAGAAGGGCAGTCCCAGCACAACCAGGGTAGACAGACGTCACTGCGCCCTATAGCCATTCAACTGAGACCCCAGAAAGACCATGCCTAAGAGCAGACACGCACTAGCAGAGAAAGGGGGAGAGGCAATTAAGACCTATGAGCCAAATCTGGCTCACTGCCTGTTTTTTTTTTTTTTTTTTGAGGGCAGTGTCACTGGCCCTCATATGTGGGACCGAACTGGGGCCGCTGGCTTCCCAAGCCAGCGCTTAACCACCACGCCACTCGGCCGGCCCTGTCTGTTTTCGTAAATAAAATTTTATTGCAACATAGCTATGCTCATTCGTTTACATACTGTCTATGCTGCTTTTGCACTCTATTGGCAGGGCTGAGTAGTTGCAGTAGAGACTGTAGGGCCCACAAAAGCCTAAGATATTTACTATCCGGCCCTCTACAGAAAAAGTTTGCTGACCTCTGCACTAGAGTAAGGGTCACATTCTAGGACTAAGGGGCAAAACAAAGAATAAAACCAAGTCTGGCAGAATCAAAAATAATTGCCAGCAATTTGTCTACCAGAACAAAACATTTTTTAAAGAAAAACAACATAGTTTCCACAAGGTATTAATCATTATGTCACATATACAATTACATATTAGATAACATATGAAGGAGCAGAAAAATGTGATCCGCAATCAATAAAAAAAATGCAGTCAATAGAACAGAAACAGACCCTGAGATCACCCAGATGACAGAATTAACAGATAAGGACTTTAAAACAGCTATTAAAAATAAGCACATTCAAGTACTTAAAGGAAAAGATGGATATAATGAGTTAACAGCTGGGAAATCTCAACATAGAAATGAAAACTATAAGAAAAGAAACAAATGGAAATTCTAAAACTGATAATATACGAGTATGAATAAATAAATAAGGCCCCCTGTTTTTTAGAGATACACAATGAAAAATCAATAGGTGAAATTATATGATATCTGGTATGTGCTTCAAAATAATCCAGCTTGGGGCAGGGGAAGTTGCTAGGGGTAAAGATAACACAGAGGCCCCCATAAATTCGTGACTATTGTAACTAGGTAATGGGAGGTTACTGTACTGTTCTCTCCACTTTTGTATATGTTTGAAATTCTCGATATTCAAAAGCTTATAAGAAAACCCAATCTAAAAAGCTGTTTTAACTGTAAAATAAGATGTTGTTGAAATGAAGTTCTGCACACATATTATTCTCCTCCCATCTTTGCCAAATTCCCTAAGATATGTAGCAACCACACTGCATTTTCAAAGATTTCCAATGCTTGAGGAAAGGAGCCATTTCATAAAAAAACTGAATACTTAAGTAAATGCCACTCTCCCCCATTCTTCCTTTCCTCCCTCCCTCCCTCCCTCTCTCTCTCTCTCTCTGTACATATGTTACACACTTAGACATACACATGGAGATATCAGTATTTGACTTTGCAAAACATCAAATGACTATATATTAAACCGTTCTATAACTTGTTGCTTCCAAGTAACATATGTTGTGGACATCATTCCATGTCAACAAATATAGGTCAACGTCATCTAATTTTTTTATTTAATGACTGCACAGTATTCATGTCCTGTACCCTGCACTGAAATTTCATAATTTCAATGGGAGATAGGAGCTATCTGTGTTATAGAAAGCTGTTTCAAACAGAGGAAAAACATAAGAGCATATGTGGCTTTACGGACACCTCTGACTTCAGGGACTTTAGGGGCAAGATTTGATTAAGTATGTCTTAATCTAATGTAGTAACAAGCCATATTATAATAGAGTTGAAAGGTATTTGTTAAAAAATATCATATAGCAAAAATTTATTTTCATTCTCTGGCTAGCAACACAGGTAGAGTTTAAATCACAGGAAGCTCTTTGTTCACATTAGCATTTTCCAAATCACACATGTGTTTAATTCTAAGTTGGTTTGGAGAAACTGAGGACACATTTTCCTATAGGAGCTACACAAGATAGTAAGGATCTCTGGTCAGTTGACAAAAGTTTAAAGTACTTAACTCATGATGTACAATAGCCCCTCCTCTACCAGGAGGTTATATTTTCGGAAAACCACTATGATAAGAGAATCTTCAGTGGAAGAATCTATGGCCTTAGAGTCACAAATGAACAGAAGCACTTGCAAATATTTTTTACATTTGTTAAAATGAAAAAGAATAAAATATTAGTAGCATTATATGCATCTTAAATTACAGTGATGAGTACATATAAGTAATTACCACTTACCATTCTTTGATCATGGAAATCTTGAAGATGTTCCTTTCTTATATTATAAATTACATACACATTTTGCTTTGTTACAGAGGGTACACATAGTAAAGAATGTTTTCCCCCTTGGTTTTGTTCCATTCAAACATTCAGTGCGTTTTGTATTTCTTTCTTTAGAAGGTTGCATTCTAAAAGATCTTTCATTTAAGGATGAAACTGAGTACTTACTATGTGCAGACACTGTCATCCCTAAAAGGCTGATTTATCGCTTTCCTTTTCCAGTGTCACTACTCATAATTTCTACCCATCCCTTAGCCCATAATGGAAGAGAACGTCTTAATAGCTTCTCAATTCAGTATGCTTTTAATGAGTTTAACTTTGAGCCAGGTACTATGCTTGTTAAGACAGATAAAATAGTTCCTGCTCAACAAGAATTAACAATCTAGTTAGGAGTGGGGAAGGTGAGAGGAGGTTAGTGACTACTATATATAATGTGTGCTGTGACTAAAGTTACAATGAGCTTGAGAGTCATGAGAAAAACCTTATGCCCTTCTTAAGAGGTTAAAAAATGTCTTCCTCCCATTTTCCAGTAGGGAAAGGTGCACATAGATGCTGATGATAAATCTTGGCACATAAAGACTTACAGTAGATCGGTTTACATCAATCTAAATGGGTGACACGGAAGAAGAGAGAGGAGCCTTCACTAAATTATTCTTCATTTTCAGCCCTGAGGGGTGGGGAGCAGGTGATACAGGATAACCTGTCTGCAATTTAACATGAGCTATGTATGAATAGTCCATAAAGGACACGTCTCCCTGTCACTAAATCTCTTCCTGATGACACATTTTCCCTCCCTCCCCTAATGAGAAGATCCCTCTCTTAGCTGTTGCAGCACTGTGGGGTATAGTGGGATAGGTTATAGGAACCAATAACCTGGCCTGGCTTCCCTAAGTAGCTTTCCCCAAGATCATCTGAACTACCATTTGTCAAAATCATAAGTGACAAAAAAGATTAATATGTTATTTAATCTGCAAGAGAGTTTATACATTTACATACATATATATGTGTACATATGTGGGTGTGTGTGCGCGTTCTGCCACCACCTCTACCTTCACTATGTCCCCAGATCCTCTTCATCATTCCCTGCTGTGCACAAAAAAGAAGTCTGACCACCATTATTTCTTATCAAAAGAGGAAATAGAAAAGTAACTGGATTAGTAAATAGAGTTTGGACTAGAACCCAGATCTTAAAAGATGTAAATTGGTGCTCTTTTCACAGGTGCACTCTCATGTTGAGAGTTGAGACTCTTGGGTCTAGCCAGTCCAAAATACTGTCTATATCGCCTTCTCCTTATACATCTGTCACCTCGAATCTTCCTATAGCTTCTAAATTGTCTCCACCACACTGAAATACTGAGGTTTATCCTCCTATCAATCTCCTTCCTCTCTAAAAACATCTTCCTCTTTGCTTTTCACACACACTCATACTTGTCCTGCCTTACCTGAACTTTGCACACTGAAGAGACTATGCCACGCAAGGCAGAAGGAGGAGGCCCCCCCCTTTTTTTTATAAAATCAAAGTCATGTTCAAATGCCCATTTTGCCTCTTACAATCTGTGTGACCTTAGTCATCTTTAACTTCTCTGCCCCACTTTTCTCATCTGCAAACAGAAAATAGTATCTAATTAATTCATTAGTTTTTAAAATGTAGCTAGCATATGTAAGGTGTTTAACACAGTATCATGTACTTAGGAGACACTTAGTAAATGGTAGCTGCTTACTACGAAAATAACATTTTATCTCATAGGACTGTTGTTCCTACATGCATGACACCTTAGTCCCTCAAAATGTTAATTCCCCTCTTTCCCCACCCTTGAAACAACTTCCTAGCTCTTTCCAACAAAGATTCAGAAACTAGTTCAAATCTTAACAGATTTCCCTAATTCAGTTGCATGAGCATTTGTATATTTACTAAAATCTCACCACTCATACATAGTTAACACCTACTGAGAGCTACCCAGACATAATTTCTCCTCCTCTTAACCTTAAGTCACTGGAAGAAAACAATCATATTTTTGAAGTTTCCCAAAAGACGTGTTGTATCGTTACAACAGACACAAGTTGCCTTCTCCGTAGCAACTAGGTGTCCAGGCACATTTCAGAGTTACCAGTTTCATCGCTCCACAGCCAAAATAAATAAGTTTGCTACCCTAATCATACAACTGAGATGGGGGAAGAAAACTTCAGACAACGTCCCACAAATTTCAAGGAGTGACTACGAACACATGCCTCGCAGTGACGTGGTCTAGGTGAGTGACGAGCAAGCAAGTGTGTTGTCTGTTCCTGAGGCGTGTCAATGTCATCGTGTGTGCCTGGTGTGTCCATAGAACGGAAAGTACACTCGTGTGCGACGAGATGTCTGAGCGCGAATGTGTACCCCTTTGAACCCGAGCGCACTGCGAGTGAGCAACGGTGCAAACCCCCGCGGGGCTGTCCTCCAGGTGCTTACCTCTGCGGAAGAGCAGGTGGGCGCCACTGGGCGCCGCCATGTTGGCTCCAGTCACGTGGTCGCGAGCCCTCGCTCGCCGCCCCGCCCCGCCCCCTAGAGCTGTCCAGACGCAGCCTGCCGAAGACCGGAGGCACCGAGACCGCCCGAGGGGAGCGCGCGTGCGCGCGGGGGGCTGACTGCGGGAGCCCCGGCGGCGGCCAGGCTCCAGCACCGGGCAGCGAAGGAGCCCCGCGGCAGGCTGAGTCCGCTCCGGCCGCGAGAGGCGGGCTCCAACCGCGGGTTGCACGCTCTCTCTGAGCCCCGGCGCCCAGGTGGGATGGAAGAAGCCAGTCAGGTAAGCGTGGCATCAGTATTTGTAGCATCAACATTTTGGTGCATGGAAACGTGAAGTTGGGAGGAAAAAATAAAGCACAATCTAGAGTTCAACATAGCACTTTGCATCGTTTGCCACTTTGTTGCAAATTATTTCCCTGGATTCAAATGAAAGGTAAAAAATCTGGTTCAAAGTCACCAGCTTGCCCCTTTGCTGTCCCAGAATCTACATTACTCAGCAGCGACTTCAGACAAGACAGGATTTATGTGCAGCTGCATAATCTATGCTGGTGCCCCAGTGGATTTGTTCAGGGGACTTCTCATTCCCCAAGGACACCTCCCGCTCTGTGGTATTCACTGGAGTCTTAATCCTAGATTTGATTTTTAAGAATGAGAGGATGACGTCTGCCAGCTGCGCTGCCAAAAGGTGCAGCCTGCAAAAGGCCACTTGTGAGTCAAGTGAGGGAGCTGATGTGTCCCTATTGAAGAGGTTGCCCGTTTGTACCAAATTCACTTTTCCTCTTGTCTGCATTCTGGGGCAGAGTCCATCCTGTCATGGACCAGGTATTAATTCATCTTGGTAGCCTGGTGCCCAGCAATGAAACTGATATTCAAGGAATGTCTGGTGAAGGAATTGAACTCTCCATGGAACCAGTCAAACCAAGAATATAAAAGTTTCCAGGACTTTAAATGCAGTGAAGATTGATAAGGATTATTGGTGAATGTATGTGATGTTTACTAATTAATTTTCAAGAATTCAATTTAATTACACACTCCATGAAAAATCCAGACAGTTCAGATGAGTAAAGGAAAAAGTGCAAGTCCCCTTCCTCCCGGTTACAGTCCACAGTCTCACTCTGCAGTGAACCACGGTGTGCATCATCCATGCTTTTTACAGGCAAACAGGTGTAAGTATTTTAAATGGAATCACATTACTATTACGACTTGGTTTTTCCACTCATCATAAATATCAAACCTCAGAACACTTAGCTTGAACTCATTCTTTTTAATGACTACATGGTCCTGATATTTTTATTTTTAAAGAGAATGAATTTTGGCAGTTCATTAGAAGACACATGCTATACTTCGTGGAGACTCAGTTTTGGATGCTTTTGGGTCACCTTGAAAGATAAAGAGAAATAATGTTTTCCACTGAGGTAAACCAGATGTACAAGGATGAGACTGAAAAGTATTTCTACAGGTTACTTCAAGCCCCATCTTTTTCAAACTCAGATCAATTCCAGAGAGAAGGCTTTTGAACGTGGTAAATCTGTCTTTTGTATAACTGAAGCCAACAATCCAAGTGCAGCAAAGGAGCCTGAGAGTTAGCGGGGCACAGAGTCTCAAGAAGTTTGCAGAAAAAAGAAACCTAAAAGTCCCCAGCGAATGGTCAGAGGCATTAAGCCCAATTTCAAACATATCTGAAATAGAACACATGTTCATGTGATTCTGGTCAGCCAACCTGTGAAACAAAATGAACAATTTATTTCCCTACAACTAGAATGACAAGGAAAAGGAAACTATGAGGACTCAGGTGGCACTACCATGGTGGAAACCACAGTAAGTTCAGCACAGAATGGGGATATCTAAGATGAGTGAGAAACAAAGCAAATAGGAACTTGCACAGGTGATACAGTCCATCCATTGATGCTTGATTTGGCTGCTTTCATATCACATCCTTCTGACATTAGAAGGATTAAAAACTGCCAGCATGGGGCCAGCCGAGTGGCGGTGCTTAAGCGCTGGCTTAGGAAGCCAGCGGCCCCGGTTCAGTCCCACATATGAGGGCCAGTAACACTGCCCTCAAAAATAAATAAATAAATAAATAAATAAATAAATAAATAAATAAATAAATAAATAAAATAAACTGCCTCCTATCAGCATGTCTCCTATCAAATCATTAATTTATAAGATATGTGCATACCAACCAATAAGATAAAGGGCTAGACCACTGACATCTGAGATCCTTGCAATTCTAACATTGTGTGATCCTGGGTGTACAAGGCACTATGCTTTCATCTAGATGAGTAACCACTACTGACTCACTTCTCCACTCCATATCTACCCATCTTCCCATCTGTGAAATGAAGTTTACTTATATTGTGGCACCACACTGATTTGAACTTCTGCCATTATTTACATTTTGTATTTGGGATTCTTGAGTAAAAAGTTGAATAATTTTCCAAAACCAGTATTCAGGAAAGAAAGGATAACTTCTTAATATCGTCAGTTTCTGTGTCCAAAAATTCAATCTTCAATGGTAAAATATTTTTGTGATTATTGTTTTATAGGTCTTTTACCTTGGATTTAAAAAGACCAGGTCTTATTTTCATCTTTTAAAACCTTTTAATCTTCTTTTATAAATGAATCAGAAATAAATTCTGATATTCATATTTTTGGAAAGTCAGTTTCTTCTTCCCTCTTCTACTTAATGGTAGTTTATTAGAGTTTTATACCATATAACTTTTTCAAAAGTTGTGTATAGTCTGTGATATTTCAATTATATCAGCTTCTGTAATGTATATATTACATTTGTAATTCACATTTACATTTTTTAAATGCTCTAGGGGATTATGTGGCATGAAATCCTTTAAAAATAAATTCTGTTCTGTAATACATCATTCTGTAACTGTTTCACAAGTTTGGATTTTAAAATACTCATTAGATTACCTATAATGCAAGATACTTAAAAACATAGGCTATTAAAGACTAAGGTGCTTACATATCTATACAAGAAAATTGTTATGAACACGTTGTAAAACTGAAATAATGTAGTGTCTTCTGCTGGACACAGAGCAGGTTCCATGGCCTGTTACGTAAACTGATGCCCTGGGACCTGCACAACTTCCGGGGGACTGTCATCTCACTTTCAGTCACCCTTCCTGACCTTGCTTATTAGTTTTGCCATCTGAATCAGAAAAATTAGTCTTTTGATTTGATTTCAGGATCGTTTCTTAGCATTTTACTCTATGGCTTGAGAAGAATACTTCCATCCTGCCTTCTAACTTGTCTAATTTTATATGAGGAAATACAGTAAAACCTCGGATTGCGAGTAACTTGGTTTGTGAGTGTTCCACAAGATGAGCGAACATTTCTAATATTTTAATGTGGTAAACGACCAATGTCTTGCAATATGAGTAGTTTGTTTCCAGAACGAATTATGCTCATAAACCAAGGTATTACTATACTTTTATGTATTTACATTTTTAACATCAAATGAACATTCTTTCCAGAAACTAGTAGCCTGCATAAATATAATCTGCACAGACAACAGGGACCTGTCTCAGTAGCTGATTGGACCCCTCTAAATGAGTCAAGGATCCAGCTTCTAATGATTATATGTCCAGGCAGAAAGTTTCTAGGGCACTCTCTCAGTCAACTTGCTTGCTTGTATAGAAAATGTCATTTCTTATACCAGTCATTTGAGATAACAGCAGATATGTTACTGGGTAATCTAGGGGTACCCTTAGAGAAAACATGTAAATGCTCCATGTTTTTGGAGAAAAAGTAATGCCATATGCAAGGCAGTTGTGAGAAACCAAGTAGATTTCTCCCTGCTGTTCATGCCCTGTTTCCCTAATCTATAGCAGTGCCCAAAGGGGACAGGAGAGAGGCTTTGGTTGTATGTGACCCTCCTGCCCCTCCCATTTTTGATATGTCTAATGATATTTTCTGTCATATAATTCCTATGCAAATGAAACTTTAAGCTGCACCCTTTTCTAACAAGATTGCTCTAGCTGAGCCCCTCCTACATGGAAAGTCTGAAGATTTCAGGGCCTACAGCCATTCATGGGCCTAATCCACATGGGCTCAGCAAATAGCATGTTGCACCATCCCGAGCAGTCAGTCTGTCAGGGCAAACGGAGCAGAATGGGACCAGACAGAGCTAATTTAGCTGGAAGGCTGTTGTTGCTCTCACGTCCAGTCTGGCCAGTATTCTTTTCAAGTTGGTTCAACCCCTTGGCTTGAAAGGTATTATGGGAGATTGTACATAAATCATGCTGCACCATAAGAGCCTATCCATTGTTGGAGCAGTTGCCCACCTGGAATGGTTGGCAGGGCCCAACCAAAGGAGGGAAGCTTTGGGAAGGCTATAGGGAAGAAGATGCGATGGTTCTAGACCTCACTCACGGGTGCACCCGAGTTTTCTAATACCACTCTGAAGAAAGTTGGATTAACACAGAAGTGTGCATTTGCCCGTGTAATTTAAGTGAAAGTGTATACCATTAGCAATTGCCATCTATTCTCATTGAGTAATCCCTGGGAAAATACACTGCTTATACACTTCTGGAGAATGAAGAATTCCATTCCGAGTAAGGAAGAAGGGCAAAAAGTTTCCAAGAGAATTTAGCGATCCATTAGCCAATCTATACATAAACTTAAGTGCCTGCACAAGGCACTCTGATTTTGGCTTTGTTCTTAAGAAACTAATTGGAAAGTTGAGACTAACATGCTCACAAGAGTGTCCATAAAGGAAGACCAAATCCCTCTGAGACTATAAGCCCCACAGGAGCAACACCATGAGTGAGAGGTCACAGGTTCTGGCTGCTGAGAACTGAGGAAAATGCTGAACTCTAATTATAGAAGTTCCCAGGAAACTGCATCTGTTTAATCTCTCACTTCCTGCGAAGATGAAGGTGAGAGAAAGGGAAATATGCTTTCTTCAGCATCACTAAGAAAAGAAAATGCTCTCAATCTCCTTGTTGGGATTTTTAAGAAAGTATTTTGGTTTTCTGTGTACACATGTATGTAATATGTGCTCTTTAAGGACATTTAAAAAATACTGAAATGTATAATACAGAAGGCAGAAGTCCCCCAGAAAAGCTATCTCCAGGTAATCACTGTTAATGAGTTTATGTATATTCACCCAGGTTTTTTTTTCTATGTGTATACCATTTGCTGGACATTTTCAGGGGAGGTACCTATATTTATCATGACCCATCACATATCTACATAGAGTAAGATAGCAGATGAGGCAAACCACATACAAAAGGACGGTAATGCACAAATTACCTGTGTCTTTATTGCAACCTACTGTACATTTTTTTTCCTTTTGTCTTCACTCTGCACTTTTCTTTCATTGTTTCCACTCTTCTATAATATTATTTTACTGTTTTTATCTGCCACTCCTGAAGTGATGGTACATTCTTAATTACCTTCTCATATTTTCCCATCTTTGCTTAATTCTTTTGCTGAACTTATGGTTCTGTTCTCGGCTATGGTTGCTGTTTAATTCATAGTGTTTGATCAAAAATATATGGTCGTGTAGGACTGTGTGAGACCAATTCATAGAGAAGCAGTTCAACCATTAACATCGGAGGTTGAAGACATCTGATTTTGATATTTCCTGCCTGTAAGCATGAAACAATACTCCTTGGTCAGTTAGCAGTTATACAAAATACACTGGAGTTAGAATCTCCAAAGTGGAGATTATGAAATAACAAGGTATTTAATAATAGAAAAACAGAACTAGCTGTCTGTCCCTTTCTCTCCTTCCACTCTCCGCCTCCATTCCCCAAACTGGCTGACAAACTAAGCAGTAGTGCATTTCTTAACTTCTTCGGCTTGCCTCTCACTCAACGAATTCTATATTCAAGACTGAAACTGTTGAAACAAACAAGAGGGCAGGCAGATGCTGCCTCGACCTCTCTTCCCATTGAGCTGAGCTCCTCTGTGCTTACCGCATCCACTTCAGCCCAGAGAATAACCTGTCTGGAGAGCACTCTCATCTGAAGCACACACAAACATCACTGCAGTTTCTTTGGCTTGATAAAGGATAAAGGAAGAAAAGCGGCAGCTGCTCTAGGAGCAGACAGCAAACAGGCCTCACTGTGGTGGCCCCACAGCCTTCACAAAGGGGATTCAGAGATGGGCAAACAAACGGTACAGCCCAAGACTTCCGAACAGATTCACTTGCCAAAATTATTAATTAAAAATCTAAAGAACCGTTCAGGTGAGCTGAGAGTCTAACCAAAGCACATTTTTCAACCTACTTTTATTAAGTTGCAAGGGAGAGAATACAGTGGAAGAACTGGGAGGGGCTTCAAAGATCACCACCTAATCCAACTCTAACTACCCCTTCAGATTTTAAGATAAAGATAGGCCCAGAAAAGTCATAGGAGAGAAGATTCACCCCTTTTCCAGCCTGTGTACATTATAACACTGCAGGTCTTAAAAATATATTTTTTACAAGACATTTATAAGGCACTTCTTGTAGCATTTTATACAGTATAGCTCTTAAGATACTCATAAGATATGGCATTACTTTTATTGCATTATGTTTTTCCACAAGGTTAATGGAAAGCCCCCAAAATTATAACATGAAAAATTTCAAAGCTTTGGATTTACACTTAGTGTCTGTTGATTCATAGAACCAGGGTGTCAAAAATTGGGATAATTTGTTTGTGATAGCCAGATAAAGTGCATGGTTAACTGTGATTCCTTTGAGAACCCGTTTCCAAAGAAAAGGATTGAGTATTGCTTTATTTTTTATTTTTTAAAGAAGGCTCTTCACTATTTTTTTTTGGCGAATTCCTCCTTGTGCAAGTCAGGCTGAGTGCAGTCTTACTGTTTAAAGGTGCCACTGTCTGCTTCAGGTAAACTTATTTAAAAATTTTCCTTGGTTTACAATTTTATTTTATTTAACAATATATGGAGCTTCAGTTGCTGTACAATCTATCATTAAACAAAATTTTATTTCAAAGTAACACATAGTTTCAAACAAACATGCAATTATAACAAAGTTTACAATGAAAAGCAGTCTCCCATCCTACCTTTTCCTAGTCTGGCCCCACACTCAACCACTTTGAACTGCTTTTGTTTCTATTTACTGCTCAAAGTCATGCCAACTGTAGTTTATTATATTTGGACTCTGACTTTCTCATCCCCTTTTTTTTCCTGGAGTTTATAATTTTCTATTCTAATTTGGACCAATTACTTTCCTGGACATACAATTCAATTGCCATCCTCAGATTTCTTTTTATTGGAATCAGAACAGTTTTATTATTTCTTGTACTCCACATCTTACATGCTCTTTGATTTCACCTTCATGCTGCTGAAATAGGTCTACAAGTAACTTCATCAGAAAAGTGTGTCAAGTAAGTTTTCTGGTTTCTTAGGTTTCCAAAATCACCTTTATTTTGTTCTCACACTTGATTGATAGTTTGGGTTTACGTAAGGATTTTAGATTCAAAATAAATTTCCATCAGAACTTTGAAGATATTGTTCCATTATCTTTTAGCATGATATGGCTGATAAGAAGTCTAATGCTAAAAAAAAAAAAAAAAAAAAAGTCTAATGCTACTTAAATTCCCCTCCTCTCCCAGGTTACCTGTTGTTTTCCCCCCCGAAAGCATTTAGCATCTTTATTTTATGCTGTGTTTTGAAATTTAATATTTGCCTACATGTGGATCTTTTTTGCTAAGTAGTATAGTGTTTAAGAGCCCTAGAGAATTACACGGCCTGGGCTAAAATCCTAGCTCTGCCATTTTACTGTGTGAGCTTGGGTGAAATAATGTCACTTGAGGATAATACATTATGCCTCAGAGGGTTGTTGTCAGAACTGAGATGACTGATGTTAAGTGTTCAGCAGAGAATAAGTGCTTAGTAAATGTTAGTGATGGTGATTTAATCTTACTCAACCTTCACTGAGCTCTTCTAATTTGAAGATTCATTTCTTCAACTCTGAGGAATTATCCTCCCATTTTTTGATTATGTCCTTCTGTTCACTTTTCCTCTCAGAAACAAAATAAGCTAGCTATCAGATTTCCCACATTGATTATCTGTTCTTTCGTATTTTCTCTATTTGATGTTCTGGGAAATTTCTTCAACTTGATACATCATGTTTCTGCTGCTTGAATTAGAACACTCATTTTAAATTTCTAAGAGCTCTTTCTTATTCATTGAGTGTTCCTGTTTCATAGATTGTTTTTGTTTCATATATGCAATATCTTCTTTCCCAATTATCTTGAAAACTTAAAAACATGCAGAAATGTTGAATCATACAATGAATGCCCATATATACCTTCTACCTACATTCAATAATTTAAAAAAATTTGTCACATTTGCTTTGTCTGCTTATATACATAGATATGTCTATGCATGTATGTATGTATGCATGTACGTATATCCCACCTACACATATTTTTTTTCTGGACCTTTTAAATGTTATTTGCAGATGTCATGACTCTGATCCTAAATACTTCAGCATGTGCCTCCTAGGTATAAAGACATTTCTCCTACACAAGCACAATACTACTATCACAACATGAAAATTGACAAAATTCCATGTCATCTAATATAGAGTCCTTATTCAAATTTCTCAATTCTTAAATGTGTGCAAAATCTATCAAAATGTAAAACATCCATGCCCTTTCACTCAATGATTCCATCACTATCTTGTGTTCATATGCCCAAATGTACAAAATGGGGTCTCCAGAGGAATATTTACTGCAGCACTGCTTCTAAGAGCAGAAGACAGGAAACAACTTAAATGTCCATTAATATAGGATTGAGCTAAAACACAGTGAAATCAAACTATGGAATATCAAACAGCTGTTTAGAACAAGGGTGTTTAGAATTGAAGGTTTTAATATGTACTAATAAAGATATGAGTTAAATTTAACTGAAAGATTCTGAGTACCTCATATAGTACATCATGTGTTACAGAATTATGGATGTTTGCAGACTGATAATTAACTCTGAGGGGAAAAAAAGGAATTGTTGAAAGTAATTGCCTCTGAATAAGTGAACTGGGGGACTGGGTGGAAGGGAGGGCAGCTTACTTTTCATCAGATATTCTTATTCATTTTGAATTTTGTACTATGTCCATATTATATAATAAAAAATTGTGTTGACCATGGAAGAATGTTCAGTCCCATGTAGCAGTGGTTCTCCAAAGGTGATCTGCCTCCCAGAGGACATACAGCAATGTCTGGAGACACATTTGGTTGTTACAATTGGAGGTGGGGGTAGTGCTACAGGCGTCCAGTGGGCAGAAGCCGTTAACCAGCCCACAGTACACAGGTCAGGCCCGCGCAATAAAGAATGATCTGGCCCAATGTCAGTATTGCTGAGGTTGAGAAACCCTGCTATAGACCAGTTCTGGATGATAAGGTTTGAAACAAGCTAAGCAAGACTAAAGGAATAAACAAAAAGAAAGCCATGGGCATAGGCCTAAGCATTCAATTCACTGTACTTTGAGATAATTCACATATCTAGCTGTGAAGGAGGATGGTTGGAGAAGTCTAGCATGCTCCTGTTTGCATAGAGTTCATTCCAGATTGGTACAATATCAAGCTTCTGTAACCTCAGTTCATGTTAATAATTTTAGCTGTTGTAAAGTCGCTGTAAGAATGAGGTCAGACTGAAGTCTGTGATTTCTAGGGCTTTAATCTACAGGTATACAGTTGACATGGGATTGAACTATGCGGGTCCACTTATATGTGGATTTTTTAAACATCTGCATTTAAGTGGGCCTGTGCAGTTCAAAGGTCAGTTGTATTTCTGATCTGTGGTTGGGAACCTGCGTATACAAAGGGCAGACTTATACACAGATTTTTTGACTGTGATGGTGGTCGATGCTCCTAACCCTCATATTATTCAAGGGTAAATTTTACTTGCACATGTACAAGAATATGCATTGCAGCATTGTTTGTAATGGAAAATACTGGAAACAACCTAAATAATAGGGCACTGGTGGAGGAACTTATGGTACATCCACACGATATACCATGCAACCATTAAACAAGATAGCTCCAATGATCCCCAAGATATTAAGTTTAAAAAGCAAGTTAAAGAACAATATATGTAGGAGGTTACTGTACCATATGTATATGATACATAAAAGATATATACATAAATACTCATTTATGCATACACTCGTATCTCTGAAAGATATGCAAGATATCAGAAACAGCGATAGTTTCTGGAGGATTGGGGCAAGGAACTTTTCACTGTATGCGCCCTTTTGCATTTTTGTGCTATGTGCACACTCATTATATACATAAACACAGCTCTGCCTGAGTCAATGAATAAATGAAATGCACTGTGTAATTCTGCAATATATAATACAAGACTGTATGAGGTCTGACAATTAAATTCATGAACTAATCCTAGAAAAAGTGCTACATACCTCATTGCTGAATATCACTATGGTCACCGTCAAAGTACTCCCCTTGGGAAGCTATGCACCGACCCCAGTGCCTAGTCCACCCTTCAAAGCAATTTTGGAACTTTTTCTGGAATGGCCACCAGAGCTGTCATCGTATTACCCTTGATGTCCTGAATGTCAACAAAATGTCTTCCTTTCAGTATTTTCTTTATCTTTAATTAAAGAAAGACGTCATTGGGTGATCAGGTGAGTAGGGAGGGTGTTCCAATACAGTTATTTGTTTATGAGCTAAAAACTTCCTCCCAGACAGTGCCGTGTGAGCTGGTGCATTGTCGTGATGCAAGAGCTCCTTCAGGACCATTTTTGTACACACCTTTCTCATGCCAAGATTTTCAGTTAAGATTCTTCTAACTATTCCTCTATCGGTGTTTACTTGGTCTGCTATGCTTCTCACAGTCAGCCAACAATTTTGATGCACAATTCGATGAATTTTTGCAATGTTTTCATCAGTTCTGCTCATTACTGACTGCCCTGACCTCTATTCATCAGTGACGCATTCTCTCCCAAGGAAAATGTTTAATCCATTTGTACACTGCTGTTTTCTTCATGGCATTTTCCACATAAACTTGGACTAAATGGCCCTGATTTCACTTCCACTCTTGCCAAGTTTAACAAGAAATTTAATGTTTGTTCATTGCTCTAATTCAAGCTCAGACATTCTCGTGACGGCACACAAAAAACATGCAACAATGAACACCACTCAGCAAGACACCGCCACACGTCAACACAAAGACAGATGTGAGACACTGATATATCAAAGTTCTGAAACCTTACTGAGCAGCTTATACAGTGCTGTCAATGTAAGTGCATGGTGGCAAGTTTGCGAACTTAATTGTCAGACCTGTATATTACAAAAAAGATGTAAAGGAATGTGAAAATACAGAAAAGTTGTAGATATTGAAAAGTTGAAAATGTTGAGAGGAAATGAGGAACTTTAATCCACACTTCAAATGAGCCACCAATAATTTCAGTCATTACAATCCAACATCCTTTTTTTTTCTTTTTGAGGGTAGTGTCACTGACCCTCACATGTGGGATCCGAACCAGGGCCGCCAGCATCCCAAGCCAGCCCTTAACCACCACACCACTCGGCTGGCCCCAACATCCTTTTCTAATACCTGCTCCGCTAAGGGTATAAAAACAAGAGAGCAGTTGGATATTTGGTGATTAGGGCAAATGTCACGCATGTAAGGTATTTTCTGGATGGTGATGAAAACAAAGCCCCTCTTATGAAGAGCCTACTGCTGACATGCTTACAACTTGGCTGGCCTACTTGAAGGAAGACGAAATGGAAGTCAGGAGCCCAAGGTATAGTCCTGGCTTAACCACCACTTCATAGGTGTGACCTTAAGCAAGTGAACCTCTGGATCTATAAAATGAGAGTGTAGACAAATTTTTAAAAATCAAATGGATAATTCCTATCAGGGAAAGAAATTCACAAAAACATGGAAGTATAGCCTTCCTATTAAGCAAAAAGGATATAAATTTGAGATTTTATACCTATTAAAACAACAAAATCAATATCTCTTGCCTCTGAAATTCTGTGAAAACCAGTATATACATTCATGTTAGTAATTTACAAACCATTCTGGAAAATATGGCATGTTTATATAACTGAGCCATATATTCCTACCCTTTGACTCAGTAACTACATTTCCCAGGAATTTACCCTAAGGAAATGATTTAAAAGATATAAAAATATATATACACAAAGAAAATTCATTTGAATGTTGTTTATAGTTAAAAAAACAACAACCTAGGTAAATGGCTTAATATGGCATCAACATGAAACATTGTACATCTGAGAACTATTTTGAACACTAGAAATGTTTGTTAAAACCTACTATGTTCAATGTATACAGCAATTAATATACAAATGTAAAAAATTACATTTAGAAGGAAGAATTATGGGTACCTTAATTAGTATTTAATATTGTTAAACTGGCTTTTAAATTTGTATAAAAAGAACTTAAGAATGAATTAAAGGAATGAAATTATTTGACTCTAACACCTATGATTCTACTCACTCTCTGATGTGGTGCCGGCGCTTTGCTGTCAGCTCTTCTCTAGTGGGCAAGGATGGCAGTGGATCAGAGAAGTCTTGAGAATAGACAACGCCCTGGTACAGCAAGCTGGGACCCCTGCAATTTGGAGACAATCAGGGAGGGACATATAGTTTTTTTTCCCCTTCTCACACAAACTAATTCACGTATAAATTGAGTTTTGTGTGATATATAAAAGTGCTTTCTTTATTTTAGATATGTACCACATCTACACCTACACTGAGTATAAAAGCTTATGAGGAGAAAAGATGTGCAAAGATAAGCACAGGTCTTAAAACAGGGAGGGCGCCTAGAGATCATTCTAGTACCACTTCATTTTACAGATGAAAAAACTGATGCTGAGAAAGGCAACATGATGTTACATGTAGAGAAAATGCAACTTGGAGACAACAGGGAAAAAATTAATTAAGGGTGATGGAGCAGGGAAGGGCAGTGAAAAAGGTAAAGGCACCAAGTAAATACAGATGTGTATGTGGATGATAAAGGCGGGGGTGGGGGTGGGGCTAGAGGGAGGCTACCCAGTCCCATACTGGTATTTCCTACATCTATCCTGCGCCCTACACGAAGTGCATATGTAACAATCAGACTTTTACCCTTCCAACTCCAAATGGAGGTACAGCCTTTCAAGTCCCAAAGAGTAATGCTAAACCAGATGTTGATCCATCTATTGAACATAGAACACTGCTTGAAAAAACAAGGTACAGACACTGTTATCATATTGGCTTTTTCTGGTTTCTGCAAAGTACGTTGAATGATAATTTGTTTAGACGGTATTGATATTTTACCTCAGAGCTCATCGTCAGGTATCAACTGTGAATTTTCAATAAAAGTTTAAAACTTAGGTAATTTAGATGGAAAACAAAGTGCTTTCATATAGTTTCAGTATGGATTTTAACTGAACTAGTTCATTCTATCTGTAACAAAATTATACACACACACACACACACTCTCTCTCTCTCTCAGAAATGAACAAGTTTTATCTACACATAAGGTTCTGAGAACTTTTACAACCCCCTCATTCTGAGGGGATGGCTTGGTGCTGTTGGTATGCTGCCGTCTACAGCTATTTTGTGTCCAGAGGGTACTAGTCACTTTGCTTATCCCATGTTTGACAGGTTTTACTGATGGAAAGCTGATTTAAGGACAAGATAGTGCTTGTTCAACCTGGATTTTGCCTTAAGCATTTAACAAATTAAATTTTAAAAGTAAAGTTCAACTTACATCCCATTTTTGGTTATAAGACTTTCCTACTGGGATACATTATAAACATTAAAAGCTTTTGCTTTTAATGATTCTGTATCAAGCAATTTATACTCTACTTCAATAAAAATAACACTATATTAAGCAATTTATCGTTACTTTGATTTTTTTTCTTGTTGGACTTCAACATTTTGGTAACCTCACAGCAAGTCGTAACAGATATACTCCTCATTTTACACAAGATGTATTTCAATAATGGTGTATAAATTGGATTTTTATAAACCTATTTTATTACCTTACATTACTGTTATGTATTTATAAAATGTTTATGCTAAAACTAACTTCTAAATACCTCCAATTAATATTTGATGCCAAACATTTAGGTTTTAGGCTATATCTAGTTTCCCTCCTCTCTACACTAGGCATATTTCCTATTTAGAAAAATCACATACAAAAAAACAATATTACTAGGAAGACCTTAAGAAACGTTTTAAAGGTGCCAGATGTAAAATCTTAGAAGCAAACTATGGGAAAAATAATAAAAGTTTAAAACCTAAAGTTTTTTAAACAAGATTGAAAAAGTTTACCGAAATCTTTAAGAATCATATCACACATTAACATATTACAACTAAGCATTTATTATACTGTTTAAGAAGGGAAGCAATTGCAGTGATATTTCAGAAGCTATATCTTTTTTTAATGTAATATATGCTCATAGACTCTAAACAGTATTTTAAAATATACAATATCTCCAAAAGAAAATATTCAACTAAAGATAGATAACTTTTAATGTACGTAAAATGTTACAAGATTTTAAAATTACTCAGATTTTTTCACAACACAATGTACAGAAATTTGCAAACTTCCTGTACAGAGCAGTATAATCTTTACTCTTGAGCGAGGCGTTCAATAACACGTCGGTAATCTTCCACAAGTTCCTGAAAGCTTTCTTCCAGCTGCTCATGTTGCATGCTTATTTCTATTTGGTTCATCTGGTTTGTCAGTTCTTCTGGTCTGAGACATTTTCTCATTTTAGCAAGATCTCTCTGCTTTTTCTAAGCAACAAACACAATTATTGGTTAGACTAAGAAAGCCGATATGTTTCTTTATATTCTTAAAATTTTAAGTCTTCCATTTTAATAAGAAGAGTAGGAATATTCCCAAATTTGTTCCATATAGTTTTCTTCTTAAGGAAACCTAAACATAATATGAATGATAAATTACAATCCCTCTAAAAGGAGTTAACCAGAAGACCTGGAATTTGTGTCAATTGATGGTAAATATAGATATGTGACTAAAAGCCCCCCCTCAAAAGCATAATAAATAACTAGCCAGTGTAGACAAATATTTCTTTAATAAATAAAATACATTAACTAAAGACAGATGAGATTAAGTGCTATTACTCTTCATTTCACTATAAAACTGTCACACTTTAAGCATTTACTGAATCCCCACTATCCAGATATATGTTATCTTATTAAACCCTCCCCATTTTACTGAGGGAAACCACCATGCTGAGGAGTTATAATAGGGAGTTGGTAATAACTTTTCAGCAGGGTACTGTGTCAGAACAGTGTGTCAGTAATGCTGAGGACTGGACTGGAGGACCAAGTGGGCAGCCACTGCAAAAATTCAAGCAAGAGATAATGAAAGCCTAGACCAAGTCAGCAGCAGCAGAGATGGAGGGGACAGGGCATATTTAGGGAAGAAAATACTGGGTGATGTGGGGCAGAAAAATTAAAGAATGACTCCCAAGATTCTTGGATGAGTGGCAACACTGCAATAATGAAACAATGCAATAGAGGAAACATTTTTGCATTTTGGATCAACTGTTCTAGATCATCATATCGATTCCTTTATTAGAGCCTATAATAGAGCTCACTTTACACAGAGATCAGAAATTACATATATTAACTCATGTAATCCTAACAACTCTATGAGAAAGGTACTATAATTTTCTTCAATTGATAGATGAAGAAAAAAGGGATATGGGAGTTAACTTGTCATACAGGTAGTTAAATGAGAAGCCAGAATCCAAACCTTAATGATCGGGTAGGAAATCTGTATTCTTAGGCCCTACATCTAACTGCCTTTCAAAAAACAATAAAAAAAGTAAAACTCAAAACCCTAAAAACAGTATCTTAAATCCATCCTAAAATCTAATAAAGGTCCCTTAAATGGAACTTTAATGATTTTGGAAAACTAGAACAATATGTCATAATTACTACTTAGAAAGCTCAAAATTAAACTAAATTTATAATCACACAAACACTTAAAACAAGTTAACAACATTGTTGGGAGATTAAGTCTTTCTGAAATAAATTCTCTGATACCACAAAAAAATTAAGTTGATCCTGAGTCTCAACTGGTAGAGCTAAGTAAATGAAGTTGCTATTATTATAATCAGAAAGAAAATAAAATTAACTCCATTACTTTACGATGACCCTTGAAAGTAGTGCTTCTCAAACTTGAATGTGCACAAAGATCACGGGGGAGCTTGTTAAAATGTTCTGATTCAGCAGGTCTGGAGTGGGGAAAGATTCTGCATTTCCAACAAGCTCCCAGGCTATGTTACTGTTTCTCATTTACTGACCGTACTTTAAATATTAGTTCTAGAGAATTGATGAGAATTCAAATTTGTTGCTCTTAAGGCAAGGAAAACAGTGCATTCCTTATTTTTCAATCATGTGGGTGATAAATGCTTTGTTTCTGCTGTAAAAGTTATTTTTCCTGCCAAGAGGCATGACTGCATCACTTAAGGAAACAGTTCAAGAACTAAACAGTAATACTGGGTTGTCAGAAAAGTCATGACGCATTTTTGCAATGAAAAACATAGAAAAAAATACGTTATGACTTTTCCGACAACCCAATAGTTAAAAATATTATTATGGGGCCAGCTGAGTGGCTTGTTGGTTAAGAGTTGGCATAGCTGCTGGTTCAGATCCCACATGGGCCAGTGACAGCTAAGATGCTGAACAACAGCTTGACCTGGAGCTGGGCTGCTCTGAGTCGCCAGCGTCAGTATAGGCTGCAGTGGGGCTGCAGTGGGCTGCTGTAAGCTACCGTGAGTGGCCAGCAGCCAGGTGAGAGGCCGGCAGCTGGCATGAGCGCTGTGAGTCCAATGGTCAGCGACCGATCTGCCTCAGCCGGGAAGAGCACAATGATCACAATACCAACATGGGCCAGTGAAGCAATGTCCTCCACAACTAGACTGAAGAACAAAAGGACAGCAACTTGTCTGTTCTTCTTCCCCGTTTCCCCAACACTGTTCCCTGCGATTCCCCAATAAAATATTAAAAAAAAATGTGTGTGTGTGTGTGTGTATTATTGTGGTATGTGATAGGAATATAAACTATTTTTCTAAATTGCTAACCAGTTGTAACATTTATTAAATAATCTAACTCCACTGCTTGAAGATAATGTGAATCATATTAAATTTTTATATACAATAGAAAATATTACATTCTTAAATATTTCGGGCTGGCCAAGTGGCACGGTGATTAAGAGTTGGCTTGGGAAGCCAGCGGCCCCAGTTCGGTCCCACATACGAGGGCCAGTGACACTGCCCTCAAAAAAAAAAAAAAATCCTTAAATATTTCTAGACTATAAGTTTTGTCCCAGATAAGCTACAGAATGAGTCAGGTGCCAGTAACATAATGATTTGAATTATGATGTTTTTAAATCTCTAAGAACTTACTTCCCCACATTATCTCCCCCTTCCTTACCACCTTCAGTTTCTTCACTGTCTATTTTTTCCAGATGGATGTTAGAGTTAATCTCTATTTTAACATTTACTGGCAGTAAATCTATGAATTAAATTTAAGAGCTCTAAGTACCTAGGAATAAAAAACACATGTAAGAGCTTTATGAAAAAAATATAAAACTATATATATTATAGAAGTTCCTCATGAACATGTAAGGTATGGTCCAATTTTAAAAATAACTAATTTGAGGTATTTATTAACTCTCAATATTCCTTAAACTGTATATGTTTTACTTTGTATATGTATGATATATTACAAATTCATCTTTTAAAGAATGTGTAAAAAAGTTAATTTGTAACACCTGTATCCAGCAAAGTGACATACATTGGGAGTACAAATGAAATGCTCAAAGGCAAAACTCCTAAGATTGGAATACACATTCTATAGGCTTCAGAATATATTTTCCCCTCCAAAACAAACAAAAACTTAATTCCTTCATAGATTAGGGCTATTGATAATTTTTAATTAAGCAAATTAAATATAATATTAACGTCAATTTATTTGGTAATATTTGGCTTAGATATGAATTTATTTCCAGAAAATAATCCTTTCTTCTTGTCTACTTTTCAGAGGTTCCAAAAGGGCTTACAAATATAATCTCAAAAATGCCACCACCTCTAAGAGCTCCTTGATAACCATCTGCTGAACTAATCTCTTTTGTGAAGTACACAGATAAGGTTCTTTTGTAAGAATTTTAAAATAATGGTGTGGAGGCATAAGAATTCCAGACTTCTCAAAAAACATCTTTAAAAACATGCAGACTGTATTGCATTTCTTTCTGTTCAGTTCCTCACTAAGGAGGCATTTCTATTTCATACACATCGACAGTCACGTAATTTGTAATAGCTAGAACTAGACCTCAACACTCAGTTTCTTGATTCCAAACACAATGATATTATAACAATGATTCTAAATTTTGTTGGTAAACAAATTATGAATTAAAATTTGCCTGTGAAACAATATAAAAAGGTTTAATGCTAAAACCAAGTAGCTGTATCAACTTTTCTTTTTTAAGCCAAATTGTCCAAATTTATCTTTTCTTGAATACCTGAAAATTACTCCTGTACTAGAGATGGAGATATTTTTGTGCTTTTAAAGTTACTCTAGGGCCGGCCGAGTGGTGCGGTGGTTAAGCGCTGGCCTCGGAAGCCAGCGGCCCCAGTTCGGGTCCCACATATGAGGGCCAGTAACACTGCCCTCAAAAAAAAAACAAAAAAAACCTTATACAGTTACTCTATTATAAAACATTCATGCAACTCAACACCAAAAAAACAACCCAATTAAAAAATGGGTAGAGGATGTGAAGAGACATTTCTCTAAAGAGGACATACAGATGGCCAATAGGCATATGAAAAAATGTTCAACCTCACTGATCATTAGGGAAATCAAATAAAAACCACAATGAGATACCACCTCACTCCGGTCAGAATGGCTATCATCAATAAATCAAACAACAAGTGCTGGCGGGGCTGTGGGGAAAAGGGAACCCTGCTGCACTGTTGGTGGGATTGCAGACTGGTGCAGCCACTGTGGAAATCAGTATGAAGGTATCTCAAAAAACTGGAAATGGAACTACCTTATGACCCAGCAATTCCTCTTCTAGGTATTTATCCTGAAAAACCCAAGACACTAATTTGAAAAGATATATGCACCCCTATGTTCAATGCAGTGCTATTTAAAATAGCCAAGAGTTGGAAACAATCGAAATGCCCAGCGGCAGACGACTGGATTAAGAAACTTTGGTACATTTACACAATGGAGTATTATGCAACTATAAAGAAGAAAGACAGCGTACCATTTGCAACAATATGGATGGACCTAGAGAACTTTATGCTAAGTGAAATAAATCAGTCACAGAAAGGCAAATACCATACGATCTCACTTATATGTGGAATCTAAAGAACTGAATAAATGAGCAATGTAAACAGAAATAGTCTTAGAGAGGGAGGAAAAACTGACAATTTCCAAATAGGATGGGGGTGGGCATGAGGGAGAAGAGGAGGGACAAGGCAACATAAACTGCTAACTACAATATTGCTGCAGGGATAGAAGAGACAGTTTGGGGAATATAATCAATAATGTTGTAAATATTTTTCAGGGGACCAGATGGTCTCATGTCTTGTTAGGGAGACCCCTTCATAGAAGGTGTAAAGGCCTGATCACTGCACTGTACATCTCAAGCTGCTGCTGAATAACATTAGATGTTGACTATAATTTAACATATATATAGTCATTGGATGTGGAGTGAGAATGGAGTCAATGGAATTATAATAGATATGTATAATAGATATGTATGGTATCGGGGGTGGGGAGCAGTGGATGGGGGGAGGCAGGGAGTCACATTGTAAGGGGTGAAAAGGATAACTATTGCATTGTTTTGTACATCTGTAACTAATAATAATAATAATATGTTATTCTAGTTAATACATGTTATTTTTATCTCTTCTTGGCACTGATACAAATGAATTATCAGTGATTAAAGAACTTCTAATATCTACCCAAATAATTTCTTAGTGGAAGAGTGTGTTTAAGCTGATATGTAAACCTGATCCTTCAAATAAGGGGAGCACAGAATTGTTGGACTTTGCTATCAATAATTGCATACCTCAGTAATAACTTAGTGACAATCAAAATTATAATTTCTTTTCATAGAGTTAAAAATGTAAATTTTACACTCCAAACTTTCCCCATTAAGCATACATTTTAAAGACCTAAAAAATTCTAAACCACACTTAATATTTAGCAATTTTACTTTATTCTAAAACATAATTTGCATTTCAGAACGCTGTAATAACACAACAAAGTACTCATACATGAATGTCAGCTTGGAATGACAAACTGGAGAAAACCATCTGAATTCACCAAGGAAATCTTAATCACTCTTCTCATGCCTCATTTCTAGGCTTTCCCAAAGTCTGTGGTAGGCTTCCTATCTCAAGAATTGTGGCTATCAAACCAGAATTGTGGCTATCAAACCAAAGTGAGGGAGGGGACCCTGAGGCTTTCTTGGTTTTCTCAATGGGACAGATACTAGATAACTGAACTTATTAAGATTTACTATAATGCGTTACTGTAGTGCATTATTATAAATAGGGTTTGCACAAGAGTCTGAAGAATTTGTAATTTGTGCATTTTGGCTGTTAAGAACCTAAAGAGTTTAATAGCCAATTTGTGGTTGTCTTTTGGATAGGTGAAATTGCTAGATAGGTAAGGATACTTAATAATAATATAAAGAATAATTATCAGGCTGGCCGAGTGGCACGTTGGTTGAGAGCTGGCTTGGGACGCCAGCAGTCCCAGTTTGGATCCCACATATAAGGGCCAGTGACACTGCCCTCTACAGCTAAGATGGTGAATAACAGCTCCACCTGGAGCTGGGCTGCTATGAGTCCCCAGGAACGGCATAGCTGTAGCCTCTGCTGCAGTGGGCTGCCATAGGCTACACTGAGTGGCTGGCAGCCAGTTGAGCTGTCAAGAGGTGCTGTGAGTGGCCGTCCAGAGGCCAGCGATGGATCTGCCTCACCCGAGAAAAGTGCAATGACGATACCAACATGGGCCAGTGAAGCAATGTCCTCCACAACTAGACTGAAGAACAAAAGGACAACAACTTGTCTGTTTCCCTTCCCCAGTTCCCCAACACTGTTCCCTGCCCCCAATTCCCCAATTAAAAAAAAAAAAAAATCTCAAAAAAGAAAAAAAGAATTTAAAGAATTATCATTCTTTAGAGTACAAAATACCTGCTTTTATGAACTACAGAAATTCCATTAGGCATAAATTCGTGACTACTGTTTATCCTCAGAATTCATCTTTAATTTGCTAATCTGTGTTTCCCCGAAAATAAGACCTAACCAGAAAATAAGCCCAAACATGGTTTTTCAGGATGCTCGTAATATAAGCCCTACCCCAAACATAAGCTCCAGTTAAGATCGTCAGCCAGACATAACTGTTTGAATAAATGTACATAGACTATTGGAACAAAAACTAATATAAGACCTGGTCTTATTTTCAGAGAAACACGGTATGTGAAATGTCACATAAATATCTGAGATACATAATCCAATAAGTTATTTTACTATACTAAAAACAGTTTTAATACTTTTTTTTTTTTTTTTTTTAGGGCAGTGTCACTGGCCCTCATATGTGGGACCGAACCGGGGCCGCTGGCTTCCAAGGCCAGCGCTTAACCGCTGTGCCACTCGGCCGGCCCTTACATTTTTTTTTTTTTGAGGGCAGTGTCACTGGTCCTCATATGTGGGACCCGAACCGGGGCCGCAGGCTTCCCAAGCCAGCGCTTAACCACCGCACCACTCGGCGGGTCCTAGTTTTAATACTTTTAAATGATGTCATGATAACATCTAATTATATTCTTCTATGTGCCCAAATTTCACCATAAAGAAAATTTTTGGCTAACAAATTATTACTTAAAGATTAAAAGCTTGGAAAATACAATTTCTATCAATTTTCTGATGTTTCTGAATTGATAAACATCAAATAGTGAAGATAGAAAATCAATCCATTGAATTGCTTAATGAGATGACATTATGAAGAAATACATCTATATATATGACTTCAAGATATAATGGTTTATAGTCATAGGAAAATAATTATTTTTATATTTAGAATGTCATATATTTGAACAGAATTCCAGTGACAAATTAGGAAATAAGGTTGCAATGAAAGTAACAAGGTGCTATAAAGACTTGGGATTCAACAAGGAATAGTGTGACCCACTATACCATCAACATTCAACAGTTTGGCTCTATAAAGCAGAGTCTATGACAAATAAAATTTGAATTAATATAAAATCAGAACTATGTGTATTTGATATATTAGTTAGTCATTAATTAATTTCCTTTCTCCTTAAGTATTAAGACATAGTCAGATTTGTCATCATTTATGTTCCCAGCTATTGTGCTATATAACTTACAGGTATAATGTATATAAATGCAGCAACCATGTCAGGTGTTCAATAATTATTTGTTGAACAAATTAACAAATATTCTCCCTAATCAGCTTACTGCCCAGATAACACTATCACAGCAAATTCTCATTCATACAGGTTGGCATGGACAGTATCTACCTTAATAAAGGCCAAATTGGTGACAAGGCCAAATTTGATCTAGGAGGGGAAATAAAATTTCAGTTACAGGAAATATGGGAGGTGGAAAAAAAGGGTGTGTGTGAGAGGGGGCAAGAAGGAAGAATGTTTACAAAAAATAAGAGGTAAATAGTATCAAATTGCAAGTTCAGCTATGGTAAAGTACAGAGGTTACAAATGGCAACCAAGGCCACATTTAGAAAGACGGAAGCAAAGGCAAACATAATATATATATGACAAATGGAGAGGTAAGAGACTTAGAAAAAACAAACAAGGCATTTATTAGGGAAAAGTCTGGGCATTCAGATTTCTTAAAGGTGCATACAAATGAAAGAAAAAATAACCATGGGTAAACTATCCTTGGGATTAGTTTTTAAGTGAATGAAAACAAATTTATGGCTTACACTAGAAAATTATGACAGTGAGAATTCTTATAACTGACTGGAAGAATATTTTCACTTTTGTAAAACTAAATTTAGCAAAACGATTTGCTTTCCCATACACTGGCATTTGCTAGACTTCTCCGTTTGAAACAGCGACAAAAATACCATGTTTAAGACTCTTGGAAATCCTACCTTATATGGGCTAATTAATCTTCTTTTAATATCCAGTCTATAGGTTCTGTATTGTTCAGCATCACTCATGTCAGTTACCAGTAGTCGAAGAATTTCATAAACCCGTCTAGCATGTTGCTAATAAACGAAACGGAAGAAAAATATGAGTATCTTCAAATTACAAAATAGTGACATTTGTGTAAAAGAATATAGGATATATTGAATATCTGAGATGGTCCAGAAATGGAGCTAGGTACCAGACTGAAAGCAACAAAAGATGGTGTCTGCCCTCAAGGAGCTGGCAGTTCAGGGGTAACGCCAATGAATTGAGGTATAGTTCATTTAATGACAGAAATATGCATTGGGTATTATGGTAGCATAAGCTGGGATTGGGAGAAATGTTGGAAAAGGATTCCTCGGGGAATCCTGAGCTGAATCTTAAAGGGAAGAGATGTGCCATTCCAGAAAGAAGGGAGGGCACATGTATGTGTGTACGTGCATACACACACATGTGATAGAGGAGCAGCTTGACACTGCTGGAGTACAAAATGAAGAGCAAGGTGAACAAGCAGAGTCAGGCTGGAGCAAGAGCACAGAGCCTTAAAACTGGGTTCAAACAACCAAAATGCCCGTCAGTAGATGACTGGATTAAGAAACTGTGGTATATTTATACAATGGAGTATTACTCCGCTATAAAGAAGAATGAAATCGTGCCATTTGCAATGATATGGATGGACCTAGAGACTATAATGTTGAGTGAAATAAGTCAGTCAGAGAAGGACAAATACCATATGATCTCACTCATATGTGGAATATGAAAAACTGTATGAATGAGCAAAGTAAACAGAAAGTGTCTCATAGATATAGAGGAAAAATCAGGGTTGCTAATTTGGAGAGGAATGGGGATGAGGGAGAAGGGGAAGGGATTAGACAGCAAAAATAGGCAACTACAATATTGCTACTGGGATAGGAAAAACAGTTTGGGGAATATAATTAATAATGTTGTAAATATTCTGTGGAATGTCAGATGATCATAGGTCTTGTTAGGGAGACCATTTCATGGATGGAGTAGAGGTTTGATCACTACACTGTTTTACTAAAGTGGAGGTGGTATACCTACTGTAATTGAATATATATAGATAGTCACGGGATGTGGATTATACTGTGGAAGAGAGTCAGAGGAAGAGTAATAGATATATATGATATGGGGGGGTGGGGGGGTGTATTGGGGGTGGGGGGTTTGTCACTTTGAGGGGTAAAATGTATAACTATTGCACTGTGTTGTACACCTGAAACTAATTAAAAAAAAAAAAAAACTGGGTTCAAGAGCTGGGATTTTATTCAGTAGGTGACAGAAATGGGTGAGAGAGAGCAGAGTGCACAAATATGAGTTTTAAGTAAGGCATTCTTTCAGCTACACAAAAACGGTAGCAAAAAGAAGGGCAAGGAGACCAATTAGGAAGCTGAGCTATTAAATCAGGCAAAAAAATGATGAGAACATGAACTGAGATAGCACAAATAAGAACACTAAGGACACAAGGATTCTAGAAATATAGAAGAGGCTGTGGAGGAGGGTGTGGTGGCATGACAGTGAGTTTTCACAGCTTAAGAGAGATTTAGGAGGCAGCAGAACATATAAATCTGAAGAAAATTCTAGTCTCAGGGTGAGGATTTAAGCACTATCAGTAGATATGCAAGAGTTAAAACCATGAGATTGGTAAAGGGCACCCAGGGAAAGCAAACATGGTGAAAAGCATACATGGTGAAAAGCAGGGAGAGGTCAGAACCCTGTAATACAGTGACAGTTCAAGGGCAGACAGAGGACACAGAAAAACAGCCACAGAAATGTTAGGATAATCAGAAAACTTTGGTATCACTGAAGTCAAAGGAATAGCCCATAGTTTTTCTGTTTGTGTTGTTTCACTTACATATTTATTGGGGGTAAGGGCAAGGTCAGGTATAGGTAGGTTGGGAAGAAGGTATTTGAACTTTCTGGAAGGGACACCTGAGCTGAGCCTGAAGAAATGAGTACTATTTGGACAAGCAAAGATGGAGGAACAGGTGAAAGGGGTATCAAAGCCAAGGGCAACAGTACACATATGTAAAGGGACATAAAGGAAGAAAGATGTAGCATAGCTGGGAAATGGCAACAGGTTCAGTAAAGCCAGAGTATGTAGGAAAGTGGTAGGAAGCTGAGGCTAGAAAGGTAGGCAGGGTCATGATTATGATGGGTTCTGTGTGCCATCCTAAGGAGCTTCAATTTCTTAGGAAAAAAAGGGGGAAAAAAAGCATAATTTAAAAAAAAAAGGATGATTTAAAAAGCATGTTCATATTCACTTTTAAAAGCTGAGCTATTAAATAAATTCTCATTAATAAATAAAGGTATATAATACAGTCTGGAGATTATTTCTAAAAACATATTTTATCTTAAAGCCAGGAAGCCATTAGTGATTTAATGCAGGGAAAAAATGGCAAGTTTTAGTTCAAATTGAGTTGTTTGTTGAAGGTCAGTGTTCAGGAAACTTTGGGTATAGTTTTGGCGCTGAGGTGGAAAATAGCGATTGGAGGTTTAGAAGAGATCTCCCAGGTAGAAAAAATAGCATGAGAAGAAACGAGGACTAAAAAAGAACTTTCAGAAAGAATTATACTTAGGGAGTATACAGAAGACTAGAAGCCAGTGAAAGTATCTCAAAAAAGATGATTACGGCGGTAAGTGGGGAAACCACGAATTTCAGTGCCTTAGAACCCAAGGGAGGGGAGGTCAGTAGTACCAAATGCTAGTCCTTATTATTGGAATACCCTTCATTCCACATACTTTCATAATCCAAATCCTATCCATTCTTCAAGGTTTAGATCAAATACATCCCTCTCATGAAATACTGATTCTTTTGCTTATATAAATATAATAAGTCTCCTCCTCTCAACTCCCATGCTATTTTTCTGTACCTATCTTAAGGTACTTATTACTTTAAAATTCAAATAGATATATAGAAGTATAGAAAGTGAAAGTGTTTTATTCCAACCCTTCTTCCCACCAATACTGTCTCCAAGGGTATTAACTACCGGTTTAAACATTTTCTTAAGAAGCAAAAATAAGATCCCACTATCCATCTTTGTTTTGATCTTTACACTTAATACAGTGATCAAATCAATTCTCTTCCCATTCTATTAATGAGGACAAGGAGGTAAACTAAATTGCCCTGAGTTACAGAGCAAGTGGTGAAGCCATATCTGAACCCAGGGAATCTGGCTTCATACCCATACTTTTAACAACTGCTACTTCCCACACTTTGTATTCTTAATGTATTTGCAATGTTTAAGTTATGTGTTTAAAAAAAAAAACCCACAAAAACAAAACAAACAAAAACAACCTTGAGAATTTAAATGGTTTCTTCCTACATAATAAAAATACCTTATTAATTTTGAACTTTTGTTGTGCCTCTATTCCCATCTCTTCATTGAATCCTTGCATTAACTTTTCCCGGGAAAAACAGGGTAAATCTTGACAAAGCTTCACAAGCACAAAGTCTCTTAATTTCACATAGCTTTTGGATGGATCTTCCGCTGAAGAAATAAAGCAGAATAACATTTCCCTTACCCAAAATAATTTCTTTATTATTTGCAATCTCAGTATACATGTTAGGCTAGAAAGGCAAACATTCTTAAAACAATTACACACATACAAAAGTTACCATGTGAAAGGATTATTCCTTATAAATCAATCAAACAACAGTACTATTATCTTTGCCAAATAAAATTATAAGTGCAATCCTTTTGGAAAGACGTGTTATTTGTGAATTAGAGCTCTCCTTTCAAATGTCAACTTTTTAACTGGTGTGTTATCATATGCACCTTACTTTTATTTTCAATTATAGCAGCTATATAAACAAGAGATTTAAATCTGGATAATCAATTCCCAATGCAAGTAGTTTTTGGTAGCTAAGGGTTCCAAAGATTCTTCCTTTTATCCAATAACCTTTATAGTCTGCTATACTTCTTTCACCTAATTAAAAAAAAAATCTTTCTTTTACAAAAGCCAATTTTTTTTAGAGAATAATATGATTTTAATTCTTTCTTCATTGCATCTGAATAGCATAAATATTCTTTCATGTTTGTCTATGTTATTTACACTAAATCAGTGGACACTAAACAGTGGACAAGGAAAACATCAAAACATGATGGGTAGAAAGACTACTGTTTAATCAGAGAACATGATTTTGAGTCCCAGTTGTCATTCATAGATGTAGGACATTGGGCAAGTCACCTCATTTCTCTAAGCCTTCATTTTATGATGAGTAGAAGGCTTGAAACAATGAATATGAAAGTCAGAGCTAGTTCATGGATCATAAGACTTAATATTGTTACAATATCAATAATCTACAAACTATTCAATGCAATCTGTATCGAAATCCTAACTTTTTTTGTTACAAAAATTAACGAACTCATCCTAAAATTCATATTCATATGCAAAAAACCCAAAATAGCCAAAACAATCTTGAAAAAGAACAAAAGTTAGAGTACTCATATTTCCTGATTTTAAAACTTACTACAAAGCTACATTAATCAAGATAGTATGGTACTACCATAAGGATAGGCATGTACAAGTCTGACAATTAAGCTCACGAACTTGTTACGATGATGTTGCTAACTTTTTTTGATATTATGGGCATTATTCATTATGAATTTGTACCAACTGGACAAACTGTTAACCAAGTTTTGTATTTGGAAGTGCTGAAAAGAACTGTGTGAAAAAGATGACCTGAACTTTTTGCCAATTCATGGCTCTTGCATCACGACAATGCACCAGCTCACATGGCACTGTCTGGGAGGGAGTTTTTAGTCAGTGAACAAATAACTAACTGTATTGGAACACCCTCCCTGATCTGACCCCCAGTGACTTCCTTCTTTACCCAAAGATAAAGGAAATATTGACAGGAAGACATTTTGATGACATTCAGGACATAAAGGGTAATACGATGACAGTTCTGATGGCCATTTCAGAAAAAGAGTTCCAAAACTGCTTTGAAGGGTGAAATAGGCACTGGCATTGGTGGATAGCTTCCCAAGGGGGATACTTCAAAGGTAACCATAGTGATATTCAGCAATGAGGTATGTAGCACTTTTCCTAGGATGAGTTCTTGAACTTAACTGTCCACTTAATAATCAGTGGAATTGAACTGAGAGTTAAAAATAAACCCATATTTCATAGTCAGTTAATTTTTGAGAAGGGTGACTAGACAATTCAATGAGAGAAAGAATAGTCTTCTATCTTTTAACAAATGGTACTTGGACAAAGGGATCTCCACAAGCCAAAGAATGAAGCTGGACCCCTTCCTCATACCATACTCAAAAATTAACTCAAAATGGATCACAGACCTAAATGTAAGAGGTGAAATTATAAAACTCCTAGAAGAAAACATAGGAGTTAATCTTCATGACTTTTGGTTAGGCAATGGTTTCTTAGATAATAGAACCAAAAGCATAAGTGACAGAAGAAAAAATTGATAAACTGGGCTATATAAAAAATAAAAAATGTTTGTGCTACGAATGAAACCATTAAGAAAATGAAAAGACAACCCACAGAATGGGAGAAAATGTCTGCAAGTTGTATATATGATAAGAGACTTGTATCTAGACTTTTCATATAAAAACTTTTATAATTCATTAAGAAAAAGACAAAGAACCCAATTTTTAAAATGGGCAAAGGATCTAAACAGTTCTCAAGATACATACTAATAAATGAACACGCACATAAAAATTGCTTAACATCACTCACTAGCCACAGGGCAACCCAAATCAAACTAATGAAATAACATTTCATGTCCACTAGGATGACTAGAACCAAAAAGACAATACCAAGTATTGATGATGGTGTGGAGAAACTGAAACCCTCTATACTGCTGATGGAAATGTAAAATGGTACAGCCACTTTGGAAAAGAGTGTGGTAGTCAAACAGTCACCAGATTTTCTACAATTTCTACTCTTAGGTATGTACCCAACAGATATGAAAACATTTCTATCGCCAAATACAACCCTCTTCATAATTCTGGAAGAAACAAATCGTTGATTCTATTTATAAAGTCACACAACTGAGATGTATTTAAATGTTATATATCTTAAGATATTGACATACTCAAAAGGAAGATGTGTATGATATAAAGAATTGTCTTCCAGTATTCTACTTTAAAATCAAGTGTTAATAAAAGAAAATGGGAGGCAATTACACCATAAACATCTATCTATCCTGTAACATAGGCCATCGATGGTAAGTTTTAATTATCAGTGTACCTGGTTTTATGTCAAGTAAGCAAAAGGCCATTTCAATAACATCCTGGATTCCACAAAGTTAAAAATATACAAAATAATGGAGATTAAAATGACTAAAGAGCAGAAAATTCCTGTTTTTTAAAAGGACCGGGTATGGAAATCTAAGAGAAATATCTTAATGAGAACAGCTGATAAGGCATTTTTGGTAGTTTATAATACTGACAAATGTTAATGCTGAAAATAAAGGCTGATACCCCATTTTCAAATTCAGAAATCCTTTTAGCACATTTAACCTTTTCTTTTTCAAGACTTTAGTTTGCAATGAATAAAGGCTACTATTATTGATGACTCTTCACTGAGATTTAAGAAATAAAATTCTTTATCTGCTAATTGGTGCTAAGTATCAAGGACTTTATTGGTTGGAGCAGACAGGAGAAAGTGGTTAAGAGGCTTCACAGAAACAACCCCTGCTGGCACATTACCCACTAGAGACGACAAAGCCTACTTATGTGAACTCTGCATCTCCAGATTACAATCACCAAAAAAGTGTTCTTTCATGTAGCACCAAGTCCAAGTTCTGTAAGTAAACAGCAAACTAAACAATTTTCAGCTTAGCTAAAAGAAGTGTTATCATTTGTATCATGTTTCTATAATTTTACAAGATAGTGAAGGTGTCACAAATAATTTATAACTTTTGATGTTAACTTTAGTAATGACTTCTTTAGCTCCCAAGCTTCCAAACCATTTCACAGTAGCAAGAAAGTCAGATGAAAAGATGATTCAACTCTATAAACATGGAATTCCCTTTTAAAAACAGCATCTTTTCCTCCAATTTATTAATTTACAGGATCAATTCAAAATCTGTTTTGGAGTAACTTTATGTTCTTCGGTTTTTAGTCCCACATCCAGTGCTTACATTCTAGTCCCATATCCAGTATAGCTTTTGATGCCTTTACACAAATTGATACAATAAAATTCCAAAATGGCCTTTTTTTAATAAGTTAATGTTTTTATGTGTATTACGTATTTAGTTTTCCATATATGTACTGCCGAAGCAACCACTATGTACTGTAGTTTTAAAAACAAACATGTATTCAAACTCATAGAATAAAATTTAATACCTAATTGGGATGTGAATATCTGGTATAGTGGTTTTCTAGGGAAAAAAGTGACTTTCAGTTTAATCAGCAACTTTGAGTAATATATGTGAAACAGTATTACTCAAAGGGAAGAAAATAATGACAACATAAACGTTCCTTGGGGCACTTTGGTTCTTTGGTAGTTCAATATTTACATACTATCATCTGTAACTCCATCTATTGATGACTTTTTAGTAGAGTCTCTTTCCTTCTTCTAAGTATCCTATTCATATTACCACTTCTATAGCTAATTCATATTGAAAGATATTTTCAAAAAAATAGGCATACATTTTATATTATAAACTACTGTTGTGAAGGCATACATTTTAGGAATATAAAACACATGCTTTAAGAAATGTGTTTTCGGAGCCGGCCGAGTGGTGCATTGGTTGAGAGCTGGTTTGGTATGCCAGCAGCCCTGGTTCGGATCCCACATATGAGGGCCAGTAACACTGCCCTCTACAGCTAACAGCAGCTCCACCTGGAGCTGGGCTATGCGAGCCCCGGCGATGGTGTAGGCTGCAGCCCTTGCCGCAGCAGGCTGCCATGGGCTACCATGAGTGGCTGGCAGCCAGCGTGAACTGGCTCATCCGGGAAGAGAGCAATGACGATACCAACATGGGTCAGTGAAGCAACCGTCCTCCTCAACTAGACTGAAGAACAAAAAGACAGCAACTTGTCTGTTCCCCTTCCCTGATTCCCCAACGCTGTTCTCCTCCCCCAATTCCCCAATAAAATCTTTAAAAAAAAAAGAAATGTGTTTTCTACTCAGGTACTACTTACCTTAGCTGTTTTCCCTCAGTAAAGTTTAGAATATCTTGCCCCTACATGAAAATTAGAGTATGGTCTCTGAGAAATGCAGCTGTTTGCTAAATAAACTGAATCAATAAGTCATACCACACTTGCAACATATTCATGCCTGACCAAGATTTCCCAATGTATGTTCAGTTCATTATCTTCAATTTGTCCAATTAACCACTTCATACTTAAAGATGCAATCCAATACCAGAAAAGCTTATGATTTAAAATGTAATCTTTGGAACCATCTTGAGATAGTTCTAAAAAGACCCCAGGATGCTGCTGCTATTTAAAACAGAAAAGTTATCTCTGACAAAAACAAAATCAGTAAAGATGTTTTAGAAAGGCTCTTTCGATAACAAATCAAAATTTACATACCTGTAATATCAAGAACAGAAGGAGATGTAATGTAGTATCTATGAACTGTTTCAAGAAGTTGAGCACCATGGCCTTGACCTTGAAATGGAGTCAATATCAGCATCTGACTACAATATAGAAATGATTCTAAAATTAAAACATCATAACATGACCAGTTTTAAAACTGCAAATCACTAGGATATTATGAGCATTTTAAAGTCTGTGTGACTTTTTTCAATCAACCGTCAAGAAATCCAAAAATTATTGAGAAACTCAAAATTGGCTTAATCTTCCTCAGTTTCCATGGGAACAATGAAATAAATCAGAACATAGCCAATGAATAATGGCGATTTTTTTTTTTTTAAAAAACAAATCAACACTATTATAACAAGTATTGGAAACTTTAGCAGTTCCTTCTTCTGAAATAAAAGACAAGGCACGTGTTATACTGCCAATTACCTTACACGTGGCCGGGTTTTGTCTGGGTACACATAGTAATTATAGACTGTCATGTAGCCTACGGTCGCAAAGAGCGTAGCTCCATCCTTATTATACTTCTCAAATCTGTAGATAAAACAGAAAGCCAAGCAGGTCAATTACAGTCGCGCTCCCATGCAGTGTCCATTTTCTTTTCCATTCTCTGACTGAATTTTCAGTGTCAGCAAGCTACTCTGTGAGGGCCCAATGGGTACACCTGCTATGTTCTGAATGTACAATTCACTTAATTGGTGTGCAGCAACTTGGATAAATCAGACCTCTTTACATCACTTCAGTGCACTTGCCTATTATAAAGATGAATAGGTGGCAAGTAAAAGAAAACACAGGCAAAGCTCATTTTACTGTTTAAGCCTATATTCAGGGCTCTAACGGACAACAGCATTTAATTCAGCTCTATTCTCAAGGTTTCCCAAAGCATAATGAAGGAAAACTCAAGTCCCATAAACAATAGTTTTTCTTTCCTGGAAAAAATATCATTATACTGTCCCAATAATTGGACTGCCGAATTAAAACGCTGGCTTTGTGGAGGTAATAAGGTCTACTGTTGCTTTAGAACTGTACTTACACTAGAAAGTAGTGCCATCTTTCATCATCCACGTCAATAAAGCTAGCAGTTTCAATAAACCACATCAAAAAGGTCTGAAGCCTTTCATGATATTCTCGAAAGCCTCTACATGTCATGTCAGCCTAGGGAAAAAGCCAGGAAAAGTCAGGTGAAACTCATCACAGAAGTAAGTGAAAGTGTGCAGAACACAAAACAATCCTGTGGGAAAACGTTTAGAAATCTCAGATTAAGATGTGTACACACACACACACACACACACACACACACGATCTTTGTTTTTAATGCTGACAAAAATTTGTTTCCTGAAGTTAGAATAAATCACTGAAAATAACACAACAAAATAGCACAGATTTCAGATATATGGACTATTTTTATCCAAGAAATATTTAGATTTATTTTTACCTTGTATATCTGAAAGGTAAAGTTTTCTCCTCCTGTTGGACTTAGAACAGAGTATGTATGGAGTAAGGTTCCAAATGGCTTGAAATCAATTTCTTTTTCCAGCAAAGAAAGAAAATCATTCGTGTTTGTACAAAAGCCAGGTGGAATGATTTGTCTAATTTTGCCCTCGACATCATCTGCCTAAGGAATGGAAGTTAAAGGACATAAGAAAAAATTAATAACAAATTTGACCTTTAATTGAATATGCTTAATTTTTTTGAAATGGACAAAACCAAAAAAAAAACAAACAAAATTTCAGTTCCCAGTTAAACTAAAGAAATAAACATGTAGTGAATTGGAAAAGGATGAGTTTTATGTGCACAAGATACTGCCACACAAATCTGAAATGAGCATAAGCATGACAAAAATAAAAAGAAAGAGGCAGGTAGCCTGAAATCAAGTGCAAGAATGAGAACAATGCTACTGAAATTTCTAACATCATTTAGAAAATTCAGACTGTATCCCTTCAGGATAATTTGAACTGGCCAAAACAAAAGGCTGCTTATTATTTAATGTATGTCAAGGAGACCTTGTTATCCAAGACAGGAAAAGATCACCAGCAGCAGAAGTGAGGCTAGAGTCTGACTAAAGGAGTAACACCTTCACAAACAAGTAGACAGATCATAATTCCCTCATATACCAAACTCAAAATTAAGATGTTAAATTTGAAAACTATTCCCACTTAGGAAATACATAAATTATATGAATGGATATTATCCACTCATCCCTACAATGTGACACAATTTTTATAGACTTGGATTTGTAAAAAGAGACAAGCCTGGGCAACAAAATTAAACACAGAGATTAAAATTACCCTTGTTAAATAACCTCAATGAATGTTAAAACTATCAGCTGAGCAGACTTCATAATCCTTTTCAAAACCCCAAAAGACCACTTGATTGAATACATTTACTACTTCTCTTTAACCATGAATATTTGATGAAGTCTTACAATAAAGTATTACTGCTTCTCACCAGGCAATAAAACTTAATGAATTGGTCTCAACTTAACAAAACCTTATCCCTCAATACAGTCCCTAAAAGCCTGACATTACATTCAACAAAATGAGCTTGCATTCTATTCAAACTTTTTCCCGAACAATGAGGCCAGGTTTTTACTTAATGGAGTTTGCCGTGAGTTCAGCTGTAATGTTTGTATTGTATCTATTTCCACAAGGACTGACACAAGAACACTTTGTGTTAACTTACTAAGCAGCTCTTTCATACCGTTTACATGCATGATGGGTATTACTTCTAAACCAAGACCCTTGCTACTTAGCATTCAAAACAGGGAAATTAAGATGCTTAGGACAAAATACACTACAAAAGGCTAATACAACATGCTACTAATTCCTGTCCTTTCAACCATCTTTTAACTAAGTAGAAGCAATGCACCTGCAGATGAATAGCACTTTATTATAATTCAGTTACATTTTAGGATAGAGAACCAAAGATGGAGTTTATCACAAACAAGTTTTATTTTCAGTGCTTTGGTACCACCAACATTTATATATAACTTGTTTACAGCTATTAAAAAAAAAGAGCTATTATTTAAAATACAGCTCTTCAACATTTTGCCCAACAGCTTATTTTTAATATGTATACCAGTCCTTGCAATCCATTCATATTCAAGATCAAATAAACTTCATTTGATAGGATTATTTTTGCTTATTTTTAAAGTACTATTTGATAAACAGTTCTCCTTGAAACTGCTATCTAGTGTGAAGGGACCTTTGCAAGCATATTTTACAGAATCTGTACAATTTCAATAATTACAAGAGGTAATTGTAGTAATAGGGGTAGTTTTAATAGGTCTGTTGTGTGGCAATTAAAATCCAGAGTAGTGATGGGTGAAGCAGTACAATTTTATTTCAAGTTAAAAAAGTCAAGAAACACCACTTAAAGAGGTTTATAACCTATCAATTTAAAAGAACATACTTCAAGACATTTATAGTGTATATAATTTTAACTTTTAAAAACTTCCCCAATATCCTATCTTCTCAACAAGGCATTGCAAAGCATGATCAAATAGCTTCACATATCTTACATCAAATGTACTTCAAAGATTTCTTAGAAACTCCTAAGATTCAAGTAGCAATTCTGGTGGAAGACAGAACAACTCAAAGGTTTGAGCTCAACAAAGTTGAAAGAGAGTTAATGTTTAATTTCCACCTTCAAAAGACACATTTATTGTAATAAATACCTTCAAACAAAATATTTTGCTCTGGGCAATTGTACACATTACTTTAATAACTTTTACAGGAGAATAAAAGGCTAAGTTTAAAAACAAAAATCTGGGCCGGCCAAGTGGCACAGTGGTTGGGTGCTGGCTTCCCAAGTTCGGGTCCCGCATGTGAGGGCCAGTGACACTGCCCTCAAATAAAAAAACAAAAACAAAAACAAAAAAACCTGTTATTTATAATAGGTTAGACAAAATGTGTATCTGATATATTACATAAAATACGTAACATATAACCAAATAGCTCTTCAAACCTATAATTCAGAACTTTGCTTCACTAAAGGAAAAGTGCTTGCATTTCTCTATTAAATGGATTCTGCTTTAGGAAAAACAATTCTATAATCACCATGTCTTAAGAGATCTGTAGTCTTAAAAGAATAAATATATTTTAATTCAGTTAAATATTAATTTTTCATATCAGATTACTGGCTGGATAATGAAATCATCACTACAGAAAAACCCCATCCAACCATTTTTAATTGAATATAGAATTAAAGTTTAACTGAAACCTTTAGTTTCAATGATTCCGGCCAAAGTTGAGATTTCATTTCTGAAGATCACTGAAAAATTCCCTATCTTGAAGAGTATTATTCTAACCTTCAATTAAAATTATGCAAAAATAAGGTTATAGAAAGGATAAGAAATTAAACTGAACAGATCAAGAGTCCAGAATAAAATCTGATATATTCAACTAATAAAGACATGCCTTACAAATGTTTTCCTAATGTCAAACAAAGTTCTGAATTCTGAGGTTTGGCAGTATTTCTTCAAAAAGGAAAGTATAAAAGTAACTATTCTATTTGGGTCTTATGTTAAATGAATCATGATGAAATGTTTTATATTGTATAATCTCTCACTATGTTCATTTCAACTTCCAGTTCTAGACTTTACACATGAGATGTCCCCATGAAACAATTTTTGCTTTTCCTCATCACTGCATAAAGCAATGTGCCTGAGAATAACTGGTAGTCTGCTATAGTATAAATGTTTACACTTAAATTTATATTTATACACATTTGAAAACCAAATTACAGTAAGTTCTCACTTAATGTTATTGATGGGTTCTGTGACTTTAAGTGAAATGATGTATAATGAAACCAATGTTACCACAGGCTAATTGATATAAACATCAGTTAAGCTCCTACAGCATATCATAGACATTATAACGATGTTGAACATAGCGACATTATTCCAGGACCTGCTGTACCCCTTTAGTGTCTTAACCTAAACAGCACCATTTGTCTAAAATTTTCTACGGTAAGTTATTTTTGAAACAGCAATTTTAAAGGTATGTTAAGTAGGTGGTCCTTGCTGTTCTTTACTTGGCTTATAGGGGAGAAACTTAACATTAACTGTAAGTCTAAGAATCCACATAAAAAGAAGCAAAAAAATTCTATCTACTTAATTTGTTCAATTTTAAATTCTCTGACAATATTTAAGCTGTAGAAATTTGATTATTAGAGACATTAACACTGTGAACTTTTTCACTACTGGAAAAACAAAGGTTGTATTGTTTATATTGCATTAGTGTTTTGCTCTGTGAACTTACAAACAAAATTCCAAGATAAAAATCTTAATATAGGGCCAGCCGAGTGGTGCACTGGTTAAGCGCTGGTTTTGGGATGCCAGCGGCCCTGGTTCGGATCCCACATGAGGGCCAGTGACACTGCCCTCTACAGCTAACAACAGCTCCACCTGGAGCTGGGCTGTGCGAGCCCCGGTGATGGTGTGGGCTGCAGCCCCTGCTGCAGTGGGCTGCCATAGGCTACAGTGAGTGGCCCGCAGCCAGCGTGAGTGGCTGGCAGCCAAGAGTGAGCTGCCAATAGCCGCGGTGAGCGACATCCAGAGGCCAGCGATTGATCTGCCTCATCCGGGAAGAGCGCAATGACGATACCAACAGTGAAGCAACATCCTCCGCAACTAAACTGAAGAACAAAAAGACAGCAACTTGTCTGTTCCCCTTCCCCGATTCCCCAACGCTGTTCCCCTCCGCCAATTCCTCAATAAAATCTTTAAAAAAAAAAAAAAATCTTAATATATAATTTTAAATCTCAATATATAATTTTAAAAATTTCTATGCAATTAATGGAATATTGTAAAGCTTTAAAATTATATGTTGAGATTTTGTTTCATAAAAGCATTATCAAAGAACACTGTCACAATTATCAAAAAAAGTATAGTACATGTTATTAGTCTAACAAAGATTATTTTTTATTTCCTCAAGATTAAATTTTTGTAAGCACACAGGATTTTTCCATAAGAGGCTAAAGAATCCAGAAAAAAAATTTATATTTGCTCTCATCTACGCTCAAATTCAATCCACATTAATGGGAGACAAGGATAAAACAAATGATTGACATTCACAGATAATACAAACCTTACCCATGCCATGTATTTCAACTTCCTCTACCAAACCTTTCCCAGAAACATTAGCAATGAACAAGACTGAACAATCTTATTTACACACCCTTTCACTAAAAAGCAATGAAATTACTTCAAGATAGGGCAGGGGTATTGATAAAAGCAAAGGTCAGGGACAACCACAGATGAACAAACTATCAATGTCTGAATAATTAAGTTTATTGTATTGTAAAATTCAGAATAATTATGTTGCCTTTAAAGATGATAGCTTGTGGAGATGCTTTACACAAATCCCAATTGTGACTAAAAATTTTAGGTGCAATTGGAGAATTCAGCTTGGAAAAGAAAAAGACTGAATAATGGAAGATTACTGTAATGGCAAAATTCTAAGCAAACTTCTAAGCAGATTTGCTATGGTTTCTGACCATCCAAAAGTGTGTATATTTCATATGCAAAAATGCTAACAAGTATAGTCTGCAAAATCTCAAATGTGATACATAACACTCTCAAACCTAACACTTGTAAAACAAAAATCTTAATTTTCACCCCCTAAACCTATTCCAAGCTTACTCATTTCAGTTAACAGTACCACTATTGCTAAGCAATGGGGTCATCCTGGTTCCTCTTTCCGTCTTCCATCACATTTAATTCAATGGCAAATCCTACTGGATTTACCTCCAAAATATATCTTCAATCAGATACGTATAAGCAGTGTTGCCTATACCAGTGAATGTTCTGGTCTCCTTTCTTTCTCTCTTGCCCCTTAGTTTTTCTCTGCATAGCAGCCAGAATCACCTTAAAAATATAAACCATGTCATATGACCCCTAACTACTAAAAACTCTAAAGACTATCAGTTATTCTTACCCCACATCATCTGATTTTGCCACCCCCTTCTATCATTTCCTACCCTTCTTTCCGTCACCATAATGATTTAACCACAGTCATCTTTCTGAACTACAAAAATGCCAGGAGTTCTTATGTCAGTGCCTTTGCATATGCTTGTCCCTTTGCTGACTAAACTCTTCCCTCAGATTTTTACATGGCTGGCTCCTCTTCATTCAGAAACCAGCAAAATGTTTCTTTAATCGCTATCTGAATTTCATCTGTTTATTTAGTATTTATTTACTGATTGTTCCACTTGGCTGGACTATAAGCTCCACGAGAACAGCAACTTTGTTTTGTTTGCCACTATATTCCTAGCATCAAGAAAACAGAAGGCACTGTGGAATGAACATTCTTACTGCAAACTGCGATATAAGAGGCAAGCCCATTCCCCCACATCCACTACCCATTCTTTTTTTATAAGGGGAAAAAAAGTCTGCTTGAGCACCTAATTTAAATGAATGATCTTCAACCATGGATCAAATAATCCTACAAAAGACATTATAAAAGATTGATTCCTCACTCCCAACACAGCATTTCTAAATGGGAAAACCTGGTTTTCAAGAATGGAACAATTAAAAGTTAATGCAAATACACAGGTATTTTTACTGTGCATAGTATTTGAAAGATTTATCAATAACTAAAGTCAATAGTTCCTTTGAAAGAAATCAATGCAGCACTATCAGTTGAAACTTCAAAAAAAACCCCACCTAAACCCTCAAACAACAGGTAATTTTGTACACAGGTAATTTTGTACACAAAATTACCACCTTTTTTTTTTAAGATTTTACTGGGAAATTGAGGGAGGGGAACAGTGCTGGGGAATCGGGGAAGGGGAACAGACAAGTTGATGTCTTTTTGTTCTTCAGTCTAGCTGCGGAGGACGTTGCTTCACTGGCCCATGTTGGCATCATCATTGCGCTGTTCCCGGACAAGGCAGATCGACCACGGGCCTCCAGATGTTGCCCACCGTGGCTACTGGCAGCCCACGCCAGCTGCTGGCCACTCACGGCAGCCCACGGCAGCCCACCACAGCAGGGGCTACAGCTTACACTGTAGCCGGGGCTCACACAGCCCAGCTCCAGGTGGAGCCGTTGCTAGCTGCAGAGGGTAGTGTCACCGGCCCTCACATGTGGGACCCGAACTGGAGCCACTGGCATCCCAAAACCAGCTCTTAACCAATGCGCCACTCGGCCGGCCCACCACCTTCATTTTTAATAAGAGAATCTAGGTGGGCTTGAAAATTTTAAAATCTAGTAAGAAATATATCATTATGGAAAAACTCTATTTTAATAAGTCTGTGTTAAATGCTAGTTTGCTGAGATTAAGTTTTATCAAACATCAAATCATCATGACTATAGCATTACTCAAACACACGTTCAAATCTGCAAAATTTCAAAAATTTCTTAGGCACACAAACCACTGAATAAAACAAATACTGTATTATTATTAAGCTTAATCATCTCAAACAGGGCTGGGAACAAAAGAAAAAGGTAAGTGCTCAAAATATTTCTGACACTAAAGTTGAATAAAAGATATGAGACTATTTCAGACCTCCTCCATTTTATATGTAATTCATGTTACAATTCCATTAAGCTTACCATTATGGCATATTCACCCATAAGGGGGTTGTTTGCAAGAGTGAAGCCCCTCATGACTGCAGTAAATTGAAAACTAATAGCATAAAAGTATGGGAGTGGAAGAAAAAAATACACCGTAAAAACAGAAATAAAAACTAATAAGCAGAAGAGCCTGGGCCCATTTAGGACATAAAGAATCCTAACATTTTAAAATAGGATATTACTATATACAAGGTGTGCTCCAACAATACAGTGACTGTTTCAATAAAAAATTACAGTGAAAGACACATTGCCATTAATTCCCCTCAAAATATTCCACCTCGCTTTGAACACACTTATCCCATCGTTCTTGCCATTCTCTGAAGCAGTTCTGGAAGTCCTCCTTTGTAAGTGTCTTTACTTCATTCTTCATCATGACAACGCTCCGGGTCACACATCGCTAATACAGCAATTTCTGTCACATAAAAACATTACAGAGACAGCCGAGTGACATGTTGGTTAAGAGCTGGCTTAGGACGCCAGCGGCACAGGTTCGGATCCCACATATGAGGGCCAGTGACACTGCCCTCTACAGCTAAGATGGTGAACAACAGCTCCACCTGGAGCTGGGCTGCTGTGAGTCCCCTGGAAAGCATAGCTGCAGCCCCTGCTGCAGTGAGCTGCCATAGGCTACAGTGAGGGGCTGGCAGCCGGAGTGAGCTGCCAAGAGCCACTGTGAGCAGCCGTTCAGAAGCCGGCAACCGATCTGCCTCATCCGGAAAGAGCGCAATGACGATACCAAGATGGGCTAGTGAAGCGTAGTCCTCTGCAGCTAGACTGAAGAACGGACAGCAACTTGACTGTTCCCCTTCCCCGATTCCCCAATGCTGTTACCCTCTCCTAATTTTTAAGATAAAAATCTTAAAATAAATAAATAAATAAATAATTACAGTGTGTCCTCATCCACCTTACACTACTAGTCACTGGATTTGGCACCATGCAACCTCCAGCTCATCCCCCAAGTCAAAATGGTTCAGGATATCGTGGCAGCCATGACAGTGCAACTAAAGACACTCATGAAAGAGGATTTCCAGAACTGCTTCAGAAAGTGCCAAGAATGATGAGATAAGTGTGTTCAAAGAGGGAGTACTTTAATGACAATGTATCTTTTACTGCAATAAATTTTTTAAAATGTAAATATTCACCGTATTTTCTGATTACACCTCCTATTATACCTACTACCACTGATTGTCTCCTAGTACAATCTTGATTACTTACTAGATGTGTGTGACCTTGGGCACACAAATAAAAGTCCTTTACAACAAAACAAAACCAAAAAATTAAATAAAAAGAGCCCAATCAACCAATTCAAGTAATGAGAGGAGGTTTTAACAAAAGAAAAGGATGGGGTATAAGGTTGGCAAAAGACGTAAGTTAGAAGTTTCAAGTCAGTTTAAAGCCTTGGAAAAGTTGGCTTCATTACTGATGCTTTAGGAACTGCTGCTTCTACTAAGAAAGTTATGACATCCAGTATGTAGTAAAACATAAGATCTTCATTTTTACATGTTAATGCTCTACCTATTTATGTGTAGCACAGTATTAACAATATGACAGATCTGATCTGATAATATTTGCTGGATTCATAGGTCTAAAGGACGAGAGCTTTACTACAAGAATGCAATTTCCAATTTTCCATTTTATAAATGTGACTCAGTGACAACAATGATATTTAATTTAAAAAAAATCAACTCTGGGGCCGGTTGAGTGGCGTGATGGTTAAGCGCTGGCTTGGGAAGCCAGTGGCCCCGGTTCAGGTCCCACATATGAGGGCCAGTGACACTGCCCTCAAAAAGATAAAATAAAAAAAAAATCAACTCTGTGAAGTAATTCTTGATGAACAGTTTTAATGCCTTTAAATAGGAATGTCCAGAAACAGAACAAGTCTAAAACATAATTTTCTTAAGGTCCCTTAAAGATTCATGTCCATCCCAAACATGCAAAATACACCCACCCCATCCCAACATCCCCCAAAGTTTCAACCATTCCAGGAACAAGTCAAGCACAAAATCTCATCATCTAAGTTATCTAAATAAGGTATGAGTGAAACTCTGGGTATGATATATCATGGAATTCTTTTCCACCTGTGAAACTACAAAACAAGTTCTCTCTTCTAAAATACAATGGTGAGATAGGCATTGCATAAAAGTTACAGACTTTCCCATTCCAAAAGAGAGAAGATGGCAGGAAGACAGGAGTCACTGGTGCCACCAATTTCAAAATCCAGCAGGTCAAATTCCATTTGATTTCAAGGCCTAGGAATACTGTGGCCTCTGGCTCCACCCTCTGGGCTCGAAGCTCCACCCTTAGAGTCATCCTTCCTTCTTATTGAAGAGAAGTTTGTGGCTTAATGTCATCAGCCTGTTTCCTGCCTATAGTATTGGGTTGTCTGAAAAGTCATGACACATCTTTGCAACGAAAAACATAGAAAAAATACGTCATGACTTTTCTGACAACCCAATATTTGGAAAGTTCATCAGCCTTCCCTCATTCTGTCAGTGCAAACTGGCAGTGTTTCTGCTCATATAATATTCTCAAAACCCTTGTGGGCCACCTGTGTATGCCATAGGGGTTCACACCATTAGACAAAATAGTCCTCTACAGATCTTCCCTAATTTCTATTCAATTGCTATTTCTGGCTTTTGTGGAGATTATTGAGATCCATGAGTCACATGCCTAATCTCTTCAGAAAGAGCAAAAGGTAATCTAACCACACTCTAGGCTTTCTCTAAGTACTTTCCTGACAATGAATCTCCTAATTTTAATGTCTTCTGCAATCTGGATAGGCTGATAAACTCCCAAATAATCAAGTCCTGGATTTTTATTTTTTTTTTGTCTTTAACCTTTGCATTTTAATTATGATGTGTCTCGGTGTGGGCCTCTTTGGGTTCATCTTGTTTGGGACTCTGCTTTCTAGCTTGAATGTGTGTTTCCTTCGCCAGGTTAGGGAAGTTTTCAGTCATTCTTTCTTCAAATAGGTTTTCAATTCCTTGCTCTCTCTCTTTTCTTTCTGGTACCCCTAAGATGCGGTTGATACACACTTGATGTCTAAGAGGCCCCTTCAACTCTCATTTTTTTGGATTTCTTTTTGCTGTTCTGCTTGGGCGTTTTCTGCTACTTTGTCTTCTAAATTGCTCATTCAGTCCTCTGCTTCATCTAATCAACTGTTGATTCCCTCTTCTGTATTCTTCATTTCATTTATTGTATTCTTTATTTCTGACTGGTTCTTTTTTATGTTTTCTATCTCTTTGTTGAAGTTCTCACTGAGACCATTGATATTCTTATAACAAATGTTTTGAACTCTGCATCTGCTAAATTGCTTGTCTCTGTTTAGTTCTTTTTCTGGAACTTTGTTCTGTTCTTTCATTTGGGACATGTTTGTCTCCCCATTTTGGCTGTTTGTTTCCACAGATTAGGTAGAGCTTCGATGTCTCTTGGTCTTAGTAGAGTAGCCTTATGTTGTAGGCACAGTCTCCCTGGTTATCTGAGCCGGGTGCTCCAGGTGTGTCTCTTGTGTGGGTTGTGTGTGCCCACCCACTGTAGTTGAACCTTGGTTGATGTTTGCACATCAGTGGGAGGGACTGACCATCTGGCTAATTGGTTTTGAGGACTGGCTGTCATTACAGTGGAGGAACTGTTGTGCAGGGACCAACCCTATGAAGCAGGATTTGCATTTGTAGGGCTCTGGTGCCTGCCAGTCTTCCCTGTGGGTGTGTGGCCAGCACAGGCAGCTGGGTGGTACTCTGGTGTGGTCTGAAGCCGGCCACTCGGTGTGCTGGCCCGGCGTCCCCTGGGAGGGGCCCCACTGTAGGCCAAGGTCAGCTGCAGCCTGTGCCCTGTCTGGGGCCAGCTGGCCAGAGCCACAGAGCAATCTACTGATGGCCACCACCCACACTGGGTTTGGAGGTACCTAAGTGAGGCCAAGCCTCAAAGCAAGGCCAGCTCCCACCAGTGCCGGGCTTAGGCCTGCTCAGCAAGGGGTCCTGGGCACACCAAGGCCAGCTGCTGCTTGAGAGATTTTAGGGAAGTCCACAGTATGAGCCAAGACAGGCTGTTTGTATGGAAAAGCCACTGGAAGTGGCTTGGGTGGACCTGCAAGTCTTGTGGGACAAGGTCAGGGAATCACCAGGGTGGGGGAAATGGTGTTAGCCAGGTTGATGGAGACTCAGATATAGTCTGACACAATTCATCTAGGCTTTCTGGCATTATATAATAAAGAGCTCTTTTCTTCCAGTTTTCAATAACATGGTCCTCATTTCCATCACACCAGAGGCACCTTTAACATTCCTATTTCTGCCAACATTCTGTTCAGGATAATATATATATATGTTCTCCCAAGATGATACAGGCTTTCTCTTCCATGCTCCTAACTTTGTTATGAGTACTCACTGGTAGTGCCTTTAATGTCCATGTTTCTACCGACAGTCTGTTCAGGGCAATTATGCTTTTTCTATCATGTCATTCAAAATTCTTCCAGTCTCTACCCATTTCCAAAGACATTTCTACAGTTTTTTGTTGTTACAGTAGCACCCCACTTTCTGGTACAAAAATCTGCATTAGTTTCCTGTGGCGGTTTTAACAAGTTACCATAAACTTAGAGACTTAAAACAACAGAAACTTATCCTCTCTCGGTCTAGGGGTAAAGTCTCAGATCATTATCCCTGAATTGAAATCAAGGTGTCAACAGGGCCACACTTCCTCCAGAGTCTCTACAAGAAAACCTGTTCCTTCCTTCTTCCAGTTTCTGGCTCCCAGCATTCCTTGGCTTGAAGGCTGCACTACTGTCTTTGTAGTCACACTGCAGTTTGGGGGGGGCCATAATTCAGCCCCCCAAGAGTATGCATACTCTTCAATGCCTCTCTTTGCCTTCATTCTTTTGATCCACTTGTTTCAAATAGTTTTATAATGTAATCAGCTTAATTATCCACGTTCATAAAGAAATACATTAGCAAAGTTTGTGGAATTAAAAACGCAGCCAGAGAAATTTAAACTGGCAATTTCTACATGAAGTAAAAGAAAATTTAGCTATTTCCCTCCATCTTATTTAACTTCTGGGTAAAGAAGTAATTTTTATGTGCATAATAAAAAGCAAAAGTTGGTAAATAAAATACAACTTTAATCATATAAGTGAAGGTTTTTATGCAGAAGGTGCACTCAGGAAACAGATCAGCTAAGGAACAAAATCACAAGGTTAATTGAAATGACAAATAGGCAATCCTCTCCATAACTAAAGACTGAATATGTGGTTTTAAAACTACTATATAACAGATTCTCTCCTCCCTCAAAACTTTAGATTTTAAAACCTGTTTTTCTCTCAACTGGAAAACAGAGTCTAAAATTTATTTCTCTTCTTACCTCTACACAGTCAAAGTTCTCATCAACTTTCGATGCATATTCAACACGGAACATTGTTGACAGGCTACCAGCAATATAGTATAACAGGATCTTCAGACCCTTGTAACCAAAAGCCGTTTCACTAAAAGGGGGAAAAAACAGTAATAATCTAAAACCCCAAAACGAGTCTTTGCAAAGTCATTACAAAGTATTAAACCCTACATATAAACAAGTTTCACGGGTAGTGTCAAGATTTTAAACTATACTTATAAAAAAAATACTGTAATGATACTGTGCTGCAGCTTTCCTCATTTATAAAATAAGAGAGAATAATAGCACCAACTTCAGGGATGTTGCTTGGGTTAAGTAAGTTAATACATGTAAACTGCTTGTAACAGTGACTGGCACATTGTACAAAGAACTCAATAAAAGCTTCCTACTACTGCAACTGTTGCTGCTGCTGCTACTGCTGCTATTACTAGTACTAGGAGGCACTTTAAATTACAGACAAGTAGTGTTAAACTAGAACCTGGCTATGGAAGCAGCTAAGGTGTAGCCTTAGTCCACTCTGTCCAACTTACCACTTGCTTCCATCACCAACATCCAGAGCTGCTCAAAGAGTGAATAGCACCTGTCTAATTACAACCCGCTATGAACTCAGAAAACAGATGTGGAGCTCTTTTTCCAACCCTGCTCCCTCCTATCAATCTATGATTTGCTATTCCCTTTTTCAGCTTAAAAAGTGGATATTTTAGGGCCTACCGAGTGGCGCGGTGGTTAAGCGCTGGCTTGGGAAGCCAGGGGCCCAGGTTCAGGTCCCACATATGAGGGCCAGTGACACTGCCCTCAAAAAAAAAAAAAAAAAAAGTGGATATTTTCAGCTTAAAATATCCAGAATAGGTAAACCTATAGACACAGAAAGTAGGAAGGGTGGGGGTAAAGGGAGTGGGGAGAAATTAGTTATGAGTATTTTGGTGGGAGTGATAAAAATGTTCTAAAATTGATTGTGGTAATGATTGAACAATTCTGAATATACTAAAAACCATTGAACTGTATGGTAAATTATATCTCAATAAAGTTTTTAAAAGTGAATTCTGAAATAATTCTTAAAAGAAGCACTGTCATTTCCAGATTTCTGTCTAGAGTACCAAAGTAAAATATGAACTGTGTCCATTCCAGGGTTCTGAAAGTTATGTGCAGCAGAAAGACGCGGCAATGGCGTTAGGATGAGGACTAATGTCATACTTGGGTCATAGGGTACAGGGTCATCACAGTTATGTGACTGTCATCTGTCTACCTTAGAGGAGGGCTTTCTCAGCATACCACTTTTAATGACATGCAAACCAAACAAGTCAATGTGCAAAATGCCATTAAGCAGTAACTATAAAATTAGATCCTACCCATCAAGATATTACCACAGAAAGAAATTTTAAATAGCAGTAAGAAGAGAATAGCTTCTTAAAGACAGAAATCCAATGGGAAAACATTCTTTCTTATTTTTATAACAAAAATAAAACCTGTTTAAAGATACGAAAGGCTCAAATTTTGGCATGAATCAATATATAATAAAATATTATTAATATTTAAAAGCACATAAAATGCCTAATCTGATACATTAATAATGAGACGTTCTCAGGAAATTTGTTCCTTGAAAAGACATTTGTCAACTTTAAAACACATTAAATAAACATGCCAATGATGTTGAAATAATACGTAAGAAAAATAGCCATGAAGGGAAATATTTTAAATGTCAATTATGTCTAAACACCCTTCCCTAGTACAACAAACCAGGGTTCCTTGGGAAAATAGCTGACTCCATAGCTAATAGAGAAAGTACTAGATGAATCTGGAAAATCTTATTGTGTCAAAAGTGTCCCCAAAATGATGATGACATATCAAAAGGACTCAAAAGCCAGTTTGACAGGCTAACCACTTACTAAATCTGGGATAATTTGAACATCAAAATTAGTAACAGGAACAGATTATATCCCATTGAATTAAAAATAGAATCCTTGAATCTATTGTTATTAAAAAAAATATGTAAGAGGAAGAGAAGCTTTACCTTACACTCGAATGCCAACTAATAAATGCAGAAGATATGACAGAGTTAGAAAAATCGCCATTTTATAATCATAGTAAAATACTGATTCAGGTAAGAATCATTAAAGGATTTAAAACTACTGAGTACAAAATAATTTTAAAAAATAAAGCCACTGAGTACAAGCTTGATGGGAAAGTGGGTATTTTCAGTCTCAGAGTATTTCCCCACAGATGACATATAAAATAACAAAGGGGAAAATATTATTCTTACAGCGCAGAAACCTGGCAGACACCTCTAAACTAAGTGACCCAAGTTAAATTCACCGACAATGGGACAAACGTATTAGACTTTCTGATATGGCACACTGAGAAAAACACAACTTCTGTCTTTTAATCATTAAGAAGCAAACTAATCCAAAATGAAAGTTTAAAAAAACTAGTTTATTTTCTACAAAAATGTCAAGGTCATGAAAAACAAAGAAAGGCTGAGGAACTGTTTCAGATTAAAGGAGACTAAAGAGATATGACAATTAAATGTAATATATGATTCTAGATTGAATTCAGGAGGGGGAAAGTTTGTTATAAAAGAATCACTAAAAATCAGTTGGCAAAATTTGATATGTGGACTATATATTAGAAAATAGTACTGTATCAATGGTAAATTTCCAGTAGTCTTGATAATTCTATAGTTAGTGTCCTTGTTTTTAGGAAATACACACTAAAGAATTTAGGAGTAAGGAATCAAGATATATCTGTAACCTACACTCAGATGGGTTCAACAAAAACCTATCAATATACTTATATAAGGAGAGAATGATTATATAGCTAAATGTTAACAACTTGTGAAACTAGGTAAAGGCTATACAGAGTACTATTCTTACAACTTCCTGCAAACTTGAAATTTTTTCAAAATCAAAAGTTTAAAAAGATAGCTGATTATTCTAATAATGTTATGAAAGTATAGGAAATTAAAGAACTGCACTGAATACTACAGGACATACCTTTAAAGTTGTTTTTAAAAATAAATTTCTCTTAACTGCTTATTTAGTTGTTAAAGAATAACAACTTTAGCTTTCTAGTTTTAGGGGAGTGTATTCTGTATTACAAACAACATAGCAAAGTGGTACGAAGTAAAAAGCAGTAGTTATGAATACGGGCTCTGTAGTCAGATTTCCTGAATCTGAACTTTGGCCATTCACATATCTTTAGGCAACTACCCAATTCCACCAATGCACAATGTAACATATAATACCACTGCTAAGACTATCGTGATAATTAAATGAGATAATACTTTTAAGTACTAAATGACAGATAATAAATTGGTGTCTCAATGTAAAAATGCCATTCTTATATTTTAAAATAAATTACATGAAAAATTAACACTAAAGAAAATAAATTCTGATTTCTAAATCTTAAAAAATGTTTTTTTGTTGTTGTTTTTTTTTAATTTGCCATACTCATTTGGCAAACATCTAAGTTACTTACTCATCCCCAAAGAGTTGATGGGTATATTCAGGAAAGAAAGTTCTAATGTCATTCTCAAGATCTTCAGGAAAACGAACTGTTTAAAAGAATAAAAAATATAGAGGTATTAGATATTAAAGGTGACAGGTATTTCCATTTCAAGAATTTCACTATACTAGGATACAGCCAACATTTTTCTTACTTAAAATGTTGCTTTTCCATTACATGATTTACACTGGACTCTCAAGAGACAAATGAACAATGAAAATTAGAATATCATTTTGAATGCTTCAGTGTCAAAAAACTACTGATTCTAAGAATTAGCCACTAGTATGACAGAGGCATCTGATTTAATTTTTATTTTTCTGTATGTTTACATACAACGCAAAAAGTAAAAACCCAAAATGACATTTTGAGATAAGAAAAGCTATAGTATCAAGGAAACAAAAACAGAACGTTATAGGAAACATTCTGAGAACAAGAATAAACTGAATTTGGGCCGGCTGAGTGGCGCGGTGGTTAAGCGCTGGCTTGCAAAGCCAGCGGCCCCGGTTCAGGTCCCACATATTAGGGCCAGTGACACTGCCCTCAAAAAAAAAAAAAAAGAATAAACTGAATTTGATGAAGCCCATGTCGTCACATTATTCTTTATGACTACAAGATAATATTTACGTTGTTCCTTGTTTTTTTTTTCTATTATAGTAATGCTGCAATGACATCCTTATAGACACCTTACTGTGCTTTTACAAGTACACACAAGGTAAATTCCTGGCAGTAGAAATACTTAGTGAAAGTATTGAAATATTTTTATAAATACTGCTTATAAGAGAGCACTCTGAAAATACTGTAACAATTTACACACCTACCAGCAGCTACTTAAACTCCTTTGTTCCCCATATCCTTCACAATGCTCTGTACCCTCAATTTTAATTTGGACCAATCCAAATGGAAATGGGTATCATGTTGGTATTTTTATTTGCTGTATTGTGAGTACTGATATTAATGAACATTTTCCCAATGTAAGTTATCTTATGAAGAAAAACTTTACTAAAAAAATCCTTAAGCAATTGAAAAAGGAAAACAGATAAATTGCAGATGAAAAACTTCTAACACTGTTCTCACAGAGCAGGACACTTGCAGGTTACCAAAGTTATCATTTAGCAGATTACTGATTTACAAAAGGAAAGGTATCTTTTCACTAGGTATCTTTTCACTATAGAGATCTGGCAATCACCACCTTTCCAAGTGATAGAATCCCTCATTGTTAGATAGACCAATATTATGTGCCTCCTGATTCAATGCAATATAATGTATACAGCATCACCTATGACGTTTTCTTACCAAAAATATTTATCCTAGATCTAATCCAGCTTTGTATCTTCCAAGGGTCGGAGAACAAGTTACATACTACCAAAAGAAAATAGAAAAATCTAGAAAAATGTAGATTTGTCTAATAATTTTACATAATGACTACTCTTCCAAATAAATCAGTGGCATGGGGGACAGGAAGTGTTCTGGATTAACAGAGATTAAAGAAACATTACAACCAAACACAATACATGATCGTTGATTGGATTCTGGTTTAAATAATTTTTTTAAAAAAAGCTATTGAAGACTTTAAAGGACAAGCAGGGAAACCAGAAAATTACATGATATCAAGGAATTACCATTAATTTTCTTAGGTGTGATAATGGTATTATGGTTATATATGTGAGTATTCAAACATTAGGCCATGTGTTTTGAGGAAATTTTCATGATGTTCAGAAATCTGCTTTCAAATAATTCAGCAAAAATACAAACCTATTAAAGCATATATGGTAAAATGTTAATTGAACTTAGGTGTCAAATATATAGTTAAGTGCTGTGCTAGCCTCTCAACTTTTCTATAGATTTGCAAATTTTCATAATGAAAATTGAAAGAAAAAAGGTCCTGGGCAAATACAGGAAAATGTTAAGATCTGAAAAAGATGAGTGATGGAGTCACAGATATTCATCAGTTTGCTGTTTATTTTTTGCATGTCTGTAGTAGTTCATAATAAGCAGCAAGCAGTCCAATATGTTTAGACTCATTAACCTAAAAATTCCCAACTACTGCATCTTTAATATTTAAATATGTTTGGAAGTCTCTAGAAATTATTAAAAATTAATTTAAAAAAATTTAATTTTAAACTACTGCTTGTAACATAATATGTAGGGCTTTGGTAATGATGGGTAAAGAGACATGGATAGAGAAAAAGACAAGTAATTAGTGTCATAAGCCTAGTTACAATAACTATTTTTATCATTTGGATTGGCCTTCTTCAAATGTCCCTTTCATCTACGTTAGTGAGGTTTTACGATTTTAGCATGGAATTTAGTCCACAGAAAATAGGAACTAAAAGAAAAAGAAGTGATGAGTTTCTTTTAAAGTAAAACTCAAATAGCTTAAGGAAAATATATAATTAAGTATTTATTGTTTGGATTTGATTAGATTTTAGGGATTATACTTTGAGAAGATACCAAGGGCTATACTTGATAAGAGATCAGAATGAAAGTTATCTCCTCAAAAGAGGTAAAAAGTCCTAGGCCTAGACAAAACAAACAATTGATGCTAGGGACACAAAGAATAGATGTTAGTCCTTTTAATAAATAAGGGACAAGTGTGAGTTTGCTATTCTCAAAACAACAATAAAACTCTCAATACTTATACAACTATAGTAATTACCATGAAAGAAATCAAATTTCTAAATTGGCCTATTCTGGACATTTCACATAAATGCAATCATACGGTATGTGGCCTTTTGTGTCTGGTTTCTTTCACTTAATATGTTCTCAAGGTTGATCATGTTGAAACAATACCAGCAGTTCATTCCTTTTTGTGGTTGAATAATATTCTACTACATGCATACACATATTTGTTTATCCATTCTTCAGTTAATAGACATTGGGATATTTCCATTTTGGGGCTATTTTTGAATAATGCTATTAATATTCGTGTACTGCAAGTTTTTGTGTGAATAACGTATGGCAACACTGGATATACTCTTCAGGAACAGTCACACACAAAGTAATATGTTATTAACAATATTATTAGCTGTCACTTGAACATTTACTGTGTGCTACGCAATTTGCTAAAAAATTTTACAAACATCGTAGTTAATGCTCACAAGAGCTACAGAACCTCCATTTTATAGATAAATAATACAAAAAGGACACTAATTTGCTCAAGGTTACAAAATTGATAAGTAGTGGTATTAAGGCCAAATACATGTACATGAAAACATGTACAAAGTACAAACTTTCTCCTGGATATCACAAACATTGAATATCTTTAAGTCTTTATACAGTAGAGTTATGTCAGTAAAGCAAAAGAGCAAGCAAGCAACCCAAATGTCAAGCACACTGAAGAATGATGAAATAAATGATAAACATGAGATAGTTTATGTAATCATAAAGCCATGTTATTAAGAAATATTTGGTGGACTTCCGGTAAAATGGCGCAATAGACAGACGCTGTGCTAACTGCCTCCCAGGATCACACCAAAATTACAAACAAATTATACAGCATTCAACCCTGGAGGTCCCCGGAACACTGGAGGAACAGAACCACTAAACAAAGAACTTTAAGAGGAGGCCACGTCGGGTCTGGTAGGACGGGCGGAGACGAGAGAGGGTGAGCCCCGTGAGGGAAGCCCCAGCCGTGGGAAGCTTGTCTGGTTGGGGGAGAGACCCTTCGGCGCACCCCAAGCTCACCAGCCCAGAGCTCCTTTGTCGGGAAGAGGAGTTCTAAGATAGCCGGCAATAAATTAGTAAGGACTCTCTTTCCTCAGCTCAGTGAGGCTAAGAGCGGCTGGAGAATCAGTGGGGCCGGCGCCCGGGCTTGCTCGCCAGGGAGCACTTACCTGGTTCCTGATGGAGGGAGTGGCTGTGTGAGCCGGGAGCCTGCGGGGATGGACTGAGCTGAGCACCTTTGGTGCAAAGGCTGGAGGTTTTTGGATTGTTGTTCCCGTGGTGCGGAGCTTGCACGCGAGTGGTGTAAGGAGGGCGCCATTTTGTCGGGCTTGGGCCCTCCCACGAAGGATCAGGTCGGAGACCTAATTGGTCTGGTGGAATTGGCGCAGAAGTAGGTGCGCGCACGCGCCTGTGGCCTTGGATCCCCACCCTCCGCCCGGCTTATACTGCGTTGCCAGGGAAACATAGGGCGGTGCCCTCCGGCTCCTACGGCGGCTCACTGAGACCCGGGAGTGCGAGAGCAACCTTGGATCCCCACCCTCCGCTCGGCTTGTGCTGTGTTGCCAGGGAAACGCCTAGTGGGAGTGATCCGACTCCAACAGGCTGCTCACTGAGACGCGGGAGCACGCAAGCCGCCTTGGGTCTCTGCTTTCCACACTGCGCTTGCAGAGTCACCAGGCTGGTGATTGGTTGTCGGGCTGCTCGGCCTGATCTGCGAGTGGCTGATTGGGACAGGCTGAGACTGGGAGTTCTCCTGGGAGTGTTGGGCCGTGAGCTGTGTGCCTGCGTGATCCAGCCAGGGCTCTCCTGGTGATCTATCTAATACATCAAAGCAATCCCAGAGCGAAAGCCAGAATGGGGAAACAAAGAAACATGTCACAAGTAAAAGATCAGAAGAAACCTCCAGAAATGGAACCAAATGAAACAGAGGGATCCAACCTTTCAGAGACACAGTTTAGAACACTGATAATAAGAATGTTTAAGGAACTTAGCGAGGACATAAAGAAGGATAGGGAAACCATTAAAAACAATCTGTTAGAACTAAAGAATACAATAACTGAAATGAAGAACATACTCGAAGGAATCACCAGTAGAGTAGATGAAGCAGAGGAGCGGATCAGCGATTTGGAAGATAAAATAGCAGAACTCACCCAGCTGGCACAGCAAAAAGACCAAAGAATAAAAAACAATGAAAATAGTTTAAGAGCCCTATGGGACAAGATGAAGCGCAACCACCTTTGAATCATAGGGATACCAGAAGGAGAAGAGAAGAAGCAAGGGGTTGAAAAGGTATTTGAAAAAATAATGACTGAAAACTTCCCTACCCTGGTAAAGGAAATCAACATACATGCCCAGGAAGTGCAGAGGGTTCCAAACAAGCTGAACCCAAACAGGTCCACACCAAGACACATCATAGTTAAAATGGCAAAGGTTAAAGACAGAGACAGAATCCTAGAGGCTGCAAGAGAAAGACAGCAGGTTACATACAAAGGAACTCCTATTAGACTAACAGCTGACTTGTCTACAGAAACTCTGCAGGCCAGAAGGGAGTGGCAGGAGATACTCAAAGTGACACAAAATAAAGGCCTACAACCAAGATTGCTCTATCCAGCACGGCTATCACTTAAAATTGAAGGAGAAATAAAGAGCTTCTCAGAAAAGAATCAGCTTAAGGAATTCATTACCACCAAGCCAGCATTGCAAGAAATGTTCAAAGGACTTTTTTAAACAAAAGAAAGGGGTAAACAAGCTAACCCAGAGAGACAATTTAAGAAGACTGATGTCATATCAAGCAGATATAAAGGAAAAACTGATGGTTGCTGGTTGGGAGGGAGTGGGGAAGAGGGAGAGGGGGAAGGTTTTGGAGAGTGTATGTGGGACTACAATGTTGCCGCAGGGTTATGGGGGCAGTTCTGGGAATGTAATTGATAATGTTGTGAAGAGACTATTATGTTGTGAGAAATAAGTCAGTCGGAGAAGGACAGGTACCATGTGATCTCACTTGTGTGTGGAGTCTGAAGAACTGAGTGAACGATCAAAGTAAACAGACTCATAGATGTAGAGGAAAAACTGAGGGTTGCTAGTTGGGAGGGGGGTGGGGATGGGGGGAAGGGGAAGGGATTAGACAGCATAAATAGACAACTACAATATTGCCACAGGGATATGAAACAGAGTTCGGGGAATATAATAATGTTGTAAAAATTTTGTGGCGTGTCAGACAGTCACATGTCTTGTTAGGGAGACCACTTCATGGATGGAGTAGAGGCTTGATCACTGCACTGTACACCTGAAGCTGATGTTGTATAGTATTGTATGCCAACTGCAACTGAATATGTGGGTAGTCACGGGATGTGGAGTATGCTGTGGAGGCGAGTCAGGGGAGTTGTGATGGATATGTATGATATGGGGGGGGAGTGGAGTTGCGAACTGGGGGAGGGGGGTTTTCACTTTGGAGGGTAAAGAGTATAACTATTGCATTGTGTTGTACACCAAAAACTAATAAAATAAAATAAAATAAAATAAAATAAAATAAAATAAAATAAAAAGAAATATTTGGTGATATAGAAAAATTTTTACAATGCACAGTTAAGTGAACAGAACATGATATTGTGGACTCAATTTTATATAAGCGAAATAATGTAAATAAATATATATCTAAAAAAACTAGAAGGAAGTATCCCAAATTGTAATACAGAAATATTTATTCTGGGTGATAGAATTATGGTTAATTTTTATTTCTCATATTCTTCTGCATTTTCCAAAATTTCTGTAAAATATGTAATGTTCCAATAGAGAAATTATTTTGAATAAAAATTCAAAATAATTTAAAAGCAGCACTAAAAATTTTCTTTCCAGGAATACCTAGGTCATTCACATTTTTGGAGAAAAATGAAAGATCAGGGCCTGAAATACTAAATGGCACCTTATTACCAACATAGAGCATAGGACCAGCAATGAATCTACTTTTTGAACATACTCATGTATAATTATATTTACATAAAGTTCTAAAACAGGCAGGCAGAACTAATTTGATGAAAGAAGTGTGAGAACAGCAATCACCTTGCAGGGAGCAGGGACTGTACAGGAAAGAGCAAAGTTCTGTCCACTGAGAAGGCCTGCTGTCATTAATGTTAGAGCAAATACTCAAGTAATGAGCTCACCCACTCACCTAGCAGATCTTAGCTTCAAAATATAATTTTCCACTAAAAGAAACCAGGACTCCTTGGAAAAATGGCTGTTTTCAGAGTTGTGGTAGAGATAACACATGAGCCAGGAACCTCTTGTTCCAGAAAGTAATCAAAGTACGAAGAGGACATGTAAAAAAGAAACCAGCTTGAACTGGGCTCTCACTGGCCAAGACAGGGATAATACGAATACCAAAATACCTTAATAGTGGGCCGGCCGAGTAGGTTAAGAGTTGGCTTGGGACACCAGCTCTAAGCAGCAGGGCCCCAGTTCAGATTCCACATGAGGATCAGTGACACTGCACCCTCTACAGCTAAGATGGTGAACAACACCTGGAGCTGGGCTCCCGTGGGTCACCGATGATGGCAGCGGCTACAGCCCCTGCTGCAGTGGGCTGCCATGAACTACCCTGAGTGGCTGAGAGCCAGTGTGAGCAGTCAGCAGCCTGTGTGAGCTGCTGTAAGCCAATGTAAGTAGCTATCCACTGGTCGGCGAGCAGCTTCCTCACCTGGGAAGAGCGCAATGATAATACCAACATGGGCCAGTGAAGCAATGTCCTCCACAACTAGACTGAAGAACAAAAAAACAACAACTTGTCTGTTCCCCTTCCCCAATAAAATCTTAAACAAACAAAAAAAACCGTTAATACCAGGTTACAATCCACTAAATAAAATAGAAAATAAATGAAAAAACTGGAAGTTTAAAAAAACTGAAAGGGTGCAGTGAATGTGCACCTGACTTCTGCGATATTCCTACCAAAGAAAGTATCTGAAATAAACCATGAGTAAACATTAGACATTGAGAGACATTCTACAAAATAAGTAGCCTGTAATCTTCAAAATTTCAAGATCATCGAAGTCAACAAAAGACAATTATTCCAATCTGAAGGAGACAAAAGAAACAGGAAACCAAATGTAAGCCCTGATTCTAAACTGGATCCCTTTGCTGTAAAGGGCATTTTGGGACAACTAAGGAAACTTGAAAGGAGTCTGTGAATTAGATGATGATAATGTATTAATTTCTTAAGTTTGATGGTTATATTCTGGTTATGTAGGATACTGTTCCTGTTCAAAGGAAATATACACTAAAGTATTTGTGGTGATGGTTTATCAAGTCAGCAATTTGTTTTCAAACAGTTCAGGAGAAAAAGGGTCTTTGTATTTAGACTTCCAGCTTTTCCATAAGTTTGCAATTGTTTCAAAAACAAAACAATAAAATAGAGGGGAATGTAACCCACCATATATGCTGCATGTCTCAACCCCCCAAAAATTGGGTTTTAAATTAAAATTTAAAAAGCAGCTATTTGGGGGGTAAAAATGTGCATTTCATTGTATATAAATTGTACATCACTTTTTAGAAAGTAAAAATAAGTTATCTAACATTATCCCATCTATTCTTTGAGCTATCCCATTTCTCAACTCCACTTTACAGCAAAACTCTTCAAAAAAAAAAATCTATACTCCATTACTCTAATTCCTCTCCTCTTAATTTATCTTAAACTACTATGAAGAGATAGATCCTATGACTCTATCACTTCTCTTGAAGAAAAACCCATTAAATCAATAAGTCCTGATAGTCCTTACGTTACTAGACCTACCAGCAGTATTTGACAAAGTTGATTACTTCTTCCTTCTTCAAACACTTTCATCATTTGGCTCCCAGATTTCGTCCTGCCAAGCTAGACTTCTCCGTCACAATGGCTTCCTTAATGTTCCCTGAACATGTCCAGCACATTCTGTACTTGCTATTCTTCGGCCTGGTACACTCTTCTTTGAGCTATTTACATGGCTCACAGATTCACTTCTCTTAGTATCTACTCAAATGTTACCTGAGCAGTAGGACCTGATCACCCTGTATTTTCTCCATAACACATATCACAACTTGTCATGTATTTATGTCTCTTTCTCATAGCCAGGATGGAAGTTCCATGAAGAGAAGGACTATTTGTATATTGTTCTATTTCCAAAGCCCAGATAAATGCCTGCAACATAGTACAGCTAAATAAGTAAGTGCTGAATGAACTTAAAATATAAAGATTATCTCAGTAGAACTAATACACTGTATTTAAAAAATAGGTTATATGGCTTTTTAGTAGTTTAGTATACAAAAGAATGAGGAATAAGGGCAAACAAAACTATATTGGAAAAGATAGTAATGAGGAAGTGCAAGGAAGCAACACAAAATTAAGATGACCAAAGCAACAAACAATAAATGTAAAGGAAATAACCTGACTAGGTAAAAAAAAATTACACAATCAAATCCAAACGTTTTCCATAAAAGATATACCTACAATGCAAACAGATACCTGTATGCCGATGTTAATAGAAGTATTATTCACAATAGCCAAAAGGTGGAAACAACCCAATTGTCCATCAACAGATGGATAAACAAAATGTGGTATATATACACAACGGAATATTTCTCAGCCATAAACTGGAATGAAAATCTGATATATGCTACAATATGAAACATTAGCTAAGTGAAATAAGTTGAAAACATTATCCTATGTAAAATAAGCCACACACAAAAGGGAAAATACTGTATGATTCCACTTAAACAAAACATATAGAACAGGTAAATTCATAGAGACAGAAAGTAAATTAGAAGTTACAAGGGGCTGGAGGGAACGGCTAATGAGGAGTTAACCGTTTCTGTTTGGGGTGACAGAAAAGTTTTGAAAACAGGTGCTGGTGCTGGTTACACAGCATTGTGAATGTAATTAATGCTATCAGATTGTACACTTAGAAATGGTTAAAATGAAATATAGAAAAAAAGATTCACTCTTTCTACAGTAACCTAACCCCACAGCACCAAGGCCCTGTGGGAAAGGTATGCCTATCAATCACACACACACACAAAGGGAAAATAGCTTGCTATGGGGGGAAGAATCTTGGGATAAAACTTAGTGAAATTACTGGTATACGGTCAAGAGTTATAGTTATCCCATGTGCCTAGCATAATGCCTATCACATTGTAAGTTTCAATAAACATTTCTCCAGAGAAGATGGGAAGGGGAAAGAGATGGGACAGGAAGGCTTAAGAGAAAGAGGGAGGGAGGAAGGTTGGTTTGAGGAAGGCAAGTTACTGTTACCGGCTGTACAAGGATTAGAATAACCAAATAACTCCGTCAATTTTAACTGTCATATATGTATACAACTCGAATTAAGAGGATTTTGATGTGGGAAAAATATATATATTAAAATTTTTGCCCGCCGAGTGGCGCAGTGGTTAAGCGCTGGCTTGGGAAGCCAGCGGCCCCAGTTCAGGTCTCACATATGAGGGCCAGTGACACTGCCCTCAAAAAAAAAAAAAAAAAAAAAAAAAAAAATTTTTTTCTATAGTTTACTCCACACACTATCAATAAAAATAGAAAACAGAATGGAAGAGGGGATCCCATTTATAATAGTAATAAAATAGATGAAATACCTAGGAATAAACAACAAATGTGTATTATCTATAAAGTTTAAAACTCTACAGATAGACATAAAGGCCTGAATAAATAGAAAGTATTCTTGCTATTAGAAAGGAAGACTCCACAAGGATGTTGATATAGGATGTTGATTCTCCTAAGTTGAACTTAAAATTAATAAGATCTCAATTTTTTAAAACAAATCAATAAATAATCTTTTTGGAACTTCATAAAATGCTTAGAATAAACATTAGAAAAAACTTGGGAAAACCCTTGAATGAGTGGGACCTAGTCACATCATATATTAGTCACATTTATTCTAATAGTATTCTAATGACTCAGGGACAAAAATAAATCCAAGAATATATGATATGTTAATATAAGAGAAATTTTAAATCATTAATGAAAAGACAACAAATTGGCAGGTGGATGGATAATTGGCTAACTCATCTGGAAAAGCATAAAGCTGGATTCCTACCTCTTACCTTCTATTAAGACAGACTTAAAGGTTTCGATTTAAAAAAAATTTTTAAAGAAATAAATTTCTTTATAATCTTAGGTGGGAGCAGCCTCTTTATAAGACATGATGAAAACTCATAAAAAAATTTCCGTAGATAAAATGTTTTAGCTTCTATATAACAAACCCAAAGTCAAAACTATGAAAAAAATATTTGCAATATATGACCAAAAAGGGGCTCATTCCCTTAGAATATAAAGGATATGGTTCTCTTAGAATTAAAAATCAATTTTATTTTTTATTTTATTTTTTTTTGAGGGCAGTGTCACTGGCCCTCATATGTGGGACTGAACTGGGTTCGCTGGCTTCCCAAGCCAGTGCTTAACCACCGCGCCACTCGGCCGGCCCGAAAAATCAATTTTAATTGTCAAATCAAAAAATGGTCAAAAACACAGTAAAAAAAAAAAAAGCCCAGAAAAATAACAATGTTGTCAAGAATAAGGAGAAATTGGAAATTTTGTTTTCTATTGGTGAAAATGTAAGAAGCAGCAGCCACTATTTTCAAGAAATTAAAAAAAGAATTACCATGTGATCCAGCAATTCCACTTGTAGGTGTATATCCAAAAGAATTCAAAGCAGCATTTTGAAGAGATATCTACACATCCATATTCACAGCAGCCTTAGTCACAATAACCAAGAGAAGGAAGAACCCCAAATATCTATCAACAGATGAATGGATAAACAAAATGTGGCATATATATCCAATGGACTATTCAGACTTAAAAGGAAGGAAACCCTGTCACATGCTACAACATGGTTGAACCATGAAGATATTATATTAAGTGAAATAAGCCAATCACGAAAAAACAAATGCTGCACGATTCCACTCATATGAGATATCCAGAGTAGTCAAAATCCAGAAACAGAAAGTAAAATGGTGGTTGCCAGGGGCTGGGTGGAAGGGGAAATAGGGAGTAGTTTAATGGGTAATTTCAAATTTGCAAGATGAAAAAGTTCTGAAGATCTGTTGCACAATGATGTGAATATAATCAACACTCCTGATCTATACACAGAAAAAATGGTAAAGATGGTAAATTTTATGGTAAGGGCCGGCCGAGTGGCTCAATTGGTTAAGAGCTCGCTCAAGAGTGCGAGCTGAGCTCTGAGCAACAGCTGTTCGAGGCCAGCCCGAGCTGAGTTGCCACTGAGCTGCCAACAGGTGGCAGGATGGCTCAGCTAAAAAAAAAAAAAAAAAAAAAAAGTGCCTGATCACAGGTCCATCCTGGTAAATTTTATGGTATGTGTTTACTAGAATTTTTTTTAAAAGTCCATTGTGCAGAGAACACAGTCAATTCATATAAGACATAAAAATCACCAAAAGAAAAAAAGCCAAGCTGCTGAATCTCACTAATAAACAAAGTGCAAATTGAAACCAGAAACCATTTTCATTCATCAGAAGGGCAGGGTGTTTTTGTTTTTGTTTTTGTAATGACAATACACAACATTGACCAGGGTATAGGTAAAAAAGGCAATCTCAAAAAACTGGTGTTGGGCTGGCTGAGTGGCACGGTGGTTAAGTGCTGGCTTAGGAAGTCAGCGGCCCCGGTTCGGTTCCCACATATGAGGGACAGTCACACTGCCCTCAAAAAAAACCAACAACAAACTGGTGTAAGTATAGGTACTTTTCTGGAAGATAATTTGGCAATCGCTACTAAAATGGAATATGCTCTCGTCCCTTTGATCTGGCACAGTGGTTCTCAAATAGGGGCAACTTTACCCATCGCCCTCAGAGGATACTTGGCATCCTCTGTCAGAAGTGTCAGAAGACACTTCTGATTGTTGCAACTGGAGGATAATGTTCCTGTCATCTAGTGAGTGGAGACCAGGGATTCTGCTAAACATCCTACAATGCAAAGAGTAACAAAGAAATATCTAACCCAAACAAAGAACTATCCAACTCAAAATGTCAATAGTGCTGAAGTTGAGAAACTGATCTAGCATTTCAATTTCTAGTCATCCATTCCATCGAACAGTCACACTATTGGGTAAAATAAACACAAGGATATTTACTGGAGAATTATTTTTAATAGCAAGAGAGGAGACATAGTTTCCCCCCCACTCCCATTAGGGAATACTTAAATAAGTAATGATATAGTTGTAGTGTATTACATAATTTAAAATAGAGAGGTATGTCTATATGTAGTTATAGAGAATGATGTTCAAAAATTGTTATGTCTGAACAAGGAAAAAAATCTAGATCAGTATTATCTTTGTAGTGAGGGGTCAGGGGACCATTACCTTATGTGTCATCTTCTTTGTATTTCTGTTATGTTTCTACTGTTTAAGTAATAATAGCTAACATTTACTAGGAATTTCTAAAAGTCAAGTTGAGGGTCAGCCGAGTGGCATGGTGGTTAAGCACTGGCTTGGGAAGACAGCAGCCCTGGTTCGGATCCCACATATGAGGGCCAGTGACACTGCTCTCAAAAAAAAAAAAAAAAAAAAAGTCAAGTTGATTAAGCACTTGAGTTTAACCTCTCATTTCATCTTGACTATTAACTCTATTTTAAAGAAAAGGAAACTAAGGCATGAAACGTGACAGTAACAGGATTTATAAGCATATAATTGAACAGCTTTATTGAGGTATAATTTATATACCATAAAACTCACCTGTTTTAAGTATATAATTCAATGATTTTTAGTAAATTTGAACTTATGCAACCAATGCCATCATCTAATTTTAAAATATTGCCATGGCCCCCAATAGAAATCTCACACTCATCTGCAATCATTCTGTTCCCACCCTTAGCCCCAGGCAACCGCTAATCTACTTTCTGTCTCTATAGATTTGGTTTTTCCAAACATTTCATATAAATGGAATCAGACAGCATGTGGGGTTTTTTGTCTGGTTTCTTTCACTAGAATGTTTGAGGCTCATCCATGTTGTGGGATTATCAGACCTTCATTCTTTTTTATTGTCAAACAGTATTCCATCATACAGATATACTTACCATACTTTGTTACCGTTTACCAAATGATGGGTATCTGGGTTGTTCCCGTTTTTTGGCTATTGTAACTGCTGCTGCTATGAACATTCATGCACGAGGTTTTTTTTAAGGATGTATGTTTTTGTTTCTCTTGGGCAGAACCTAGGAATAGGTTTGCTGGGTCATATAATAAATTCATGTTTCTAAAATTTTAAGAGCCTGCCAAACGGTTTTCTAAGGTAGTTGCATCATTTTACATTCCCATCAGAATTATATGAGTGCTTTCCACATCTTCACCAACATTTACGGTCTATGATTTTTATAATAGAAAGAAGTAAAGGTAAATTTTTTTTTTTTTTTTTAAGAGGGCAATGTCACTGGCCCTCATGTGGGATCCAAACCAGGGCTGCTGGCGTCCCAAGCCAGCTCCCAACCAATGCGCCACTCGGTTGGCCCAAAGGTAAATATTTTTAAGAGGCTGAAACCCCTTATTCCTGGCACTTTTTGTCACACTGCACTTCCTATACATAAACTCTGCCACCTCTCAAACATCTACCCTCTCCATGACATAAATCAAGACTGAATAAAATCTAAATGTGTTAATGGAAAAAACTATATTTACATAAACTACCCTTACATAAAATTCTATTTCAAATTTAAAAAGAAAGACTATATATACACACACAGTATATATATAGTACCATGTAGAAATGTCATACATACCTAATTTTAGTTCAATTGCTGTGTTGGTGTTACATTTGTACTCTGCCAGTTTCTTCTCCACTGCACTCTTGTATTCAACCAAAAATTTCTCCATAGCACCAAATCCTAAGAGAAAAGGTTTTTAAAAGGTCAGGTTGGAAGAGTTTTAAATTGTCAAACCTAAAAGTAGGTTTTTATTAGAAGTGAAATAAAGGTAAGATTTAAAGCACTGTAATAAATCATAAAAGTACCGGTCATTCTCCATATACTCCTAAATAAATGTACGTTCTATGAATGCCTTATTATAAAACAGACAAAACATCACTCCTGAGATAAAGGCTTATGAATTCGGCCTGCTTTACATAAATGAGAAACCTGAAAATTAACATGACAGACTACTGACATTTCTGAATATTTAATACTAATATAAATTACCTGCTAGGATTTATACCTATGTAGCTTTTTAAAAAGAAATATAAAAAGGATACTACTGTTCCACTAAGAAATAAAGTGAGAATGTCCTTTGATAATCACAATAGCATTTCATTTCTAGTACTGGAAAAATTCTACCTAGAGTACTTCCAGACCAACTATTAAAAAAATCATCAACTGATAATGTGTAGATTATCTTAGGAAGGATACACGAGAAACTGGTAACTATGGTTACCTCTAGGATAAGAGAAACAATGGGGACAGGATTAGAAAAGAAAATTTTCACTATCAATTTTTTTTTTTTACCATCTATGCATAGCCAAATGATATTACAATGTGGCTAGCCATCAATATACATAACAAATAAATAACAGTGGAAGAAATCATTATCAAGAGGAACTTTCAAGCACAGAGGGTAATCAATTTCCTGACAAAATACTCATAAACATAAAAATTAGTAAAAATCGGGAGGAGGGGGGAAGTCATAAGCAGAAACAACAGTTATACAATCACATGCCACAAACTTCAGTAAGTGGTTAAAACACACATACACAGAAAATGGGGAACACGTGAGGCTGTATAAATGATTTGGAGTCAGAGTCAGAACTCCTGCATTCAAATCCAGTCTAGATCTGTGAGCTAGAGCCCATTACTTGACTTTTCTGACTCTAATCTATAAAACTAAGACAACAGAGCCCACCTGGAGGAATGTATGCATAATCTAAGCAACAAAATTTAACGTATGAAATCATATATTAGCTTAATCCCCACAATTCTGTAACACAAACAAGTACTATATCAGTCTCAATTCATATTCAAAACCTCAGGCTTAGAAAGATTGATTTGCTTAAGGGCACCCAACTAAGCGGAGCTGAGATTCAAATTCAGGTGTAATTCTTATAACAGGTACACCTTATGCAATAGAGATGTCTACCCAGCTATCCATAAAAGTGGAGTGAGACTACTCCTATGTAGGCACTGGGAAAGGGGAAAAAAAAAACCAGTCCATCACGTCAAAAGGTATGTCACTGGGGGTAAAAACAGTACGTACTCCCATCAATACACGGTCTTAATACACGTACAAAATAATGGCAATTATTAGTTACCGAATGTTGTAAACGGAAGAGACTCAATCAAGAGCAGACTCGCATGACACGAGAATTCTACTGTAACAGACACACTTGAAAAGGGAAGTTTCGATGAAGGAAGAATGTGAGACCCTCTTTCTCAGAGGAACTCTGAACAGATCCTAGGATCTAAAGTGCGGAAGATTAAGGAGAGGACTACGAAGTCCGTCACGATGCAAGCGAGAGCCCTAGTGCAGGGCAAGGGGACGGCAGTGGAAGGTGGAGGGAAACCTGGAACAGGAGGAGGATCTGAGTATTAAAATCAGCTGGCGGGAACAGAACCCGACTAGGGTAGCTGAGGCGGCCGTGGGCAAACGGACCGAGAGGAGAGAAACAGGCCCCAAAGCATCTGGTACCGTCCAAGTGCAAAACCCGCCGCTTTCCCCCCGCCGCTGCGTCCCTCCGCAGGGGCCAAGTTCTTCGCCTAAAGCGCAGAACCCCAGGCAGTGGGGGGCGGGAGCACGAACCTCTGCCGACAAGGAGCTGCGCTCCGAGTTCCGCACTTGCAGGCTGACGCAGGCCTTCTGGAACCCAGGCAAGAGTCCCAAAGTTCCAGGAGGGCACTGTCACCACCGTCTCGGCGTTCTTTCTCAAACCCGCCCGCCCCCTCCCCTCGGTAAACTTTTCCCGGGAACTTACCCGCCATTTCCGAGCTGCGAGCACCCGCGGCCGAGGAAGGACGAATCAACCCGCGCGCTCCCTGGCCGGAAGTGAGCTCACTGTCTGACGCATTTCCTCACTCACCAATCAGAGGAGGAGGTTCGAGGCGCGGGGTGGCGGAAGCGGCTGAAGAGGCGGGGCTAACACCGCCGAGAATGCTCGGACTGTTGCCTAGCCACGGCGGGTGCGGGTCCTCGCCTTGCAGGCCTGAGCTGCAGGAGGAGGCCGCAGAAAGCACCTTCTGTGTTGACACGCTCGCCACCACCCCTCGGAAAGTTTCTTTGGGATTGATTTGAATAATATGTATACCCCATGGCTGTTCTGTATTCCTCTCTAACGATATTTTGAAGACAGATAGAAAAACTTTCCCCGTGACCTGGACGGTGGATCCAAACACCTGACCTCTATAATTACACCTGACCTCTGTAATTTAAAATGTAGGAAATTGCAGTTACAGGAGAAATTTTCACTTATTTGTTTCTATTTTTGCTGTCAATACTTGTTGAACATCATTTTTCTTTTTCTCTCATGGCTTTTTTTTTTTTTCCCCAACAGTATACAGGGTGATATCAATTTAGGTATTCTACTTTTACTCTTAAGGGGTATTAGGCAACCATTTAGGGCACTGAAATTGTTACTTAATACCTCAAGTGGCCTGCTTTGGTCCTACAGGTATCAAGTCCTAGTGGCCTGAACCACATCACAGAATGCTAACCTGTTTGGGGCCATCGGGCTTATTACTATTTAGTAACTTATACTATTTGTTCCAGAGGATAAGCCATTTTTTTTTATATCCACAAATATTCCCACAATGTTGTCTATACTCTAGAATGCATTGTCTTAACAAATGTTGGTTAATAGGTTTTAAATGATGATGCCAAAGCTAAAATGAACCTTTGGGATGCTAGTCTGGAACTAATAGATCCTTCGTTAGAGATGAAGAAACTAAATAGAGTTTCATCTAATAGACATGAAGAAACTAAAGCCCATAAAAGAGAAACTGCCCAGTGCACACTCAGTATACAGCCTATACAAGAGTCCAGTTCTCCAGATACTCCAGTTTTTGTTCCACTACATGCAGATGGCCCTCCTGAATATAAAGATCAGAAAAGTTACTGAGAATGCTCAGATCCTTTTAGCCTTAATAAAACACCAGAAATTGTGATTAGAATGTGTTAAGTAGAAAACTGAAATCAATGCTGTAAGCAACGACAGTATGAATCAAAAAAGGAAAACAGGGCCGGCCGAGTGGCGCGGTGGTTAAGCATTGGCTTGGGAAGCCAGTGGCCCTGATTTGGGTCCCACATATGAGGGCCAGTGACACTGCCCTCAAAAAAAAAAAAAAAAAAAAAGGAAAACATTTTTGTAATTTTTTTTTTCAAAATGGCAAGACTTACCATTTCTTTCCAAAACCACCCTATCTGTAGATCAGTCAACTGCTGACGAGCAATTATTTTTTTTATGTTTTTTGTTTGTTTGTCTGTTTTTTTAAGCTGAGCCATCCTGCCACCTGTTAGCAGCTCAGCGGCAACTCAGCTCGAGCTGGGCATGGAACTGCTGTTGCTCAGAGCTCAGCTTTGCACGCTTGAGTGAGCTCTTAACCAACTGAGCCACTCGGCTGGCCCTCTGACACGATATTATGATCCTCATAATAAAAAATCAAGGGAATTTTTCTTAACTGTAGCAAATCTGAAGCAGATTAGTCCTGTGACTTTATGGTTAGTTGTTGGAAAGAAATATGAAAGCTATATGTGATAAAAATGATTTAAAAATAAGATGAATAAGAAATATGAAACATTATGTGATTAACATTTAGTATGATCAGCTTGCAAAATTGAAGTTACAGGTTTAAATTGTCATAACTGTTCACACATTTATTAAAATGTCACAGATTATATGTTTAGATACAGTTTACCTAAAAGATAAAGAATGGCTTCTTTTAGAAAAGTAAGAGTAAAATTACCAAAAAGGAAAATGTATTTCCTTTTTTTGTAGGGTTTTCCCCCCTCTTTTTAAATTTATATTTTACTTTGTTCTGAAGGGGATTTAGGAAGTGAATGTTACCACCACAGAATAAAATACCTATAAAAAGGAATGTGCTGTCTTGATATATATGGAAGAAGCAGCATAATGGTGTGGAAAGTTCACGTCTTACTAGTTTTAGCTCTACTTCTTGATTGTGTGACCTTGTTAAGTGGAGACAATAATATCTTCCCTGTTACCACACTGGTTGTTGTGAAAATCAAGTGAAACAGTATTTCTGAAAGAGGTTTGTAAACTGTAAAATTCTATGTTAATATGAGGTGGTATTAGTATGATAACACTTATTCTGGAATAGGAGGCCTGGACAAGGCCTTTTTCTCCAGAGAAAAAGGCTGTGTTACACTATTAGGAACGAACTAGCAACCATATTTTTGCTACAGGTTCAACAGCATAGAGACTGGTAAGTTTTGCCATTGAAACCTCCAGAAGGGATTTAAAAAAAGAAATGGCATTAAAAATATGGTCATCGGAAAGTAGAGGTAGGAAATCGGAGATCTAAAGGAAAAATGCAGGTACTTGATGTATCTTTATATCCAAATATATACCTCTTTACATACAAATAATAATAGCTAGTTAACTCATTTGTTTAGCTCATAATGCTAATGGTATGGGGGTGGGGTAGGAGTTTCAGAGTTCCTAGAACAGTTATCCAGAATCCCCTACACAGCTAGACGACTGTCATATGGATACAAGAAAGAAAATTAAAACAGACCAGGTCATATTGAAAACTACTGTTAGAGGAATAACTTAAAGACACACATTACCATTACCCGCACTCTCCATTTTTTAACTCTCATATACTACCCATAGGTGTATAAAATAGTGCTTTTTGAGAAGCAGTTTAGCAATTTTAACAAATTAAACAGAATTTTTAATTTATATATCTTCTGAACCAGGAGTTCTAACACTTATAAGCATTTGCCCTACAAAACTATTTGCACAAGAATGCAAAGATATATCAACAAAAATGTTTAATGTAGCATTAATTTTATGGGAAAATTGGAAATAGCCTAAACATTCATCAAAAGGGGCTGGCTAAAAAAAAAAAAAAAAGGGGGCTGGCTAATATATATAATGACTTCAGAAAATATCTACTGTATAATAGGTTTTTAAATATTACACATCATGTTATTTTATTTGTATACAAAGGTGCATTTTGATATAAACATAGAATACTTTTGAAAGCATACATAACAAGTTTAACTATAGCTGCTTCTAGGAGGGGGAATTTGGAGATGGGGATTAATAAGGCATTTTTAAAAACTACTGTTAGCTTCTTTTAATGAGGATGTATTGGCTTCTTTTATAATTAGAAACATCCATCTTTTTGGAGTTTTTTTAGACATGGTTGTTAACTCCTTACCCCTCTTCTATACATTCTATAAATTATGATGATACACACAGAATAAAAGAGAAGCAGCTTAATTGAAAAAAGGAACAGTTCATTAAAAATTAATATTTAGTTTTGCATTCTGGCATTATTTGTAAGCAAAGGTTAGTCAAAATGAGGGAAAAGCACTGTAATTGCTTATACTTGGTTACAAAATGACCATCTAGTGATGCCTGCTTTACTTTTTGAAACTACAATTAATAAGAATGGCATTGAATATGTATGACTACTTCAGGTGAGTAGTACAATAATGCCCATGATATTTCGAATTCCATAGTTTAAAATACTATTTCAAACATTAATTACTTTGTCAATTTTAGCCAACAAAAAATGCCCATTACTCCTCTGTTTTAAAATGTTTTTGCTGCTCTTTTGTGACATTTCTAATATGGAAGAGCTTCAGGGAAAGGGGAGGATGAAGAAAACTTTATCGAAGTTATTTATTTATTTATTTATTTATTTATTGAAGATTTTATTGTGGAATTGGCGGAGGGGAACAGCGTTGGGGAATCGGGGAAGGGGAACAGACAAATTGCCGTCTTTTTGTTCTTCAGTTTAGTTGCGGAGGATGTTGCTTCACTGTTGGTATTGTCATTGCGCTCTTCCCGGATGAGGCAGATCGGTCGCTGGCCTCTGGATGTCGCTCACCACGGCTATTGGCAGCTCACGCTGGCTGCCAGCCGCTCACACTGGCTGCGGGCCACTCACTGTAGCCTATGGCAGCCCACTGCAGCAGGGGCTGCAGCCCACACCATCACCGGGGCTCGCAACAGCCCAGCTCCAGGTGGAGCTGTTGTTAGCTGTAGAGGGCAGTGTCACTGGCCCTCATGTGGGATCCGAACCGGGGCCGCTGGCATCCCAAAACCAGCGCTTAACCAATGCTCCACTCGGCCGGTCCCTATCGAAGTTATTTAGATATTAAAGAAATAAGACTTAAAAGTGGTGAAAATTATGACTGGAAATATTCACTCTAAACTGATAAATTGTTTCAGTGATTCTGCCTTTTTAATTTTTGATTGTGGTAAAACACACATCATATAACATTGACCATCTTAATCCTTTTTTAGGTGTACAGTTCAGTAGTGTTAAGAATATTCATATTGTTGTGAAAGCTGTCATTTTAATGGATTGGTTTTCAGCCAACTCCTTTGTAACCCATTTAGCCATATCACTATGCACAGCAAGGCTCTTAACTTCCTATGATTTGGACACAAGGTGAGGAGTTTTTATACCAGTTATACAATGCTGTCAAGAATTATAGGATTATAAAATGTTTAAAAAACTATAAAATAAAATAAAATAAAATTTAGCTTTATGGTAGTGTTTCTTCTAAATTTTTTTACAAACCAGAATTTTAAGGGAGTGTGTGTGTGCGCGTGTGTGTATGTGTTTCAAAAAGTCTGTGTAAATTTGTAAAATTAAAAGAATTATTTCAGAAAATTTTGCTAAAGGGAATCCAGACTTTAAGTTTGTCATTAGTTTCATCAACACAGGACTGTCAGAGAATCCCTTTGCCAGTCTCTTGAATGAGCTATGGAAGAAAGGGTCAGGCCAACTGGCGCCATATGAAGCAGGTTCTCTTTGTTAAAAACAAAGAGGTAAAAAAGGTATATCAGTAGGGTTAGGATACATTTTTTTTTTTAAAGATTTTATTGGGGAATTGGGGAAGGGGAACAACGTTGGGGAATCGGGAAGGGGAACAGACAAGTTGCTGTCTTTTTTTGTTCTTCAGTCTAGTTGCGGAGGACATTGCTTCACTGGCCCATGTTGGTATCGTCATTGCGCTCCTCCCGGATGAGGCAGATAGGTCACCGGCCTCTGGATGTCGCTCACCGCGGCTATTGGCAGCTCACACTGGCTGCCAGCTGCTCACGCTGGCTGCCGGCCACTCACTGTAGCTTATGGCAGCCCACTGCAGCAGGGGCTGCAGCGTATACTGTTGCCGGCATTCGCAGCCCAGCTCCAGATGGAGCTGTTGTTAGCTGTAGAGGGCAGTGTCACTGGCCTCATATGTGGGATCCAAACCGGGACCACTGGCATCCCCAAACCAGCTCTTAACCAGTGCGCCACTCGGCCAGCCCTTAGGATACATTTAAAGAATAAAAGGTTTACTTTTTTGTATCTTTGCAAAATTAAATTTTGTTATATATGAGTTATATATAAGTTTTGTTCTATATGAGTTTTTTATATATATATATATATATGAGTTATATTTAAGTTTATGTTACTATAGATATGGTGGGTTTTTTTTAATATAGTTTAAGAGAAACTATGGTACTTTAAGTAATATAGAATCAGGAATTTTGGAGCAAATTGATTTTAGAAATCAGGTAATCTAATCATGGTCATACTTTTGTATTTGGTGTACAAATGCATAAATCTTTGTTCACATTTTTAAAAACTATGTATCTAATATATTTTGACTATGGTTAATTCCTATGTTACATATTATTATCATTAACTTTTTATTTTTTAGACAAAAAAAAAAGAATGTGAATCCTCATTATTAATATTTTATACTCTGGTCAATCACCTGTGCTCCCTTAAAGATCCTTGACTTAATCCTACACTCTTGTTTGAGGTTTCTCAGCAAGTAAATACTATGGTCCAAGTCTCTCAATTTGATCCTATGTTTTTCCACTTTTTTCTTCCTTTCGGACTGTAGAAACGGTTCATTTCCTTCATGAAACTCTTTACTTTGGAGAGAAAGTCGTGTATCTGGCACATGGTTGACACTTATTAAATGTTTGTTAAATGACTTTGCAGTAATGCTGTCAAGAACACAATTTCTCCCCCAAACAACTAAACTTCCACTTTTGTTAAAACACTTCATGGTTCTTGGGACTGGAAACTGCTAAGTTTCTTTGCTTTAAAACATCCTTGAGAGCCGGCCGAGTGGTGCATTGGTTAAGCTCTGGTTTTGGGATGCCAGCGGCCCCGGTTCGGATCCCACATGAAGGCTAGTGACACTGCCCTCTACAGCTAACAACAGCTCCACCTGGAGCTGGGCTGTGTGAGTCCCGGTAATGGTGTAGGCTGCAGCCCCTGCTGCAGTGGGCTGCCATAGGCTACAGTGAGTGGCCGCAGCCAGCGTGAGTGGCTGGCAGCCAAGCGTGAGCTGCCAATAGCCGCGGTGAGCGACATCCAGAGGCCAGCGACAGATCTGCCTCATCCGGGAAGAGCGCAATGATGATACCAACAGTGAAGCAACATCCTCCGCAACAAAACTGAAGAACAAAAAGACAGCAACTTGTCTGTTCCCCTTCCCCGATTCCCCAACGCTGTTCCCCTCCACCAATTCCCCAATAAAATCTTTAAAAAAAAAAATCCTTGAGCATGTGATTAGAATCAAAGAGATTAAACCACCTCATTCACATTTATCTAATTCCAACTACTACCAACATGTGTGTAACACAGACCTTTCCTTCTTATTAAATTGTTCTCTGGGTGTCACCAGGGAGTAGCTTTGGCCTAGAGTGGGTGATCAACACAATTGCCAGGAGATGATCTTTTGCCAGAGTAAATTTATCCTTGGAACAATGGCTCCAAAGACAAGATTCTTTGGGCCACGGGGGTATTCTTGTAGACAGGCCCAGAGCACCAGTAGCCCTGGTTTTCCCCAGAGAATTTGAACTCAGATTAAGTTCTAGCGTTCTTATAGAGCTCTAAGAAAGTCTAGCTAGTTCTTATCAGAAGCTTACGCTGGTTCCTCCTCTGTATCTCCTTCTCTATCTTTTGATCAGTTAAACACCCAAACATTCAAACACTAAATGGAAGCTGCTATCTCCCCAAACCGAGATCCCATCTGGAATATACTTACAGAGTTGGAAGAGAGGAATTGGGTAAGTGGTAGGGTGGATATAACATCTTTCCTCCTTTTCTCCCTGGCTTTCCACAACAAATAAGAACGAACCCTTGCTGTACTCTGCAGCAGCCCGACATTTCATCTCAAGTGAGGCTTTTATACTCTGCCCTTACTTCTTTCCAGTTGGTTTCACTGAGCCTGTTGCATCTGGAGCCTGCTGTGTTCCCTCACCAAGATAGACCTGTTTATCACAGAAGGATTGCCTCACTTTCTGATCTGTCCTCCCAGGGGATAATCATGAATCATCACCTTCTCCACTCTTAAGCCTATTTACCCCTTATGGAATCTCCTCCAAGGCTGGAGCTATGTTATTTTCATCCTTGAGTTCTTACTTGAAGTGAGAACAAATTCTTTTACTAACCTTTAATAAAGATTTTTATTCAGATTCATTGTTGTATTAAATACATTAATATTTAAGCTTGCCCACATCCTCTCTTCTTTGTCCCAGTCTCAGATTTGTTTATCCCCCTGCCCTCTCTGCCTGGACTTTAAGGACAATGCCTATGTAAATGGAATTATCTATTTACTACAATACTGGGTTATATTCTTATTTTATAAAATCTTATCTAAAAATCTGAATGCTAACGTGAAAAATACACCTAATATTCCAGTTTAAGAACAAATACTTGGAGAAATGAAAACTTCCATTTAAAAACAATAATTTCAAGGGGTTTCTAAAATATCAACAAATAATTATAACATTTTGTTTTATGGAAGTTTTGTTAAGCTAGAATTACAAGAAAGACCAGGAAGAAATTTCCTTTTTAAAAAAATTGTAGGGCGAGCCGAGTGGCGCGGTGGTTAAGCTCTGGCTTGGGAAGCCAGTGGCCCCGGTTCGGTCCCACATATGACGGCCGGTGTCACTGCCCTCAAAAAAAAAAAAAAAAAAAAAGAAGTAAAAACATTGTGGTTGCACATTTACATTGTCCTTAGATATGTAGAAGCCTTGATGAGCTAAATTTGTGTTTCATTTGGTAAAGACTTTGCTATTTTTTTTCCTATTAAAGTTCTTTTATTGTCAGATTTTGAACTTCACATTGTTCTTTTGAGTAAAAAGCACAGAAGGACTGCATCAGGGAGACAAAAAATGTCCAATTCATTTAAATAGCATCAGCATGATTTAATTATCTTAGGTTTTGCTTTGCTTTCTGTTAAATTAGATAATATGTTTGAGTGCCATACAATTTTATTTACTATTAGAAGAGTTAATAGTATATGAGCCCACCTATATCTAAGCACAAATGAAAATTGCGTAGTTATATGTTTTGTATATTCCAACACCTTATTTGTTTATTAAAGGTAGATAACTACTTATCTAAATCATCATTTTGGCATATAAGAACAATATCTATAATTTGAAATGTCATTCTTTGGTGAGCCTTGCCTTATTTTTACGCTATCTAGTTCATGTATCTTTTCCATTGGGGTCATCTAGGGTAGAGATTATTTTTAAAAGGATAGTAATAACCCTTTTATCTTTTACCAGTCTTGGATTAAGAAGGGGTTAGGGTATTTGTAGATGTGAGATCAATATACCACAAATAATTGCAGAAGATCTTATCCTGCTCCAGTGTCCTAAATATTCCAATGTGGGAGGAAAATTATAAATTAGAGTCCTTGTTCAAATATTACCAATGATGCCATAGAAATTGGAGTTAGAGATAGAATAGGCTAGAGTAGATGATTTCACATCAGGTGGGCCTAAAGGAATCTTCACTAGAGGGTTTAAAGACATGTTCTCTGAAATATCTGTGCTATTAACAATTATATGTATGGATTCCCTGAAAACTGGCATGATTGCTGGTAATGGAAAAAGTCAAACATAATATTCAATTTTTAATGGAAAAGGGAGGAACTGACAGATCACATTCTGTTTAGTCTTCTTTGAAATACTATGACATTAATCTCTGAAAAACAACAGCCAAATAAATCCCCAACACAAAAAAAAACAAAATTAGTAAATCCGCAGAGCGTGGCCAAGTATCCATCATCCAACATGGATTCATGAAAAGCTATCTTGTTAAATAAAATTTCTTTTACTTGTTAAAACAAATAAATGACAGAAAGAAGCATAATAGTAATTAACTTATACCATCATTGCTGATCTTATGCAAAATTGTAGTTTAGAGAGAATTCAGTTACCTGCTTCAGGTTTGTCTAATATACTCAGGTTACTCGTACAATTGTACTTGCCATATACATGCAATTTCAAGTTCTGATTCATTCATTTGACATTATATCATAAACTATACACTACTCTTACTTTTTATGTGGTCAAGTTGCTAAGGAATCTGAACTTGGTGGGGATATAAACATAAAATGTTTTATTTTTCTCTTGTCACTGCTCCCACTGTATTATGTTGAATATCCTCCCCTCCTGAGCTAATTCCTGGTCTTCTAAGTTATTCCAAGTCTAGCCTGGCCTACTTTAAAACTTCAGTGTTTTAAAACCTCCTCCATTTGCTGGCCAGACTTGTAGCCTCAGGGAACTGAAGCGAGGAAGGAAGTGTAGTCAAATTTTCACTCATTCTCTCTCTCCAAGCCCCTACAGATTGGACTGGGGTGAATGTGTTGGTCTAGGATATTTTTTCCTCTTTCCTTTTTAAGGCTAATGCTTCTAGTGTTGGGGGCTAGAAGTTGGAATAGAGGAGAAATGAATCTTGTTATTTAACTACTGTCTGTTTTGGTCATCTCTGCCTTTCCAGCTAACACTGGCTGCCATTGGTGCTCTTACTGCCTCTCCACAAAACATGCATTCTAAATTTCTTCAGTGAGATGAAAGGGGACTCCACATTGTACAAATTCTAGGACAAGGAAACTCTAAGTCATTTGCTACTGTTGTCTCCTTTATTATTAATAATAGGCTGCCATTCTGGGTGGAGCACAACAAAAAGCAATTCAAGGGCCAGCGGAGTGGCGAGTGGCACTGTGGTTGAGAGCTGGCTTGGGACACCAGCGGCCCGGGTTCGGATCCCATATACGGGGGCCAGTGACACTGCCCTCTAAAAAGTAAAAGCAATTCAAGCCCCACTATCTTCCTGGTGTCACTTGACCTATAAGAAATTCATGTATGACAATCTCTTGTGTAGCAATCAATGTCCCCAATACAAATGGACACATGTGGTCCTATTAGCTAGTATGTCATCAAAGGATGATGAAATTTAAAATGTTAGTCAATGCTAATGCTTTTCATATGAGGTGCGGGTGGGTTGTGAGTGAGAATAATATAAAGTGTAGCCGCTATTGAACCCCTTTCTGTAGGTGGCCTAAGTTGATAATCTTAACTTCCTTTTTCATACTTTCATTGCATGTCCCCTTATCCCTCTAAGCACCTTGACTGGGTCAAATTCTTTATCTAGTGCAGTGCTTAAATCTTAATTCCCAAATGATCTGAGTCCACTATGGATTTATCTTTGTTGAGTTGGCTGTCTTTATTGAGTTGCCTCAGTCAAATTACAGACATAGTCTTCTTTGTCTCTGTATAGCAGCAACTTAATTTCCCCCACATGAAATTAACCACCACATGGTTATGGTGATGCTTTTCTACCGTTAGTTCTACAGCTTGAGGAGACCAAAATGGCCAGGGGGCAGTCCAAGTTTCCAATTCATCTGAACATTCATGATGTTTCCTGATGGAAGCATTCCTTCCTTGGGTATAGGACCTCAAAATCTTTTTTTTTTTTTTTTAAGATTTTATTGGGAAATTGGGGGAGGGGAACAACGTTGGGGAATTGGGGAAGGGGAACAGACAAGTTGCTGTCTTTTTGTTCTTCAGTCTAGTTGCGGAGGTCGTTGCTTCACTGGCCCATGTTGGTATCGTCATTGCGCTCTTCCCGGATGAGGCAGATCAGTCGCCGGCCTCTGGATGGTCGCTCACCGTGGCTATTGGCAGCTCACGCGGGCTGCCGGCTGCTCACACTGGCTGCCGGCCACTCACTGTAGCCTATGGCAGCCCACTGCAGCAGGGGCTGCAGACTACACCGTCGCTGGGGCTCACAGCCCAGCTCCAGGTGGAGCTGTTGTTAGATGTAGAGGGCAGTGTCACTGGCACTCATATGTGGGATTCGAACCGGGGCCGCTGGAATCCCTAAACCAGCTCTTAGCCGATGTGCCACTCGGCTGGCTCCAACACCTCAAAATCTTGAGCCCAAAGTTGGAAGAAAGGGAGTCAAAAATTTCTTCAGTGATCCCTTCAGAGGGGGTCATTTTCACCTTCTCCTCTTGGTTGATGGATCTGTGTATTCTGGCTACAGGATATCGTCTTTTTATCTCCAACGTTCTGATATTTCGTAATATACCTTCATAGTCAACCTTTTTTATTAATTGTTCTGGATACACGGAGGACACTTTGAAATTCAAAACTCATCTTTTGGATATGGAAAATTCTCTTATTTATCTCTTCGATATTTTTCCCCCATCATTTTAAATCTCTATTTTCTCTGGAACTCCTAGTTGTCAATTATTGGGCACCCCAGATTAGTTCTCTATATTTAAATATTTTCCCTTCCTCTCTTTGTGTATTTCTGAGAGATTTCTCACATTCTTATTACAATCCTTTTGGTAACCTTTTCATTACAATTGAATAGCTCTATAACTCTGGGAAAGTTGCTTGATGATGAAAAGAGATTTAAAAAGCACTGAATGGGATGGAAAACACAGGACTGGGTGGCCATTTGGATGTGAGGAGTAAGGAAGCCTGATACCCAGTTTTCCGGCTTGAGCAACTAAGCCAATGGTAATGGTCTTCACTGAAGAAATATAGAGGACTAATGGCTATTGGTAGAGTGACCAGGTAGGAATAATCAGTAAACGTTTCATTAGTACCTACATAGCTAATATCAGTGTTAGGAGATAAGTATTAGGACTGAAATATGGATGAAGGAGGAAGGATAGGATAATAAGACATACTCTGGGGTGGCAGGATGACCCAGTTGGTTAGAGCACATGCTCTTGGCAACAAGGTTTCCCATTCAACACTTGCATGGGATGGTGGACTGCACCCCCTGCAACTGGATTGAAAACGGCGACTGGACTTGGAGCTGAGCTTCGCCCTCCACAACTAAGATAGAAGGACAACAACTTGATTTGAGCTGATGAGTCCTGGAAAAACACATTATTCCCCCCAAAACACATTGTTTACTAATAAAGTTTAAAAAAAAGACATACTCTGGAAGGAACACAGGGAAATGGTGAATTCAAGTGGTGAATTATGGTTTCTGTAAAACTTGCTGTTATCACCCAGCTTGAATGATTGTTTCAGTTTTTCTAAACTTGTATTGCATAAATTTGCCACACAGTTGAGCATATGCATTGTTAATTAGTGGTTTTACCTATATTTTGTCTTTGCAATACATTGTCAGTTCTTTATAGAGAGGGATAATTAATGTTCACTTCATATTTCCTGCTTATAAATATCAATTAGAAGGCACATACTATGCCTAAGAGATGAATTAGAACTTCATAACCTTATGGAATTCTATATGATGAAATGCCCTAAGATCCCTGCAAGGTTTTCTAATATGTTTAAGCAAAGGGAGATTTATCTCATCTGCTACCGAGCTGATGTTTTTCTGTGATCCATGCCCCTCTTTTCCACTCATTTATCGTTTAGTTTACAGTCACTTAGCTGCTATTGCCACCTAGAACTATGAGCCTACTGTCTGTGATAAATAATGTTGCTGCTACTGCCACATGGATCTCAGTGGAAGAGTGATATGAGAAAGGCTACACTTCCCATTACTGTATTTTACTTTTCTTCCACACCATCAACACAAAGCTTGTTCACATTTATTGAAGGGTTGGGGATGATTAAAGGAAGTATAATTGCTGATTCCCTATTTTATCCCCCATCCTCACCCTGAACTGGCTGGGTAAGCCCACCCATCCAGGGTGATAGAAGAGCAAGGTGAACAAACAATGACTGTTTCTGGGCTTCTTACCAAGCAGTGATAGTGAGGGATAGTACAGACAAGACCATGCATATCTGTTACACTATTTTTTTCCTCCATGATGACTTGCCCAGAAACAGGGAAGCAGCAGCAGGTCAGCATTATTTAGAAGCTTCCTCCAAAGTGCAGGCTATAGTTAAGTCTTCTATACAAAAGTTTAGTATTATCCTTTGTGGCATCTTTTGCAACACAAAAACCTTATGGCATGATGAAGACCTCTTACGACTCAACTCTTAAATGCTTTTTATTTCATTTTCATATAGTTTTTCCTATTATATTGTCATTACTTCAAGGTAGTATCTTATTGTCAGGGCTACTAGGAATGAAATATGCAGAGCACAACTTTGACTAAGACTTTTAACTGTTCTTGATCAAGTTCTTCTGTGTTCTCAGCTTCCGTCCTCTTCTGATTAAAAGAACGCCAATCGTCCCACAATTCTGCCCACTTTTCATCCTTCCTCTGCCCTCTCACCCTCCTCAAGGTCTAGCTGACTCATACCGATTCTTTAGAACTTTCTAACTTAAACTTCCTGACTAGTTAGTTTAATTTGATGCTGGTCAATATTGCATTATTCCTTTATAATAATTTTTCCTAGCTTTCTTGCCTTGAGGTTTGTGGCCATCTCTTTTTTTAATGAGCCCGTTCTTTAAGCCTTCTGCTATAAACCTACCCTCCCCCTTTTAGAAATTCCCTATTCACTGGGGTTGATTTCATCCTACCATCACATATCTTTCTCCAAGCGGGAAATCCAGGGACAAAAGGACCCGTTGCACAAATTTCCCACCCAAGTCTTGAGTTTCTCAGTCTAGATTTATACACTTGGTGCACTTCACCAGGAGAATTCGGGGCTTCACGTTCTAAACCTGGTACTTTCCAAAGTCTCTGTTATGCAAGTATATTTCCACATTTCTGCTCTTGTTTTCCTGTGGGTAACTCTGAGACCAAACACACACACCTCTCAAGGACATATAATTACTGTCTGAATCCATGTTAAGGAAAACACTTTCCTCCTCAATGTAATACAGTTGTCACAGATTCCCCTGCTCATAATAGAGATATATTATTTGTCAAGCAGTTTCAGTTTATTTTCCCTCTTCTCCAACAATACACACAAGCCTATCATTGTTTGAGAAACAAGTCCCATTACAATTTCTAGTCAAAGTACAGGATTACACAACCATCTTTAGTAATCTAAAGACTCAGCACAATTTCCCCCAATGTTTTATTATGAAAAATTTCAAATGAATAGAAAAGTTGGAAACTTAAACAGTGAATTCCCAAATAACCCCCAGTTAGGTATAACACATTATCTATCTATCTATCTATCTATCTATCTATCTATCTATCTATCTATCTATCTATCTATCTATCTATCTCCATTTCTCTATCCATCCATGAATCTTTATTTCATTTATGCATTTCAGAGTAAATTTAAGATACCAGTACCCTCCCCCTAAATGCTTCATGTTATTGGCTAGAGGTCAATATATATTCACATATTTTTTTCTTTTGAGGAAAGATTCACACACAATGAAATGTATATATCTTAAGTGTACATCCCTAAGTTTTGAAAAATGCATGCACCTGTAACCTAAACCCCTAGCAAGACATAGACTATTATCATCTCTCCAGATAGTTCACTCATGCTTTTTTCCAGCCAATTCCTCTCTCCCAGCATCCACAGTTCTGTTTTCCCCCCCACAGATTAGTTTTGTTTTTTTCTAGAACTTTACATAAATGTAAATATACAATATATTCTCTTTTGTACTATATGATTCCACTTAGGGCTTCTTTCACATGCATATATTAAAGATTTGTCAATATTGTTGTCTATATCAGTGGCTTGCTCTTTTTATGGCTGAATAGTATTCCATTTGTTGACTATACTATAGGGTTGTTTATCTATTTTTCTATTGATGGATACCTGGCCTACTTCCAGCTTTTGGTTTTATGAATAAAGTGGCCATGGACATCCTTGTACAAATCATTTTATCTACATATATTTTTATTTCTCTTGGATAAATACTGAAAGGTACAATTTCTGGGTCATAGTGCGGGTGTATGTTTAGTTTTATAAGAACCTGCTGGAGCTTTTCCCAAAGCAATGATGCCATGTTACACTCCCACAACAGCACATGGGAGCTCTGGTTGCTTCACATTGTTGCCAGCATCTGGTGGTGTCAGTGTTTTAATTTTAGCCTTTCTAGTGAGTGTGTAGTGCAATCTTTTTACTGTGATTAAATTTACATTCCCCTGATGACTAATGATGTGCAGTTTTTCATGTGCTTATATCTTTTATTGTGAAGGATTTGTTCAAGCCTTTTGCCCATTTTTAAACTAGGTTTTTTATTGACCATTGAGTTTTAGAAGTTCCTTATATCCTGGATATCAGTTCTTTGTCATACACATGTTAATTTTTTCTTCCAGATTGTGGCTTGCCTATTCATTTTCTTATTTTTTTCTTTTTTGGTGAAAAAGCAGTTTATTAGAAGAAAAAGTACATTTCAAAGAATGAGAAGCGGACCTGAGCCATAGAGAATGGCTCAAGGGCCATTATTAGAAGAGAAAGTACACTCCAGAGTTTGGAACAGGCCCAGCAAAGGAAGCTCAAAAAGGCCCTATTAGTTTTCTTTTGATGAGCAGAAAATTTTAATTTTAGTGAAATCTAATTTATCAATTTTCTAATTATGGCTATTGCTTTCTATGTCCTGACAAAAACCTTTACCTCTGAATCAAGAAGATATTCTTTTATGTGTTTTACTTAGAGCTTTATGATTTTAGCCTTTGCATTTAGGTCAATGATTCACCTCAAATTAATTTTAGTGTATGTTTTGAGGTGGAGGTTGAAGTTTACATATTTTCCCATATGGATATCTACTTATTCCAGTGTCATTTGTTGAAAAGACTCCCTATCCCATTGAATTGCTTTGGCATCTTTGTTAGAAATCAAGTGAATTTATAATTTTGTATCTATTTCTGGGCTCTGTGTTCTGTTCCATTGATGTTTATCAATCCTTATGCCAGCCAGTATCACACTGTATAGTAAGTCTTTACTTAACTTCACTGATAGGTTCTTAGAAACTGCAACTTCAAGCGAAATGAGGTATAATGAAACCAATTTTACCTAAGGCTAATTGATATAAACAAAAATTAAGTTCCTATGGCATATTTCTGGTCACAATATCATCAAACTTCTAAATAAAGTTACAAAACACTTCCAACATTAAACATTGAAATAAATGTAAGCTATATGTACATTTAAGAAAGTTGAATGAAAACAAGTTAAGGTCATTATTTTCCAACCTGCTTATCCCAGTTCAGGGTCACAGATGCCTGGACCCTATCCCAGCAGCTCAGACCCCAAGGCAGGGCCCCACCCTGGTCAGGATACCCTGCCATCGCAGGGGACACCCACACCCACACTCACTCAGACTGGGAAAATTTAGACACACCAATGCACCTGTTAAGCACATCTTTGGGATGTGGGATGAAACCAGAGTCTCCAGAGAAAACCCACACAGACATGGGGAGAAAACACAAACGGCACACTGTCTGTGTGGCCCTGTTGGGAATTGATTTTATATAGCAAACAGTGTTGAACAAAATCACATTATTTGAGGACTTACTGTATTGATTTCTTTAGTTTTATAGTAAATCTTGATGGCAGGTAGTGTAAGTCCTCCAACTTCGTTCTTTTTCAAGTATGCTTCGGGTATTGGGGGGCCTTTGCTTTTCTGGTAGCACAAAGTTTTCTTTACTTCGGATCAGATTCAAAGCACCCTTCCTTACAGACCTCTAGGTAGAAGTGAGGCAAAAAAAGAGACCCAAGTAAATCCTCTGGGACAGGGTAGTGCGGCTGAAAGACTCAGCAGATGTTTGTTCTCCCAGTTATTATATATACATTTGATTGGACTGGGGATATGTGACAAACCACAGAGCTTTTACCCCTTATTTCCTAAAGCTGTCTTGGCCTTTGGCATATGCAAAAGGTTTTGGTATTATTCTTTCAACTTTATTCATTAAAAAATGAATTGTAGCAGTTGCCACAGTAACGTATTCTCCATAGTTTGGGACACATACTACTTATTTTTCTTATATTTCCTTTAACTGCAACAGTGTGTTTAGTACAAATGCAAGGTACTCAATAAATGTTTATTAACTAAAATTTGGCTCATTCCAAATCATGACATTAGAGTGTTAAAAGAAGCGTTAAAGCTCATATTGTTCAATTCTCCATCTGATCATAAGGTTTCCCACTAAATACCAGCTTGTACATGATTTGTGAAGTGATAGGGCACTCACAGCCTTAAACGTCTCGAACAGCTCATTCCATGAATTCCTTCCAAAATCCATTGAAAAGAAAACTGGCTGTTATTACGTCCACAGGGAATAAAGAACACTGTGGTCCAAAAATAGGATCACTGTCATCCCCATTACTCAATTTATAAGACTTAGAGTCAGACTACTAGGAAGAACAGTTTAGGAAGATGTAATTGCAGGAGTACAACTATGTCATCTATTTTTGATACCCCACTCTTCCCTCTCCACCAAAATGAGAATTTATTTCAATTACAGCAAATGTTCATACAGGGAGTGTAATCTCTGTACAATATGGAGAAGCCTTGAAATATGTGATTTATCTAATGTCTAACTATAAGTAGCTTGGGTTGAAATAATCATCTCTGATTTATTGATTTCCAGGTCAGTGTACCAACTAGAACATAATTTGCTCAAATTTGGACACTTAATCCTTCATAATTCTCCCCAGACTACCTCCTGCCATTTCCCCATATATATTCTCAGCAAGGAAGGAATTAAAAGCACAACTTATAAAATTTGTAAGTTTTGCAATAATATTTCAGTAAAATTTAAAGAAAGATTTTAAGGTATAGGCTAAAATCAATATACATTTAAAGTTCCAGATGTTCAAATATCCTTTTTATGTGTGTGTGCACATGGTCAGATCATACTATTTATTTCAAATATTTCAAGTGATCTTCATCCTGATGGGGGGCATAAAATCTGGCTTATTCCTCATCATAATGATGCCATGTGTACCTTTAATCTAGGAAGAACTTCTCTCCTGGTTTAATTAGCCAGTGATATTTTAATGATCCTTCAAGTGTTGGTATACCACCTTGATTTCCTTCTTGCAAGATGACATCCACAGTAGCTGTGTGGCATATGGAAACAGGAATAAAAATGTATTCATGTCAATAAAATAATCAGAGTAGGCTAGAAGATAAAAAGATGGAAGGAAGTCCAGGAGTTGTGGCAGAACAGGTTTATTGGAAATTGCCTCTTGTTTTAATAATTATGTTTTAGTTTATTAGGACATGAGGCATTAGTATAATTCTAACTTTCACCCACAAAATACCTGGTTGGTTTCAAATTAATATAATGTAAGCTGCCTGGGAATTGGAGACATGTTTCTGTGGGTTTGTCTAGTAAGCTCCTATTTCGATTTTGCATCTGGGGGTAATGTATTATTTTCATGGGCAACAATTTCACAAACAAATGTAACTTCCCAGCTCAGTCAGGTTACATATTGACTCTTTTATGAAACCAATTCTAAAAAGTGACTATTAATGACAATACATTTGCCTAGTTTCTTAGCCTTTGACTTTCAATTTTGCTTTCTGAAATGTCATTCTTTACAGACTGCCTTAATTATCAAGTTTTCAACTTATAGTTGTTGTTCCACCATTTAAAAATTATTACTTGTTTACAAATATCATTTTAAACTGAAAGAGTTATAAATTAGCGTGTTGGCATGTAATTTTTTAAAATCATGAAAAGTTTTGAATTATTTCTACCACCTGTCCCCCAATGTATTGTGAATCTTATTTGACAGGTTTGTCTTTTGATATCCCATTAACTGATAAGTTTTCCCTCAACCCTGATCATCTACAGTTGAGACAAAAGTAAGTTTTAATTTATTTTAACTTGTGATAATACTATTAGATAATCATTATAACAGAACAATCGATTGCAAAGTTTTTTAGGGCAGGAGGTCTAACTCATATGCTTTTTTTAATCCTTTCAATACTTATTTCCTATAGTATATACGCTTAACACCTTTGTCCATTTTATTGTTTATTATGTTTGGATAGATGAAAAATCTAGCAAAATTCACTTTTATTTAGGGTAGCTGAGCTCTTCTATCTTTTCCATATAGCAGCCTTATTTAGTTTAAAATTATTATATCATCTCCATTGCAACTAGATTGGTACCAGTGAGGCCCTTGAACTTGCTCAAAGATCAGCTATTTTTTATTCAAAAAAATTTTCACTGTGGCCTGATGCCTATACCTATGAATTATTGTGGTGGGCTCTGTTTAAATGTAATATTGTCTTCTTCTCTAGGAGTAGCCAGACTGACCCTAAATTTTCACTCCAACAATATGGATTTGATCAATAACAACGTGTTCCGAAAGAAAATAATCCCTTCATTATAAATAAATGCTTTCCTTTTCCTTACTTTCATTCAAACTGAAGGAACTTGGGCTCCTAAACAGACATCCTTTCCTTGTAAAGAAATATAAATTAAACATCTTGAGAATCCTACTTAGAGAAACTTCATAAAATAAGAGAGAGCAAAGTATCAGCGTCATAAGGTGCTAGTAGAACAAAATATGAATTTGTAAATCCTTATGTCCAATTACATTGTTAAAAGACTTTGAACAGACTGAAGAAAGATGTAATGATGGTGGACAGTGAAATCAATTATAGCAGAAAAGCTCAGTTTAGGAGTACCAGGAATGTAGTATTCCTTATCAACAATTTCCATTTGCCATTCCTCTTTCCTCGTTTCTGTTAACTTGGATACTTAACACAAATATCATGATTAGTAAGACTGGAGAAAAGGGAAGCCTTCTGTGAGATTCAATTTTGGAAATGTGAAGGAGGGAGGAGAGGAATTTTGACTTAAAGACACAAACAAAAATACCTTAGGGTTGGGGTTGAGGGGAAGCACTGACCATCTGTAAACTCCTCGAGGGTAGGGATTATATGTTATTTGTCTTTACAAGCAGGACTGTGTCTGGCATATAATAGATGCAGAGTAAATGTTTGTTGAGTGAATTAGTATGTGGCTTAATACAGTCATAACGGTGAGACTCCGTTTAGAGACATTATTTTAATTCAAGGGATAACTGCTGTTTCTTAGGCAGAGCTGGAAATGTTTACGTATGGGCAAATTTGGCAGGATTCAGGGCTAGCCCAGTCCAAGACAAATGGATTCCCCTCCCACACACACAGTTGTGCCCCACCTCATTGCACAAAGGACTTGGGTGATAATGAATGCGGAGTGCGTCTAATAAAGCTTCATAATAGCACATGAAGCAAAAACACATAATATCCATCCCATGCCAATTTGGGGGCATATTTCTCAAGTTATGTTTACTTAGGTTTTTTCCCCAGAGGGAGTAGTTCCCAATCTTTTCTATTGTTAGTTTTTGCCATTCATTCATTTATTATCATTATTAATGGAATATGTTCTTTGATCCTTCGAAATCTTGCTCAATCTAGGCCCCATGTGTTCCTTTAAGTCTCAGGGTAACACGACTTTGGCAGAAGTCAGCGCCCAAAGCCACACCCACTAAGAGGCCTTAGGAAACCTGGGGCTTTCCTGGCGGCGACTCAGCTGTCGGCAACCCCGCGGCGCGTCGGAGTCCCACGGCCAGCACGCCAGGCTTCCCCGTGGGGGGGCGCGTCCCCCTCCCCCGTCGCGGCAGGTGGGCGGACACCCAAGCCCGCTCCCTTTCCTGGCCGGCGGGCCGGGACCGCTCCCCGCCCCGCCCACTCCGGACTGATTTGCATAGGGACGCGCGCGGCGCCGGCGGACGGGAGGGCGGGCGCGGCCGGGGAGGCGGCGCGCGCGCGCCCTGACAGCTCGGCCCCGGCTCGTTCACTCGCTCGTCCCCGGCTTCCGAGCACAGCATGGCGGTCAAGGTGACTCCAACTCTCTGCTGCTGCCTTTATTGCATAGGAGACATTCTGGGGACCCCGCCTGCAGCCCCTCACTTCTTCCCATTTCCTTCTTTGCCTGGTCCTTAGATAGCGTGTCCTGGGGCTCCAGCTCGCGGGTGGGAGAGCTCTGCGGGGCTTGGACCGGAGGGAGAGGATGCCCGGCTGGGGGAGGGGAAGGAGGAGGGATTGTGAGTTGGAGGGGCTAGTGAGGACCACGAGTCAGTGAAGGAAGAGCAGTGTCCTAAGTGCATGGGATTGTTAGCCCAGAGTTGGAGGACATCGGAAATGGAGTGGGAGGAAGTGGCATATAAAGCCGTGGATGCCTAAGGCATCTGTGTATTGCGGTGGGGGAGGGGCCGAGTAATTGAGTAATTTGGAGTCTCAGTGGGGGCCCGGGGTATTGGTTGGCATTTGCACTGCAGGTGGCAGGATGTCGGAAGTATTTGGGAACGTAGCAGCTTTCATATTTTAGGTTGGGCATTGAAGGAAATGGGCGCGGAGACAATTATATATTCTGGATTGCTTTCCATCGGGAAGAAAGGCTGCTAGGCCATGCAATTAATTTGGGTGTTTCAACTTTCCTGTTAATCTACTTTTGTTGGCTTCTTGATTTGAAGGTGGGTGGTTTCTGTATTGCTGCTAGTGGATGTGGAGTAAGTGATTGATCCTCACTGCCTTCCTTTCCAGTCCAAATGAAGTCTGTCTGGTAGATTTGCTATATCTTAGGCTCTTCGCACTTGTCTTTCAACTCTGTAGTCACATATCTGCAATTTAACAGTTGTTATCAGTATTAGTGCCTTTGGTTTGTTTAAACTAAATGCCCTTAAAAGATAGGAGCATTGATTGTTAGCATTTGTGAACTCTAATCTGAAGATTATGTGATCTCTAGTGAAGCATTAACTGGCCTTTTTTTTTGGCTTACAGGTGCACACAACCAAGCGAGGTGATCCTCATGAGTTAAGAAACATATTCCTACAGGTAAATTGGTTTATGTAGCGTGATTTTTCATTAGGAAGAAAAAGTTAAGTCTAGTATTTTTCAGGCCTTAACTTTCAAGAATGTTCTATTTTCATGTAGTCTTAAAAACATGGCCAGGTAATATAGCTTATAATTCTTATTTTGTTAAAGTTTGAATAAAAGTTTTCTTATTAAAGTTTGATAAAAGATTTTACTCGAATTATTGTTTTTTTTAAACATGACTTATATAAAGGAAAAACACTAAAAATAATTTCCAGAATTTCCCTTAAGAACTGTGATCAAAATAAAATTTCAAAATATATTGAATTCTTGTGTAATTATAGGCATGGTGATTAAAATTCTTTCTTCCTTGAAAGTTGCATGTTTATAAAGTTTTCCTACTTATAAGCAATTTTCCAGGTAATTTGTTACAGAGATAAAAATACAGCTATTCTTAATTTGTGTCTTTTTTCCCTTTACTTTTTTATATTATATCCATACCCTTTTGGGGTTTTGTTACAAAATGTTACTGTCTGAGATTCTTGCCAGGATCCACCTAAACTTATAAGTTTTTAGGATCAGTGACTTGGCGGTAAACTTAAAAAAAAAAAAAAGTTGGCTTAGTTTTTTGTTTTGCTTTCTTTTCTTAAATTTCAAAATTTCCTCATGCAGGAAGTTGTACTTAAGAAGTAGATGTAAAGGGTGACAAGCTAAGATGTTCCACTAAATAGTGCGTTTTCCTCTGAAATTTTCTTTTGAGAACTTTCTATTCTGGACCTGGGTTCTTGTATAGAAATTTTGACCTTGGGTAGGTCCTTGTTGGGTGTTAGTTTTCTCTGTAAAATGAGAGGTGATCTCTAAGGTTCCTTCCAACTCCAAAAGTCTATGATTCTATATTAGGAACAGATTCTAACATGATGATGAGCCTGGAATAGATGACATTTTTATCTGAGACGTGGATTGCTTAACCTATTGTTGGGGAGGAGGCTGTATGGATGACCATATGTATGTGTAGTTCATGAAAACGAATGAGTGAAAATGGGAATCTTAAATTTTATAATATCTGATAAAGGGAAGCATAGTTTCCAGAACAAATGTAATTGTAATAAAAATGCTCAATTTATGGCTTGTAATCTTTATTCTTCACACATGTTCTTGAAAATAGCCAAAATATATGTTAGCATTAGCTATACTATATGGTTGTTCTACTCAATTGTTTTGTGAGGAGTTCATGTGATGTAGTTTATTTTCTAGATTAAGTAGACATGGGAGAAATCAGTTGAAATTGTGCGTAATGTATTGAAAAGAGCATTGACCTAGCTGTTAGGAACACTGGGTTCAATTCTCAGTCCTGCCTCTATCTGGTTGTTGTACCCATGGTTAATTATCTGGCCACCCCAGGCTTTACCTTAATGGAATGGGAATTGAGGTCGTCGTTCCAGCTTTAGAAATCCCAGTGGGGGGAAAAATCTGTGGTTCTGTATAGATTTGTTTTAGGGGAGGAGAGATGGAAGTACAAGGAGAGAGCTGGGACTATGCTTAGCTTTTTGACAACTTTTAAATCTTACTATCTTTTTACACATTATTTTGATGATGTTCTTATTTTTATAATGCAAATTTGTGTAATTCATAACTGCACATTTAGCACTAAATTTAAAGCATTGACCCAAGTATTGCTGGTAGATAAAAGAGTGAGAGAACATAGATACATACTTTCAGGAAGGCATAAAGCAACTAGAAAGATACAATAGAGTTAGTTGAATCAATTTGAGGACAGTTACCAGGTAACATGTTAGAAATTTTTATTCCTGCCTTCAATACTTCAAACTACAGTTACTCGAAGCTATAGAAATAGCGTTTAGAGATAGTTTTATTTTAGATGCATGTGATTTGTTACTGTTTTAGAGATAATAGCAGACAAAAATACGTACTAACTACAATACATATTTCTTTAGCACTTAACATATTGATCCAACAAATATTTGCCGACTATTTTCTGTGTCATGTGTGCACTTGTTTTAGTTTAGTAGTAAACACCAAATTGAATAATCAAAGGGGAGGATTAAACCAAGACTTGAATCCTGTCTGAGACCTGTTCCATCTCTAACAGTTTGTGGTTGAGGAAGTCAAGAATAGTGACAGCAAATGCATAGCCTCTGGTATAGCAATCAAATATGGCTTGCCAATGTCAGAGTGGCCATATAATAATAATGACAATGGCTAACATTTATTGATCATTCTGTAGTATGCTGGGCATTGGCCTGGTGCTTTAAGGGAATTATGTTAGTTTTCATAACAACCTCAGGAAGAGGTAGGCTTAATGTCCCTGTTATATAGATTAAGTTAAATGATTTGGTTAATGTGACTTAGTTTGTAAGTGGTAGAGGCTGGATTCAAATCAAACTACAAAACCCATATTCTTCTTAATCCTTACATTATGCCATTTGTGGGACCTTAAAACGGGATGATTTTTGAAAGCTAGGTGTATGTAAGAAGCTAATGGCAGCTGCCTTTGTTGAGAAGTTAAAGGAAAAAAATCTGGTTAGGTGTTTAAAAAAAGAATGTGCCTATACACTGTAACTGCTTAGATAGAACATTTGGCCAAGAAGTTTGGATTTGAAACAGTAGGGAGGCACTGTGAGTTGCTGAATTGTCAAATTAAAGTGGTGAATTCTGGCAGCTCTTTGTATACCTTGGATAAAGTGTGGAGAGGTTGGAAGTAGGTAGGGCGGTCAGCCAAGAGGCTATTGAAATAATATGTGGGTGATAATGACTTGGAGTGGCTGGTGGCTGGGAAAATGGAAAGGAATCTATTGAATTTGGTATTAAATTTGGAAGTAAAGAAAGGAGTGGTGAATATGGATTTTTTAGGATACATATTAATGGATAAGGCACCTATTTTGGGAAGTTTTTTTTTTGAGGGGGAAAGGAGCTTAAGTATGGTTGCTAAATAAATGTATACCAATAAGTTAAAGTTAGATTTGGAGAGGTACAAATTCATATAGGTGGTAGATAAACCCTTGTGGTTAGGAGAATTCAATATAAAATAAGATAGGCAATAAGGAACTGATTTTAAGTGATATCCATAATTGAGGTGGGAAAGAGGAAGAGGAGAACTAGGGGAGAATGGTCTCACGGGAGTTTAGAGTTTTACAGAAAGAATATAGTCAAAAAGTAAAATATAGATTATTCTGTTACTAGAATAATTTGATTTTGGTAGGAATTGGGGCCACTTGAGTTCAGGATCATTTGAGCTATTTAAAGAGTGCAAAGAAGATTTAATTTTGAGTTTTAGAATTCATTTGAAAGCTCTTTTTTTGCTAAAATTTATATTTGTGGCATTATCTGTCTAAATTCATATATTATATGGCTTTAAAGTCATTTGTTTTGTAAAATAGTCCTATTTGAAATAGTCCTATTTGAAAGTGCTGGTATATCCATGTTGAATGGAATTATGTATGCAAGTATAAGAGTAAAGCATAGAGTAAAGGCAGATAGCTTTACTTTTTCCTGTGTTCATTGCTTCTCAAATTTTGATGAGCTATATTTTCTATTAGTTAATAAAAACAAATAATTGTCACTAGGGATCTGTGTTTTCCTGTCCTCCAAATTCATAAAATTGGAGCACAACAAATGAATTCTCATGTGTTAGTCTGTGCTATAATTTTACAACCAGTTGTCAAGCTAAGGTATTACCATTACTACCCTTTTAGCTGTTCAGCTGTCATTTCTTTTTTTTTTTTGAGGGCAGTGTCACTGTCCCTCATATGTGGGACCCGAACTGGGGCCGCTGGCTTCCTAAGCCAGTGCTTAACCACCGTGATACTCAACTGGCCCATCAGCTATCATTTCTTCATAGGTTTTTCTTCTTTTACCTCTCTCACCCACTTACTATCATTGACCCAGTTTTGCTACGTCAGAAGTATACAGTAGCAAAAGGGGATGATAGAAGCAATGAAGAGGGATGTGAGGTGAGGACAACAAGAATGTCACAGGCTGTTTTTGATAAGCCTGACAAATTTCAAAATGAAGTCTTAATGTGGTCTGCATTTCTCAAAAACCATTTTAAGTGAATGATTTTTCAAGATCTATTTTATTTCTAGTTAATAGACCTGTTGTTCATTTATCAATGTGTTCTGTGGTGAAAGCAACACATGTTGAGACTGTACCATTGTACAGAGGGTTTCAAAAAAAATGTATACACATTTTAAGAAAGGAAAAAAACCTGTATTGAAATTGTAATACTCAATATATACTGATAACAAAAGATGAATACAAGTCGTGTATACATTTTTTTGGCACCCGGTATGTGCTAGACCAAAAATGTACTGCCCTATAGAACTCAAATATCATTTTGAACGTATTCTTTTTCTCATTAACACCAATGTAACAATGAGGATCATATCCCGTATAAAATTATGAAAATGCTTTTTTTCTGTCTTATTTATTTAGGATTAGAAAATAAATGGATGAAGATGCTGCTACTGTAAAGCAAAGAGCGATTCTTCCTTAGGGTTTTTATGATAACATGTTAATTTTTTTTTTAAGAGATGTCTTTTTATTCAATAAATATTTGTTTACATATTATGTATTCATTTACTTTTCGCAGTAACTTGGGTCCGAGAAGGAAATCAAGCAGAGCTTTTAGCCGGAGACCCTTCCACTTTGTTGGAACACGCATTAGGGCTACCTTTCAAAAGTGTGGGATATGTAGCATAATATTACAGGTATAATACAAGTAGTATTAAAAAAATGATAATATCTACTGAGGCCAAATGTGGAGAAAAAAGGTACTCTGATTCAGTATTTGTGGAAACAAAGACTCTTTGGAAAGCAATTTGGCAATGGTTTAAAATGAAAACAAGATACCATTTGAACAAACAATCCTACTTTTGGGATATTTATCCCAGAGAAATAAAAATACTCCTAAGAATGTACACGAGGTTGTTAGTTGCAGACTCAATTGTTCCTCAACAACTGAGTTGAGGAACAAAATAAATGCTAACAAAGGGGAGCAGGAGAAAAATTATGGAATAACCATGCCATGGAAAATTACACAGATACTAAAAAGAATGCAATAGACCTATTCCAGAGGTAGAGGGATTTCCAATGTAAAGACATGTACGGAGCGTGATTTTAGTTTTCTAAAAGTCATTTCATATATGTTGTATGCATATTTCCACATATATGTTTGTATGATTTAATGGGCATTGAGAAAGGTATGGAAGGATAGATACTAAGTTGTTAACTTGGGGGAAGAATTAGAGGGAAATCAAAACAAAGTCTCAATGTGTATATATGAAATTTTGAGCAAATGAATAATTAAAAAAGTAAGAATTTAGCAATTCAGAACCTGAAGTTAAAAGAGGACTTCCCAGCATAAATTGGGTTAAATAGACAGTATAAGATGCACAGAAGGGGTTCCATGTGGTTGAGTTTTCTCAACCACGCTGATTAAGCAGTTTCACCAGTTCTTTAGAATATAGGAATTGAAGATAATAATCTTTATATTTGGTTTATAAAGTATTTGCCATTAACTACATAGAGTTCTCATTTAAAAAAAAGTGTTAGACATTAAGGACATACCATAGTGATACTTTATTCTTGAATCAGCTAAAAGGATTGAAAAATAACTGAAAAGATGAAAAACTTAGTTTTATTAAATGTCATGTTATGTTCTATTACCAATCAATACATTTTTAATTGCCAGACTAGGTATCGTGCTAGATTCTACCTTTGTAGAGATAAGATACAGGAGTTCAATGAAAGTAGGACCTCACATACTGAGTAGGGTGAGACAGACAATAAGTACACACATGCACGCACACACACGCACACGCACACGCACACATACACAACAACTATAGATTGTAACAAATTCAGTAAGGAAACGATGGAAAAGGCCATCATTTTAAGAGGGTGGTCAGTGAAGGCCCCTGCGAAGGTGATATTAGAACTGAGAACCACAAGATGGGTAGAGAGAATTCCCGAGGGCTCACCTGTGCGAAGGCCTAGATGTGGATAAGAGTCTGGTATATTTGACAAACAGAAGGGAGGCCAGTGTGCCTGAAGCATCAGTGAGTGAAGGGGTGAATGGTCAGTAAGAGATGAGGCTGAGGGAGCCACATCAAACAGGGCCTTGTTTATATGCCATGGAGAAGAGTTTGGATGTTTTTCCTAAGGGCATCATGAGACCCACTGAAGGTATTTTACTTTGGAAATAGAATGATTCAATTTGTATTTGAAATCGTTTTTAACTAGATCACATTGAAATGTAAACTGTCTTATACATTTTGTGCTTTCTCATGGATGCCTGTTTTGAGTAGACTGATTCTTCCAGTTTGATTTACTCTTGTCTATAGGGTTCTTAGACTATATTGGGCTGGGGCCTCAGGTGACTTTTTTTCTTCCAGGAGGCAGCAGGGTGTAGCTGGAGCCCACGTGGGCTTTGTAGTCTAACTTGGATTTGAATCCTTATTTGATCCCTCTCTGCTATGTGACCGTAGGTGTTTACATTGCTTTTGGAGCTAAGAAGGATAACCACACCTAGTACATAGCGATGCTACAAAGATCAAATGAAGTAATGGGTAAATGGTGCCTGACACATAGAGAACCAAATAAAGTAGTTCCTTATCCCCTTCCTTTTTTTCTGAGATGAGATGAGGCCTTTTCTTTGCTGAATAGGATCTGAGTCCCTGGTTTTCCCCAGCTAGCTGTGCTGGACCTATAAAGTGATTAAGACATTAGTATGTGTTTCTGATTATGGACATGTAATCAGTTAACTACTCACTTGCTTGAGTCATAATCTGAAGTTCCTCACAAATCCCCACATTCAGAAATAGGACTATAAGAAGCAATTTCTCTCAAGTCTGTTGGTCCTGAGAAGAGGGATAGCCATGTAGACTGAGACCTGAGAGACCGGAAGATATGTGCAGAGTTCTTTTGAACCTTCAGTTGCTCAGTCTGGACCAGAGAAACAATAATAGTCTAACCATAGGCTCTGAAATACCAAGACACATACGTGAGAGATTTATAAGTCACTCTTTATGTGTGTAACTTTATTTCTTTTAAAATCATCTCCCTATTCTGCCTGGCTCTTTTTTGCTTACTTAGTACAACAGGTCCTTGAGTAATTTCATTTCGCTCAACTCTCTTTTGTGTAAACATTGATAAGATGCCATAGGAACTTAACTCTTGTTTATATCAGTTAGCCTATGGTAAAACTGGTTTTGGTGTTTGTCATTTTGCCACAGTTCCAAGAACCTACCGTCACTGTTAAGTGAGGACTTACTGTATTGCTGAAATTTCTGAAGTGTCATTCACTGAAACCAATGCCATGGCCATTGGGTTTCTAGAACTGTGCTGTTGGTTATTTACTTAGTCACTGCTTTGTCGCAGGTACTATTCTAAGTGTTTTATACAGATCATCATATTTAATCCTCAAAACAACTCTATAAAGTACGTACCATTAATGTTCCCATTTTATAGATGAGGAAACTAAGCCCCAGAAAGATTAAGTAACTTGCTCAAGGTTATATAGTAAATAGAGGAAACTTGCCTTATATATTTGAATGCAATTTGCCTTTTTTGCTTAATATTGTTTGTAGATATAGGTATGTTAGTACATATAGAATTATCTTGTTATTTTCCTGTAGCCTTTTAAAAAACTTGCCTATTGAAAATTTCAAACATATATAAATTTAGAGAAAATGATATAATGAATTGCCATGTACCCATTACTCAGCTTCACCAAGTAAATGATCATGGCTGATCTTGCTTCATCTACATTACAGCTGCTTTAGATTACTTTGAAGCAATTCCCAGACATCATATCACCACATCCATAAACATCCATAAATAGTTCAGTATGTATCTCTAAAAGATGATGACTCTGAAAAACCAACAAACAAACCACAGTACGATTATCACTACTAACAAATATTCTTTAATACCATGGATTACCATTCAGCGTTTAAATTTCCCTGATTGTTTCCTTTCTTTTTTTTTAACGTGCTTTATTAAAATCAGGATCCAAGCCAGGTTCATACATTGCATTTGGTTGATTTGTCTCTTGAATCTTTTAACATTTTCTACTCCCTACAAGGATAAACGTCCTTCTTTCTCTGTGGCAGAAATCTTGATATTTAATCAAGGCTCACCAACATTAAAGCATTCTATTCCACTAGAAGCTGCACCTTGATTGTCTAAGACATGATTTGCCAGGCTTATAAACATATATGCTTCTTGTATGTTCCCATGGTTACTTAAATCAAGAGATTGAAATATTTTAAGAACAATGCAAATTAATTATTCAACTTAATCTGCCCTGAGAAGCATTCTAGTTCCAGGTTATTTAGTTCTCTGGGTCGTTATTTTAATTTCCAAGGTTTTTGACCATTTTGAGTGGAAAATTGTTTTGGTAGACCTAATTTATGATGGTAGCTTCAGTGTTATTTCAGTGATTAGGGTTTTGTACCTCCCCACTGTGTTAGGAAGTGCGTGTTTAGTAGCTGACAGTAGGACTTGCCGTAATGGACAGTAAGAATACATACGCATCCATAGGATTTCATGGAAGCAGTCTGAGAAAGGCAGATTTCTGGGGAATTTTCTTTGCAAAATCAAATAGAATGTTTTGTTTCTAGTGGGTATGAAATATGCAACTGCAAGTGCTCATTAAAATTAGGTGTATAAAATTGCCTTTTCCCACTGCATGTGTCATTGATGTTGGTAAATATCAGAAAAATTTTGCATCACTCATTCAAATCTTAGTTTTAAAAATTAATGTGGCTCAGTAAAGTTGTTAAAATTAAACTAAAAATGTGGCCAAATGTGTTTAAAATTATTTTTTTTATCATTAAAATATTTTTTGTGATAGCTAAATTCCACCTGGTACTGTTGTAACAGGGTTTGTGTGTATACTCTGCAGTGTGGTCTTTGCGCATTGTGCGGAGTGCTTGTGTAGTGACAGGACATGCATTCCTGGCTAAATTGGGCTTCCATTAGAAATAAGAGCAGCAAGAGCTAAGGACAGCAAAAGGATTATTAGCCTCATATGCTGAACTCTTTCCCTGGTACCTGTCTTCCTCTTCCATGGTTCATGTAATTCTTTTTTCTGCATGGGAAAAGCCCTGTGTGATATCTGTAGTTCCTGAACTTTGTGATATTGTCATTTGAGTTACTGAAATTGAAAGCATGTTAAGGTCTGAAAATGTCAGTTCATCTCTGTTGGAACAGGGTCATGGAGGAACAGTTTATTTTGACTCATATTACAGCCACATGTCGGATAAGGAGAGAGGGTAGCTAACTTGGATAAGTCAGGACTGATCTCCTGGTAAACCCAAGAATATTGGAAGCCAACCCTAAGGAAACCATTGTTTGGAGAACAATGAAGAGTTAGAAAAATAACTCCATGTTTGGACAAAAGCAGAAAAGTTCAGAAAAGCAAGGAAGGCAACTGGGATCCTGTGCTCTTCTGGTTGCTAAGCATTTTGGAATGACTGTTTCAATGTACATATATTTTATAATTCCAAGGACTTCGGTGTTCAGGAGATCATGTTTTCCCTCACAACAGACAGCTATTTCTTGTTAAAGAGGCTCAGAGTGATCTGCTCAAGAAATCTCAACTAGTTATCAGGACGGGATTAGAACCTGTTTTCTGGCCCTGGTTTTGGTGTCCATCATGCTATTGTCTCTGAACTATTTGAAGACATGAACAACGTTTTAGTGATCTCTGCATCCCTAATACCAGGCATAGTGCCCTCATACACACTTTTAACTGAATGCAAAAATAACCTGAAAGATTTGATTTCAGAAGATTTTTAGCTTAAAATAGTGCTTCTATTTGGTTGTCTGAAAAGTCATGAAGCAGTTTTGCAACAAAAAACATAGAAAAAATACATCATGACTTTTTCCACAACCCAATGGATACATTACCTTGGTTGTGGTGTACATACTTAAGAAGAAAATCTTTGACCTTGCTATACTGTATAATTTTTAAAAAGTAACCAGTTTTCCAGTCATAGCAGAACAGAATTTTCCTTTATAATCTCTGAAAAATCTTTTAGAAATATAAACATGAAAGGACCTCTTTTTTTAATTTAAACCATGTAAGCAGGTAATTTGTATTATTTAGACTATTTGGGTTGGTAACTCATTCATGGCATTGGATTTTAAGTTAACCTTTTTTTTTTTTCTCCTTACTCAATGGAAATTTAGGGTTGTATGTAAATTCTTTGTAAAGTCTGCTTTTTAATAGTTAACCTGTGATGTACATAGCATACATTTTAAAGGTCACTTAAGGTTAAATTTGGCAAATGGCAAAGGAGTTACTACTATCCAATTTACTCCCGTCAAGTGAGGCCTTGATATGTTGATTTGTTGGCTTGATAGGCAGAACATTTCTAGATAACATGATCTTTTCATTTGTAGCTAGAGGGAGTTCAATGTACACACAGCATTCTCTCTTTATATGAAACCCTCCCATCTTTTTATAGGCAATAATTTGGATTGAATGTGTGGAGATTCTAATCATAAGATCCATCTTGTTTCTCAAGCTTTAGAGTGTCAAGCACATGTGAACTATACTCAATGCAAATTTAAATATTTATGGAAATGTCAGAGCTATATGCACTTTCACATTCAAATGCTTGAGTTGGGTTGGGTAAAGTTTAGTTAAGCAAATAGACCATCTATTTTTTTTTTTTTTTTAGATGCTGTCAGCTACTTCTTGTCAATGTCTCTCATATGTCCTTGACTTCTTGCCCAAAAGGGATTTGCAAGTGCCTGAGAGACACCTTTGAAATGGCAAATGATTAACTCTAAAGTTATTTGGAGTATGGATGTGATTTTTTGGTTAATTTGAATTCATTTTACCTCATATTTTGAAATGATAGGAACAAAATGGAAGTGATACTATGAGACTATGAAGTTACTTGATATATTAAATTTTTAGCATAATTGTTAACCTGGGAGATTGCTTTTTATTGTTTTTAGTGTAAACATGCAACTCATTTTGATTAGCAGAAAGAGAAGATCTCAATAAGGCCACTCAATGTTTTCTTATTTCTAGTCTTATGTGTTACTCTGCATCATGTTTACTTTTTAAAAATCTGTATAAAACATTATTATCCCAATTAAAATAAGAGGCATTGAAAGTAATGAAGTTGTTTTTTAAAAAATGGATCATTCTTATTTTAAAAGTATTTAAAAATACTTTGGGTTTTCTGCCTTTCTTTGTTAACGTAATACTTAAAATATTTTAGCATCTTGACTGAGTAGATTTTAATTTCAGTTCTTTTTTTTTTTTTAAGATTTTAAATTGGGGAATTGGGGACGGGGAACAGCGTTGGGGAAGCAGGGAAGGGGAACAGACAAGTTGCTATCCTTTTGTTCTTCAGTCTAGTTGTGGAGGACATTGCTTCACTGGCCTATGTTGGTATCATCATTGCGCTCTTCTCGGGTGAGACAGATTTGTCGCTGGCCTCTGGACGGCTGCTCACAGCGGCTGTTGGCGGCTCACACAGGCTGCCAGCCGCTCATCCTGGCTGCTGGCCACTCACTGTAGCCTATGGCAGCCCACTGCAGCAGGGGCTGCAGCTATGCCGTCCAGGGGACTCACAGCAGCCCAGCTCCAGGTGGAGCTGTTGTTCACCATCTTAGCTGTAGAGGACATTATCACTGGCCTTCATATGTGGGATCCTAACCGGGGTCGCTGGCGTCCCAAGACAGCTCTTAACCAACCTGCCACTCGACTGGCCCTAGTTTCAGTTTTCAACTACCTCTTCTGTCTGTTCAGGCAACAGACTCACTGACATTGCCAAGTAATTGTCTCTAATTTAATGAGTTAATTAGTTAACTGTCTTCTGCAGAAGTCAAGTAGTGACTCCTTGTGGATGAGAGGAGTTGTTTTTTTTCCTCTGAGCTATACACTTTATCTTTCTGTTAAAATCAAGTTAAAATAGACTAGGAGACTTGGGGAAAACACTAGCAAAATACCTCAGGGTAAGTGATTCTCTGGCATCATTTATAACTCCAGATACTGGCAAAGCCTGTTCCAGTACATGTCAACAAAAGCATTTGTTTTCTTGTTGGCTGCCTTGTCCTTGGTTTGTGCTAAGGCTGCTCTGTTTCCCAATAGTTTTAAAGTCAAGAATGTTGTGAAATCCTGGTTACTCAGTAAATATAGTATACTTTTAATGTATGAGAGAGAGAGAGAAAGAGGGAGAGAGAGAAAGAGAGAGAGTATGAATGTATTCTGTTTGTAATGGTGGTATTCCTGGCAGTCAAATTTAGGTATTAGATATTAGACATCTCTGAGGCCAAAAAAAAAAGGACAGTTAGTCGCCGCATTTTGTTAATGCTAACGCAGATGTTTTCGTATCCCCTCTTTTGAAAATTTACACCTGCTATTTAAAGAGAGAAAGCAACACTGAAACAATTGTGAAGAGAGAGAACAAAGATCACCATAACCCATCTCTTATACTTTCTCATTTTGTATTTTGTGTTTAGTTCTTCTTTTAAGTTTTCCTTTTCCTTTTTTTTTTTTTTGGAGGGCAGTGTCACTGGCCCTCATATGTGGGACCCGAACTGGGGCAGCTGGCGTCCCAAGCCAGCGCTTAACCAATGCGCCACTCGGCCGGCACTTTTAAAATTTTCATGAGTCAGGCCCAGGATTCCCTGTCAAAGGATGTGAGCATTTATAACTCTTTATATATGATATTTATGTATATTTGTGTGTATGTACATACACATTACTAAATTGCTGTTCAGAAGGTTTGAATTTGAAAAAAGCAAGATGTACAGAACAGTCTGAATAGTATGTTATTTGTGTAAAAAGAAATAAGAATATTCATACACATTTGCATGTATATCATGCTAATATTAGCATGTATATATAACATGTCTCATGTGTATATAATTTACATGTATATATAAATTTGTTTATGCATAAAACATCTCTGGAAGGATATACAGGAAATTGACTTCCTCTGAGGTGGGCTCGTGTGACTGGGGACAAGTTGGAGGAAGACTTTTCACTGTATAGCCTTTGTACCTTTTGAATTTTGAATGGCATGAATTTAACAATATTAAAATCATATAAAACAAAAAGCCATTAACAATGGATAACTGTACCTATTGTGTTTTAATTTGCGCTCCCAGCACCTTGTTTCAGCCTCACCCTCTTTCACTTGGATCTTTGCAGTAGCCGACTTGGTCTCCCTGCCCCTCCCAGTACCTCTCTTCTCCATCCATCTTTCACGTTGCCACCTGGAAGAACAAAGATCAGATAAAGTCTCTCTCTCCTTCCGTAACATTTTTCGTGATGTCCCAAATGGCCCATAGAATACAGCTCTGTTGTGATTCAGTTTAGTTTTCAAAGTCTTCTGCAATCTGGTCTCAAACTGCCTTATCAGCTTCCCCTTCTACGTATTTTTGTATACCCTCTCTTTATTACCATTTCTCTCTCCAACTCACTCCTCCCCCCTGCCAAAAAAAAATTTCTATATTTATTCACATTGATTTTTATTTTTGAGCCTGAAATATCCTTTCTCTCTGTTTGCAGTTGAAATTGAATTGTACTTTCAAGTCCTGTTCTGAACATAACTTTCTCCTTCCTCCTCTCAGCTTCATTCCACCAAACCTCAGAATAAACTACTCCTGTTTTGGTCACGTAGTTTATTTTCTTTTTTTTTTTTTTTTTTATTGGGGAATTGGCGGAGGGGAACAGCGTTGGGGAATCGGGGAAGGGGAACAGACAGGTTGCCGTCTTCTTGTTCTTCAGTTTAGTTGCGGAGGATGTTGCTTCACTGTTGGTATCGTCATTGTGCTCTTCCTGGATGAGGCAGATCGGGTCGCTGGCCTCTGGATGTCGCTCACCACGGCTATTGGCAGCTCACGCTTGGCTGCCAGCCGCTCACGCTTGGCTGCCAGCCGCTCACGCTGGCTGCGGGCCACTCACTGTAGCCTATGGCAGCCCACTGCAGCAGGGGCTGCAGCCCACACCATCACCGGGGCTCGCACAGCCCAGCTCCAGGTGGAGCTGTTGTTAGCTGTAGAGGGCAGTGTCACTGGCCCTCATGTGGGATCCGAACCGGGGCCGCTGGCATCCCAAAACCAGCGCTTAACCAATGCGCCACTCGGCCGGCCCACGTAGTTTATTTTCCATACTGTTTGTTGTTTGGCACTTATATTCTAGTTAGTGGTTGACTTGTCAGTCTCTTCAAATTCTGGTTTTTTATTTCCTTGTGTTGATCCCTCTATCCAGTAGCAGCAGTCTCCCTGATGTTGTACCTTTCCCTCCTCCTGCTGGTTCTTAAATCTGGTGGTTTTGTGATGTTGGTAAAACATGTCAGATTATGTCATACACTGAGGAATGAGGAGGAAGAAGCAATTGATAGGAATGGGTAGAATCCATTCACTATTAGTATCAATACCATACAGTTTATTTTTTTTAATCCTGTGTTTGCATACCTATTGTTTTGAAACATCAAAGATTATTTAGTCTTCATCTTGTAAATGTGTGATCTATCTAGAGGCCTGGGAGGAGAATGGAATCATCTAAGGACCCTCAGTGGGAGAGCCAGCATTTAAACCCAGGATGCTTTCAGGATTGACTTTTATAGCATGTATTTTATAGCATGCATTTTGACCCCAAAATAAAGTGGATTATACTTGTTAGGTGCCTTCCATAGCACCAGCTAGTAAAAATATGTCCACCTCGGATTACTTCTTGTGTAGGCTGATATAGAATTTGCTGTGATAGCTTCCTTGGTGTGTTTCAGAATCTGACAAAGAAAACATTTTTGATTTAATGCTCTCCTTGTTGAAAGAGGTTGTGGTTTGGTTTGGTCACATTCACAAATGAGGATGTTTGAAATGTTTAAACAGAAAGCAAACCAACAGTCCTTTGCTCTGATGCTTCTCATCCCTGTCTTTTTTGTCAGAAGCAACCCCTTGTGCTTCCTTTAGCTATTTATTTTAGTATTTCCTTTATATTTCTATACTGCTATTTCTAGACTTTATTAACTTTCTATTATAGTAGTTGAGGACTTAGCTTATACTACTTCCTCTCTCATTCCTCTCAATATATTTGTAATTGTTATTAAGTTAATATTTGGTATCTACAATACATGATTATTTGTTTTATCTTTTTTTTTTTTTTTGAGGGCAGTGTCACTGGCCCTCATAGGTGGGACCCGAACCGGGGCCGCTGGCTTCCCAAGCCAGCGCTTAACCACTGCGCCACTTGGCCGGCCCCATGATTATTTATTTTGAATTAAGTCATGTATGATGGTAATGTTTCTTATGTTTGTACAATAAAAATACTTTTTCATAGAGTGAAAAATTACCTAATTTTTCATTTACTTAGTAATTTGTGTAGCTACTGCCAGTTCATTAACTTAACAAATATTTACTCAGTGCCTACTATGTGCCAGGCATTATTTTTGGTGCTAGGGACACATCAGTGAACAAACTAGACACTGATTTCCTTTGTGACACCTACATTCTAGTTGGGAGACAGACAGTAAACATAAGAAATAAGTAAAATATATAGTATGTTGGAATTTGATAGGTGCCAAGTGGAAGACAGGCCAACATAAAGGGGATTGGGGATATCGCTAGAGGCATGGGTTGTAAGACTAAATAGGGTGGTAAGAGTGGGTTGGGAAGGTGAGAAGGTGACATCCGAGTAAAGACTTAAACTTCTCCCAGTGTTGTTTTCACATAGCCAAATGCTTTGGATGACCTGACATTTCATTTTCCCCACTGGCTTTTCTTTTTGGAGCCCTTTGTGTGCCCTGGCCAGGACTAGACTCTAGAGGCCTACAGCACAATTGTTGCCCTGGGATTTCCCTTGGCCATTTTCCCGAGTTCGGTCATCTGTTTCCTAAATCCCATATCTTTCGCTTCCTTGATTCATGCCCCCTTTTTGATGGAGCAAATTCTCCTACAGCTTCCTGAGAAAGGGCACATGAAAGGAGAAAAAGGTGTTGAGAACATGGACATCTCAAAGTGCTTTTAACCTACCCTTACAAGTGATTGAAAGTTGGCTCAGTTTAGAATTCTAGTTTGGAAATTATTACTCCTAGAAATTTCAAGGCCTTGTTGCATTGTCTCCAAGCTCCCAGGGTTTCTAATTGAGGCACATGATGCCTGTGATTCATAATTCTTTATATGTAACCTGTTTTTTCTTTCTGAAAACAGGATTTTCTCTTTATTCTGGTGTGCTATAATTTTATGATAGGCCAAGTCCTGATGTGGGTTGTTGTTCTGTTTGTTTTAATTTATTGTTTTTAGCACTTAGTGTGATGCCCTGGTATTCTTCAATTCTGGGAAATTTTCTGGTATTTCTATTTGACAGTTGACTGAAATAGCTAAATTGATCAGCCGTAGCCCTAAGCCTTTGGCGTTTCATGTTTGGTCATGCCATAGTACACAAAACCCTCAAAATAATGAGGCATTTATGTAACAGGCAGGTATTATTATTATTTATTTTATTTTAAAAAATTATCAACATAAAATGCAGAATATTTTTGTTTCTTTTTTTGAGCTACTGGAACTTGGAATGAATACCTATGATAGAAGGTCTTGTTTGTTATGCTTTTCTCATTCATTTCACTTTTAAGGTTTGGCAGGTCTTTAAGGCAGGAAGCCTCTGGGAGTCTACAGATGTTATCTTGTCACTTTCATCTTAGTCATCTTGGCTGCCCTTTCACCTTTTTTCATCTTCCTAACATCTCTTCTCATACATATTAAGATAAAAGTCACATTAAATTCACACATCCATTTTGAAGTATGCAATTCAGTGTTTTTTAGTATATTTACAATGTTGGGCAACTATCCTGTATAACTTCAGTACATTTTCACCATCCCCATGCACGTTAAAGCAGTTATTGTCCATTCCCCTCTCCTCTCATCTCCTTGCAACTACTCATCTACTTGCTGTCACTATGGGTCTGCCTGTTGTGGGCATTTCATGTAAACGGGATCGTATTAACATGTGGCCTTTTGTGTCTGGCCTCTTTAACTTTCAATGTTTTCAAGATTGATCCATGTTATAGCATGTATCAGTACTTTATCAGTGTTCTTAAATCAGGCTCCGGGTGTTTGATTTTTCACTATCCAGAAAAAAATTCTGCATTTATTATCCTTATTTTGATTTTGAGACTGGCCTTTAACTTACATTTTCACAAAACATTTGGCTACAAAATAGTATTGAATAATTTTAGTTATTAAATGTACATATTTATTTATTTTTTAGTATGCCAGTACTGAGGTCGATGGAGAACATTACATGACCCCAGAAGACTTTGTCCAGCGCTATCTTGGACTGTATAATGATCCGGATAGCAATCCGAAGATTGTGCAGCTCTTGGCAGGAGTAGCCGATCAAACCAAAGATGGGTAAGAGTCTGCATACATTTTTTGAAAACTAATGTTCTGTAGTATCTAAATAAAAAAATAAAAACGGGGCCGGCCAAGTGGCTCAGTTGGTTAAGAGCTCACTCAAGAGTGCGAGCTAAGCTCTGAGCAACAGCAGTTCTATGCCCAGCTCTAGTTAAGCTTCTGCTGAGCTGCCAACAGGTGGCAGGATGGCTCAGCTAAAAAAAAAAAAAAAAAAAGGTAAAAAAATAAAAACGCTGTAAGTTTACCTGTGACCATCTGGAATTTTAAATTAAACTGTGTATTTTCTTAGAAGTTTATAAAAACAGTGTTATTTACTGACACTGTGAAGGATACTGGCTTTTTTTTTTTTTAATTATATGTGCAAAGCCATCTTTTATATTGAATAATCTGAGCAGAATGGTTTTCAGACAACTAAGTGTATTCTTTCATTCATTCAATGCGGAGTACCTACCACGTTTTAGGCACTGTTATATCAGTGAGTAAACCACGCAAAAACAATAAACCAACTTAAAAGTAAATTATAACATGTTAGGAGGTTATAAGTGCTATAAAGAAAGATAAACCAGGGAAGAATTTAGAGAGTGGTATTGATGCATTTATCTGCCTCCTCATTTATTTGACAAGCATGTATTGAACAACCACCATTTGCCAGGCACTGTTGGGCCTTAGAAATGCAAACATAGATAAAATGGGGTTCCTGGTCTTAAGAAGAAGCTCATGGCCTAGTTAGATGAAGGATGAGTAAACCAAGTAATACTTTGAGGATAAGGTGCTGTAATAAAAGTATATGAAAGGCACACAGGACACCCAGAAAAGCATGGTTAACTGTTTGGGTTTGCCAGGACAATGTTTGAGTGAAATCTGGCAAGATGAATAGGAGCTTGCTGGTGGTTGGACAAGTAGGGAGGAGAATTCCAGGAAAGGGAGTAGCCGTGACTTAAAACACCAAGGGGCATGCATGTTTGTTTTGGGGAGTGACCGTGGAGGGTTGTGTTACAAGTACTTCGGTGGCTATGGCGTTGCTTTATCTCTGTTGGCGATGTGGTTGGAGTAGAGCTGGGGAGCTAGTGTGCTAGGCTTTGACTGTGTGCCGTAGGCTCGTGACTCTCAGTGTGGAGATATTTTTAGCTTGGCAGTGTATTGTGCAGTCACAGAAATAAGGTGCATCTACCTAGAATGTCAGTTTACTCAATTCAAGGAGAAAAATCACATGTGACTGTATTAAAATCACATATTTTTATATTAAACTCACATATGATTGTATTATGGAGCAAATGGACTATTTGTATGAATTATACAGAAAATTTTGCCTTGCTTTGCAAGTTCCAAGCTACATCCCCAGACCTCCCAAGTTATTTCCATTACCACAAACATTGTAACGTTTTTAGATAAATGGTAGGTTGTACTAGGACCAGACTTGCGTGCAATGAAATACGTTTAGGAGGCTATTGTAATAGTTCAAGTAGAAATGATGGTAGCTATGTTCTTTGATCCCAGGGTTAGTATGTATTCATTGGTGTTTTCCTACAGAATCTAGTACAGTACATGAAATTTACTGAGAGTTTTATATCTTGGAAAGGTTTTATATAAATTTATCAATGACAGATACTGGGGAGCTTGTGTCTAGTCTCCAAAAAAAGCCAAAGCAGCTGATAAGTTACTATGGACCATTTAGTCACTGGGTCTCTCAATAGTGATTAAATAGTAAGGCATATGAAAATTATATTTAATCAGAATTCCTTCTTCAAAATTATTAAAAGTGGTATATACTTTTAACTCTTTTAGAAACAATCAGAGTATTTATTGTTATTAATTTGGTCTGAGACCTGCTTTCAGAGTATTCATATCTTTTCAGATGTTTCCTTATGTGACTATCTGGTCCATCTCAGTAGTGTATCTGTTTGTTTTTTTTTGTGTTTTTTTTTGAGAGCAGTGTCACTGGCCCTCATATGTGGGACCGAACCAGGGCCGCTGGCTTCCCAAGCCAGCGCTTAACCACCGCGCCACTCGGCCAGCCCTGTAGTGTACCTTTTTTGAAGCTTCGTTCATATAGTTCTCCCAGACTCGGATGCTTTGTTAAAAGTGTGGTCAAGAGGAATCGAGGGTTTAAGTTGCCCGAGTAGAATAGATCAAAAATGAGTTTTGACTAGTAAAGAATCTAATGATTTTGAATAATGTTTACTTAAAAAAAGCAAAACAAATCTGTTTCTCTTTTTGAAAAGTAAGTATGTTCTATTTCAGATTTTAAAAGTGTCTTAAAATTTTTCTCTCTCTCTTTAGAATGAGTCAGATTGGGACTGGGTAGGAAATCTGATTCATAGAGTTAGGTCATAAAAATTATAAGGAAGTGTATGAAACATATAGATTATTTCTATGTATAAAAATAAATAGTTTATTTCTAAAGGCAGCGACAGGTGGAATTTTCTAGAAACATGAGGATTCTTAATCTCTTTCTGTTCATGGATAGTCTTCAGATTCCTGAACTTGCTGAAATATAAAGCAAAATGAGAGAATTTGCATCTCCATGTTTCTGGGGATAAATCCCAGGTTTTCAAAAGGATCCGTGACTTCAAAAAGGCTGAGTGTCATTATTAAAGTTTCTTTAATATTTTTACTTCACGAATCAAATGTGTTGGTAGTGTTTAACTTATTCCAAGTAGTCAATCCTTCCTCATTTAACATTTAAGGAAAATGAGGCCCGGAGAGGTTGATTGACTTGCCCAATAACACAAAATTAGTTCTCTTAATTTTTAGCCCATTTTTCTTTTTGTAATCATTAAAAAAAAAAAATTCTCTTATTTCCCTCTTTCTGTTTCCCACTCCTTTACTCAGGGCAGTAATCAAAGGTTAGAGTAGTTCAATTGGTACATTATTTTTCAGCCCCAAGAGGTATTCCGTGGTACTATTGTAGTTTTTGGATGATGAGTTCTACAGATATGTAACTTGACATAGCACCACATAATATTGTTTACAATCACCCAAGACCAAACCTGAATTAATAGACCTAGTATGGAGAAGTCTAAGTGTGTGGTAAAAACAGGTTCAGTAATGGTCAATATACCATGCCCTTTGGTGCTCTGGCCCTCCTGCCCCTGCAATCCTGGCCCATGTTTTCTCAGCTTGTAAGCTGCCCCCTTTCCTCCTCTTTCCCACTCTCTTTCCTCCAAAAAACAGTGAAATAAACAGGAGTGTTTTATACAGGTGCCTACTGTGGCAAGCCATGTAGAAGTAGCATTGTGCGGTATAAATAGCATGATGTGTTCCCTAAAAGTAAAACCATCAGCCAAGTAGTATTTGTAAGATTGTGGCTTAAACTTTGAAGTTCTGGTTGTAGAATGAAAAGCAAAATGATTTTATGCATTAAATGCAGATCTCAGGGCCTACTATTGTGTGATCTAATCTAAGATATTTAGACAGTTGCTTGTTTGAAACTAACTTTTCTAAAACCGTTGTTTCTATGTTTAGTTTCAGTCAGAATTTCACGTAAAGGTTCTATTCTCCTATAATGTGGAAAACCATAGTTGTTCTCTCTTTTACTTTTTCATGTTTTCCTTTAATATTCTATATGCATATTGAAGACCCTTTTATGGAGAAATATTGGTTGTTTTAAAAATATTAATATTGGGCTGGCCGAGTGGCACAGTGGTTAAGAGCTGGCTTGGGATGCCAGCGGCCCTGGTTCGGATCCCACATATGAGGGCCAGTGACACTGCCCTCTAAAAAATAAAATAAAATAAATATATCTATGAATATAAATATTAATATTAACATATCAATATTTTGAAATTTTATTAGTTCCCATTCAGTAAATTAAAAAGCAACTGTTGAAAAATTTAAAAATACATTTAAATTCATAAAATACATTCTTTCGTTTTATAAATGATATACATTTTTTTGTAAAATATCAGATAGCAAGTATGGTGTCCTCATTAAAAGAAAACAATTACAGTATGGACGAAGCATTGATTTTTTTTTTTTTACCCCACATTTAGTGGCTTGCATTTTTTTCTGCCCAAGTCTTGATCAGGTCCTCCTAAGGATAGGGGACTTCATGGGAAGATAAAGGAAAAGGAGCTTTAAAAATTATTTTGGGCATTGGTTAAGAGCTGGTTTTGGGATACCAGCAGCCCCGGTTTGGATCGCATATATGAGGGCCAGTGACACTGCCCTCTACAGCTAACAACAGCTCCATCTGGAGCTGGGCTGTGAGCCCCGGCGACGGTGTAGGCTGCAGCCCCTGCTGCAGTGGGCTGCCATAGGCTACAGTGAGTGGCCGGCAGCCAGCATGAGCGTTTGGCAGCCAGTGTGAGCTGCCAATAGCCACGGTGAGTGACATCCAGAGTCCGGCAGCCTATCTGCCTCATCCGGGAGGAGCGCAGGGACGATACCAACATGGGCCAGTGAAGCAACGTCCTCCGCAACTAGACTGAAGAACAAAAAGACAGCAACTTGTCTGTTCCTATTCCCTGATTCCCCAACGTTGTTCCCCTCCCCCAATTCCCCAATGCTTTTTTTTTTTGTAAATTATTTTGGAACATGTTTGCTTTATGTTAGCAGACAAGCAGATAAGCAGATTATTTCTTGCTTTCTGAAAAGCATTGTTACATTAGTATATATTTTTAGCCTATGGGAGCATATCAGAGGGACTATGTGACTTCTCCACCCCATTTCCTCCCATTATTTTATTATGAAAAATTTCAAACATTTTTGAAAGCTTAAAGAATTTTACAGCGAATATCCATATACCCATCATATATATTCTACTGTTAACATCTTTTTATACTTCTTTTTTCATCTATCTATCCGTCTATCTTTCCATCAACCCATCTTATTTTTTTATACATTTCAACATAAATTGCAGATATTGATACACTTCTCCTTAAATATTTTAGCATGGATATTGTTAACTGGATTTCAGTGTTTGTTTTTAGTTATTTTTCTTTATATGTAAAATTTATACACAGTGAAAAATATAAATTTTATAGGTCCATTTGCTGAGTTTTGACAAATTCACACACCTGGGTAACCTCAAGTGACTTATTTTTTTATTGTATTAAAATATAGAGAACATAAAAATGACCATTTAAAGCCATTTTTAGTGTACAGTTCAGTGGCATTAAGTACATTCACATTGTTGTACTGCCACCATCACCATCTATCTCTAGCACTTTTCACACACTGAAACTCCGTACCCATCAAGCAGAGTCCCTATTCCCCCCTGACCCTCAGTTCTTGGTAACCACTGTTCTACTTTGTCTCATTAATCTGACTCTTCTAGGTATTCCATATAAGTGAAATAATACAATATTTGTTCTTTTGTATGTGGCTTATTTCACTTAGTCTGTTATTTTCAAGATTCATCCATGTTGTAGCATATGTCACCATTTCATTTCTTTTTACGGTTGAATAATATGAAATGACTTTTTTTTTTAGCTGAGCCATCCTGCCACCTGTTGGCAGCTCAACGGCAACTCAGCTCGGGCTGGCCTCGAACAGCTGTTGTGCAGAGCTCAGCTCGCACTCTTGAACGAGCTCTTAACCAACTGAGCCATTCGGCCAGCCCTGAAATGACTTATTTTTAAGTTGTTCATGCTTTTGTGTTTCTTAATTGACTTTTCTTTCTTCAAATAAATCACTCTATATAATAAAAGTAACTGAGTATTGAGGACTGGCTGAGTATTTCCCCAACACCTTCTTGTAGTGGTCTACTTACTATAGATACCAGATACCCTTTCTTTTTCTCAACCATAGCTTTAAATTGGGGAAGCGGGACAAGGAGTTGCACACTGAATTGAAGGCAGGAGTTAAGAGTCTTTGGCTGAATGTTTTACAGCAAACCATTTGACTTCTTTAGACTCTCTAAGAGTCCCTCTTAGTTGCATGGATAGGTGTATATGATTTGCCTTTATGAATATACTGATGGACAAAATGTAGATATTTATTAAAGTCCATAGACTTTATATTTTATTTTATTTATTAATTTTTTTTTTAAATTAGGGAATAGCCATCGTCATTGGTTACACATTGCCTCCATGCTACAATGGCATAGCTGACTCTTTTAGGGACGGCGCAGCTCGCAGTGGCTCATGCGGAGATTGAACTTGGTGTTATCAGCACCACGCTTTAACCAGCTGAGCTAACCGCTCACCCCATAGACTTTATATTTTAAACAAAGAGCTACTTTGCTGGAAACCTACCCAATAAGGGTGTCACATCTGCAGGGGTGGGGTGTAGCTAACTGATCAGCCCTGATCTCTGAGGGAGGCAGCTTCGGCTTGACTCCAGGGCCTAGTGCCACTTGGGACCAGAAACCTGTTGCCCAAGCTCACAATTTATCAACAGAAACCAGAAAACTGGATATTGATATGAAATCTTATGATTTCCTAATGTTGGCAACAAATGCAACTAAAAAAATAATACTTTGATGCCAAAGAAAACACATGTGTGAGCCAAATTCACTCTGCCAGCCGACCGTTTATCATCTTTGCTAGTTCAGGAAAAGGTCTTTGACCCCCTTCTCATAAATACTACTGAGCATGAAATACGTTTTAAAGCCACACACTCTATTTCAGGGTAACTGTATTTTTGATGTCTAATTCCTGAGACTTATTTTGGAAAAACCAAGATTTTTTTTTTTAAACTCATAATAGCCTACCTACTTTTTAAAATTTTTTAAATTTCTTCTATAATCAGAAGAACTAATTCTAATTCTTCACTATAAAAATTTCAAACATTTCAGAACTCTATAATGTACAAAGTAAAGGTCTACTTTAACTGCTCCCCTAGATCACTACTGATGTGACCTGATATAACTTCATTTGTTTTTACTACCCTAAAATATGTGTAATGATAACCACACTTTTGAGTTTTACTGTATTTTTTAGCAGTACGCCAATGCATAAGGTGTATTATGACATGTGGCCTGATACACAGTTTTGACTTTTGAATCATTCCTCTCAGGATTCATTAATCTCCCAAGCCCCTAATGTCATGAAGGATCCTTCGGCATGGGCACAATGAGGCTGTAGTCCCCTGAATAACACCACCAAAAGCCTTTCCTTCCTTAGGGCAAAGGCATAGTATACATCATTGCTTTGGATATAATGTAACTTGTGTAACAAACATATTTCGAAGTGTTTTAAGTAACAGGAAATGTAACATTGAATATAAAATATGTCTTAGATGAATGGGGGCATAAAATGAAATGCAAAATGTAGTCATTTTCCTAATACTGTACTGGGAAACATGTCTCTGTAAAATGTTATATATTCTAAATTGAGTTTATTCAAAAATATTTGTGAGTTCCTACCCTGAATCAGTCCTGTGCTCTGTGAGAAGCCTGTCTTCCAGTGGGGAACTAGACTTTAAACGATGAGTTACTTAATTATGTTAAGGATTTTGCAAGGGGTACTAACAAGGTGCTGCTGTTAGGGTTTGAAGAGAACATGAAGTCATCTGGGAACTCTCAGAGGGTTCTCTTGAGGAAATGATATTTAAGCTGAGCTATGTAAAGATTGGGTGCAAATTAAATGGGCAAAAATTTGGAGATGGTGGGACCATTCCAAGGAAAACAAATTGCTGAATGATGGCCCTGAGTGGAAGGATCTTGGCTTTTTCTAGGAGCTGAGAATGAGTGTGGCCTAGAGTGCCTAGAGCAAAGGGAAGTTATGCAGAGGTCAGATTCTGTGGGCCTAGAAATCACATTGAGGATTAGGTCTATTCCTTTAGCTCAGATATAGGGTATATATACAGCTTTTTATAATGCTAGTAACTACCATTAGCAGCAACATGCTATGGAACCTTTGCAGCAAGCTTGCTATGGAAGATGACTCTAAACTAGCATATGGCAGCTCCATAAATCATTGAAGGCAATTTCACTGTAATTTTAGTCCCTGGCTAATTACACAACCCTGAGTATTGTAAGACTCAGTAAGTTTTAGTTTCCCCTCTTTCTGTTTTGAAATTTTTCCTTTAAAAATTTTATTATTAACATTTAAAACATACATAAAACAGAATCATGTGGTGAATTCAATACTTATTACCCACATTTAATAATGATCTTAGTAATTATTATTAAAATAATGATTAAATTTATTTCATTTATACCTCCACCCATTCCCTAGATTATTTTGACGCAAATTCCAGATGACATATTTCATTTGTAAATATTTCACTGTGTATCTCTACAAAAATAAGAAAAATTAGGGCCGGCCTAGTGGCGCGTTGGTTAAGAGCTGGCGTGGGATGCCAGCAGCCCTGGTTCGGATCCCACATATGAGGGCCAGTGACACTGCCCTTTACAGCTACGATGGTGAACAACAGCTCCACCTGGAGCTGGGCTGCTGTGAGTTCCCAGGGATGGCATAGCTGCAGCCTCTGCTGCAGTGGGCTACCATAGGCTATAGTGAGTGGCCGGCAGCCAGCGTGAGCTGCCAAGAGCTACTGTGAGAGGCTGTCCAGAAACCTCACCCATCCAAGAAGAGTGCAATGATGATACCAACATGAGCCAGTGAAGCAGTGTCCTTCAAAACTAGACTGAAGAACAAAAGGACAGCAACTTGTCTGTTCCCTTTCCCTTGTTCCCCAACGCTGTTCCCCTCCCCCAATTCCCCAATAAAATCTTTAAAAAAAAAAAAATGAGAAAAATTACCCAAAACAAACAAAACAGGAACTTCTCAAAAACATTAAGATTGATTTCATAATATCATCTATATTTTTGCTATATCAGTATTTTCATTTCCTGACTTCTTTTATGAACTATTTTTTTGTTTTGTTTTGGCTTTGCTTGAACCAGAATCCAAATAAAATCTGTATTTTATAATTAATTGATATATCTCTTAGGTTTTTTTTTTTTTTTGAGGGCAGTGTCACTGGCCCTCATATGTGGGACCGCACTGGGGCCACTGGCGTCCCAAGCCAGCGCTTAACCACTGCACCACTCGGCCAACCCTCTCTTAGGTTTTTAATGAGGTTCTCCCGCATACCTTCTTTAAAAGTTTTTTTCCGGCTACAGAAGGTCCGCCTGTAGTTTCCTACAATCTGCATTGTTCCTGACTGTGTTCCTGTGGTGATGTTCAACATGTTCCTTTGTCCTTTGTTTTTTCTGTAAATTGTTGATTACATCTAGAGTAGTAATTCCCAATGGGAATTACCCAGTGGGTGCTATTGGCATCTAGTGGGTAGAGGCCAGGAATGCTGCTAAACATACAGTACGTAGCAGGCTTCCACAACAAAGCATTAGTCAGCGTAAAGCGGCACTATTGAGTGAGTGCCAAAGTGGAGAAGCCCTGACTTGTTCAGAGTCAGGTTTAATTACGTTTGGTTTATTAATAGTTCTGTCTCTCTCGTGATGTTACGGGTTATTGATTATTGCCCAGGCCCATTAATTTGTGAGGGGTTTACAAAAGGATGATATTCTAATTCTATCATTCCTTCTTTCTTTCTTTCTTATCTGGAAAACCTCTATAAAGAGAAACTTCTCTTCATCAATTATGTGGTTACCCTGAGCCACAGTTCATACAGTAAAGGCAAGTTACATGGCTGATGTTTTCACTTTCTTTATCATCCAAGTAACATTTTATATTTTATTCTAGGTTGATCTCCTATCAAGAGTTTTTGGCATTTGAATCTGTTCTATGTGCTCCAGATTCCATGTTCATAGTGGCTTTCCAATTGTTTGACAAGAGTGGAAATGGAGAGGTGACATTTGGTAAGGGAAAAAAAAGATTGTAAGTGATAAGTGAAGTTAGGCTGGTCCAGTTTTTATTTGCTAAATCTAGTAACTGTGTATAGATAGATTGCTGTTTATTTAGGAGCTAGCCAATACGTAAAGCATTACTTTCCTAAAAGGATTTACACAGATAAAATGGTTTTATTTTCTTCAAAGCATTTAACTATTCACAAAAAAAAATTAAGGAAATTAGGGATGCTCTTGCATCAGCTCACTGAGTCACTGACACTTTCACATTCCTAAAACAGGTGGTGTAAGTTTTCTTGTTCTTGGTCAGCCTGGGCAAAATTCTTTGTGAAACAGACAGTACACAACATGGAGTAATCATCTGATTCTTGTAGGGATTTGGGTTAGGGAGTTCAGAGCTTCTCTGTAGCGTCTTTGGAAAACTGCTGCTGTCATTTTAACACCAAGAGTGGAACTGAAGGAGAGAGTAAAGGCAAGAATAGTTAGCATTCTCTGAACCCCCATTTTAGATTTGTGGTTTTAGGAACCAAGGCTAGACTATTAAAATTGCCATTTGAGTTGGATGTGCAAATGGTTTTAAATCCTTTGGTACACACCTAATTCATTAGCACATTGTCAGCGTCTGACAAGCACATAAACTAGGATTTCTATGTGTAGCCATGTATTAGTTTGTAAAGACAGTCATTTGTGGAAAGTAGTTTTTGTTTAGTAAAAGTATCATCTAATTTTTCCTGCAACAGGCTTTTCAGTAAAAACAATGTAGTGTTTTCAAGGACCTTGAGCCCGCATCCTTTTCTTCTTTTTTTTAATATTTGGAATTTTTAAAATGTGGTAACACAACACATAACATAGCCCTTACCATCTGAACCATTTGTAAGTGTACAGTTCGGTAGCGTTGAGTATTTCAACATTGCTGTGAAGCAGATCTCCAGAACTTTTCCAATCTGAGCACCTTTTATGGCGTGAATTGGCATCAATATGTGGTAGAGAAACTCGTGAAAGTCAGGCTTTTCGTGAGCCACAGCACTAAATGTTTATTCACTCTGGAGTTCGTTATAAAAGAGACTGTCACAGTGAAACCCACAGGAAGAAGTGTCAGGGCTGTGGTAAGAATGGTGTGAAGAAAGCACAGGCGTTCCGAAGGACCAGTGGTGCCTTTGCTCTGATCGATTTCAGCGGGCGTATTTTCTACCTTGACATTGATTGTTTCCTTCCTTCTGCCCGTTGACCCAGTTGTCTTCTGTATAAGAAGATTTCCCCAAATAAATACCTGTGCAGAGCACCTTAGGTTTCCACACACACCTTGGCATTGTCCCTTCTTTGGAGCAAGCTCTGGCCATTCTGTCTCCTAAAGAATGTTGACACCTAGATCCTAAAAACACCTAGATCCTATAGTTTAAAGCGTTAAACCTTTACATCTTATCACCCAGCATTAACCCTGTACAACTAATAATGCTGCATTTTCTATTTTCAGTAGGTATCACACATGCTCACAAGTCTTCCTTTCAAATGTAGTGCAGAAATGCTTGGGAAATAACTTGGTACAAATATTCGCATGAATGACAGCATACCTTGTGCTTCTATCATGAGTCCATTGTTGAAGAATTAGATTTTCCTAAAACCAAATTGTAATTTATTTTGTACCTCCTACCTTGATACCCCGGTTCTTTGTGTCTCTTCCATTTGATGGCTTTTCCTAATTTCCAGTTTTAAAAACAAGTCACTCAAGTCAGTTCATCTAACAGACTAACAATAGAGGCCCATGCCATTGTTGATGAGAATATTAAGCTGAGTGTAGAAAGTAGCAGAGTGCTTTCTACGCCCCTTAGTATTCATGCCAGTGAAAGCTTGTAGTTATTAGATCCCAACTTTAGCATTTTATAGATCTTTTGTTTTTCCTTCAGACTATGATTTATGAGCTAGGAGTTTAAGAAAATACAATTAGGATTGAACGCAAAACAAATCAATTTTAGTTTTTATAGTACCTGGTATGAACTGAATAACATATAAACCCCACAGAATTCTGCTTTCAGTTTTCTCCATAATCTAGAAATAGGAAGATTCTTATGAAATAAGATAAAGTGGAACCCCATTTTTACATTGTTTCTGGGGTCCCTGGTCAGCTGGATGGTTCCCTTAATGATGCTCACCTTATTTTCTGGGGACTTTGACCATTTCCCCTTCCTGCCCTGCCTTCCTAGTTTTTAGGAATTCTAAAAGAATCCATTTAGACAAATTTTCTTAGCTAACATGGAAATAATCATGATGAAGAAGAGAAAGTTTCATTTTCTGTTCTTAAGAAAAGAAGAAAAGCATTGAAACTGTTAAATACCATTTAACAAGATTTCTAAGGCCCACTCATTTCAGGCTGTATGCAAGACGACAGAATTTCAGCATAAGGAAATAATTAACTTGGAGTTTATTTTTATAGGATTTTGGATCTGTAATAAAGGTCAGTTTTCATGTTTGTACCCACTTAATAAAATGAATTGTGTTTATGTATTTATAGACATATATTTAAGTAAAAGGAAATTTTAGATCCACTAAAATCCCTTTCACCAAATGGACTTCTGTTTTCTATTTTGGAGCTTATTTAAAGAATAGTTTTTTCTTGTGCACATCAGGAGAGAAAGGTGGGAGAGAATATTGGATGCAAGGTGGACTGGAGTGGGGAAAGACTGTTATGCCATCGGCATCTCTCATGGACTACGATGATGATGTTATCTGTGTACTTGTATATATTGTTCTCATCTATGCTTTTGTTTTTTAGATATGCTTTTTATACACATCCAATTATAAACTTAAATTGTGTGCATCTTTGAAGTATTTATATAAGTAGCAATATTGAACACCATTTACTTGACTGTTGGACAAGTTTTTTTTTTTTTTTATTGTTAGAGATGTCTCCTCTCTGGGAGAGAGGGCTTCCATTGAGACCTTGGTAACCCATTTCAGGATGTGCAAGCTCAGGAGAGGGCTCTGGAGCTTTGAAAAGAGTGAAGAAAACCATTAGTTAACTGTTTCCTCTTTGATGTTCCTGTAATACAACTTGTAATGCATGCTGTGGATAATCACTTAATGGCTTGTATATCTGTTACAAGCATGAGCCTGGTGGCATGAGCCTTGTAGAGGCTATTGCATGAATGGTGTGTGCTAGATACAGTATAAGCTTGCCTTGGTCTCACTATTATCCACTGGTGTACTGGGTATTCTGCTCGATAGAATTTGAGATAACCTAGATAACCAGTTATACTACATTGTGTTGTCAACAGCTGCCATGCCTTTGCCCTAAATTAAAAAAGAAATAAATAAAAACGTATTGTTTTAACAAAGATGTAATCATTAATAAAACCAACAACACCAAAACAACACCCAAACTCTTATTTATTAACTAATAAATGAATATAAAACATGTTATTCATTCTAAGTTTTCTATTAAGATCTCAGCACCATTGTGTTTGCCTAGGAATAAGAATTCTTCAAAATGAATTTTTCCAAGGGCATGTCTTCATCCTGTGACTGTAGGACCCCCAAAAACCAGGAATTCCTTTTGAATTTGTACTATCTTTGACCATCAATATGTACAGCAAATTAAGATGTGTTCCATTTGTGCCTCTAAAATAGATGCTTTCCCCCTAAAAGGGAGAGTAGATTGGGGTGGTCTAGACATAACCACTGCTATTATCAAAAGGTTCAGGAGATGGAAATCTAGCTATGAAAAATATTGTGCCCTCTCTCAGTGGCAACAAAGCTAGAGCCATGGAATAATATGAAATTGTAATGGTAATAAGTATCTGCTTTAATCTGGGAAGAATTAGAGCCTCACCTGGGCTTTCAAATTAAATCAGAAAGAATTTTTGAGACTCCTTTCAGATATCGCAGAGAAGATCATATTAATATTCAAGGCTATTAGAGTGGCTATTAGAGTTTGAGCTAAAAAAAAGGACATGGTAATATTAGTTTTTATGCCATTTGGTGATAGACTGTTAAAGCACATAGCTTCTATGGTAATAGATGCTCTTAAAATGTAAATTCATCTTTCCTGAGAAATGGACCTTTCCATATATTTGGCAGCAGGACTACTGTTGATTGATTATACAGTAGTCCCTTTTGGAGGTAGGTAAGGGTTTACTAGAAATACTTTGCTCCCTGAAAACCAGAGGTCACCCAGGAAACAACGGCCCACCTGGGAGTGTAACTGAGAGGTCTGGGACCGAGTCTACATGCTATGTTGGTTGGGACTTCCTCTGCAAGTTCCTGTTGACCTTTATTTTTGTTGTTTGTTTTCCTTTGTTTTCTTTTTTGGTCTCTTAGTTGTTCCTCTTCTTTCCCCCCAAGTTTTCCTTTATTGAAAAACTCTTTACTCCACAAGTCTCGCCATTGTTTTTGTTCAGTGACACACAAGGATATTCATTGTCCATGGCTGGAGCCCTTCTAAAACCCTCTCTGACTTCACTTTAAGAACTGTGCAGGTGAAACTCAGCTGTTGAGGACTTTTTTGCCCTGACAATAAAAATGTTTGGTCTCAAGCCTGTAAGTTGGAAGCAGTGGCTCCTGCTGGGCTGAAATCCTTGGAATCAGGATGTCGTTGGGCTGCTGGTAGGTGGGCTGTGTCACAGGGCTGATGGCTTGTATACCTACAGGAGGAGTTCTCTGGCCACACCGTTGGTACAGCAGCTCCTTCCAGGCTCATTCATGGAGCAGGCATGGCGGCAGTCTTGGAGAAGAGTGCCAGCCCCGGTCAGAGGTAATTTTGTACTGCAGAAAGGTGAACAAGACCAGTAGGAAGCTCCCATAAGGACCAGGGGAGGGATGAGGGTGGATGAGATGGGGAGACATAGTGTGGGCTGCTGGGGAAATTCAAACCTCTGTTAAGACATATTTACATAACATATATGCTTCAATGTATGTTTCATCTAGTGCAGTCATCATAAGTGACTGATACAGCTAAACTGACTAATGTCATATGTCTGTGAACATTTTGACTTAATCACAGTTGTCACCGTTACGTGCCCTCCTGACAAATCATTGTGCTCCTCTCCTTTGAACAGAGATCATAATGACAGGCTACTTTTTTATCTGACCCCAATTCCCTTTTCAAAGCAATTAGAAATCACCTTTCATAAGCCCATGCTCTGCAGGAAGTGAAAAAGTGGTCTAGTGTTTTCTATATGTCAGAAAATGAATGGATTCCTATCTCCCTTAGCAATGCCAACCTAGGATAAAACATTAGATCCTGATCTTCCTGCCACTGAGATGTGCCTGTCATATCCATTCTACCCAGGCCAGAACTCTAGCTACCAAAATAGCTCTCCATGAAGTGCTGTTCAGAGCTAAAGATCCTTGTTTGCCACTGGAAAGACGGGATTCTCTCTGGGGGGGAACTTGCTATGCAGTTCCAGTTAGATGTAGCGGGTGTACTTTGACATTATTGGTGTTGCCTTTCATCTCATGCAGAACCTGACAAAATCAGGTAAGATCTGAAGGACATCAGTTGTTTGAGCTATTGCTTCACCCAAGTATAAGTTCTCCAGTTCCAGAGCTTTTGTCTAACCTTTTTTTTTTTTTTTGATAAGCACATCCTGGTAAAAGTGAAATGGTAATTAAGAATTGGACTTCAAAACAATAGTTGTAATAATTACTTCTGTAATTTTCCTGAATTAGCCTTAGACAGTTGGTAGTGGAAATAATAAAAGAAGGGAAGTAGAATACATCAAGAGGTTGCAAAGTGGATTTGAAATTTTGTTAGGCCTAGTAACTATAGTTGTAGCCTGTGGCATGACTAAAATAATTAAAAGTGTCTAGTAGTTAATGAACCACAGCACATAAAATAGTCATAATAAAACCATATACAAAGTTGTCAAGTGACCACTTTAGGAGAAATAGAAGTGTAAACAAATACTTATGGAAATGACACTTCAACATTTGGGGAGAGTACTATGAGTGGTTAAGGCCATCATTCTAATTGTTTCAAAGATATTTTAAGATCTTATTTAGAAGTTGCCAGAAAGTTTACAAAATATGATTTTAGGTAAAGATTTTATTGAGCTATTTTTCTGAGTAAATTATAAACTGTAATTTTGGTTTATAAATGTCCTTTTTGTGGTAATAGAAAACAGTTTTCGTCATTAAATTTTCAATTTGAAAGCTTCTGAATCTTTGACTTTATTATATAGTTTAACACTTGAGATTCTGATATTTTTCTGATCATATAAAAAGAATTTAGTTTTATCCCACCATTATATAAAACTTATCTAAGTAGCAATATGTACATTTCTTATCAAATAGTTGAATTTGGGGAATTGTGACCTTTATTTATTTTTTTCTGAGGGCAGTGTCACTGGCCCTCATATGTGGGACCCGAACCGGGGCCGCTGGCTTCCCAAGCCAGCGCTTAACCACTGTGCCACTTGGCTAGCCCAAATTGTGACCTTTGAAATAAAGATGATCACAAAATAACTTATTCCCTTTAATAATTAATCTTAATTTACTTAAATATATGTAGTAATTTAACTTATCCTGTTCTGCTTTCCATTAATTTCTTTCCTTAATTTCACACTTTGTTAGACCTTAAAAATAAGAAATCAAATTAATTGGGAATGGAAGCAGCCAATTAATTAAATTAGGAGGATCCTAAAAATATCATTGCTGATCTGCCATAATATTTTGAGCTATAAGTATTTTTTATTTTAGAGCTTATTATTTTAATTATCTTGTAAACTTTAACATAGTTTACAACTTGTTGAAGTTTCATATAGATTTAAGGGTAATTTTTTTTGTGTTGGTTAGAAGCAGGATTCCATGAATTGCTGAGTTAATTATTTGCTTTTATGAACGAAAACCCATATATTTAATTTATGTTTATGGAAGGTAAAAATAATTTGATATGATTGAAAAATCTGAAACACTCTTGCTACTTAGGCAAGAAATAAATGCTACATTCCATTTGAAAGAAAAGATGAGAATCCCATCTCCCCAGTGACATCCAATGCCTTCTTCCAAGTTATTGATTGTTATGACCTCTTCAGAGCTGTTTTTATACAGAATCCAGAATGGTAGGATACCCAGTTCAGGATTCTTACACCATACCCTCTCTCCACCCCCACCATAGCAATGCTTTTATTATGAAAAAATGTATGTAAAACTAAAGGGAATCCATTAAATCATTTACAATACAAGATCTGTATCTTATTCAAAGAATCTGCGGAAATTAGAGAAAATAACATAGTTGGAGATTATAAAACATTACACTTGTCTTTGCTAATTCTCTAGTGTAATTGATAGCAATTGATGGTAAAACCATTTCACTAATATAATTGGCTTAAATTTGAAAATAATTTTCTTCGTAAGACGTCAGTAAACAGGCTTCCTGCTTTCTTAACTGTGTTAATGATTTTTTTTTTTTTTTTTGGCATGAGCTTCTAAATTCCAGTCTATCCAGTCTATGCTTGTTTAAGTACCAGTCATTTGTGAATTGACTTTTATAGCAAGTGTAGAACTGTGTAAGAAAGTGAATGATATGGTAAGTGCATGAAGACAAGGTGTCAGAGAGGGCTTTGGTTGTATACACAGTGTGACTGGTTCGCATCTAAAAGTTAGTGTACTGTGTTTAGTCCTTTATTAAAAGTGAATCACTAATTTCACTTATCTTAAAATATTTTAATAGTTGAGACTAATAATCATGGTTTTTATGAGGATTTTGAAGCTTTGTGTCAAGACCATATTTTTGACAATATCAGAAGCTTTTAATAAGGTGCTTGCTGCTGAGCTAATGATATGCTTTTGGTAGTATTTCATATACCTATCTTCAATAGACATATTCAGGCTAGTGTGAATGTAATAATCAAGCCTCAATCAAACCATACTTAGTATGACAAATATTGCATTATCCTGTAATTTAGGTATTCATGCTTCTGATAAAGAGCTTAATTCGACTCCTTGAGGAACCGGGAAAACACTATTGATTTTACACTGGAATGCAAAGTAGCAGCTTTTCATAGTGCGAGATATAAATCACTTCCTAATTAAAATTAAATCAAGATAAATTAAGAATCTCATGGCCTTATATGTAATGGTACACAATCTTAAGTGTAAAATTATATTTTGTATCAATTGTGTTCCTGTGCATGGATTTCTGGGCACAAAAATTTTGGCGGCTAATCTTAATAGAAGCAGATAATATTGACTTTAAAAATTTCTCTTAATTTCTTTCTGTAGGAACATTGCAGTGGACTGAACTACTTATTTCAGATATAATTTATGTATTTTTGTTTTCCCTTTTAAGAAAATGTCAAAGAAATCTTTGGACAGACTATTATCCATCATCATATCCCTTTTAACTGGGACTGTGAATTTATCCGACTGCATTTTGGGCATAATCGAAAGAAGCATCTTAACTATACAGAATTCACACAGTTTCTCCAGGTGAGCTTGTTTTCATAACTGGTGTAAATATAACCATTTGTCCCCCACCTCCTTCCCTTTGCATTTTACCGACTTTATTATAAGAACTAGCAACCTCCTGTGGCATTTTACCTCCATTTTTGTTCCTTTTTTTTTTTTTTTTTTTTTTTTGAGGGCAGTGTCACTGGCCCTCATGTGTGGGACCAAACCGGGCCGCTGGCTTCCCAAGCCAGCGCTTAACCACCGCGCTACTCGGCCGGCCCCTTTTACCTCCATTTTTCATGTCCCACTCCCAGAGGCAACTTCTTAAAACTTTTATAATTGTTTCTTTCAGTGTTTACTTCCATAGTTTTAAATAAATTTATGCTTGGTACTTCTACTTTTTGATTTTTCACTTTTAGGTGTTTTTGGTTGAATTTGAACTGTGGGAGATTAGGAGCTAATTCTTTCACCTTTCTCTCTCTACCACAGACTTGAAGTTTTCTGTCATGATTATGTCATGATCTGCCTAGTTCAATATCATATTTGAATTACTGTAATTTTATGAACATTACGCATGAGACTAAAGTGATTTTTTTTCTCAGTTTCTAGTTTTTCTTATCTGTCTAGTTTTCTATGTATTAATTAATTCATTTTCAAACTTTGCCTCAGTTATAAAATCTTATTTTAATATGTTTAAAATATATTAGGGGCATTCTAATTTCATCTTAGAGCTCTCTAGAGGCTTCCTTTCTTTAAAAAATTGAGGCAAAATTCACTTAACAGAAAAGTAACCAAGTAAAAGTGCACCATGTGGCATTTAGTACATTCATGGTGTTGTACAACTCCCCCCCGCCCAATTCCAAAACCTTTTCAACTCCCCAAAAGAAAACCCTGTATCCATTAAGCTGCATCAATCTAATTTTTGTCTCTGATTGCCGTATTCTGGATATTTCATATACAGCTTTCCCATGAACAACATGGGTTTGAACTGCCTGGGTCCTCTTATACATGGGTTTGTTGTGTTTTTTTTTTTTTTCAGTAAATGCTTACATACTATAAATGTATTTTCTCTTCCTTAATGACATTTTCTCAAGCTTACCTTATTGTAAGAATACAATATATAATACATATAACATACAAAATATGTATTAATGGACTGTTTATATTATTGGTATGGCTTCTCATCTACAGTAGGCTATTAGTAGTTAAGTTTTTGGGAAGTGAAAAATTATACACAGATTTTCAACTACATGTGGGGTCAGCACCCCCAACCCCTGCATTATTCAAGGGTCAACTGTAAGTGGAATTAATTTTACAATAGAATTTTTTGTATCTGGGTTTTTTTCGTTTAGCATAATGTATTAAAGGATTGTCCATATTGTAGCATGTATCAGTACTTCATTTCTTTTTGTGGCTGAATAATATTCCATTGTATGCATATACCATATTTTGTCTCTCCATTCATTTGCTGATGAACACTGGGCTGTTCTCACCTTTTGGCTATTGTGAATAGTGCTGCTATGAATATTGGTATACAAGTATTTGTTTGAATACCTGTTTTCAGATCTTTCGAATATATCCATAGGAGTTGAATTGCTGGATCATATGGTAATTTCCTGTTTTATCTTTTTTGCTTCATGATTGGAGGCTGGACTTTGTGGTTGTTGCATAGCTGTCTGTCTGTGATCTCCTTTTACTTTCATCCTGGGGAATCCATTTGTCTTTCTGTTATGTTGAATCTTCCATTTGTCGAATTTCATCTTTTCCTTTGTTATGGTTTAGTTCCTGCAGGGGCTTCCTGAGGAAACTAAGTCATTTTTTTGTGAGACTTTTCATATATGAAAACCCCTGATTTATTATTAAACTTAACAATAGTTTGGCTGCATATAGAATTCTAGTAGGAATTTATTTTCCTCCTAATTTTGAAAACATTTCTCTTGGTTTCTAGCTTTCATTGTTGCCACTGAGAACTCCAATGCCATTCTCATTCTTGATTCTATTTTGAAACTTTTTCGCTCTGCAGAGTTTTAAGATTTTTTTCTTTTCTTCAGTGTTTTGAAATTTCATTATGATATTCGTTGGTGTGAATTTATTTTATTCATTGTACGGGACATTTAATGGGTCCTTTTCATTTGAAAACTGTTCTTTAGTTCTTGAAAATGTTATTTTCTTATTTACTCCTATTTTCTTCCTTTCTAGAACTAGTAAATATATTAAATGTATGATCCCTTAGTTTTCTTTTCCCTCCTTTTTTCCTTCTGAACTTTCTATTCAGTTTTTAATTTTTGTTATAATTCCAATTTTCAGGAGCTCTTTTGGCTTTCTGAATATTTCTTTTTTAAAAAATAGCATACTGGGGCCAGCCGAGTGGTGTGGTGGTTAAGTGCTGGCTTGGGAAGCCAGTGGCCCCGGTTCGGGTCCCACATATGAAGGCCAGTGACACTGCCCTCAAAAAAAAAAAAAAATAGCATACTGTTTGTCTTTTGTGGATGTACTATTTTCTCTCACTTCACAGATATTAAAGACAGGGTTTTTTTTTTATTATTATTATTTTAGTTTTATTTTCCCTGCTAAGTATGTTTCCTCCAAATTTCTTCCTTTCTGTTTATTTGGGTCTCTATTCTTCATGTGAGTGGCTTTTCTCATATGACTGATGATCCTTGATCCTCATCTAAGATTGGGGCCTACTGGAGGCTTTGGGTTGTGATGGTAGGACTGATTAACTCTGGATCTTACTGTCAAGTTCTCTGGCTGGGCTTTTATTGTTGACTCTCTCATCTTTAATGTCCGTATGTTCAGGTCTTGTTTTGTTTTTCGCTTGTAGAATCAGAGATAATCATCTGGCCTTCCACAGGGAATATTAGGTCTGGCTTTTGACATTTTGGTTGCTGCGTAAGACCAAGAGGGTTGGAGTTTTCAACATTCAGTATGCAGATAGACTCTCATTTAATTACCTCTTTTTAGCTATGCCTGGTCTTCCCTGTTCTAGAGATCCCCAGTGAACCTCGAGTCTTCTGCCAAGGTTGGGAAAGAGCAGAGGTCCAGTTAAGGTGTAGTAAGGCAGGTAATAAACTGCTTTTTAAGCCAGGCTTCCATTGAAGCCTCCTGTTTTCAGCTCCACTTTCACTGTCACTTCCAGGGATGCTAGTGCAGCCAATTTCTGAGTCTTTTGGGGGCCCTGTCATGTACATTGGATTGCTTTTTCGCTGTCTCTATTCTAGTTTTTGTGGTTCTGCTAAGTTTCCCTGCCCCTCTGCTCTCTAATCTTAAAAATGTATCTGCTATCTTCTCCTTTTCTGTTCCCTTCATCCTTGAGTATTTATTTTGTTTGTTTTTTGTTCCTTTATTGTGATTTTAGTGAAGAATGGAGTTTTGGAAGACATCAGAGTTAAATGTACTAGTTCAGTCTCATCCTAAGCCATACTTATTGGGTTGTTGGAAAAGTCATGACGCATTTTTGCAACGAAAAATATAGAAAAAAATACATCATGACTTATCTGACAACCCAGTATTTCTGAAGCTCTGCTATTTTCATCTCATAGTTAGATAAAAAGCATTTCCAAATTCATAAGATCATTAGCTTTAGCATAATTTCCTTCCATTTCCCTCAATTCCCCTACCCACCCTTTCAATCCAGAAGCAGATTCATTGAAACATTTATTTATTAGACTATCTTTTTAGATGAAGTATCTTTTTTTTTTTTTTTTTACAGTGGAAGACAGTTATAATTGAAAATGTTTTAGCACATGAACGTGATCCGTACTGTAGCAGGAATGGAAACCTTAGTCTCCTCCTACCATGCTCCCTTGAGGGAGAAAGAGCTGATGCAGTGGTCAAAATCTAGAATATTCATTGTGCTACATTTATCAATATTCCTTAAAGATGAGCAACTTTAACTGTTGCACTCCCTTTCTTCTCCTTTTGCAGATGTAAGTGGACTCTGCATCTTTAATACAGGACTAACCAGTTTCCTTTCCTTCCTTCCTTCTTTCCTTCCTTCCTACCTTTTTTCCTTCCTTCCTTCCTCCCTCTCCCCTTCCTTCCTTCCTCCCTCCCTCCCTTCTTCTGTTCTTTCTTTCTTTCTTTCTTTCTTTCTTTCTTTCTTTCTTTTTTTTTTTTTTTTTTTTTTAATTTTATTTTATTTTTAATTAGTTTCAGGTGTACAACACAGTGCAATAGTTAGACATTTTACCCCTCAAAGTGACAACCCCCCCACCCCCAATAGTTTCAGGTGTACAACACAGTGCAATAGTTATACATTTTACCCCTCAAAGTGACAAACCCCCCACCCCCAATACACCACCCCACACCCCCCCATATCATATATATCTATTACTCTTCCTATGACTCTCTTAGATGAAGTATCTTTTAAAAATATCTTAATTTATTTTATCTTTTATAAGCCCAGAGTATTGTTTTTCTTCATTAGGATGATTACAGTTTGAAAACTGTATCTTTTAGGTGCGGGTATTTGTAGAACCCAGTGCTTGTTCTAATACTTTCACTGGTAGTACCTACCTGACTGACCTTATAAAATGCTGAAACTTGAAAAGTTTAAAATATAGATTTGAGGGCTGAAACTAGTGTTTTTGTTTGTTTGTTTGTTTTTAAGACTTCTCCAAAGATGCCTTGCTCTCATCACTGGTCTCCTTGTATTTACCGAAGTAGTCTACCCTGATGTTTTAATTATACTACATAAACGGAGAGCTTCATATATGGAACTTCTTTTATTTTATTTTTTTAAAGATTTTATTGGGGAATTGGAGGAGGGGAATAGCGATGGGGAATTGGGGAAGGGGAACAGACAAATTGCTGTCCTTTTGTTCTTCGGTCTAGTTGTGGAGGACGTTGCTTCACTGGCCCATGTTGGTATCATTGCGCTCTTCCCGGGTGAGGCAGATCGGTCGCCGGCCTCTGGATGGTCGCTCACGTGGCTCTTGGCAGCTCACACCAGCTGCTGGCAGCTCACGCTGGCCGCTGGCCACTCACTGTAGCCTATGGCAGCCCACTGCAGCTGGGGCTGCAGCTATGCCGTCCTGGGGACTCACAGCAGCCCAGTTCCAGGTGAAGCTGTTGTTCACCACCTTAGCTGTAGAGGGCAGTGTCACTGGCCCTCATATGTGGGATCCGACCCAGGGCCGCTGGCGTCCCAAGCCAGCTCTTAACCAATGCGCCACTCGGGCAGCCCTGGAGCTTCTTTTTTATTTGGTTTGCTTCTCATTTTGAAGTTCTTAATTTTCATTTTTAAAACTTTTTAATTTGAAATACTTTGAATATATTAAAAATAGAGAGACTAGTATAATGAAATTCCATGTACCCATCAACCAGCTCCAACAATTATTAACTGTTGGCCAATCTTCTTTTATCTATACTCTCCACTCTAACCCCTACTGGATCATTTGGAAGCCAATCCCATACGCTCTATAGTTTCATCTGTTAAAGTTCAAAACCATATTTTTAAAAGATATATAAGTTTCAGCTGTTGACAAAATAGAAAATCTGCCTTTCTAACATTACTGTAATATTGAGGATTCTTTGTCTTTAATATAAAGGTCTACATTTTCTTTAGTACTGAGTGTCATTAAGAAGGCTTAATCATGCCCATGGTTGGCACTAGATATTTCTGAGAGTCTAAGACATATGTATGGAGAAGACAGAAACATAAAAAAGACATAAAGAAGGAGAAAAAAGAGGATACGTGAGGAATGGGAAACATAGCTAGGGTATGGACCTGTGTCTGCTGCTGATGCTGCTTAGGGATATCCTTTCCATGAGGAACACTTTCAGCCATATTTTAAGGGTTAAATAAAGACTGAAAATTCCTGCTTCATTTGAAGGATGGTGTGGTTGGAGCTGAGATGACAGGAAGATGGAATGAATTAGGGAGAATGGCTTAAGTAGAAGAGAAGAAAATTCACAAGTATGTTGAGATTAAACAATATGCTCCTGAACAATCAGTGGGTCATAGAAAAAGTGAAAATAAAAAAACATCTTTAGACAAATGAAAATGGTAAAAGAACATTCCAAAACTTATGAGATGCAGCAGAAGCAGTTCTAAGAGGGAGTTTATAATGATAAACACCTACATTAAGAAAAAAAGAAAGGTCTCAAATAAACAACCTACATTTATACCTGAAGAAACTAGAGAGAGAAGAATAAACGAAGCCCAGAGTCAGTAGAAGGAAGTAAATAATAAAGATCAAAGCAGAAATAAATGAAATAGAGACTAGAAAGACAATAAAAAAGGTCAATGAAACTAAATGCTGGTTTTTTTAAAAGATAAAATTGGCAAACCTTTATCTACACTTACAAAAAAAGACTCAAAATTGAAAATGAAAGAGGAGACATTACAACTGATAACAGAAATGCCAAGGATCATAAGAAACTGCTATGAAGAATTACACACCAACAAATGAGATAACCTAGAAGAAATGGATAAATTCCTAGAAACATATCATCTTCCAAGACTGAATGATGGAAAAATAGAAAATCTGAACAGACCAAACCAATTACTAGTAAGGAGATTGAATAATAATCATAAACCTCCTAACAAAGAAAAGTTCAGGACCAGGTGGCTTCACTGGTGAATACTACCAAACATTTAAAGAAGAATTAATATCAGTTCTTCCCAAACTCTTCCAAAAAATAGAAGAGGAGGGCAAAGGACTTGAATTGACATTTTTCCAAAGACATACAAATGGCCAACAAGTACATGAAAAGTTGCTCAACATTACTAATTATCAGAGAAGTGCAAATCAAAACCACAATGAGATATCACCTCATCCCATTAGGATGGCTAGTATCAAAAAAACAAACAAACCCAGGGCCAGCTTAGTGGCGAGTTGGTTAAGAGTTGGCTTGGGATGCCAGCTCTGAGCAGCAGAGCCCCGGTTCAGATCCCACATGAGGGCCAGTGACACTGCACCCTCTGCAGCTAAGATGGTGAACAACAGCTTGACCTGGATTTGGGCTGCTGTTGATTCGCCGATGACAATGTAGGCTGCAGCCCCTTCTGCAGTGGGCTGCTGTAAGCTACTGTGAGTGGCTGGCAGCTGGCGTGAGCTGCCAAGAGCTGCGTGAACAGCTGTCCAATGGCCAGCGACTGATCTGCCTCATATGGGAAGAGCGCAATGATAATACCAACATGGGCTAGTGAAGCAATGTCCTCCACAACTAGACTGAAGAACAAAAGGAAAACAACTTGTCCTCTTCCCCGGTTCCCCAACGCTATTCCCTTCCCCAATTCCCCAATAAAATCTTTAAAAATAAAAAACCCCAGAAAACAATAAGTGTTGGGAGGATGTAGAGAAAAGGGAACCCTTGTTCACTGTTGGTGGGAATGTAAACTGGTACAGCCACTGTGGAAAACTGTATGGAGGTTCCTCAAGAAATTAAAAATAGAACCACCTTGCAATGGAGAAATTTCACTTCAGTGTAAATATCCAAAGGAAACAAAGTCACTATCTCAGAGATTTTTGTGCTCCCATTTTTATTGCAGCATTATAATAGCCAAGGTATAGACACCTAAATGTCCATTGACAGATGAATAGATAAAGGAAATTTTGGGGGGTGTATACACACACACACACACACACACACACACACACACACACACACACTAGAATATTATTCACCCTAGAAACACAAGAAAATTCTGCCATTTGTAACAACATGGATGAACTTGGAGGGCATTATGCCGAGTGAAATAAACCAGATAGACAAAGACAAATACTGCATGGTATCAATGAAATGTAGAATCTGAAAAACAAACAAAAAAGTTGAACGTATAGAAACAGTAGCAAAGTGGTTGCTAGTGACTGGGAGGTGGGGAAAGTAGGGAGAGGCTGGAATATCTAATGTATAACATGGTGACTATAGTTCATAATACTGTATTGTACAATTGAAATTTGCTAAGAGAGTAGAACTTGTGTTCTCATTAAAAAGGAATAAATGCGTGAGGTGGATGTGTTCATTAGATGTGTTCATTCAAAAGAGATGGATGTGTTCATTAAATCTGGGAGTTCTTCCACATCATATACATATATCAAATCATCATATAGTACACTTTAAATAATTACAATTTTATTTGTCAGTTATACCTCAAACTTGAAATTTCTTTAAAAAGTAGGGTGGGGGAGAGAAAACTTTGCTAAATTATGCTGGTTATTTATTTTGTACTTTTTCTCTTTCCCATGTATTTACCAGTTGAGTTTCAGTTTCTCCATTTCTATTGCTGCTTTCAAGAAAATCCAAATATTGGGCTGGCCGAGTGGCGCATTCGTTAAGAGCTGGTTTTGGGATGCCAGCGGCCCCAATTCGGATCCCACATATGAGGGTCAGTGACACTGCCCTCTACAGCTAACAACAGCTCCACCTGGAGCTGGGCTGTGTGAGCCCCGGCGACGGTGTAGGCTGCAGCCCCTGCTGCAGTGGGCTGCCATAGGCTACAGTGAGTGGCCAGCAGCCAGCGTGAGCTGCCAATAGCCGCGGTGAGCAACCATCCAGAGGCCGGTGACCGATCTGCCTCATCTGGGAAGAGTGCAATGACGATACCAACATAGGCCAGTGAAGCAACGTCCTCCACAACTAGACTGAAGAACAAAAGGAGAGCAACTTGTCTGTTCCCCTTCCCCGATTCCCCAACACTGTTGTCCTCCACCAATTCCCCAATAAAATCTTTAAAAAAAAAAATCCAAATATTTAAATGGATGATGATAGATGTTAAAATATTTAGATGTTTTCCTCAATGTTATTTAAGATCGATCGATCTATCTATCTATCTATCTATCTCTAGCTATCTAGCTATCTAGCTATCTAGCTATATTTGTTTTTATTGGGGAATTGGGGTAGGGAAACAGCGTTGGGGAATCCGGGAAGGGGAACAGACGAATTGCTGTCCCTTTGTTCTTCAGTCTAGTTGCGGAGGACGTTGCTTCACTGGCCCATGTTGGTATCGTCATTGCGCTCTTCCCGGATGAGGCAGATCGGTCGCTGGCCTCTGGACGGCCGCTCACCGCAGCTATTGGCAGCTCACGCTGGCTGCCAGCCGCTCCTGCCGGCCACTCTCTGTAGCCTATGGCAGCCCACTGCAGCAGGGGCTGCAGCCTACACCATGGCTGGGGCTCTTGCAGCGCAGCTCCAGGTGGAGCTTTGTTAGCTGTGGAGGGCAGTGTCACTGGCCCTCATATGTGGGATCTGAACCGGGGCCGCTGGCATCCCAAGCCAGCTCTTAACCAATGCGCCACTCGGCCGGCCCTCATTTAATTTTTTAAAGTTAGGACTATCAATGATTTAGTAGGTTTGAATACTTGTCTCTAGTCTATCATCATAAGACAAAATATTTTTAAAACTTCTTTTATTGTTAAATATACAAATAAAGATATGTAAAACAAATGTATAGCTTAATGAATTATTATAAGATACACACCTACTGAGGTAATTTTAATGTCTTTGAATTACCATTGAGGTATCATAAGCCCATAGAAAAATATAATTAAATAAATTAGTAAAATGGTGAGATTTCTACCAAAAACTATTTTAAATGTAAGAAAAAGGTAAAGCAACATGATTTGTAGGCTTTCATAAATAAATGGTAATGAAAACTACAATATTTCATTTTATCTAGAAATAATATTTTTATATTTAGATATGAATATTATTTCCATAGTTGCAAATATTGTGAAAATGGCATCAAAAATACTATTATTATGTTGTGATAACAGATGTTTTTGCATTGTGTGGTGGGTTTTTAGGGCAGAAGTATTCTAATCTTGAGTTTAGTATAGTGTTTAGGGTAATACTGGCACATTTTAATGTTTTTATGGATATCACTTATTATAAAGTTTGGCTGCCCAGTAGTTCAAAAGTTCAGAGATCTTCTGGATTGTTTTACAGTTCGAGTAATGCTGCCCAAAGCCAGGTGGATTGATAGCTGAACAGATGTTATGCAGTTTGCAATTCATAATTTTCATGTTAAAATTACAGTTGGCCCTTGAACATGTTGTTCAAGGGTTAAGAGCACCGAGCCCCACATGGTGGAAAATCTGTGTATAGCTTTTGACTTCCCCAAAACCTCAGTTACCCCTCGGTATCTGAGGGGGATTGATTCCAGGACGCTTGCGGATACCCAAGTCAGCAGATGCTCTAGTTCCTTATGTAAAATGGTGTTGAAAGTGCATGGTATTGAAAATGTATACAGTCGGCCCTCTACATCCACAGATTACCAACCACAGATCAAACTGTTTTGTTCTGTCGTTGGGAATCCGTGGATGTGACACCCAGGGATATGGAGGGCCGACTGTGTATTTATTGAAAGAAATTCGTGTACAAGTGGACCCATGCATTTCAAACCCATGCTGTTCAAGGGTTAGCTGTACTATTATACTTACCAACCAGAGTATCTCGCTAAGTTCACTTCAAAAATTGTTTGAAAAATGGCCTCTAATTTATTGAGAGAGAGAGACTTTGATTGCAACATTTAAAATTGAAGAACTGAAAAATGAATCTAAACTTTTAATTCAGGAAGTACTCTTGGATGACGAGAATGCCTTCAAGCAGGAGAGAATAAATTACTACTTATTTTAAAGGCTGAAAAAGCACTGAAAACATGCTCTATTTGTTTTCAGTGCTGAGAGCTTTTTAAGTAAATGAAGGTTCTTGCTCCTCCCTTTTCTTTATTGCCATGCTGTGATTTATCCATCTTCCTGAGGAGTAATGTAGTATATTTTCAGGAAAACACGCTTTTTGTGTGTTTGTGTGTGTGTGTGTGTGTGTGTTTTTTGAGGGCAGTGTTACTGGCCCTCATATGTGGTACCGAACCGGGGCCGCTGGCTTCCCAAGCCAGCGCTTAACCACTGTGCCACTTGGCCGACCCGAAAACACGCTTTTTAAAAGAAATTAAAAGTGTCTTAAACTCAGAACTCTACATTGCTCATTTCTGTAGAAAGTGCATTTAGTGGAAGGATATCTGATCTTCCTTTCCAAAACATACACCCGAGTTGTACTTGAACCAATCTAATGCCCTATTTCTGATTTTTTGCTTCAGGAACTACAATTGGAACACGCAAGACAAGCCTTTGCACTGAAAGACAAAAGCAAAACTGGCACGATTTCTGGTCTGGATTTCAGTGACATCATGGTTACCATTCGGTCTCACATGCTTACTCCCTTTGTGGAGGAGAACTTAGTTTCAGTAAGTAAAAGCAAGTACCGCAACTTTCCGTTCCCTTAAACCTTTTGAACCATTGGGTCCTGGATTGCCTCCCTGGACCCATCTGACTCTCAACTATTCTATCTTTATGCTTGGTTGGTAGAAGGTAAACAGGTGTGTGTAAGGGAGGTGGGGGTGAAGTTTTTCCCCAGACTATAGCAGAGCCACCATCTTGCTCTAGTATATTTCCAAATTGTTTACTCCCATCTACAGAGTCCTACTAAAGAATACAAAGGAGTTTGTAGACAAGGCTGTGCAGTTACTTTTTCCAGGGGGCAGTACCTCTCCTTTCCCCATCCCACCAGGCTCCCAAAGCCTTGCTATAAGATTGGCTCCTTCCTTTGTTGCCTGCAGGGCACTGTTTGCTAGATGGATCATCACTGAGCTCTATACTGTTTTAATAACCATGGCCATGGCAGAAGGTATGGAGGAAGTTTGTGGACACCAGCCTCTGTGGCTCACTGCCCTCTCTGCCCCTTCACCTGTGCGTTCAGCCTGCATGGATCAGACAGTTTTTTGTTCCTTGAAACTGTTAATCTCTATAAAGTAATCATGTGGACCAATGGCACACTGATGTCATCCACTGCCTCACAAAAAGTGGTGTAACGTCCCTCACCAGTTTTCTTGTTCATGCGTTGTACTTATGTATAAGTTTTTGATTGCTGCTTGTTTTTCATGGAGAGAAGCCAATGAGTGCTTTTGTTGTTTCAGCTGAAGATCATTATCCCTGATTTAGACTGGGGTAGAAAGATCAACTCCTGTTCTTTTTCTTCAGTGAATTTGAACATGGAGCATGTCACTTTCTCCTACACATTTCACCTCCTTGACACCCATCTCCCACTCCCTTACCCTCACCTCATACCCCAGTCAAAAAATGGAAGGAGGGAAGGAAAGAAAGCAAGGGAGAGAGGGAGGGAGGAAGGGAATAAAGAAAGAAAACCCTAAGAGAGGAGTTTCACCTCTCTCACTGAGTGTCTTAGGGTGAAGGGACCCATTTAACTTCCAATTGGGTTAGATGGTAGCCTTAATTTACCAAATGCTGTTTCAATCCCCGGAGGAATGCATTAAATAATTTGCTTTTGGGTCACTGGTATCCAAATTCAGGCTCACACAAATATCATCTGTATTTGGGTTAAGGCATGTGTGTGAGAGAGGGTGGGGGTGGGTACATTTGCCCACCATTACCTAGACTATTCTTAATAGACCTTCATGATTAAGGTTGTCACACTGGTATTGCTTTGAGTTTTTAATAGAGAATGTTTTCAATCATATGGGTTTCTCTGACTCCTGGCTTAGAAATTGGGTTTTTGAAAACTATGAAAAATATTCCTTTTTCAGTTTCTGTCCAGAGGGAGAAATTACCTCCTCACCCTGCAGAGGTGACAAAGGCCACATTGCCCACATCCCCCCTGCCAGGCATGAGAGCCTCTTCTGAGCGGCTCCATTAAAGACATAGTTTACGGTGAAGAAATCCTGCCTAGATTTTGTCTACATTTTTTGGAGTTTTTGGTAGTTGTACCTTTCATGGTACAGATTCAGAATCCAGCACAGATAAAATATCAAATTATAAAAATGACCTTTTAAAAAAAATTAGGAAAGTTGATGTAGTGAAATAGTCTTAAAATGTAAAGTTACCACTGTTTTTTATGTGTGGAAAAAAATGCAAGTTTGAAAGAATGCTCCTTATTTTGTAGCATTGATGTTTGGATTATCCAGAACTAGCAGGAGTTCCATAGTTGAGGGTCTCGAAATCCTGTTTAAATAACCGTTGTTTTTGATCTGGGATAATTATATTTGTTGTTTCTGACCTTATAGGTAGATGAACCATAAAGTCCAACTTCCAGATGTTGCTTTCTTCCTTAAAACCTAAATTACATAGACCTCCCCGAGGGCATGAAAGGCACCGAGTTTCAGTACACTTGCCTCATATTTATGGACTGGTTGTTAATCATTTTAATAATGAGGACCCCTTTGGATATTCTTTGAGAAAAGTGCAGTATCCATAAACATGGGTTTTTTGTTTGTTTGTTTGTTTGTGATTTTTAATTTTTTTGTGCTGTGATTTCCTAGGCAGCTGGAGGAAGTATCTCCCATCAGGTTAGCTTCTCCTACTTCAATGCATTTAACTCCTTACTGAATAACATGGAGCTTGTTCGTAAGATATACAGCACTCTAGCTGGCACAAGGAAAGATGTTGAAGTCACAAAGGGTAAGATTTTTAAACTATGTATTGATATGAATGTCAGTGTTTTCACTTTTCTTTATCTAAGGCATGCGGTTGGTCTAAGTTTACCAGTCTGAAGCCAGATCTATTATAGAAAGTATGTTGCCTTTTGTGTATGCTTCAGTTGGGCCATAATGGTCTCCAAAAATCCAGGTGGATTTAATGGGATGCTGAGGTCAGGAATGGAAAAGTGGCTTTGACAGTTTTGAAAAGGACCTTGGCCCAGTCTGTCAAACAGGTCAGTGGCACTGTGGCAGCAGCTTGTTTGTACTGGGAAGGACTTGCCACAGGAAGTAGGGCAGGCTCACTCCTTTCGCCGAATTTATAGTGGGATGTTTTAGGTGACTGGACAATGGCTAGTTCTTTTATCTTGTAAACCTGGAGACCAAAGGGAATAAACAAGATAAGAGAGAGGGTTCTAACGAGATTGTTTTCTATTTGCAGTTAATTTGTCTGTTTTTGCTGTTTTACCCTCTTAACATTTTATCTTTTGCCAGCTTTCAGAATTTTATAATTATTCTTGTGTAGTTGAACTGAGGTATTTAAATTCAGTTTTAGAGTTTAAAAATAAAACTAAAATGCCTTTAGCCTGCAGATTATAGTTGGCTAAGGTAGGTTGTTGTATATTAAGACTCCTTTAAGATTTTAAAATATTTTTTTTTCTTCCAGAGGAATTTGCCCAGAGTGCCATACGCTATGGACAAGTCACCCCACTAGAAATTGATATCTTATACCAGCTTGCAGACTTATATAATGCTACAGGGTAACTATTCCAATATTTCTTCATGATACTTATTCATAGGACAGTTCTTTCAACATGTGGTATGCCTTCAGTTTATTTTAACAATAGTTTATTCAGTATATAAGTTTCAAGAAAGAGAAGCAGTCAGATATGAGAACTGGAAGGAGAGAGAGAGAGAGAGAGAGAGAGAGAGAGAGAGAGAAAGACACATGAAGACAGAGTATAGGTAAAGGGAGATGGAGGGAAAAGGAGGGAGAATGAAGAGGGGAAGAAGGAGAAGAAAAAAGGAGGGAAGAGATGGAGAGAGGTAAAAGAAGAGAGTAAGAGAGATGGAAATGGGGCAAGGAAGAAAAAAGAGAAGGGGAGGGGAGTGAGAAGAAGTAAGACAGAGATGGAAAAAAAAATAGACTTAATCTGGACTCCTGGAGGTATTGGGAAGTTCAAGAGATTTGTAGAAATTTGTCTGAATTTATAAAGTAAACTGAGATACATGTTCAGGAATCTTATAATCTTTTGAGTTCATTGTGAATCATCATTTTATTAAACCGCATATATCATTTTCTTGATATACGCATGTGACATTATCATCATAGTTACCATCACAGACAAGCTCAGATGTTTTCTGCCTCTATTTTATAATCTAAAGAAACCTAAAGCACATAGAGAATATTTAATTTGCAAAGTCTTATGTAAACCCATGAGAAAAACTCTTATCTGTGAGAACCCAGCAGGACCTGTGGGATAGGGGACTTATGATGTATTAAGTGATCAGATTTTTTTTTAGTTGCCTCTAGTAGTTAAGTGTAGGAATATCTGAAAAATGAGTTTTAACACTAGAATTGGGGACTAATAGAAGTTGAGTATAAATGGTGATTTATTGACTTCATACTATATAATGAATTGCTGAGCTGGAGATGATACTAAACATACCAGCCAGTCTTTGGTGATTGATATGAAATATTGAATCATGTCTCATCCATCTAGAATTCACATTTTTAGTAAAGATTTGAAGCCTCCTACCCCATAATAAGTGCTTTCAAAAAGTGTTTCTCAAAACTGTATGTGTATGACCTAGCTTGTTCATGGAAAGTACTTGTTTTTAAAGTAAATTTTTTGGGGAAACAAGGGTTCGTTCACATGGTTCAAAACTCAAAGAGTTTAAAAGAGCATGTCATAAAAGTCTCCCTTCTACTCTGTGCTTTTCCTTAAAGACAACCACTATCTACCAGTTTTGTATTTATCTTTCTCAAGATACTTTGCACCTATGCATTAAGTATGTATGCTAAGGGAATGCATTTAGTATGTATGAATTGTCAACGTCTATACTTTGCTCCTGGCAAAAAATTATTTCTTTACTTTAAATATCTATCATTGAAGTTTTATTAAATTTGTTATACTCCACCTTATTTCTCTGCAGTCTTTGGTTTTTTGTGGTGGCAATCAGACTCTGAAGTTCTTTTTTCTCACCATGATCTGTGTGAATGGAGAAATACTGCTTTTAAACCATAGTTCTTCCCCACCCCATGCCTTTTTTCTAAGGAAAGATGATCTTAGTATAAGGAGTTTGTTGGTGTCTAACATTCTTTTTTCCCCATATTTTTTTGCCTAAAGGCGCTTGACTATGGCAGATATTGAGAGAATCGCCCCGTTGGCTGAGGGGGCCTTACCTTACAACCTGGCAGAGCTGCAGAGACAGGTAGGAGTCTCATGAATAAAATCACCCCAAAACTGCTGAAATAATATGTACATGACAGCCTAGAGCTTCTGAATGATGGAATTTAATAACTACTTTCCAGAAAAATACTTTACTTAGCTCAAAGATTACCTTTATATAACTGTTACCCCTACCCTCCTAGGGTATTGTTATGGGGTAACTAGATTTATGTTTGCCTTTTTCTTTTTTTTTTTTTTCTTGTAGCTTATTAACATAAGGAAAATAAGAGTGCATACATACATGGGCTTGGCTTCCTTCCCCCTAGAATTATAAGTTTTTTCATTTGTCTAGTCACATTTAAAGATTAGTGTCAAGTTCACTTTGTATCCGATATTTATCAGATACTGATATTTATAGTATTTTTTAAAAAAGATTTTTATTAAAATAAAGCTAGCATACAATATTATATATTAGTTTTAGGTATACACAGTAGTTATTCAACAATTTACCTAAAGAAGTGATCACCATGATAAGTCGAGCAACCATCTGACACTGTACTGTATGGTATCACAATATTATTCACTATATTCCCTATGCTGTACATACCTAGAAATTTAACCCTTTTATTCCCCTTCACCTTTTCCCCCATTTTTTAATAATTACAGTTGACATTCAATATTATTTTATATTTCAGGTGTGCAGCGTAGTGGTTAGACATTTATATAATTTAAGAAGTGATTCCCCTGACTAGTCTAGTATTCACCTGGCACTATACACAATTATTACCTTATTATTGACTATATTCCCTATACTTTACATCCCCATGACTATTTTGTAATACCAATTTGTACTTTTTTCTTTTTTAAAGATTTCATTAGGGAATTGGGGAAAGGGAACAGTGTTGGGGAATTGGGGAAGGGGAACAGCCAAGTTGTTGTCTTTCAGTCTTAGTTGTGGAGGGTGCAGCAAGTTCAGCTCCAAGTCTAGTCGTGGCCTTAGCTCAAGGTGCTGTGTTCAATTAGTTGCAGGTGGGCGTAGCCACCATCCCATGCGGGAGTTGAACCAGTAGCCTCATTGTTAAGAGTACACGCTCTATCCCCAGAGCCACCCAGGTGGCAGCTCAGCTCAAGGTGCTGAGTTCAGTCTTTTAGTTGGGGGCAGGCGACCTTGTTGTTAGGAGCACGTGCTCTCACCAGCTGAGCCATCCTGCCATCTGTTGGCAGCTCAGCTCTGGCACAGCTCACTGGCCCATGTGAGAATCGAACTGACGACCCTGCTGCTCAGAGCTCGCACTCTTGAGCAAGCTTTTAACCAGTTGAGCCACTCGGCCAGCCCCCGCCAATTTGTACTTCTTAATGACTTCACCTTTCCCACCCTGGGCTTCAACCCCCTCCCATCTATCACCCTGATTAATCTAGTACCCATCTACACCATACATGGCTATTATAATATTATTGACTATATTCCTTACTCTCTATACCCTACATTCCATGACTACTTTGTAGCAACCAATTTGTATTTCTTAATCCCTTCCTCTTTTTCACCTACCCCTAACCCCCATCCTGTTTGTCAACCATTAAAATATTTTCTGTATCTATGAATTTGTTTCTGTTTCGTTTATTTATTTTGTTATTTAGATTCCACATATAAGCAAAATCCCATTGTATATGTCTATCTCTGTCTGACATACTCCACTCAGCACAGTACCCTCCAGGTCCATCCATGCTACCACAGGTGGGTGGCAAGAACTCATTCCTTCCCATGGCCGAGCAATATTTAATTGTATATATGTATCACCTCCTCTTTATTCATCCATTGACAGACACCCAGGCTGCCTCCACGTCTTGGCCATTGTAAACAGTGTTGCAGTGAACATATGGATGCACATGTTCCCCAAAATAGTGTATTGGGTTTCTTCGGATAAATACCCAGAAGTTGGATTACTGGGTCCTGCTTTGTTATAGCCTTTGGTTTTTTTTAAAAGATTTTATTTGGGAATTGGGGGAGGGGAACAGACAAGTTGCTGTCTTTTTGTTCTTCAGTTTAGTTGCGGAGGACGTTGCTTCACTGGCCCATGTTGGTATCATTATTGCGCTCTTCCCGGGTGCAGATCAGTTGCCAGCCTCTGGACAGCCGCTCACAGCGCGGCTCATGGCAGCTCACACCAGCTGCCAGCCGCTCATGCTGGTTGCCGGCCACTCACTATAGCCTATGGTAGCCCACTGCAGCAGGGGCTGCAGCTATGCTGTCCTGGGGACTCACAGCAGCCCAGCTCCAGGTGGAGGTGGGCAGTGTCACTATAGAGGGCAGTGTCACTGGCCCTCATATGTAGGATCCGAACTGGAGCCGCTGGCTTCCGAAGCCAGCTCTTAACCAATACGCCACTTGGCCGGCCCATAGCCTTTGTTTTAAAGTCTGTTTTGTCTGGTGTAAGTATTGCCACTCGAGCTTTTTTTTGTTTGTATCCATTTTCATGAAATATCTTTTCCTGTCCCTTTACTTTCCATCTGTTGTGTCTTTCGATCTGAAGTGAGTCTCTTTCAAGCAGCCTATGTAAGGTTCTTGTTTTCTTATCCATTCAGCCACCCTGTCTTTTGATTGGAGGATTTAATTCATTTGCATCGAAAGTAATTGTTGATAAATATGTAGTTATTGCCATTGTATTGGTCATATTTTTAAGTTTTTTTCATCTTAAAGTAGTCCCTCTAAGATTCCTTGTAAAACTGATGTGGTGGTGATGAACTCCTTTAACTTTTTCTTGTCTGGGAAGCTCCTTATCTGTCCTTTGATTCTAAATAATAGCTTTGCTGGATAGAGTAATCTTGGTTGTAGGTCCTAGGTTTTAATTACTTGAATATTTTCTGCCAATCCCTTCTGCAAAGTTTCTGTTGAGAAATCAGCTGATAGCCTTAAGGGAGCTCCCTTGCAGGTAACCAAGGGCTTTTCTCTTGCTGCTTTTAAGATTCTCTATTTGTCTTCAGGCTTTGGCATTTTAATTATAATGTGTCTTGGCGTGGGCCTCTTTAGGTTCATCTTGTTTGGGACTCCCTGCGCTTTCTGGGCTTGTATGTCTATTACCTTCACGAGGGTAGGGAAATTTTCTGTCATTATTTCTTCAAATAGGTTTTCAATTTCTTGCTCACTATCTTCTCTTTCTGGTACCCCGATGATGCAAATGTTGATATACGTGGTGCCATCCCAGAGGTCCCTTAAACTATCCTCATTTTTTTTGGATTCCTTTTTCTTTTTGCTGTTCTGATTGCATGTTTTCTGCTACCTTATCTTCTAAATTGCTGATTTGATCCTCTGCTTCATCTAATCTGTTGATTCTGTATAATGTATTTTTCATTTCTGTTGTATTCTTTATTTCTGACTGGTTCTTTGTTTATTGTTTTTTATATCCATTTTTATGTTTCATATCTCTTTTTTGAAGTTCTCCCTGAGATCACTGAGCATTCTTGTAATTAATGTTTTGAAACTGTATGTGGTAGGTTGCTTGTCTCCATTTTGTTTAGTTCTTTTTTCTGGATCTTTGTTCTATTATTTGTTCTATTCTTTTATTCTTTGTTTTCTTATTTTGGCTGCCTCCCTGTGTTTGTTTCTATGTATTAGATAAGGCTTCTATGTCTCCTGGTCTTAGTAGAGTGGCCTTATGTAGTAGGTGTCCTATGGGGCTCAGTGGCAGTCTTCCTGGTCACCTGAGCTGGGTGCTCCAGGTGTGTTCCTTGTATGGGTTGTGTGTGCCCTCCTTTTGTAGGTGATTGCTATGTGCACATTGGTGGGAGGGATTGATCCTTGCTTGGGCTGATTGGTTTTTAGGACTAGCCTTGACTACAGTGCAGGAACTTTTGTGCAGGGGCTTATCCTATGGAGTAGGATTCGCTTTTGCAGGGCTTTGTTTCCTGCCCAGTCTTCCCTTTGGGTGTGTTGTCCCCAGAGGCAGCTGGGTGATGCTCTGGCTGGGTTATGCATGCTATGTGTGCCAGCCCCAGGGCGTCCTGGGAGGGGACCACCAAAGGCCAAGTTCAGCCACAGCCTGTAGCCTGCCTGGGGTCACCTGGTATGAGTCACAAAGCAATCCACAGATGGCTACTACTCACACCGGGCTTGGAAGTGCCTTGAGAGGCAAAGCCACAAACCAAGGCCAGCTGCCACTAGTGCTGGGCATAAGGCTATTCATCTAGAGGTACAAGACACACCAAAGCCAGATGCTGTTTGTTTGGGTTTTGTGAACTTTTGAGAGATTTTAGAAAAGTCTGCAGCATGAGCCCAGATAGGCCATTTATATGGAAAAGCCACCTTGGGTGGGCCTGAAAGTTGGGGGGGGCGGGGTTTCATGGAATCAGGGCTAACGAAGGGTGTCAGCCAGGTTGATGGAGACTCAAATATGGCAACTGCCTGTGTCTGAACTGAGGGCAGGGAGGGCTCAACAAAGAAACAAGTGGTTTCCCCTGTAAGAATCTACTTAAAACTTAGATATAAAATTAGAAGCATGACGTATTTTGTTTTTATCTCAACCTGTGAAAGTTGTAATGAAAATACATGTGCATGATAGATAATCTGTGAGTTCAGAAATAGAAGTTATGAGAGAGGCAGAAGTTAAGAATTTGGGCACTGATTAGGTAACATCCTTCCTTTCTCAGTTTCCTCATTTATTAAATAAAGAGAATAGTATCCATCTGATAGGGTGATTGTGAGACATACATGAGATAATGCACTTGCATTAGGCTGGCACCTACTGAGTATGCAGTAAATGTTAACTTCTATTATTATGGTTTTATTGTTGTTTAATATGAGAAGCCTATTTGAGCAAACTTCAAGTTGGGCTCAAATATTGGGTTGTTGGAAAAGTCATGACACATTTTTGCAACGAAAAACATAGAAAAGTATGTCATGACTTTCCCGATAACCCAGTATATATATGACACAAATCCTTCATCTACCCTCATCTGCTTCTTTTCTTAGGTGGAAGAGGATAGGAAGTGAGGAAGAATTATATCTTTATATTTTGTCTTTATTGCTTGGATTGTTTTACTTTTAAAAATTTTTCGTGGGGCCGGCTGAGTGGCACGGTGGTTAAGCGCTGGCTTGGGAAGCCAGCGGCCCCGGTTTGTGTCCCACATATGAGGGCCAGTGACACTGCCCTCAAAAAAAAAAATTTTTTTTGTGCTGGCTGAAGTTCTACATTATATTTTTTTAAAATTTAATTGATGGCCAGCCGAGTGGCGTGGTGGTTAAGCGCTGGCTTGGGAAGCCAGTGGCCCCGGTTCGGTCCCATGTAAGAGGGACAGTGACACTGCCCTCAAAAAAAAAAAAAAAATATATATATATATATATTTTTTTTACATATATATATATATATATATATATATATATATATGTAAAATTTAATTGATGGTTATTCACATAGAAAAAAATCCCTACCTCACATCATATGTAAAAACCTATTATAGTTGGAATGTTCTAAATGTGAAAGATAAAAGCTTAGAAAAGATAACAGGAGATTATATTCATGATCTAGAATAAGCTAGGATTTGATAACGGTACAAAATACTTGTCATAAAGAAAAAGATTAATAAGTTGAACTTCATTAAATTTAAGAACTTTTGTTTATTAAAACATGTTACTGAAAGGGTGAAAAAACAAGCTACAACAAAGAGAAAGATGGAAGATATGCAAATGGTATAAGAAGAAAGAAAAGAAAGGAAAAAAACAAGAAAGAAAGAAAGAAAGAAAGAAAGAAAGAAAGAAAGAAAGAAAGAAAGAAAGAAAGAAAGAAAGAGAAAGAAGGAAGGAAGGAAGGAAGGAAGGAAGGAAGGAAGGAAGGAAGGAAGAAAGGAAGGAAAAAGTTTAGTATCATTAGTAAACAGAAAATACATATTAAACTTACAGTTAGATGCTATTTTTATACTATTCAGATTGGCCAAAATTATACTCTGACAATGACAAGTATTGTTCAGGAGGTGGAGGAATGGTAACTGTCATAAACTGCTGATATCACAACTTTGGAAACGATTTGTCCCTATCAACTTCAGTTGAAGGAGACACATACTCTATGACCTGACAGTCTCTCTCCTGGGTGTAATCCCTAACAGGAATCAGTACATGTGTTAATTAAAAGACACATACAGTAATGTATATAGCAGTGTTATTTGCAATAGCAAAAAAAAAAAAAAAAAGGAAATAATTGACCATTATTCATTAACAGTAGAATGGGTAAATGTGGTATAGAGATGACCAGTGAGAAAAGTAGAAATTTTCATTTGGGGAAAGTGAGTTAAATAAAAGGTAGGTTGCAGAGAGAACAGGATGTGATATTTTTGGAGCATGAAGCACTTTGGAGGTTAAAACCAGGTTAAATACTAATTTTGGCCCTATGTGAGAATGGGTAAATAAACTTTTTTTTCTTTACTGTAATTACATACTTTTTCAATTGTATGGGGTAAATGATCTGTGATGGACCTGCTTGTGCATACCCCTACTTTAAAAAAAAAAAATTTTGTATTTATGAGAAATTGTATTCAAGCTACCAACCACTCACACAGAGAACTTCTGGAATATAAGCTGGGTTGGGTTCTGCCAAAACATTATTAGGATGATTTTTCTCTTTATTTCATGTATAGTGTTCCTTAGACATTGTACTTTGTCCCTTTTTTGTATTGTGCATATTCGTGGACCTTCTTTGAACTTTGAATTCATGAGTACAGAGGAAGCATTACAATCCACTTGCTAGTTTTTTTTTTTGGAATTTTTTTGTGTCTGTCACCCATGATAGTTTTACCATATATGGAAGTCTGTTCTCAAAAAGGAGGAAATTGTGTTTATATATTAGTTTTATTTATTTACTATTTACCTCATTTAAATTATTTGACTTAAAGACTTATTACAGTGTTGAACACAATTTAACTCCCCTCTTACTGAAAGAAAAGTATATATTTTTTAGCATTAGGGAGAAACACACACACACACACACACACACACACACACACACACACACACACACACACACACTTTTTTCTTTATCTCCATCTCCTAGACTGTGGTCTTTGGCTTTTAATCTTGTTTTGTAAGGCCAAGAATATTGAATTCAAATCCAGTTGTATTAAAATCATAGATGAGATTTGTGGACAAAAGAATTTTGTTTTGTTTTACCTAGCCTCATTTTGCCATTCTAATGATATATGTTAGTTGGTATAAAATATATCCCTTTTTTCCCTCCTATGCTCAGTGTAAGACCTTAAGAGTTTCCTTCCTTTTATTCTATCTATTAATAGTGCCTATTTGGAAGAGACAGTTCTCTTTATTGGACTGGCATACTACATGAAGCAGCTTGGTTTGGGCAGGTTGCTTGACTTGTTAACTGACATGATTTATCTAATTCTCATTTATAGGATGAGGTACATTCAACAACAAAAGCAAAAGAACTTTCTCGTCTCCAAATGAGATCTTAAGTCATTTCCTATCATACACATATGCTTATGTGCATGAGGTAACAGGTTAAAAATGAATTAAGATGCTCAACTCATTTTGCTTTGAAAAACACGTAATTAACCTTGTTAATTGTTAAATGTCACCTTCTTGATCATAGCCATAACCTTCAGGGAAAGAGCACCTTTTCTTTTGGCCCATTTGCTCGCGGTAGGTGATCTTTTTAGCGCTGAGCACTTTCTTTCAGCCTAAATGTTAAAAATTCAGTACACAGTCAATAATAGGGATGATAGCTACAGTAGCATTCTACTTATGAATATTCATGAAGTGAAATCCATAGCATTAATTACATTAATTTACATACCTCAGTACAAGGGAACCATAAGTTATAGTGATAGCTGAGCCTAAAAAAATCCTTAGTTACTATATATTGTATGGTTTTTTAAATAAATACTTTTTCATAAGAGTGGAGGCAACATTTCTTTCAAAAGGCATTTGGGTATTTATAGTTAGAGATGTTTTTAGCTAAGAATTAAAGCACAGTATAATCCTTCAGTTTTCATAGGATTTTGTAGGGCTTATAAACATTCTTTAAAGGAAGAGAGTATAAAGAAAACATGTGTGGATGAATACAGGAGAAACCTTTTATATGAATAAGGGAATTAGTGGTTTCTTGACTCTTATTTGAGATCTTAGCCCTGTTATTCTATAAGTTTTAATTCATTGTATTCTTTGAAAGGAGACATGATTGGAAATAATTCATAATATATGAGAATGAGGTTTATTTTCACCCAGTTTTGTGATGGAGAAGTTCTAATTTTGGGTAAAAGTTTTATATGCATGTTTTTAGAAGTTAAAAACATATTCTATGTGTTTAATAGGTAGCATAACAACCACATTGATTTTAAAATGTTTTAAAATCTAAGTCAAAATGTTATAACTTGAATTTCTTCAAAATATATGATATTGAACATCATCTTTACCTTGAAGATACAGATTGTGTTTGTTTTCAACTATGCTGTCTTTGAAACATAGTATTAGAATTAATTGGTTAGCCTCACTGTGTTTAGTCAACATTTTCAAAACCAGCTGAATCATATGCAGTCAATGTAACACTTTAAAGTGATACCAAAAGGTTTTTGAATAAATGAAAAAATGTTTTAATCATTTCATTTTCTCATTCTTTTATAATTTCTATTTTTGAAATATATATTATTTTATGGGTAGCATTTAAATTTATAAATATAAATATATACATAAATAAAGATATGATTATATATAAAGAATTATATATAAATATATAATTATGTATAAGTAACTATAATTAAATATATAACGAGTACAGTGGAACATGCATATCATTTATAAATGAAATCATATATTGGGGTTCGGTGCTCAAAATCTTTGCCCAGAGGGGAGTGTCCTGCAATCATGAACAGTGGGAGACATGAGCAGAATGATGGAGGATGCGGTGGGGTGACCAGGGCCATCACTCTGCTTATTCTCCACCTCACTGTGAGACCTTTGGCAAGTCACCTGTCTGGTTCATACTATGGCCATCTTCCATATGCTCTAGTACTGATCAAATAGTAGTGTGGTCTCACTGTGGGTAAAAAGTGCTGAGTGTCAGCATCCTCCTGATGGCCACACAAGGGAGTGTATTTACAGAAGATTGACACATCAGACCCCCAGGGTGCAGTAGGGCATGGGTCTTGAGTGGTTGGTAATGTACTTTTACCCGTTGGGAGATAGCAAATCTCTAAACAGTCTAAAATTAGTATTATTATTGTTATAGTAATTAAACATAACTAAAAGTAATTATCTTTTGGGATGGCACATCGTTTGTTTTTCTCTGAATGAATCAAAATTGGGCTTCTATTCAAGGTTTTGTTCGAATAGTCTACTCTCTTCCATATTAGATTCCAAATAAAATATCAATCTCAAATTATTAATTGCTCACTTTTGTTACAGCACATAAATCAAACATAATGGATGGCTATACAGTTGTTTGGGCAAGCGTGGTAGGAAAAGATGTATTCACTACAAGTCATAATCATGTTCTACTATGTGTTATTTTCCACCTTTTTAGTGATGGTTTCTTCCAAGTATTAAATTTAGTTTTGGATGTAATAGATGTATGCTTTCACTTAATTGGATTATAATAAAGTTGGTATATTAGTGTAGTTGAGATTTATAAAATATTTAGTGATATTTGAAGTAGTAGTGTTATACGAATTGTTAGATTTTTGAAGGGTTTTATCTGAACTTTTCACTAAACATTTTCTTTATTACTATAGAAGTTATTGAACCATAACATGATAGCAAGCTTAATGAGCTTTTTCAAACATCTCTGCCTACAGAGATCACAATCAAACATTAAATATTTAGATATCAGATGCTTTGGTTAAAATAGAAATGATGTTAATTGTGGTGCAAAATTTATAAAACAAGGTAAATGAAACCTTTTTATACACAGCTTCCCAAATTGTTTGTAAATATCTGGCTTTGCCATATTTAGCTTGGTTAATTGATCTTTGAAGAGATTATACAGCTGAAAGCAAATCAGAATAGACTAGCTTACATTTTTCCTATTTTTAGATTTTAGGCATGAATTCGTTTTTCATTAAATTATTCTAATGACAGTATCTAAACTTTTTATTATGATGTTTTTTTAAAAGCTCATATCAAGTTAATATTTTTCAAGTTTTCTTTATGATAAAGCGAATATTTTATCCTTCACTTCAGACTGTTCATATAGCATAACAGCTATTTTCATAATGAAAATATTAAAGAACAAGACTGACACACTAATATAGACAAATGATTTCAGATTCTTTATGCTATAGGATACCTATGAAATAACATTCTGAATCACAGTAGGATTTTTCCCTTTGTTTTGCTGTCATCATAGATTTCATTAGAACCATAAAGATGGTTAGGACAGTGGTTCTCAACCTAGCTACCTAGCAGAATGATTTGAAGCTTTTTAAAAATAGATAGGACTGGCCGAGTGGCGCATTCGTTAAGAGCTGGCTTGGGATGCCAGCTCTGAGCAGCAGCGCCCCAGTTCGGATCCCACATGAGGGCCAGTGACGCTGCGCCCTCTACAGTTAAGGTGGTGAACAATAGCTCAACCTGGAGTTGGGCTGCCGTGAATCGCAGGAGACAGCATAAGCTCCAGCCCCTGCTGCAGTGGGCTGTCATGAGCGGCCGTCCAATGGCTGGTGAGCGACTGCCTCACTTGGGAAGAGCACAATGGTAATACCGGCATGGGCCAGTGAAGCGACGTCCTCCACAACTAGACTGAAGAACAAAAGGATAGCAACTTGTCTGTTCCCCTTCCCTGATTCCCCAACGCTGTTCCCCTTCCCCAATTACCCAATAAAATCTTTAAAAAATACACACACACACACACACACACACACACACACAAACACACAAACACATACCCTCACACCCACACACCCACCCCAGGTTCCAAGGATTTATTATTTAAAGCCCCTCAGGTGTTTTCTTTGTATAGATTAAGTTGGAGAATGCATAGGCCTAGGAGAGCAAATGCTCAACGGTATAGGTCAGAAATACTGTACTTCCTTAGCCATATCCTCAGCAGTGCAAAGCCAGAAATAAGGCTCTGAACCCTTGAAATAGTAGTTAAAGTTTTTAACTTTAATTCAAAAGAGATGCCCTTGATCTCATTTTACATACACTCCTAACCATCCTACTTATGTGATTTCTCTAGCCCTAATAGATGAGAGATGGCAAAATCAAACTAGGAAGCTATTGGTAAAAGATGTAATAGCTGCTCAATAACAAAACAATAAACAATCCTATCAAAAAAATGGGCAGAGGGTGTGAAAAGACATTTCTTCAGGGAAGGCATACAAATGGCCAACAGACATAGGAAAAGCTGCTCAACATCCCTAATCATCAGAGAAATACAAATTAAAACCACCATGAGATATCACCTCACATTTGTCAGAATGGATATCATCAGTAAATCAACAGAGAACACTTGGTGAGGATGTGGAGAAAAGGGAACTCTCGTGCACTGTCTGTGGGATTGCAAATTGGCGTAGCCATTATGAAAAACAGTATGGAGATTTCTAATAAAACTAAACATGAATATACCATATGACCTAGCAATTCCGCTTCTGGGTGTTTATCCAAAGAAAATGCAAGCACTAACTCCAAAAGACATGTGCCTCCGTATGTTCATTGGAGCATTATTTACAATAGCCAAGAAGTAATCTAAGTGTCTATTGATAGAGGAATGGATAGCGAAGATGTGTGTGTGTGTGTGTGTGTGTGTGTGTGTATACACTATACACACATCCATCATATACACAATGGAATATTATGCAGCAATAAAAAAAGAATGAAATCTTGCCATTTGAGACAACATGGATGGGCCTAGAGAGTGTTATGCTAAGTGAAATAAGGCAGAGAAAGACAAATACCGTATGGTTTCATTTATATGTGGGATCTAAAAACAAAACGAAAACAGACTCATAGAAATGAAGACCAAAGGGATGATTACCAGAAGGGAGTGGGTGGGGAGATCGGTGAAAAGGGGAAGGGGAATATAGCCAATAATATGATCAGTTTGCACGGTGACAAACGATTGCTATAAGTAGTGGGGTGATCACATTGTAAGGTATAAAAACGTTGAATCACTATTGTATACCTGAAACTAATATAACCAGTATAAGACTGTATACCAACGATACTTATATGCTTAAATAAAAAAGAAAAAAGTGGCAGCTGTCAGGTATGGGAGGACAGCATGAACAGCTGCCTTATGCTGATGCGTAAACGATGGACATGTGAATATGATGGCCTGCAGTCATTAGCGATGGTAGGTTATGAGTATTCTCTGATCTAGGAATCAAGATACTTTTTGTACATTTTACAAAGAGTTTTAAATTTTAAGTTGGTTAAAGTAAACAAAGGGGGGAACGATTTGATACCTGAAATATTTATTCGCTTCTGTAAAATGATAGTGTATCCCCCAACAGCAGCAGGTAAAGGAGGCATTAATAGGCTTGTAAAAAAAAATGGGGAAAAATGCTACTGTTCCTGGGTTGATACGGTTTTTCAATGCCGATAATAGAGGTATCAATTTTTAAATCTTAAAATAGCCATTGTAGCTTTTTTTCATTTGCTGTATGCTTTTCCAAAAATGTCTCCCTGTTTCCCTCTGCCCCACAGCAGTCTCACGGTGTAGGCAGGCCTGTCTGGCTTCAGATTGCCGAGTCTGCTTACAGATTCACTTTGGGCTCAGTTGCTGGAGGTGAGTGATACGGCTAGGTGCTGTTTCAAGCTTGTGTTCATGTAATATTATCTCACTAGACCTGGACAGATCAGCCAAGGTACAGTTCATTGTTCCCATGGGTCACGGCTGTAAAGCTTTCTGAAGCCTTTTTTATTTTTTCACCTATGATCGCAGGACATGTCACAGCATGGCCACAGGCCCTCTGGCTCCCGCCTGCCTTAGGACAAAACCTCTGTTATAACGTGGAGGGCTCGGATGCAGTGCTGCACTCACCGTAATAATACTGGTTAAAGCCAGTGCAAACAAATGGGAGAATGAGACTACGTTTATGGTGTTGGGGGTGATAAGGGAAATCAAGATTTGGGGTACAAATCCTAGAACCTTATGAAATAAAACAGGCTATCGAAGGGATTCACTTTTGCTTTTCTGCTTGTATTTTTTTCCCCTCTCACCTTTTATTGGTTGAAGAATACCAAGACCTATAGTTTATTTGCTAAAATAAACTCCCTGCTCCTGGGAAAATTCAAGACTCTTTTTGCTTAAATTTCTTCAGAGAAAAAGTGTAGAATCTGAAATTGCTTCGTTGAGAAGAACTTAGCAAGTGTGATTAAAATGCTTATGATTTTTCAAAACAAGCCTGAACTGATAAAACTGTTATTTTTTCTTTTCAGTCTCTATTTTAGAAGTGACAGAGTATGTTTTGGTTTTCAACAGTTGAAAAATATAATATCCTAGTTCATGTTATAAATTTTTCAGTCCCTGAGAAATCTGAAGCTTGGCCTTTTTTTTTTTAACCAAATTCTGTACATAAAGATAGGGTCTTTTTGAGATTTAGTTCCAATATTATTGTTGTAACTAAGACTATTTTACCAAAATGCTTTAGTAAACTCAAATTTTAAATTATAGCCACCTATGTGTATATATGTTATATAGTCCATTTAAGGGGTAACTGGTATATTTAGGCATTTAATGGAAAGTATAAAGAAATATGTTATGTATAATGGTTAAGTGTTATAGAAAACTGAGTGTTGATTATCTAATGTTGGTGATGGCTTGAAAATCCACTACAGTTGTTCTCTGAAGCAGCTGTATGGATGGATCGCAGTGGTTGCTAGCCTGTCACCCTTCAGCCATATATGAAAGAAGGAAAAATAACAAAGTCTCTTTTGTGAAAAAAGATGCCATGTTTCATTTTCTAGTCTTTTGAGATAAGATTTGTTGTCCTTACAGACTTTGCATTTAATTATGCTCTCTTTGAAGCCTGAACATTGTTTTCTTTGTAGCGGTGGGGGCCACTGCCGTGTACCCCATAGACCTGGTGAAGACCCGTATGCAAAACCAGCGTGGCAGTGGTTCTGTCGTGGGGGAGCTGATGTACAAAAACAGCTTTGACTGTTTTAAGAAAGTCTTGCGTTATGAGGGCTTCTTTGGACTCTATCGGGGTGAGTAAGCAAATCTCAGCGGCTGAACAGTAGTGCGTGTATCTCACCAGTGGCCGATGTTAACTCACTCATGAAAATCAATGGGTAGCCTACCCAATCCGACGAGGGCTATTTCTGTCTCTTGTTTATTTTTCTCATTGATTCATTTCCCTTTTTACATTCTTGCTGGTAGCTAGCAGTGTAAGTCTGCAAATAAGGTCTTCATTTCTTCTTCCTGCTATTTATATCTCTTGAAATCCAAACCCTGCGGTTGTCCCAACATAGGTCTGTGGTCACCGTGCTCTTACAAGCTAAGGCACGGGTCGGCAGGTGGAGTACAGTGACGACAGCTAAGAAATAGAGAGCTTCTTTTCTCAGAGAATTAGGGAGGAGAAATAGACCTCTTTTCTATGGAACAGAAGCCCACTTGAAGGTGAGTTTACCCTCTATCCATTTGTTTCCAATGAAAGAAAAACCACATGTCTTATCTTTTCCAAGGAGACCACTCATAAATCTTTTCCAGTGAGTCATCTGAAGTCAAAAAAAAAAAGACAAGAAAACCTTTTGGCTCCAAGCCTCATTCTTGCTCCTTCCTTCCCCTTCATTCCGAGGCACTGAGTGAAAGCAGAACGGTTTCTGGTGCAGGAAACATTACCACCAACTCGAGGCGGAACCACGAGGCTGCTGGGCTCAGAAGCAGCAGCCCGTGCAGACCCTCCCCACCCCCGTTGGCTTTGCAGGAACTTGTTCTCTTTGGAGAGGGAATGACTTTCATGTACATGTTTTCACATTAGAATTTAGGGTTTCCTTTGGGAGGGAGATTAATTTTTTAATCCCTTTGGGCGCCACTTGGAATTCTTTGAAAATACTCTCTACATGCTTAAATCCAGAGCATTTATGTAATTTACTGTACTTGTTTGTTTGCTCACACAGTCTCATTAATCCTAGCTTATTCTGAGCTCTGTTGAACTATTTGGCTTAGAACTCCTTCCTTGGAAAGAAAGACTGGGCCTGAACAAAGCTTTGTGCTCATGGACAGGAGTACAGACGCTTCTGGTTAGTGTTACTTACAGACATTAGTGGAAAATGTAGCTCTGATGCACTTATATTTGAAGGAGACAGTCATGAGGATCTTCATTTTTCACATTATATATAAATAAGAGAAGAAAGTGGCTCTGAAATCAAATTAGGCTCAAATACTGCTCCTGAGAATGAATGTAATTAATTTTGCTACAGTATTCAAAACCCTAGCCTCTCCAAATTCTAGCTGTAACAAGTACTCCATGCAAGAGCTATGCATTGTCCAGAATCCAGACCTGTGTGTGGGAATGCTTGTTTTAAAATGTATTAAACCCGGGCCGGCCGAGTGGCGCATTGGTTAAGCGCTGGTTTTGGGATGCCAGCAGCCCCAGTTCGGATCCCACATGAGGGCCAGTGACACTGCCCTCTACAGCTAACAACAGCTCCACCTGGAGCTGGGCTGTGCGAGCCCCGGTGATGGTGTGGGCTGCAGCCCCTACTGCAGTGGGCTGCCATAGGCTACAGTGAGTGGCCCACAGCCAGCGTGAGCGGCTGGCAGCCAAGCATGAGCTGCCAATAGCCGCGGTGAGCGACATCCAGAGGCCAGTGACCGATCTGCCTCATCCGGGAAGAGCGCAATGACGATACCAACAGTGAAGCAACATCCTCCGCAACTAAACTGAAGAACAAAAAGACAGCAACTTGTCTGTTCCCCTTCCCCGATTCCCCAACGCTCTTCCCCTCCGCCAATTCCCCAATAAAATCTTTAAAAAAAAATAAAAATAAAAAAAATAAAATGTATTAAACCCTGCATACCTAGATTTTATTTCATAGGGAATCTGAGGCCTGAGTGACACTAAAGTTTTTTTCTTTGACATCTCCAAACTTTTTTGTTATTGTTGTTGAATGATGATCTTTTTTCCTCCTTGGTATACATATAAAGAGAATGTCCTCTCGTAGAAGGAACCTAGATATATGCTTCACCATTTAGCCCCTCAATGGATGGTTCTTCGTAGAAGATTTCATTTGTGAGAGGTGTCATATTAATTAAATGGGTCAGACACAGCAAGTTGTGGTGCAGGGAGGCGGAGGGATCATTAGCTGTGTTGTCTTTTAAATGAGAGACTTTTATTAGGGGGAAGATTGTAGGAATCCTGTATGTGAATGCCACAATTATTGAGATTGTCATATATTGCTTAGAACTGGCCCATTATTCTGTCAGATGATTGACAAAATTGTTGACAGATTAGCCTAAATTTCTTCGCAGGCAACAATGATAAAATGACATAAATCAGTCCTTTATTAAAATTCCATGAGCCTTAGTGAGGCAAGTTGTAAAACAAATACACATGCTTCCATGGTTGTTAGACTGAAAGCAGTAGGTCCTGATAATCATGAGGGTTAGAAAAGTTAAGACTGCCATCTGCTGATTTATTCTTTTAAATCAGCCTGCTCTCCATTAAAGGTGTGTGCAGATTTGTGTTTGTCATTGATAATTCAGTTTGACTGACAGTAGCCTGGATGTACGATTACTGGCTGGCTCTCAACTCCTAGGAAATCACTCAGCAGTGTCCTCAAAGCAGGCTTAAGATCAGCAGTGAGCAGGCAGACACATACATAACTACCCCTCAGCTGGATGATTTAAAGGATATAAAATGTTTATTGTTAGCATCTTTAAAAAATGTATGCAAAAAAATGTATGCTAACAATTTGGATAATCTGTGTGCTTTAGAAAGCTGAGCCCTATGAATATCTACAGATGTTGAATTGTTTATATATATTTTTCTTTTCCAGTTTGCAGCCAGCCTGGGAAATTTAGCTTTCTAAGAGTAATGATTTATTTTAAGAGGATTCTGTTGAAATATCTTAAGTTTGACATATATTAGTAAATAAGAATATAATAGGCATATGTTTTTGCTTGTGGAAGATATCCATTAAATGATACTTTAAACTGCATTTTTCTTTGCAGTTTTGGCTTCCTTTTAAATAAATGATTTCTGAATTCTGGGTTTCCCTAAAGAGAAAATCATGGGAGTTGGAATTCTGTACTGACCAAGCCACTGTATGCTGTCCCATAGGTAGCATCATTTGTGGCAAAATCTGGGTCTGGTTAACAGCACACTTTGCAAAGCTTTCCCAAGCATACAACATTGGCTTCTTTTAAAGCATCTGTGTATGTTTGTGTGTTGTTGGTTGTAAAGGGAGGGAATTTGATTACATTGTTACTGGCTGTGTTCCAGGAATAGCGAAGATCCCTGGGCTCCATTCCTTGCTTACTTTTGGGGAGGCGTTAGATAACTAGGCTTTAAAGGAAGCATGCCTAAGGAAAGGATTTATAACCTCAAGAAAGTATACCATTATATTTCGCATAAATAATTTACATACATATACAGAGTTTTTAAGATAACCCATTTTTCCCATCTTAATAAAAACCCTAAAATGTTTTCTGGGTAAATTATATGGGGGAAACCGTTTCTTGTATCAGGTCATGTATCAGGTCTAGTAAGCCTATATTGCTAACAATTCTCTCCATTTACCTAGGTCTGATTCCACAACTTATAGGGGTTGCTCCAGAAAAGGCTATTAAACTCACTGTAAGTTTCTTTCTCGTTAAATTTATGTCGTTTGTTTAGATTATTATTAGGCCAAACTTAAAACTGATGCTGCGGAGACTGACCCACTACCAAAACATTTATGACATTTCAAATTTATATGTAGACACTTGGTCATTTTTAATTTTATCATGAGACAAATATTTTGCTGATTTGGAAAACCAATAGCATGTTAATTATAGAGGAAATACTGGTTAACTGATGTTAATTCTGGGTAACTGATGTTATTTTTCTAATTAGGTTAATGATTTTGTTCGGGACAAATTTACCAAAAGAGATGGCTCCATTCCACTTTTCGCAGAAGTCCTTGCTGGAGGTTGTGTACGTATTAATACTGGGCATTACTCGTTGCAAATATGTTCCTTTAACTTTTTGCATATTAGATATAATATCTGAGAGACATTCCCTCTGAACTCAAGGAATTCTAAGCAGATTTTCTCAGTGATCATATGGAATGACTTTTAAATTTCATTGCATAATCTAACTGGTTTTGAGTATAGAACAGAGGTAGTATTTTTGTCAGCTTGGTCTCTTAGAAGCTCCTCAAGCATTACCTTCCACACTTTTTAAAGTTCTAATTCTGATTGATTTTTTTTTTTTTTTGAGGGCAGTGTCACTGGCCCTCACATGTGGGATCCAAACCGGGGCTGCTGGTGTCCCAAGCTAGCTCTTAATCACCGTGCCACTCAGCCGGCCCTAATTCTGATTCTTAAATAGCACTGAAAATAGAGTAGTGGGTAGAGTGACCATACATTTATATTGACTGGAACTTTAAAGTAGGTGTGAGGAAACTGATTAATTGGGCCGTTATATTTTAGGTGTCAGCTTGAGTAAGCCATTTTGTAGTATAATTAGAATTTTCCTTCTTGTAAGGACCAGAGGAGATAGCAAACAACCACAATTATATTGAGGCTGTTGACAATTCTGAACAGAGAGATTCAGACTGTATTTACTTAGAGCACAAAGATTTCTGTTTTAAAAGTGTGAGCATGACACTGGATTTCAGATCTAAGTTTGCAGCTCTACTAATTTTATTTATGGTGTTCATTTCACATTTAGTAATACGTGATTTGTTTAAGACTTATTTAGTCCATTTTGTCCCTGAAACTCTTAATAACTTCCAGTTGAATTGGCTAACAGTCTTGGCTACACCGTCCTCAGTAGCCTGTGGAACCTGAGGTGATGAGGTCCTGACCTTTGCAGCTTTTAATTCAGAGACAATGCCCCAAGGGTCAGAGAGAGGCTGCTCTGGATTCTCCTTGATGAGATTTGTCAGCCTGGCATCTACCTGAGTCCTCACCTTTCTGTAACCAAAGTTCTTGTGGAAGAGGCGGCCTCGTGTGTGTGTGTGTGTGTGTGTGTGTGTGTGTGTGTGTGTGTGTGTGTGTGTGTGTACGTGTATACATGTGTATATGTATGTGCCTGCATCATGCCCAAGTGTATTCTCAGGAATAAAACTCACCTATTTGGCTGACTTTTTTTTTTCATGAAGAACAAATGGTGGACATAGAGTAAGACCTTTGCTTAGGCAGATCAGCAGAAATGTAGTTTCTCTTCTTCCTTTACTCAAATTAAATGCTGTAATTTTTCTCCTCTAATGAGGGAAACTTTCCAAATCATAAATATTTTTGTCTCAGTAGTTTTAGTTTCAATTTGGTTAAGAAGTTTTCTAACTCAGTTTTGCCACAGCACATGCATCCGTTTGCCAGGAATCTCCTAAATCTTGCTCTTTCTATTCCATGTAGCTAATTATTTCTGTTTCCATCTGTAATATCCAGAGGTTTCTGCCCATGAAACTACCAGTTCGCATGTCTGACATGTGACCTAAGTAGTTAAACGATAATCGTATTTTTGGCTCCTTTGTTCATCCTAGGTATGGAACCTGTTTCTGGGTTTGAACTTTGGGAATTTCTATTCAAGTCTGTGATACCTTGAGTGTTGTGCTTACACTCTAAATCTGTTCCTTAATCATGAGCCATTTCTGGAAGCTTTGATGGATAGTCCAGCAGGAAATTGGCAGCATGAAAAGTAGTTAGGCTGGGCTTTAGGCAGAATGACTAGGTTGTCTGCACTTCTTCATCTCCAGTGTTTTCTGCTTCCCTCTTCCCTCTAAGTGTCTTCATTCTGGGAGGAAAGAAAATGTGCAATTATTGAGTTTCTACTGATGCATTCAATTGCACTCCAGTGTAAATGACTGTTAAAGCATAATTTGCCACTTCTCCCCAAAGGCTGTGTATTTCAACAGAAAATAAAGCCTTAAACATAAAGGATGTGCCTGTATTTAAAGCATATCAGGCAGGGGGCCGGCCGAGTGGCGCGGTGGTTAAGTGTTGACTTGGGACGCCAGCGGCCGCGGTTCAGGTCCCACGGATGAGGGCCAGTGACACTGCCCTCAAAAAAATAAATAAATAAAGAATATCAGGCATTGTGGAATGTACGAATATTCTCTTTACTGAATGAAACCTGGTAAGCCGCCACCAGATAAGCAATGGGAAGAGTGGCTGCCTTTGGGCCTGATTTTGACAACACCTCATGGCCATTCATATCAGGCGCTATGTTTTTATTTTCCAATTAGAAAGTCTCTCTTATGTATGTGTAAATAACATGTATACACACATGTTACATGTCCATATCAGATGTAAATATAATTGAGTGTTTAATTATGATATCTGTTGTGGGTAAGCATAATACTTTAATGTCTACTTAGAATTTTCAAGGTACTTTAATATGCACTATTGTCACCTTCTATGATTTCTTTTTTTTTTGAGGGCAGTGTCACTGGCCCTCATAAGTGGGACCCGAACCGGGGCCACTGGCTTCCCAAGCCACGCTTAACCGCCGCGCCACTCGGCCGGCCCTGTCATCTTCTATGAAATAGGTAGATGAGCAACAGCAGCTCAGAAAGTCTAACTCTCTCACCCCAAATCACAAAATTATTATATGTTGCAGGTTTCTTATATGTTGCAGGTTTCATGTGAGCCCAAATATTTTGATTTTAAGGCTGATTCTTTTTATCCTATAATGTTGTCTTGGGGAATCAATTCAGGACCTTCTCCATGTGTCAGAATAAATCTAGATGAACCCATTCAACTTTGTAACGGCTTTTCTTTCTTTCCTTTTTATTATATACATGTATGTATAATAAAAATTTAACATATATCTGAAAATATGTATATACAAGGTTTGACAGTTAAGTTCATGAACTCATCCTAGAAAAAGTGCTACATACCTCATTGCTGAATATCACTACAGTCACCTTTGAAGTACTCCCCTTGGGAAGCTATGCACCAATGCCAGCGCCTAGTCCACTCTTCAAAGCAATTTTGGAACTCTTTTTCTGGAATGGCCATCAGAGCTGTCATTATATTACCCTTGATGTCCTGAAGGTCATCAAAATATCTTCCTTTCAATATTTCGTTTATCTTCGGGTAAAGAAAGAAGTCATTGGGGGCCAGATCAGGTGAGTAGGGAGGGTGTTCCAATACAGTTATTTGTTTACTGGCTCAAAACTCCCTCACAGACAGTGTCGTGTGAGCTGGTTTGTTGGCAAAAAGTTCAGGTCATCTAGCTTTTACACGCAGCCTTTTCAGCACTTCCAAATAGTAAACTTGGTTAACTGTTTGTGCAGTTGGTACAGACTCATAATGAATAATCCCTCTGATTTCAAAAATGATTAGCAACATTGTTGCAGCAAGTTAGGGAACTTAAATTGTCAGGCCTCATATACATATATGATAATTAATTTGTGTAATTAACATACCAAAAAGAACGGGATCTTAGATGTCAGCTCTGAGTTTTAAGAATTGTACACACCCATGAAATCACCAGCCAAAATAAGATGTAGAGCATTTCAACCCAGAAAGTTCATTCATGCCCTTTTCCAGTTAATCACTTCTCCCCTTCCCTAGCCAACAACTGTTCTGATTTCTGTCACCAGTTTTGTTTCTTCTCATATAAATTGATTTCATATAAATGAAATCAGACAAAATGCCTTCTTTCATTTTTGGCCTCTTTTGCTTAACATGTTTTCAAAGTCATCTTTTTATCAGGGAGTATCAGTAGTTGGGTTTTTTGTTTCTCTTTTTGTTTTGTTTTTGATTTTACTGAGCATTATTCTGTTGTATGAGTCGACCACAATTTGCCTTTCCATTTTTCTGTTGATGGACATTTGGGTTGTTTCCAGTTTTTTTTCTGTTATAAATAAGGTTGCTGTAAACATTCTTGTACAAATCTTTTTGTCAACATATGCTTTCAGTTTTCTTGGTTGAATATCATGTGGAATAGGGTAGATGTATGAGTATGTTCAGTTTAAAAGAAACTGCCAGTTCTTCAAAGAGGATCGTCTTTTAACAGTCTCATCAGCAGTGTATGAGTATTCTAATTACTCCACATCTTCACCAACATTTCATATTCTTAGCCTTTTATATTTTAGTCATTCTAATTTGTGTGAAATGATACCTCATTGTGGTTTTAATTTGCATTTCCTTGAAGCCTAAAGATATTGAGCATGCTTTCATGTGTTTATTGGCTATTCATATATCTTTTTTCGTGAAGTATCTGTTCAAGTCTTCTGCCTATTTTTATTAGGTTATTCATATTTTTTATTACTTGTAGAAGTTCTTTATACACCACAGAGGCAGCCCTTTGTCAGATATATGTGCTGTGAATATTTTCCCCAGACTGTGACTTGTCTTTTAATTATCTTAATGGTGTCTGTGGGAAATTTAATTGGGAAAAAATTTAATGTCATTTTTTTTTTTTTGAGGGCAGTGTCACTGGCCCTCATATGTGGGACCCGAACCGGGGCCGCTGGCTTCCTAAGCCAGCGCTTAACCACCGCGCCACTCGGCGGGCCCTTGAAATTTAATGTCTTTTCAAGTCAACAGAGCAGAAAGTTGAAAAGTCTAAATGGACGGACCTATATGTATTTTCTCAACATCTGTTTTTATACTGTAATTATATTGTAAGTACCTGTTTTTATATTGTTAACTCTAACCAGGCCCTTGCCTGACTGATCATGTTACCTCCTTCAGAAAATGTATACTTCTGAATGGATAGACGTCATAAAACTCAAAACGGATTTATTGCCCAGTAAAGGGTTCCCGTAATCCCATCATGCCGCAGGTGTTTCCTGAGCCCTGTGTGAACATACCTCCTGAAGACACCCCTTCCTTTGGCATCTTACTTTCAGTCTGCGTGGTGCTCTCACATGAGTGCACAGGAGCCCTGGAAGGCAGGTAGGGCAGATCCCTATTGGCATATTAGGAAACCAGGGAATGGAAAGGTTACAACCTACCCAGGGTTACAAACTTAACCACAATCTAGGTCAACAGCCTTCCAAACCTAGAATCTTGCCACGTCCTCATGCTCTCTCCCTTCAGACCATGCATGCGTGTGCTCACACCCCCCCTCCCCCCATATTAGGTGCAGCAAGAGACCCACTTGTTAGTTGGAGCTTTTAGTAATTCTGGGAGCCAGGACCTGTAGCTAGTCAGCGCTCTGTGATGTGTCTTCCTCAGCAAGCTGAGCTTGCATGTGTGTGAAGAGTTATTTGGAAATAGTTCATCTGGCTCCCATCACCAGGAATCAGTGTGGTCCCAAATGTATGCTTGCATACGTATGTGAGCATGCGTACATATGCACACAGGTAAAATCCATATGTATTTATGTCAGAGTGATAGGTATGATAGGTACATAGGAGTTTTGACTCTTCCTTTACCCTAGAGATATGTATAGTTTTATCTATTCATATCGTAACACCAAGGCATATATCATCACTCAGCAGTGAGCAAAATGCAGTTTATTCCTTTTAAACTGTCACTATCCTAGACTATTTCAGAAAGAACCATGCATTTCCCATTACTTTATAAAAGCCTAAGAATGTGTGTTTGATGGCGTGTGATGGAGTCACTATCTGTTCCTATTCCTCTTGAGTTAGTCCTAGTGACCACTAATTCTGTGACTTTTCTTAGTTTTCTGGTTATTTTAAATGCACATATTTTGTACATCTGTTCAAATTGAAGTTAGATTTTCATAAGTGAGGGAAGGCTTGTAATGAGTTGTTCCCATTGGACATTTTGTGGGTGGAAGGAAATAGTTGCAAACTGTAGGAGACAACAGATCAAAGAAGGAAGTGAACAGGGGACTTGGCACAGGCCGGGCCAGGTCCCCAGTCTCTGTGGAGGCTCCCCCTGGGGCAGGATTGTGAGGGCAGGAGGTTGAACAGGCCTAATCCTGTGTGCAACCCCTTGGCCTCAGGCTCGTCAGAGGTGGGGTGACATCTCAATATTACATTCTTTTCCTCCTAACTTTTGCTGTCAGCTTTAGTTTGTTTATTTTCTCATTTAAAAAAATTATGTGACATGATCAAATGGACGATTTTACATTCTTTCCATTTCTGTTGTATATAGGCAACACTCATTCAAAATGAGATTTGTTCCTTTGATTGTGTCATTTGAAATTCAGTTCCAAACAAAGAAATGACAACTTAATACTGAAAAATAAAAGCATCTAAATCAGTTTTACTATGTTTGTCCCTCCTTAAAAATATAAGCAGCAATTTTGAAGAGAGAAATTTAGCAATTAGAGGGTTAAAAGCTGATTTGGTGGTCTGGTGAGTGAAGAAATTCACCAAAGATATTGTATAGAATGGTATGTTATCTAATATAAGCATCAGTACAAGAAGCAGCAATATGTCAAATTAGACAGTGCCCATTTAAGACTGTGTAGCTGTGCATTATCACATTTAATTCGAAATTTTATATATTTTGGTGTCTATTTCAGATCACTAGCTGGAGGTCGTTAGGTTTCTTTGATGTTCATGTATACATAGGGAATAAGCTTTTAAAAATTGTAGATCCATGGATAACTAGTGTTAACTAGTTTTGAAAAATGTATTTAAAGTATATAAATTACCAAATTTACCATGAGGAAGAATGTGTGAGAGAGAACCTGGTCTATAAAAGAAGCCATTGTTTATAAGAACAGTTCTGTTCCATGTTTTTTGGGGGTTTTTTTGGTGTTGTGGGGGTTGCTTTTGAGTAGTTAATACATTTATTTGATTCAGAATTTGAAATGTACAATGGAGTATGCTTTGAAAATTCTTTCTCCCAGCTATTTATTTATCTTTTCAGGCGCAACCAATATTTTCATCTTAAAGTCATTCTGATTTTGATAAAACTTAGGTAAATTTTGACCTATTTGTGATCAATGGGAACCTAATATTTTATGTTCTGTTTATGTCACTTGGCATGATTTTATTACCTAAACTTATTGCCTGAGTAACAGCATATAATTATTTCTACTTAACTATATTCTTATTGGGCATTAAATTTTTTTTAATTTTGTTGCTTTAAAAATAGCAAACATTAGCATATTTATAAAAATAAAGGTACTTTTTTCATTTAAAGGTTACCATATTTTTGTTTTACAGTTTCATACTTTGAAATTCTGTATATTCAATGATTATATTTACTGTAAGCAGTGACTCTTTTCCTTTGAAAAGCTGTTCTTAAATTAATGATATTACTTAAAACGAAGAGTCTTAGAGGAGAAATGATATTTGTTTCTGGGAGGGGAAATACTTGGTTAAGAATGTGATCACATCCTTGCTGTATGTCAGAGTGATTGAATTAATTGCAGATTTTCTTTTATTACCCCTTCCCCCTGTCCCAAGTTTAATGTGTATGACATAGTGGTCAGAGATTAAAAAAGGACAGTGCGTATTTGCCATGTATAGATTCCCTTTAAATGTTATAAAATATTCAAAATTTAAGACAAATAGCAATCCTTATTTTTTTCTAATATATTCAGTGTTTCTGGATAGTTTTTGCCTACCTATTCCTAGGCCTACAATAAAGTTTTTAAAAATGTATGTTGACTTTTGAAGCATATCGAGACTATGCAATTGCTAGAAGTTTTCCTCCTTCAAATGGAGTAGAGCACATGGATGTGAAACAAGCTCATAGCTTTGTGCCTGGCCATAGTGCCGTGGTTTCATTGTTTACATGCCCACTTGTCAGATTATATACATAAATATAAATGCACAACAGTTTAGCTATGTGCAGTGCATTGTTGGGACTTAATGCGGTTCTGGGTAACAGATCTTCAAAGCATATGACAGTTAAAACGTGTTTGTGTTTCAAAATGCAGTCATTTCCTTCTCTTAATTGTACTGTTTTAATAGAAAGCCTGTTAAATGTACACTCAGAAAGAAATCTGAAGAGTTGTTAAAGGAGTGCAAATCTCTGTAAACTGGCAATTATTTCCAAAAGGGTTGGCGAGAGGAGGAGGAGGAGTTGAGGGAACTGGGGGTGGGAGGGGTGTGCTGGTTGGAGTACTGCTCTGTGGGATGTTATAATTTACTAATGATTAAAAACATGAAAGAACTTTCTATTTATTTAAACACATTTAGCGAGTGGCACCCAGGGGTCGACATTGTCTGGTGGTGGCACATTTGAAGGATTATAATAAAAAGTTGTGGCCATTATTATTATTATTATTATTATTATTATTTTAATCTGCTTTAGTTTAAAACATAGAGCGCCTTTACCCAAAGATAGTCTTTGCAGCCATTATTTAAACAAGAGATTTCAAGGAAGTGGCAAAGTTTTTCAATTGGTTTGGTCTTTAATACTAGCTACGTGAACAATTACGTGGATTATCATTCTAACATAATTTTCACCCAGCAATCCTTTTGAAAGCATTGTTTGCTTAGATTGAAACATTGAAATGCTTCCTCCTTCCCGCAGTGCCACAGATTAAAAGAAAAAGAAACACAAGCAAATCAACATGTAAAATTGGGTCAGTCGTCACTCCAGGACCGGTGTCTGGGTTTGTGTGAGTTGGGAGCTGCAGGAAACCCTGAGAGACAGCAAATTGCTGCAGCCCCGAGCTTGGTGGACTAAAGGGGGATTAGGGCCCTGGGAACCCAGGACAATAAGCTTCCCATGAAGGGAAAAGACTCTTGTGTCAGTGTTGGCAGTTGTGGATGTTGATAGGAGTAAGGGGTCAGGAGTGGAAAGAGGCAATTGGGGGTTTGTACCCCCAGGCTAGTCAGGAGAATGGGCTGGGACTTGTTGCTGCCTCTTGGAAGAAGGCCTGGGAGGGCTGTGGGTTTTAGAAAAATGAACAGGAATGTGGGTGAAGGCAGAGTACTGGAGTGGCATTGAATGCTGCACATGAGTTTATTGTTTGTCGGCTCTCCATACCTGTGGAATTATAGTGCCCCAACGAGGCACACATTGCCTGTTTCACATGCGAAATGCTATTGCAGTGAAGTTATAATTATATAACATAATTATGATTATATGAATACGGTTATGTTGTATAATGGAAACAGCTACAGGGGAGATGACAATGTACAAATGAGTTTTTTTCCACTTCATGAATGGACATATATGTATTTGTCCAAAAAAAAGTATTCATTTTTATATACCCATGTACACGCATGCACGCACATTTTTTTCTTACAGAAACCAAAAAGGGAGCTGATAGCAGTTTTGTTAAACTTTCCTTTTCCCCCCTCTATTATTTAACAGATTTCAGATGCAAATCCACTCTCATTATCCAAATTCAAATCTCTGTCAGTCAACGCTTAGGAGAGTGGAGTGTGGCTTTTGGTCTGCCTGTGAGGAACTTGTGATAACTATATGTTCCATTTCCCAGCTCTGCCTGGAAGAGTTTTGCTGGGTTTTGTCTTGAATGATAGTGAAATTGTTTTTCTAAATTCTCTCCTTTTGTGTGGGTTTGAGCGGTGGAGCTGTCTCAGAATCTTGCTCAGGATAATACATTTTAGAATTTGAGCCGGAGGAGACTTTCCCCTCTGATTTAAGGCCCCTCTGTGGCTCAAAGTGGTGCTAATTGCTCTACAGCCCAGGGAAGCCAGAAGCAGGTGGCAGAGCGAGCGAGCGAGCGCTGGCTAAGCAGAGGAAAGAAACCACCTTAGATTCGAATTTTAACTCCAGTTGTGAAAGGCACCAAGCTTTTCTTTCATGGGGAGCTCCCCATTGCCACATATGGCTTCACTTTTGTTTTCCAAATGAGTTTATTAGTTTTGCCATTTTGGATGTAGCTGGGCTGACCCTGGAAAGACTGGTCTGAGAAACACTCTTGACATTTCAAGTAGAAACAAACCCAGTCATAGACCGGCTTGAGCAGAGTTTGGGGACTGGGAACCCCTCCATCATTGGCCAAAGTGTTCGACTGTCATTTCTCCCAGAAAAGGGAGACGCTTCTCTGATTGTTCTTGGTGACACCACCAGTGGCCCTCTGATGTGAAAATCTGCTTCTGTCCCTCCTCCCTTGCCTGCAGGCCGGTGGCTCTCAGGTCATCTTTACCAACCCCCTGGAGATAGTCAAGATCCGCCTGCAGGTAGCTGGAGAGATCACCACAGGACCCAGGGTCAGCGCCCTGAATGTGCTGCGGGACCTGGGGCTGTTCGGTCTGTACAAGGTGGGTAGACTCGCTCCCGCTATCTCAGTAGGGAAGTTATGATGTACTCACTGGAAATGTGAAAGAATGTGGAAACCAGATTCCTCCCACTGCCCCCAGCCTCCCAATGGAAAAGCAATCTCATCCAGCAGGGTAGGCCCAGGAGTAGATAATCAAACAAAAAGGAAAAATCAGGGCACTTGTATTAGAGGCCGTGGGAGACACAAACATGCTCTTCTGTTGACATCTTCAGGCTTTCATGAAGCTGCCAGCAGGGAGTCCACACTGCAGACCTGCTGGCTTCAGGCTCACAGCCTTTTATGTGATGGCGGGTTTCTGCAAAGTTTCTTTGGCGCTCTTCAGGCTGGTTTAGGACTGAGAAGTAGTCTTATGTTTATTTTGAGTCTGCGTTATCTCTATTGTTATCTTCCCAGTGGGAGCTTCTCTTTGTCTTAATAATTTGACTGCAGTGAAACAGTAGTGGAGTTCAGTAGGATTCGGGTCTTTAAGAAGTTAAGTGGTGGGATTTGTCAATAATGAATTCCATTAAAAAAAAAAAAAAAGACGGTACTGTACTTTAGCAAAATGCCAGTCAACAGATTCCTTCCCTGCAGGTATACTTACTCCCATCATTACAGATCAGATGTAATGGAGCAGAAGCTATTATTTTTCTTAAACAAGGAAGAGTATTTCTTTCCATTCTTTTGCCTGGTATAAGGGAGAAACACGTAAATTTAGCTGCTGTAGACAACTGCATTTCCACAGCATCTGATTTATTGATAGATCCTTCACTGTAGAAATGTGTAAATTGGCTTCTGTAGCAGCAAATTAGAAATTAGAATTCCCTAGATTAGGGTCCCACGGCTCCAGGGCCCTTCGGAGACCAGGAACCAGTGATGCTACCTTATACACATTCCCTCCTTGCCACCCCCGGTGTCCATCCTTTTTGGAATTGCCTTTGAGACTGAATTGATTAACATTGTTTCTCTCTGTAATCCTTCAGAGAGTCCCCGGAATTATTTTTTTTCTTTAATGTTTGTCTCTTAAAAACACCATTAGGGAAATAAGGGCCAAAGATGGAGTATTTGCCTGGCTAGGTAAAAGCCCTGGGCAATAGAAGAGCGCGGGCTGCTGACCAAGCTGAGGAGGGTGCTTGTTGGGACCTCAGTCGCTGAGACAAGCTGTCCCTGGGTGGGTTTCTACTCCATGGAAACCTCCTGCTAAGTTATTTTGTCTAGGTTCCCCCCTAGTCCTCTGCTATTTAGGACACGGGGATGACTGGTAGTTTCTTTTCCACCCTCTTCTACTGCCATTGCCTATATCTTCTTACCTGGCACATCAGGGGCTCTAGCTGATGTGGATCTAATGAGCAGTTGGTTCATTTTTTGGGCTGCCTTTGCTGGTTGCTTTGGAATCAAGCTATTAATACTGGGTTTTCAAGTCTATCCCCCACACATACTCATCAAAGCCAAACAGAACAAGCAGCCTGGAGGTTTGACCATTGAATTTTTATTAACCTTAAAAACTGAATCTGTACAGAAATGCCAGAATTCTTAGTTGTCAGACTAACATCATTGCCCAGTTAACTAGCTGTAGTACCTCAGCTTCCACTAGCCTTTCTCAAGCTTTGAACCATGTCCATTCCCCTGTGCCCCACTAGTCGTCCCCATTTCCCTTCCACATCAGCCCCAATGTTGTTTGAGGGACACCTCAGGCTTTGTCACCCGGGGTCCCTCATGGGCATTCACACCCTGTTTACACAACTGTTTTGCACTATTTCCTCACTGTGTGACAGGGTGCCAAAGCGTGTTTCCTCCGAGACATTCCCTTCTCCGCCATCTATTTTCCTGTTTATGCTCATTGCAAACTACATCTGGCTGATGAAAACGGACGCGTGGGAGGTTTCAATCTCCTTGCAGCTGGAGCCTTGGCAGGTAATTCCCCTTTTTTTTTTTTTTAAGCCAAAAGAACCCTCCCTCCATTCTCTTTAAGAAGTGCAGAATCTCTGTGTGCTTTCTCCCCTTTATTTCTGGAAGGGCTATTGTTTGTGTCTGACTGAGTTTAAATGTGATCACTTTTTCTCCTTTGTGGGATGTGCTGCAATTCTGATGAGAGTTAATTACATTTGCATAATGTGGATAAACAGCTTAATGCAGCTTAGCAACTCGGAGCCCAATTAGATCTGCCCATCGAAATCGAGCTTTCATCATTAACGTGTTTCTTAGCTTCCCGTGCCCCTAAGCTAATGCTTAGTTTGGGTGCAGCCAAGCTAAAGCATTAAGGTGGAAAAGTTCTTCATCACATCAGTTGCTTTGTTTTACGTCATGCGGATGCACAGGTCCAGCATGTCTCCCTTTCCATTCCTGTATATTGGAATCTGTGCACTTTGGCTGCAAATTGAGCTTTTTCATGAAACTATCCGGGTTCCTTCTACCATTGTACTTAGACCAATGTAAGCAGCACTTCCCCAGCAAACTACCCTGTGCTGGACTGACGTCTCTTCTTGTCCCTTAACACGTTCTGTCTTTTATTGATGGTTGTTTGTATCAGCTTTGTCTTCTGTACCAGGCTGGGAGCTCCTTGAGGGCAGGGGTTTCATTCTGTTCCTCCTTGCCTCCTCTATGTGGCCAGCATAGTAATACTAGGATACATGTCAATCAATAAATGTCACAGGAACAAATCAAGTCCTTCATCTGGTCTAAGATACCAAATTAGGCACAGAAGAGAGTCCATCTGAAACAGGAGTCTAAGGAACGCAGGAAGGTACTCAGATGCCTCCTGATCTCCAGGCTGTAGGTGTTTCCTCTGCGGTTGTGAAAGAGCTGACAGGATAGAACTGCAAGTGGGGGGTGGGGGAGAGAGGGGTGCTATGTCCTTGGCTACTTCAGCACTCAGGAATGACAGGGGAAGGAAAGGGGTGTGTGCTCTCCAGTAAGCTGGTCAGGGATAGAAACGTGAGGGGTGAGCACAAACCCAAACACTGTCCCCAAATGATCAGTGGAGCTCTGCCTGTGTTCATTTTCCTCTGGTGCCCTGGCTAAACATGGCAGGACAGCCTGAGTGCTTCCTGAAGTGTCGTGTGTGGCAGGAGCCCCTGGTCCTGACAACACTGGGGTGGACCATGATGACAGGGAATGACTTGTGGACTTGTGATGATTAAGAAACTTGCCTGGGAGCTACGAGCCTTTACTTGGGGTCCAGCAAACCCCTTGTACCCTGGCACTCATCACTTCAGTCACTTGCATGCATCTGTGAAAGCCAGTAAGGCTACCTGTTAGCCTGGCACTGAGTGCTCGTCCAGCCCCTTTCTGGTACTCACCAAAGTCTCCCGGTTTCAGATGGGCCACTGGACTTTCTTGCAAATCTTTTCACTGTGCTTTCTAATCAGCAGCAAAAAACAGCCAAAGAACAGTCCTTGTGGGCAGGCATTTTGCCAGCGCTTGGTGGAACCAAGTAAACATTTCCGTGGATCTGTCAGCACCAACTTCTTGCCCACAGAAATTTGATGTCAGTTTTCAGAATGAGAGATGAATTCGTCTGACTCTTTAACCCATGAAGCTTTGCTGGCAAAACACTGAGAATATTCAGAATTTAGAACTGGCCAAAAGCAGGCCAGTTACCTAGTTTCACCTGAATAGGGTATGGGGCCAGGCGGGAGTGGGTATTGGCATGGTTCTCTGACAGAGCCCCCACAAGCCCACTAGCTCCATATGCCTTGGGGTGATTCGGTGACATTGATGCCAAATTGAATTTCTTCCCCCTGAGAAAGGTGACCTTGCTCCTTTGTTCCCTATTCTAAGGAAAAGGTATGGTTGTGAAATCCATGTAGTGTGTCCCCCGATCAATCTCAGCATGATCCCCGGGGGTGGGTGATAAGGCCTTTCCATGACCAGTTCCCCTACTGTTCCTTAATGGGTTCCCTGCTGCCTCTGCCCCCATTGTAATGACTTCTGTCATACAAGCATATCTGAAAGTGGTCACAGTCAACTTCAAGTTAGCCCCTCAAAACAGGTGAGTGGCTGGAGTATTGATATTCACCTCACACAGCAAGGTGACAAGAATCAGCAAAAAACACTACAGGAACAGGTATAAAAAAAAAATAGGTACATTTAGCAGCTCATTAAATTGACATTATCCTCATTTCTTATGTACATGAAAGTACTTGTATTTTATTTAAGAAAAAAGAAAAAAGGAGGTAGAAGTAATTGCAAGTTACAGAGAGCACTTGGGCGTTGTCCTAGTGATATGGCTCCATTTCCCCCTCTCAGTTCTTTGCGATCATGCGGTGTAGAGTGATTTTCCTAACTCAGAGGGAAAAACGAATTTTACCCTGACCACACACCAAAGGCAGCTAATAGGTATTTATATCCTTTTTCTATTAGTGTGCCCAGGCATCTGTTTAAGAAGCTTTGAGTTAAAGCAGCTAAACTTGTTAAATGTATTGTTAGCTGTTAGCAGTATCTCCATCCTTTAAAAGGTACTTTGGATGCATTAAATGTGGCTTTCTCCCGAAAGGTGTGCCTGCTGCGTCTCTGGTGACCCCTGCCGATGTCATCAAGACAAGACTGCAAGTGGCTGCCCGTGCTGGCCAGACGACGTACAATGGTGTCATTGACTGTTTCAGGAAGATACTCCGGGAAGAAGGGCCCTCAGCATTTTGGAAAGGGACTGCAGGTAGGGTTGGGCCTTACGGGACACCTGGCTGGCCATGGGGGCCACCCTCTCAGTCCCCCCATAACTCACCCGCCGTCCTCCTGGTGTGAAGTGCCCTTAACTCCCGTCTCTCTTTTTCAGCTCGAGTGTTTCGGTCCTCGCCCCAGTTTGGTGTTACCTTGGTCACCTATGAACTTCTCCAGCGGTGGTTTTACGTTGATTTTGGAGGCCTGTAAGTGCGGCTGTGAAACTCCTTTTTAAAGAAAGCACCGGAACCAAAATACATTTGTGTTCGGCCTGCAAAGGCATTTCTGGAACCCTTAAAAGCTGGAGGACAGAGAATCCTGTAGGACCAACACATTTAAGTCACACAATGAATGGGCTTGAGAAGCTTCAGTGTCAGGGGAGAAAGACCTTGGCAGGGTGACACCATACACGGCATTAAGCAGCTGCCTGGGGAAAGTTTAGGGAGGCAGCAAATTAAAAGGTTCTGTGAATAGTTACCTTTTTCAGTGTAAGCAAATACTGAGCTTCATGGATTTAGGTTCTTATTTTATTATATAGCCTTCTTACCAGAAGTCATGTAAAGGTGAATTAGTCACTCTTTTGTGACTAATTCAGATGCAGTCTTTCAAAGAGTCAGTCAAACCTGTTTACACTTCTGAGACTTCATTATTCACCATCATTTATTATTAGAATAGGTATAGATGTCCTTGGAGCGAATTTATTGCCAACAAAACAAAACAAAAAAAGGATCAAAGAGAGATTATGCCTATGGACATAATCACTGGTGAGGTATAGGCCAGAAGTTGGGCCTCATGAAGCTTAGTACTTGATGCTTGCTCTGGAGGGAAGAGGAATTACTTGTTGAATTTGCTGGGTGGGGAAGGTTATACCCAAAGCAAGCAATTATCAGCTTTTAGCATAAGATCAAATCCCGCATCTGAGTCTTCACCTCATAAACCTATAAGCCCGTTTCTTGCTCAGAGGCCAAGCTGGGAATTAGCTGTTGAATGAAGTAGAGGGACTTATACAAAGAAAGTAAGAAAAGCAATTTTACAATTCCAGGCTTTTCTATGCTTTCACTTTCCGTAGACGTAATAATTATATCTATTTCTCTTTAATTTTTGTGATAATCTTCATGAGTCTATTTTAAAAGGTAGCTTTTTAAACTGTCATAATAAGAGAAAAATGTAAACTTTTTATGATTAATTTATGCTTAATGCAGAAAATTTGGAAAACAAGAAAATACAAAAGAGAAAAATCAGGGCCGGCCTAGTGGCGTGGTGGTTAAGAGCTGGCTTGGGATGCCAGCGGCCCCGGTTCGGTCCCACATATGAGGGCCAGTGACACTGCCCTCAAAAAAAAAAAAAAAAAAAAAAAAAGAGAGAGAAAAATCATTCATAATCTTACTTCCCAGAGGGTGTAAATATTTGAGTGTATTTTTTCTGATATTTTTCCAGTGGATATATTTATCTATGTATATAAGCAGAAATTCAGACCATTTGTTTTCTAAATCAAATATGTGAATGTGTTGCTTTCAAAGCCCATATAAATCATGACTAAGACAGCGTAGATGACGAGAAAAGAGTTGGACAAACTACCCTCTTCTCTGTGACACACAGGCCAGACTGAAGATGTTTGGTTGTGTGCCATCCTCACCAGTCCTGAGCATACTGACCATTTGTGTTTTCCCATCAACAGCAAACCCTCTGGCTCAGAACCAACGCCTAAATCACGCATCGCAGACCTTCCTCCTGCCAATCCCGATCACATCGGTGGATACAGACTTGCGACAGCCACTTTTGCTGGCATTGAAAACAAGTTTGGCCTTTATCTCCCCAAATTTAAATCTCCTAATGTTCCTGGGGTTCAGTCAAAGGCAGTGGCAGCAGCTCAGTGATGAGACGACCTTGAGTGTGGCCAAATGGTACCCTGAAGGGAGAGGCCTAGGAGAGCAGCCCTGTAGTGTGTCCGGTCAGCTGCATGGTGCTGACTGAGCTGGGGAGTCAAACTATTCTTTCTATATGACATATACATATATTTGTTTATAAAGTAACCGTTTGCCCAGAAAACAAACAAACAAAAAAACAATGCCGTTTCAAGCTTTAGTCTTACGTGTTGAGATGTTTTCTAAGCCGTGGCATGAATTAGTGTTCTAGCCTGCTTTGCACAGCTTGCACTTATAGTGACTGTACATATTGTACATCTTTGTACAGAGACACCTTGGCAAATCATTCAAGCAGATCACATTTATAGAATGTAATGCAGTTCTGAGTGGCTTGACATGTACAGAATGTTTTGAAAGTGTTTTATTAAGAATCACACGAAAATAAATGTATTACAGTTAAATTCATGCTCTTATTGGTGACTTATGGAAATGAAGCATCAATATTGGATGTATTTAATTCCTAGCTTGTTTTCCATTCTGGAATCAAAAGGTATTTGCTGAGAAGAGGTATAATAAGACCAGTAGCTGACACCATTGAGTTGGAGATCCTTGGGGAAAGACGCATGCCTGCGGATGCCAGAGGACCAAGCTAATGACTGTGTGTGCTGACGTGTGTTTCCATTTGTACTTAACGCGTGTGTAGATCCTCTTCTGTTCATCAAAAGGCGTTTGCTAGACAGCCCGCCTCCTGTGAGTGTGCATATGGAAAGAGGAATGTCTCCAGCATTACAGGCTTCATTTTGCCTGCCTCTGACACAGCAAGGCAAGGGCCTACCTTTCAAAAGAGTAAAGGATACTTGGGTAGTTCTCCTTCCTGTGGATATAATCCCAATCAAAAATAAAATGCACACCAAATGTATGCATGTAGTTGGATTTTTTCCTTCATAGATATGCTAATAGTGCTTTTTATTTTAATTCACTACCGATTCCAAATAACTCATGATCAAGTTTCCCTCTCTCCAACTTTTATGGGAAATAGTTTAATTTGGAAAGACCTAGGGTGAGATGAGGGGAGGAAGAAGAAAGAGAAAAGCTCTATCTTGTGATTTAGTGGGGTTTAGGTTGTTCCTTGTGAATCCAAATAACAAACTGCTTATTCCAAAAGTCATTCACCAAGGGTGTGATTACTAATTTAGATCTCACCGTGCGCCTTGACAGCCATGGCTACACTTTGCCATGGTTGTGATCTGATGTGGAGCATAAGAATGTATTTACTTTAGCAAAGTGCTTTGGGAAAACATTATTGCTATTGCCAATGAGCCGGGATATGAGAATGTATGCAAATGTTTTCAAGGGGCAAGCCTGGAGATGGCCCAAATCACTTAGTATCCCACACAGCGCTCTTCAGTTGATGGCTGACAGCACTGAAACACAACTGTAGGCTCTCTCAAGGCCCTACAGGAACAAAGGAATTAGCTCTGAAAGCAAAGTTTTCAGCTGTTCTCATTGGTATGGAATAAATAGCAATAATAGTTGTTTTGCTATTATCACCTGTTAAAAATATGCAAGTAGCCCATAGACATGTTCTTATAAAAGATTCATATAATACTATATATGTATATAGAGTAAGATGTGAAAGTGCCCTCCTTACCCTGCTACCGACTTCATGCCTCCCTGCCCCAGGTGTTATCACTGCTAACGGGTTAGAATATAAATTTGTCTGTTTTTCATACATCTCTCTATATAAATATATATACAGATTTATATTTAAAAACAGGATTATGTTTTTAAATCTATGTATGTGTTGTTCTGTGACTCACTTTTGTTCACTTAATATCTCTGAGATCTTTCCATGCCCGTCCATATAGATTTCTCTAAATACTTCAGTAGTTACATAGTATTCCATTGTGTAAGGTATGGTATTCTCTTATTGACATTTATTCCTTTCTTTTTTCACTATTTCAAGCATTGCTGTAGTGAACAGTAAACATTTTTGTACACATATTTTGAGTACATGTGCTAGTGTTTCATTAGGATATTTTAAATTAGATTTGATAATTCACAACATATGGGTTTTACATTTTTAATAATATATTGCCACATTATTCTTCAAAAAGTCTTTACTGATTTTCTTTTCTGCTGACAGCATATTTCTTTGCTGAGAATGCCTATTTCTTCGCAGTCTCAGCTAAAATGGATATTATCAGTCTTTAACATTTTAGGCAAATCCTGATAGGTGATTATTGTTGTTTTAATTTTCATTTTCCTAATTACCTGTGAGGTTGAATGCCTTTTCATATTTACTGGTATATTATTGTGGAATATATAGAAAGTACATGAAACACATATGTATGTATACACATACATGCATATATACATTTTAAACAAATAGTCATAAAGTAAACATCCATGTAATTATCCAGGTCAAGAAACAGAATATTTCTAACTCTTTGTAAGTTCCCCCATATGACCCTCTGCGTCATAACCTTCTCTCTCCCTTTTAACACCATCTGTACTCTTCATGTCTTTGCTTTTCTTTATGGTTTTACCCTATATGTATGTGTATATGAGTGTGAGTGTGTGTGTGTGTGTGTGTGTGTCCTTAAACACAATTATTTAATTCTTGGCTTTGAAATTTATGTGAATCTAATTGTATACATTTGAAACTGGTTTCTTTTGCTAAACATTGTAAGTTTCAGCCATATAATTGTATATAGCTATTGTTTGCTTATTTCATTTTATGAATATATTACAATTTATTTTTCCATTTAACTGGACATCTGGGTTGTTTCCAATTTGGGGATCTTACAGTCTTGCTCTGCATTTTTTGATGTATATTTTGGAGAATGCATGTTTAAAAGGAAATACACCCAAGATCAAAACCACAAAGGCACAGGGGTTGTGTTAGATTCAACTTTGCTAGATCATGCTGAACTACTTGCCAGATTCTTGCACTGATTTATATTCCCCCAAGGGTATAAAATGTTATCTCATGTGGCTTTAATTAACATTTTCCATTAAATGAGGCTGAACACCTTTCATATGTTCATATACACATTGTTCTTCAAAAAGATTAATTTACTTTGCTACCGACAGCATATGACAAGTCATTATGTTTATTGGTTACTTGGATTCCATCTTTGGTGAGTGAAGTATGTGTCCAAGTCTCTTGTTCTTTTTCTTCAATAATTTGCAGGGGATTCTTTATATATTCTGGATACTACTCCTTTATGAGTTGTGTTGCAAAATCTTTTCCCAGTTTGTGGCTTGTCTTTTCACAATGTTGATATATTAACATTTTAATTTTAATATGTTCAAATATATCAATTTTCCCCTATGACTAGCATGTTTTATATTTCATTTTAAAAATTTCTTACTCTCTCCAGGTCATAAATATGGTTGATATTTTCTTCTTAAATACTTTATAGTTTTGCCTCTCACATTGAGGTTTCATCCTACGTGGAACTGTCTTTGGCCTATCATATGAGGTAATACTTTTGCTTCTTTACATGGTTACTCTGTTGGGCCAGCACTGTTTATTGAAAAGACCTTCCTTTCCCTACTGCTTTGAAGTGCCTCCTGTTAGACATTAAGGGTGATCTATGCAAAAATCTACTTCTGGACTTTTTTTCTTTATTGGTCTTTTCTTGTGCCAATATACACTCTTTTCATTACATTAACTTAAAAAAAAGTTTTGGTATGTAGTATAGCAAATCCTTTCACCTTGTTGTTCAAGAACCTGTGGTTCTTCTTGATTCTTTGCTCAGTTTTAGAAACAGCTTGTCAATTTCCTCCCCCAAAATAAAGAAGCCAAACACATTGAGATTTTGATTGGAGTTGCAATGACTCTATAATGATGGAGAATATATTTCATTATATTGGGTCTTCTCATCCATGAACATGATATATCTCTTATTTCAATCTTTTTAATATCTTAATAAAATGTTATAATCATCAAAGAGGTCTTGTACGGTGTGTGTATGTGTTTGTGTGAGTGTGCATTCATTTCTAGACATGTCATATAGTTAGATGCTATTATAAATTATACCTCTTTAAAAATGTCATTCCTGGGCCGGCCGAGTGGCTCAGTTGGTTAAGAGCTCGCTCAAGAGTGCGAGCTGAGCTCTGAGCAACAGCTGTTCGAGGCCAGTCCCAGCTGAGTTGCCGTTGAGCTGCCAACAGGTGGCAGGATGGCTCAGCTAAAAAAAAAAAAAAAAATACTATAAAAATGTCATTCCTGGTATCCAGGAATATAATTGACTTTTCCTTGCCACTTTTTATTTTCAAAAATATCAAACCTACAGAAAAGTTTGAAGAGGTAAAATGAACTCTGAATACCTTTCAACTAGATTCACTTGTTTAGATTTTTCCATACTTGCTTTATCTTTATACATTTTTTTCTGAACCATTAAAAAGTATGTTGCAGACATCATGGTATTTCATCACTAAATATTTCAGCATACATCTCCTAAGAATGAGGACATTCTGTAACCAGTCAATAACATTATCACACATATCAACAGTAACTTATTATCACCTGATACTCAGTTTAAATTCAAACTTCTCCACCTACTTCAGAAATGTCTTTTTTTGATACAGAATCTAATCAAGATTGATGCATTATGCTATGTTGTGCATCATTAGTCTAATTCTGGAATAGTCCCGCTTTTTTATCTTTTTGTCCTTAACATTATGAATCATTTGTCTTACAGAATATCCCATATCGTTTATCTGTCTCCTTGTGGTGTTGTCTAATTTGTCTTCATACTATAAACAGGAAGTTAGTCTAGTGGTACAGTTAAATTTTCTTTTTAATAGCTTTGCTGAGGTAGTCTTTACAGAACTATGTAACCATTATAATCCAATTCTAGCACATTTCCATCACCTCCCCAAATGTAAAATGAATCAATTACTGTTGTATGTTACCGCTTCCCCACATCTTCACCAACACTATAATTTTGTCTGTTTTATAGGTATTCAGTGGTTGTGAAGTGAGACTGCATTGTAGTTTTAATTTGCATTTCCCCAATGACTAATAATGTTGGGCATCTTTTAATGTGCTTAGACATTTGTGTTTAAGTCCTTTACCTATTTTTAAATTGGGGTTTGCCCTTTTATTACTGAGTTGTAATTTTTCTTTATACATTCTGTATATACAGAGTCATATCAGATTTGAAATTACTTTCTCCCATTCTGTTTTTTTTTATAAGTAATTTTTTAAAAAATGATTTAATTGGGGAATTGGGGGAGGGGAACAGTGTTGGGGAACCGGGGAAGGGGAACAGACAAGTTGCTGTCCTTTTGTTCTTCAGTCTAGTTGTGGAGGACGTTGCTTCACTGGCCCATGTTGGTACCGTCATTCCGTTCTTCCCGGATGAGGCAGATCGGTCGCCGGTCTCTGGAGGGTTGCTCATCGCGGCTATTGGCAGCTCACACTGGCTGCCGGCCACTCACTGTAGCCTATGGTAGCCCACTGCAGCAGGGGCTGCAGCTATGCCGTCCCGGGATTCACAGCAGCCCAGCTCCAAGTGGAGCTATTGTTCACCATCTTTAGCTGTTGAGGGCAGTGTCACTGGCCCTCATATGTGAGATCTGAACCCGGGCCATTGGCGCCCCAAGCCAGCTCTTAACCAACACGCCAGTCGGCTGGCCCTCCAGTCTGTTTTCTTAATGGTGTCTTTTAACATACAAGTTTTAAATTTTTTTTTTATTTGTTTCAGGTGTACAACACAATGCAATAGTTACACTTTTTACCCCCTAAAGTGACAACCCCCCTCCCCCAATTCGCCACCCCACTCCCCCCCATATCATACATATCCATCACAACACCCCTGACTCCCCTCCACAGTATACTCCACATCCTGTGACCATCCACATATTCAGTTACAGTTGGCATACAATATTATACAACATCAGTTTCAGGTGTACAGTGCAGTGATCAAGCCTCTACTCCATCCATGAAGTGGTCTCCCTAACAAGACATGTGACTGACACGCCACAAAATTTTTACAACATTATATTCCCCGAACTGTGTTTCATATCCCTGTGGCAATATTGTAGATGTCTATTTATGCTGTCTAATCCCTTCCCCTGCCCCCCCATCCCCACCCCTCTCCCAACCCTCAGTTTTTCCTCTACATCTATGAGTCTGTTTACTTTGACCGTTCACTCAGCTCTTCAGACTCCACACACAAGTGAAATCACATGGTACCTGTCCTTCTCCAACTTATTTCACACAACATAATAGTCTCTTCACAACATTATCAATTACATTCCCAGAACTGACCCCATCTCCCTGCGGCAACATTGTAGTCTCATCTACACTGTCCAAAACCTTCCCCCTCTCCCTCTTCCCCACTCCCTCCCAGCCAACAACCATCAGTTTTTCCTTTATATTAACTTTTTCTGTGTTGATTTTCTGTCTAAAGGGTCTGTCCATTGGTGACAATGATAGTGTTACTATCATAGTGTTACTATGATAGTGTTACTGTTGATCTCTGTCTTTATGTCTGTTAAAATCTGTTATATGTAATTAGGAGTTCCTATGTTGGGTGCATAGATGTTTATTAGGGTTATAGTGCCTTTCTTTGTCTTTTAAAGTCTATTTTGTCCAAAATAAGTATTGGTACTCCAGCTTTTTTTTTCTCATTTCCATTTGCATGAAATATTTATTCCATCTGTAAACAGCATATACATGTGTCCTATTTTCTTAATCCACTCAGCCACTCTCTGTCTTTTGATTGCAGCATTTAGCCTATTTACATTTAAAATGATTATTGATAGGTGCATATGTATTGCCATTTTGTTATTTGTATTCCTGGTCTCCCTGGGTTAGCTTTTGTTTAAAAAAGCCCTTTTAACATTTCTTGCAATCCTGGCTTGGTGGTAATGAATTCCTTAAGCTTATTCTTTTCTGAGAAACTCTTTATTTCTCCTTCAATTTTAAGTGATAGCCATGCTGGGTAGAGCAATCTTGGTTGTAGGCCTTTATTTTGTGTCACTTTGAATATCTCCTGCCACTCCCTTCTGGCCTGCAGAGTTTCTGTAGACAAGTCAACTGTTAGTCTAACAGGAGTTCCTTTGTATATAACCTGCTGTCTTTCTCTTGCAGCCTCTAGGATTCTGTCTCTGTCTTTAACCTTTGCCATTTTCACTATGATGTGTCTTGGTGTGGACCTGTTTGGGTTCAGCTTGTTTGGAACCCTCTGCACTTCCTGGGCATGTATGTTGATTTCCTTCACCAGGGTAGGGAAGTTTTCAGTCATTATTTTTTCAAATACCTTTTCAACCCCTTGCTTCTTCTCTTCTCCTTCTGGTATCCCTATGATTCGAAGGTGGTTGTGCTTCACCTTGTTCCATAGGGCTCTTAAACTATTTTCATTGTTTTTTATTCTTTGGTCTTTTTGCTGTGCCAACTGGGTGAGTTCTGCTATTTTATCTTCCAAATCGCTGATCCACTCCTCTGCTTCATCTACTCTACTGGTGATTCCTTCGAGTGTGTTCTTCATTTCAGTTATTGTATTCTTTAGTTCTAACAGGTTGTTTTTTATGGTTTCCCTATCCTTTATGTCCTCGCTAAATTCCTTAAACATTCTTATCATCAGTGTTCTAAACTCTGTCTCTGAAAGGTTGGCTCCCTCTGTTTCATTTAGTTCCATTTTTAGAGGTTTCTTCTGATCTTTTACTTGTGCTTTGTTTCTTTGTTTCCCCATTCTGGCTGTCGCTCTGGGATTGCTTTGATGTATTAGACAGATCACCAGGAGAGCCCTGGCTGGATCATGCAGGCACACAGCTCACGGCCCAACACTCCCAGGAAAACTCCCAGTCTCAGCCTATCCCAATCAGCCGCTCACAGATCAGGCCGAGCAGCCCGACAACCAATCACCAGCCTGGCAACTCTGCAAGCGCAGTGCGGAGAGCCGGGACCGAGGCGGCTTTGCGCACTCCCGTGTCTCAGTGAGCAGCCTGTTGGAGCCGGAGGGCACCCGCCCAGCGTTTCCCTGGCAACGCAGTATACGCAGGGCAGAGGGTGGGGATCCAAGGCCGCAGGCGCGCGTGCACGCACACGCACTTCTGCGCCAATCCCACCAGACCAATGAGGTCCCGGACCTGATCCTCCGTGGGAAGGCCCAAGCCCAACAAAACGGCGCCCTCCCTACACCACTCACGTGCAGGCTCCGCACTACGGGAACAACAGTTCAAAAACCTCCAGCCTTTGCACCAAAGGTGCTCAGTTCAGTCCATCCCCGCAGGCTCCCGGCTCACACAGCCACTCCCTCCACCAGGAACCAGGTAAGTGCTCACCAGCGAGCACGCCCAGGCGCCGGCCCCACTGATTCTCCAGCCGCTCTTAGCCTCACTGAGCTGAGCAAAGAGAGTCCTCACTAATTTACTGCCGGCTATCTTAGAACTCCTCTTCCCGGCAAAGGAGCTCTGGGCTGGTGAGCTTGGGGTGCGGCCGGAGGGTCTCTCCCCCAACCGGAGAAGCCTCTCCACAGCTGGGACCTCCCTCACGGGGTTTGCCCTCTGTCGTCTCCGCCCGTCCTACCAGACCCGACGCGGATTCCTCTTTAAGTTCTTCGTTTAGTGGTTCTGTTCATCTAGTGTTCCGGGGGCCTCCAGGGTTGAATGCTGTATAATTTGTTTGTAATTTTGGTGTGATCCTGGGAGGCAGTTAGCACAGCGTCTGTCTATTGCGCCATTTTACCGGAAGTCCTTGGGCACAAGTTTTAAATTTTGATTAAGTCCCAGTTTATCAATTTTATGGATCACACTTTTGGTGTCATCTAAAAACTCTACCTAAATCAACGTTTTCTTTGAAAATTTTAACTTTTACATTTAGATTCATGATTTATTTTGAGTGAATTTATGTGTATGGTGTGAAGGGTCTAAATTCATCTTTTTGCATGTGGCTATCCAATTGTCTCAGCACCATTTGTTGAAAAAAATTACTTTCCCTGATAAATTACTTTTGCTCTTTTGTCAAAAATGAATTGACCATACATGTAAGGATTTATATCTAGACTCTCAGTTCTGTTTTATTCATCCAGGTGACTGTATTTATGCCAGTACCACACTGTCTTGATTACTGTAGCATCATATAAGTTTTTACATAGGAAGTATAAATCTTCCACCTTTGTTTTTAAAATTTTGGCTGGATCTTTTGCATTTCCATATAAATTTTAGTTTGTCAGTTTCTTAAAAAAAGTCAGTTGGTATTTTGATAGTATGTTGAATCTATAGATCAGTTTGGGGTGAACTGCCATCTTAACAATCTTGTCTTCCAAGCCTTCAACTTGGAGTCTCTACTTATTTAGATCATTTAAAATTTCAGCCATGTTTTATAGAGGTCTGGTACTTCTTCCATTAAATTTATTCCTAAGTGTTTTATTGTTTGATATTTTATTTTTATTTTTTTTTGAGGGCAGTGTCACTGGCCCTCATATGTGGGACCGAACTGGGGCCGCTGGCTTCGCAAGCCAGCGCTTAACCACCGTGCCACTCAGCCCTATTGTTTGATATTTTAATGAATGGATTATTTCTTAATTGAATTTGTAGATTAGTATATCAGTTAGTATACACAAATACAACTGATTTTCCTATATTGATTTTTTAACTTGCCTAACTCACTCATTAGTTTTGATAGTTGGGTTTGTTGTTCCCCTCTTCCTCCTTTACTGCTTTCTTTTGTGTGAAATAGACATGTTGTAGGGCCGGCCGAGTGGTGCGGTGGTTGAGTGCTGGCTTGCGACGCCGGCGGCCCTGGTTCGGATCCCACATGTGAGGGCCAGTGACACTGCCCTAAAAAAAAAAAAAAAAAAAAAAAAAAAAAGAAATAGACATGTTGTAGTACCATTTCAATTCCTTTGGTTTTACTATTTTTAAAACTACTTTTTTTTTTTTGGGGGGGGGGGAACCAGCCGAGTGGCTCAGTTGGTTAAGAGTTGACTTAGAGTGCATGCTCTAAGCAACAGGGCCGCCGGTTCGATTCCCACGTGGGCCAGTGAACACTGCACCCTAGCTGAGCTGTCGCTGAGCTGCCAGCAGGTGGCAGGATGGCTCAGCTGGTGTAACAATAAGATTGCCTGTTCAATGGTGGGCTATGCCCACCCGCAACCAAAAAAAGATTGAACCCAGCACTTCCAGCTGAGCTGCCACCAGGATGGCTCAGTGGACAGGGTGTGCGCTCCTAACAAGGCTGCCAGGTTCAACTCCCACATGGGATGGTGGTTACGCCTGCCTGCAACTAAGTTTGAACTCAGTACCTTGAGCTGAGCTACCACCCAGATGGCTCACAGGATAGAGCGTGCGCTCTTAACAAGGCTGCTGGTTTGACTCCTGCATGGGATGGTGGCTACACCCACCCGCTACTAAGACTGAACATAGTACCTTGAGCTTAGAGGCCACGAGCTGCCGACGAGGAAGCCAGATGGCGACTGGTGCCCTCCACAACGAAGATTGAAGAACAATAACTTGGCGTTCCCCTCCCCCAATTCTCCAATAAAATCTTCAAAAACAAAACAAAAAAACCCCTTACTTTATAAGAGCAGTTTTAGATTCACAGTAAAATTTAGAAGTCGAGATTTCCCAGATAGGCCCTGTCCCCACACATGCACAGCCCCCCATTATCACCATCCCCCACCAGAGTGGTGCCTTTGTTACACTCCATGAACCTCCATTAGCACATCAGAATCACCCAGAGTCCAGCTTTAATGCATTCTATGGATTTGGACAAATGTATATTGACATGTACCTGTCATTATGGTATTAAGTATTTTCACTGCCTTAAAAATCCTCTGTGTTCCACTCATTGATCCATTCTCTCCCCCCAACACCTGATAGTTTTTGTTTCCATAGTATTGCCTTTTCCAGAAGGTCATATATTTGGAGTCATATAATATGTAGCCTTTTCAGGTTGGCTTTGTTCACTTACTATATACAATTAAAATTCTCCATGCCTTTTCAGGGCTTCAGAGCTTATTTCTTTTCAGTGCCGAATAATATTCCATTGTCTGGATCAACCACAGTTTATTGATCCATTCACCTACTGAAGGACATCTTGGGTGCTTCCAAATTTTGGCAATTATGACAAAAGCAGCTATAAATACCCAAAGGCAGGTTTTTGATTGGGCATACATTTTCAGCTCCTTTGAGTAAATACTATGGAGTAGGCCTGTTGGGTCATATGGTATGTTTAGTTTTGTAAGAAACCACTGAACTGTCTTCCAAAGTACCTATATATTTTGCATTCCAACCATCCAAGAATTTGAGTTCCTGTTTCTCCACATCCTCATCAGCATTTGGTGTTGTCAGTGTTCCAGAGTTTGGCCATTCTAAAGGCTAAGGAATGGTATCTCGTTTTAATTTGCATTTCCCTGATGACATATGATGTGGAGTATCTTTTCATATGCTTATTTGCCATGTGTATATCCTTTTTGGCGAGGTGGGGTGTTTTTTTAAGGTCTTCGGCCCATTTTTTGATCGATTTTTTTTTCTATTGAGGTTTAAGAGTTCTTTGCATATGTTGGATAACAGTCCTTTGTCAAATGAGGCTTGTACAAATATTTTTTCCCATTCTGTGACTTGTCTTCTGAGTCTCTTGACATTGTCTTTCACAGAGATTTCTAATTTTAACCAAGTGCAGCTTATCAGTTCTTTCTTTCATGGATTGTGTGGTGTTGTATCTTAAAGTAATCACCTCACTTAGGTGTTCTCCTTTACCTTTAAGAGTTTTATAATTGGGTTTTCAGTTTACTTCTGTTTTGAGTTAATTTTTGTGAAGGGTGGATTTATTATTCCCCTGCAGTTTTCATTTTACAACAGAGGGTCTAGGGAAATGAAGGGTTAGTCCAAGATGAGGAACAAAAAAAGTAGGGGCAGTATTCTATAAATCACACTGCACTATCTGATTTTCAACACAAAATACAAAAATCCTTTTTCTCAATTGATACAAATCCTACTCAAGTAGCTCCTGAGTTTTAGGAAGGCTAAGACCATTTCTTTTGCCTCTGGAAGATGAAGTGTCCTCCAAATCCATCTAATGACCCTCAGTGTACTGACAAATTCATGATTGTATCAAAATTGACGAGGCTTATTAGGAAGGGCCTAGTCATTTTACCAAGTTTCTTGCTCAACTGGCATTCATTAACAAGTCTGGTTTTGACTTATTTCTGGAAATCATATTTTAGATACAGTGAGAGAGATCCCCCAATCCAGATGTCAGTTAGACACAAACTATTCCTGCAGGACCAACCTTCGGTCCTCTAAGCCTGACAGCCACACAGGTCCCCAGTGGCTGAAGCTCCTCCTAGTGATCATCCTACAATGAACACGTTATTTCCAAGGGGACTGACCCTAGGGAAGAATGAAGGGTCCTGCGTTAAGTTGTAACAAATAACTTTTGTTCCCCAGATTTTTGTGACTGATTCCAGTTCTGCTACTATAGCAGGTGGGATCAAATTTGTTTTCTTATTGTTTTGAAAAAGGGGTTCTACCTCCTCTCTTCTAAGGCTCCAGATATCACAATCCATGTTTTACATGTAACTAACATAAGAACAACAGCTTAGTATAGAGACTGGAAACTTGAAAAGGGCTTTTATTTTTTTTTTAGATTTTATTGGGAAAGGGGAACAGTGTTGGGGAGTTGGGGAAGGGGAACAGCCAAGTTGTTGTCCTTCAATCTTAGTTGTGGAGGGCACAGCTAGCTCAGCTCCAAGTCCAGTCACCATGCGACCACCCGTCAGAAGCTCCCGGCCGCTCAGCTCAAGGTGCTGTGTTCAATCTTAGTTGTGGATGGGCATAGCCCACCATCCCATGTAGGAGCCAAACCAGCAACCTTGTTGTTAGGAGCACGTGCTCTCACCAGCTGAGCCATCCTGCCACTTGTTGGCAGCTCAACAGGAGCTCAGCTCGGGCGCAGCTCACTGGCCAATATGGGAATCGAACCGGCGTCCTTGTTGCTCAGAGCTTGGCACTCTTTTAACCAACTGAGCTACTCAGCTGGCCCGAGGGTCATCTTTTTCTATCAGCATAATTTGTAATTTGACCATACAGTAAGAGAAAACATTCCTAGGAAAATTTCCTTAAGGGCAATTAATATTTCCCCCTCAGTTTACTGCTACTCCTAAAATATCTGAGGGTTCAAATTATGGTATTCTTAGAATTAAAAAAAATTTCTTTTCTTGAAATACCAAGCAAGCCACTTAGTTCTTAGAAGATAAGATCTTGTTACATTGCACAGATCGCTACACAATACCGTCTTTCTCCATTCTAGTAGTCTTAAAAAATATTACATAAAATCGATTTTTGTGTGATACTTCATAATTTACAAGTCTTCACATACATAGTATCTTATGTAATCTTCATAGAAAGTAAGCATTTTCCTCACTTAACAGATGAAAATACTGATCCTTGTCCCAGGTGACATTTCTATTAACGGGGATATCAGGAAAATGGAACTTGGGTCTTTTGAGCCCAGTGTTCTGTTTCTCATATATGAGACCACCCTTAAGTAAAAGAGATTTTGGTTCTAAAGCATTTCCATTCCTTTGTTCAGAATTTTTTTTTTTTTAAACATCTAGTACAAAAGTTCACAAAAGATAAAATTACTTGCCATCAAAGCCTGACCAGGGGTATACCTGATTTCAGGAGTCTTGGAGTCGGGTCTCTGCATGTTCAGCACCACATAGGTGTGTTCTACACCCTCCACAATCGCTCCCTCACAGCTTTCTGACCAAATCAAGTACATTAGAACAAAAGAAGGATAATACATTACCAGAGACCTGAATAAAAGACCTCACAAAGTGAAACAGACCTTTCTGAAAGCTAACCTGAGTGCAAGCTGTTCCATCTTCTGACTGGGAACTGGTAATGGAATATTAAGAAGCCAAAACTGAGCTTCCTGCTATGAAACTAACAACACAAAATACTATAATTTTAGAAAAGTTTGTAAAAGATTGCTGATTGGCTATGTTGAAACTATCAGTATCTAGGAGCTACAGTCTGAAAATTTAAATACCTGAAATCCATTCGAACTTTAAGAAGCTGGGGAATTGTGAACATGATAGGCAGAAAGAGAATCTAAGCCTCAAGTCCAACAAAGGGTCTGGGAGCATCGGCCTATTGAGAAAAACATTACAATTATATATGAGTATCCAAAGTCTTCCAGTTGGCCTTCTGCTTAGGATTGTAGCATCTTTTTCTAAAATATGTTTCTTATATGTGCAAAGGATTTTAAAAATATATGCTAGATACAAGCAAATTATTACCTTATGGGACAGATTGAAGAAATTGGTTAAGAAGAATGTTTTTTTGAAGATTTTATTGGGGAATAGGGGGAGGGGAACAGCGTTGGGGAACTGGGGAAGGGGAACAGACAAGTTGCTGTCTTTTTGTTCTTCAGTCTAGTTGTGGAGGATGTTGCTTCACGGGCCCATGTTGGTATCATCATTGTACTCTTCCCAGATGAGGCAGATCAGTCGCAGGCCTCTAGATGGTCACTCACTGCGGCTATTGGCAGCCCACGCTGGCTGCTGGCAACTCACTGTAGCCTATGGCAGCCTGCTGCTGCAGGGGCTGCAGCCTACACCATCGCCGGGGCTCGCAGCCCAGCTCCAGGTGGAGCTGTTGTTCACTATCTTAGCTGTAGAGGGAAGTGTCACTGGCCCTCATATGTGGGATCCGAACCGGGTTGCTGGCGTCCCAAGCCAGCTCTTAATCAATACGCCACTTGGCTGCCCGCCCCCCCCACCCCCGCAAAAAAAAATGTTCTTAGTTGTAATCCTCTACTGCAAAAGAAATACTGAACATGGGTGTTCTTGTTTTCCTGCCTTTGGGTAACTTTCCAATTCTCTGGTAGCACTAGTAGCCCCCAGAATCTGTAAACGTGATCTGTAAATCATTTTCCAGCATTTTTTTAATGAGTCAGAAATGATTCCCAGGTAAGACTCCTAGTTGTCTAGCAATCAGCAAGATGATCGCAGAAAACCAAATTCCTTTCTTGCCTCTATGTAAGCTTGCGGGGGTAGTGGGGGACGAACTCAGTGGGAATCCCATCACTAAATCATGGAACAAGGCAAAGCTGATGGTTTTTACCCGAGACTTATGCCCAAGATTCAGGCACAGCACTAACACCCTGGATGCTGTGTCATGGTTCAAGCAACTGTTTTCACTGCCATTGAGCAGCTGAAGCTGTTAATTGAAGCTCCATTTTCTTGATATATACCTAATTGTACAGCTTTTTCTATTTAGAAAATTTCACAATGACAATGTTGAAATACAGGGGTTGTAGAAAAGACATTTAAAAATGCACTGCCGAAAAGTGGGAATACAGGGATCATATCTCAACATAATAAAAGCCATATATGATAAACCTACAGCTAACATCATACTCAATGGGGAAAAGCTAAAACCATTCCCCTTAAGATCAGGAACAAGACAAGGCTGTCCACTTTCTCCTCTTTTATTCAACATAGTGCTGGAAGTTCTAGCCACAGCAATCAGACAACAAAAAGAAATAAAAGGCATCCAAATTGGCAAGGAAGAAGTAAAATTGTCACTATATGCAGATGACATGATACTGTATATAGAGAACCCCAAAGACTCCATCAAAAAACTATTGGAACTGATAGACGAATTCAGTAAAGTAGCAGGATATAAAATCAATGTTCAGAAATCAGTGGCATTTGCATATACCAATAATAAACTAATGGAAAGCGAAATTAAGAAAACTGTCCCATTTACAATTGCGTCAAGAACTATAAAATACCTAGGAATAAATTTAACCAAAGAAGTGAAAGATCTGTACTCAGAAAATTATAAGGCATTGAAGAAAGAAATCATAGAAGATACAAATAAATGGAAACACCTACCATGCTCATGGATAGGAAGAATTAATATAGTTAAAATGTCCATACTGCCTAAAGCAATATATAGATTCAATGCAATTCCTATCAAACTACCAAGGGCATTTTTCACAGAAATAGAAAATATAATCCTAAAGTTTATATGGAATCATAAAAAGACCCAGAATAGCCTCGGCAATTCTGAGGAATAAAAACAAAGTTGGGGATCACGCTACCAGACATCAAAACCTACTACAAGGCCACAGTAATCAAGACAGTTTGGTATTGGCATAAAAACAGGCACATACGATCAGTGGAACAGAACAGAGAGCCCAGAAATAAATCCAAGCATTTACGGACAGTTAATCTATGACAAGGGAAGCAAGAATTTACACTGGAGTAAAGATAGTCTATTCAATAAATGGTGCTGGGAAAATTGGACTGACACATGCAAAAAAAATGAAACTGGATCATCTCCTTACGCCTTATACAAGAACAAATTCAAAATGGATTAAAGACTTAAATGTAAGACCTGAAACCATAAAAATCCTAAATGAAAATATATAGGGAGTACATTTGCAGACATTACCCGGAGCAATATTTTTACTGATACATCCCTCTGGGCAAGGGAAAGTAAAAGAAAAAATGAACATATGGGATTATATCAGACTTAAAGTTTTTTCACAACAAAGGAAACCATTAATAAAACAAAAAGGAAGCCTACTGAATGGGAGAATATATTTGCCAACGATATATCTGATAAGGGGTTAATATCCAAAATTTATAAAACACTCATGAAACTCAACACCAAAAAAACAAACAACCCAATTAAAAATGGGCAGAAGATATGAAGAGACATTTCTCTAAAGAGGACATACAGATGGCCAACAGGCATATGAAAAAAAGTTCAACCTCACTGGTCATTAGGGAAATGCAAATAAAAACCACCATGAGATACCACCTCACTCCAGTCAGAATGGCTATCATCAACAAATCAACAAACAACAAGTGCTGGCGGGGCTGTGGGGAAAAGGGGACCCTGCTGCACTGTTGGTGGGACTGCAGATTGGTGCAGCCACTATGGAAGTCAGTATGGAGGTATCTCAAAGAACTGGAAATAGAGCTACCTTTTTGACCCAGCAATTCCACTCCTAGGTATTTATCCTGAAAAAACCAAGACACTTATTCAAAAAAAGTTATGCACCCCGATGTTCATAGCAGCACAATTTACAATAGCTAAGACTTGGAAACAGCAAAATGCCCGTCAGTAGATGACTGGATTAAGAAACTGTGGTATATTTATACAATGGAGTATTACTCCGCTATAAAGAAGAATGAAATCGTGCCATTTGCAATGATATGGATGGACCTAGAGACTATAATGTTGAGTGAAGTAAGTCAGTCAGAGAAGGACAAATACCATATGATCTCACTTATATGTGGAATATGAAAAACTGTATGAATGAGCAAAGTAAACAGAAACTGTCTCATAGATATAGAGGAAAAATCAGGGTTGCTAATTTGGAGAGGAATGGGAATGAGGGAGAAGGGGAAGGGATTAGACAGCAAAAATAGGCAACTACAATATTGCTACTGGGATAGGGAAAACAGTTTGGGGAATATAATTAATAATGTTGTAAATATTCTGTGGAATGTCAGATGATCATAGGTCTTGTTAGGGAGACCATTTCATGGATGGAGTAGAGGTTTGATCACTGCACTGTATTACTAAAGTGGAGGTGGTATACCTACTGTAATTGAATATATATAGATAGTCACGGGATGTGGATTATACTGTGGAAGAGAGTCAGAGGAAGAGTAATAGATATGTATGATATGGGGGGGGTGTGGGGGGGTGTATTGGGGGTGGGGGTTTGTCACTTTGGGGGGTAAAATGTATAACTATTGCACTGTGTTGTACACCTGAAACTATTGGGGGTGGGGGGGTTGTCACTTTGAGGGGTAAAATGTATAACTATTGCACTGTGTTGTACACCTGAAACTAATTAAAAATAAAATAAAATTTAAAAAAAAAAAAAATAAATAAATAAATAAATAAAAATGCACTGCCGAATAGAATGGAAATGAAAAACCATATGCTTCACACCGATTTTGATTGACTGACTGAGTCATTCATTCATTCATTCAAGCCCTTTCCATATGATTCTAGTGGTAGAGGTTTCAGTGTATCAGGGCCAGTATAAAATAGAGCGAATCAGCATTTTTATACTATTGAAAGACTAGGATCATCCCTAACATGACTTTCCTTTAGTTCTCCCTAAATTTTAGGTCATCCGTTCTTTCAAGATGCAGTATCTCAGCATTATTGCAACAATATTTTATATCTAGATTTTTAAAACTTTGTAGGGAACTGGATCTATAAACAGGAAGATAGCTTGTACCAATACATTTTTTTAGTTTAAATGATCAAAAAATGATTGTTTCAGAGAGTTACTGTAAGTTAATTATTGCCTGCAAAACTGAGTATTCTTCCTCAACACAAATAAGGATAACCAATCATCTTTCTTCACAGTTAGAAACAGCATAACCAAACAATAAACACAAAATGAGAAATTAGCCAGAAAGCTATGGCTTATTTCCCACTCAGAGAAATATAAATATAACTGGTAAAAAACAAGGTACATTTCTATAACCGGATATTTTTCAAAATCATAAAGTTTTCATTTCTAATAGTATAAAGAGTTGTGCTACACTTTTTCTAGTCAACTTAATGTCAAGATTTTACATCAATATTGACAGTTTCAGTACTTTATCTTTTGCTGTTATCTAGTCAACCTTAAAAAGCAATTCCTCACATTAAATTCATGTGTTCATAAAAATGTAAACTAAAGTTAAATGGGCAAAGGTCCACATTGGATTTGGGAGAGGAAGGGAAAGATGTCATTCCTCCAAAGCAAAAACTCTGCGGTGGTAAGCATTTTGCAAATACTTAACAAATTTATTCTTTCACAATTGAACACATCAACCTGACTCCAATGAGCATCTGATTTGCCACATCTCTTAATTTCCAACCTTAGTTATAATTATGTTTTCCCTTTTTCTAGTCATTTTTACAAGCTGAGGGCAAAATATAATTACTACAGTGATTACATGAATTTTTCTATACAAGACAGTGACCTTAACAGATCTTCATTAGAATTATTTAAAAAAATCAAACATAACAAAAATGTTCAAACTCTGATTTCTGTTCTTCCTATTTCATGTTCTGTTGAATAAATGACAATTAAACTTGAGAAGGACAAAAGGTCAAGATTAAGGAAATGGACAATTTAAAGGGGATAAAATCAAGATCTGATCATAATCCTTTCTTCTAGTCCTGCAATAGGTTGATTTCAACACTAAATCTTAGATATTTGTCACTTACCTTTCAGACTTGTAGACAAGGTTGTAGTAACGTATCTTGAGATGTGGAGTGGATTCAATGACAAAGTTCATTTGAGCACTTTTCCTTCATGGCTACTTCTGCCATGAAATCAGTTTCTCTCAAAGGAGGTTTTACTTTCAGAGAGCTCACGTACATAGTAATCTCAATCAGTGAAAATAATAAACATCTTTCTGTTTATTCTTTAAACTAAATATATCTCAAATGGAAAGAAAATCAGGGAGTAAGGCAAAAGTTAACAGGAGAAATTTTTTCACTGACAGATTATCTAAACATCAGTTCATACTGCATTGAGAGAGCTATGGTAATTTAAGGCACAAAGCTTTCCAAGATTTGAAGTGGCTGCTTACAACAGGAACTTAAAGATATGAAAAAAGATACTTTATAAGATAGAAAAATTAGAATTGCAAGGAGTAAATCAAAATGAAAATTTGAAAAGTTAAACCATATTTGTTTTTTATTTATATATAGCTATCACATGAATTATAAAGAAAAAGGATATTAGAATGTAACTTGGATAGATGTATGCATGCTATGGCTAAGAATAAACAATGTCCCTACATATTATGGTTAGTGAGAACATTATCAGTATAATGGGATTATGATTATTTAAAAATTTGCAGAACTTACTTAATTTGTGCTTTGGAGATAACCGTATATAGTGTTATAAGTTGAAAAGAATTCAAAAGAATAACTAATACCAAATATACACCTGTGTATATGAATTCAAAAAAGGCTGCATTCAGTAAAGTCAATCAATCAGTTGTATTAAAAATGACACAAATCCAAAACAAGATGCATGTTATATAAAAAAGGACATTGTAAGATTTGCTTGTTGCATTTAATCCATGGTTTAATCCACAAAATTCCCTTTTAATTATCATTTAGACAGAAGCATGCAAATAGTCTTAGGATCTACTGAGAGTTTCCCCACATCCACTATGGCTGGATATCCCCTTTCAGGAGCTAAGCAGGTATTCGGGTAGCGGCCTCCTCCTCTGCATCTGCTCGGTTTGCATTAATTTCTGCAAGTGTTCGGCCGAATCGTGCCCATTCATCATTTCGGGGTACAGCAATCTGCTGTTGAAAGACAATGTTTTATGTATACTGAAATAAAAGATCATCTTACTCCTATTAGTCAGTTTGTTTTCAAATAATTTTTCCATTAAAAAGTAATAATTGACCTGAGTGGCCTTTCCATAATTATAGGGACTATAACAATGATTTACAACATTTTGAAACAAAGGACAGTATTTGTGAAGTGTGTTGTGACAGCCTCGGAAATTACTTTGCTGTTATCACCATCAGTGTGAGACAAAATAACGAAGATGCTCTGTAACTATGACTCCTACGCACAGTCTCGTGAATTTTGCTGGTGAGGGAGAACACCTTAAAATTTTTTACTTCTTGCATCATTCCTAGTATGAAATACTTTTTGAAGCATGGCTCAAAAGAGCTGGTTTCTTATAATTATTTATTTTTGTTTGGAGCATAAGATAACCTTTCTTGATGTCTTAATCCCTCCTCAGGAGGTTTGCTACTTCTTTCCGCTTTTTTGATGTACCAATAGCAAAAGGGGAAAAGAAGCTTGTGATGCTTTTGCCTCACTGAAGCAGTCCAATAACCAAAAATTTTTGATAATTGTTATTATATTAGAGAAATGTGACTGCCATATTAGGGCACAAACCATTCACTGTGGCGAATGGATGTGCCTGTTTCTAAATCTACCATAGCAGATTAGATTAGATTACACTGGACAGTGATCCAACCCAAAATGGTAGCTAGCAACCACATGTGCCTACTTACATTTAAATTATTTAAAATTAAATAAAATTTAAAATTAATGATTCAGTTGTACTAGCCACATTTTAAGTGTTCCGAAGCCATATGTGGCGAGAGGCTACCATATTGGGCAGTGCAGATATCGAGCAGTTTTACCGTGCAGATAGTTCTATTGGCTGTTCTCAATGATTCAATCTACCTCTCTCCTGATCCAATTGCTAGAGGCTGTGGGGTGTCCAGAGAGGACAGGAATCATAAGGCACAGTAAACGAAGCAGTAACTAAGGTGCTAGCAAGGACTTAGAGAAGGAAATCTTTACTCCGGGGCATGGTGTACAGCCAAACCCAAGCACTAATGTTGAAAGAGCTGCAACTCATCTCGTTGGATTCAATGATAGTGGCTTTGTAACAAGGCTCAAGAGTCAAGATTCGCATTTCACTATGTCATCAGGTAATTCTTAAAAAGTATTACTTCTGATTTCTACTATCTGGCCCAAACAAATCTAGGAATATGGAAAAATAAAATCTTATCTCAGTATCAATTCTGGAAAGCCCCACAGTCCAACTATAATCCAAATTTCTTCTTTTGCCTCAAGAATTTCTAATTTCAGCATTGCATACTTCAAGAAACAAGGTACTTCCAACATATGATGTTACCCTCAAAATCTGTTGTATGGGGACACAGGACTTTCAGTTTAGAAAGAAAATTAATCTCAAAGAGTTATTTCTGTGATGGAAAGTAAGTTTTATCTTTACAACCTCAGTTTATACAATTCATGAACCTTAAAGACTAGTTTTAGTCATGAAGATACTGTTACTACAATGCTGTGAAAACTAAATAAATGTGTCAAAATTATAGGCAGTGAGCCCCGTACCTCTCCTATATCATATATAACAATCTGTCCTTCAGAATCACCCACAGCAATCTCTCTTCCAGAATGGGTCCATCTTACACGGTTAAGAGCAGGATTACCCTCCACGGAAATGCTGGCAGTTGGTACCTAGAGTCATTTAAAATCGAGTGCAGTGTTAAAAGTTTCATCAAGATTTCTATAAACATGTAAAACAGTAATTCTTCTTTTCTTCCAATCTGGCTACATTTTTTTTAAGACAAAGATGAAAACAATAAGGAATTTTCCCACCTTTCTGTTCAATGATACATTACAAACAACATTATAGTCAATCCTTGAAAATGGTTTCGAAAATAACTTAAGTCCTTTTATGAGAAATTCTCACATGATTAGATATATCATTCCGAAAGATCTTCTCTTTAATAAAGCATTCTTTGTTGTTTTAACTTCTTTAAGAAGTCAAGCTGTTTCAAAACAGATGGCCAAAACCCCATTTTAAAGAAACATTTCAAAAGCCCTAATAAACAGATTGTGGTTCAATTTTAGAGGGCAGGAATGACTTTTGTAGGTTGCATCTCTGTCAGCTGAAATCTGTGATTTGATCCACAGTTCCTAGAAACAGTTGCTACTGAAGGTATAGTATGGGTCTTTCCAAAGCTGCTTGTTCCCATGAACTGTCTGGAGCAGGGGGAATGATGGTACCAACACAGTGCCACCTTCCCCGTGGAATAGGACTGTACATCTCTCCTATGCTGAGGAAAAGAGATTTATTTGCCACACAGAGCAAACATTCAATGTTTGACTCAGATCAGAAGCACAATAAATTTTCTAAAAATTTGAAATCTGATTAAAAATAATCCTTCTAATTGACACCCATCTATTTAACCCCCTAGAATGCTAAAATTGTTATAGAGAAAAAGTATATTTAGATATATTCTTTGAGTTAATGATGATAGAAAAGATCAGAAGCTAAGTGTAACCACAAATCTCTTAACACCAAAACCCAAACTAAGAAAATCAATACCAATCTAGGTAACTAGGAAAGTATGCATATAATCAAATCCAATCATCTAGCTAGGGCTTAATTCTTTCTCTAGCAGTATTTGAATGTTCCTCCTCAAACTACTAAACCAGTGGTTAACATAGTGTTAAAATTCTTACTTTTCCTATGTATAACTTCCTTGCCCTGTATAACTACTTTACTTCAAGGGAATGGGACAGACGCCACTAGAAATATGACGAGAAGTGCGAGAGTGGGATGTGGGGGAAGGTGCCAGGGAACTCTCTCCTCAACAACTGTTACTGACAGAACTGCTAACATCACCACCACATTGCAACATAGGACTCTAAAAACATTTTCAGCCTCTCTAAGCTTATAAGAATACACATGGCTAAAAATAAATAATAGCTGCAGTTAAATTTTATTTCCAATAACTGATTTTAGTATAGCAATTAGGGAATTTCATGGTTTCTATATTCATTTTATAGTTAACAGTTAACATTATTTCACTCCTGCATGGAGCAAGTAGTCAAAATACATTTTTCCTTTATTCAAAGAAGTCAGGCTAAGACTAATGTTTATGGATGATACACAATTCTATCAAGGCTAAGAGATAATTTAGAAAGTCAGAATTAAGGTTAACATACTTCAACAGTCTGAAACTCTCTGCTTCTAGCCTATGAATGAAAAATATTCCGGTTGCCTTAAGAATGATATTTTGCCAGGACATTAGAGACACGATAGTGCTTTTCAGAAGAAAAAGGGAATGCCCCAGTGCTCTTGGCAACATTATTTCTCCCTTCAGTTCTGCACAGCATGCTGTTTATTATTTAGGGTACAAAGCTTATTTGGTTTCTTTGTGATGACGCTACAATCACAGAGCCCTTTTACATTCCTTGGGATAAAAAGAATTTCACAAATTATTCAATAAATCACCAATTTTCTATTTTTCAGTGCAATTTTTGTTATTTTCCTGCTCACCTCTGTGTCATTATTGAGATTCCACAAATCCAGCCTCCCCATGCCATCCACACAGGCAAACAGGGCTGGGTGGGTGGGTGACCACATAACATCATAAACATAGTCTGAATTATCTTCAAATGAATACAAAGGCTTGTTATTCTGAAAGGGAAAAGTTGATTCTTAGCACAGTCAAAATATGATATACATTCAACAGCTATAACATTTTATGACATTTAACCCAGTCTAGAAAAAGTTCCTATAATTTCACTATAAAATTATCTGGAGTTATGAACTAAGAATTGACTATTGGATTGTGTTTTCTTTTTAACTTATAGACACCATGCTGTTTTTAAAAAGGAATAGAATGTGCTTTAAAAACATTTGTCAATGAGAGGATTCTGGGAAGATGGCAGCAATGGCCCTGTACTTCTTCAATCTCTAATTCTCTCTATAAAGCCAGACAAAGCCACAAGGATAGCAAAACCAAAGATCCACAGACAACATCTACAACAAAATCAGAAGCCAAAGCTCCAAATGTAAGCAGGTGGAAACAAACCTCTGACAACTTTAAGACCTCACAGTATGCGCATCTGTGAGGGGAGATGCATGGGAAGGCACGGGGCTTCCGACAGCTGGAGAACAGAAGGGCCTCACAGTCGATGGCAGATGCTCAGTGGACAGCATGGAGGCCAGTCTGAGAACAGCAGTAGATTCCATTTATAAATAAATGTGCACAGACTCCAGTGTCATATAAGTAAGGTCTAATGGTGCAGTCTGAGCCCAATAAATTCTCAAAATTAACAAACTAAAGCTCCTTTTCAAGAGAAAGTCTCACCAAAGAGAAAGGGCTAGAAGTAGAATCCAAGTTGTGGAATACAGCACAACAGGGACAAAGGAAAGGGAAGGTTCAGATACAAGTGGTGAAGAGGAACAGAAAAGGCACATCTCAAAGTACAAGACAGATAAATAGCCAGATAAATAGACTGATAAATATCCACTTTACAAAAAACACAGAAGAGAACTTTATCCTAGATTGCAAAACTAGAACAGTGATCCTTACCCATTCCCTCCCTCCCAAAAGTAGAGAAAAACTCATTTCACTAGTAGACAATAAACAACCGAAAAGAATCTTAGTCAAATTCCACACAGTTATGGCAGATCTTCAATAAGGGTATCATGACAACTAAATGGGAAAACAACAGTCTTTTCAACAAATGACACTGGGACGACTGGATATGCACATACAAACACCATACACAAAAATTAAAATGTATCATAGATTTAAATACCAGAGGTAAAACTATAAAACTCTTAGGAGAAGCATAGGAGTAAATTGTGATTTTTGGAGTCGACAACAGTTTTCTTAGATAGGAAACCAAAAGCACAAGCAACAAAAGAAAAAGTAGATAAATTGGGATACACCAAAATTAAATACTCTTGTGCTTCAAACAATACCCTTAAGAGAGTGAATAGACAACTTACACAAGGGGAGAAATATTAGAAAATCATATATCTGACAATGACTTGTATCTAGAATCCTACAACTCATTAACAAAAATTAAAAATTGGGCAAAGGATTTGAATAGATTTCTCCAGAGAAGATTTACAAATAGCAAATAAGCACCTGAAAAAATGCTCAACATCATTCACTGTCCATCAGGGAATGCAAATCAAAACCACAATGAGATATCATTTCACACCACTAGAATGGCTATAATAAAAAAGAAAAACAAGGGGCGGCCGGCTGAGTGGCGCGTTGGTTAGGAGCTGTCTTGGGACATTAGCTCTGAGCAGTGGAGCCCTGGTTCAGATCCCACATATGAGGGCCAGTGACACTGCGCCCTCTACAGCTAAGATGGTGAACAACAGCTCACCTGGTTGCCTCTATAGCTAAGATGGGCGACGATGGCGTAGGCTGCAGCCCCTGCTGCAGTGGGCTGCCATAGGCTACAGTGAGCGGCTGGCAGCCAGAGTGAGCGACTGCCTCACGCAGGAAGAACGCAATGACAATACCAACATGGGCCAGTGAAGCAGCGTCCTCCACAACTAGACTGAAGAACAAAAAAGGACCGCAACTTGTCTGTTCCCCTCCCCCAATTCCCTAATAAAATCTTAAAAAAAAAAAAAAGGACACACAATAACAAATGTTGATGGTGAGGATGTGAGAAATCAGAACCATCATACATTGCTGGTGGAAATGTAAATTGGTGTAGCTGCTTTGAAAAACAGTTTGGCAGTTCCTCAAAATGTTAATTAGAGTTAACATATGACCCAATAATCCTTCTCCAACCAAAACTGAGAACCACTGAACTAGATAATGTCTAAAGTTCATTGGAGCTCTAAAATGCTTACAAAGAAAAGGTTTGCAAATATATTTGCCAAAAGAATGAATCAAAACAAAGAGCTTCTCTGAATGAGGGATAGCATTTGAATAAGCAAAGGTAGCTCATTCTGGTACAGTGATAACAATAAATACTGTATGGTCAAAGGACAAGTCACATTTTTTTTTCTGAGTTCTTTATGGTGATGTATTGGGTTAAATAATATCCCCCTCCCAAATTCATGTCTACCTGGAACCTATTAATGTGATGATATTTGGAATCAGAGTCTTTGCAGATATAACCAAGTTCAGCTGAGGTGACACTGCATTAGGGCAGGCCCTAAATCCAGCATGACTGTTTGTCTTAAAAGAGAAAAATGTGGACAGAGACAAACAGAAAGAACACCATGTGATGACGGAGGCAGAGACCGGGGTGATACAGCTGCAAGCCAAGAAGCACCAAGACTGCTGGCAAACACCAGAAGCTAGGAAAGAGGCACGGAACAGAGGAATGGATTTTCCCTAGGAGCCTCAAAAAGGAACCAACCTTGTCAACACCTTGACTTTGTACTTCTAGACTTAGAACCATGAGATAATAAATTCCTGTTGTTTTAAAGCCACCTAGTTTGTGACAATTTGTTATGGCATCCCTAGGAAGCTAATACAGTAACTCTGTATTTTTCTGGGGTAACTGGGGAGTTCTAGATTAATAACCACAGTCCCTACAGTAAATACATGAATGAGGTGCTCTCCAGAGAACTGGGAAATAAGTTATGTCCTTACCTGGAACAGAATAGAAATAGATCCTCTGTAAAAAGAAATGATTCCAAGATCAGAAATACCTTCCTTATAACCTGATTGAAGATATGACCTTTTTAAGAAGGAATCTAGTAAAAACAATGGAAATACAAAGAAGCAGAGTCTTATAAGAAAAACAAAGACAGTACCCAATTCGAGCCAGGAGAAAGAGTCTCAGCCAATGGATTCTGAGAATTACCACCCATGGCAAGGCTATCTCTATGTGAAGATGAATGAATCAGGCTATCTTTCCTTGATGCCATTAAACATTCAAATCAGAAAACTTCTTTTGTTCCAATTCCTTGCTCACCAAGCAATTTTCTGATTATAATTTGGCTTCCCATGTGGGTTGTCTACAGGGAAACAATGAGCTGGTCAGGCCAGCATGAGTATCTGGGCCTTCTGGCAGTTTCTCATCATAAATTAATAAATTGACCTTCTCCAATGTATCCGTGTCATAGGGGCCTGTTAGTTCCAGTTAACTAATCAACTCTAGTAGATTGACACAACCAAGTTTTTAAATATGCAAAGGACAGGCTGAACACTGGCCAGCAGCAAGTTACTATGGTATATGCTGCCACCATGGAGGACTGGGTCCTGATGGTCAGTAGACTTCCCCAAGAAACACCCCAACCTCAAAGCATTGTTTCATTTTAACTTCTCTAATATGTGCACAGTTGCTGCTCCAAGCGTTAGTAAAAAATCTCTTTAACACTTTTAATGCCGGTAATTCTCTGAGAGCTAAATAGGTAGGCTGCTAGAATAAGGACGGGATTTAAGATATCAGAGACTGTAAAAAAATGTTAAGGTGTGTATGGGCTATAGAAGTCTGAAAACTACCAATTCTAAGAAATTACTACATTAACAACCTTAATTGTATTACTTTATGGCAAATATGATTCTGATAGCCATTTTTCTGAAGCTAGAACATACAACATTTTGTCCCCCAAATAAATAGCTCATATTTTAAGAGTAATCTGTAACAAGTATGATTAAATGTATTGGAACATTAAACTCATTCAACAGGTCTAGTTCTTAATTTACCAGGTCAAGCTCTTAGGGGATCCTCAGGTTAATTTCAAGAAGCTTTTACCCCTCACATATTCTTCTTAATATTTTTCAAGCCTGCCAAAATGCCTTCTGTTGTGAATTTTCAAATTTGGTATTTTGAAAATGTAACAATATCCTAAAAATATATTAGAAGCAATGTCTTGGTTGGTTTAAACTTCACCAATGCGAAAAATCCTCTATCTCTCTTTTTTACTAAATATAAATGAGCTCAAAAAAGTAATGAAAACAATTTGATGACCCAGAACTTTGTCACTGCATTGTAAATTACCGAGTAGGCAAAACTTAGACTACTTTAAATTAAATTTGAGGCATTGCCAAATTGAGATTTCTAGGGATTTTTTTAGAAGTGACAGAAAGGGAGAAAAAGAAGGACTCTTGTTTTGCTACTGGGGCAGAGCCAGATCTTAAAAGGATACAAAAATACAGCAATATCTAATGATTCATTCTTGTTTAAAAAGCTTAAAATGAAATTGGAGCAGTGCTTTTAAAAAGAGACATTTAGAAACCATGCCTGCCTATTATTCATTACCATTGTGCTGGAGAGCTCAGAGGCTCTATCAAGTTGTTTGGCAGGGCAGAAATAAATACCAGGAACACAATTAATCATGAAGTATAAATCTAAGATCAAAACAATGACATTGGGAGCCATGCTATTGCCAAATAAACAATATTTACTCAACAGACTGTTGCTGTTCTATCCTTCAAACAGAACTTCAAACAGAAAGTTAGAATAAAAGGTAATTCTTCTGATAAAGTTTTAGAGGGCCCTTGGACATGTATAAAAAACACCCTGCTCTATGTTGGCTCATCCTTTGGCCACTAACATTTGAGAGGTTCTGCATGTGTGGGGAAGAGGAGAGAGGCATACATTACAGTGAATAAATAAATGAGTCTTCCACAGTGAAGCTCACAGAAGGAAGCAATACCTAGCCCAATTAGCAAAGGAGGAGACATACCTGCCTGTCATTATTCAGAGGCAGTTCTACGTTGAAATACAACAAAATACAAGAACCAAACATATCAACCACGAATTGACCAACTGTGTAGTACCACACAAACAAGCATCAATCAGTCTTTCACAGATACAAGTTCTGCGCTGCAGGCAAGACAAACTCTTCATTTTCCAGTCCTATTAGGAACATGTGTAAGGATGGAAGCCTCAAATTTAAAGCTAACAGAAGCTAGCAAACTGAAGCCCTTAAATATTAAAAATAGTAATAAATCTACAAATAGATACATAATCTTTTCAATTACTAGAAGAAGCAGCTGGCCAAAAATCTAACAAAGACGTAATGTCTCCTGTAAGGTGAAAGCACACCCAAGTTCTAGCCACTGCCAATGCTCCTGGAGAGACAGAGACATAGGTGGCTTCATTTTTCCCATTCTGCATCTCGCTTTGGTTTTACTAGCTAGACTATGCATTCCTTTGCTCATGTTTGTGGGACTCTCCTTCCTTTTTCCACTATACCAATCTCATTAAAAGAATCAAAATTCAAGGACAATCCAAGAAAGAAAACAGATCATTGACTAAATGCATTCAGGCTCTGTCTGATCCCCATGAAGAAGAAAAGGAGGAACTGAACATTGTTAAGTGCCTACTACATGCTAGAAACTTTCCTATATTTTCCCTTCGTTAGACTTATGATAAATGCTATTTTTCTACCTGCTAGGCCAAACCTAAAAATGCTTAATTTTAAAAGGCAAGCTTTTAGAGGCTTTTATAAGTTTTCTAATTCACTTCATATTAGACTGAAAGTAAGCATCAAGAAACGGCAAGAATGAACAGCCAGTTCATCCCCAATTTCTGAAGCCAGTATTGAATAAATAAATGAGTTCATGTAATAACAAAGAACATTTGTAAGACCACTAGGTATTCTCAAAAAAAACTGAAGAACCAAATAAGGACTCTAAACTTTGTGTCATGATGAGTTATTTAAAAGGTCACCATTTAGGATAAGGCAGATGGAAACACAAAAAAATATAGCTTAAAACTTAACTTAAATAGAATCTGATATTCTGAGTGTACAGCTTTGCCAGCGACAATGCAAAGCAGAAAAGCTAGACAGCAAAGTCAAGGCACTTAAAACTAGGTCAAATGAAACTATAAGACCTATCACAGAAAGTAACATTCCCAACCTGGACTGGCCTTGAGGCTTTCAGTGAGGCAGGGCCATGTCACATTTATTTAGAATTGCTGGAGAATCAGGAAGCATTTTATAACATAACTGGGCTTTTCAAATAAATGAAATTTATTAAAATTAAAAAAAAAAAAACAAACCCAACTATTTAAATTATTTATTGTGGAAAACAAAAATATATATGCATCCATGTCTTTTATACAATACTTTCTTAAAGATTCAACTTTATTATGTGTAGCCTTATCATAGAGGACTTACTGTATCAGTTTTATCTGTCTTTTCTCCATCTTCGCTCAGCTCTGTGAGTCACTGTAGCTCTAACAAGCCACTAAAAGTTCTCCAAAGAGAAAATGTATGGCTTTTCTGCTAGGCGGTATGACAGCTCTGTGAGGTGTTATGCAAGATACTCAGGGGCTTTTTCCCCAATTCAGTTCAGTGTAGATGATTCAGCACTTGAAAAGCCTGAAGTGGTGGAAAGACTGGTCTTTGGTTGTATGTGGGGCTACTATATTTGTCAGTACACTTTTATGAAAACTACAGCATCCAGTAGCTCACTCATGTTCTGTTTAACTTTTTATCAGGTTTGATATATCTAATCATTCTAAACTATTAGAAAGCTTCTCATCTTTCCTACGTAGTATTAGAGCACCACCTTGTGTTAGAAACCTGCGCAAATAAGCAAACATCTGTTTTTAAGATACCTTAGTTGTCCAAAGTTTTACTGTCCAGTCAAATGATGAAGTGACAAAAAGATGTGAGAAGTCTACTGCTCCGACAGCTGCATGACAGTGGATGCCAGTGATTGGTCCTTGATGTCCCTCAAACATCTCACTGATTCCAGCTTTGCTATTTCATAAAAGTGAAAATGTTAAGGAAATCTTTCATAAGGTGACCACTTATAAATATATAAGCTTGACATAGTTCAACAAACGTAAATGTGCTCATAACACATCAGAATTGATAACACCACTAAAGCAATAAGTACATTTTTGAAAATCATGCTGCTGACGACAGAACTCAAAAGTCTAATATCTGAGGCAGTGAAATAGAGACAAAGGGAACTACATGCAGGAGAGAAAATCTGGGCTACTTCTAAATCAAAAGCTTTGAAGTGAATGTGATCTGTATTTGAGAGGAAAAGTGGACACTCCAAGTTTTTTTGAAGGCAGCAATTGATAAGTTACAGACAGCCAGACAATTTCAAAACAGATTGAACAGCAGGTGAAATACTAGTCAATTTAAAATGTGTATGTGACATTACTGTACAATTATCAGGAGAACTAAACCAAAGCTCAACATCCAAATAAAATGGGAAAATGACTGAAAATCTTATTTACAATTTTAAAGGTCAATATATGGCATATGCATATTGCATTTGTAATTGCTGAATGTTAGTTCCTACCGCTAACTTCTGTGAGCACGTGCACACATACAAAACCACAACACACCACAACCCTCAAAATCTGGAACACATCATGACCCAAAATAACCTTTTATTTTTAAAAAGTCCTTGTTTTAATTTTATATACCTGACCTCAAATAATTTGTCATAACAAGGAGTGGCTCTAGGACAGATTTCTACTTAAAAAGGGGGAATTTGTTTTAATAAGGTTATTCAAGGGAGAATTTTAAATTTCAAATTCTAGCTTAGACTTACCTGCCATGGCGGCAAGCTGTGTACACAGACCCTTCTTCACTCCCAACAACAAAGTTGTTGACATCTCCAACAGGGAAGGACATAGATGTCACAGCTACTGCCTTTGACTGTTTATGTACCAGTTCCATGCTATCCTACATAGCAAAAATTAAGAAAATTCTTTTGTAAACTTGCAATTTTTAATTTTTTAAGAAAAATTTCTAGTTTTAATTGGTTTGTACAGAATTCTTTTACTACTTACATAAATTGACTTTGACTAAATGAATCAGGTTTGAAAACAAAGTATATACACAACAAACTACTGGGTTGTTGGAAAAGTCATGATGTATTTTTTCTGTTTTTCATTGCAAAAATGCTTCATGATTTTTTTGACAACCCAATATATTTAACACATGTTTAGGTTTATATACCGTTATAATAAAATGTTATTATGAACATTCATGAAAAACATAAGCTGGGGTTTTAGAGACTTGAAAAATAACAACATTTGCCTCAAAATTTCAGAATTTTCCAAGTTGAACCTACCTGTGGATGGGAGAGCATGTCCAGACTCCATGAACAAATTTTTCCATCAGTAGAGATGCTAATCAGATTGTGAGCATTCTGCGTTCCAACGACATTTACACAATATACAGGATGCTGAAGAAAGAGATATTAAAGAAAGTTTTCTGGGATTATTTTACAAAAAAATGAAACACTTTTTACTGTATAATCACAGGTATTCTGTTTCATATGAAAACAGTTTCGTATCTTGAGGGCATTTTTAATGTGAAGTTTGATACTATTCTGTTGATTAACAAAAAATTGTCTAGTAGGAAGAAAGATGAGTTTCTAATAAAACAGATTCCCAAAAATACAGAAAAAAAAAAAGACCTTTGTTCTTGGTTGTTAAATGATGAGGAATTCATACATCAAAGGAAACACATTCTGAGACTACTCTGATGGACACTCCTAAGTATTTAATGGTGAAGGAGCACAGAAGACTAATGGAAATAATCTTTTTACTTACTGTGTGTGCAGCAGCTGACAGTGGAGTTCTTTGCACCGGAGTTCTTTTATTGCTACGGTTATCCCACAGCACAATTTGGCCTGAATATGTACCACCAACAACCAGGTTTGGATGAAATTTTGCAAATGTGGCAGACATCACAGCTGACTGCAAATAAGTAAGATTTTTATACTCAAGGTTCAAATGGAAGAAACCCAACAAATTACAAAAATAAATCTACATCCAAAACATCTTCCCCTTTATGGTAAGGTATTATAGGTTATAAAAACAAATACATTCATTAAAAATTTTCATTTTGTTTCAGAATACAAAAATTTATCTTTAGAAAAGTTTTTGGTTAAAAGTCAAACATAATGATTATATAAATATGTTTTAGCAGTTTATCAAAGAAAACAAAAAATTATTTCACTTGATTACAGTATTAAATCAAAAGATAATTGGCTCTGCATTAGCCTCCGACAGTAATCTGACAACAGACTATATGCTAGTTTTGATTTAGCTAAGTGTTTTTTCAGAACTATGATATTATTAAAAGATTATAACTTATACAACCAAAAAAGGCTTGCAAATTCTAACCTTTCACTAAATCCACTTTAAAACTCTGCATCTGTTTCCTACTTCAAACATATGTTTCTACTTAAAACTATCTAGTTCCAACTCCTCAGGCCATGTATAAGTAATTCAGTGGGCCAACAGTCTAATTGTATATTCAGCAAATAAGTTCCTGAGAAACTCCCTGTAGAAAAGGCATTTTATAAAAGATTTCTTTTATACAATCAATCACAATAACAGAAAATCACAACTGCAAAGGACTGTAGGTGTGATTAAACATTATAAGAGATGTCAGAAATGCTACAAAAGGCAGATCATGTTGAATTGAGACGTCTTCAGTTTTCTGTTCACATCTGTTTGCAAACATGGGGTGGTTTAGTAAATGCCAATCCAATGAAATCATTATGTTGACAAGAAAAGAAAAAAGGCACTTGTCTAAATTCATTAATGAATTCTTAAACTTGGGGAAGTCTGGTAAAAGACCATCTTACCTGGCAGTGAAACACATACTCTGGGGTAGTTTTTTTGTATTTCATATTCCATACAAGGGCCACACCATCGGGCTCGTGAGGGGCATCTTCATTGTTATTATAGGAAGCCACAAGTAACTCTGGATACTGCTCGCAAAAATCAAGTGGAAAAAAATGATATGATAATAAGAACTGTTTTACATTCCTAGTTATTTGACAGTCTTTATCAAATTATTCTGAAAATGTATACCTAATACTTCACAAAAAAAGATATCTCTAGAGTTGCGCTCACTGGAACATTAGAACTTTAAATTAGTACAGTTAGTGAAAATATGTGCTGCAATTTTATCCAAAGGATTTGGTGAGCAATTGAAATAAGTAAAACTGGGCTGTGGCATACATAAAATCTTGAGTTTTAAGTACAAAGAATGCTTCCAATCTTTCTTCTATAGTACAGAGGACAAAATGAATATGATAACATCAGAACCATCATCCATTATTATTTTAAATTATATATTGATTTAAATAGTTTCCACAATTAAAATAAAACTACCCAATTCAAAAATGAGTTAATAGCAACCAGTTTTGTTATAATTTACCTGAGATGACCAATCCAAACAACTAACAACCCGATGCTTTGACCAACGTTCATCAAAAAATTGTCGATTTAATGACAGTTTAGCACCTGCTTGAATCTCTCTACAGAAAAGACCAAACCCAAAAAAATGGTGTTAAAACTCTCACTCTTAATCGTAAAGGATTTAACATTGCTGAAGCCATAACTTTAGCAGTTAAGCATTACCCTTCTTTGTCTTCCAAATCTCTTCCACTGTAGTCAAAGAAGATGTTAATCTGCTCAGAAAGAGCTCTTTCTACAATTCTTGTAGAATGGTCAAAGAAACTTAAAAACTCCTCGCAATGCAAGATTTGTTGCTTTTCTTCTTCAGTCAGTTCATGAGGGGGAGCTGGAAAACAAACAGTTTTCTGAAGTCTGATTTATGTCAGTAAAATCAGGTCAACTCATTATTACAAGTTTGGATCAATGAATGGCACACATTCTTTTCAATCAGATTCACCTCTTTGATTTAGAGCATTTTATTTTGTTACCACATAAATAATAAAAAGAAATCCTAACAGAAATCAACAAAACTTTTAAAGTTAAATTCTGTAAGATACCTTTACTATCATTTTCCTCATCTTTCTTTAAAATTTTCTCTTCTTCGGGTTCAATAGGTGGTTTAGGAGTCACTACATCATCTTCTTCCTCTTCATCTGAAAAAACAGAATAACACTAAAATTATTTTTAATTTACAAATTATTTTAAAATAATTTATAATTTCTGAAGTAGTATTCAGAAGGTAACACATCTCTTCACATGAAAGCAAAAGTAAACCACCGATAAGACAGAACAAGTACAAATAATAAGAATTTTGTCAACACAATTTTATAGAAAGAATTAAGTGGAACATCTTGGTTTTTATACATACCTATGTGGTTCCTTCTCAACAGTCATACCAAATTCTGTAGCTACATAAACTGAAATAAGATATATAAGCAACCAGGATGAATTCCTCCCAGAAATCTCTAAAAGCTTGCAAGCATTTATCATTCCAGACAGAACAACATGCAACTCCTGCATAGTTTTATGTAGCATGCTGACACTTTAATGCTGTAGAATGAAGAAAATCAAATGTCTAAAATAGCCTACAGAGCTGGCTGCTTACTTGTGATCTGAAACCATCAGTGTGTCTAATGGGTCTTCATATGGCATAAAGACGGCTTACATTAACTCTCAGGTTGCTATTTGAGAGGCAGATTTTAAAGATAATAGCTATGAGACCACATTTTCTATTCTGTCATTTTTAATGCAAGTCTCATTATCTACCGTTACATAATGTGACAATAAGCACTTAAAACTGTTTTCTTAACTTGAATAAAAATATATATTGATATAATATACACTGTTTATAAAACTTTTTTTTATTATTAAATCTCCTCTTATATTCCCAAACCAGGAAATAACTTAAAATAACATTTCAAAATGTTATAGAACATACTAACTCTGCCTACTTTCTCTTTCACTACATACTGAGATGGATTTTTATGGAGAAAACGTTTATTTTTATTGCCCAAACAGATGTGTCATTTGTCTATAAGGGAATGGCAGCAGGCGTCTACAGCAGAGTGTATCTCATATAATGAGGTCTATTCAATAAGGGAACTTTACTTGTTAGTTATAGTCATTTCCCTGACCCATGTTCAAAATTATCTAAAACACACATACATACGATGTACACAAAAGAATGGTCAAGGATGGGAACCAGCTGCTAAGTCATGGTCCCAGCAGCCAGGCCAGCTGACTAGATAGCAACAACCAGATGGCACTGCTGGGACTGTGTCTTTCTGCTACAAGGTGGCAATGGGATGGCATAACATTCTTCCGCTTGACTGCTTCCAATCCTGTCTCTCCCCAATGGCGGGCCTGTGCAATTACCCGCACTCCAGGAGGCCTACAGATAAGCCTTTACCCTGCAAACAAAATGCAGCTTGGAGGCCACACCAGCTGCCAAACCACACACATAGTGTTAGGTTTGGAGAGCTATGAAAATCTTTCTATCTCTATAGTATAAGCAATAAAAATATAACTGTACCTGTAGGAAAGAAAGCTTTAAATGACACTGTATAATGCACACAATGATACAGCCTCCAACTTAATCAAAATGATAATGACGTATGCCAATCCTACATTACTTGAAATTGAGCGATTTTTACGTTCTGACAAGTTTACAGAACTAGGATAAATGGCATGAATGATTTCAATATATGCTCATACTTTTGAACCAAATGGTGAAGGTTAAAATTTTTCCTTTCAAGGGCCTCAATCAGCCACAAAGGAAAACAGTAATCACTGTCTTTTCAGCCAGCCCAACCGCATTTGTCAGCCCTTTCTCCGTCAATGCAGCCAGAGCAATCAACCTGCCAAACATTCAGAATGGAAAAACAATCTGAAAATACAGGGTATAATGCACCTGCCAGTGAAAATGGCCATTTCAAGAAAAGCTAGTGATCTCAGTGACCCCGCTGGGGAGGCGGTGGCGCAAAGGGGAAAGAACACGTAAAAGAATTCTTAGTGATCGCCACTCTCTTGCACATTGACACTTCCTTACAAAGCATGCCAATTACAGCTTTTGTGCTACTTAAAAAATGAAAGCTTTTTTTGGACAAAATAATCACAGAGAAACAGAAAGACAGTACTCCTTTTTAGATGAATTCTCATATACAACGGATTATTAATCTGAAAACAGTATAACTGGTAACAATTCTATACTGCTCAAACATCAGAATGAAATTCTACCATAAAGTCACCTACAAGCATAATGTAATAAAATAATTTAATCACACTTAAAAGCTGCCTTTTCGAATAATAGGATATTTCCATCAATTAAAAATTAAGTCTGAGAATATATATAGTTTTTCCATTCTCTGCTAATACCATCAGCAATCCTCATCAATTTTGTTCACTAGTTGGGTTCTGTATATAAATCCTAAAATAAAAGGTGGATTTTGGGCCACCCTGAACAGGTCATTCTTAAGCATTGTGAATTATAAATTACAGCCTCCTGCCCACATCGTATTCTCCTCCCTCAACTTGGTTGCACTATACGGCCTCTAAGTACCATTTCCAATGACAGGTGTCAAATTCTTGTCATAATGCATATGGTCAGTACTTTAGTGCTAAGTGACCTCATAATCTACATATTTAACAGAAAAGACCTTGTTTATAGACTCTCTTTTCCTTTCAAAATTTAAAATGTAGATGAAGTATGTTAGACAGTGATCTGTATCTGCCTACTACATGGCAACTGCCATGCCTATTTGCCTATATAGATTATTTTAGTTGTAGTTGAATGATAAGTATCAACTATTTAAATACATGTTTTCAGGATTTTATTTTAGAATGAACGTACATACCTCCCTTTCTACATGGATTCAAAACTGATTTTAAAACTATGATAGATATTTAAATGCAAGCTTTATAAAAATGATTAAGCTAAATAAAATTTCAAGGAACATAAAAACAAATGATTTGCTATTTCTAAAAATTGCAAAACATAATACTTTTATTTTTATTACAAAGCTGATCTTAAGCAATTACCTATATATACTGAATATTTGGCAAAAATGCCTATCAGATTAGAGAATGTTTCTCTGAAACAAATATACGACTCTTATTAAAAACTAATACAATAGCTACTAAAGGACTATTAACACCACCAAAAATATAGTATTACAATTCTAAAGATCTTCTAAGCTAGCCCCTCTTACATGATAAGCTATAATATATTTAAAAGTGAAAAAGACTTCAACAGAGCAGGAAGACTGAAAAATGGGACTGCCATGTCACATCAATTTATTGATGAATATTCATTACAATATGCTAAGTGGTTAACTCCATGCTTTCTCTGACAGGGAATCTAAGGTTATAAACTGAGCAGTAAAGAATGCATAAAAGTAGCAGTTACTTTTAAAATGACAAATCTCTTGTCAATGAATGCTAAGACTAGGTTTAATGAACCACTGAATTTTTACTTTGAGTTAACATCAAAATTGTGATGTATTTTGGTGAGATGGAAAGAAAAGCTGTTCTGTAAATTAAGATGCACCTTGAAATAACACCACAGAATGCAATTCCAGTTGTCGGAATAATCTGTTACAATGGAGTGGGTTAATCAAAGTTAAATCAGCTGTGAAATGGGTGGCTTTGGTTAAACTAAAGGAAAGAGACTTCAGAGCAAGTTTTCTCATGTGTATGTCATATTAGTTAAGAGACATCTAAGCTAATAAGCCACAAAGTACACTTTGATTATTTTAAAATATTACAACTCATATATTATAACTATATTACAACAGGTAAGATCATAGGAAATCCTCACTAAACAACGGTACTTTTTAATCTAACACTTATCATGATTCTCAATATGAAGTGAAAAACAAATCCTATCATTAGTGCTTTAATGTTGTTTAGGAAATACATTTGTTGTCTATAAATTTGTTATGTAGTTTCCTTATACTGATGTACCCTATTTTAAGGTAGCTTAATATCCTATAAAGAATTCCAAATTTAAAAAGTAGTCCGATTATTTATGGTACAAAGGAGTTCCCACTCAGTTCTAAAAATCAGGAAATTTTTTGCATATAAAAATATGATTTAATTTAGAAAAATTCAACATGAATAGCTTCATAAACACCTTCCAGAAAATGAGAATATTAGAGGAAAATGCTTCAATCATTAGTTTAAAAACATGATTTTTAAATCATGTTTTAAAACATGTTTAAATCATGTCTAAAGGAATGATTTTTTCCTTTAACGTTTTCAAAATAATCCTTTCTTTTCTGGATCAACATCACTTTGAATCACTTCATTTTCAATCCTTTTGTCTTCAATTTCATCTTCTTATACCTCACTCTTTAAAATCGATGTTACGAAAATTTATATTGGGAGAAAGCTTCATGAATGTATCAAAGGAATCCATTCCTTTTATTTTTTTAAACATGTAGAGTTAGATACAAGGTCACTTGAATTTCCTTAATAATTTAGATCTTGAACAAGGGAAAATATATAGCAGACTTTTAAATCAGGAAATACTTTGAATACAGATCTAATGCTAATCTGGGGACATATAAGAAAGGAGTTAGTAATACTTTAATTACACTATTTACTTTAACACAGAATTTTTCTCTCTACATGGTCTCTTTTATATATAAAATTCAGATTTTATTTAGGCAGTATTGGCATCATTTTACATAGATCCTGTTATCTGTGATCTCATAAATATTACATTTTTCAGAGGCCATAAATTCAGATATGCTGATTAAAGTCTTTCCATCAAGATTAAGAACAAATGCTTCAATTTTCAATTAAATTTATATTCTCATAGATTCTCTGAGGGTTAAAAACTAATTTATTAAATGTGTTATTTTTTCCAGAATTTTTCAAAAATCCAATTTAGACAAGGGTAATATTAACCAGGAGACCCATAAATATAGCATATTTGGGAAGCATGGATTCTAGATGTTAAGATCATACAGTAAAAAATTAAGAGTATTTATATATAATACTTTCCTACACCTTATAAATGTTAATCAACATGTACCTGAATAAAATATCTGGCTACTAAACCAATACCAAAAATAATTACAAAACACACATGTAAGAAAGTGGAATGGTATAAGAAAAATAGCACTTCACTGAAAATCAAAAGGCTGTAGTCCTGATATTCTTACAGTTAACGCAGGTTCATCAGTTAACTTCCTGGGGCCTCAGTTTCCTGAGGTGTAAACAAGATTAGATTAGATAACAGAATTTCTTCCTCTTTAAAAATCTGTTTCTAAAAATAGCAAAAACAAAAAAATCCATACTGAGAGGTGGGTAAGAAAAAATAAATACATTTTCAGAAGAGTTAAAAACTTGGAAAGAAAGTAACTTTTCCAGGAGTGTATCTGTAGGCACCATGCTCCTGCCATGAGAAGCTTTTTACCTGTGGAGAGCAAAATTGACTGAGGTCGTATGTTCCTTGTCAATTTCATTCGCAGTAGGTGCTTTAAAACAGCAAAGAATGTCAGTTCAGAAACAGAACTACCAACTTAAAAGAGTAAACGTGAAAGCAAGAAGATGGCTAAAATGGGAGGAAAGAAAAACAAGGCAGAATAAAAACTACTGCTCTTTAAAATAATAGATTCAACCTTTTTTTTTTTTAAATGGAGGAAAGAGTTAAATTTAAGACCAATTTTTATCTTCAATTTGGTAACTCACATTACTTCTGCACTTGATTACACTGCCTACCCAAGTTTAATTTACTGCCTGTTACACTCAAATTGTGATTCTGGCTATTTTGTTTCATGGTGAGTTTTGGAATTTGTTACATATTCTTAAATGGGAACCAGCCAGGCTTAGTTTGAAAACCACTGTATGAAAGCAATGGATAAGTACAAGTATAGTTAAGCACTAAGTGTTTTCATTATAAAACCTTAATTTTAGAGTTTCTTCTTTATCTCTTTCTAAAAACTTCCACAAATTGGGAAACAAACTTAATGTAAGAGCCCCCAACATGAAAATAACTGAAAGGAAATGATCTCATTTTTATAAGTAGTTCCAAAGGCTAAGGATGGCCTCATAGTATTTGGATACATTTCTCACTCTCCTTCCCTTAACCTGAAACTAAAAAAAAAAATAATAATCTAGTGCTTTCATATATAGCATACACTCAATAAACTTATAGAATCAATGAATGTTTGTTAGGTTGCAAATGAATAAACATGGACTTTTATAAAATTAACATCTATGTCTAGTTCACTCAGGAAAAATTTAAAGATGCAGGCATACCCCTTCGAAACTCGGCTCAGGTCACCTATCTTGTCACTTTCATCTTCTACCAGTGAAGAAAAATTCTGTGTAACACCATGAAGGTAAAAGCTGTTTATGTATTATTCTTAGGGAATCATTACAAAATGGTATTATACTGATACAAATATACCAATGAGAAAGTTAACTAAACCATACTAACCTTTAATGAAGTGATTTTCAAACTACAGGTCTAAACCAATAATAATCCTGGTCAATATTTTAAAAAATGAATACAGTAAGAGAAAAGAAGGTGCCATTTCATAAAATTCTTCTTTCAGTTATATGTCTGTATCTATGTTTGTGCTGTATTATAATATTAATTGAATTTAAAACATACTATGATAAAAGCATGAAAGTGCTGCTACAGTGGCAGAGAGAGAGGGAGAGAGGGAGAGGGAGAGAGAGCGCGCGCGAGCACACCTTGGAATCAATCAGGCTTGGTTCAGAATCTTAGCTACTAGCTATGTGACCTTTGATGAATTATCTTGTTCAGCTTCAGCTTCTTCATGTGGAACCAGGACCAATATACTTAACATTCAGGGTTTTGGTGAGAAAATTAGAGGTAAAGTTCTTCACATTATACCTGATATGCAGTAGGCACTCTTGCTGCTAAAATTTTCAGTTATCCATTTAAACATGAAGTGTGAAGAACTGTTACAAAGGAAAAGCTAAAATGATATATTTGAAAGATGCTAACAGGTTCAATCTTGTTCAAAGCATTTAGAGGGATACATAGAACACAAAATAACAGCACATTTCTATTTACATAGTATGTCATCAGGGAATTCAAAGACTACAAAGGAAAATCAATAAAGGTTTCATTTATGTATCTAAGAGCAAATAATGATTAGGATATAATATAGTCATTAAAATCAAGAACTAAGACTAATCATACTTTTTCACCCAACTTCATCAATAATTATATTGTAGCATTAACACTAGAAAATAACCTATTTTCTCAGTAGTTACTTCCAGAGTAAACACATGGAAATAAACATCCCAAGCAAGCAAAATCATTCTCCTAGAGGTAAAAGCAATTAACTCCACCAAATATTTATTGAGTACTTACTATAGGCCAGGCACTATTCAGACTAGACATTACAGGAATGAAAAAACAACAGTCCTTATTCTCAGGGAAAATTTGGCAAAGAAGCTGAAGTATGATGATGTTACCAGTTTTGCCCCAAATAATTTCAAACTGAAAAGAATACAGTTTACTTTGTGCTTCTGGGTCATCAGTTTATCTAACAAATCATGATTTGTTCTAATTTTTTACTTACTTACAAAATAAAAATGGAAAAAAATGATTTTCTGAAAAATACCAGTCTTAAATTATGTAACTATATATTTAAATTACTTCAAAGGCAATAAGTTACATGTTTGCATTTTAAAATTTACATGCATCTCAAAAATAAGCAATTATAAATGAAAATTTCAAGTAGGATATAAAACCATATGTGTATATATGTGTGTGTATAGAATTTCTGAAGAATGGATGATAGAAAACTGAAAACAAAATATTAACAATGGCTATTGCACAGTAGCATCATAGATATTTCCTCTTTGTACATTTTCTGTATTTTCTATTCTCTGTGATTTACAACTATAACAATTAGAAAAAAATGATTTAAAAAAATTGAAGTTCACTTAAACTGAATATAACTATAGATATGTTACAATCGGCATTACCCAAAACAGCTTCAGAACACTTTACATTTCAAACAATCCGAAACGCATTTTGTTAGTATGATTGCATAACTAAAAATAAATCTCCAGATTATTAAATGAAGAAAAAAGGCCTAATTTAGTTTTTAAATGAGTCATTATACCTCATTTTGACAATTTTGCTCACTTTCTGCGTTAACTTACCTAATAATGTAGCTCCAAAACAGACAGACATTATAATACTTGAATTAATATACTAGTTAATAATTATTTCCTGGAAACTAGAGAATCCTGCAGTATTAGTATTCTTCATACTGATAGTTTAACACTTTAACTTTTCTTTTTTTCTTTTTTAAGCTGCTTATATCTCAAACAAGTTTACCAAGGTGGGTTTTTTTTTTTTTCTGGTAAGATGAGGATTTTGTACCTGTGAAAATTATACCAATCAATGGAGGAATGGGAATGAAAAAAATGTATCCACAGAAATGAACATTTACATGGTCAAGCAAAAAAATACTTGGATAAAAATGTTATCCTGATTTCTTCGAATTTTTCAAAGTGTAATTGTATATATGATAATGTCAACTCCTCTGAGAAGATGAAAGTGAAAAAAATACTTCAGGTATTTATTTCATTTCCCTCAGTGGGCAGAAAAAGAATTATTAAAAGTGCATGTGATGATCTAGTCAAAATAAATAGTTGTAATACTAATTTTCTTTTGAAGTATATATAAACATTTAAAGATTTTCTTTGGTGATAGCCAGGTATTTCAAGGATTTCCTCTCTTTTGCTTACCTATGTTTTCTGAGCTTCCTGCAATGAATATTACTTTTGTCTCTCCTTAATGGAGAAACATGGTAATTTAACTGAAATTTTAAAAATAAATTAAAACGTTCCTTATGTATAGACTGCTAAACGGATAACTTATGGGCCCACAATTCCAAAATATCAACAACTCTAAAATCCGTAACTTATTTAGTGGTAAACCCTGACATAACCAGAGGTAAAGCTATTATAATCATTATTTATCTCACTCTGTTTGAATAAACTTTTGCTGCTAAAAGATTAATATTGGGCTGGCCGAATGGCACGGTGGTTAAGTGCTGGTCTTGGGAAGCTAGCGGCCCCGGTTCGGGTCCCACATATAAGGGCCAGTGACACTGCCCTCAAAAAAAAAAAAGAAAAGAATAAAAAGAAAGATTAATATTAATACCTAAGATGCTAATGGAGTATTTACATATGTAAATATACTTTACTACTTTTCTGAAATCTAAAAAATTCTAATTTCAAATACATAGATAGCTCAAAAGGTTTCAGATAAGAAACTGTGGATCTGTATTAGGGATCTTATGTAAGCCTCTTATATGTATGACAAATTTTTTAGCCCCACTGGGAAAAACAAGAACCTTACTCTAGCTATCTAATGAAACTTAAAAAATTAGTCCCCAATATAAAAATGGTAACTCCTTCTGAAGTCCTTCTTAAGAATCAAAGGACTCCATATTCAACATAATTTGTGTGTATATTTCCCTCCATTACACACAAATTAAAGGTTGCCATATAATCAACATAGTAGAGCCCTTGGATCATAAAAGAGGAAGTTTAAGAATTAGATCTAGATTTGTTCATTAATATGGATAGTAATTACAACATATTAACATACAGTATGCTCCACAGAAAATAATTTATATGATTTCATTCACTGTGGAAATGTGCTCTTTTAGGGAAAAATTATACTCAGTGACACAGAAATAGAATAATATTCCTAAGCTCTTTTGCTTCTAAAACTGGACAAAAATAAAGACCAAATGACTTAAATTCATGTCAAGAAAATTAATAATCATATATATAGCTTATACTTTATTAATGTTTAATAAAGGAAAAAGTTTTAGAACTCTGAAAAACAAATACATAAATACAGAAACACTAAAGCATTAGTTTTATGATGTTTCCCTAAGAAATTATGCCAAAAAACAAAAAGAAAAAATGCAGAAAAATAAAAAAAAGAATCCACTTATTAAACATGGGGACTTAATGACAATCATATTAAGGATGGATATTCACCTTCTTTGGGTTGAGCCATAACTGGAGTCTGAGTTTCCTTTGTATATGTCACGATTTCTCGAGGAGGAAAGTCGACTTGTGTAATTTTTGCCATTCCAAGTTTAATAGGTCCTCGTCTAAATAAAGTGAACACAAATGTTTTTAAATACAACAAATGATACATTTAACTACATCAAACCATGTTATTTTGGAAAAGTAAGAACACTGTGTATCCAACATTGTAATTTAAATCCCTGTTTTACTCAAGGTATTTTAGATGAACAATGAATTGGCTTTATCTTAACGAAAGAATTAGAAAGTAGCAAAAACAAATGATATTTCTGAATCATTCAATGTGTTTATTTTTGACTTTAAAAAGGCAAAAAATTTAGTTTCTTAAAGCCAATGTGTGGGTAATAATAGAATAAGAGGACTGGAATTTCAAAGTGGTCTGCTGAATATGGTTGGTTATGAGAATATGGTTGGCTGTAGCAGGGATATGATTCTGGACTTTTCTGAAGAGTCAGATAATATGGATCTCACTCAGACCCCTTCATCATTAGGAGACTTCAGCTTTAAGACTGAAAAATGAGTTTGAAATTGAGAATCGTACAATTTACATTTTAAAATGAAATATTTAAACTTAAATCACTAATCTCTGCATGGTTCATATTGTCCTCAATTCACGTACAGACAAACTACAGTGCAGATAAACTAAAATAACAGATCTTTTGAGTACCATAAAACTACTAATGTTACTTTTATTTTAAGAGGGGAAACATTCTTTTGTGGTAAACGGAAGAGAGTTGTGGCTGAGGAAAATGGACCAAAGGAAAACTATCTTTTATTAGATATTTAGGGGATCTTGTCTTGGTTATCATACCAGATGATGAAATTCTACACCAAATAAAGTATGCATCCAAACTCCCAAAGAAGTTCTCAATTATGGAGCTGTCTTAAAACGATATCTAAAAAAGCCACTGCTGTAACTTCCAGAATATCAAGCAGGATATCTGAAATTTACATACATATCATTGGTAATATAATAATTTTTTCTTATATAAACAGCTTTTCAAAATCCTGTACAAAAAAGGATAATAAAATTAGTACATTTAAAAAACTGAATTTCTCTAAAGATCCTAAATGTGGGCCATAAGAAATTTTTAATGTGTTTTCTACTTTAGGAATATCTTAACCTTAAAAGAAAACCATAATCAAAGAATGAAGTGGGAAAATTTAAGTACATTTAAAATAATCTAGTATTCCAAGAATAAAATTTGAAACAAGAAACATTAGATTCTGATTTTTAAGATGTAAACCACATGAAAAATAAATCACTCACATATCTAGGAAAAATGGTCATGCCAACAATGTTAAGAACAAGTTACTAACTTGAATACATATAGGGTTTAATAGGTAAAAAAAATCACAGTATTAGAACAAAATATTCTAAGATTTAAAGGTAGAAGGGTAGAGAGGTAATACCTCACTTATCCAAAAGCTACTTTGACTGAGAATAGGAAACAATTGGGATGGGGAGCCTCAGGGTAGCCAATAGAGAGGCTTTTCAGTTAATGTGCAAGAAGCTCGTGTACTTTTCTTATTTGCCCTAATTCAAGGCCTATTTACTCTTGCTTTAGACGTAATTCCAAAGGTACTGGTCATATGTTTTAGGAGCTGCAAATTATAAAGGGAAAATAGCTATCTCAGTCAGGTACAATGGCAGCAGCAAAGATATTTTGCATTGGAGACCAGAATAAATAAATGAGTGAATAAATGAATAAATCAACAGCAATCTGAGGCCACAGTGTAGAGACCAACAGCTCTGTTCCTCTCAACACCTTAGAAATCATCAGTGAATTTTAATATAGGGAAATAAATTAATATTCATATTCAGTCACCCAGAAAAGGTTCAGTTATATAGAGAGTATGTATTTTTAAAAGTCTGGGAAGTTTGTAATACATCTTAGAAAAATTTACTTTAAAAATATAGACATAATAAAAGGAATCTGGACACTTAAATAGGTAGACTTAGGATACCTAGAAAATCAGGTACATAGGCTATTTCTTTCACTAAATTTTAGATAGAGGATAAATGAGGTGTCACAGTAAAGTAAAACTCTTTTCCTAACTATATACTGCAATCAGAAATTTAAGCAAAATAAAATTAGGACAGTGTCACAAAGAATCAAATTAATTATAAAAGAGGGAAGGTAATAAATCTATTCAATACCCCAAATCGGAATCTGAGTGAAGCTGAAGAACTGATGGATCTGTATCCCAATGCAGCGTCCTAAACGGTTGTAGGACAACCATGAAGCATTAGCAGAAAAGGCCATAAGTTAGTCAAGCAAATACACTCTGTGAATAGCTAAAGTACTGTTCACAATTAAAAAAACCACATGTTCTAGTTAGTACCAAAAATCACCAGGTATCACTCAATATTCTAGTGCATGCAATAAGCATAATATGGTTAAAGATGCAAACATACAACCCAGCATAGTTAAAAGACAGTATTTTCAGATTATGGAAAACTAATATTACACAATAATGGATTAAGAATAGCTAGCATACAACAACCCAGATAATACATTATTTTTGGATAATAAGCTAGGCTATAAAAATAGTTCAAAATATAAGTTTCCTAATGAAGAAAACATTAGTAAAAAGATCTTAGTTAACACATTATAATCTTGCCCAAAGCATTAAATGTGTGCAGGAAATTGTCATATTGCTAAAGGAAATGAGTCAACACATAAGCCTTTCGGTAAGAAAGCCAAACACTATTCCACTGGGATACAAAATAGCTAAAGTTTCCAAAATGTGACCCTTATATAATTTACGGGTTAAGCACTGCCTTGGGCTTATATGTCATCTGCTTTAGAAAGCAGTTGAAGATTTCTGTCTCTAGGAAAAGATAGATTTTTTTCCAGAAAAAACATTTTATGTTCAAAGGATCTACCTAAACTAACGAAACTTTTGGAGAGTATCAATCCTAAATAAACATTCAGTTGTACTTTATTTAGCCTTGCACACAGGGTAAATAACTTACACAGCATCTTTTCCACTTAAACGAAATCCAGTCATTACTACAACAAAAGGTACTTTATCATATTGCCATTCTTATAGGTTAGAGATATATAATTATGTACAGTACTGTATGATGCTCATGGTCTTTATTAAAGAGTTAAGCACAATACATTCAGTGCTACCATTTTGTCAAAATATTTTTTCTCACTTATATAAGTTATGTACAACTAAAATTGCTATAATATTTAAATACAACAAATGATTTCTATACTTTACTTGCCTATACAACTTATCAACAAAAACAATCTGGTGACTTGAACTAGAGGAATTCTTCATTTAAAAAATATAAACATCCCAGGATTTAAACAGTATTGTGTGTACGCAAAGAAAGAAGAGGCCACAGCGAAGAATGATTTTGTCAAAGAAATGCACAGCAACAAACTCAGGCTTTGTTAAACCAGAAGCGGTTCTGAGATGCTCTCCAAGGAATGTTCTGTCAACAGACTTTACATTATATGAGAGCTCTGGCTGTTATCAATTACGTAGAACTCCTTGTTGAGGATGTCATTTTAGTCTAAAATCAAGTAAAACTCTGCTGCAAAATATAGCCAGTACAGAAAACACACTGCACAACATATGGGATTATATTTATTTAAGGCATCTGTAGACATACAAAATAAAATTCCAATATAATCCAAAAGCCTGAGATAAACTGATCAAGAATGGAAAAAAGGAATAAGAGGCATGGGTTTCTCAATTAAATAACAGCCACCACCTAAATTTTAGAGATAACAGAAATGATTGAGAAAGTGAATTAGAAATCTAATGAAATGTAGCTTCCTATTCTGAAAGTTAGAGAAATATCACTCTTCATGGCCTTTTATTTTTATTCATAAATTACCACCAGGCCCAGTAGAACTTTTTGGCATTTAGACATATTTCGATATCATATTTGGTAATGTCTAATCTATCTTTTCCTTCTCTCCGAGGACACTAATCTTAGACTGTCTTGGCTATGTCACATATCTTCATGCATTTTCCTGTGATCTTTTTCTCTTTATTCTTTCATTATCATCATGCTCACACAATTTGAGTGCATTGTTTCATTCTCAGACCCTAGAATTATTTTTCAAAGTCATATATTTAGAAACGTTATTATTTTATTGTCAATGGCAACAATTAATCAGCAATATTAATTATCTTTCTACTATGAAATCTGGAGATGATTTAGTGGAATTCATAGTTTTCTACTCGTGTGTGTGTGTGTGTGTGTGTGTGTGTGTGTAATGAACATACTCAGTTCTCTTGAAAATTAATGTTTAAAGTGAGTTCAAAGAAGAGAATGTATGTATTAAGATTAAAAAGATATGTCGCCTCATTTAAAAAGAGGATTTTTTCCTGTCCTGTTAAACTTATAAGAAACTAATTTTCCATTCTCCAATAAGAACGAATACTCATAAAGATATTTAAATATCTATTTTCTTGTTTTACAACTTATCATTAAAAAAATCTACACTTGAAACCAAACACAAGTAAGCACACTATCATTAGAACTTTTCAATACAGTGAATAACATCCTCAATTTTTAAAAATTAAAGTATAGCTGATATACAATATTATGAATTTCAGGTGTACACCATAATTATTTAACATTTATATACCTTATGAAGTGATCACTGCAATAAATCTAGTTAACCATCTGTCATCATACAAAGTTATTATGATACTATTAACTATATACCCTACCTGTACAGTACATCCCCATGACTTATAATTGGAAGTTTGTACCTCTTATTCCCCTTCACCTTTTTGCCCATCTGCATTCCCCTTCTCGGTGGCAATCATCAGTTTGTTCTCTATGAGTCTTTATTTTGTTTGTACGTTTTATTTTTTAGATTCCAGGTGTAACTGAGGTCATATGGTATGTTTTTCTCAATCTGACTTATTTCACTTAGCACAATAACCTTTAGGTCCATCCATTTTTCACAAATGACAAGATTTCACTCTTTTATGGCTGAGTAATATTCCACTGTGTGTGTGTGTGTGTGTGTGTGTGTATTACATCTTCTTTATCCATTTATCTAGTGATGGGCACTTAGGCTCTTCCATATCTTGGCTATTGTGAATAATGCTGTAATAAACACAGTGGTGAGTGTGTCTTTTCAAATTACTGTTTTCATTTTCTTCGGATGCCCAGGCATGGAGTTGCAGGGTTATATGGTAGTTCTATTTTTAGTTTTCTGAGGCATCTCCATACTGTTTTCCTGCACCAATTTGTAATCCCACCAGCCGTGCAGGAGGGTTCCTTTTTCTTCACAGCCTTGCCAATATTTGTTATTGTCTTTTTTGTTTTTTTGTGTTTTTTTTTTTTTTTTGAGGGCAGTGTCACTGGCCCTCCTGTGTGGGACCCAAACCTTCCCAAGCCATCGCTTAACCACCGCGCCCCTCGGCCCGGCCCTGTTAATGTCTTTTTGATAATAGCTGGTCTGACAGGTGTGAGGTGACATCTCATTGTGGTTTTGATTTGCATTTCCTTGATGATTAGTGATGTTGAGCATCTTTTCATGTGTCTGTTGGCCATCTGCATGTCTTCTCTGGAGTAATGTTTATTCAGGTCCTCTGCCCACTTTTTAACTGGTTTGTTTGTTTTTTGATGTTGAGTTATCTGAGGTTCCTTATATATTTCGGATATGAAACCTTTATCAGATATCTCATTTGTAGGACTTTCTTCTCCCATAAACCAATGATATAATCACTAGAGTGTAAGTTCCATGAAGGCAAGGGCCATGAACACTTTATTTGCTACAGTAACCTATATAGTATTTAACATTAAATTAATTCGATGAGTATGTGTTCTATACAGAAATATTTTTCTTAATAGTATTTACTCCCCCTACCAATTTACAATACTCCAGTGGGTCTTTAATCTCTAGGTTGCCCAAGGAAACTCAGAAGGACATGTTTTAATTCATATTAGTTTTTAAAACCAGGTAATGTTATGTAGTATTTCTGAAAGCAAATTTGCTAATGCTGCATTAAAATAATCTTTCTACTCTTATTCAAAATCAAGACAATGGGAGTTCAAAATGAACATAGTATATCACGTACATAAAATAATGCATAATATCACATAAAGAAATTTAATAAATATAATGGCTTTCTTTTATTTTGGAAAATATTTTTACTATGATAATGTTGTAGAAGAAAAAAAAACTCTTCACTTGAAAATACCATTTGCTGGGCCGGCCGAGTGGCGCATTGGTTAAGCGCTGGTTTTGGGATGCCAGCGGCCCCGGTTCGGATCCCACATGAGGGCCAGTGACACTGCCCTCTACAGCTAACAACAGCTCCACCTGGAGCTGGGCTGTGCGAGCCCCGGTGATGGTGTGGGCTGCAGCCCCTGCTGCAGTGGGCTGCCATAGGCTACAGTAAGTGGCCCGCAGCCAGCGTGAGCGGCTGGCAGCCAAGCGTGAGCTGCCAATAGCCGCGATGAGCGACATCCAGAGGCCAGCGACCGATCTGCCTCATCCAGGAAGAGCGCAATGACGATACCAACAGTGAAGCAACATCCTCCGCAACTAAACTGAAGAACAAGAAGACAGCAACTTGTCTGTTCCCCTTCCCCGATTCCCCAACGCTGTTCCCCTCCACCAAATCCCCAATAAAATCTTTAAAAAAAAAAAAAGAAAATACCATTTGCTTATTAGCAAAGGAATACTAACATATTTGTATAAAAATACAGAAGTATGAATTAAAAAAAATAAATTTAGCCTTAAAGATAAATGTAGACTAAATAATCTATAATACGTACTACCTTATAAGGTAACATTATTTCTAAAAAGAAAATTTTGATTTTTTTTTTTTTTAAATGATAGAGTTGTCATTTACCTCTATTGACAGTATTGCTTAGATTTGCTATTTCGCTTCTATATACAGAACAGTTTTGGAAAGCACACCTCAAATTCAAACTGAACCTTTTGTGCTTTCTATTTATTAATGATAACCTGATTATTCAGGAACTGATTAAAATACTACGTTTATGAATTATCTAGCTCCCTTACTCTTCTTTTTTCTTGCTCTGTTTTTAGATACTGATTATTGATTTGTAACTTCAATCAGAGGGGCTGAGGCACAAAGAAGATAATCCTTCTCAGTTTATTTCTTATTAAAAGGTGTGTTAAGAAGGACATGTAACTTCATGGCCCCAAATAAGGATTCGGAATAAAGATTTTAATTAGCTATGTTTAATTTCTGAAGTCAAAAAGTATGATGCTGTTAAAGACTTGCTATTGTTTTGTGTGGTGGGGTGGGAGGGAAGGAGAAAGAGGAGTAAGTAATGATACTTTCCCCAATATTATCTTTGAAAAGAAGCTGAAATCTTACTGAACTTTTGAAAAGCAAGACCCAAATTGTGTGTAGGATCCTAAAATAAACATGAAATTGTTTCACAAGGAAGATGTGAATTCAGGAAAACTTGGCAATAAACACTCATTTTTAATTGAGGTATAATTAGTTTCAGGTGTACAACATAATGATTCCATATTGTATATGCTGTGAAATGCTTACCACAATAAGTCTAGTTAATATCATTACCACACATAGTTACAAATTTCATTTTTTCTTGTGATGAGAACTTGTAAGATCTACTCTCTTAGCAACTTTCAAATATGCAATACAGTGCCGTTAACTATATCACCATGCTGTACATTACATCCCCATGCCTTATTTATTAACTGGAAGTGTGTACCTTTGGATCCCCCTTCACTCATTTTGCCCACCCTGTCCCCCATCTCTGGTAACCACCAACCTGCTCTATCTATGAGCTTATTTATTTTTTAAGATTCCACATATAAGTGAGATCATACAGTCTTTGTCTTTCTCTTATTTCACTTAGGATAATGCCTTCAAGGCAGTGAAAACACTTAATGTTTCTTTCGCAGTTATTCCTTATTCTTGATATTGTATGCATTATTATTTTCTATCTTAATTAGAACTACTGAATTAATAGAACAGAATTGGGCTGTTTAACTGGGTTGCTTAGATTTTCAATTACTGAATGGGGAATTAAGCACAAGAGAGAGGTTTTACACAGCTTATACCCAAAACAGTCACATAACCAATATAAAATTTGCTTAAATAGAAAACATTTAAATGTATCAACACCTCCATTCTAATATAAAATAATTAGCATAAAATCAGTTAACTATTCAGTACTAAGTTAATGAAGTGTGAGAGTTAAAATATTGTTAAAAAAATTTCCCTCAATTTATAACAAACAATTTCTATGCCATTTAGGTTTCGAAACATTAACTAACGCCACATAACTCTCTCAAGTCCCTTTAAAGCACTAAATGCATCCTATTATTAAAATATTAAAAGAAAATTATTATACCTAGATCCCACTGCGCCATCTCCAGAGTCTTGGCTTCCAGCTTCACTTGGTGTGCTCACCGATTTGGAGGACGGAGACATAGGAGGAGGGACTAAATAGTGAAACAGACAGGTATCCGCTGTTACTACACGGAGAGGTTGCTCAGCTTATGACGTTTCAAAAGTAATTTAACATGAAGTAATTAACAAAAAAGAAAGAAATGGCAAACCAAAAAACAAAAATACATGAATGAAAATGAATAGTAGAAAGAAGAGGAAAAAGACAAAGTTAACAATGCATGCTGACATTCATGCAATTTCTCTGGCAAAATGCATTTGGGCTTTATATTAAAAAAAAAAGCAAGATTATAAAAGGATGCATCTTCATCTCAGCCAACACCAAATGTGGGCACTAATTTTCAAAGGAGAGCATTCCTTCTGCCATTTCTAACTTCTCACTTTTCAGATCACCAGATTATAAATATTATTTATAATTGCTGTCAAAATCAAAACTCTGAAATAGGCTGTTTTTTTCTCTCAAAAATAAACATCTTAAATGATTTAATTTCCTACCCCTCCCCCACAAAAAAGGGCAAATTTAGAGAAATGGCTGTACCTAAAGAAATGGCTCCTTTAAATTTTACATTAGTTTCCAGCAATTTGGGTGAAAAATGCAAACAGGCCATAAAAAAGCATGCCCTCTGGACATGATGCATAACATAAAGTGATGCATGCAACTTAAACAAGGCAAGACTTATGGTAACTTCCTTACCCCAGTATTCAGAAAAAACTGAAGTGTACAGACAAAGATACAGACACCCAAAATAATCTTAATCCCTTCTTATAGAAAAATACACATTTTTCATAGTATATAAAACAAACAGCATATGCTTTCCCATATTTTGTTACTTTTAACATTATATACCAACAGTTGAACGTGCATATTTCATGCCCTTACATTTGTAAAGCTTGATTACCATTGCAGGGAGTATAGGAGGATCATCACTGCCATCTTCTGGTTAAATTTTACCATAATTGTCCCCAAGCCCAAGTATCTTTTTAAAATAATTTTTCAATGTACAGTATTAAGTGACTAATACATTTTATGTTGAGCTGCAAGCCCTTCTTTTAATAGTCTACTGAACAGAAGGTAAGTGCCCAGTTATACAAGCCCTGAAGGAATATGTATTTAACTAAAAGTCTGTGTTTTTGAAATTGTCACTTTCACTAAACCCTTACAATTATGTTTAAATATTTATACATGCTGCAGTTAGAAACAGTGGGTTTGCTAATCTCACAAAATGTACAAGTTTAGTCTGATGAATTACATCTTAAATGTATGAGTAGGTACACAGCTGATCATTCTTATTTTTTCAGTGACAGATTCTATTGGTAACCAGTAAGATTAGAAGAAAAAAAAAAAATCAAAGCTACTATACAGTCTTTCCTGAGAGACTGTAGATATTACTTAAACTCCAAAGAACTATAAACGTATGATCAAATGTTTCTAATTTTGTGATTAACTTTCTCAGAAACAATGATTAACTCAGACTGCCTTCACACAGTTCCCATGTGGATGGCGCTGTGCTAGGTGCTACCTGTGTAACTCAGAGTAGCTAAAAATGACTTACATCTGAAGTAAAAGAATAGCAATATCCCTTAACTTAGGTTACATTTCCTCATCTTTTTCTCTATCTCACCATGAGGCTTCCCTTAGTCTAAATCCCAAATGTATAGGAATAAAGAGTAGTATCTAACAATGGTTTGCCTACTGTGCTATAAAGCATAAATACCTGTTACTCATATTGAAGATTTTCAAAGAAAATCTGTATTCCTTAAATTACATACTTAACCTCATACTTAGGAAAATCGTTTTTCTAAGTAACATATTAGAAAGATTGGAGGGAAATAGTAATATTCCTCTTAAATCTAATTATTTGTGATGAATTATAAAATTCTTTTCCAGTTTAATATATTTTTTCCCCTTTCTGTTGACTTCAAGTATCAATGACTACACTCAACAGTATCTTATTAGGTTAAGACCACATTAAAATAAAATGTTACTCCAAATTCTTTATGGAAGCATGTTCAACAGTAATTATAGATACATAAATAAATATACTAGCTGTTTCAGAAATAAATACTAAATCACAGGGGTGATGCTACCAAATTATCACAATTTCTCAGCCAGAAGCAAAGTAAATCACCATGACTTCAAATTTGTAATTAAATAAAAATCTCTATCCCAGAACTACATTCTTTCTATCAGAAAATAGTTTTCAAGCCAACTGAAGAGGACTTATTAAGGGCTTAAGTTGTGATCAGGCCCACCAACTTTATCTTGCAATAATCAATAATGTATACCATAGAAGGGACAAACCTAAATAAAAGAAAATTACTATTATTGAAAAATGAGGAATGGGCACTAGGGAAAGAAGGGAATGGTAGCGTCATTTGATGACTATCATATCTTAACTCAATTAATCTAGAAAAATTAAAGAATATAGTAATTGCACAATAATACAATGCCAATATACTCTTGGACTCCAACAAATGACCCCGAGAACAAATGCATTCAGGGAGATTTAAAAAACTAAACAACTCACTGCCGCTCAAATCTCAGAAGAGACTCAATTCTAGAATCGATTTTGAAGATGGTTTAAGAGTCCAACCAGCTTTGAAAATAATATAAGCTATTAATAATTAGCTTTTGCCAAATATATGAAATGCAATTTGCTTAGTAAGAACAGTGATTCAATCAGATTACCTTATTCCACACTTCTGTAAACAAAATAGCCTGAAACAGGCCAAAATAAAAGATTTAATACTAACATATGTGAGTAAATAAATTTAAGTTTCTTAGAAGTTTAGAGCAAAAATACCTATTTCCTTCTTTGAGAACCGAAGGAGAATATACACTGAGAAACAAATCTCCACCATGTCATTCACTGATCCATCATGTAAGTAATATTGAAAGGCTGTGACTCGAATTCTCTAGGACACAAAGGCAACTGAGAAGGCCTTTCCTGCCACCTTAGACGTTGGCCTTCGAAGGACATAAAACTAACATTGCTGCCTTTTGGCCTGTGAAAAAACTAGAATATTCTTAAAGCACAAAGGACCTGGGAATGCACCTAGATTTAGAATCAGAATTAAATTTGAGTCAACCATTCAGAACTACACAGGAGTCTTGGAGATGAAGGATGGCAAATAGCCCAATTATTTTTGAAGTAGAACAAAGTCTCTGTCAAGAAGGGGCTTTACCAGAAAGAAGAACCTAGCAAGGTGGACTGTCAAGAATGTAGGGAATTGGAAGTGTTGGTGGAAGACAATGAAGTAGAAGGAATGAGCTTCTGAGATAACGGCAAAGTCGTGAGATCACTTCTAGGACACGCAGTACCCAAACACGGCCTGCGTTACAATAATGCCCCCTTGTGGATACAAGCGCTCCTAGCCTGGAATACCAACATTTAAGTAACTTTTTTTATACCTTACTCTTTTTGTCCTGAAAGATGTTGCTTTAAACCTTAACTCTGAAATACTATTAATTTCTTCCTTTTCTATGGCCCCTTCTCCTGATAACGACGTTTATCCTCCACTAATTTCCAGAGCACCAGATAAATTTTTTAAAAGAATAAAAATTAAATTTTATAGTATTAAAACACTATAAGAACTATTTGCTAAAATTAGACTAAAAATGATTTGAAAAAGTGACCTGGTACATGGAAAGCATTCTATATAACAATCAAATTTAAAATATTCAACATTTACAAGGAGAGAGGGCAGGAAAAAAATGAAGCAATATATATTTTGACCAATAAATTTCTTCTTTCTTCCTTATAAAAGGAAATTCCAGGTAATAAGCTATCACATTAATCAAAGTACTCTACCAAACTGATACAGACTCAAGCTACAGAGTAACTGACAATATCTGTTTTCTCTCTTTTCAAGATAGTGAAAACAGTAGTTATACATACAAAAAGAGATTCACTTTATTTTTTTTTCAATCATCAACGTTTAGAACTCCACATTTGATACAACATGTTTTGAATGCTGTGTCTAATATTAACTTTCTGAAGACTGGCCTCTTAATTGTTTAGAAAAAAAAATCAAGCCATATGTCTTTTATAAAATATTCAAATTTCAGTTTCCACTATGCATTTTCCTAAAATTTAAACCACAAGATTTTGTTGTTGCTTTTAAAGTAGATAAGGCTCTTATTAGCCTTATTAGCTAGAAAGATATATGACTTAATAGTAATAATTGAACAAACATTTAAGTGTCTAGCTTGTGCTGGGCACCAGGGATAAAAATGTAATGTTATCCCTGCTCACAAGGATCTCTGACAAAAAGCAGGCAAATGACCAAATAAATAACGATCTACCAGTGAAGAGCAGGTAAGAGAGGTTTTATTAGCTATTGCTACATCTTTTTTAAAAACCATTCTTTTCAGTAGGATTAAAAAAAAAGAAAAAAAGTCCATTTTAAGAAAATAGAGTGATGTTTTGAATAAATCTTGAGTATTATAACAGTGTTCTTATATTTTACAAGTAAAAATATTTAATAAATATATTCTGTATTGAAAAGAAAAACAAGTATCCATCCTGGGTCATGATACAAAATCTTTTTTATTGTGGGTTGCTGTCAAAAAAGTTTGACAGCCACTGCCTTCATCACTATCCTGTATTTTTCAGGCTTAATTTCAAATAAATACTGGAAAGATTTTTAGGCATCTGTCAGAGAACAGAAGTTGGAAAACCACACAACTCATTTAATGAGGCTAGTATAACCATTATAATAAAACCAGACAAGATGTAGTCAAAGGAAAAAAAATTATAAGCTTTACTCTTATGAGAACCGGTAAAGAATTCCTAACAAATACTAAGAAATGAATCCAGCAATGTATAAGAAAAATAGTATTTCATAACTAAGTTGGGATTAGTCCAGAATGTAAGAGTGCTTTTACATTAGAAAAACATATCAATATAAATCATATTAATACATTAAAAAGGAAAAAGGCATATTTTCATCTCAAAATATGAAGAGCCCTATGTGTTTACTGTAAATATTTTGGGGGTTTTAAAGAATGTCCACAAATTCTATGTAAATGTGGGCTGGACTCAGTGACTCTCTTCCAATGGAATATGGCAACAACGATACTTGGGACTTCTAAGGGCAAATCATAAAAAAAATAGATAGCTTCCTCCTGGTCGTCTTTCTCTGTTAGATTGTTCACTCTGGGAGAACCTAGCTGACATGTTGCAAGGATACTTAAGAAGTTCTCTGGAGTGGTCCACATGGCGAAAACTCAGCCCTCCCACTAACAATCAACACCAACATGCCAGCCATCGGAAAGAGCCCCCTTGAAAGGAAATCCTCTAGCCTCAGTCAAGACTTCTGATGACTACAGCACTAACATCTCGACTTCCACCCCATTAGACACCCTGGAGCAGAACCATTTGGCTAAGACACTACTAAATTCCTGATTGGCAGAAGCTGTGAGATAATAAATGTTTACTATTTAAAACAAACAAGAAAAACTGATACAAGAAGAAACAGGAAACTTGAATAGACTATAACCATAAGGAAACAAAAAAAAAACAATTAAAATGGTAAAACAACAACAAAGAACACTGCTCTCCACTACCCCCTGGGGAAAAAGTCATAACCCCTGGCAGCTTTACAGTTCAATTTTATCAAGTTTTTAAGGAACAGGTAATACCTATCTTTTTACAAGTTGTTCTACGAAAGAGCAAAAGGGAAAGCTGTTTGATTTATTTTAAAGCCATAACCAGGATGGCCACTGAACATGGTTAGTACAAGAAAATTATAGGAAAATTTCATTTATCACTACATATATAAAAATCCTAAATAAAATACTAGCTAATATATTTTACAAATACACAATAAACGTCATCTGTCACCCCTGGAGTTGACTATTAGTAATTAAAGTGACAAAAATTCAGTATCTCCTGGTTTTTCTAACAGGAAACACCTTTAAAGTAACCAAATAGCCCTAGTTATGGGGGGAAAGCTCCCCTTTACAGAGAATTTCAGTCAATAAATGAATAAAGAAGGAATGATGGAACTGCAAAAACAATTCTGCAACTTCTAATTAAATAACTGATTTAGATAAGGATCATCAGTATCTATTAAAACTATTTGGTGGTTGATCGAATAACTCGGTTGGAGTGTGGTGCTGATTAACACCAAGGTTGCTGGTTTGATACCCGCATGGGCCACTGTGAGCTGCGCCCTCCCAAAAGTGTCAACTTTGTCATTGTAGCATGAAAGCAATGTGTAACCAATGACCAGGGCTGTTTCTCAATAAAATTTATTAAAAAACAAAAAATTTATTGGTGAAAAGTTAGTGAAGACATAAATATTCATATGGTGCCAAAGTATCACCTCCAAATATTACTTCCCAATTACAAGGAGAAAAAAAATGTAATTATGATGGGGAAACCTGGTAATTATAATCTAATAATCAATCTTGGTATCACTAATAGCTCAACACCCACACATGTATGCTACTGATATGTTGCAATATAAAGTACATAGCATCATCTGTGAGGTATTCTAGCCAAAGATGTTCAGCCTGAAACTAATCAAGGTTTATGCTCTAATTTCCAGTTAAGAGGAAATACAAAGGATAGAGAAATAAAGCTAAATGTGAGAAAATCATCAGAAGGTGGGATCTCTAGAGACCTGGTTAAAAAGTAGTGTATGTGTGTGGAGGATCTTCTATTGGGTTGTCGGAAAAGTCTTGACGCATTTTTGCAATGCAAACCAGAAAAATTACGTCATGACTTTTCCGACAACCCAATAGATTCAGAAAGACTGAGAACTAAATGCAGTGTATGGTGCAGCAAGATTTTGAGGGAAACTTAAGCTAATTTTTTTGAGGGAAAGAAAAACATTTGTGAAGCTAGGGCTATTTTGAAAAAGAGGAAGTGGGGGTGATTTTCTGTATCAGAAATTAGGATATAACACAGACATAGGAATTAAAAGTGGGTTAATAGTATAAAATCAAATAGATCAACAGTAAAAATACAGAGCCCCAAATGCCCATGAATATATGGGAACTGATTATATGACAAAGTTGGGCTCAGATATCAGTAGAGGAAAAGATGGACTATTTAATAAATGGTTTTGAGAAAACTAACTACATAAAGAGGACTTAGCTTGGATCCCTGTCTCATACTTTATTAAAAAATGTAACCCTAATATCTAAATGTGAAGGCTAAAACTATAAAGCCTAACAGAAAAATGTGAAAGAATATATTTGTGTCTTCAAAGTAGGAAACGTTTTTGTTTTTTTTAAGAAAACCAAAATGCACAGAAAAGTTATAATTGGAGATTTGACTATATGAAAGTGAAGAATTTGAACAAATCAAAATGAATATTCTGTCCAATGAAGGATACGATAAACACTGGTAACAAGTAATAGACTGCGAGAAGGTATTTTTGAAAAGACTAAAACAAAGAAGTCCTCTCAAAAATATATAAGTAATTGCTACAGGTCAGCAAGATAAAGAACCCCAATGGTAAGTGGGCAAAGAATATGAATATGCAATTCATTGAAGGGAAAAATCTGAATAGTTAATAGATATATGAAGAAATGGTCAACCTTGCTGTAATCAGATAAATGAATATTAACATTTTGTCATTATACAAATCAAGTTGACAAAAATTAGAAAGTTGGATAAAATTAGATCATATCAAGTGATAATGTGAATACCGTGAAATATTTACTTTCTCATGCACTGGTAGTGGGAGGGTAAACTTCTGGAGTCATTCTTGAAAGCAGTAGGTAGAACTTAATCAATTTAAATAATCCTATACACAATAACACAGCAAGTCAATTCTTGGGCATTCACCCCACAGAAACTCTTCCACAATCCTTAAGGGAAAGAATATATTCTTTGCAGTGTTGTTTGTGACAGCAAACCAGAGACAGAAGCAATCCAACTGCTTATCACTTAGAAACAGGTCAGTAAAATATGGTACAATATATGATAGAATATTGTACATGAGTCAGAAATCAATAACTAGATTTGTATATAGTAACATGGATAGATCTCAAATACAACACTGCCTGACAGAAAAAAAAAAGAATAAATAGAATAAGCACAATGTCATTTATGTATGTAAAACATACACACATATATAAAAACCTTGAAAAATGTAAACACATGTAGGACAGATGAAGAGGACATATGTTAAAAATGTAAGAGTGAGTATTAATGTTAAGACAGGGAATAAGAATGAAACTGGAGATGGGGAAATGTGGGAGAAACATACAAATACATATACACAACTAAAGAAAGATCTGTCAAGAATCGATGATGGCGGTAGGCTATGAATTAAGAAATAGGAGCAAGTGAATTCAGTGAAACTGATGTCTGAAAAAGAACAAAAAAAGGAAAAAATCCTACAGGAGGAAAACAAAAGCCAAAGGCTCAAAAAAATAATCACTCAAAGACTGTACAACAAGCAACTTGGTATTTTTTAAAAACAAGATAACAGTGTTCTGATTCATTTAGTTTTAAAATTGCAGGGTCGCCCGAGTGGCTCAGTTGGTTAAGAGCTTGCTCAATGGTGTGAGCTGAGCTCTGAGCAACAGCAGTTCGATGCCAGCCCGAGCTGAGCTGCAGCTAAGCTGCCAACAGGTGGCAAGATGGCTCAGCTAAAAAATAAAAATAAATAAAAAATTTTAAAAAATTGCAATATGCAACATAAGCTTGTTAAAGATATAAAAATTAATGTATTTCAATCTTCAAATTCTATCAATAAGGAAAAGGCAAATGAGCTGAAAGGAATAACAGTGAAGAGGACCATGAGAATAACTGGATTTTTCATTTTAGAAACCTTTTAGAAACACCAGCTCTACGGACAGTTATGCTGCAGTTTCACAACAGGCATATAGTAGTTACCATCTCTGGTATTTGTTCCCTGGACTAGACAGAATTAACCCACAAACTAACCCTGAAATTTTAAGTCCCTAAAGGACAACAGCCACATCAAACTAAAATACGATGTAACAACACCCAGTTCAAAATTGTTAGGTAAGCACATTTAATGCTTTCTGATATATAACTAGACTGTCCTCAATATCTCTACTATTTCAGCTTTTTGGTCTAGCACTGCTATCAAAATAAATTAACACACAAAAAGAATAAGACTAAGTCAAATCAAAATAAATTAACACAAAAAAAGAATACAACTAAGTCAAATCACTGCCAAAATAAGCTACCAATATTATCCCTTATTAGTATTGAAAGCAGAAGGCTATAAGCTTCTCCTTCTCCTCCTACCCCTTTGAACACTAATATACTTTTAGAACTTTGGTTGATTATACCTCTGTCTAACCTACAGAAAGGAAAACAAGAGTTAAGGTCAGGAATCATGGTCATCTTTGACCTTAATGCAGTATTCAGAGAAAACTTGTTCAACAAATGTTTGTTGAAATAAATTACTGATTTAACAAGAAAAGTAAACTGGTGGTTCAGTGTATGTTAATAAACATAATTAATCTTGCAGCTTTTTTGAACAAACAAAATAACCATGTATTAGCATATCTGAAAACAGACAATTCCAAATAAATTATAAGATTAATAACATTTAAGAAACACAAATAAGAAAAATATATAAATTTATTAAGTGAACTCACTCATCTCAGGTACATCTGAGCTGAATAGATTATACATCTATCTCTTATAAATGGATATATTCTTATCCTTACCAATGGGGGATTCTGGAGTCAGCCCCATGCTTTGAAGCAATGCTTCAGCTTCTCTTCTTTTTTTTTCAAGATCTGATTCTTCTTGCACAGGAGCAACTGCTTCCTTCTTCTGATCCGTCTAAATTTTTTTAAATTAAAAACTTAAGTTTAATAATGTAATACTTCAGTTCGCAAAAAAATGTATTTAAAAAAGGTGCTGGCATTGTATACTTTTAGGGGTAGACTTAGTTTTGAATATACATTATAGTTATTAAATGATAATCATTCATACCAGAGTTCTAGTAAGTAATCTCCAAATGATATGTACCAAATTGATCCATTTTTATATGTAATCAAACAGTTCCCACAAAAATTTTCCTAACAGATAAATTCTAAAAGTACAGTCAACTTCTAATTATCTACAATATTAAACTGCTATCCACAGTCAGGAATTGTAGAACTCTGCCCCAACAGCACAAAAGCTTAGATATGAATACTGTAACGCTAAATACTGAAAAAAAAAAAAATGGAATTATTTAAAAGGAAACAAATTTTAAGTAAATGGACAATTCAATTTGTTGAAAAAATGAGTACCTCAAACTTCTATATGCAGTTTTCATTGTATTTATGCAACTTTATGTAAGGATGTTTGTCAAAAGTGCATCTAGACTCAAGTTTTTTTCATTTTTTAAATTATAGGTCTTATTTTTATGATAAAAACAGGGTCGGATCTGATAATATTCACTTTTGCGTAGCACAAAACATTTTAAAATTGAATTCTTGCCAGCTCTTATTTTAGCCATTTAGTTTTAGCAAAATCTTCAAGTTAGACTAGATGAGGCTCAATACTCTCGGATCATCCAAAACGTCACAAGTGAAATTTAAGCCTTCAAGAAAAGTTTCATATATACAGTAGTCCTCCATTATCTGCGGATTTGCTGTCTGTGATTTCAGTTACCTGTGGTCAACCTTGGTCAGAAACTATTCAATGGAAAATTTCAGAAATAAATATTTCGTTAAGTTTTAAATTGCATGCTGTTCTGACTATCGTGATGAAATCTCTGTCCCACAATGCGCAGCCTAGGATGTGACTCACATCTTTGTCCAGCATATTAATGCTGCATACGATACCCGCCCCTAAGTCACTTAGTAGGCGTCTCGGTTACCAGATCAATTATCGTGGTACTGCTGTGCTTGTGTTCAAAGAATCCTTATTTTACTTAATAATACCCCAAAGTCCGAGATATAGGATATGCCAAAGAGAAGCCACGAAGTGAAAAGGTGAAAGCTCTCTATTTAATAAGAAAATGAAAAAATAATTGTAAGAGATTGCTCAGATCTATAGTAAGAATGAATATTCTATCCGTGAAATTGTAAAGGAAAAAGAAATTTATGCTCGCTTGCTGAGAGACCACATTCACATAACTCTTATTACAGAATACTGTTATAATTTTTCTATTTTATTACAGTCATGGGATGCATAACAATGTTTTGGTCAACGATGTACTGAAAACAACAGTTGCCCCATAAGATTATAATGGAGCTGAACAATTTCTATCACCTAGTGATGTTGTAGCTCAACACATTACTTACGTTTGTGCGATGCTGGTGTAAACAAACCTGCTGCACTGCCAGTCATATAAATGGATAGCATGCACAACTATGGACAGTACTAAACACTTGATAATAATAATAAACGACTATTACTGGTTCATATATTTACCATAATACATACATACATACATACATACATTTATTTATTTATTTATTTATTTATTTATTTATTTATTTATTTATTTATTTATTTATTTATTTTTGAGGGCAGTGCCACTGGCCCTCATAGGTGGGACCCGAACTGGGGCCGCTGCCAGGGCTTAACCACTGCACCACTCGGCCAGCCCACCATACTACATTTTTAACATTGAGTGTACTCTTTCTACTTAAAAATAAACAAGTTTGCTGTAAAACAGCACACATAACACTGCTTTGCCGGCAACAGCCTCATACACGTACATCTCGTTTCCCATGTGTTTACATGCATGTAACGTGCTGATTTAATGTCATGTTGTTTTGTACAGTAACATGCTGTACAGGTTTGTAGCCTAGGAGCAATAGGCTATACCATACAGCCTTTGGTGCCTAGGTGGGCAGTAGGCTATACCATCTAAGTTTATGTAAGTATGTTCTGTGATGTTTGCACAATGAAATCACCTCATGACACATTTCTCGGAACATATTCATGTCATTAAGTGGTACATGATGGTATTATTATTAATCTCTTATTGTGCCAACTTTATAAATTAACCTTTATCATGGGTATATATGTGTAGGAAAAAACATAGAATATATAGGGTTTGGTACTATCTGCAGTTTCAGGCATCCACTGGGGGTCTTGGAACATATCCCTTGCAGATAAGGAAGGACTACTGTACATCTTAAATGCCTATTTTGACTAAACAACTATTACTCTTACAACTATCTGCAGTGAATTTTGTTAGTCATGATATTCTACACGTATGATACCATTTTAACTTGAAAAACTCATTAGAAAATTTCATCAAAATAGCCAAACAGACTATAACATTATCAAGTTGACAATTTACCTGTACATAACTATATATTGGGTTGTCGGAAAAGTCATGACACATTTTTGCAACAAAAAACATAGAAAAAATGTCATGATTGTTCCGACAACCCAATATTTGCAGATCCATTGGTTAATACTATTATCTCATAATGTTTTATGAACTTGAAATTAGATATAAATCATGCATTAGAAAATCCTTAGAGGTCACTTATGACCATCCTTATAAAACAAAAACTAAATTTGCTCTCAACACTGAAGGGTTTAAGGCTACAGATATTACTTTGTAATGGTTCTTCCATTCTGACTTATGCTTCTACCAGTTAGCTTCTAATGAAATAACTAACTTAAAGCTCTAACTTTCTTATAATAATATATCACAGAAAGGTTCAGAGTAAACTAGAAAAGTCTTCAATTACAGGCCTTTACAGAGTCATAGCAATGCTGCACATAAATCGTATCTTTGATTTTTCTGCTACTGATTTTTCTTTTTCCCTAAAAGATTTCTATAAGTCTTGGCTATTGTTTAGGCTATCACAGAAAAACCTGGTACTAATTCACACTTAGGACAAATTCTCTTACACTGGCCATTCAAAACATCTGTGATGAAAGTATACAAATCTATCTAGAGTTTCCACAGGGATAAATGTACATTTCAATATAGGAGCAAGCATATTTGCTGTACATGATATGGGTCAGGGTCAATATATATTTGCTGTACATGATTAAATGGCGATACCAAAAATCAGAAGACATGTTATCTGGTCCACCTTTATGGTACCATCAAATCCATTACTCGATAAAAATAGTTCAAAAACTAGCTCATGATAAAGAAAATAACAAATCCCTTAACCAATTAAATACTCTATTATATATTTCTCTTTCCCATTAATACTACCTACTCTGACATTATTAGCAGTTCAGACTAATAAAATATTCAGATAAGTTCAAAATCCAAACTAAGTTATGATATACATATGCTATGTTTCCTGAGCAGACAGATGCCCCTTTATATAATAAACACAGTCCTAAAGAGCTAAATATGTAAGTTGATCTTTAATAAATCAAATCCTGGAAATGCATCAATCTATATGAAATATTTTTATTCAGTAAAAAAATCATATTTTAACTTATCACTGTTGTGATTTTCACATACCTGGTTTCTTTAAAGTAAGAATCACCTATAGTGCTATAATTTACAGTCACAACTGCGGGATATTTTAACTATTCTGAAAGTACTATCTACAGGTATAAGTACTTGAAATAAAATCCAATTATTTTATATTAAGCTTATTTTTAAAAATCAAACGTACTTCCTTTTTTTTCCTTTCTTCTTCTTTTCTTTTCTTTTCCTCTCTGATTTGGGCCAACCGCTGCTTCTTTCGTTCCAACTCTGCCTTTAGTTCACTTTTGTCCGACATGTTTGTGACCTTAAGAAGCATATAAACATTTATAATCACCACTACATTGGTAAAAGCAGCACTCAAAAAACTTGTCTTCAACAAGAGAACAGTCTCAAGAGGCTTTCAAGTTCAATGCTATCTAAAGAGAACATGTGAGCTCTGATTTTAAAATAATGGAAGCATATCAATTACTAAGGCTGGAAAAACAAACGTTTATAATAACATTTAGGGTTGAGCAAGTATAGCGAGCACATAGCTCTTTAACCTTCACATGACCAAATTTAACAAAACGTCTGTGACTCTTAAAACAAAGTACATGGGTTCGCCTTAAGAACTTTGACTTAGGTTATACCATACGGATCAAATCTATTACCAGAATTTTGCGTTCATTCCTAGAAATCTGATAAAACCAATATGCGGTGAATTCTCAAAGTGCAATATAATAGTAATCCTGTGGAAAAACTTAACACAAAAATAACCATCATTTACTCTCACATATACTTTTAGTCAAACCCCAATAACAAAGTCTGACACGCCTAACTACAACTGACCAGCCCGCATCATCCTTACAGAAGGCGGAGCTTCAATGACGGACACGTTCACTTTCTTAAAACTCCAAGGAAGAGACTATCTCTGGCATTTTGTGCCATAATCTCCGCGTTAGGGTAGTTTCCAATACACAAACGGTGAAGGAAACCGCTGTCAACGCAAGTATTGCAGTAATGACTCCTCTTTATAAAATGGAGCAAGGCGCCAAGCAGGCACTTCTCGCCTGGAGTCACCGCCAAGAGGGCGCCGTCCAGGATAGTGCGTCCGGGGGAGGGGCCAGGGGGCGCCGGACAGGCCTCGAGGTGCTTCGAACCTCCTCCCGGGGGTCAAGGAGGGAAGGGCGTGGACTCATCTCCCCGGCCTCCCGGAGTCACCGACTCCAGCTCTCCCCGACTCGCCTTCCCGGAGCCAGGCCCGGCGGCAATGTCAGCAAGAACTCCCAAGCCGCCCTTTTGAGTCTCAACGTGAGACCACAGCAGACAGGAGGGTCTTGAGGAACGAACAGCCAACCCACCTGTCAGTGGCGGGATGAGCACGAGTCCTCCCGCCTGCAAGCTCCCCGTCACGTCCCTTTCGTGCACCCCCAACGCCAAAAGTCGCCGCTACTAGCTCCGCGGCTTCCCGAAACACACAAAGAGGGATGGGCGGCGGCTGCTACGGCGAGCGCTTAGGGACAAAAGGCTTCCTCAGAACGAGGGCGCTCCCAGAAAGAAGGGGTGCGGCCCTGCTGCCGTGCATTATAGCCCCTCTGAGACCTACCTGTGTAAAATAGAATCCAAGAAATGAAACAAAAGAAGACGGCCGGCCTAGGGAGCCGAAGTGTTTCCGCTTTGCCAAACAGTGGCAGATTATGGCCAATATCCTCGGGATGGTAAGCAACCACCGCTCACACTGCACAGAGAGACACTACTCCACAGAACTACAAGCCCCAGCCCCAAGGGAAACCGACGTGCGGCGAGCAGCGCATTCTGGGAGTTGTGGTCACTAGTACTCGCAAACTATGCTGGGACATGTAGTTTCATAGTCTTGTGCTTCCCACTTGGAGGCCTTCTTCCTTCCAACTCCAGTGAGAAGCTTCCAACACTTCTGTTTAATGTATTCTCGTTTGTTGATCAGTGCTCACAGTGTTGTAGGTTACATCTTAAATTTTTGACTCACCATGGGCCGAATTTTAAGAAGGGTTATTTTCCAGTGGTGACTCTATGTATTGCACTGCACATGTTGGCAGAGAATACTTTTTAGGGTATATGTACCAGTTTAAAAACAAAATTACTTGGGGTGGCCGGGTGGCTCAGTTGGTTAGAGCACGTGATCTGTATAACAAGGTTGCCAATTCGATTCCCACATGAAATGGTGGGCTGTTCCCTCCCCCCCCCCCCCAATTAGATAATTTGACTTGGAGCTGATGGTCCTGGAAAAACACACTCTTCCCAAATAAAGTGTTTTTAAAAAATTACTTCTAGATTTTCATGTGGCATCTTAGGCAAAATCTAAATTTTGTAAATGTAGTATAAACCCATTCTGTCAAAAAACATGAGAAATGGTTTTAATTAGGAAAAGATTTGTAAATCTTTTTTTTTTTTTTTTTGTTTTTTTTTTTTTTTTTTTTAGCTGAGCCATCCTGCCACCTGTTGGCAGCTCAACGGCAACTCAGCTCGGGCTGGCCTCGAACAGCTGTTGCTCAGAGCTCAGCTCGCACTCTTGAGCGAGCTCTTAACCAACTGAGCTACTCGGCCGGCCCGTAAATCTTTACTTTGTTTATTCATGGTTGTAAACTTGCTTGGCTGGAGTAGTACAGTTTTGAAAATTAATAAAAATTTCTGGTTCCTATATTTCTTCCTAAATTTCATCATGTACACATGGAATATTCATTTGAGCCTATGAATAAAATTATTACCATTGGGAAAAATAATAAATAAGGCTATATTAATCAACATAGCAAATAATTCTCCAGTACTTTGTTGCAGTGTGGTAGGTAGCATTTAAATTTTCTCAAAGAATTTTTGAAAAGAAAGCATTTTATACTATTAAAATATAGACCAAGCAAAATGGTTTCCACAGTTGTTCAGTTTTTAATATACAAAGAAAGCAAAAGTTATTAGAATATGAATTTACCAAAAATTTATGGGTTGATACACATTTCTTTTTCTTTTTTTCAAAAAGCACATTAAAGTTTAATGCCTTTTCCAAAGTGAGAAATGTGACCAAATATGCTTGAAAATGAACATCATTAAATTGTTTTTGTCTAATTACAAAAGAAATATATCCTTAATGTAGAAAATCTGAAAACTATAGAAATGTATATAAAAAGCTGCAAAATCACTTGTAATTCCATAACAGAGGAATAACCACTCTAAAAAGTGTTCTGCACTTTATTCATTTTATAATTGTTATGTATGATATTCTGTTTTTGCAATAAATTTCAGATTATATGGAGTCTGTATGCTGTTTTGGTCTCTGCCTACTGTTATTTTTTTTATATATATATAATTTATTTATTTATTTTTAATTAGCTTCAGGTTTACAACACAGTGCAATAGTTATACTTTTTACCCCTCAAAGGATACACATTTCTTAAAACTTTTTATTTAAATAATTTTAAGCATTATTTGGCAAGAATTAAAGCTAACACCACAGTGGTGTTTTTCTTATATTCCAGAAGGACTTTGCCCAAGTCTAGGATTGACCTTCAGGGTTCAAATTCTAAGTCCTTGGGCCTGTGCGTGGTATTTTTCTTATCTTGCTCTGCCTATACACAAGATATATCTCAGAAAGAAATGTGAGAAAGAAAGTCCTTCAAATTTCAAGACTTTTCCCCATAACCTAATTTCAAAGAGTTTTATAACTATAGGCATATCTCAGAGATATTGCAGGCTTGGTTCCAGACCACAGAAATAAAGTGAGTATCACAATAGAGCGAGTCATAATCTTTTTGCTGGTGGAGGGCCTTGCCTTCAATTTGTTAAAAAACTCAACATCTGTGAAGCACAATGAAACCAAGTACAATAAAATGAGGCGTGTTTATACTACCTTTTTGTTTTATTTCTTCTTTCCTAACACTTAGTTTTTTCATTTATTAATTTGAAAAATTGTTATTGATTGCCTATGATGTACCAGGAATGTGGTGGGTATTGTATGTACAAGCTAAAATGCATATCTCTGTTCTCAAGAGAGGTAGAGGGGATACTCAGTTCAACTAAGCATTATGACCTGATGAACTAGGGAAATGATGGGAACACTCTGGAAAATAAAAATTTTCAGGATTCCAGAGCTAAGTCTTTGATTCTGGAAGGTTGAGTAGAAGTTAACCAAGCAAAGAAGATGCAGAAAGGTGCCTTAAGAAGAGGAAAGAATGTGACCAATGTACAAAGGTGTGAGAACATGGACTACTGGAGAATCTGTCAATCATTCAGAATGGCTGTAGGCTAAGACACAAACTGTGGAATGAAGCCAGAAGTAGGGGCAAAATCACATATCCCAGTTTGAATTTAGTCCTGAAGGTGGTGTGATTCCATTGAGAGATTTTAAGTAGAGGAGAGTATGATACGTTAGCGTGTTAGACAACTGACCATTTAAAGTGGTCTGAAAAGGGCTGCTATTTTTGTCTTTGGCCATCAGACTGATTTCCTGCCCTCCTTTCTCAAGTTCTATGCCTCTTGGGTTTGACCTCAGCTTCTTTGAAGACTGCCTTGTGGTTAGATTTGACCTAATGAGGCCTAGGCAAGGTTATCAGAAGGTAGGTGGAAAGGAAAATTGGGCATCTCCCTCTTCTTTCCTTTGATGTTACATCTCTATCGGTAGCTTCCCCCTCCATTGATTACAGCTTCTGCCAGGCGGCCCCTCCTCCATGACTCTACCTTTCACCGGGCTCTGGAAACTTTATTTTCTCCCTTTGTCTCTTTAGCACCTCCTTAGTAGCTAATCTCTTAAGTGCATTGTCATCTCTTGTTTGCTCCCTTATCTCTGCTAGCTCTTCTGTAACTGGTCCTTTCATTAAAGTATCTTCATTTGAACTATTTGGGTGAAATCTGATTCCTGCTGAGACCCTTACTGATACAACTTGGTTGGAGAGATGGGAGATGGAAAGAAGAGGCAGGGTAGAGGCTAGAAGCAGGGAATGCTATTAAAAGGTTTTTGGATGGAGCCAGAAATTACATGTGAACAATGCATTAGCACCGAGAATCAAGAAAAATAAATAGTTAGGGAAAATGTTAAGATTGTGTAAACTTTCATAGCAATAAAGCAGACTAGGTATCCCAACTGATCTGCCCACTGAAAACAACTAAAAATGCAGAATAAAACACCTTTCTTCTTGATTCAATAAACTGGCAAGAAAGTAAGGAATACTTAAAACAAAAGAAGGTGGAAACTTAGAGGGCATTCTCCTAACCAGGTGAATTTTCACAGCCTTATAGGAGTCAAATCACAAGAAATAAAGCCCAAGGTCTACTCTAGACTGGGATTCTGAAAAGGTAACCTCCCAATAAGTCCTGGATGTAAGAAATCCACCTTCACTCCCAGAAAATTACCCAATAACTATGGCACTGAGTGAGATGGGAATGAGGAGACAAATCTCTGAGAATGGTCAGTCACAAGTGGTCCTCACATGGAAATTTCAGTACCTGAATGGTTTATAAAAATATGGACTGAAAATTTGTTTTACGGTTGTCCCAGACTTGTTATATACTCAGCTGCCAGGGAGGAGCAAATATGAAGGTTTTTTAGGTATTCTTATTCTAGGTTTTGAGAAATTCCACATAGGTAAATTTCAAGAAATATGGGCTCAAAAATCACAAAACACACAAAGAAAGATGGCACCAAAAGCAAGAGCCAACCAACCAAAACAACAGCAGAATAAGACCCACAAAGACTTCAGATATTAGAATTATCAGGCACAGAATATAAAATAAATATGGTTCACATGTTGAAAAAAATAAAAGGAACACAAAATGTGACTAAAACAAAAGATTGTTAAAAGAGCCAACTAGAACATCTAGTACAGTACCTGAAATTTTAAAAACTCAATAAATTGCCTTAACATAGATAAAGAGAGCAGTACAGTACCACCCTCAGACACGGGCTTGGGCCCTGTACCTTGGAATCCATTCTGACCTTCATCTAATCACAAGGAATCTGCATAGCTAAGGATATAAGCAGTAACAAAGAGTCTATATGCCCCCTTCTAAATCATACCTCTGATACCAGGGACTCTGAAATCCACAGCTCAGATGGTCCCAAGCCTGCTTTCTGTTCCTGATGCAGACCTCTTTCCCAGGTCTTTCCTCCTAAGGATAGACTGAGCCTTCAGGGGGTGCCTAAAAAATGGCTCTGGTGGGGCTATGGATGGAATTTAGATTTGTGGGTTGGGTGTCTAGATGTGTACACTTGATGTCCGTTGCAGTGTGGTATGGAGCTGAGGATACAAAGAAAGGGGTTTGGGCCCTCACAGTGGGCAGCTATCCCTGTGCCCACTATATCATAGGGAAATATTCTAGGTATCCAAGAATATTAAATTCAAACATGGTCTTTGTCAGGATAAGAGGATGGGATATGTTTTATTTAATTCTTTGTTAGCTTGATTTCTAACTTTTAAGGAATTTTTTTTTTTTTTTGAGGGCAGTGTCACTGGCCCTCGTATGTGGGATCCAAACCGGGGCCGCTGGCTTCCCAAACCAGCGCTTAACCACCGCGCCACTCAGCCGGCCCTTGATTTCTAACTTTTAAATATATCTATATATCACATGGTTTTCCATTTGTATTCTTTCCCAGGGTCCTAGAAATATTAGGGGCAGATCAAGAAGAGAAAATTTGTGGATTAGAAGATAGTACTGAAAAAATGATTTAGAATGCAGTACAGAGACAAAAAGATAATATGTAAAAGATTTAGAAACATGGAAGATAGGAAGATGAGATCTAACAAGCATCTAATGAAGTTCTAGAAGGGAAAGGAAGAGAAAATAGGGCAGAGGCAATACTGAAAAGACAGCTTTCTACAACTGGTGAAAACCAATTCACAAATTCAAGAATTCCAATTAGTGGGAAATGGGATAAATTTTTTTAAAAACCCTAGAACTTGACACAGCGTAATGAAACTGTAAATAATAATAATAATAATAATAATCAGAAAAAACCAACACTGGAAATAAGCTAAATGTCCACCAATTGTTAAATAGATAAAATTATAATACAATGGAATACTACTCAGCAACCAAGATGAATGAACTACTCAAATGTGCATCAGCATGAATGAATCTTGAAAACATCAGGCTAAGAAAAAAGGAGCCAGACATAAATGACTTCATGCTTTATGGTTGTATTTCTATGAAATCCTAGACAAGGCAGAATTACAGTATCAAAAAGCACATCAGAGCCAGCTGAGTGGCTCAGTTGGTTAAGAATGGGCTCAGAGCCCGTGCTGCCAGTTCAATTCCCACAGTGAATGCTGTGGTTCTAGTCCCACAGTGAATGCTGCGCCACAGCTGAGCTGTTGCTGAGCTGTCGCTGAGCTGGCAGGATGGCTCAGCTGGTGTAACAACAAGATTGCTGTTCAATGGTTGGCTACGCCCGCCTGCAACTAAGGCTGAACTTGACACCTTGATCTGAGCTGCCACCTGGATGGCTCAGTGGATAAGGCATGTGCTCTGAACCAGAAGGCTGCTGGTTCGACTCCCACACCCATCCGCAACTAAGATTGAACACAGCACCTTGGCCTTAGAGGCCACGAGCTGCTGCCGATGGGAAGCCAAGTGGTGACTGGTGCCCTCCACAATGAAGATTGAAGAACAACTTGGTTGGTCCCCTCCCCCAATTCCCCATTACTGTTCCCCTGCCCCAATTCCCCAGTAAAAATCTTTAATGGGAAAAAAAAAAAAAAAAAAAAGGGCTGGCCGAGTGGCGTGTTGGTTAAGAGCTGGCTTGGAACGCCAGTGGCCCTGATTCGGATCCCACATATGAGGGCTAATGACACTGCTCTCTGTGGCTGAGATGGTGGGCAACGGCTCCACCTGGAGCTGGGCTGCTGTGAGTCCTGGTGACGGTATAGGCTGCAGCCCTGCTGTAGTGGGCTGCCATAGGCTACAGTGAGTGGCAGGCAGCCAGCATGAGCAGCTGGCAGCCAGTGTGAGCTGCCAAGAGCTGCCTCGAGGGCCGCCCAGAGGCCAGCGACTAATCTGCCTCACCGGGGAAGAGCTCAGTGATGATACCAACATGGGCCAATGAAGCAATGTCCTCCACAACTAGACTGAAGAACAAAAGGATAGCAACTTGTCTGTTCCTCTTCCCCAACTCCCCAGTGCTGTTTTCCTCCCCCAGTTCCCCAATAAAATCTTTAAAAAAAAGAAAGCAAATCAGTAGTTGCCTGCGGCTGGGATGGAGATAGTGACTAACTCCCAAGAGGGCATAAGGGAACTTTTTGGAGTGTTTTAATTACTGTTGTTTTGTAGTAAGTTTTTGAAATCAGAAAGTGTGAGTACTCCCTTCGATAGCTCAATTGGTAGAGTGGAGGACTGTAGAAAGTGTGAGACCTTCAATTCTGTTCTTTTTTCAAGAGTGTTTTGGCTATTTAGAAGCCTTGGAAATTACATATGAATTTTAGGGTGGATATTTCTATTTCTGCAATAAAGGCCATTTAGGATTTTGGTTGGGATTGTGTTGAATTAATAGATCATTTTGGGAAGTATTGCCATCTTAGCAATATTATATCTTTCAATCTATGATCATGGAATATCTCTCCATTTTTTTAGTCCTTCATTAATTTCTTTCAGCAGGCTTTCTTTACTTTTTCAGCAATATTTTTGGGTCTTGTTTCCTTGGTTAAATTTTTACCTAATATGTAATTCTTTTTGATGCTATTGTAAATGTAATTGGTTTCTTAATTTCCTTTTTGGAGTGTTCATTGCTAGTGTATAAGGAAGCAGAGTTTTGTGTATTAAGCTTGTATCCTGCAACATTGCTTGATTTGTTTATTTGCTCTAACAGCTTTTTCATGGGTTCATTGGAGTTTTCTCTATATAAGATAATGTAACCTGCAAATAGAGATAGTTTTACTTCTTAATTTCGAATCTGGATGCCTTTTATATCTTTTTCTTGCCTAAGTTCTCTGGCTAGAACTTCCGGTACAATGTTGAATAAAGTGATGAAAGAGGGCACTCTTGCCTTGTTCCTGATTGTAGGGGAAGCTTTCAGTCTTGAAACTACTGCTTTTTAAAAAAGAATATCTCCTCCCTTCATTGGCAACCCCTCTAGTGCCATAAACAACCCTCTGTTATTATTTGACCCTACTCACACAGGAAACTATGTCAGCTCTGGACTCCAGCAACTGAAGACTTGTGCTTTCATGCAGGGAGCTGAAAGTGGTGCGGGAAAAATCTAGATATTATTTGCAATTTTTATCCACTTAATAGGGAATAAAAGATATGTGAAAACCTTAAACTATTTTCTGTCTCTTAGTGTTCTGAAATTTCTTTCTCATTGTGGTTAAAGAATGACTAACTCAGCAGGGATGCATACTTATTTTCAAATCCTAAAATCCAATTAAATAAATAAAGGTACAGCCAGAGTGCAGCACCATGAATCCGTTAAAATTAACACGGTAGTTCTCTGTGTGCTAATGGCAATGACCTCCAATACATTTATAATTGAAAAAAGTAAGGTACAGAATAATTTGCATTAAATTATTCCATTTGTGCAAAAAAGAAGAAACATATATACATGTGTACACTATTTTTGCAAGGACACACAAGAAGTGAGTGGCCAGCATCTTTGAACTTCTTAAAATACATATGTGTGTCGTGTGTGTGTGTGTGTGTGTATGTGTGTGTGCATAACTAAAAAAACAAACAAAAACAAACAAACATGTTTTGGTTTTGTTTCATTTATTTAGTTTCATTTTGTCTCATTCGATGTCTATTTCATTTAACACTTTTAAAAAAACCCATTATCAGCACTAATTAGAAAGACTATAATGGCTGGGAATGGTTAGTACTCCAGATACTACTTAGTTCAAACCACTATGTCATTCCTACTACTGACTGAGAAGGAGAAACAATGAGCATTAGTGCTGAAGGGGATTTTTGTTTTGGGGAGGATGTTATGGGGGTTTGTATTTTAAAACTTCTCGGAATGGTGTGTAAGAGAGCATAGAAATAGGTAAAATTTGCATTTGTTGAACAAATTCATATCTAGACTTACACTTGAATTCTAATATGCCACCTATGGAAACATTTTTAAAGTATTATATTGAATATGCTGCAGGATTTCATTTATATGAATTTTTAAAGCAGGCAAAACTAATGATATAAGTCAGAAGAATATCTATTGAAGTATGGGGTATTGACTAGAAAGGGACATGGTGGGTATCAGGAGTGCGGGTAGTATTCCATACCTTGATTGGAGGTTACACAAATGTATATGCAAAAGACTCATTGTGCAATTGTATGTTGAAAATTGTATAAATTTTACAGATTTATATAACCTGTAAAAAATTCTACCCTTAAGAAGCGTCCTCTTTATTGTATATATATGTTATGTTTGATAAAGAAGTTAAGAAAAGGACAGGCTGAGTGGCTCAGTTAGTTAAGAGTTGGCTTAGAACATGAGCTCTGAGCAACAGGGCGGCCTATTCAATTCCTACCATGGGCCAGTGAATGCTGCGCCCGAGCTGAGCTGTCACTGAGCTGCCAACAGGTGGCAGGATGGCTCAGCTGGTGTAACAACAAGATTGCCTGTTCTATGGTGGGCTACTCCCACCTGCAACTAAGACTGAACTTGGCACCTTGAGCTTAGAGGCCACGAGCTGCTGACAGGAAGCCAGATGGCGACTGGCACCCTCCACAACGAAGATTGAAGAACAACAATTTGTCCAGTCCCTTTCCCCCATTCCTCAACACTGTTCCCCTCTCCCAATTCCCCAATAAAATCTTTAAAAAAAAAAATGAAGTTAAGAAAAAGTAGCATATCAAACTATAGCACTTAAACAAATAAACAAAGACACAAACCATCAGAAAGATGTAGCACATACCCAAATCAAAAGAGGAAAGAATTTGAAAGGATTCGAAATGTGCAGTGATCTAGGCATCTCAAAATAGTCAAGAGATTCCACAAGTCTTTACTAAGTAGTCAACCACTGCATTTACAATTGTTTGTTGACAACCTGGTGATATGCATCCTCATCATACAAAGTTTATGGTGAAATTATGTTGTAAAAAAGAAAGTTGTAGCAGCATTTGTGACGAAACTTTCTGATAACTGTACTTGTAGTATTCTTTCATAAATGTCACTTGTTTGGTTATAACTTTACTAAAATGAAATGTACTAACATGGTTAACATATATACATTCCTGTGACCTTTTTACCAGGCAAAGTGCATATTTCCTAGGACTTTTTCACAAATATTGTATCTCTATTATTTTTCCCACATGTTAATCAGAGGTCCTCTAAGATTTCACTTTGGTTGCCTAAGTTCATGAGGTTTCCACCACCTTGCCTCTGTGACCTTGAGATTGTCCATCTTTTGCATGTTAACAGCTCTTTCCAAGTCACTGGTGTTTTCAATTTTTTTCTAAATACTTCCACTTTACCTTCAGGAAATGTACTTGACCTTGTCTTTTAGAAACATTGGCACAACTAACTATTTTCTTCCAACTTTGGGAGCTGTCTTAACTTTCCCATTTCCTCTCATCCCTAAGGGAAGCTCTTTAAGAAACTACCTTCGCTCAGGAAAGTGTTCTTGAGCTGATCAGCAAATTTCTCCTCATAATTTAACAGCATTACTTCTCTATTATCCTTATTATTGTTCTAGTCTGTATTTTTCCCTTTTGAGTGTTTGCTGCATTGTTAACTTAATATAGGTTTTTTTTTTCATTACTTCCTATACTTGTCTTAATGCACTTATTTTCTCTCTTAGTGTCAAAATAAGGTGATGGTGAATTATGAGTCCCTACTTAGCTAAAGATACTTTTGTAATCTGGTAACCTTTGGCAGGAAGCACATATCCTAGTGAATGACGGAGCACTTAGGAGTGATTCACCACTGAGCATTACAGAAAATAGGCTGAGGGTTCAAAAATTCAAGGCAAGTTCCTTCTCCTCAGCATGGTGTATATACTGTGCTCTCACTTTTCTACCCCCTATTATGTGGTTAAGAGACAGGAGATAATGACAGCTTCTTAAAGTTACCTATAATGCACTCTAAACTCTGTTAGGTGTAATGGTTTTAAAAGGTAGAATGAAAACACAGCTAGAAGATCAACACAAAAGGAATCCTTTTCTGATAGAGACAGCAAGACTTGTACGCCTCATGATACACACACCCAACTCCCATTAACTGTAATGGGAATTATGAGTGCCCCATTAAGGGAGTGTATACCCCCTAAATGTGGTAGGGAGATACTCTTTTTCCACTAGAATTTCTTGTATTGATTTAGTTTATTGTGGAAGAATCAAATTTTATATCATTTTTCAAAAGTTATTATTGGGTATTCAATATATTGTTGTTCAAACATAGGGGTAGAAAACAATTACTAATTGGCAGGTGAAATACAAAAAAATCACAAACCTATGAAAGCCCAAATCAGACACAGATGGATTAATTTTTCAGGTTAGAAGCATTGACCTGTAATAGGCCTGTTTGAATAAAAATTTATTCAACATTTTACCTTACTGGCGTTAGGCAAATTTCAGGGTGGTTAAGACTTTCTACATTAACATGGAAAAGAGCTTCTAAGTACACAGAACTGTTGATTAACAATATGTAAGATTTATGTAATGGGGAAAAACTGTGGTTTGCTCGGTGATCTTCCCAGCTACACACGTATAGAGAAATCTTGATCACTGGCAGATGCACTTTTTTTTTTTTTTTGAGGGCAGTCTCACTGGCCCTCATATGTGGGACCGAACCAGGGCCACTGGCTTCCCAAGCCAGTGCTTAACCACCATGCCACCTGGCCAGCCCGATCACTGGCAGATGCTTTGCTTTGAGAATGTTGCCTGTGTGTATGTAAGAATTTAGATAGATAGATATGTAGGTAGATAGATAGATAGATAGATAGATAGATAGATAGATAGATAGATATAGGTAGTTATATTGGGCTGTTGGAAAAGTCAAAATGTATTTTTTCTATGTTTTTCATTGCAAAAATGAGTCATAACTTTTCAGACAACCCAATAGATAGATAGATGTATGTACACACACACACACACACACACACACACACACACACACTGAGAATTATTTACATAATGTCACACTATCTTCTGAGCTCCCAACTCTCCACTGTATATCTCTTGGAGATACTGCAGGTGCCTCAAATTCAACATGTCCAAAACTGACCTGTCATTTCTCCCAGCAAGCCTGCTCCTCCCCTCTTCCCAGTCTCACTGAATGAAACCATCATCCCTTCAGGCATCCGAGCCACAGTTCTGCAAAATCATTCTTTTCAGGCTTCCTATCTCCCACTTCTATCACTGTTGATTCCATCTCCTAAGTATTTTCTGGAGGCAACAGAAAGGCATTTGTGGTGCTAAGAGGGAAGGCTGCAGAAAGCGTGATTCTAGCTAGCATCAGATTCAGGCAGCTGGTCTTAATGAGGGACGTGTGGTAGCAGAAAATGAGGATCAGGCCACAGAAACGAATAGTGCTAAGTTTCAACCAAGATCACGCAGGCTCAAAGAACTAATAGGGTAGGAGGGAGAATCAAGTAGTGATGAGGGAAGCCAGAGACATAAGACATCTTATGGAGACATAAGATGGGGGATACGTTCCTAAAATTGGGATGGCAGGCTGGGACTTGGTCACACATAACCTAAAAAAAGAGTCAGTTACTAGAAATATGAGGTGAGAACTGGATCTAGTAACTAACTTAGGGCAAAGCCACAGAGCTGTGGATCCTATAATTGTATTTCCCTGGCCTTGAAGCCAAATCAAACTCAGAGGCAAGAATAGGAATGAAGGAGCAGGTAAAATTAGATGGATCCAATGTCAGCTTTTAGGGCACTGGAGCCAGAGAGGTCATCACATCAGCTGTCACTGGGTGCTGCCTGTAACTCTAGCACTAACAGCCAATCGTCATTTTAACTGCTGCCGAAGATGCTTTTCTCTAACGAATTGCACAATTTCAAAAGATTTGGCTGTTCTCAGGTGTACTCTAGATTATCAAGATGCCTGAGTAAAGACAGTAAATAGTAGGGCTGCTCCAAGCCAAATTATGTTCCCACCCCTGAGAACAGAGTGTAGCCCATGGTGGGCACTCGAGAAATAGCCATTGGATTTTTGATGAATTACAATGTAATTAGAGTTGTACTCATTACATATTTACAATTCTAATAGTTCAGACATTATAAACTGCAACCTCATTTTTTTACCCTGTATTAAGGTAAACAAGGAAAATTAGGAGTGGTGCCCAATATATCATTTTCAAGCTGCTCTGCAACAAACCATTTAGATTAAAATCAAAGAATGTATTACTTATAAATTATTTTTTGACATTCAGAGAACTCATAGAAGTCATAGAAAAATACTAGTATGCTACAAAATAAAAAGGCAAAGAAAAAGACACTTGACTACAGACAGTTAGTAATTACAACTACAAATGGCTAATATATGTGAAAATGTTCAATCCCTAGTAGTAAAGATATGTAAACTTAAACAAGGAAATACAATTATATAACTTTCAAGTTAGAAACAATTTAAAACTTCTAGGTCTCAATAGTTAGAGAGACAGACACTCTTAGCTGGTCTCATTAAGTGTGCACATTATTATAGTTCGTAGGAAAATAATTTTCAGTGATGGAAAACTGTTCACATTTTTAAACAATTTGATCAACATCTGAGTGTACATCCTAAAAAATAATTTTCAAAAGAATATTTACAAAGGTTTATCATGACTTTTTAAAATAATTACGAACAACTTAAAGCAATCTAGGTATCCAACAATAGAGTATAATGGAAGTCAATTGTGGTACAGGACAGATGGTAGAAATGTTTACTACTGCTCAAAAATTATGCTTCAGAAGATTTTGATGATGTGAGAACATCCTTTGTTATAATGACAAGCAAAAAATATAAGAACACAAGTTTGTATATAGAGTATGATTTCAACTACTTGTAAACAATTATGCAAAGAAAAAACTAAAGGGAAATTCACCAAAATGTTAACAGTGTCTCACCACCTCTGGGTAGTGAGACAACAGGACCCAGAAGAGGAGGAGATGGCAAAGGAAAGTTAGATGGTCCTAGAGGGAAATGGTGTCATCAAGTGGGTAGGGATATAAAAAACTCTCAGGGAGATAAACCTTCTCTGAAAGCATGATATCGTCTATACAACAGACATAGGAAATATGACATCAGAGAATGTGGCATCTTTAGTAGTGTTTGGACAGTTAAGGCTGAAAATGACCTTTATTGTGGGAGGAGCTTGATGCTGAAACAGTGTTTGTCAAACTGTGTTCCAGAGAACTGTAGAATTCTATATAAGTATTTTAGAAAGTCCATAAGGTTCAGATTCAAATTTGTTCAATGTTTACATTGCTGTCAAGACTGCAATTGTCATCCATTAAACCAGTTTCAAATGTTTGTGTTTATAAAAAGTGTGCTCTTTGATTAACTTTAAAATAAGTAAATGTTAAATGTTATAAAGTTCAATGTATAAAATAAACCCAGTTAATAAAATGGTAGTCTTATCTATCTTGCATATTAGGGCTTTTATGACTATTTTATTAAAAAAAAAAAAAGTTCTACTATTGAAAAACAAAAGTGAAAACTGCTGTCTTTTGGTTCTCAAGAACTCTGTTCCACAGTCCTCATCTTGGAGTTGAATGTGCAAAAAGTATTGGAGGTTGAGACAGGGGACACATTACAAATGCTAACAAGTTTGGGTTTTATTTTAATGGCAATAGAGAACCTTTCATGCATTTTTAAGCCGAGGGTTTACACTTTCTAATTTATATTTTAAAACACATTTTTGGTAGCTGTATAGAAGATGGACGAATGGGCAAACCAAGAACAGAATAGGGAGACCAGTTAGTAATTTAAGTGAGAAAAGATGAGATGAAAGAAGATAATGAGAAAGTTGGAAATAGATTTGAGAATATCTATAGGGTAGACTCAGTAAGATTCCAGGACGTGAGACACATGAGAAGTATAATAATTTGGTTCCACATTTATTTAATGAATTTAGGAACAAAGTGATTTTCTATGAATACAATTTGAATATAAAAACAACTGAGGAGCATAGGGAATAGAGTCAGTGAAATTGTAACATCTATATATAATGTCAGAGGGGTAGTAGATTGCGGGAGGGAGGTTATCACTTTGTGAGGGGTGTAAATGTCTAACTAATACATTGTTTTGTACACCTGAAACTAATAATAATAATAATAATAATAATAAATTAATGTAGAAATTGGTACACTAATTCACTTTCATTGATTAAAGCAGGGTCAGTGGGCTAAAAGAGATGACACACTCAAATTAGGATAATTCAAGGAGGGTTGATTTACCAAAGGGACTGTAACTTTCAGGTATGGAAGGGTTATGAAAGAACCACAAGCGGTACTGCAGGAACGAGGTTGAAGTTCATAGCTGCAGAGCTGACAACACTGCTGAGGCTTGAGAGATGAAGAGAAGGAGAATAACAGAATCCCCAGAGGAGAGAAGATCCTATAGTGTGAGCTGTGTTGAAAGGAGCAGTGGCCTTCTTTCTACCCAGGAACCCAGGCATCTCAAGGTGATCTCACAGGGGCACAAGAGACATCCATATAGACCAGCCTACTGAGGCAGACTGCAAGGTAGAAAGCTGGCAAGTGTACCTGGAGGGGCAAATGGAAAGTATTAGATAATACATTAAACAAGCTTTAACTCAGATAATAGAACCAAGCACTTGTTTCTGGTAGACAACCTTGTATTACTTAAGTTTTGGATTTCAGCTAACTACAACTATAGGTCTCAGGTAAATAATAGCTCATCTCAAGGTAAGTGCCAGGTTTCGCTGGTGGTCTAGTGGTTAGGATTCGGTGCTCTCTCAAGGTACGTGCAAGTCAGAAAACAATAGAGATTAGAACAATGCCTGTAAGAAGTGGTGTGTGTGTGTGTGTGTGTGTGTGTGTGTGTGTGTACATGTATATCTGTTTATTTTTTGTATAAGTCAAGGGCTATATTTTCCAGGAATGAGAACAATGTATTTTTGCCACTTGTATTAGAAATTACCTGTGGAAACCTGAGTGGATTGGCACCATATTTCTAATTAATTCTAGTAGTAGGTAGGATCCCTTTTTGGACAATGGCCCAATGCTGGACTTTATTTTGAACTGATTGGATATAGAAGAATGAAGGAGATGGAGTGCTTTAGAGTTCTTTAAATTTGATACGGATAGAGCCACAGTCCTCCTGTTTCTCCACCCAAATGTAGAACCATTTGAGAGAGAGGGAGAAAGAGAAAGACAAACAGAGACAGAGACAGAGACAAAGTCAGGCAGATGGAGATAAAAAGATCACCTTGTTGGTAAAGCTATTGGATAAAGGGGCATGCTAAGAGTCACCTCTGAATTAACCAGCCTTACCCACTCAGTCATTGGCAGGTCTGAATAGCACCAGGCCTGGGGGCCGGGGACTGACTGCTTCTATAAAATTCAGAGCAGAGAAGAGAGAGGAAAGTGTGTGTGTTTCCTCCAGGCACACAGATGCCAAAGGAAAGAAGAAAATAGAGAGGAAGGAGGAAGCTGAATATATACTATTCTTGTTTCCTGAACTCCCCAGTCAGATAATTCACTCTTGCTTCTACAGGGAGGGGATGGAAAGAGGCCAGGGGTGGTACTCTAGAAGAGATCCCACCACAGGGAAACATCATGAGAGGAGAATGGAGGCTCTTCCCCAACAGAAGCCAATATCTTGGCTACTGGATGCTATTAGGGAAAATAGGAGGAAAAGAAAAATTGGGACTTAATTTGGGCAATGTATGATTTGAGCAGTCAGGACATCAAGATGGGGATGTACAGTAGGCAACTGCATATATGGGTCTGGAGTTTAAGAGAGACGTTCGGCTGGAAATGTGGATTTTAGCATCATATGCATATAGATAAGTGATAGTCGAAGATGGATATGGATAAAAATACCTTGGATTTAATGTATATCAAAAGCAAAAAGAGCTCTATATGGAACTCTGGAAACACCATTCAAGGAACACAGGTGAAAGAAGATGATTATAGAACAGTCATGGAGAAAGGTGGGTAGGAGAAAAACCAAGAGAAGGGAATATTATGTAAGTGACAGATTGCAGAAGAAGGAAGCCACTACCTGCTAAATAAGTCTACTCAAAGTTGTGAGGCCATTTTAGACTATACTGTTTATATTTAACTTGGTCAAGGTTACCTTAGTGAACTAGTTTTAAGAGAGATCCAATGACTCATTTGAGATGAGCTAACATAGATGCAGTTAATCAGGTAGAAGAGCTCTGAGTTCAATTCAAATAATGGATTTTTATTATGTGTTTTATAAGGTGTGGTGGTTGAGGGAGTAGTATGGTAGGGAATGAAGAAATTAGGAAGACATGGGGATTTGCCCAAAGTTGGAAAAATGCTTTGATTTAACTCTCTAGCCTCTCCTCAGACTCTGTGGCCGGGTCAGTTTTGGCAACAGTGAAATAGGCTTACCATTTCCAACCCAATTTGGTTATTTTTTGAGTGTTTCTTATATTTACTGTTGGACAGCTAACTTCCTGAGGGCAGAGTGGGAAGGTGGAATGATTACATGGTTTGGACAAAAACAAATAGGGATTTTTCTTGTGGTCCTGTCAATCACAAATTATATGATCTCAGATAAGTTGCTTCATTTCTCTGAATCACAGTTTTCTCATCTGAAAAATTAGGGTACTAGTACCTCACGGAGGGTTACATGCACTGTAAATTACCACATAGTGCCCACAAAATAGTAGGCATTCTATAAATCACACAGTAGGTTCTCTTACTCCTTAGCATCTCACTAAATTGAACAGAATCTTGTACAGTTGGGAAACAAATATAAAAGTCTTGCTTTTTGTACTATATCTTATTGCGAAATGCTAATTTAAAATAATGTAGATTACATTGTTTTGATTTTTTTAAAAAGATTTTATTGGGGAATTGGAACAGTGTTGGGGAATTGGGGGAGGGAAACAGCCAAGTTGTTGTCCTTCAATCTTAGTTGTGGAGGGTGCAGCTAGCTCAGTTCCCAAGTTCGGCCACCTGTCAGCAGCTTGCAGCTGCTCAGCTCAAGGTGCTGTGTTCAATCTTAGTTGCAGGTGGGCATAGCCCACCGTCCCATGCGGGAGTCAAACCGGCAACCTTGTTGTTAGGAGCACATGCTCTCTCACCAGTGCTCTCACCTGCTGAGCCATCCTGCCACCTGTTGGCAGCTCAGCGACAGCTCAGCCCGGGTGCAGCTCTCTGGCTCATGTGGGAATCAAACCTGTGGTTCTGTTGCTCAGAGCTCATGCTCTTAACCAACTGAGCCACTTGGCCAACCCCATACATTGCTTTCTTCGTTAAGAAATTGATCACGAAGTTTTTGTTTTCTTTAAAAATTTCCCTTTTTCTTAAAAATTCCCCTAAAGAGTTCTTGCTATTCACTCAGTTAATGCCAGCAAAATAACTACTAGTAATAAAAAAAATTAATTTTTCTTTTTCCCTTCAAACATCCCTAGAGAAATAATGTAGGGTATAATAAAAACAGTGAGTCCAAAACCAGAAGGTAGGGCCGGCCGAGTGGCACGGTGGTTAAGCGCTGGCTTGGGAAGCCAGCGGCCCCGGTTCGGGTCCCACATATGAGGGCCAGTGACACTGCCCTCAAAAACAAAACAAAACGAAACAAAAAAACCAGAAGGTAGATTTGGTTATCTTGAGAAGCAGGGGAAAACGTTATTAAAGTCTTGGTTATCTTAACCAAAATAACCCCTTACATAAGTCTTGTTCATTTTAAGAACTTGAAATTGTATATGTGCTGTAGGGTTGTCATTAATTGACCAACTATGTAACTCAGCTATTAAGATGTTAAAAACTTAAAAGCACTACAAAACAAAAAACCCTGGAGCCTCCCAAGACCGCTTGTTCACTGACTTGCTTTAAATAACTTAATCTAATCAAATGAATTGAGTCTTTTAGCATCCCTTTCTTTCCTCCTTGGCCCCTGATCCTTTAACATACATTTCCTGAATTTGAACTTCTAATACGCTTCAAAGAGACATCTACTCATCACACAGAGCAACTAAGAGTTCCACACAAGGATTGCTGGAAGGTGGGCAGGCTGGGCGAGTAGGGGAAGAAGGCGGCGAGACGCGTGAGGTGCAGCCCGCACCCGCGGCTGCTGAGTCACGGTGAGTGTTCCCCGGCTCGCTCCCTGCGGCCCACGGCCCACCTGGAGTTCAGCAAGAGCGCGTTGGTTTGCGGTCTGAGGCAGAAGCTCAGGCCGGGCAAGTGCGGGAGGAGAGAGAGGAGACGACTGTGCAGAGGTACGAGCTGCACCCGCGGCTCGCCAGGTCCCCAGGAAGCAGGGTGCAGAGCCTGCAGCGGCAGGGCAAGATCAGTCCCTGCACCCTCCGGTTCAGGGATCAGTCTCTGTGCCCACCGGGTCCCGCGGAGCGCAGAAGCCTGAAACCCGGGAGCAGGGAAAACAGAGGACTTCGCCCGCGGAGAAGCAGTGCGCGCTGGGCGGAGACGCAGGTCCCGGAGAGACGGAGCGGGGATCGGAGCCGCGTGGAAGGTGCGCGCAGTCCCTAAACCCCGGCGGCAGTCCCTCTAGGAGCGCAGCAGGAGAACGGCGCGGGCGCGCGCCCGGCTCCGAGGCAGAAGCCTTAAACCCGGGAGCAGGGGAAACACAGGACTCGCCCGCGGAGACGCAGCGCGCCAGGCCGGAGTCACAGGTCCCGGAGAGACAGAGCGGGGATCGGAGCCACGCGGCACGGTGCGCGCAGTCCCTAAATCCCGGCAGACAGTTTGGGAGAGCAGCAGGAGATCCGCGGGCGCGCGGCTCCGAGGCAGAAGCCTGGAACCCGGGAGCAGGGGAAAAAGAGGACTCGCTCGGACAAGCAGCGCGCCGGGTGGAGACACAGGTCCCCGAGAGACGCGGAGCGGAATCTTGGCCACACGGTGGGGTGCGCGCAATTCCTAAATCCCGGCAGACCCTTTGGGAGAGCAGCAGGAACTCCGCTGGAGCATAAGAGGCAAAGGCCTTAGCTTGAAACAGTGTTGGAACTGTGGCTTTGTTTATTTTTATGTTTTTTATTTTTTCCCTTTTTCTACTCTTGAACAGAAAGCAAAAAAAAAAAAAAAACCAATAACTCACCTACTCCCACAAACTTTGTCCCCGCCAAGACAGTCTTAAACTGACTCCTGAAGGGAGCAATAGGGACAGACTAGGAAGATATCCTTACCTGCAGGGGTTGAGAATTTCCACCCAGTAAAGGCAGCAGAGTGAGACTACCCACCCCGCCCCCACCTTTAGGCAAGGCTTGGGAGGCAGGGCAGGTTCATCTGCTGAGGCACTAATTAACAGATTCTTAGCAGCAGGCTTTTGGTAGTGAGGAATTCTTTAATTCTCCACGGCTGTCAACCCAAAGGGTGCCCAGAGACACTCATTGAGCCTTTGGGGTGCAGCCTGCCTTAGGACAGGCAAAAGCAAAAAGGCAGTGACTTTGTAAAAACCACCAATCACACGTCACAGCCACACTCCAAGTACAGCAAACCTGCAGTGCTAGGATTACGCTAGGCATCAGGTGGCCTACTGTTCCCACAAGACGCACAGGAATTTTTGTACAGCAGACAAACTGAAGAGAGCTTGGTGGACTTTAGCCTAGACCAGCACGCGGGTATTTTTGGTTTGTTTGGTTTTATTCTGTTTTGTTTTCCCTTTATTGGCTGCTTATCTTGGTTGTTTTTGGTTTTTATTTCTATTTCATTATAATCATATTGTAGTTTTTAATATAGGCATATATATATAGGTGTATATAGGTGAATATATGTCCATATATATGGGTGTGTAGACAAATATATATATATATATTTTTTCCTTTTTTCTTTTTCTTTTTCTTTCTTTTCTTTTCCTTTTTCCCCACCCTCACTTTCTCTCTTATTTTATTCATTCTTCTCACTGCTATACTTTTCCTCTTTTCCTTTTTCTGCAAATTTTATTTTTTTAAATTTTTCTTACTTCTTTTATTACTATTTTAGTTTATTTTTATTTTTTATTTTTTAGGTATAGCTAATCAGTTTCTCATGTTTATTCTATTTTTTATTTTAGGATATTGTATTTTATTTTGTTTACTCTTCTGTTATTATTGAGTATGCGGTTTTTGTTTTTGTTTCTGTTTGTTTTCTTCATTAGTATGATTGATATTTCTGTACAAGTTGACTGTAGTTTGATGGTTGGTTGTTTTTAATTGTGCGAGCATTTCGTTTCCTTTGGTGGCTGCGGAGGTTATTCTTGTTGATCTGTTATGCTCTAAAATCACTCTGCAGCAGTGGGTCCAAACAAACAGACACAAGAATCATCATACCCGGAGGCCAACTTTAGATAAAACCAGAGCATTTCTGGGTTTGACATACAGAGTCACACCCAAAAGAAGTTACTACAGGTACTAAGACCCATAGGGTCCAAGTTTCATCAGAGGGGTCAATCCTCTCACAGCAGCTCATAAACTGCAGAAGCTGCTGATCCTCACAGCTAATCAATCTGGGAGTCAATCCCACCTAATGACAAACCAAAAGTAATCAAAACTAAAACTTCAACAAGTGAGGACCTTACGACACAAGGAACACCTCAGATACAAGCACAGGAGAATAGGAGACTGAGTAATTCAAATATAAAGGATACACACCATATAAGTTTACCCAGAAAAGACTGTGAAATCTGGGGGATCTATCTGTTATATTGAAGCAAACACAAAGAGTAAGCCAGAATGGGGAGACAAAGAAACATAACACAAATAAAAGAACAGAAGAAACTTCCTGAATCAGTGGAAATAGAGGAAATAGAGGTAACCAACCTATCGGAGACAGAGTTCAGAACACTGATTATTAGAATGTTCAAGGAAATTAATGAAAATATAAAAGAAGGATAGAGAAATCATGAAAAGCAACCAGCTAGAACTTAAGAACACAATTACTGAATTAAATAACAAACTTGATGGAATCACTAGCAGACTGGATGAAGCAGAAAATCGAATCAGTGATTTAGAAGACAAAATAGCAGAGATCACCCATGCGGTACAACAAAAAGAAAAAAGAATGAAAAACATGGAAAATAGTTTAAGAGAGCTGGGGGACAACATCAGACGCAATAACCTAAGGGTCATTGGAGTACCAGAAGGAGAAGAGAGGGAGCAAGGGATTGAGAATATATTTGAAGTAATAATGTCTGAAAACTTCCCTAACCTGGCAAAGGACATTGAAATACAAGCCAAGGAAGTGCAGAGAGTTCCAAACAGGATGATTCCAAACAGGCCCACTCCAAGACACATTATAGTGAAAATGGCAAGGGTTAAGGACAAAGACAGAATCCTTAAAGCAGCAAGGGAAAGGCAGTAAGTTACTTACAAGGGTACCCCCATAAGATTATCAGCTGACTTTTCTACAGAAACTTTGCAGGCCAGAAGAGAGTGGCAGGAGGTTTTCAAAGTGATGAAAAATAAAGGCCTACAACCAAGATTGCTGTATCCAGCAAGGTTATCATTTAAAATCGAAGGCGAGATAAGGAGCTTTACAGAAAAACATAAGTTAAGGGCCGGCCGAGTGGCGCATTGGTTAAGAGCTGGTTTTGGGATGCCAGCGGCCCCGGTTCGGATCCCACATGAGGGCCAGTGACACTGCCCTCTACAGCTAATAACAGCTCCACCTGGAGCTGGGCTGTGCGAGCCCCAGTGATGGTGTGGGCTGCAGCCCCTGCTGCAGTGGGCTGCCATAGGCTACAGTGAGTGGCCCGCAGCCAGCGTGAGCGGCTGGCAGCCAAGCGTGAGCTGCCAATAGCCGCGGTGAGCGACATCCAGAGGCCAGCGACCGATCTGCCTCATCCGGGAAGAGCGCAATGACGATACCAACAGTGAAGCAACATCCTCCGCAACTAAACTGAAGAACAAAAAGACAGCAACTTGTCTGTTCCCCTTCCCCGATTCCCCAACGCTGTTCCCCTCCGCCAATTCCCCAATAAAATCTTTAAAAAAAAAAAAAAAAAAAAAAACATAAGTTAAGGGAATTCATTACCACCAAGCCAGCTTTGCAGGAAATGCTAAAAGGGCTTCTTTAAGTAGAAGAGAAAAACAACCTATGAAAGACTACGAACACAAATAAGAAAATGGCAATAAATACACACCTATCAATAATCACATTAAATGTAAATGGATTAAATGCTCCAATAAAAAGACATAGGGTGGCTGAATGGATAAGAAAGCAAGACCCCAGTATATGCTGTATACAAGAGACTCACCTCAGATCCAAAGACTCATACAGGCTGAAAGTAAAGGGATGGAGTAAAATATTTCATGCAAATGGTACTGAGAAAAAAGCTGGAGTAGCGATACTTATATCAGATAAAATGGACTTTAAATTGAAGAATATAACAAAGGACAAAGAAGGACACTTCATAGTAATGAAGGGATCGATCCAACAAGAGGACATAACTCTAGTAAACATCTATGCACCTAACATAGGAGCCCCTAAATATATAAAACAGATATTGTCAGACATAAAGACAGAGATCAACAGTAACACTATCATAGTAGGGGACTTCAACACCCCACTGTCACTAATGGACAGATCCTCCAGACAGAAAATCAATGTGGAAACAGCGACCTTAAATGACACATTAGACCAGCTGGATTTAACAGACATTTTCAGAGCATTTCATCCCAAAGCTACAGAATATACGTTCTTTTCAAGTGCACATGGAACATTTTCTAAGATAGACCACATGTTAGGCCACAAAACAAGTCTCAATAAATTTAAGAAGATTGAAATCATTTCAACTGTATTCTCTGACCACAATGCTATGAAACTAGAAATCAATTATAAGAAGAAATCCGGGAAGCTGACAAATAAATGGAGGCTAAACAATATGCTATTAAATAGTGAGTGGGTCACAAATGAGATCAAGGAGGAAATCAAAAGATACCTCGAGACAAACGAAAATGAAAACACCACGACCCAAAATCTCTGGGATGCTGCGAAAGCAGTCCTAAGAGGGAAGTTTATAGCAGTGCAGGCCTACCTAAAGAAGGAAGAAAAATCTCAAATCAACAGGTTATCCTTACACCTAAGGGAACTGGAAAAGAACAGCAAAAAGAGGCCTAAGGGGAGTACAAGAAAGGAGATAATAAAGACCAGAGCAGAAATAAACAATATAGAGAACAGAAAAACAATTCAAAAGATCAATGAAACCAAGAGCTGGTTTCTTGAGAAGATAAACAAAATTGACAAACCTCTAGCCAGGCTCATCAAAAAAAAAGAGAGAGGACTCAAATTAGCAAAATCAGGAATGAAAGAGGGGAAATGACTACAGACATCACAGAAATACAAAAAATTCTAAGAAATTACTATGAGCAACTATATGCCAACAAATTTGACAATCTGGATGAAATGGATAATTTTCTAGAAACATACAACCTTCCAAAGCTAACGCATGAAGAAACAGAAAATCTAAATACCCTGATTACTACCAAGGAAATTGAAACAGTAATTGACAAGCTCCAAAAAACAAAATCCCATGACCAGACGGCTTCACAAGTGAATTTTATCAAACATTCAAAAAAGAACTATCACCTATTCTTCTCAAACTATTCCAAAAAATCCAGAAGGAGGAAGGCTCCCAAACTCCTTTTATGAAGCCTCTATCACCCTGATTCCAAAACCAGATAAAGACATCACAGAAAAGGAAAACTACAGGCCAATCTCCCTGATGAATATAGATGCAAAAATTCTCAATAAAATATTAGCAAACAGAATTCAGCAATATATTAAGAAGATCATACATCATGATCAAGTGGGATTCATCCCTAGTGCCCAAGGCTGGTTCAACATCCGTAAATCAATTAATGTGATACACCACATCAACAAAATGAAGGATAAAGATCACATGGTCATTTCAATAGATGCAGAAAAAGCATTTGACAAAATCCAACAGCCATTTATGTTAAAAACCCTTAGCAAAGTGGGAATACAGGGATCATATCTCAACATAATAAAAGCCATATATGATAAACCTACAGCTAACATCATACTCAATGGGGAAAAGCTAAAACCATTCCCCTTAAGATCAGGAACAAGACAAGGCTGTCCACTTTCTCCTCTTTTTATTCAACATAGTGCTGGAAGTTCTAGCCACAGCAATCAGACAACAAAAAGAAATAAAAGGCATCCAAATTGGCAAGGAAGAAGTAAAATTGTCATTATATGCAGATGACATGATACTGTATATAGAGAACCCCAAAGACTCCATCAAAAAACTATTGGAACTGATAGACGAATTCAGTAAAGTAGCAGGATATAAAATCAATGTTCAGAAATCGGTGGCATTTGCATATACCAATAATAAACTAACGGAAAGAGAAATTAAGAAAACTGTCCCATTTACAATTGCGTCAAGAACTGTAAAATACCTAGGAATAAATTTAACCAAAGAAGTGAAAGATCTGTACTCAGAAAATTATAAGACACTGAAGAAAGAAATCATAGAAGATACAAATAAATGGAAACACCTACCATGCTCATGGATAGGAAGAATTAATATAGTTAAAATGTCCATACTGCCTAAAGCAATATATAGATTCAATGCAATTCCTATCAAACTACCAAGGGCATTTTTCACAGAAATAGAAAATATAATCCTAAAGTTTATATGGAATCATAAAAGACCCAGAATAGCCTCGGCAATTCTAAGGAATAAAAACAAAGTTGGGGGGATCACGCTACCAGACATCAAAACCTACTACAAGGCCACAGTAATCAAGACAGTTTGGTATTGGCATAAAAACAGGCACATCGATCAGTGGAACAGAACAGAGAGCCCAGAAATAAATCCAAGCATTTACGGACAGTTAATCTATGACAAGGGAAGCAAGAATTTACACTGGAGTAAAGATAGTCTATTTAATTAATGGTGCTGGGAAAATTGGACTGACACATGCAAAAAAATGAAACTGGATCATCTCCTTACGCCTTATACAAGAACAAATTCAAAATGGATTAAAGACTTAAATGTAAGACCTGAAACCATAAAAATCCTAAATGAAAATATAGGGAGTACATTTGCAGACATTACCAGGAGCAATATTTTTACTGATACATCCCTACGGGCAAGGGAAGTAAAAGAAAAAATGAACATATGGGATTATATCAGACTTAAAAGTTTTTTCACAACAAAGGAAACCATTAATAAAACTAAAAGGAAGCCTACTGAATGGGAGAATATATTTGCCAACGATATATCTGATAAGTGGTTAATATCCAGAATTTATAAAACACTCATGAAACTCAACACCAAAAAAACAACCCTATTTAAAAATGGGCAGAAGATATGAAGAGACATTTCTCTAAAGAGGACATACAGATGGCCAACAGGCATATGAAAAAAAGTTCAGCCTCACTGGTCATTAGGGAAATGCAAATAAAAACCACCATGAGATACCACCTCACTCCAGTCAGAATGGCTATCATCAACAAATCAACAAACAACAAGTGCTGGCGGGGCTGTGGGGAAAAGGGGACCCTGCTGCACTGTTGGTGGGACTGCAGATTGGTGCAGCCACTATGGAAGTCAGTATGGAGGTATCTCAAAGAACTGGAAATAGAGCTACCTTTTGACCCAGCAATTCCACTCCCTAGGTATTTATCCTGAAAAAACCAAGACACTTATTCAAAAAAAGTTATGCACCCCGATGTTCATAGCAGCACAATTTACAATAGCTAAGACTTGGAAACAACCAAAATGCCCATCAGTAGATGACTGGATTAAGAAACTGTGGTATATTTATACAATGGAGTATTACTCCGCTATAAAGAAGAAGAATGAAATCGTGCCATTTGCAATGATATGGATGGACCTAGAGACTATAATGTTGAGTGAAATAAGTCAGTCAGAGAAGGACAAATACCATATGATCTCACTTATATGTGGAATATGAAAAACTGTATGAATGAGCAAAGTAAACAGAAACTGTCTCATAGATATAGAGGAAAAATCAGGGTTGCTAATTTGGAGAGGAATGGGAATGAGGGAGAAGGGGAAGGGATTAGACAGCAAAAATAGGCAACTACAATATTGCTACTGGGATAGGAAAAACAGTTTGGGGAATATAATTAATAATGTTGTAAATATTCTGTGGAATGTCAGATGATCATAGGTCTTGTTAGGGAGACCATTTCATGGATGGAGTAGAGGTTTGATCACTGCACTGTATTACTAAAGTGGAGGTGGTATACCTACTGTAATTGAATATATATAGATAGTCACGGGATGTGGATTATACTGTGGAAGAGAGTCAGAGGAAGTGTAATAGATATATATGATATGGGGGGTTGTGGGGTGGTGTATTGGGGGTGGGGGGTTTGTCACTTTGAGGGGTAAAATGTATAACTATTACACTGTGTTGTACACCTGAAACTAATTAAAAATAAAATAAAATAAAATTTAAAAAAAAACAAAAAAAAAACACATACATTTCCTGATCACCATCTTCCTCTGATTTCTTCTGTTTCCTTGGATTTTTTCATGTCTGGGGCTGAGAAGAGGAAAAAGGGTTGCATTGTAAATGGTGATGTTTCCCTTCAAATGGCAAATGAGACAAAGTGGCCAGGACAGAGGAATCATTTTCTTTCTTTAACTACTTTCTGTAAACCACAAGAACTGCAACCAGTGAGAGGCCAGGCAAGGAATGTCTTGTTTACATAAGGGGGCTATTTAATGGCAATTTAAAAAAACTACACTCCTCTCTCTTTTTTTATATTCCCACATTCTTAGCACTGTAGTAGCACTCCCTGAGTTGTGAATACCTAAAGCAGCCTTGGTGATTGGGGCCTCAAGTGAAAACATTGTAGCACCTTCCCAAGTAGGGAATGGAAGCAGCTTTGGTTGCTGCTAACCACAAATGCAACAAATAATTAACAACCAAAGAATATTCCTATAGGATAATCAGGTCCCTGTAGTAATTTCTTGGCATGTTTGCCTTGGAATTCTAATCACTAACAATAGTGCAGATTCTCAGAGAAAAGATTATATGCCCGTGACTACCATAGCCAAGACAATTGGAATTGCTTATCGGAAAGAAAAGCAAAAATACAGCCAGCTGTATCTGTAGCCTGTAAACGGAACACAGGTGAGCAGTGGAATGTTCTTTTTGTATTGGTCTTGAGGTGTAATTGTTTTAAGAGGGTTTGACCAAGTCGACTTTGAAAGCATCTTGTCTTGTGAAGGGTTAATCTCATTCAATAGGGAGGAATCAATGCTCAATTTTGCTCTTTCCATTAAGTTGTGTGCCCGAATAAGTAATTGATTTCCAGATCCCCAAGACCAAACTGTAGTTAATGATAGGAAATGAAACCATTGGCTTAACAAAAGGACTAATTTAGGGGATTAGAACAATTATTCTGTCCTTGTTTAACTGCAGGTTTAGGTGGCATGCATCAGTGACTCAGAGAGAATGTGCTGGCATCAACAAATTTGAGCATATTCGTTCACATACTTAAAACTCAACCAGATTAATGTGCATTGTGACAGGTTCTCTCAGTGCACAAACATTTCAGTAGTCTGGCTGGTTCACTGCACGTGTGTGTGTGTTTCTGTGTGTAATAGTTGATGGCAATGGATGGAGCTAAATCATTTGCTTTCAACCCAAAAGTATGAGATCCATTGCTTAAGAAAGAATACCTAGTCTATATTTTCAAAAGTAATTGTTATTGTAAATGGTACATTTTGTAAAACAGTTGAAATATAGAGCATAACAACCCAAATTACATTTATATTCACATCTGATGAGTATGTAGCACTCTTATGAAGAGGCAAATATCTTTCTCTGTTTTCCATCTTCCCTATTCAATTATTGAATCACTAAAATATCCCAATGAGACATTAAATTTAAGGCACCAGGGATAGCGCTTGGCATCTTGTACATGTTCAATGAAGGTTCGTTACTACAATTCCCTTTCTCTGGATTTCCTTTAGCTTTTTAAAAGTTTGATATGAACTACATAATTTAAACTTGTGATAATAATGACATAATCTTATTTGATAAAACTGCTAATTGTGTGTATATTTATCTTACCTCCTTGTATTAGTTTCATATCTTTGCTATAACAAATTGCCACAAACTTAGTGGCTCAGGACAACGTAAGTTCACTATTTTACAGTTTTGTAGTTCAGAGGTCTGATATCGTCTCACTGGGCTAAAATCAAACGTAGCCCTGTGTTCCTCTCTGGAGGCTGTAGAGGAGAATCTGTTTTCTTGCCTTTTCCAGATTCTAGAGACTTCCCACATTCCTTGGTTCACGGCCACCTTCCACCTTCAAAGTTAATAATGGCCAGTCAAGTCTTTCTCTCATTGCATCTCTTTGACACTTTGACCTTCTGTCTCCCATTTTCACATTTCAGGACCCTTGTGATTTCATTGAGTTTACTTGAATCATCATCACCATCACCATTATCATCATCATCTCCTTTTAAGGTCAGCTGATTAGCAATCTTAATTTCATCTACAACCTTAATTCCCTTTTGCCACATAATATTACATATTCACAAGTTCTGGGGGTTAGGATGTGAACATCTTTGGGAAACCATTATTCTGTCTACCATACTTCTCAATCAGACTGTAAACTCTTTATATGTCCTATATTTTTGTTTGTATTTCTCATAGCAACAAGAATACGCTTAACTATGTTTGGGTTTTGGTTTATTGAACTAATAAAGGCTCAAAGGGTATCTAAGAAGCTTTGGTGGTTTTTGACTTTCAGGTATTAAACAAATTGCATTAAAATTCAAGTCTGAGGGCCGGCCGAATGGCTCAGTTGGTTAAGAGCTCGCTCAAGAGTGCAAGCTGAGCTCTGAGCAACAGCGGTTCGAGGCCAGCCCGAGCTGAGTTGCCGTTGAGCTGCCAACAGGTGGCAGGATGGCTCAGCTAAAAAAAAAAAAAAAAAAAAAAAAAATTCAAGTCTGAAAAAATCTGTGACTTAAAAAAGCCCCAACAAGGAGCTCCCATTGTCTGTACAAATTTATAATATTGAGGAAAGAAGAAAGGTAGGAAGGAAGCAAAGAAAGTAGGAAGGAAGGAAGGAAGGAAGGAAGGAAGGAAGGAAGGAAGGAAGGAAGGAAAAAAGAAATTCAATGACATTTCTTTACAAAAATAAGGGAGTAAGCCAAGAAAGAAGATACAGCATCTGGGAAACAGGGAAGGCAATATAGAACAGGCAAGAAGGGAGTTCTCAGCATGTAACAGGCCAGAACATACACCAAGCCAAGTGGGAGCAGGAGAATATGGGATTCCAGTAGGGATGCCTTTAAGACAGTTAAAATGGAACTGCCAGGTTACTTGGTGTGTGTGAATGTACTGAAAGGATACGAACACTTCTTTTAGAAAGTTTAGGGATAAATCACAAAAAACTTAAGCAAATGAAAATATCAGGCAATTATTGCCAGAGAAAACTAAGCATTGTATCATGAAGAAAATGTATTTATAGCATAATGTGTAGCTCAGCTGTGAACAAAATGTTTTAAATGGTAATAATGCAAACATTGGATATTGATTCAATGAAAATTATGTTATAATCACATGGGAGAACAAAGAAGAGATGGAGAAAGAATATGTGCGTAAGAATCAAATTCTCACCTTCCATAGTGGGAAGTCAGACAAAATCTAAAACTGAAAAAAAAAATAAAATCAAGAACTAGGAGCATAAGAATATTATTTAGAAATGAAGATAAACAGCCAAAAGAGCAGATATTATTGCTGGTGAAGTTTGGGGAAGAACCCTTGTATTATTTTTTGACTGTTTAAATTATGTATGTGCACTAATTAAATAATAAAAAATTAAGACAAAAATGTATCCACATTTTGAAAAATAAAAGATAAAAATGTAGAGATTATTTACAAAGGTAAAATCTCTCTCTCTCTCTCTCTCTCTCTCTCTCTCTCTTTATCTCTCTCTCTCTCTCTTTCTCCTTCTCCTATGGCAAGTAGTACTCCACAGGAATTTTTTTTTTTTTTTTAAAGATTTTATTGGGGATTTGGTGGAGGGGAACAGCGTTGGGGAATCGGGGAAGGGGAACAGACAAGTTGCTGTCTTCTTGTTCTTCAGTTTAGTTGCGGAGGATGTTGCTTCACTGTTGGTATCATCATTGCGCTCTTCCCGGATGAGGCAGATCGGTTGCCGGCCTCTGGATGTCGCTCATTGCGGCTATTGGCAGCTCACGCTTGGCTGCCAGCCGCTCATGCTGGCTGCAGGCCGCTCACTGTAGCCTATGGCAGCCCACTGCAGCAGGGGCTGCAGCCCACACCATTACCGGAGCTCGCACAGCATAGCTCCAGGTGGAGCTGTTGTTAGCTGGAGCTGTTGTTAGCTGTAAAGGGCAGTGTCACTGGCCCTCATGTGGGATCCGAACCGGGGCCGCTGGCATCCCAAAACCAGCGCTTAACCAATGCGCCACTCGGCCGGCCCACAGGAATTTTTATTCTAACCAAAATGAGATTTGTTTTGTTCCTTGATTTTAAAATTAAAAGACTTCACTATAATTTAGCCAATTAACATACCCATAAGACAGGCCAAGGCAAAGGTCCTCAGATGGTGGTGTACAAAGTGATTAAGAAGAACTGTACTGGGAATGGCAGGGTATTTCAGGAAAAAAATTTATTTATTTATTTATTTATTTATTTATTTATTTATTTATTTTGAGGGCAGTATCACTGGCCCTCATATATGGGACCCGAACCGGGGCCGCTGGCTTCCCAAGCCAGCGCTTAATCACCGCGCCACTCGGCCGGCCCCTAGGAAAAATTTTTAACAGATATAAAAATAGTATTGATAAAGCAACACTGTTGCTTATGTTTCTGTCAAATGAACTATTCCCAGTTGCCTAAGTGTGTCATGTTTTCCTTCATTGGTTCTTTTCAATTTTATTAAATTTATTGGGGTGATATTGGCTAATAAAATTATATAGGTTTCAAGTTTACAATTCTATAATACATCATCTGTATATTGCATTGTGTGTTCACCACCCAAAGTCAAATCTCCTTTGTATCCATATGTTTGATCCCCTTTACCCCTGTCTACCTCTCCCTATCCCCTTTTTCCCTCTGAGAACCATTAAACTGTTGTCTGTCTGTGAGTTTTTGTTTGTTCATTTTGTGCTTTCAATTTTATATCCCACATGAGTGAAATCATAGGGTTCTTGACTTTTTTCATCTAACTTATTTTGCTTAGCATGATAATCTCAAGATCCATCCATGTTGTCACAAATGGCAGTATTTCATCTTTTCTTATGGCTGAGTAATATTCCACTGTGTGTATGCATCACATCTCTATCCGATCATCTATCGAAGGACACTTCGGTTGTTTCCATGTCTTGGCCACAGTGAATAACGCTGCAGTGAACACAGGGGTACGTGTTGTTGTCTCTCTCATCTTATTTCTTTTTTTTTTTGGGGGGGGGGGTGGTGTACATATATCTTTACAAATAAATATCTTCAAATTTTTTGGGTAGATACCCAGGAGAGGGATTGCTGGGTCATATGGTAACTCTATTCTTATTTTTTTGAGGAACCTCCATATTGGTTGTGGAGAAAAAAGAATCCAGTTGGTTCTTCATATACATTTATGAACCAACCATAACTCACCACTATTGATATTACCTTAGATATCAGAAATGCTGAACTATTTATGTTGCATTATTAACCCTTTTGCCTTGTTTGTGGAGGATTGTCCATGCTTGTTTGACAGGGTTTTTAATAATCTCAGAATGATATATCCAGAGAAAATAATTTAGTCCAATTAAACTTGCACAAAATCTCTCCACTCCTTCCTGCTATCTTATTTTTTCCCCTCTCCCTACCTTCCAGTCTAATGATGATGAGCACATGGTTAGGCAATGATTTAAAAGGCAGTGAGACAAGATTTTAAAAATTAGAACTGTCTCAGGACTTCTAGCAAATATGATTATCCCAAATTCTCAATTGTGTAGATTTTTTTTAAAAAAAATACCAAGATTCCTGGGTAAGATTATAGATTTATAGGTTCGTTTTCTTCTCTTTGTTTTCTGGGTTAAGAGGCTCTCATCCTCATTACACATTTTCCCATTAAGTTATGCAGTTTGATTAGTTGTTTCCAGAAGGAGGTTTGGAAGCAGGAGCTGGAGCAACCAGCCCAAGAAAGCCAGTCAAAGGATGGCAGGATGTTAACGCAATCTGAGGCAAAGCCAAAACAGCAGTGTTTCTCCCAGACCAAACAAAGACATTGGCTCTGGGTTATTCTGTACAGTTCATTCATTCAGCCAGTATTTACTGAGCATCCCAATGCCTGGCAGTGTCCTAAATGCTGGGCATACAGTGTCCTAATTCTGCCCAATTCTATTTTTTTTTCAGATGAAGCCATGCAAATTAAGAAAAATGCAGTTGAGGGCCGGCCGAGTGGCTCAGTTGGTTAAGAGTTGGCTTAAGAGCATGAGCTCTGAGCAACAGGACTGCCAGTTCAATTCCCATATGGGCCAGTGGACACTGTGCCCCAAGCTGAGCTGTCTCTGAGCTGCCAACAGGTGGCAGGATGACTCAGCTGGTGTAACAACAAGATTGTCTGTTTGATGGTGGGCTATGCCTACCCGCAACTAAAACTGAACTCGGCATCTTGAGCTGAGCTGCTGCCAGGATGACTCAGTGGATAGAGCATGCGCTCTTAACAATAAGGCTGCCAGGTTTGACTCCTGCATGGGATGTGGCTATGCCCACCCTCAACTAAGATTGAACTCAGCACCTTGAGTTTAGAGGCCATGAGCTGCTGATGGGAAGCCAGATGGAGACTGGCGCCCTCCACAAGGAAGATTGAAGAACAACAACTTGGCTGGTCCCCTCCCCCAATTCCCCAACACTGTTCCCCTCCCCCAGTTCCCCAATAAAATCTTTAAAAAAAAAAGGAAAAAAGAAAAATGCAGTTGAATATTCTGGCCCCTAATCCAAATCTAGTTTAAAGTTCTTGCCTGGCTGTATGTATTTCACCAAAAGTTTCATAGGAAAGAGACTTCCCCATGAAATTTGCAGTTTCTGATCCTTCAGGGGAACAAGCCTTATTTCTGAGGTAGTTTGTCTTCAAAGTGTTCTCCTACCCCATCACTGCTCGGATAAGTAACTAAATTCCATGAAAAACCACAGCTACCCCAAGTAGAAATCAGTCCCTAATGATATTACACTTGCACAAATTGAAATGGGGTTAAAAGCTCAGATTGTGGATTCCTAGATTTCTTGCTAAGCTGGAAGCTTTTATGGGCTCACTTTAAATTGAGAGGCAGAGTGTAGACCCTTTTGTTACTTAAAAGACTGAGCAAATTAGCAAGTCCAAGGCAAATCTTTTTTGATTACTGAACTATTACAAATGCCTCCTGGCCAAAGAATAACCTCTCTCCAGAAATGTTCAGCGGGACCTTTTGCTTAAATTCATAAAATCTGTTAAAGCAAATCTCTCACATTTCCATTAAGTCAGTAAATTACTTCTAGGGGAAGAGGATAAAATGCTGGCGATGAAATGGCTGGACAATATTAATGATGAGAGGTGGGGCTGCAAAGGTGGAAGAACTGATGTTACATTTACTGTGCAGAGAATTTCAGCCTTTTTCATGTGTTGGCCTAAATGTAAATGATGTCATCTGCTCCTCCTATAGTGAGAGGCAAAGTTATTAGGCAGCAGAGCCTTCACCAAATGCTTTGTGTGGCTGACATTAAAATGACTACAAGGTTATTTTTTTTCCATATCTATTCCCTTAGAAATTTTTTCAAGATTTTCTTGTAGATGGGAAAATGCATAATGCTGCAGGAAACAAAGTCCTAGCTATATTCTTTCTCCTGGATTATTGCCATTCTATCTCAGTGCTGATTGAAATCCAAGACTTGGTATCGAAGCCTTAATGAGATGCTGGCAAATATCCTTCTGCGCCACTGGAAATGTAATCTTTCTATTGAACATTTTGTCCCAGTGAATTTCATCTGCAACAGCATTTTGCATTTGAATCAGAGAGGTTGGTGCTTGATAGCAGACCATGTGGTGCTGGCTCTGTCGCATTGGGGTGAAATTGATCCTTGAAGGTGCTGAAAGTACAGCAGTGAATCATTATATATAATTAGCTCATTGCTTCACCCAGATGATTAAATTCATAATGTCACACCACCCAATTTGTTGTGTCTTTAAAAATCAGATTTTCCTATAAAAATAATCTACCAATTCCCATGTTCACAATGCTTCCCAAATACAGAGGGTGCCAAAACAAATGTATACGCATTTTAAGAAAGGAAAAAACTGTATTAAAATTGTAATACTCAATATATACAAATAACAAAAGATGAATCAGATCATGTGTATACATTTTTTTGGAACGCCTGGTATATAGAATTAGTAAATTGCCTCAGTGTATCTTATATACTCGTATTACATTTACTTGGGGAAACTCATGCATGCCATTTAACAGTTGTCCCTGAAAGGGTCATGTTTTTCTATATTTTTCTCAATTTTTTGTGAATGAAGAAATACTTTATGTTGTGAACTTAAGTTAAAATTTAAAATGCCCTGTCCCTTGTCTAACCATCAGTACTTCGTGAGCCTCTGAATAGAGTTAATTATCCAGCCAAGTGTTAAATTACAGTACTCCTCCCTTATCTGTGGGGTACACATTCTAAGACCCCCGTGGATGCCTGAAACCATGGGTAGTACTGAACCGTGTGTGTGTGTGTGTGTGTGTGTGTGTGTGTGTGTGTGGTGTGTGTATTTTGGCCAAAAAAATATATACATAATGTAAAAAAGGAAAAAACTGTATTAAAATTGCAATACTCGATATATACCAATAATAATAGATGAATACAAGTCACGTTTGACTTCTGCAATTACAAGAGGTGCTCAAAGTGGTTGCCATTAGCGTCCAGACACTTCTAATTATGGAGAACTACTGCTTGAGCAACATTGACCAAAGTGTTAACATCTCTTAAAATGTGGATACACTTTTTTGGCACCCCCAGTATACTGTAATAAAAGTTATATGCATGTGGTCTCTCTCTCTCTCTCTCTCTCTCTCTCTCTCTCTCTCTCTCTCTCTCTCTCTCAAAATATCTCATTGTATTGTATTCACCCTTCCCCTTGTGATGGTGTGAGATGATAAAACTCTTGCATGATGAGATGAAGTGAGGTGAATGACTAGGCACTGTAACAGCCTTAGGCCTGACGATATGTCAGAAGGAGAATCATCTGCTTCGGGTGATCCTGGATAATTGGGCCATGATGATGTCAGTGGTTGACTCTCATAGCAGATGATATCGATGTCAGGAAATGTCATATTTTCAGACCTTGGTTGATTGACTCTGGGTAACAGAAATCACAGAAATCAAAACTGGATAAGTGGGGACTATTGTATACTCTTGTTTGCTAAGGCTGAGATAGCAAAAAAGGGAGCACATAGCTAGTGTTTTTTTATACAGATTAGAAGCAAAGACAAAAATATTTGCAAATATTTGGCTTGGTAGTTACATAATTTATTCCATAGCTGTAAATAATAAAACATATCCCTAGAATGCATGTATGTATATGAATATGCATATTTTTAAAGTCAATATATGTTACCAAAATATAAAAATTGTTGCTTTTCATGCTGTACTAATATCAAAAGACTGAGCATTTAACTGCTATGTGGACATGGCTTTTACAGGTAAATTTGCAAATTAAGAAGACCTCGCATACTCTACCTTAAATTCACTTAATTTAAATAGTGACAGCTTACTGTTCTATGCAAAATGATCAGTTTAATCAAAACTGAATAGAACTACAAAGAGATTTGCCTATATTAATAGATCTATATTAATAGATCTAAAGATTGGGCTATAAACCCAGTTATTAAAATTCCAAGTGTAGAAGAAATTCAAGAAAGTAAGCAATTAGTAAGTTAACTTTAAGTAAAAATAAGACCTATTGCAATTTCAGAGTAGTACATTCATTGCCGTCATAATGTAACCTTGTTATGAATCTGTTAAGCATGGAGAAAGAAAGTGGAAATTTTGGTATGATGATTTAATAAACCAATAGAATTTTCTCTACGTAGAGCATGTAATTCACAAAATATTTAAATACTCTACTGAATTTTGGCAATACATATTTTAAAACCTAACATTATACAAACACTTTGAACCAGAAGTTCCACTTCTCAGAAATTATTTATACTAAGGAAATTAGGAGTTTAGTACGGAAGCCTAAAGTGATTTAGTTACAATTATCATAGTACTACTAATTATGAGAAAACTCACTTATGGTTTGATTGTACACATACTTTATAATATAGAACATATAGATCCCCTATAGTGGAATATTATGTAGCTATTAAAATAAGGTTGCAGAAATGTATTTATTGATTAGAAATATATTTGTGATGTTGCTCTGTGTAAAAAAAAAAAAGCCCAGTTTATACAACAATATATAAGTATGATCCCACATATATGAGTATATGTATGGGTGTGTGTGTTTGTTTTCAGGAAAAGTAGTCACCAAGATGTTAAGAGTGGTGACCTCTGAGTGGTGGGGTATATGTAATTTTTATGTTAATTTTACTTCTCTACCTTTACATAATTAAAAACAAAATTATGGGCCGGCTGAGTGGCGCATTGGTTGAGAGCTGGCTTGGGATGCCAGCGGCCCCAGTTTGGATCCCACATATGAGGGCCAGTGACACTGCCCTCTACAGCTAAGATGATGAAAAACAGCTTCACCTGGAGCTGGGCTGCTGTGAGTCCCCAGGGATGGCATAGCTGCAGCCCCTGCTGCAGTGGGAGGTCATAGGCTATAGTGAGTAGCCGGCAGCCAGTGTGAGCTGCCAAGAGCGGCTGAGAGCGGCTGTCCAGAGTCTGGCGACTGATCTGCCTCACCCAAGAAGAGTGCAATGATGATACCAACATGGGCCAGTGAAGCAATGTCCTCTACAACTAGACTGAAGAACAAACGGACAACTTGTCTGTTCCCCTTCCCTGGTTCCCCAATGCTGTTCCCCTCCCCTAATTCCCCAATAAAATCTTATTTAAAAATAAATAAATAAAAATAAATAAATAAATAAAATTTTGGTCCAGCCGAGTGGCGCGGTGGTTAAGTGCTGGCTTGGGAAGCCAGTGGCCCCAGTTCGGGTCCCACATGTGAGACTGCCTTCAAAAAAAAAAAAATTTTTTTTGAGTGACACTGCCTTCAAAAAAAAAAAATTTTTTTTAAATTTAAATACAACAGGCATGAATTGCTCCATAGTGTAATATTATTTTAGGTACACTTAATCTGGCTCTACCATTATTCTCTTAAAATTGAACAACTCCAATATCAGTATTTTCCAAGCCCCTCCCTTCTTTTAAGATTGCAAAAGAAGCCCCAGGAAATTGGAGAACAGCCTGTGCTTTTCAGCTGGTTGTTTGCATCCCTGATCCTCCTCACTAAGGTAGCACACTACATCCAAAGGCCACTGCTGGTGGCCATGTGCTTTCTGCTCAGTGTGGCACAGGGACCATCACTGGGGTTTAGCATTCAGTCCCCAGACATCCACTCGACCTTTTAATTCCATGGTGGTGCTGGAGGGAGCTTGGGAAAAAACATGCTTTCTCCCTGTTCCACCCCAAATTAATACTATTAAAACAGCAATAAAAACAAAAAGGAATTTTTTTAAAAAGGTAAATTACCTTATGACCTTTATTTTTTTAAGTGCTTAATGTCTTTAACATTTAAATTTTATTTTAAAATTTATAAGAGCAATAACAACAAACTATTTTTAACACTTTCAGGCAATGAATGGTACCAATGAGGACACAATTCTTATCCCCAAGCAACATAATTAAATTAGCCTTTAAAAAAATTTTTAAAAAGATTTTATTGGGGAATTGGGGAAGGGGAACAGCCAAGTTGTTGTCCTTCAATCTTAGTTTGTAGCGGGAACAGCTAGCTCACCTCCGGTCCAGTCACCATCAGGCTGCCCATTGGCAGCTCAGGACAGCTCAGCCCAAGGTGCTGTCTTCAATCTTAGTGGTGGGTGAGCATATCCCACCATCCCATGTGGGAGTCCAACTGGCAACCTTGTTGTTAGGGGCATGTGCTTTCACCAGCTGAGCCATCCTGCCACCTGTTGGCAGCCCAGCAGCAGCTCAGCTTGGGCTCAGCTCACTGGCCCATGTGGGAATCAAACTGATGACTGTGTTGCTCAGAGCTTGCACTCTTTTTTTTTTTTTTTGAGGGCAGTGTCACTGGCCCTCATATGTGGGACTGAACCGGGGCCGCTGGCTTCCCACGCCAGCGCTTAACCACCGTGCCACTCGGCCGGCCCTAGAGCTTGCACTCTTAACCAACTCAGCCACTCAGCTGGCCCTAAAGTAGCCTTTTTTTTTTTTTTAATTTTATTTTATTAGTTTCCGGTGTACAACACAATGCAATAGTTATACTCTTTACCCCCCAAAGTGACAACTCCCCTCCCCCAGTTCGCCAACCCACTCCCCCCCCCATATCATACATATCCATCACAACTCTCCTGACTCCCCTCCACAGTATACTCCACATCCCGTGACCACCCACATATTCAGTTGCAGTTGGCATACAATACTATACAACATCAGCTTCAGGTGTACAGTGCAGTGATCAAGCCTCTACTCCAACCATGAAGTGGTCTCCCTAACAAGACATGTGACTATCTGACATGCCACAAAATTTTTACAACATTATTATATTCCCCGAACTGTGTTTCATATCCCTGTGGCAATATTGTAGTTGTCTATTTATGCTGTCTAATCCCTTCCCCTTCCCCCCCATCCCCACCCCACTCCCAACTAGCAACCCTCAGTTTTTCCTCTACATCTACGAGTCTGTTTACTTTGATCATTCACTCAGCTCTTCAGACTCCACACACAAGTGAGATCACATGGTACCTGTCCTTCTCTGACTGACTTATTTCTCGCAACATAATAGTCTCTTCACAACATTGTCAATTGCATTCCCAGAACTGCCCCCATATCCCTGCGGCAACATTGTAGTCCCACATACACTGTCCAAAACCTTCCCCCTCTCCCTCTTCCCCACTCCCTCCCAGCCAGCAACCATCAGTTTTTCCTTTATATCTGCTTGATACAACTTCAATCTTCTTAAATTGTCTCTCTGGATTAGCTTGTTTACCCCTTTCTTTTGTTTAAAAAAAGCCCTTTTAACATTTCTTGCAATGCTGGCTTGGTGGTAATGAATTTCTTAAGCTTATTCTTTTCTGAGAAGCTCTTTATTTCTCCTTCAATTTTAAGTGATAGCCGTGCTGGGTAGAGCAATCTTGGTTGTAGGCCTTTATTTTGTGTCACTTTGAATATCTCCTGCCACTCCCTTCTGGCCTGCAGAGTTTCTGTAGACAAGTCAGCTGTTAGTCTAACAGGAGTTCCTTTGTATGTAACCTGCTGTGTTTCTCTTGCAGCCTCTAGGATTCTGTCTCTGTCTTTAACCTTTGCCATTTTCACTATGATGTGTCTTGGTGTGGACCTGTTTGGGTTCAGCTTGTTTGGAACCCTCTGCACTTCCTGGGCATGTATGTTGATTTCCTTCACCAGGGTGGGGAAGTTTTCAGTCATTATTTTTTCAAATACCTTTTCAACCCCTTGCTTCTTCTCTTCTCCTTCTGGTATCTCTATGATTTGAAGGTGGTTGTGCTTCACCTTGTCCCATAGGGCTCTTAAACTATTTTCATTGTTTTTTATTCTTTGGTCTTTTTACTGTGCCAACTGGGTGAGTTCTGCTATTTTATCTTCCAAATCGCTGATCCGCTCCTCTGCTTCATCTACTCTACTGGTGATTCCCTCGAGTGTGTTCTTCATTTCAGTTATTGTATTCTTTAGTTCTAACAGGTTGTTTTTTATGGTTTCCCTATCCTTCTTTATGTCCTCGCTAAGTTCCTTAAACATTCTTATCATCAGTGTTCTAAACTGTGTCTCTGAACGGTTGGATCCCTCTGTTTCATTTGATTCCATTTCTGGAGGTTTCTTCTGATCTTTTACTTGTGACATGTTTCTTTGTTTCCCCATATGGCTGTCGCTCTGGGATTGCTTTGATGTATTAGACAGATCACCAGGAGAGTCCTGGCTGGATCATGCAGGCACACAGCTCACGGCCCAACACTCCCAGGAAAACTCCCAGTCTCAGCCTGTCCCAATCAGCCGCTCACAGATCAGGCCAAGCAGCCCGACAACCAATCACCAGCCTGGCAACTCTGCACGCGGAGTGTGGAAAGCAGAGATTCGAGGTGGCTTGTGCGCTCCCGCGTCTCAGTGAGCAGCCTCTTGGAGCCGGATCACTCCCACTAGGCGTTTCCCTGGCAATGCAGCACAAGCTGAGCGGAGGGTGGGGATCGGAGGCAGCTCACACACTCCCAGGTCTCAGTGAGCAGCCATTGGAGCCGGAGGGCACCCGCCCTGCGTTTCCCTGGCAATGCAGTATACGCCAGGTGGAGGGTGGGGATCCAAGGCCGCAGGCGCGCGCACGCACACACACGTACTTCTGCGCCAATTCCACCAGACCAATTAGGTCTCGGACCTGATCCTTCGTGGGAGGGCCCAAGCCCGACAAAATGGCGCCCTCCCTACACCACTCGCGTGCAGGCTCCAACCACGGGAACAATAATCCAAAAACCTCCAGCCTTTGCACCAAAGGTGCTCAGTTCAGTCTGTCCCCGCAGGCTCTCGGCTCACACAGCCACTCCCTCCACCAGGAACCAGGTAAGTGCTCACCGGCGAGCACGCCCGGGCGCCGGCCCCACTGATTCTCCAGCCGCTCTTAGCCTCACCACGCTGAGGAAAGAGAGTCCTTACTAATTTACTCCCAGTTATCTTAGAACTTCTCTTCCCGGCAAAGGAGCTCTGGGCTGGTGAGCTTGGGGTGCGGCCGGAGGGTCTCTCCCCCAACCGGAGAAGCCTCTCCACAACTGGGACCTCCCTCACGGGGTTTGCCCTCTCTCGTTTCCGCCCGTCCTACCAGACCCGATGCAACTTCCTCTTTAAGTTCTTCGTTTAGTGGTTCTGTTCCTCCAGTGTTCCGGGGACCTCCAGGGTTGAATGCTATATAATTTGCTTGTAATTTTGGTGTGATCCTGGGAGGCAGTTAGCACAGCGTCTGTCTATTGCACCATTTTCACCTTTTTTTTTTTAAATTGACTCCTGAAGAAAGGTAAAAAGAAAGACTTGTTCAGGTTAGTTGGCTACATTTCTCCCTCAGCTCCCACCTCTTCCATGTTCACCCTCCCCTATCCTTGGTGCTAATGCAATGCTGGGTATTCTGATAGTCAGCAGGCGCATACAACATTAGACTGAAATTCCCTTCCAGCTGAATGGACAGGACCTAATGCTGAGAGATCACTGGACTGGCTGGAGATGGTCTAGTGACTGACCATATGCAGCTCCAAAAACAAAACAAAACAAACAAGATTGCCATAGTCTCTTAAGGGCTGGCTCAAAAGCATTTTGTTCTGAAAAGCTTCAAGGAGAAGGATCCTTTATACCAAAGGTTGATGGCATCAGAAGTACCTACAGATTTGAAAACAGCTCATATGCAGAGACAAGGAAGACTGAAGCCAAGAAGGGCTGACACAATAAAGACTATCTTGGTGACTGTTGAAGGACACATGATGGTGACATTTGAGCTTTAATCTTGTCACACTACTGTCCCTTCAATAAGAGGTAATTGGATGTAGGTCGATTAGTTCATAGTTTTAATTCTAGATATTTAGTTGAGATTAACAAATGAGACCTCTAATAATGACCCTCTAGCATGAGTAATGGACTGTTTTACAATCAAGAAGTAGTCAGTTGTCTTCCATCCTCACTAACGGTTGAGAGTATGAATGACAGCCTGAGGAAGTTCGATTGTTAAAAAAAAAAAAGTGTTAATATCTACTCTTTTTTTTTTTTTTTGAGGGCAGTGTCACTGGCCCTCATATGTGGGACCTGAACCGGGGCCACTGGCTTCCCAAGCCAGCACTTAACCTCCATGCCACTCGGCCAGCCCTAAAATCTACTCTTTATTAAGCACTTACAATGCATCAGGTTCTATGCTAAACATTTCACATATTTTATTTCTCCACTAAATTTATACAGTAACTCTATGCAGTAGGCATTGCATACCCAATATACAGGTGACAGAACTGATGTTGAAAGATTTTCATTCTTTTTCAAGTTTTCATAGAACAAGTTAAATGGTAGAACTAGGTTTGTCTGATTTCAAAGCCTTACACTTAACTGCGGCTTTAAAACCATTAGGATGACTTTTGCTGTAGGTAACAGAGAAACCCCAACTCACATTGTCTTAAACAAAGCAAATGTCATAGCTAACATAACCAAAGGTCCAGAGGAAGTGTGGCTCCAGGGCAGTGGGTCAGAACCCCGGCTCCGCTTCACAGGGATCCCCTTGGCTCTGCACCCACTTCTGCCCCTCTGTATTTTGGCTTCATTCTCAGGCTGATGCTGATACCAAGATGGCTCATCAGCCTCAGGCATCATATTTAGACACAACAGCATCCAGAAGAAAAAAGGGACTGTACATGTCTTTTCTTTCTTTTAAGAATAGAATGAGGAGACCTTTCCTGGAAAGCTCCCCCCACACCTGGAAGACTTTCTCCTATGTCTATATTACCTGAAATAGGTCATATACACATTCTTTACTCACTTCCTAACAAGAGGAATGGGATTGCCACAATGGGTTTAGATTAATCATCTGGGGTGAAACAGCTTCTGATGACCACTGCAGTAGAGTGGAACTTAGGCCACTCTATTGCAACTGTTATTAATTGGAATGCTCAGAGCCAAATTTTAGGTCTACCACTGGCAATATCATGAACTTTGGAAATTAACATTACCCAGAGCTTTACCTTATTTTCTACCTCAGTTGTTTCTCACATTCTTATTTTTTAATATATTGAAATACGTGTTTTGTTGTAGGAGATCTCAAATCCTTTTTAGAATAAGGTAGAGCAAAAATAATGACTAATAGCCATTTAAGCACTTAAATTTAAAAATAGTGCTGATTTAGGGCCGGCCGAGTGGCTCAGTTGTTTAAGAGCTCGCTCAAGAGTGTGAGCTGAGCTCTGAGCAACAGCTGTTCGAGGCCAGCCCGAGCTGAGTTGCCGTTGAGCTGCCAACAGGTGGCAGGATGGCTCAGCTAAAAAAAAAAAAAAAAAAAAAAAAAAAAAAAGTTGCCATAAAAATAGTGCTGATTTTATTTCTAAACTACTTTATTTGTGAACTTCCTATGAAGGAACACGGCTAGTACAAATTATGTTCATATTTACGACATTTTGGGACTATTGTGCAAGTCTGGGTTATTTATTTAGCAGGAATTCCTTGACAGTGATCATTGTTAAAGTCTAGGATATGAGTGTTTTGAGTGTTAAGGGAGATTATTGGATTTCCTCTAGAGGTTTTTGCATATAAAAGTTAAGACTCTAACTGCCCATGGCTGCACCAGTTTTGCTGGATGGAAGAGGGCTCGGTCAGTCAAATATTTATTCACAACCCACCTCTTATTTTTCTAGACACTGAGGAGGTTCAAAAACTGTGAGATTCAGATTCTGCCCAAAAGGAGTTTATAAACTAGATGGGAGAGATAACTGCCCTTACATACAATATGATAAAAGTCACACTCAGCAGGATTCAGGCAACTATGGAGTGAACTCTCAGTTTTCCGATCTGTAGTAAAAGGAGGTTGGACTGGTCACATAACTTTTTGGCCTGATGGTGCTTTAATCTTCTGTAATTCAGTGATGCTTCTAACACTGTGAATGTCATTATTTCTTCTCTCCTTATCTCCATGTTTTTAAGATTTAATAAGGTTAAGAGATAGATGGGCCTGAAACAACACAGAAAGTCCAGAATCAAGGCAAACTCTGACAGATTAGGACATTCAATTGATGGATTTTGTGGGTGCTTTTGTTAAGGAGAAACTGAAGATCTCAGTTAAAAAAAGCTTATGTCAAGTTGGGATTTATTCAAAACGGAAGAGAACTTTCAAGGCAAATTGTGAAGTCTTCTCCTAAGCCCCAAGATGGAAAGCTCTAGGCACTGAGAGATCCTGATTTACCAAAGAAAAATTAAAATATGTTCACTGTGCTATACTTACAAAAGAAACATCTGGAATGCAGTAGGTGATCAATAAACACTAACATAAATAAATTGACAGAATGAATCAATAAATGAATGAATGCTTTTCATCAAAGTATTTCAGGCTGGGTTCCTGTTGAGCAGACTTGAGGCAGAGGAGGGGGAAGAAAGAAGGGGAGGAGAATGATAAAGGCAGAGAAGCTGAGCTCTACTTCGGTCTGAATAAAGGCCTTAAATAACAGCAGGGGAGCGGAGGGCTGATACCAGAATGGTCTTGCAGTGTTGTTCCAAGTTGGGCCGTGGAGGCCTGGCCTTTATATCCATTTTGATCAGTTTTGGATGTGGGCTGCCCATGAAAGGAAGCCTTAGACAAAGCAGTTCCCTGAAAGGGAGGTGACAGCAGAGACTGCCTTCTGGTAGCCCTACCAGTTGAGGTAATAAGTCTGCAGCAGATTGAAATAGTGGTTCCCCTAACCCCCAGAATATGTGAATGGGACCTCATTTGCAAAACGCATCTTTGCAGATATAATTAAGTTAAAGATCTCAAGATGAGATCACCCTGGATTACTTGGATGGCCCCTAAATCCAATCACAGTGTCCTCATAAGAAACAGAAGGGGAGAAAAACACAGGGAAAAAGGCCATTTGAGGACAGAGACAGAGATTGGAGTTATGTAACCATAAGCTAAGGAACACTTGGAACCACCAGAAATTGGAAGAAACATGGAAGGATTCTACCAGAGAGACTTTGGAGGGAGTGAAGTCCAGCCAACACCTTGATTTTGGACTTCTGGCCCCAGAATTGGGAGAAAATAGTGTCTGTTGTTTTAAGCCACCCAGTTTGTGGCTTTTTTTTTCTTTTTTTTTCTTAGCATCCCTAGGAAACTACCATGAAGTCCTTCTTCATGAATGGGAATTTGGGTAACTCATCACAGTGTCAACCAAAACTAGGATTAAAAAAAAAAAAAAAATAGGGTTTCTTGTTAATCCTATGAAAACTTGAAAGCTCAGAAATCTGTTTTGGAATATTCCAATTCCATTAAGATTTTTTGGGGAGGGACTGCTCACATGAAGTGACACAAAATGGACACTAGTAATCTTAACAATCAGTAAATGACCATAGAATTAATCCAGATTGTAAGGTTGGTGGAATATGTGTTCTCAGTCTAAAATAACCTAAATTAACAGGTGTGGCCTCTGCAGAATTCCCATAGAGGCAGGCTTAATTCGGATTCTTTCAGAAAGGCCTACTCTACCTACTTTACATTCTTACCTAGAAAATGTATTTTTGCTATAGGATGTCTTACTTCCAAAAAGAAACTATAATATTTCTTGTTCTAGTATGGTAACTGTGATTTATAAGTTTTTTAACCAAAAGAAAATCCAAGTTATACACATTATGTGACTATAATTGCTCATAAACTGTGTAAGCTATAACTTAATTACATTTTCAATAAGAGAGTTGCATTTTACAAGAGCATTTGGTATTTAGCCACTAAGTCACTAGAAAAAAAGAAGCCAAATTGATATGGAGGGTTTTTAAATATTTACATTTTGACTACAATAAAGGAAAAAAGAGTCCCAGGTTTTTCTTAGAATTAATCTTTACTATTCAGAAATAATGCTCCATCAAGATAATTGCATCTGTGCTATTTGAAAAAAAAGGAGACGATACATATATCTATTAAATATAAAACAGAGAGCTGAAGGTTTATAGAAAAACCTGGAAAATCATCATAGGTTATATGTGAAAAGGCTCTTGCCCCATGAAATTTTAATGTGTTCTTTACATATTTGGATTGTTTCCCTTCATTGTTGAGTGTCAGAAAGCAGAGAGGTCTAGAATTACCATGTTATGAATGTGACTGAATTGGTTTCAAAAATACATTAAAATAGGTAGTTGTGAACAGAGTACTGAAATTCTCATTTAACAATCACTATTATTTTAAATGACTGCAAGATTTTTTTTTTCCCCCACATCTAGGCAGTACTAATTGGTCACACTGAACACAAAGAAATGTTATATTTGGAAATGTTAAAAACATCAGGTACAATATCCTAATACTTGAGCTTCAGCCCAATTTCCTTGAAGCTTTTAAGTCAAAGAAGCTCTTTAAGGAAAAAGAAAGTAAATATAGCAGAAGGGAGCAAATAAAAAGAAAGAGGAGGACGATATGTTGCTAAAAAAAACTGGGGAGATAGGATGAGGGGAATCAAATTAAAAAGCACAGAGACAAAAGAGACAAACATTCAGGGAAGAGATTTTTAGTCTTAAACAAAAGTCTCATACAGAACAGAAAATCAGAGAACACTCTCTAACTCATTTCATGATGCTATTATAGCCTTGATACCAAAACCAGACAAGGGAAGTACAAGAAAGAAAATTTACAGGGCATTTTTTTTTTCTCATGAACATGGATGTACAACTTACAGATAAAATATTGGCAGCCTGATCCAGCAATGTATAAAAAAGATGATAAATTATGATTAGATTAGGTTTATTTCAGGAAAGCAGAGTTACTTTAACATCAGAAAAATCTTTTTATCATTACCATTTTTAGAAAAATAAAGGAGAAAAAGCACATGAATATTTCAATCGATGTAGAGAAAGGGTTTGATATACAGCAAGACGAATTCATGCTTTTAAACAATGCTTAGCAAACCAGCAGCCGATAGGAAATTTCAACCGGTTAAAAGGTATCTACCAATTACATAGAGCAAACATTAGATGTGAAATGTTAAAATCCTTCTCTTTAAGATCATGAAGAAGACAGGGATGTTTTCATTTCAATATTGTACTAAAGATAAAGTGGGGAAAGGAAGGGAAAAAATAAAACTGTTAATATTTTCAAGGCTATGATTGTCTACATAGAAAAATCTAATAGAACATATATATAAATTATTAAAAACCCAGACCCCCAGGGCAGGCCGAATGGTGCAGTGGTTGGGAGCTGGCTTGGGACGCCAGCAGCCCTGGTTCAGATTCCACATATGAGGGCCAGTGACACTGCCTTCAAAAATAAAAAAAAATTAAAAACCCCAGACCCCCAAAGTCAACACTTTTCTGTAATCCAGGGACAAACAGAAAATGTAATTCTAAAAATATTCTTCACTTAACACATTGTATGTGGGAAACGAGTAAACTCGTCATATAGCTTTTTATGCCTGCTTACAAAGTGTTAAAATATTCTTCACTTTAAAAAGGCACCCAGAAATATGGTATTTGTCTTTCACTGTGTGGCTTATTTCACATAGAATAATCCCTCCCTCTAGGTCCATTCATATTGTTGCAGAAGGTAAGATTTCATTCTTTTTATGGCAAAGTAATATTCTATTGTACCACATCTTTTTTTATACAATCATCTATTGATAGACACTTAGGTTGCTTCCATATCTTGGTTATTGTAAATAATGCTGCAATGAACATATGGATGCATATATCTTTTCAAATTAGTATTTTTAAAAAATACTAGAAATAAACCAAAGAAAAAATATGAGTCTTGTAGAGAAAAATCATAAAAATTAATTGAAAGACATTAAAGATTATATAAATAAATAGAGTAAAACACTACGTCATAGGTTTGAAGATTCAAATTTGTAAAGTGTTTACAAAAGTTAGATTAATAGATTAAAGAAGAAAAATTATATTGTTAATAGACAGAAAAAATATTCAATAAAATTTAGCAGCCCTTTTTAAGCTAATAAACAAAGAAGGAATAGAAGAAAACTTCATTAATACATAGCAAACTCTATACTTAGTGAAATAATGGCATTGCCTGCAAACTAAGAACAAGTTAATCATGTCACCACTTCTGATCCACATTGTACAGGAGGATCTAGGTTGTACAATAAGATAAGAAAAGGTAGTAAGTTATAGATAGACAAAATATTAGAGTGAATAAGAGAGATTATCAAGGTTGTTTTATACAAGATAAACATAAAAACTGAATTTTTACTTATATACCAATAGCAAAGAGTAGGAAATTATAGCTTAAAAAAATAAGGTACCTAAGAATGAACCTAACAATATATATGTAAGATTACAATAGACAAATTACAAAGCTCAATAGAAAGATATTAAAGAAGACAAGTAGAAAGAAGAGATATATGATAATCACAAGAAGAGAGAATCAGTATCGTAGGGGTGTAAAGTTTCTCCAAAATGATCTAACACTTCTATATAATTCAATTAAAATCCAAACAGAACTTGCATAGGACTTGGCAAGCTGATTCTAAAATCATGTATGGAACAGCAAAGGTCAAGAATAACCAACTTGGGGCCGGCCGAGTGGTGTAGTGGTTAAGCGCTGGCTTGGGAAGCCAGCGGCCCTGGTTCGGTCCCACAGAGGAGGGCCAGTGACACTGCCCTCAAAAAAAAAAAAAAATAGAATAACCAACACATTCTTGAAGAAAAAGAAAGTGAGGGGACCTGCTCCCCCCAAATACCAGAACTTAATATAAAGCTGTTGTAATTAAGCCACCATGATATTAGTATCAGAGTAGATAGGATGGGGAGCCCAGATTGCTATAGTTAACCAAAATTGACTGATTGTATACTTCCTAGAAGGGTGCGTCTTAAAATTTAGCATAATAAGAAGCATGGAGAGAGCTTTGAAAATGTAGATTCTAGGCCCAATCTCTAGAGATTCTAATTCAGTGGGTGTGAAAGGAAGGCCTAGGAATATAGGAATTTGAAATCATCGCTGACCTGAAATATTTAAAGAACAATGGACATCTGCATTACTGTTATGTAGGTTCACACAAAAGGTTATAGATAGTTGTATATGTGACTCCGGCTTGCAACTAAAATCCAGAATGTTCTGCAAACCAGTTCCTTTTGAGCACCTTTATATACTATAAATATGGGCCAATCCTAAAATGGTCTGGAACATTCTCCCTCTGAACCACTTTGTTATATCACCTATTAACAATCCAATAACAGAGAAAACATTCTTATTTTATGTAGGTAAAGCATAGAATTCTACTTGGATAGGAGGGGAAAATTGGTATCTGGGTTTCCACTTGGCTGCCTTCAATGTTAATTCACTCATGCACACAAGATATTTTTCAGAGTTCCTTTAGAATAAGTTTTATAAAGCTGCTTTTGGATGATTTCCCAATTTTTCCAGAAACTTTGGTCCTCAGGCTAGGTAAAAATAAAACCTGGAAACGTAGATAAATGATTAACATGAAAAATAATGAGCCCAGCTGTAGTTGTAAAGAAGAATTTGAACAAGCCTTCTCCTTTTAAAATCAAGCCAGGTCCAATAAAATTATGTAAATCTGAAATGCACCTGGCAAGAATTAACATCTACCTAAAACCTGTGTAGAATTCTGAGAGTTACAGCTGTTTTGGAAATGTCCTGTTTCATCCACCCTGAAGGCAGAAAATGTCTGTTCCAAGAGCAAAATCAACTTTGGAGCTGCTTCTAAACAGCTGACAAATAATTGGTGGGGTTGTCATAAAATAAGGGTCTGTGATGTGCCTCAGTCGTGGTAGCCAACATTCATTTCCTTGGTCCTCGGCACACTGCGGTATGGCCTCGTCTCACTGCACAACAGCCAGAGTGAGTGGCGGGGAACAACAAACAGGCCCTGAAAAAGCACACAATTCAAATGCGGCCGCTGGGCCACCTGGAGGTTCTCGAACACAACAATCTATAATCCAGGTGAGTACAACACTACCATCTACATAGTAGTCTCCCCTTTTCCACGGTTTATTTCACTTTCTGTTGCCAATATCCACGATGAACTGCTGTCTGAAAATATTAAATGGAAAATTCCAGAAATAAACAAGTCATAAGTTTTAAATTGCATGCTGTTCTGAGTAGCATGGTGAGATCTCATACCACCCAGCTCCATCCCACCTGGGACATGAATCATCCTTTTGTCCAGTATATCCACGTTGTATAGGCTCCCTAACCGTTAGCCTTTACGAGGCCTCTTGGTTGTCATATCGACTACTGCAGTGCTTGTGTTCATGTAACCGTTATTTTACTTAATAATGCCACATTCACATAACTTTTATTTCAATATTATATCGCAATTGTTCCATTTTATTATTAGTTATTGGTGTTAATCTCCTACTGTGCCCAATTTATAAATCAAATTTTATCACAGGTATGTATGTGTAGGAAAAAACATAGTCTATATTGGGTTTGGTACCATTCCCAGTTTCAGGCATTCACAGGGGGGGGGGCGGGGGGGTTCTTAGAATATTTTCCCACAGACAAGATGGGTTAGCTGTAATCCAAACACAAACACTACAGTCTATAATCCAAGTGAGTAGACCATGAAGGCTATGAAATCCTGGTGCAAAAAGCCACTATAAACAAATACGATCCAACAAACCAGCAGACAGGACCACCAAGAGCCAGAGACCACTTGAGCCAGTGCACTGTTTCTACCCTCAGCAGTTTTTCCAGCACCAACTCAGACACCTCACAAAACTCAACTTTCAGGTGGGAGGGGAGGTTTCGTATTGGGTTCTCCAGTTCCTTCTTGGTATGTCTAGTACTACTCATTTTGGGTTCCAGGTCAACATTTTCTGAATTGACCTATACAGCTGATCTGTGATTTCTACTGAGTTGTTAACCATTCACAGTCACTGTTGTTCTCTGGTTTGCATTATCAATAATCACTACTTTTTCTCTTTCTTTTTCAAAGAATGTGGCCAAACTTAAGAGAGCAAATGGCAGTAAAGCAATACTTTAAAACAACAACATTAAATTGGAACTTAAAAAGTAGCTAATGTAAATCTTGGCTGAGGTTAGAAGTTGGAATTTATCAGTGTCATTGATAAAAACCCTCCCTTACTCACCCATCCTCCCTTCTGCCCAACTCACCCCACCACCCTCACAAACGTTGTCATGAAAATACCTCTCAGATTGCTAGGGTTGGTTACACTGGTCTCATGTGTCTCTGCCTTGCAATGTCATTTTAAGCCTTTCAAAGGATGTATTGTACTGTTTTCATGCACAGCGTCATATAATTAGTAATGGATTTTTGCACAGTAGAAGCAAGTCTAAAATTCTCAAGATGTACACACAAGGTTAGATAAGCAATGAAGCCATAAATGGTTCAGATTTGTCACCTCTGTGCGCATAGAGTTGAATTTTAAATTTAATGACAGAAAACTAACAGAGGTCTGACCCCAAGGAAAAAATATACCTAAGGAGCAGACGATGAAACTATTATATTCGTCTTAAAAATCAACCCAGGGCCGGCCGAGTGGCGCATTGGTTAAGCGCTGGTTTTGGGATGCCAGCGGCCCGGGTTCGGATCCCACATGAGGGCCAGTGACACTGCCCTCTACAGCTAACAACAGCTCCACCTGGAGCTGGGCTGTGTGAGCCCCAGTGATGGTGTGGGCTGCAGCCCCTGCTGCAGTGGGCTGCCATAGGCTACAGTGAGTGGCCCGCAGCCAGCGTGAGCGGCTGGCAGCCAAGCGTGAGCTGCCAACAGCTGCGGTGAGCGACATCCAGAGGCCAGCGACCGATCTGCCTCATCCGGGAAGAGCGCAATTACGATACCAACAGTGAAGCAACATCCTCCGCAACTAAACTGAAGAACAAAAAGACAGCAACTTGTCTGTTCCCCTTCCCCGATTCCCCAACGCTGTTCCCCTCCGCCAATTCCCCAATAAAATCTTTAAAAAAAAAAAAAATCAACCCAAAGCTACCATAAACCTTGAATTTTTATGGCTTTGAAACCAAGTTGCCTTTATCTTTTCAGATTTTGAAGAATTATAACTGTATATTTTGTGAGAAAATACATGTTTGACAGTAGCTAACTCTTCCATTCCCCAGCAAAAAGTCAGAACTATTTATCTCAGAAAGGTTAATTTGAAGTGAAGCTTTATGTTTTAAAATAGGTAGTAAGAGAGGCTATTTAAGCACAGCCTCAATTTAATTGGTTTAGAACCCTGGAAACTCATGTTGAAAAGGATATTTACAACAAAGAGTAACTGCCACGGCATGGAAATTATTACATTCTCTGCTCCCTTTGGATTTTTAATTCATTATTTTACAAGCCCACCTCAACTTAATTGCTTTTATTTATTTTTTTCTTTTCTCCCCCATAAGTTTATGGGATAGTCTGAGCCCAGAAAACTGCTGGGACTGGCAAATAAGTCATCCTAGTCAGTTACAGCAACTAAGAGCAGGTATCAAAAGATGTGATTTCAAAAACATAGCTTTTAAAAGAACATACATAACATTTTTCTCCTTGTTGAGAGAGCCAGTAAGTGTTATAAACATTTAAATGGAAATTCCCTGTGGACCTCATCCCTATTCTTCATCCCCAATTTTTGGAAGAGAGTTAAGTCCCATGTCATCTGAGCAGTATCAACCTTGGGAAAAGGAAAGATTTATCTTAGACAAGTGACAAGTTCTGAAAGATGGTACTGCCTCTGTAGGAAATTGCCCTTCCAGTTCTTGGTTTTTATTTCATTCCCTATGTCACCCTCCATATTTTATTTCATTCCCTATGTCACCCTCCATATAACATGTGGATGGACAAAGACTAACGTGCTAGATGAATAAACCCTGAATTACTCATGGCCTGGAAAAAGGTTTAACCTGTGATCCAAGGAACGGGGACATGAAGTGGGGATGAAGAGCAGCCTCAAAAGTTCATGAAGAGATTCTGAAAGCTTAGCAAGAAAGTAATGAAAGCTGTAGTCAAATAAAAGACTGAAAGAACCCAGTCAGATATCAAGCAACAAAAGGTGTTTCCAGCCCTCGTGGGAAGCTTACAAACACCTACTGAATGGCATTGGACCTGAGAATTGCAGAAACTCTTAGCAAAAGTGGGTCCATCCAAATCCTGGCACTAAGCGACTTGACCAAACTCTATCATAGCTTCTAGCAGCCTAACACCTAAGGAAACAAAGTGACAATTCAGAGTCCAAAAACAGACAAAGCATAAACCAAAACAAACAAATGAATCCAATAATGTTAATTTAAATGTTATAGGAACTCATAGCTGAACTTAATCTCAGGGCTTTAATTAATTAATTAAACTTTATTGGGGAACACTGTGTTTTTCCAGGACCCATCAGCTCCAAGTCAAGTTGTTGCTTTCAATCTAGTTGTGGAGGGCACAGCTCATTGGCCCATATGGGAATCAAACCAGCAACCTTGGTGTTATGAGCCTGCACTCTAACCACTTGAACTAACTGGCTGCCCCTCAGGTCTTTTATTTTTGAAGGTCAAAGAAAAGCCTGGTAAACAGAGAGACACGAGGAAAAGAGATAAATAACTTACTGGAAAAAACTACTGAAGTTGCTCATACATTGTAGTAATCAATTATTTTCTAATATAATACAATCACAGTGTTGACTTGAATGAAAAGCATCTCTGTTTTCATGATGTTAAGAAAATTCTCTTTTAATAATATTGAAATATAGTGTTTGGATACAAAACAAGATAAAATCATCCAAAAGATTATAATATTTTTCTCTAACACTTTTTCCAGTGTTAATTTTATTAGGAAACTTGCCTCAACACCCAAAACTAGATTTTAATATAAAGAAGATTTAGGGGGTGAACAGTTAGCTCAGTTGGTTAGAGCATGGTGCTGATAACACCAAGGTTGCCAGTTCAATCTCTGCCAGGGCCACTGAGCTGTGCCCTCCCTAAAAGAGTCAACTATGCCATTGTAGCATGAAAGCAATGTGTGACCAATGACCATGGCTGTTCCCCAATAAAATTAAAAAAAAAAAAAAACCCAGTGAATTTGTAATGGAATATTAAACAACAGCATGGGTTGCACAGTATGAAATAATTTTTTTAAAAAGATTTAGAACTGCCTATTGATGAAATAATGTTGGAATTCAATCTAAAGCAATGAATTCATTAAAAGTGGGAGTTGGTGGGGTGAGAATGTCATATTTGAACACCATGAGGTTAAGAAGACTGTGCTTAGGTGTATAAATGGGTCAATTTCTCATCCAGAAATAGATATTCACATGAAATTGGACATAAACTATCTTGGAGCTGGACACTCATACATCCGGGAAGCCCAGCTATAGAAAGTCTTCTGCAGAATCTATTGGGTTGTCTGAAAAGTCATGATGTATTTTTTCTATGTTTTTCATAGAAAACTGTGTCATGACTTTTCCGACAACCCAATACATTCAGAAATGTTAGTGCTTTGGAGAATTAAGAGAAAGGGAAATAGCAACTCAGCCTTGCAAATGGATTTTTAGGTATGGGCCTTAATGTTTCCACCTGGGTATGAATCAGTAAATGCTGAAATTATCTCTCTATAAAGGTGAACGTTTAGAGGGAAATTTAATAAATTATAAGAAAGGGCACTTTAGTTTTAGAAATATATTACCCAGGACTTTATTAATGTTAAAATATCTTTTTATTTATTTATTTATTTTAAATATTTTTTTTTAATTGGGGAATTAGGGGAGGGGAACAGCATTGGGGAATTGGGGAAGGGGAACAGACAAGTTGCTGTCCTTTTGTTCTTCAGTCTAGTTGTGGAGGACGTTGCTTCACTGGCCCATGTTGGTATCATCATTGCGCTCTTCCCGGGTGAGGCAGATCGGTCGCCGGCCATTGGACGGCTGCTCACAGCCGCTCTTGGCAGCTCACGCTGGCTGCCGGCCACTCACGGTAGCCTATGGCAGCCTACTGCAGCAGGGGCTCCAACCATGCCGTCCTGGGGACCCACAGCAGCCCAGCTCCAGGTGGAGCTGTTGTTCACCATCTTAGCTGTAGAGGGCAGTGTGGGATCTCTCATATGTGGGATCCGAACTGGGGCCGCTGGCGTCCCAAGCCAGCTCTTAACCAACGAGCCACTCGGCCGGCCCCTACCTTTTCATTTCTAAAGGTACTATGGAGGTCTACATCTTAGTTTCTCATTCTGCAAAATTGGGACTAATTGGAGAAGAAGAATAGAAGTGTTTGAAAATACAGAATTCTTCAATCTGACTACATTTATGCTTAAGCCAGTCACAGAAAGCCATACAGATATACAATATGACCACTGGTTTCATTATTTTACATATTCAAAAATAATATATTTAGTTTGTGTGTGCTCAGGCAAAGAAATTCAGACTTTATTAAAAAAAAAAAAACACTGTATGGGTAAGGAAAATGTTAAATGGTAACGTGAAAGTGATAACCTAAACCACGGTTATGATTTATTTAATAAATATTTATTGAGCTTCTGCTATATGAATGGCGCTATAATGATTAGCCTAACAAGTTCAATAAGAAAAGATGGAAGTGCTGATAATATTATTGAGGACTCTGGGGTTAAAAAGCATAGACATACCATTCAAACCAGCTCAAGTAATAAAGGGAATTTATTGGCTCATGTTACTGAAGAGTTCAAGAATTGTTCAGGTACTGCTAAATCCTATGTCTCAGTTATATCTCTCAGCTCTGCCTTCCTCTAAAGTAGTTATACAAGCAAGAAAGGAAACCCACAATTTAAGGACTTTCAGGTCACATTTACAATCACCATAAAGGAAAACCTCCTTTGATACTTAATGTCTCTTGGTCCCACTTTCTTTCCTCTTTAAAATGAAAGATTTGAGCTATTATTTCCAAGGTTTCTTCCAACTTCAACATTTAGATTTTGCAAATAAAAATACATTAAATTTGAATTTCAGATAAAGAATGAGTGATTTTTGAGTGTATGTACCAAATATTGTGTGGGAATACTTGTACCAAAAAATTATTCATTGTTTATCTGAAATTCAAATTTAACTGGCCATCCTACATTTTTACCTGGCTACCCTAACCTTAACCCTAGACATTAAGTCTCATTCATTAATTTATCCATCAATCCATCTATGGACTTATTCAAATAGATAGTAATTGGTCACCTGCTTTGTGGCTGGCCAGATACTCTGCTAGGTGCTGGGGATAGAGTGATAGGCAAAAAAAAAAAAAAGATAAGTTTCCTGCTTTCATGGGACTTTCAACCTGTCTAGCTGGGGAGAGTAACAATAGTTACGTAATTACCAAGGTGAGTGTATAATTGCTAGCTAAGTTAAGTGTGCTGAAGGAAAGGAGAGCCAGGGGTGGGAGAAAACTTCCCTAAGGAAGTTTCGGTGCTTGAAATTTGATCTGAAGGCTGAGTTGGAATTAACTGAGTGGGGTAAGAGTATTTAGCATGGAGGAACTAGCCAATACTTCCTGCCCATGTTGAGATCAATGACTGTAGATTTAGATTAAAGATTAGTTGGCATTGTCTTGGGCAGAGTTGAAGACAAACACGAGTAGTGTCACCCTTTCACCTCCTTAGTCATCCTGGCTCTTGTTACAACCTCAGTCTTGCTTTGTGATATTAGGACACTTTCTGTGAATAGTGCCACAGTTACCATAGGTGTGAATATTTCTTCAGATGTTGATATAAGGAAATGTGGGCATTAGAAGATACAACTTATGATGCCAGTCCTGAAAACACATTACCAGTCCTATTTCATTTCAGTTATCCAAGGGGAAACTTCTGCTATAAACCATGAATAACACATGAAATTGTTTTCCAAGACAGCAATCTTGGATCCTGGCATTAATTCTGCTTTAGCTACCTAGGTGAGTATGGGAATGCCATTCAATTTTCTCAGCTATCAAATGAGATTTACGTTGTAAATTCAGCCTACATCATTGGGTTGTTGTAAGGATTAAAATAATATGGAACCTTATATTTGAAAAGCGAGTTTTATTGCTTCTATACTATTAGTCATGCCAAAATAGTTACTACTATTGTTTTTGGTGTGGAATAACTTCTGTTTTCAACATTCAACAAAATATGTCCCCTGAACTTATACTGGGTATATTGAAACTTGGACACATGTAAATGTGACATGAATAAGTGCCTTTACAGGTTTTGCATCTGTTTAATGAGAATAATAGTATAGTATTTGCTAGTATTCCACCAGCGTGGGGTTGAGAGGGTTAATGTGTTCAGAGCTCCTTGAAAGTAGGTTGCTACCTAAACACAAATGTAAATATCAGTTATTATTACTATCATTATAGCTGATGATTCGTTTTTTTGTTTTGTTTTGAGGGCAGTATCACTGGCCCTCATATGTGGGATCTGAACCGGGGCTGCTGGTTTCCCAAGCCAGTGCTTACCCACCGCGCCACTTGGCCGGCCCTCTTTTTTTTTTTTTTTTTTTTAACACATTAACTTTCCTCCACTGAGCCCAACTGAATTGTTGGAAGGACTCATGTCGCCCGTCATTCCTCTTTTCTTGATGTGTCTCGCTGTTCTTGAGCTAAACAATTCTTTAGCTCCCAGGGTGCTTATTTAATAAATGATTCTACAAAGTTCCCAAAGAGAGACTTTCAATTTTCCTCTTGTGTGAGGCAGTGATCAAGCTCCAACACCCTGTGGTCTGGTTCAATGAGAATGTATACTTGGAATTCACTTGCTTGTTGTATTTAACTTGTTAAGAACTGTAGAAGAACCTGGTGCTTTTTTTCTTCTCTTGACAATTTTCTCCTCTACTTTTCCCCAAACTTGGAAAAAAAAGGTTAATTGCTATATACTTTGGAGCTAATTTTCTCTGACTTTAATAAAATGCAGTGAAGTATAAAGGTTATCAGTATTTTAAGTATCTCTTAAAACACACACACACACACACACACACACACACACACACACACACACACACTGCATCCTGACTAGAAGTTGAGTGGAAGTAGTTGAACTGAAATTGTAGATTCGTGGAGTTATTCGAGAATTTTGAGATTAAGAACAACTTTGTTTCACAAATGAAGAAACTAAGGTTCCATGATATAGTCAGGATCACACCATCAAAGCAGCCTAACACTTTGACTTCCTGAGGACCAAATCCAGCCTACCACTGGATTTCCACTGTCTCTTTGTGGAAACAAAGTTTTATCGCAACACAGCTACATCCATTTGTTGTATTATCTATGGCTCCATTTGTGCTACAATGATGGAATAGAATAGTTTCAACAGAGACTCTATGGCTCACAAAGCATAAAATATTTCCTATCTGATCCTTTACATAAAGGATGGCTCAATCCCATCTAGTCCTCTGCTTCCAGGCATGAAGTGGCAGATGGTAGAGACAGCAGGCCTGGCTTGGTGGCCACGTCATTTCTGCTCACATTTCATTGGTCTCACTTAGATGCACAGAGAGCTAGGAAATGTAGCCTTTTGAAATGTAGTCCTGAGCATCTCATTCCCAGTGCAAATTCTATCCTATGGAAGTGGGATCATGACTTTTGATGGACAGCTGGCTGTGCCACAGGCACAGTCAGAACTCTGTTTCTCTCTTGCAGTGTAGTAGACACATTTGGTGGGTATCTGCTCAGTGCATGATCCCCATCTTTGAGAACTGTAGCCTCCCAGAGGTTAGGCCCCTGGGGTCATATCTTTACTATCTATTCCCACCACTTGTCATAGATCATTATTGAATGAAAGGATAACACATGGCCCAAAAAAAATCCTTTCAGAGATTTTGATCAGATACTACGACATGGTGATATTTAGTCTCTGTGTTATTTTTTAAAATGTTATTCATTTATTAAACATTTCAACTAAAATGGTATGCAGACTCTTACTAAAGACCATGTTTTGTTTTAAATTTATTCCAAATTTTACATAATGCTGAGCCTTTTAAAATAATACAGTAGACTTATTAGGCTACTCAAGGAGTATGGCATCATAAAGATAAAAATTTCCCATAATTAGTAATACAAAATACACTAAGAGGAAAGGTGAAAGTTTATGTCTTTTAATATTCTTTGGCACAATGTAAAATGCGAACATAATAATACTCTAAGTATTTTAATTGAGACAACATATGAACACAGCAGTTGTGAGGCAACCACCTTAGCTCCCACAGAAAAGCAATAACTTCTTTAGATACTAATGGTTTTGGGGTTCCTGGTTCTAGTTCCGCACAAGGCTCATCCATACTTCCTAACTTTGAGACTTTTAAGATACCCACTGTTGAAGACATATATGCCTTTGCCTATCCTGTTCCCCTTCCTTTATTTGAAGGAACAACTTTTCCACCCCACACCAGTTCTAACATGTGATCAAAGGACCTTGCTTTCTTTTTTTTTTTTTTTTTTTTTTTTTTTTTTTTTTTATCTACAGTGATTGATACAGGAAAGAGGCATATGACCCAAACCAGGACAATGAGTCTTTTTCTGGGATGTTTGTGAAATGGAAATAGGAGAAAAAAATTGCTTTTCTCCAAAAACGGGGTCATCAAATTATGTGCTGGCCAAATTCAGCCCACTGCCTGTTTTGCTTTTTGAAATAATTATAGACTCACAGGAAATTTCAAAAATAGTAGAGAGATCCCAATACCCATCACCCAGCTTCCCCAATGGCATCTTATGTAACTATAGTACATTATTGATACTGTGATATTGACACTGGCACAATACAATTAACTAGACCATAGGCCTTACTCAGGTTTCACCAGTTTCTCACTTTTTTTTTTTTTAAAGATTTTATTGGGGAATTGGGGGAGGGAAACAGCGTTGGGGAATGGGGGAAGGGGAACAGACAAGTTGCTGTCTTTTTGTTCTTCAGCCTAGTTGCGGAGGACGTTGCTTCACTGGCCCATGTTGGTATTATCATTGCACTCTTCCTGGATGAGGCAGATCGGTCGCCAGCCTCTGGATGTCGCTCACCACGGCTATTGGCAGCTCACGCTGGCTGCCAGCCACTCACGCTGGCTGCCGATCACTCACTGTAGCCTATGGCAGCCCACTGCAGCAGGGGCTGCAGCCTACACTGTCACCGGGGCTCGCACAGCCCAGCTCCAGGTGGAGCTGTTGTTAGCTGTAGAGGGCTGTGTCACTGGCCCTCATATGTGGGATCCGAACCAGGGCCGCTGGCATCCCAAAACCAGCTCTTAACCAATGCACCACTTGGCCGGCCCCAGTTTCTCACTTTTAAGAAATGTCTTTGTATATAGTTCTGTGGCATTTTATCATATTTACAAAATTATATAATCACCATCACAATCAAGATACAGAGCCATTCTGTCACCACAAGGGAACACCCTGTTGCTATTCCTTTATAGTCACATGCTCTCCACTTCCTTCCCTAATGCCTGGCAACCACTAATGTGTTCTCCATCTCGTAATTTTGTCACTGCAAGAAAGCTATATAGGGCCAGCCGAGTGGAGCTTTGGTTAAGAGCTGGCTTGGGATGCCAGCTCTGAGTAGCAGGATCCCGGTTCGGTTCCCACATATGAGGGTCAGTGACATTGCCCTCTACAGCTAAGATGGTGAACAACAGCTCCACCTGGAGCTGGGCTGCCTTGAGTCGGCAACGACATAGGCTGCAGTGAGGCTGCTTTAAGCTACAATGAGTGGCCGGCAGTCAGCGTGAGTGGCCAGCAGCCGGTGTGAGCTGCCAAGAGCTGCCATGAGCAGCCATCCAGAGGCTGGCGACCAATCTGCCTCACCCCGGAAGAGCACAATGACAATACCAACATGGGCCAGTGAAGCAATGTCCTCCACAACTAGACTGAAGAACAAAAGGACAGCAACTTGTCTGTTCCCCTTCCCCCAATTCCCCAATAAAATCTTAAAAAAAAAAAAATGCTATATAAATGGGATCATACAGCATATAACCTTTTGAAATTGGCCTTTTTTCACCCAGCATAATACCCTTGAGAGCCATTCAAGTTGTATATATCAATAGTCCTTTCCTTTTTACTGCTAAGTAGTATTACATGGCATGGATGCACCACCGTTTGTTTAACCATTCACCTTTTCAAGGACATTTAGGTTGTTTACAGTTTTAGGCTGTTACAAATAAACATTTATGTACAGGGTTTTATGTGAACGTAAGTTTTCATTTTCTAGGGTTAATGCTCAGGAATGTAATTGCTGGATCATATGTCAAGTGTATGCTGAACTTTTAAGCAATTACCAGGCTGATTTCCAGAGTGGCTGTATCATTTTACATTCCCACCAGCAATACATGAGAGATTTCGTTTCTTTGCATCCATGCTAGCATTTAGTACTGCCATTGTTTTTATTTTAGTCATTTTGATAGGTTTGTAATAGTATCTGATTGTGGTTTTAATGTGTGTTTCCCTAATGGCTAGCAATTTTGAACATCTTTTTCAAATGTTTAGTTACCATCTGTCTATCTTTTGTAAAGAACAAAGACTTCCAGAATTTAAGATAATAAATTTTGTGTTGTTGTAAGCCACTAAATTTGCAATAATCTATTACAGCAGCCATTGAAAACTAATACAGTTACTTTTAAATGTTTTAGATGGCATTGGTCCATAACACCCCAGAATAAGAAGGATCTTCCTAGATTATTAACCATTGTCAGATGTTTGTCATGAAAACTAGGGTTTCCAAAGATAAGGCTCCCTGTTCCCAGTTAAGTTGAAATGGCATAGTACCAACCAACAAGCACATTAAATTGATATGCATTTTACATGTTTGTGTTTGCTATGGGTAGTAATGTTTCTTAAAGTGAGGTGGAATGGTGTGTTAATAGCCTAGGGCTGCCACAACAAACTTGGATGGTTTAAAAGAACCAGAAGTTTATTCTCTAAGTTCTGGAGGCTAGAATTCTGAAATCAAGGTGTCAGCAGGGACACTTTCCCTCTAAAGGCTCTGGGAAAGCTTTCGTTGCCATTCCTAGTTTTGGTTCCTGGCAGTCCTTGGTGTCCCTTGGCTTGTGGCAGCATAACTTCAAAGTCTGCCTCCATCTTCACATGGTCTTCTTCCCTGTGTGTCTCTGTATTCATCTCTTTCCCCTTTTAAGGATACCAGTCACTGGATTTATAGCCCACCCTAATCCAACATGACTGCATCTTAACCTGATTAAAACTGCAAAGACCCTATTTTGAAATAAGGTCACATTTACAAGTAGCAGGGGTTAGGATTTCAACATACCTTTTTTCAGGCCACAAATAAACTCACAAAAGAGGGCTACTTCCTCAGAAGTCCCTGTTGTGTTTATTAAAGATGTAAATTCTGGAGGCCCATCCCAGAGCACCTGATTGGGCTTCTGTGGTTCAGGCCTAAGAATCTGCATATTTAATAAGCTCCTCTCGTGAGTATTAGTAACCCTAAACTTTGAGGACCATTGATATGGTCAGGTTTTACTTTTTCAAAATTTAAAAATGGTAAGGGAAGATAATTTAATTTAAAGCCACTTTTTGTCTTCCAAATGTTTGTTATATATTTATAGAGGAGGAAACACAGAGAAGTTCTCCTCCTCTATACAATGGTGTCCACAACTTCCACAAGCGACTAAAGGCTCCCAAGAAAAATATCAGGCCTTCAGATGCTTCCAACATAAAACTGACCTGTTTTTACTTTCAAGCTTCCTCCAAATGACCTTAGCCTAAGAACAGAAGAGGTCGCCATCAAAAACACTGATCTGAAAGAAAAAAGAAAAGGTGATTTTTGAGTCTCTGAAATACATCATAGTCCCAAGAGAAAGAAACAAATCTTGACATGTTTTCTGATAGTGACATGGATGGCTATAGGGTGTGTGTGTGTGTGTGTGTGTGTGTGTGTGTGTGTGTGTCTTTGTGTCTGTGTGTGTAAAGGAATGAGAGAAATTCTGGGGACTCTGATAGAGGCATTTCAACTTCCTGGGAACATTCTGTTGCATTTGTCTCTCTTCTGAGAATGTTAGCTATAAGCCAACACAAGTGGATATACATGTCCCAAATAAGGAGTCCTCACTTTTGTTTTCTCTAAGCAAGATTTATCTCAAGAAAATTAAACTACATGGGTCATATATAGAAATATTGGAAAATCTGTTTACCACAACAGAAACAGTGGCTGTCTCTGGATAGTGGGACTTCAGATAGTTTTTATCCTTGTAATTTTCTGTATTTTTTTTCAATGAGCATTATTTACAAAATCAAAAGTGAAACACTAAAATTTTTAAATAGTTGTGCATATGAGTACTTTAAATGTGAATGTGAGATGGTAAATAAAATAATAGTGAATGTTTGAGTTGATTTTGAATAAGAGTCCAACCTGTTAATTAAGATGACTTTGTTCGTTCTTTGTAGTAGGCCACTCTTTCCTGAAGTAAGTCAGGAACAAACAAAGGAAAAAGAAACAGGTCTGTGACTCTCTAACGAATGATTTTGTTTTCTTCCTCTTCCCTTCCCAACTATCAGATTGGAGGATGGAGAGGAACCGGAAGGTGGATGGAGAGATTGAACATTCCTTCAAGTCTGTGAAGGGGCTTGTGGAGATTTTTATTTCATCATCAAGTGTGGACCAGACAAAGGGTACTGTATTAAGAAATAAATGATTTCACTATTGGGACAAGTTTGGGACCCTATCTACCCTGTGGGGTCACCCTACTTCCATTTTTTATACAGAATCGCATGCCTTATTAAATATTTTTACTTAACATGGCAGTAAAGGTAATTCTTCTCTAGGCATTATCCCAGTTCTAGCTAACAAGGAATTTACAGTTTAAAGTTTTAAAATATAACCCTACAGAATTAAACTTACAGTTTTATTTGCTGACAGATGAAAAATAACTTTGTAATCTTCACCACACAGCAATATATACCATAATCCACATTTCCAATCACAACATGGTTTTTGCTGGGGTGGGGATATGTCAGGACTGACTAGAGATTTTCTTCAAAATCCCTCCTTACCACAAAGACCCCTGGAATTTCAAGTGCCTGTTGAAGAGAAGAGAAATTGTTGGGGAGATGCCAAGATAAAAAGTGTTAATGAGGCCGGCCGAGTGGCGCATTGGTTAAGCGCTGGTTTTGGGATGCCAGGGGCCCCAGTTCGGATCCCACATGAGGGCCAGTGACACTGTCCTCTACAGCTAACAACAGCTCCACCTGGAGCTGGGCTGTGCGAGCCCCGGTGACAGTGTGGGCTGCAGCCCCTGCTGCAGTGGGCTGCCATAGGCTACAGTGAGTGGCCCGCAGCCAGCGTGAGCGGCTGGCAGCCAAGCATGAGCTGCCAATAGCCGCAGTGAGCGACATCCAGAGGCCAGCGACCGATCTGCCTCATCCGGGAAGAGCGCAATGACGATACCAACAGTGAAGCAACATCCTCTGCAACTAAACTGAAGAACAAAAGACAGCAACTTGTCTGTTCCCCTTCCCCAATTCCCCAACGCTGTTCCCCTCCGCCAATTCCCCAATAAAATCTTTAAAAACAAAAAAAGTGTTAATGATAGAAAGAGCAGATTTTGTTTGAAGATTTAAAAAGGGAAAGAAAGAATTAAGCTGGTTAAAACTGGGGACAAGGGGTAGAGCATTTGGGAAGGTAATGAGGGCTGGAGGCAAAGAGGAGCCATTTCAGAGAAACACAAACATTCTAGTGAGGTGAGGGGAGAAAAAAAGGCTTTGCCAGCACAGGGAGCTGAGGCGTCCTGGTGTGTAGCTTAGAGCCCCTGTCCTCCGTTTGGAACTCTGATCAGAAAGGCTCAAGCCTCCAATGTCCAGGAACCTGAGGGCAATGGCCAGAATAGATCAAGGAAAGGGGATTGAAAAAAGCAAGAGGAAAATCTACACTGACCACTCGGCTTTCTCCTATGAAGTGTGTGTAACTCATCCTAGAGTGAAGTTATTACTTGCTTTGAAACACTTAGCTGAGTGTGATGCTGCTAAGTCCCGATTGAAAAGATATGCAAAGAAAACGAACATTTGGCAAGCTCCCACTATGTGCCAGGAACTTTGCTGGATGTTTTTTGTTATTTTATTTAATTTTCAAAACAATATGGTGAGATAGCACTACTGTGTGCATTTTGCAGTTGAGGAACTGAGGTACAGGAAGGTTAAATAATGTCAAAAGCACAAAATTAGTAAGTGGCAGAACTGATATTCAAGCCTACGTATGATCTATCTAGTTCGAAAATCACTGCTCTTTCTGCTGAGTAGAAGCACCATGGCAAACCGTAGGGTTGTCGGAAAAGGTATGACGTATTTTTTTCTACGTATTTCATTGCAAAATTACATCATGACTTTTCCGACAACCCAATAGAAAGTTCAAATCTCTACTTTTGTTTTTGCTTCTGGTCACTACTGCCCTCTGTTACAGAAGGTCTTTGGCCTTGAACTGTTAAACTCATTCTTTAGTGTAGGCATTGCTATTGCATGGTGTGTTAGTCCAGGTCCTCCAAGAAACAGACCCCAAGACAGGAGAAGATGTGCAAAGATTTTATTAGGGGATGTGCTGATGTCAGAGAATTAGAGGCAGGAGTAGGAGAAGGCTGAGAGATGTCAGACTACAATGCAAGTCTGATCCCAATAACGAAGAAGAGAAGGGAAGGTTGGATGGGAGCATCCTAGACCACCGAGCAGTCTAAGGAAGGTTTGGTAAAGCCTTCAGGGAGTCCATGAGCCTGAGTCAGCCATGAGAGAAGTCATATATCTCTTAGGAAAGACCCTGCCTTAGCATACATGCCCTATTGAGCCATTGGCTGGAAGCAGCTATCGTCATCGTGGGTCAGTGCAACTGCTGTAAAGGACAAGCCATAGGATAAGAGAAAATTTTGCAAATAATATATCTGATAAGAGTCTTGTATCCAAAATACATGAAGGATATAATTTCAATAATAAAAAGACAACCCAATTTAAGCATATAGCGTCTTATAGTAATATTAATTACATTTGCATTGTTGAAAATAGGCAAAGGATCTGAATAGAAATTTCTCCAATGAAGATATAGAAATAGTCAATAAGCATGAAAAGATGCTCAATATTATCAGTCATTAAGAAAATGCAAATCAGGGGATGGCCAAGTGGCGTGTTGGTTTAAGAGCTGGCTTGGGACTCCAGTGGCCCCAGTTTGGATCCCACATATGGGGGCCAGTGACACTGCCCTCTACAGCTAAGATGGTGAACAACAGCACAACCTGGAGCTGGGCTGTGTGAGTCCCCACAACGGTGTAGGCTGCAGTCCCTGCTGCAGTGGGCTGCCATAAGCTACACAGAGTAGCCGGCAGCCAGCCAGACTGAGCTGCCAAGAGCCACCGTGAGCGGCTGTCCAGAGGCCAGCAACCGATTTGCCTCACCCGGGAAGAGTGCAATGATGATACCAACATGGGCCAGTGAAGGGACGTTCTCCACGACTAGACTGAAGAACAAAAGGACAGCAACTTGTCTGTTCCCCTCCCCCAATTCCCCAATAAAAATCTTTAAAAAAAAAAAAAGAAAGAAAGAAAATGCAGGGCTGGCTGAGTGGCTCAATTAGTTAAGAGCTCGCTCAAGAGTGCGAGCTGAAAAAAAAAAAAAAAGGGCCGGCCCAGTGGCGTGGTCGTTGAGCTCTGGCTTGGGAAGCCAGCGGCCCCAGTTCGGGTCCCACATATGAGGGCCAGTGACACTGCCCTCAAAAAAGGAAAAAAAAAAAAGAAAAGAAAAAGAAATAAAGAGTGTGAGCTGAGCTCTGAGCAGCAGCGGTTCGATGCCAGCCCAAGCTGAGTTGCCGTTGAGGCAGGATGGCTCAGCTAAAAAAAAAAATAGAAAGAAAATGCAAATCAAAACCACAATGAGATATATTTCACACCAACTAGGATGGCTATAATAAAAAAGATGGATAATAACAAGCATTGGCTATAATGTGGGGAAATTGAAACCTTCACATATTGCTAATGGGAATGTAAAACGGTGGAGCTGCTTTGGAAAACAGTCTGGCAGTTTCTCAAAAATTTAAACACAGGCCCAAGAATTCTAATCCTATATATACACTCAAGAGAATTGAAAACACATGTCCACACAAAATTTTTTTTTTTAAAGATTCCATTGGGGAATTGACGGAGGGGAACAGCGTTGGGGAATCGGGGAAGGGGAACAGACAAGTTGCTGTCTTTTTGTTCTTCAGTCTAGTTGTGGAGCATGTTGCTTCACTGTTGGTATCATCATTGCGCTCTTCCCGGATGAGGTAGATCGGTCGCTGGCCTCTGGATGTCGCTCACCGCGGCTATTGGCAGCTCACTCTTGGCTGCCAGCCGCTCACGCTGGCTGCGGGCCACTCACTGTAGCCTATGGCAGCCCACTGCAGCAGGGGCTGCAGCCCACACCATCACCGGGGCTCGCACAGCCCAGCTCCAGGTGGAGCTGCTGTTAGCTGTAGAGGGCAGTGTCACTGGCCCCCATGTGGGATCCGAACCGGGGCCGCTGGCATCCCAAAACCAGCGCTTAACCAATGCGCCACTCGGCCGGCCCCACACAAAATTTTATATACAAATGTTCATAGCATATTAGTCAAAGAGTGTTCATTAACTGATGTATGAATAAACAAAATTATTGTTTTGGTTATAAAAAAAAGAATAAAATATATATACGCAGGAATATTATTCAGCTTTTAAAAAGGAGGGTAATTCTGTCATGGTGAACCCAGAAGACTAAATGAAATAAGCCAGTCACAAAAAGGGAAATAATGTGTGATTCCACTTATATGAGGTACCTAGAGAACTCAAAACCAGAGACAGAAAGTAGAATGGTGGTTGCCAGCAGATGGGGGAGAAGGAACTGGGAGGATTTGTTTGATGGATACCGAGTTTGTTTTACAAGGTGAAAAGAGTTCTGGGGATTGGTTGCACAACCATGCAAATGTAGTTGATATTACTAAACTGTACACTTGAAAATGGTTAAAATAGTATAATCACGTAATGCATATTTTACCACAATTTTAAAAAAAAAGGAGTGAAATACTCATTATACCATGACATGGATGAACCTTGAAAATATTGTGGGAAACAAAAGAAGCCACATGTTGTCTGATCCCATTTATAAGAAATGTGAAGAACAGGCAAATCCATGGAGACATAAAGTGGTTGGTGGCTGCCATAATTGGAGGGAGTGGGGAGTGGGGAGTGACTGCTGACAGTTTTTTTGGAGTGATTAAAATGATAAAAAAATTAGACAATGGTGAATGATGGCGAAGGTTGTACAACTCAGTATAAACAACTGAATTGTATAATTTAAAAGGATGAGTTTTATGGTATATGAATTATATCTCAATACAGATGTTATTTTTTTAGTGCTGCAGTGAGTTTCAGGGCAGCACATCAATCGCTGGGACTCCCAGTCATTTATAGTCCCTGTAGTTGCAGATCTGTGAGGTGCATTTTCATGGCTACCACCCAAGACACTCTATTACAAATATATTTTTGGTGCTGATCATGATAATAGTTACCTAAAATGCATTAAATGCAGACCGGTGCAAGGTAGTGGACCAAATTATTTCCCCAAATGATTTCTTTTTCCAAGCTTCAGTAAATGCATGGTCCTGAATTTCTCACTGAGGATATATGAGTTTTGATGCTACTATTTCACTGCTGCAACCATTTTGATTCTGAGAGAGCAAAGGATGTATCAGCAGAAAATGTGAAATGGTTTCAGATCTACTTTGTGACCCTAATAAACAGAAAAAACACTATGAAACAACTTGGTATTTTCAACTGCTGACCAGAACCACACTTATGCAAACTGTCACTTGTGTCGTTACTCTCATCATCCTCACTTTGGGCAAATCAAATGGCAAGAAGGAATGATGAGACAAGCCCTGCTGAAATAAGATAGGAATGCTTGTGGTGCAAGGTACATGCTAATTTTTTAAAGTTCCAGATTTACTAGTTTTAGTGAAAGACAAACCAAGATCTAATTTAATAAAAATTTTCCAGGGAGGTGAAAGGGACAAAAAGAGGCAATAGTGATAAAAGTTAGACATTTCTGAAAGTACTTTGCTTAGAGATTTGACTTTAGAACCATGTGTTTTACATGATTCCATGTTTTACAAATAAAATACAAAAATAAAAAATGAAATGAATGAACCCAGTTGTGGATTGAGTGAGTGACTTAAACACACAGAGAATTATTTCAAGGTATTTTAAAACATAATTTGATTGGGATGTACCCTAAGACAAAAAAAAACCCTGCAGAAATGAACAAACTTAAAAACTTTTCAGCAGTCATATTATTAGTAACAGTATTGGTATAGTTATTCTAAACTATTAAGTATGTAATAGGAAAATGCAAAGTATAATAATTATGTTACAATTCATTAGGAACCAAGGTTTTTCAACATAAAAGAGTTACAAATATGCAGTCAGAGAAGCTAAGTAAAAACCACGTAGACCTAAATTTGAATTGGAAATATAAATGCGTGATGCATTTTTTATTAAAAAATATTTTCTAGCTATCTACTGGAAAGGCCTAGGAACAATGAATAACCGAGTCTCTCGTTGAACTGTCCTAACACCCGGACTGTGGTCTCTAAATGCAACTTCTCACCAAAAGAAACCAGGGCTTGTGAGGAAACAGCTAATTAACAAGGGTAGGAAATGATGATGACAAGCCTAGAATGTCTTACTGTATTCTAAAACAATTCAGGCATCAATGAATCATAATTGCAAATGGAATGAAATATATTTAAACCAGTGAGTTTATAATGATACCAAACAAACAAAAGTTATTGATCATTTTTGGAGAATCTAGGGAACCAAACCATTTTCTGACAAATGAAAAGAAGCATTTATTCTGCCTTTCTTGTATAAATTGTACCACAGGACAATCAAATTATTGATGAAAGTTTCTCTTGATAGATTTAAGCTAATAAATGAAGAAGAAATTATAGAAATGGAATATAATCATTTTGCAACCCTCTAATGAATTAATGGATACAGACAACAATTAATGGGGGCGCTAACACTGCATTTATAAGCAGACATTTTGCGCCCCCTAGTGGAAGTTCACCACTTGTAAAGTATTCTTGATAAACAAGCATACCTTACGCTAATGCAATAGCCATTAGCCACATGTGTCAATTTCAGTTAACCTCTATGTGCTGTCCAGTATGGTAGGCACTAGCCATTTGTGGCCATATAAATTTAAGTTAATTAATACAAAATAATTCAGTCCCTCGGTCACAATAGTCCAATAGCCACATGTGAAGATAACATTCCCATTATCACAGGAAGTTCTACTGGACAGGACTGAGAATCTCACTGCTAGTTTACAGGAAGTAGAGGAAACTGTAATGATTCACACAGTATGAGGATTCAATCACCAAATCCAGGATGTGGCAAACTCTATAGGACAAATGACCCAGTTCTTTCAACTAATAAATTACAAGGGGAAAAAAGAAGGGAGAGAGAACCTATAGTGTAAAAGAGACTTAACAAAAACAGAAAATAAATGCAAAATATGGACCTCATTTGGATCCTGATGACAAAACTCCTGAAAAAACACTAATGAGGCAATTGAGGAAATTCGAACACTGACTGGATATTTGATGATACTAAGAAAGTATAAGTATTATTATTTTTTAGTGATAGTTATATTATGGCTATATCTAATAAAAGATCCCTTATCCTTTAGAGATAGATCTTGAAAGTTTTACAGAAGTAATGAGTTCATGTCTAGATTTAGCTTTAAAGTAATCCAGTAGGCAGAGAAGTGGATGACAGCACAAATGGCATAAGATTTGCCATATAACTCTTGAAGCTGGAGATTCCATTAATTTTGTCTATTTTTGTATATGTCTGAAGTTTTCCATGAGAAATTTTTTTTTTAAATGACTGGTTTATCCTTTAGACTCATAAAGTAGGTCTGAAACCATTTGTTATTTTCTGCTGTTATATCTTTTTTATTCCCCAGGTCAGAATGTTTGGAGCATAGACGTGGTGGCATCTCATTGTGCTGCTTTGTTCTCTGACCAGCCCTCTCACCCTCTGACATATTACCTAAACTTTCTTTCCCATGACATTAGTTATAAGTCGACTTAGGTAGGTGTCCAGTAGCCATTTGATATTCGACATATACTATAAAGTGGTCATGATATCCAAAGAACCATGGAAGATGCTAGAAGTACAAAGATGAAAAATACAGTCCTTGACTTCAGGGAGCTTACAGTCTCTTGGTCATATAATTTATAATAAACAAATTATTATAATAAAGTAGGCAGAAAGTTTAGAGAGGTCTGAAGTAGGGATCAGTAAATTAAATCTTGGGATGGTGTTGAAGGAAGGTTTTATAAAGAAAAGTAGACTTTGCACAGCATTTTGAAAGAACGAAAATGTGCTTTCTAGGTTGACAATTCGAGCAAAGAATTGTCAGGCCTGTCTAAGCCTGAAGGGGTTGGCATGTTTGAGGGACTGCACACATACTGTCTCACTGCTCTGGAGTTGTTAATAAGATTCCTGTGTGTTTCAAATAATTGCTGTCTTATAAATGGGAAATTTCAGTTCAATTCAATAACTTCAACAAACTTTCAGTTCAACCAATGAATACCTAGGAAAGTAAATGAATAACTGAAAATATTCTATCATTTAAGTACTTTCTAAGCACTTAATACTCTGCCAGAGTCTATGAAGGGTCCAAAAGAAGAATAGCAAAAAATTCCTAAAGAATTTTTTGGTCTTTTTAGACGGGTAGGGTTTAGATGTATGGAATAATTACAGAGAATGATTAGAAAATTCCTAAGGAAGGAAGAAGAGTTTCAAAGAGACTTAGAAATGAAAAATAGGCCAAGGTTTTATTGTAAGCTAATTTTGTTGGTGATGATAGCTAATACCGAGAACTCCAGTATGTGTCAGGCCACATGTGGAACACTCTCACATACTACCTCATTTAAGTTCATATCCACGAACAGAAAAGTCTAGATCCCAGTGAATTGCACAATGGATATGTTTCTTCCATATTTTAACTATTGATACTAGAAACATCATTCCCCAAGTTTGCTTCACTCAACCTTAGCTGGTCTTTACACACACATGTATGCCTGCATGGGGGGAGGGGAGTATGGGGAGACTAGGAGGGTGTACCAGGGGGTGAGACTGACCCAAGGAAGCCTTTACCCGCCTAATTATGGTGAGATTTGATGTGGACTGACGAGCTGGCCAATGTGATTCCTTCTCTAGACAAAGTGATCTGCAAACACAGACAGAATTGGCTAGTTGGAAGAACAGAGAAGGGAGTGAATACATGAGCAAGATGCTGAATAACATTAATGGCTAAACACCGGTAAGAAGCATGTATGGCCCAACCCAACTACCCATTTTGCTTTTTCTAAGGTCTAATTATTTGGATTTTCCAAGGTCTCTTTGTACATTTTCCCCTTTATAGCCAATATGAATTTTAGAGTCTTAGGACTCAGATATGCAAAGATGTTTTTCTAACTCAACTGTCGTCTTTGGTTTCAACTCAGTCTCTTTTGGGTATACACATGTGACATATGGAATACTCCCTTCCCTTCTTCCTGCAGGGTTATAAATTCCCAAGTGGAGAGGAATGGGCATGCACATGGAGTCCTGGCATCAAAAGGGAGCTCTGCTCTATGCAGTGTTCACCCTCCCCCAGAGGCTCACATGGTGCTGGGTGATCTTTCTACTGCACCCCTGGCTGGTGGCTCAAACCCCAACATTATGCCTCTTCCCACTTCTGTGGCTTAAGTAGTCACCTCCACTTTCTCTTGGGGGTGATCAAAGACTCTTGGTTGTGTTCCCCACCATGTAAGAGTTCCCTGGATGTGAGAGGATGCCCTAATCTAGTCATAGAAAATCTACACTCTGCCCCAGTTGTCACAGTCCACTTAGGAATAATGTTGGATGTAGCACTTCTCTATGAGGTTTCCACTTTCCCCAATCACAACCGTGGTTTGTCCATGGAGCCCTACAAATGTTAGCTTTCATTTAACAATTGACACTCTACTATACATGATTTAGCCCATGCTAAATGAAACCCAAGTCCTGGATGAGTTCTCCTAGAACCTTCTTTTCCATTCCCTGTTCAAAATTCACTTTTGAGAGACAGGTAACCTGCTGTGGTATCTGCCTGTCTTCCCTGTGGGTGGTTGCATCATGCTCTCAGGTACTGTCCCCCTTTCAGGGAACACAACCAGACATGCTTCACCGTTCTCTCCTGCATTAGCAAATTCGCTTCTGGTTTCTCTTCTTAGTGTTAAGAATCTAAATTGGAACTCAAAGCTGAACAATGATCTCTTGTCCCTGCCTTCATACACTCTCTTCCTAAAGACAGTAAGCATGGAAATTTACCTGCAGTCTGAAAGGGAGAGGGAGTTTGATGATTACAAGAAAGCTTAAGGAGAAAACCTTAGTTGATAGTGCAAAATGGTATCTGCTATATTACAATACTTGAGTATCTTTTTTTTTATTAGTTTCAGGTGTACAACACAAGGCACTAGTTATACTCTTTACCCCCAAAGTAAAAAACCCCCTCCCCCAGTTCACCACCCCACTCCCCCCCTCATATCATACATATCCATCACAACTCTCCTGACTCCCCTCCACAGTATACTCCACATCCCGTGACCACCCACATATTCAGTTGCAGTTGGCATACAATACTATACAACATCAGCTTCAGGTGTACAGTGCAGTGATCAAGCCTCTACTCCATCCATGAAGTGGTATCCCTAACAAGACATGTGACTATCTGACACGCCACAAAATTTTTACAACATTATTATATTCCCCGAGCTGTGTTTCATATCCCTGTGGCAATATTGTAGTTGTCTATTTATGCTATCTAATCCCTTCCCCTTCCCTCCCATCCCCACATCCCTCCCAACTAGCAACCCTCAGTTTTTCCTCTACATCTACGAGTCGGTTTACTTTGATCGTTCACTCAGCTCTTCAGACTCCACACACAAGTGAGATCACATGGTACCTGTCCTTCTCCGACTGACTTATTTCTCGCAACATAATAGTCTCTTCACAACATTGTCAATTGCATTCCCAGAACTGCCCCCATATCCCTGCGGCAACATTGTAGTCCCACATACACTGTCCAAAACCTTCCCCCTCTCCCTCTTCCCCACTCCCTCCCAGCCAGCAACCATCAGTTTTTCCTTTATATCTGCTTGATACGACTTCCATCTTCTTAAATTGTCTCTCTGGATTAGCTTGTTTACCCCTTTCTTTTGTTTAAAAAAAGCCCTTTTAACATTTCTTGCAATGCTGGCTTGGTGGTAATGAATTTCTTAAGCTTATTCTTTTCTGAGAAGCTCTTTATTTCTCCTTCAATTTTAAGTGATAGCCGTGCTGGGTAGAGCAATCTTGGTTGTAGGCCTTTATTTTGTGTCACTTTGAATATCTCCTGCCACTCCCTTCTGGCCTGCAGAGTTTCTGTAGACAAGTCAGCTGTTAGTCTAACAGGAGTTCCTTTGTATGTAACCTGCTGTCTTTCTCTTGCAGCCTCTAGGATTCTGTCTCTGTCTTTAACCTTTGCCATTTTCACTATGATGTGTCTTGGTGTGGACCTGTTTGGGTTCAGCTTGTTTGGAACCCTCTGCACTTCCTGGGCATGTATGTTGATTTCCTTCACCAGGGTAGGGAAGTTTTCAGTCATTATTTTTTCAAATACCTTTTCAACCCCTTGCTTCTTCTCTTCTCCTTCTGGTATCCCTATGATTCGAAGGTGGTTGTGCTTCACCTTGTCCCATAGGGCTCTTAAACTATTTTCATTGTTTTTTATTCTTTGGTCTTTTTGCTGTGCCAACTGGGTGAGTTCTGCTATTTTATCTTCCAAATCGCTGATCCGCTCCTCTGCTTCATCTACTCTACTGGTGATTCCTTCGAGTGTGTTCTTCATTTCAGTTATTGTATTCTTTAGTTCTAACAGGTTGTTTTTTATGGTTTCCCTATCCTTCTTTATGTCCTCGCTAAGTTCCTTAAACATTCTTATCATCAGTGTTCTAAACTCTGTCTCTGAAAGGTCGGATCCCTCTGTTTCATTTGGTTCCATTTCTGGAGGTTTCTTCTGATCTTTTACTTGTGACATGTTTCTTTGTTTCCCCATTCTGGCTGTCGCTCTGGGATTGCTTTGATGTATTAGATAGATCACCAGGAGAGCCCTGGCTGGATCACGCAGGCACACAGCTCATGGCCCAACACTCCCAGGAAAATTCCCAGTCTCAGCCTGTCCCCAATCAGCCACTCGCAGATCAGGTCGAGCAGCCCGACAACCAATCACCAGCCTGGCAACTCTGCAAGCGGAGTGCGGAGAGTGGACCCGAGGCGGCTTGCGCACTTCCGCGTCTCAGTGAGCAGCCTGTTGGAGCCGGAGGGCACATGCCCTGCGTTTCCCTGGCAACGCAGTATAAGCCGGGCAGAGGGTGGGGATCCAAGGCCACAGGTGCGCACGCACACACCCACATACTTCTGCGCCAATTTCACCAGACCAATTAGGTCTCAGACCTGATCCTTCGTGGGAGGGCCCAAGCTTGACAAAATGGCGCCCTCCCTACACCACTCGCATGCAGGCCCCACACCACGGGAATAACAGTCCAAAAACCTCCAGCCTTTGCAGGCAAGGTGCTCAGTTCAGTCCGTCCCCGCAGGCTCCCGGCTCACACAGCCACTCCCTCCACCAGGAACCAGGTAAGTGCTCACCGGCAAGCACGCCCGGGCGCCGGCCCCAGTGATTCTCCAGCCACTCTTAGCCTCACCGAGCTGAGCAAAGAGAGTCCTTACTAATTTACTGCTGGGTATCTTAGAACTCCTCTTCCCGGCAAAGGAGCTCTGGGCTGGTGAGCTTGGTGTGCGGCTGGAGGGTCTCTCCCCCAACCAGACAAGCTTCCCATGGCTGGGGCTTCCCTCACGGGGCTCGCCCTCTCTCATCTCCGTCCGTCCTACCAGACCCGACATGGCCTCCTCTTTAAGTTCTTTGTTTAGTAGTTCTGGTCCTCCCGTGTTCCGGGGACCTCCACGGTTGAATGCTGTATAATTTGCTTGTAATTTTGGTGTGATCCTGGGAGGCAGTTAACACAGCATCTGTCTATTGCGCCATTTTTCAATACTTGAGTATCTTGATGAAGTTTCTTGCAACCTGTGCAACACAGCACAGAGAACCCCCCCTTTAAAATGCTGACATTTGGGCTCCAAGATAATTTACGGTATAGATTTTTCTGAGTTACACTGAGAGACTTGCATAACATCATTCTGTCCACAGGAAACATTTTGACCCACAATATAATCAATCCTTGAAATAGTTCCATTACTAGATTTTTCCACATAACCAATTTTTTTTTCAACTTTATGTGTAAAATAAGTGAAATTTATTGATAACGTACCTACCTCATTTTTACCAGTATCTTCAACATCTATCTAAACATAGTCTTCTTATGGGCATGAACAATTATACTTAGTAAAATAATTAAAACACTAGCTTGGAATTTTTCCTTCTTTCCCAATCCTTGAGGAAGATTCTAAGGGAGAAACAGGAAAAACAAACAAACAAAAAACAACAAACCACCACCAACAACAAAAATAAACAGAACATGACAAAATGTTAAGGATTTAAAAAATAACCCAACCTATGCTAAGATTAAAACTATGTACAATAAAATGAATGCATGCAAATTCAGGGCAAAAAAGAAGCCTCAAATATGGAAACCAAGGGCTGGCTGAGTGGCGCTTTCATTGAGTTGGCTTGGGATGCCAGCTCTGCGCAGCAGGGCCCCAGTTCAGATCCTACATGAGGGCCAGTGACTCTGCGCCCTCTACAGCTAAGATGGTGCACAACAGCGTCACCTGGAGCTGGGCTGCCATGAGTCACTGGTGACAGTGTAGGCTGCAGTGGGGCTGGCCAGCAGCTGACGTTTGCTTTCGTGAGCTGTCATGAGCCACTGTAAGTAGATGTCCAATTGCCGGCGAGCAACTGCCTCAGCCAGGAAGAGTGCAATGATAATACCAATATGGGCCAGTGAAGCAACATCCTCCACAACTAGACTGAAGAACAAAAGGACAGCAACTTGTCTGTTCCCTTTCCCCAATTCCCCAATGCTGTTCCCCTCCCCCAATTCCCCAATAAAAATTTTTTAAAAAAATGGAAACCAGCTGACTATTTAATGGGTTAGGACTGTGGTTTTTTAACTCTTTAAAAGTTATAGCTTATTATATTACTGTGCTAATAAGTTGAAGAAGCATTCTAAAGCACACAATAATTTGGACTTACAATAGAAAGACAGTTTTTAAAGATTCAGAGGAAACAGGCGAGAGAGTAGAAGGCCTAAATAATCTTTAGATTTGGTAAATTCTAACTAATTAATTCTCCTTGGCTGAGAAGAAATGGCAAGAAAACCTATGACATTTAGAAACCCCATTAAAACAAAGCTATAACACCTCTCACATGTAGGCTTTCGGTAATTCATTTCATTAAATGGATATGCAGAAAGAGACAGTTTGCCTCGAAATGAACAATTTAAATCTCTAATTTGAGGTCAGATCCCTTTTTGCAGAAGATTTTTTTTTTTTTGTCTGGTGAATACAGCAAACGCCAATCTTCTTCTCTACTTGTCCTTTTTGGATTATTTGCTTACTCTGGGAAATGAAAGGATGGCATGGTTTGTGAATCAGGAGTTGTTATTCTTTGTCTGCATATCATATTGGCTTTCTTGTAAGAAAAATCACAAGAATATATAAAAGTTTTTGATGAAAAGAACCCTTTATTTTTAGGAGAAAATGGATGGAACAGTTTGGGGCTTTGGGGCCGCCTGTTGCTCTCGTGTGAACACCTCCCACTGCCTTGACTTTTTATTCTGCCTGGTACTTGGTGCCAAGATTTACATGGCCACGGTGGGGAACAACTGGATTTAGCATAAGTAAGAATAACTGCTCTTCCCCTGGGGAGAGACAAAAAGGATAAGTGCACAAGGCACAGAGACAATATTATCAGGAGTTATATTCCTGTTCGGCTCTTTTATACACTCTGAATCCTGGACTTTGTTGCAAATAATAAAAGCAAGCAGCCAGTTGGTTTGGAGCCAGATCTGGAATTAGCAGAAGAGACTTTTATTTTGGGCTAAAAATATGTTTGTTAGTGATGGTTCTATACATTACAAATGTGGCCATTTGGATTAAGAATTGTTTTGTGTTGTTTGGGTTTTGTTTTGGTAAGTTGTGCCAGGAAAGCACTAATTAATAATTTGAACCAGACAGGAGAAGACAAGTTTCTATCAGCGTGCCTGGGAACCCAGACAGTGCTGGTGCACACCTGTTACTGCTTGCCACACTTTCTCAGTTTGCACCAGGGTCTCTGAGTTGGGTTGGATTGTTATTGTTCCCTTGATAACCTGCATCTTTTTCTTTCCCGTAAGTCCAATTGTGAGGTACTTTTTGCTCTCACCCTCTAAAACCAAATGATGTCACTCTTTCCTTTTCATTGTCATCTCAAATATCACCCCTCCCCTTTTTTTTATTCATAAAATACATTGAATTGGTTGCAAGAACTCATTCTGAATTCAAGCAAACATGGGTTGGAATCCTAGCTTCCTTGTATGCTATCTATCTTTGTGATACCAGGGAGATTACTTAATTTTTCTTCACTTCAATTTTCTCATTGATTAAATGAGAAATAATAACAGTACCCATCTCACTGGGCTTTGTAAAGATTAATGAGACAATACATAAAAAGAATTTTGCATTGCACCCATGCAATAGTAATAGTAAGTACTTAACAAAATTTTGCTATCTCAATCATTACTGTGGGTAAAGTGGTATTCAGAGATAAATTTATAGCTTAAAATACAAAAAATAAGACAGCCTTAAAGATGAAATAAGCATTCAACTTTAACAGTTAGGAAAAGACAAAGAAAAGGTTTGTTACATAAACATGGTGACTTCTGTTTCTGGTTATATGAAAGACTACATGTTCCAGAGACAGTCTTCCAGTATGGAACTAAAAATTCTGGATAAAACATACTTTAAAAATATCTTTTAAAATACTTGGCTGGCCTATTGGGAAAAGCAAGAATATCTCTGTTATTGATAATAATAAGACAGTAAAAATCCAAAGAGAGGAGCCCACCTGATACTGGCGATTGCTGTAAGGATTTCTAGCAACCTTAGGAGGCCATATGCTGAGGAAGATAGACAAAACCCACGAGGTAAGGGCCGGCCGAGTGGCGCTGTGGTTAAGCTCTGGCTTGGGAAGCCAGCGACCCTGGTTCGGTCCCACATGTGAGGACCAGTGACACTGCCCTCAAAAAAAAAAAAACACCCCACGAGGTATGTAAAAGCTGAGAGGGTGGAATGGGAAATATCCACCTGAAGCCAGCATTCCAGAAACGTTATACTAGCATTCAAGAGGGTTGAACTGGGCTGTGATGGCGAGTGTGGGGATGAGAGAGAGAGAGAGAGAGAGAGAGAGAGAGAGAGAGAGAGAGAGAGAGAGAGAGAGAGAGAGAGAGGAATTCACCTATCATTGTTAGATCCAAATAGAAAGTAAAAATTGGGAAAAATACTTGGAGAATATCTAACCACAAGTTTGTTATCACATGTGTTTGGGGCCAGAATCGATACCATCTGTTACCCACCCCCCCAATAAATCTAAGCCAAAAAATACTCCCAAATATTTGGTTATCAGGGACAGAATATCTGAATAAACCTAAAGAAGGTAGAAGGATGAAAATAATAACAGAAAAAACTAATGAAATAGAAAATGAAGAAACAATACAGTCCATCTTTTGAAAAGACTAATAGTAGTAACAAACCTTTAGAGAACTTGACCAAGAAAGAGGAGAAAATACAAACATTAGCAATGAAATGAGGACATGACTTAGATGCTAAAAGAGTTTGAGAAAACATTTGAAACACCTTTGCAAATAAATTCTAAATCAGATGAAATGCACAAATTCCTAGAACAGTGTTTCTCAGACTTTAGCACATATCCAGATCACCTGGAAGGCTTTTAAAAACAGATTGCTGGGACTCACCCCTAGAGTACATGATTTGGTAGATCTGAGATGGAGTCTGAAAATTTGTGTTTTTAGCAAGTCCCTGTCTGAAAATTTGTGTTTTTAGCAAGTCCCCGGATGATGAAACATTGAGAATATGGTCCTAGAAATTACAAATTATTAAATATATTCCAGAGGAAATAAAAATTATTTTAAAATCCAGTGCTTTTTCACATCATGGTATACAAAAGCCCTCACTAAGATTGTATGGCACACTGAGGTAAACAGATGAGGCTGCTCTTGGCTGCAAATAATCTGCCTTTGACTCTGTTTATTCCAGGCCCACCTCGACCTACCTGCTCTTGGGCTCATCTGTAATCTATACTCTGCATACCAGTGTGCTGTGATTTGCCCGTTGGAAGGCTCCATGCTAGGATTTATACTCAGGTTTCTTAGTTATCTATTGCAACATAAAAAGTTACCCCCAGGGGCCAGCCCAGTGTTGCAGTGGTTAAGCACTGGCTTAGGAAGCCAGCGGCCCCGGTTCAGGTCCCACATATGAGGGCCAGTGATACTGCCCTCAAAAAAAAAAAAAAAAAAGGAGTGACCCCCCAGATTTTACTGCTTAAAATGACGTATATTTATTACTCACAGTTTCTTTGGGTCAGGAATCGAGATGTGGTTACCTGGGTCACCTGGCTCTGGGCTCTAACAAGTCTGCTATCAAGAGGTTGGCAGGTGTTGCAGTCATTTTCTGAGGGAGAATCTACTTCCAAGCTCACTCGCTTGGTTGTTGGCAGGAGTCAGTTCCTCCTGGGCTGTTGGGCTGAAGGCCTTAGTTCCTCTCTGGTTGTTGGCTTGAGCCCTCAATTCTTTGCCACGTGGGTCTCTTCATGGCTACAGCTTGCTTCAACAACTTGTTTTTTGCAAGTAAAGCAAGGTAAGACAGACAGAATGAGAGCTTGGTAGACTTGGTTTTTTGAAACCTAACTCAGAGGCTGTATCCCATCACTTTTGCTGTAATCTATTGGTTAGAAGCAAGCCACTAGGTGAATCCCACTGTTAAGGGGAGGGAATTACACGTGGACATGAAAACAAGGAGGTGGAGATCATTGGTGGACATCTTAGAAGCCTGTTTATCACACCAGAAGAGAAATCACTGGGTGGTAGAATTAATGCATAAATTCAGCTATACTGGATAGTTCTGGATTATTCTCTAACAGTGCATGATAGTTACCATTGTTACAAGTTCTCACCAACGCTTGCTATTGTTGGACTTTAAAATTTTTGCCAATCTGGTGGCTATAAAACAGGAACTCATTGTATTTCTCTAGTAACTCATTGTATTTCTCTAGTAACTAATGAGAAATTTTTTCTTATATATTTATTTATCACCTAAATTTGTTCTTCTGGGCAAAGCTGTTTGTATTGGTTCATTTTATATTAAATTTTTATCTTTTATTATTATTATTTAAAAATTTTTTTAAAAAAATATAGCTATCCTAGGTTATTTTTTTTTTGGATTCTTTTTCCTTTTGCTGTCCTGATTGGGTGTTTTCTACTACCTACCTTGTTTTCCAAATCGCTGATTTGATCCTCTGCTTCATTTAGTCTGCTGGTTATTCCTTCTAGTGCATTCTTCATTTCAGTTATTGTATTCTTTACTTCTTTTTTTTTATTTTTTTAAGCTGAGCCATCCTGCCACCTGTTGGCAGCTCAACGGCAACTCAGCTCAGGCTGGCATCGAACCACCATTGCTCAGAGCTCAGCTCGCACTCTTGAGCGAGCTCTTAACCAACTGAGCCATTCGGCCAGCCCCTATTCTTTACTTCTGACTGGTTCTTTTTTATAGTTTCTATGTCCTCCTTTATGCTTGTTTTCTCTCTGTTGCAGTTCTCTCTAAGTTCCTTGAGCATCCTTATAAACATTGTTTTGAACTCTGTATCTTGTAGGTTGCTTGCCTCCATTTCACTTAGTTCTTTTTCTGGAATTTTCTCCTGTTTTTATATTTGGGACACATTTCTTTGTTTCCACATTTTGGCTGCCTCTCTCTGTTTGTTTTTATATATTAGGTAGATCTGCTATGTCTCCCAGCTTTGACCAGGAGGCCTTATGTAGTACGTGCCCTGTGGGGCCCAATGGGGCCACCTGCTCCAGGTGCTCCAAGAGTATCCCTTGTGTAGGTCATGTGTGCCCTCCTGTTATAGTTGAGCCTTGATTGCTACTGGCACATCAGTGGGTGGGATTGACTCTAAGTCTAATTATTGGCTGTGGGGTTTGCCCACGTCCACAGCTTATGGGCTGCTGTGCAGGGGGTTTTACCTCACCAAGTAGAATTTACCCAGCGGGCTCTGGTGCCTGTTGAGACTGTGCTTTGTGTGTGCCACTTGTGGGGCTAATTGGGCTGTGCTCTGCTTTGGTCTGAAGCCAACCTCCAAGTATGTCAGTTCTGGGGCCTCTTGGGAAAGGCTCCAGTGTGACCAACTGGGGGCTACCAGTTGGAGATACAAAGTGATCTGCAGTTGTTCACTGCCTGTGCTAAACCTGGAGGCACTTGAGAGACGTGACACTATGAACTAAGGACATCTGCCACCAGTACTAGGCCTAGGGTAGCTCCCCCAAAAGCCAGGACACCCCGAGGCCTCCTGCCACTTGCCAGTTCCCTTGAGGTTCACCATTGATAAAGCCTCATGTGGTATGCAAGTTGGGTGAGGCAGGGTCTCAAGGAGTCACCAGAGTGGGAAGAGTGGTCACCAAGTTAATGTAAATTCTGGTTTGGTGCCAGTGCTAAGCCTGGAATGATTCAGCAAAGCTCAGAGCATGCTGAAGCAGGTCACCACCCCCTGGGGCCTGCCAGACTCCCATAGTTTTCCAAGAAAAAGTGCGATGTGGGCAGGGCTGGCTGCTCCTGGGAAAGTGCCTCCAGCATGGAGTGGGCTGAGTGGGACAGGCTCACTAGGCCAATCAGATTCAGGCTTGGCTGTAAGCGTAGGGGGAGGGTTTAACACAGCAAAGATGGCTCCTGCCCGCCTGCTGCTTGGGAAGGAGGCTCTTCACAGGGAAAATGGCGACTCTCCTCCAGGCCTTGCTCTGAAGCTACACACCCCAGTGTGCCCCCTGCATGCCTCTGAAGCTCAGTGAGTCACCATCCCTCCTCCAGAGCCCAAGGTGAGTGCCTGTGAGCAAGTGAGTCTGTGTGCGGGCCATTTAAGATGTCTGGGTTTCCCACAGCCTTCTGTTCCGCCCTGATGGTCGGAAACCCTACTGTTTTTCACCACCAGATATGTGGGGGCTTTTCTTCCCGGCACCAGTCTCCGGGCTGGGGAGTCTGATGTGGGGCTGGGGTCCCTCACTTCTCTGGGGGGAACCTCCATGGCTGAGATATCCCTCCTAATTCTCAACTGCCACCTGAAGGTTTGGGGCCTGTTGCGTGTCTCAGCACCTCGTACTAGTCTCATCGTGGCTTCTTTGTATTTTTAGTTATAGGACTTCTGTTTGGCTAGACCAGGGCTGGCAAACTTTTGAAATGGAAGAGCCACCAGGGGTCAGCAAACTGCAGCTGGCAGGTAGCAGGCTCTGAAGTAAAATTGAAAATGAAAATAAAACTATCAGAGTTTCATTTATAACATTTTAAAAGGATATTATCCACATAATGATGATTATGTAGAAATATATTTATGGCTCTCGAATAATTTTTAAATTGTTGTAAGGGACAGGATTGGCTCTTCCAGGGGTTGGCAAACCCTTGAGATGGAACGTACAAAGAGCTGCCTGTGGCTCGCAGTTTGCCGACCCGTGGGCTAGACTTCAGATGGTTCTTCAAGTTGATTGTTCTGTAATTTAGATATAATTTTAATGTGTTCACAGAAGGACACAGATACAGTGTTTATTTACCTCACCATTTTGAATCTTTTATCTTTTTCTTATTGATTCAAAGAAGCGCATATGTCTGGATAATAACCCTGAGTTCGCTTTATGTGTAGTGAATATCACCCACCGGTTTTTGGCTTCTGTTTCCACCCTCTTGACATACTTTGAGGAATAGCAGGTGTTTTTTTTTATTTTATTTTAATGTAGTTGAATATATGCTTCCACTTTTGTGTTAAGAAATCCTTTGTTACCTCCACATTAGATAAATTCTACATATTTTAAAGTTTTGTCTTAAGTCCTTTATCTATCTAGAATTATTTTTTGTGTATAGTATGAGATAGGAATTTACTTAACTTTTCCCCTTCTATGGCTAATCAATTAATACTTTTTAAATAGTCTCTTCCCCTCCTCCTAATCTGTAATGCCATAGATAGGTTTTTTGTATATTTATTTATAGGCCTTATTCTAGACTCTGTTTTGGTCTATTGAAATATCTCTGAACTAATAACATGTTCCTAATTATTAATGACTTTACAACAAATCTTAATATCATTGCTTTTACTTGTTCTCCAGATTATTTGGCTATTCTTGGTTCTTTGCTCTCCTACATTTTAGAATCAGCTTGTCAAGTTCCATGCATAGAATATCATTAAATCTAAAGGATGTTTTAGGGAAATATTGTTTGCATCTTCTTAATGTTCTTTTCTGAAGTTTTATGATTTTTTTTTCAATAAAGGGCTTGTACATCTTTTGTTAAATCTATCCCAATATTTTTTTGTTACCATTGTAATTAGCATTTTTCTATATATTTGTTGCTAAAGTGTAGATTTGCAATTATATTTTGTCTATTGATCTTATACTGGCCTGAAAGTTTCTTGTTCCAGTTCTCGTCTGGTTTTAGTATTAAGGTTGCACCAGCCTCAGATAACGAGTTGGACACTATTCCCTCTTTTCCTATTCTGCAAAATTTCATGTATGGTTGGAATTGTCTCTTGAATGTTTGCCTATGCCGCCTTTAGAAAAGCTAGGCATAGTGTTTTCTTTGTAGGGCGATTTATAATTATTAATTAAATTTCTTTAATGCTATAGCAGGGTTTTCTATCTGGTGTGCCAAGTAAGTAAACTGATATGTTCTGAATGGGCTTCAGAGGTCCTAAACCCTCAGGCAGGGCCAGCTGAGTGGCACGGTGGTTAAGCGCTGGCTTGGGAAGCCAGCGGCCCCGGTTCAGTCCCACATAAGAGGGCCAGTGACACTGCCCTAAAAAAAAAAAAAAAAAAAAAAAAGGATTTTTATTTCTCCATAAAGATCTTGCACATGTTCATATTTTACTGGATTTATTCCAAAGTGTCTTATAATTTGTTGCAATTGTCATCTTTGTTTTAAATATCTTTTCTAAATATTTGTTACTAAGGTAAAGATTTTCAATTGTAGTTTTGCTATTGGTCGTATTTGTGGGAAACTTCTTAAACCCTCTTATTAATTCTGATCATTTTTCTCTATAATAGCTATTCTGTGTATGTGCCATGATATGAAGAAAGTTGGGAAGCATTGCCTAGGCTTAGTTTCTTTTCTTTCTTTTTTTTTTTTTTGTTGTTCTTCCAATTTTTTGAATTAGATTTATTGAGGTGACATTGGTTAGTAAAATTATATGGTTCAAGTGGACAATTTTGTAATACATCATCTATACATCACATTGTGTGTTCACCACCCAGAGTCAGTTCTTCTTCCATCACCATATATTTGATCCTTTTCCCTCTTCTGCCATCTCCTTCTCCGCTTACCCTCTGGTAACCACCAAACTGTTGTCTGTGTCTATGAGTTTTTGTTTCTTTGTTTGCCTTGTTCCTTTGTTGCTTTCAGTTTTATATCCCACATATGAGTGAAGCATATTGTTCTTGACTTTTTCTGTTTGATTTATTTTGCTAAGTATAATAATCTCAAGATCCATCCATGTTGTCACAAATGGCATTATTTCATCTTTTCTTATGGCCAAGTAGTATTCCATTTGTGTGTGTACCACATCTTCTTTATCCAATCATCTATCGAAGGACACTTTGGTTGTTTCCATGTTTTGGCTACTGTAAATAATGTTGCAATGAACATTGGGGTACATATATCTTTATGGATAAATGTTTTCAGATTTTTTGGGTAGATACCCAGGAGAGGGATTGCTGGGTCATATGGTAAATCTAGTCTTAATTTTTTGAGGAACCTCCATACTGTTTTCTATAGCAGCTGTACCAATTTACATTTCTACCAACAATACACGAGGGTTCCTTTTTTCTCCACAGCCTCTCCAACACTTGTTTTGTATTATTTGTCTTGTTGATGATAGCCATTTTAACAGGTGTGAGATGATACCTCATTGTGGTTTTGATTTGCATTTTTCTAATATTAGTGAAGTTGAGCATTTTTTCATATACCTGTTTAACCTTAGTTTCTTCATCTATAAACTGGGATTGAAAAAGTATCTGCTTCATAACATTGTTATGAAGATTAAATGAGTTAATCTAAGTTAGGCAGCAGAACAGTACCTGGGATACAGTAAGTGTTTAATAACTGCTAGCTGTTATCCTTATTTTTACATCCTCCCTCTTTCTTTACTTAAGACCTTGTGTTACCCTCATGCAGGATCAACCTGGTGCCCTAGGCCACCAACAATGGTTTTTTGGGGGGGTCTTATGTCCACTTCTAGATCCTGAGGAAAGCTTTGGATCCTTACCCCAGGAAAATGCAAAACCACAGAATTTTGCATATGGTTTGAGGAGGGTCAAGATCCCCCTACGTATGTGCTTGAATCTTTCCCTGCCTCCAAAAGATTTATGGAACCAGATTAGAATCCTGCTGTATAACACTGCTCCCAGTTTTCTATAGGGGTTTAAGCTGGTCTAGTGGGATCTCCTGGGATTAATTTACTCCTAGTCTAGCTGATATTGTGCCTCAGTTTTAATAAATATATTCAGCTCTGACCTGCAGCCCAGCTTTGGTAATCTAGGCCAGGTCTTATTTTCCTGTTCTTGAGCCTGTGCCTTGGAAGACTCTTCAGGACCGCTGACACTCCCTGAGCTAGGGGCCCTATCACACCCACTAGGTCTAGGTTTCTCAACGTTGGCACTATTGACATTTTGTGCTGGGCAAGATTTTATTTGTGTTTCTGTGTGTTGGGGCTGCTCCATGTACTGTAAAATGTATAAGAGCACCCCTGGCCTCTATTCATCACATGTCACTAGCATCCCCCAATTATAACAACTAAAAATCTCCCCAGACATTGCCACATGCCCCCTGCAGGGACAAAATCTTCCCCAGTTGAGAGCCACCACTCTAGGGCCTGAGTTCCTATCCTTAAACTTCGCCTGATGCCTGCAGTCCTGCTATCTGCTCACAGGCCTCCCTAATACCAACTACAAGCCTAGTTCTCCAAATAGAGCTTGCTCCCAATGCCACGTTCTACCTTCCTATAAAGAGGTCACTGTAATTTTTGCAGCATCTTTCTGGTGCCAACAGCTTGCTTGGACTACCAATTGTGTTTCAAGATACAATTTTCTCTGGCTTGAGTGAGTGACCTTCCAACCACCCTTCTACCCCTACATCAGCTAGGTTTCCTACAGGGATGAGGTGGGGCTGATTTCACTCTTTGAATCCAGTTGAGACCCAATTAGTTCTTCCAAGAGTGGCTGTGTCATGAGATATGACAGTGAGAATTTGTTTGTTTTCCTTGGGAAAGTAATCTTCCTGGTGGTTTTATGTGAGAGAGCTTGTCCTTTTCCTATGTAAGTGGAGACAGAGTTTTCTGAAGGCAGTAAATTACCCCATTCTACTGTGCAGCAAGACAGTTGGGAATAAGCAGCAGAACCACAGAATTGCAGCCTTAATAGATGCCAAGAGCACAAAGGTGGTGAGCTTAATAACAGAGCCTTTGAGAGAGCGAGAGAGATTGATTGATTGACTGAAAGCTTACAGCAGAGAACAGAATGACGGAAAGAACATTGTGCCATGCTTTTCACAGAGAACATATCTCAGAACCACAGGGGGGAGAGAGAGGAAAGAAAGAAAGTACAGAACAAATTGTACCTTGCAGTCTCTTAAACCTTGCCTAGCTAATTATAGTGGGGTAGGGGGTGCTGGGAGGACCCAAAGACTGAAAGGTACTCCAGGGGCTGACACAGATATTGACATTGGGAAGAAATCCACTCAAGCAAGTAAGAGATGATATACAATGGCTTTAACACATTAGACGATTACCTCATGTGAAAGTATGGTGGCTTCCCTTTGCAAATAGTCAAAGGCCCATTTCTTTGCTCCTTCTGTTGCTCTGTTGTCTTTTCGGTGTTGTCCTCATCTTCATGAGCAAAAAGGTTCATTTCCACACTAGTATTCCTGCTAGCAGAAAGGGAAAGAAAGGAAGGCAAACCCTTTCTTCTTAAAAGTATAACCTAGAAGTTGCCCACGTTATTTTGGTTTACAACCCATTGGCCAGAATTTAGTCACATGGCCACTCCATATGGCCACACCTCACTGCAAAGGAAGCCTGAGACTCTGGAAGTCTATGTGTCAGATAAAAATCAGGGATTCTCTCTGAGAAATTTCTCTGCCAGCACTAACCTGAGTGCGTCCCTTAGCCTTTCCTCCAAATTCAATTCCCCAAGTGCCCCCCAAAAAATGTCTGGCAGACGCAACCTTGGAAGATAGGAGATGGAAAGGAAAATAGTGTGCAAAGATGGAGTCCTTTTTAACAAAAAGGGGTTGCTAAACACTTACATTCTGTTACTTTTGTAAGAAAGATGACTTGAAGTGTAATGTTTTCGGGCAGGCAAAGTGAACGGATCTTGGGCCAGGGCCCCAATTCTACCAGAAGAGTTGCTAGCTGATAGTTGTGTGAAATTCCAGAGAAGACTCAGGCTGTGTTGTGGGCTTTTTGACTGTGAGGGGAACACATGCTTATTGAAAGGAGACCTGAAGTGCTCCCAGTGTTCTAAGGCAGTCGTTCCTAGGAATGCTCGGTTTCTAGAAGGGTGAAATTTAGTGTATGCATACCACCACCTTTCTGGGACTGAAAGAATTAGACACCTAGAGGGGAAATGTGTTTGGGGCCACATTGGAAAAGATATTTCATTATACTGAGAGACTCTGGATTATATGGGATGTGGTCTCTTGGCTGGAAGAACTCAGCAGTCTAGATTTGCCTGTCACGAAATCCAGAGGTCTGTGGTTACAGGACATCGTCACAGGATTATAAAGTGGTGAAAACAGACATGGAAATTAGGAAAAAACTATTTATGTAAAAGATACCTTGATACAACATATATAATTTTATAAGGTTTTCTTTTTTTACATTTAAAGCTTTTTAGAACAGTTTAGATTTATAGAAAAATTAAAAAGATAGTGTAGAGTTCCCATACATATCTTATATTTATTTTCTTTTCAGAGATAAAGGAATTTATTACAGCACAGCAAGAAACATGAACATCTGCATATTTGTATCTTACATTTTGAAATGAAGGCTTTTTTATTCTGAACATTTTAATAAGAAAATTGAGAACAAAAATTGATCAGTAGTAGAAAATCAAAAAAGGTACCATTTTTCTCTGTCCTGCCAAATCCCTGAATGTGAAATTTTTACCAAATTACTTAACATCTTTGAACCTCAGTTTTGTCACTTATAAAACAGACAAAACTAATGTTTCACAAATTGCTATAGTGACAACACAGTAAAGTGCATGTGAAATATCTGTGGATGGACCTGTTGTGAAGTCTGAAACACTGAGCAGGTCGGTTCTAGTAATTATGCTGCGGTGCCCTGTGGTATTTTCACTGAATGAACACAGTATGTGAGCTGACATGCAGGGGTTAATGTGGTCACCGTGTGGGCTGCCGCCTCACTAAGGCAGGGTTGCTCAAGTGAAGTTGGAAAAAAAACTAGAAATCACCAAACAAATAAATTTCCACTTGCAAAAACAAATGAAATAATTTTGCTATGAAAATAAATATAAAATTTAAATGATTTAATAACAATTCCCCCCAGCAAAAAAAAAACACACAAAGAAAACACAAAAAACATATTTAATATGGCTGACGAAGGATGTGAGAAATAGTTCTTAACAGTGTTTCAGGTTTACTGTACCTACTTTTTAGAATAAGAAGCAGAAAAACTAGACAAGATTTGTGTCTGGAAGTAGACTTTATGAACCAGAGAGGAAATGAGGATTTCCCTAACATGCTGAAGTACTTGGGGATGCTTGTAATAGATTATTAACAGTGATTCAAGGGATGGGTAAAAAAGACGAAAGGGATTAAGAAGTACAAATTGCCAGTTATAAAAATAGTCATGAGGATGTAAAGTACAGCATGAGGAATATAGTCAATAATATTGTCATAACTATGAACGGTGTCAGATGGGTACTAGATTTGTCAGGAGGGATCACTTCATAAGTTATATAAATGTCTCATCACTATGTTGTGCACCTGAAACTAATATAATAAATGTCAACTGTAACTGAAAAATAAATTAAAAAAAACAATAGTTATCTCTGGGTGATGGAATTTAGGGATAATTTTTAAAATAGTTTTTAACTTGTCCAATTTTCCTACAATGAACATGCATTGTTCTTTTGTAATAAAAGTTGTTTAAATGCTACGTGATCTCAGTATTCACAGTAGATAGTGGATTAATTTACCTTGTAAAAATAAAAACTGTGAAATAATGTTAATTTAATTTTTTCTGGTTAAAAAAAAGTCACGTTTCCTGGAAAACCCCACCAATTACTAAGCATGTTCTTTACACTTCAGCTTTACAGGATAAGCCACCCATGAAAGTGGAAACATTCCGATGATGAGTGAATGAAAGGATATCCTACTTCATTCACTTTGGGGATTCATAATATATTTTCAGCCTCAGCTATAAAACCTTGAATTTTCTCTTCTATATAATTACTGATATTGACGTATAAGCTGTCTACAGTCACCTGGAAATTAGAACACTAAAAATAAAGAGCAAAACATTATTTTTTTCTTTCAAAAGTAAGGTCCAAATGAATTGTCTTGAATAAACATATTATTGAAAGTAGATATTCATATCAACCCTGCCCCTTTATTTGTGGAAGTCATTGTATATTATTATGCCATCGGGAAACCCAAAGATGGGACACAGGTAACTCAGCCTAAGGGGCTGTAATCTTGGTCCTTGCTTCTCAAGTGTGATCCACATACCAGAAGCATCAGCATCACCTGGGAGCCTGGGAGACATGCAGGATCTCGGGCCCCACCCCAGATCTGCATTCTGACAAGCTCTGCACTTGACAGATGATTTGTATGCATATTAAAACCTTTGAGAACCACAGATTTAGTGAGTATTTGGCTAATTTTGAGCTCCCATACCTGCCAATATTGGCTAAGAGATCCAGCTGTTCTGGGGGCACTTCTGGAATGTGGAGTTAGATCACTGGGGTCAGCAATTCCAAGAAGGTTCACTCTTTCTGTTTGTCAGTTCATTTAAAACCATTCCCAAGGGTCGGCCAAGTGGCGCGATGGTTAAGCACTGGCTTGGGAAGCCAGCGGCCCCAGTTCGGGTCCTACATATGAGGGCCAGTGACACTGCCCTCAAAAAAAAAACAAAAAAAAAAACGCTTCCCAAACTGATTAGGAGTAAATAGGAAAGGTGGGGTAATTATTCAGAGAAATTGTCAAAGCTTTATGCAAAAAAAAAAAAAAAATGTATTACAGAAATTCAGTGTAATATTTTTTATAATAATACAATTTAATGTTAAGCAATAAAAGATTAAAGAAATTACGGTGCACCTAATAACTGCAAAGTATCCATTAAAAGCCATGTCAGGGCCGGCCGAGTGGCGCATTGGTTAAGTGCTGGTTTTGGGATGCCAGCAGCCCCGGTTCGGATCCCACATGAGGGCCAGTGACACTGCCCTCTACAGCTAACAACAGCTCCACCTGGAGCTGGGCTGTGCGAGCCCCGGTGATGGTGTGGGCTGCAGCCCCTGCTGCAGTGGGCTGCCATAGGCTACAGTGAGTGGCCCGCAGCCAGCGTGAGCGGCTGGCAGCCAAGCGTGAGCTGCCAATAGCCGCAGTGAGCGACATCCAGAGGCCAGAGACCGATCTGCCTCATCCGGGAAGAGTGCAATGACAATACCAACAGTGAAGCAACTTCCTCTGCAACTAAACTGAAGAACAAAAAGACAGCAACTTGTCTGTTCCCCTTCCCCAATTCCCCAACGCGGTTCCCCTCCACCAATTCCCCAATAAAATCTTTAAAAAAAATAAATAAATAAAAGCCATGTCATAGAAGAAAGTTTATTGTCCTGGGAAGATGTCCATATTGTATTCCTGAATGAACAAAGCTGGCTATGAAGTGTGGCCTGATACCATTTTCATTTTTAAAACTAGACATATATACACTAGAAGGAAAAAAGAACACAATTGCAAGGACCTGCCCCAGTGTGTTAACAGTGGTTAAGGAGTTAGAGTACTTTTTCTATTATTAGTTTCAGGTGTGCAAAACAACATACTAGACATTTGCACCCCTCACAAAGTGATAATCTCCCTCCCCTGATCTACTACCCTAGATCTAGTACTCCACATTAGTGTTTTTTGTTTGTTTTACTTTCATTGTGCTTTTCACATTTTTTGCATCAAACAATATTTCTTTTGTACAATGAGAAAAAGAAGAGTAAGTTTCATAATAAAGAAAAGTGATCAAGACACAGCCCTGTATTTCAGACTATAAATAGTAGAAATTCTTTTCAACTAGAAACTCATTTCTACTCTGATTCAATTATAGCTCATATTCAATAATGACACTAACTTTTGCACTAGAGCAGTGGCTCTCAATCCTGGCTGCTTGTTTTTTTTTTTTTTTTTTTTTTTTTTAAAGATTTTATTGGGGAATTGGTGGAAGGGAACAGCGTTGGGGAATCGGGGAAGGGGAACAGACAAGTTGCCGTCTTCTTGTTCTTTAGTTTAGTTGCGGAGGATGTTGCTTCACTGTTGGTATCGTCATTGCGCTCTTCCCGGATGAGGCAGATCGGTCGCTGGCCTCTGGATGTCGCTCATCGCGGCTATTGGCAGCTCACGCTTGGCTGCCAGCCGCTCACGCTGGCTGCGGGCCACTCACTGTAGCCTATGGCAGCCCACTGCAGCAGGAGCTGCAGCCCACACCATCACCGGGGCTCACACAGCCCAGCTCCAGGTGGAGCTGTTGTTAGCTGTAGAGGGCAGTGTCACTGGCCCTCATGTGGGATCCGAACCGGGGCCGCTGGCATCCCAAAACCAGCGCTTAACCAATGCGCCACTCGGCCGGCCCCTGGCTGCTTGTTATTATCACCTGAGGGCTTAAACAAACCAAACAACCAAACCACAACACACAAACGATGGCTGATTTCCACCCACCAAAACCTTGGGCACTGGGAGTTTTTTTGTTTTTTTTTAAAGATTCCATTGGGGAATTGGCGGAGGGGAACAGCGTTGGGGAATCGGGGAAGGGGAACAGACAAGTTGCTGTCTTTTTGTTCTTCAGTTTAGTTGCGGAAGATGTTGCTTCACTGTTGGTATCGTCATTGCACTCTTCTCGGATGAGGAAGATCGGTCGCCGGCCTCTGGATGTCACTCACCGCGGCTATTGGCAGCTCACGCTTGGCTGCCAGCCGCTCACGCTGGCTGCGGGCCACTCACTGTCGCCTATGGCAGGCCACTGCAGCAGGGGCTGCAGCCCACACCATTACCGGGGCTCGCACAGCCCAGCTCCAGGTGGAGCTGTTGTTAGCTGTAGAGGGCAGTGTCACTGGCCCTCATGTGGGATCCGAACTGGGGCCGCTGGCATCCCAAAACCAGCGCTTAACCAATGCGCCACTCGGCCGGCCCATAATTTGATTCTTTTTTTTTAGCTGAGCCATCCTGCCACCTGTTGGCAGCTTAACGGCAACTCAGCTCGGGCTGGCCTCGAACAGCTGTTGCTCAGAGCTCAGCTCGCACTCTTGAGCGAGCTCTTAACCAACTGAGCCACTCGGCAGGCCCTGGGCACTAGGAGTTTTAAAAAACTTCCCAGAGTTGTGAACCACTGCTCAGTATGGATGGAAGAATAGTCATGGTTAGTTCATTTCTGAAAACCATTACCACATTATCTGTTTGGGCTACAAAACCCTCTGGTTATACTCGTATATTTTGGGTGGTTTTTTAAAATATGGTTTTTATAAAGTCCTCTGATTTTATTTAACAATATTCAACACACATGTATTGAGCATCTAGATGATTTGTTCCATTGGAGTCTCACAGTCACCCAGAAGGTCAGCAGCAGAGGTATTATGAAGTTGTTACACAGAAGAGATTTCCCAGATCCCACAGTTCCTCAGGAAAGGGGCTCCAATCTGTATTCCCAGATGCCAAAGCCAGTGTTCTTTCTGTCACCACATTGTTTCTAGTGTTCCACATTTATGTTCAGTTTAGAGAAGGCATTTTTCTAGCTCATAGTTCTCTTTTTCTTTGCACATCTCAAATATGCATAGAACGTCTGCATCTGAGGGATATAAGAGAGTCTCCCTTTACACTGAAAAGCAGATAATGTCAGGTCAGAAATTTCTGAGGACCACTATCTAATCATCCTTTGAGGGGCTTAGGTGCTCAAGAGTTCAGAGCTTCAGAATCTGGGCACTGTAGGACAGAATAAGCAACTAGAGGCTTGATGTGACGTCGCAGCTGAATCTGGATTTTAGCAACAGTGCCCACTAGAGCCAGCTGTAATTTACCTGCTGTCAAATGATTTTGCCCTTTATAAAATTCCAATTGTTCAAAAGACTGCCTCTGTTTGAATATTGTAGAGGTACCTTCATAATATAAATGTACATCTTATTATTTAAAATTATTCACATGCCCATTGTACTTTGGGAAATAGGCATGTTTTTAAAATAAAGCATTTCACCAGTGTGCTGAAAAAAAACAAAAAGGAAAGAAAAGAATGTGAGGCTGCTTGTACCAGACATCGAATTATTGTTTATGTTAGTTTTTATTAAACCGGAATAATTTTTCATTGAAAATAGTCACAATGGTTTTCTAAATCCCAGCACTAAAAGAAACAACCTAATAATGACTTTGAAACCACAACTGCCAAGTTGGCGATGAGGAAGTCAATGGCGGCCTCGGTTGCCCTTGAAGGCCACTGGTTGGTAGCCTTGGAGTTGCTGCCACCTCGTGGATGTTCCAGGTAGCGCAGCCAGGGAGGCCGCCTGAGCCAAGCAAAGGGAGCGCCTCCACAGCCCAGTCACACTTTGATAATGCTTCAGCTGAGCTCAGTTATTATCTCGAAAGACCAAGGCCCTGTGTGGTTTATTACGGGTTTATGGTGTTTATTAATCCACAACGGTATTGTTTTTAATAGACAACCTAAGATTAAGGCTAATAAAGGACTTTGGGGAGGTGGACTGAATAATTTTGTTGGCTTGAGAACAAAGAAGAAAGTCAATAAACAGTACCTGGATCCTCCAGTAATTACTCCATTTTATAAATTACTGTTTTCTCTTGTTCCAGCCCACAGTCTGTCATTCTAGATAGCATGCTATATTAATTTTTAGCTAAGCAGTACCCACAGGGAGTAATCAGAGTCAGCACTATACAGGTGTTGTTCCAATGGAAAAGGTTATGTTACTATTGGAATTATTTATAACTGACATCAGAACACTGAATATTAACAAAGTGATTTTCATCTGCTTATTAAGGACCAGGAGATACACATGCATCAAATCATGTCGTTTGGGCTGACATTTGAAAGGTCATGCCTTATCCAAGAAAGAAGCTTCCCGCTTCCAAAGTGCTATCAACGTTCCTTCCTGTTCGTTTTCTTTTTTAAATGTTATTTTTAATTTAATTATCATGAAATACCTAAGCCATTCACAGTGGTATAAAAATGTAATATTGATCATGCTTGACTCTATCACTCAGCTCTAAGAAACAATATTATCAGACCAGATGAAGCTCTCTGGATATCCCCATGGTGTCCCCTCCTTTCCATCATGTCATGGTTTCCACTCCCCTAAAGTTGGTGTTTATCATTTGTTACTTAATACTTTTATCAATAAGTATGTATTCAGAAACAATATAAAGTATCAGTTTTCATGTTTTTAAAACTTTATTTAAATGTTTAGGGTTTTTTTGTAATTTGAATTTTTTTCATTCAATGTTATGATTGTGAGATCAGTGGCTGCCATAACAAAGTATCATAAACTTGCTGGCTTAAAACAACAGAAAGGCATTATCTCCCAGTTCTAAGGGCTAGCAGCCTGGAATCAGGTGTTCACAGGGCTGTACTCTCTCTGGGGCCCTACAGGAGAATCTGCTCTTTGCCGCTTTGAGCTTCTGTTGTCTCCAGACATTCCTTGCTTTGTGGCTCCATAACTCCAATCTCTGCTTCCATCTTCACATGGCCCTCTGCTCTCTACTGTGTCTTTCTGTCTCATAAAAACACTTGTCATTGGATTTAGGGCCTACCCATGTAATCCAGGATGATCTCCTCTCAAGGTCCTTACTTACATCTGCAAAGACCCCAGATAATATGTGGTGCAGGCACATTTCTAACCCACTCCTTTTAACTGACTCCCCTGCCCATGCATTACATGGTCTCTAAACCCAGACTCTCTACAGCTGCTGTCTGATAACACCTTTACTATCTATAGGCCTTTGGTCTGCTTGCAAAGATCTATGTAACAACTTTCTGAGGTCCTAACAGTTTTATAGTCACATCCCTAGCTTTACCTTTGGACTATTCCCCTGGATTTGATCTTCACCTGGAAACCATTTCATTTCCCATATGGAGGGCTGACGAAGAAGAAACTTATTTTCAAACCCAGCAATTCTGGCTACTATTGGATTGTTGGAAAAGTCATGATGCATTTTTTTTTATTAGTTTCAGGTATACAACACAATGCAATAGTTACACTCTTTACCCCCCAAAGTGACAACCCCCCTCCCCCAGTTCACCCCACTCCCCCCCATATCCCTTCCCCTTACCCCTTATCCCCACCACCCTCCCAACTAGCAACCCTCAGTTTTTCCTCTCTATCTATGAGTCTGTTTACTTTGATCGTTCGTTCAGTTTTTCAGATCTAAGTGAGATCATATGGTACTTGTCTTTCTCCGACTGACTTATTTCACTTAACATAATAGTCTCTTCACAACATTATCAATTACATTCCCAGAACTGCCCCCATATCCCTGCGGCAACATTGTAGTCACCCACATACGCTGCCCAAAACCTTCCCCCTCTCCCTCATCCCCACTCCCTCTCAGCCAGCAACCATCAGTTTTTCCTTTATATCTGCTTGATATGACTTCAATCTTCTTAAATTTACTGAGACTTGTTTTGTGGTCTATCTTGGAAAATGTCCCATGTGTACTTGAGAAGAATGTATATTCTGTTTTTTTCAGGGTGAAATGCTCTAAAAATATCGACAAAATCCAGCTGGTCTAAAGTGTCATTTAAGGCCCTTCTTTCTGTGTTGATTTTCTGTCTAAAGGGTCTGTCCATTGGTGACAATGGGGTGTTGAAGTCCCCTACTATGATAGTGTTACTATTGATCTCTGTCTTTATGTCTGTCAAAATCTGTTATATGTAATTAGGAGTTCCTATTGGATGCATAGATGTTTATTAGGGTTATAGTGCCCTTCTTTGTCTTTTATTGTAGTCATTTTAAAGTCTATTTTGTCCAAAATAAGTATTGGTACTGCAGCTTTTTTTTTTCTCATTTCCATTTGCATGAAATATCTTATTCCATCTGTAAACAGCATATACATGTGTCCTATTTTCTTAATCCACTCAGCCACTCTCTGTCTTTTGATTGCAGCATTTAGCCCATTCACATTTAAAATGATTATTGATAGGTGCATATGTATTGCCATTTTGTTATTTGTATTCCTGGTCTTCCTGGGTTAACTTGTTTTTAAAAAAACAAGTTTCTTTTGTTTAAAAAAGCCCTTTTAACATTTCTTGCAATGCTGGCTTGGTGGTAATGAATTCCTTAAGCTTATTCTTTTCTGAGAAGCTCTTTATTTCTCCTTCAATTTTAAGTGATAGCCGTGCTGGGTAGAGCAATCTTGGTTGTAGGCCTTTATTTTGTGTCACTTTGAGTATCTCCTGCCACTTTCTTCTGGCCTGCAGAGTTTCTGTAGACAAGTCAGCTGTTAGTCTAACAGGAGTTCCTTTGTATGTAACCTGCTGTCTTTCTCTTGCAGCCTCTAGGATTCTGTATCTGTCTTTAACCTTTGCCATTTTAACTATGATGTGTCTTGGTGTGGACCTGTTTGGGTTCAGCTTGTTTGGAACCCTCTGCACTTCCTGGGCATGTATGTTGATTTCCTTCACCAGGGTAGGGAAGTTTTCAGTCATTATTTTTTCAAATACATTCTCGACCCCTTGCTTCTTCTCTTCTCCTTCTGGTATTCCTATGAGTCTAAGGTGGTTGTGTTTCACCTTGTCCCATAGGGCTCTTAAACTATTTTCATTGTTTTTTATTCTTTGGTCTTTTTGCTGTGCCAACTGGGTGAGTTCTGCTATTTTATCTTCCAAATCACTGATCCGCTCCTCTGCTTCATCTACTCTACTGGTGATTCCTTCGAGTGTGTTCTTCATTTTAGTTATTGTATTCTTTAGTTCTAACAGGTTGTTTTTTATGGTTTCCCTATCCTTCTTTATGTCCTCACTAAGTTCCTTAAACATTCTTATCATCAGTGTTCTAAACTCTGTCTCTGAAAGGTTGGCTCCCTCTGTTTCATTTAGTTCCATTTCTAGAGGTTTCTTCTGATCTTTTACTTGTGACATGTTTCTTTGTTTCCCCATTCTGGCTGTCGCTCTGGGATTGCTTTGATGTATTAGATAGATCACCAGGAGAGCCCTGGCTGGATCACGCAGGCACACAGCTCACGGCCCAACACTCCCAGGAAAACTCCCAGTCTCAGCCTGTCCCAATCAGCCACTCGCAGATCAGGCCGATCAGCCCGACAACCAATCACCAGCCTGGCAACTCTGCAAGCGCAGTGCGGAGAGCTGGGACCCGAGGCAGCTTATGAACTCCCGCATCTCAGTGAGCAGCCTGTTGGAACTGGAGCATGCCCACCAGGCGTTTCCCTGGCAACGCAGTATAAGCCAGGCGGAGGGTGGGGATCCAAGGCTGCATGCGCGCTCACGCACGCACACACGCACTTCTGCGCCAATTCCACCAGGCCAATGAGGTCTCGGACCTGATCCTCCGTGGGTGGTCCCACGCCCGACAAAATGGCACCCTCCTTACACCACTCGCGTGCAGGCTCCACACCACGGGAACAATAGTCCAAAAACCTCCAGGCTTTGCACGAAAGGTGCCCAGTTCAGTCCATCCCCGCAGGCTCCCGGCTCACACAGCCACTCCCTCCACCAAGAACCAGGTAAGTGCTCACCGGCGAGCAAGCCCGGGCGCCAGCCCCACTGATTCTCCAGCCACTCTCAGCCTCACTGAGCTGAGCAAAGAGAGTCCTCACTAAGTTACTGCCGCCTATCTTGGAACTTCTCTTCCCAGCAAAGGAACTCTGGGCTGGTGAGCTTGGTGTGCGACCAGAGGGTCTCTCCCCCAACCGGAGAAGCCGCTCCACAGCTGGGACCTCCCTCACGGGGTTTGCCGTTTCTCGTCTCCGCCCGTCCTACCAGACCCAACGTGGCCTCCTCTTTAAGTTCTTCGTTTAGTGGTTCTGTTCCTCCAGTGTTCCGGGGACCTCCAGGGTTGAATGCTGTATAATTTGCTTGTAATTTTGGTGTGATCCTGGGAGGCAGTTAGCTCAGCGTCTGTCTATTCCGCCATTTTACCAGAAGTGAGTCATGATGCATTTTAACAAAAACATAGAAAAAATACGTCATGACTTTTCTGACACCCAATATATATTTTAGAGTCCTTTCTTAACTTATCTCCCTTCTCTTGCATTTTACTATAGTCTGTGAGAAAAAACCGGCAGAATCTTCAGTGCTTTTGCTGAAAATCTCGTTAAATAGGTCATTCATTTATTTTGGTATATTTTCTATTTTCCATGTTACAACAGACGAGTGTTGCTACACATTTAACCACTGCATGACAGCTCCCAGTAACATTGTCCTCACTTTGCTGTCAGCCCTAACCAATAACTTCTTCAAGAACCAGGAGGCTATCATGAACAGCTTCTTGTATACTCTCCCAAATTCTGCCTGCCACCCAGACCTGACGTCACTGCTACATGTTTTCAGTTTTTATTATGGTACCAAAATCTGTTCCAGTTATTTGTTAATGCATTAAAAAAAAATCCAAAGTTAATGGCTTAAAACCATAACCACATTTATTTGCTCATTAATCTCCAATTTTGGAAGAACTTAAAAAAGACAGTTTCTCTCTACTCAGTGTCAGCTGAGGTGGCTCAAACATGGAGGGCTGAAATAGACCCAAAACTCACTTACTCACATGTCTGGTGGCTGATGTTGGCCGTCAGATAGAAACTTGTTTGGAAGTGTTGTCAGAATACCTATATGTGATCTTTTCAAGTGGCGGCTTGGCTTTATCACCAAATGGTGAAGTGGTTGGGTAACAAGAGCAAGCCTTCCAAAGGGAGCGCCGCGGAAATCTGGTCTCAGAAGCCATATGGCATTATTTCTGCCACATTCCAGTCCATGCCTAACAAGTCACTAAGGCTGGCCCATATTTAAGGAGAAGGGACTTGGACTCCATCTTTTGATGAGAGGAGTGTCAAAAAATTTGAGGACCTGTTTTAAAACCACAAATTTTATTTTATTTTATTTTAATTTATTTTTTACAACACAGTGCAGTAGTTATCCTTTTTATCCCTCAAAGTAACAACCCCCTTCCCCAATCCACCGCCCCACTCACCCCCATATCATACATATCTATTACAACTCCCCTGACCCCACTCCCACACTGTACTCCTCATCCTGTGACTATATATATATATATATATATATATATATATACATACATTCAATCACAGTTAACATACAATATTATACAACATCAGCTTCAGGTGTACAGTGCAGTGATCAAGCCTCTACCCCATCCCCGAAGTGGTCTCCCCAACAAGACATGTGACCCTCTGACACCCCACAGCCACAAATTTTATATTCTTAGCTCCATCTTACAGATGTAGAAGCTGTAATTCAGAGAAACTGACTTGCTGAAGGGTCTTACAATTAGTAAGTATAAGGCTTGGGACCGTAAAGTATACTTTACATATTTAATTACATAATATATAGTGTATAATCCATCGAGCATTAGAAGGCTACAACATTTCATGTAGGAAAGCAGCAATGTAGACATTAACTTTGGATTTTTTTTTTAATGCATTAACAAATAACTGGAACAGATTTTGGTACCATAATAAAAACTGAAAACATGTAGCAGTGACATCAGGTCTGGGAGGAGAGAGGCAAGGGCAAAATTTTCTAGAAGGCCTGTGCACACACAAAATACTCCCCTAATGTTAAGATATATACAGAACACTTGTCCTTGCATGGAATACTTGCAAACATCCTCAAAGGGCGCATTTCTGGGTTCCAAAAAGTAAACATTAATATGACCTCAATTGAGCTTTCCTAGCTTCTTAACAGAAGTAAGAGAATCCATCAGTCATATGGGTTATGAATCAAGGAACTCTATTAATTTTTGTGTGTGTAATGAAACATGACTTTATTTTGTTGATAGTGTTCATTTACCAAATCAAATCGTCATGGCCAGAAATATCTCAGTCCTGACTTCAGAGCACTAACTAGGTTCCATATTCCCGTCAACCACCCACTAGGCGACATACGATGCACCTGATGCTCATAGCCCCATGCGAGGCTAAGATAACTGAGCACAGTTATCTTTAAAACAACACACCAGTGGTTTCCTAGGATTCTCATCAAGGGGCAATGTGCTCACCAACTTTGGCCCAAAGGTATTTTTGGTCTCATAGTTAAATTTATTTATTTATTTATTTATTGGGGGAGGGAACAGCGTTGGGGAACTGGGGGAGGGGAACAGTTGCTGTCCTTTGGTTCTTCAGTTTAGTTGTGGAGGACGTCGCTTCACTGGCCCATGTTGGTATCATCATTGCGCTCTTCCCGGGTGAGGCAGATCGGTCGCCGGCCTCTGGATGGTCGCTCACCGTGGCTATTGGCGGCTCACACTGGCTGCCGGCCACTCACTGTAGCCTATGGCAGCCCACTGCAGCAGGGGCTGCAGCCTACACCGTGGCCGGGGCTGGCAGCCCAGCTCCAGGTGGAGCTGTTGTTAGCTGTGGAGGGCAATATCACTGGCCCTCATATGTGGGATCCGAACCAGGGCCGCTGGCGTCCTAAGCCAGCTCTTAACCAACGCGCCTCTCGGCCAGCCCTCATAGTTAAATTTCTAATTAGTGGTCAGGTTTCCTTGTTGAATACCTCATATTCCTTTTTCTTCAACGGCATTTATCCGTGTCGATGTGTTTGCATTTGAACGTGAGCACATGTCCTTACGTGAGCATGTTCCAACTGGTTTGCTGTTAAATTTTTTTTTTTTTTTTTTTTACTGGTAACCCCTTGGAGTTTCTTGGTTAGCATGTTTTTGTGTAATGAGCAAAAACAAATTATGATATGCCAAAATCTGAACAAAATGTTGTGCCTCGCAGTGTATCTAAATATCTTCTGCGAAGTATAAAAATAATTACTCCTGACACTATTATGTCCTTTATGGTAATAGTTAGTCTGTGTAGCTTTTCTAGAACAAAACATCAGCCTCTATTGATTTTGGCTCATGGTCCCCCTGTTTGTCAAAACCGATGGTCTTAACCATTATATACAACATTAAATATTCGAGGACAAAGATTTTTAGTTTAATTTCTCCCTCTCTTGCAATAATAACAAACACATACACATTGTTCTGTTCAGATTGTTGATGCCTGAAGAGAACAATGAATTGTACATTGAGAAAAATAAGGCATTGAACTTGTCATTCTTGGGAATTTTCCACTCGGCCCTTCATTTTCCACACTGCTTTTGCTCCGGGTTTTCTGCCTTCGCCCCCTTTTTTCCAAGCTGTTCTGAGTCAAGTGGATTCCTTTCTGGTCCATCCATGGCTCTTTACTCAGTTTATCGCCTTCCCCAGTCTTGCCTCTGTTGTCATGTTGACAAAGCTAATGTTCTCCTGCTTCTGGAACCCTCAACACCTAGATTGTAAAAGGTTTAGTCCATTCCTAAGCCTTACCACTTCTGGATAATTCTGTGCCGAAGGATGGAAATGGTGATATGGATTAAATTGGGTGCATGTCTATAGAGTAACATAGACCTACCACATTCGAGCATGTGCCTGGGCACAAAGCCTGTGCACACAAGGAGAGTCTCAGCAAATAATCGGTGATGAATAAAAAGGGCATATTTGTGTAGAGGATGGAGAGATCAAGTGACTTGTCCAAGGTCACATGTCTGGACCATGATGGTGCTCTTACAAGAATCCAGATCTTCAGGTTTCATCTGGTTCTCATGATTCTGCACTGCCGAGCTTCCAGTAATTTGCATTGCCTTTGGAAGACTGGTCATTGTTGACGCCTCTGGGGATCCAGAGGCCATGGGTGCTGCAAAGGAGTGGCTCCTCTGGCCAGTCTGGCATCTGACCCAGCTGGGCTCTTGGCAAATGCTTTGATTCCTCTTTCCTGGTGTTAAGAAAGCATTTATTTTGCTTTTTAAAATATTGTCTTTGATTTCTTGTTGAATAAGATTAAACAAAGATTTAGATGGTATCAACCAGGCAGGTGGATTTCTGATAATACTTACAATGTTTTTTTTTTGTTTGTTTGTTTGTTTTTTAAAGATTTTATTGGGGAATTGGCGGAGGGGAACAGCGTTGGGGAATCGGGAAAGGGGAACAGACAAGTTGCTGTCTTTTTGTTCTTCAGTTTAGTTGCGGAGGATGTTGCTTCACTGTTGGTATCGTCATTGCGCTCTTCCCGGATGAGGCAGATCGGTCACTGGCCTCTGGATGTCGCTCACCGCGGCTATTGGCAGCTCATGCTTGGCTGCCAGCCTCTCACGCTGGCTGCGGGCCACTCACTGTAGCCTATGGCAGCCCACCATCACCGGGGCTCGCACAGCCCAGCTCCAGGTGGAGCTGTTGTTAGCTGTAGAGGGCAGCGTCACTGGCCCTCATGTGGGATCCGAACCGGGGCCGCTGGCATCCCAAAACCAGCGCTTAACCAATGCGCCACTCGGCCGGCCCTACAATGTTTTTCTTAGTACAAAAGTAATACTTGTTAAGTGTAGGAAATACAGTTAAAACAAAAAGAGGGAAATCTAAAATACCCATTATCCTACTTTGCCCACAAAGAGAACCATTATTAAATAATTAACTATTTGATATAGTATGATTTCAGTTATGAATATATGCATATGTATATATGAACGTCTTTCCATATTGTTAAATGCTCACCTACAACATAATTTTTCACAACATGATTGATTCTTTTATAGTGTAACATTGTATTTGTCCATTCTCTTTCTATTGGACAGTGTTTCCTAATACGAGAAATTGTTAACGATGATTTGCCATACAGGTAGTCCCTGCAGTGGTGCTTCTCAGCGTCCACGTGCACCCCACTCACAACCCGTGTACTGGAAGTAAGATAGAGAGCATGGCCGTGGGCTCTGAGTTGCCTCTGGGAGCAATGGTCCCCCAGGGCCCCAGAGCAAAATGGAGCTCGACCACCCAAGCCTCAGGACCCTTCTCCTGGGCCTCTTTGAAAGAGGAACAAAGATTTTTACAACCTACAGATCTTATGGGTTTTCTTCCTAAAATCAAGCAAGTATTTGTACTTGAGAAGGTAGGGAACCCCGGGAATTGAACAGGATGGTGGGGGTGCAGTGAGGAGAACAACTTTATAGATTACTGTAATTTTAAAGGATGGAAATAGAATTTTTTAAAAAGTCTTTTTAATGAAGCAAAGGAACAAGCATCCACTTTTGCATGCTGATTTAAACTGACAAACTGTGTGTGTGTGTGTGTGTGTCTGAGAGAGAGAGAGAGAGAGAGAGAGAGAGAGAGAGAGAGAGAATGGGAATGGGAAGCTAGGTTAAGGAAGAGATCATTTTCTATCTCATGGGGCCTGAATCATAATCATCACTTCACACTTTTGCACACACTTAAGTTATATTAATATTTGTAATTTTGCTCCCACTGGGGATGACTCAGGTCACACTTAAAAGTTATTATTCCCTTTGCCTCAGTCCTCTTTTACTTTCCTTCCTCTGTTTGAGTGTTCCAAGTGAGTTTACTGGACCCAGAATCTCCCCAAGTTTGCTCAAAGACCCCCTACCTAGACATCTGAGGAGAACCATGAGCTCTGATAGAAGAGGGAGGAAGTGGGTCAAGCTGGGAAAGGCAAGGACGCTTCTAGTTCCCTCTGCCTTCACCCCCTCCCCCTCCCCACACACACAGTAAAGAGCACTCAGGGGGCTTTGGGTACCTCCTTGCAGTGTGGGTGCCAGGACTGGGCTGGGGGCTGGAGTTCATCCAGCCCAACTTCAGAATTCCTCCAGCCCCTGAACCACAAAATAGTGACATTGCCTCAGAGTCTTAACTTTAGTGAATCTCCAACATTCAGATTCAGTGCAACATTCATCCGATGTTTGTATTTCTCCTTTTCACCTTCATTCTACAAGAAGAAAATTGGTGACAAATCTCAGTCTAGTCTCAGAGTTATAGAGTTGTATAAACAGATATAAATACATATAAAACATTTATTTGGACAAGACTTCAGGCTAAATTTCTGCTTACATTAACCAAATGGAGGAATTGCTTATGCAAGATTGTGACACCGGAGGCTGAGGACCAGGAATCCTTCCAACTGAAACAGGAAAACCCAATGATCTTACTCAGCCTGGAAAGCTCCCAGTTATGTTAATATCCAATAGATATTGAACCAATGAAAGACTGCCAAATTTACTTGAAACCAATCAGAAAGCCTCTCCTCCCTCTCTCCAAAAATCCCACCCTAACAGAACACTCACCAATCAAATATTGTCATAAGACTCCCTCCTTTCATTCTGTAAACCTCATGATCCTTTTCACACATCTTCAAGTCCCTACCAGAAGGAAAGTGATGGTAGCTGACTCCGTAACTACAGTAAGATCTGAAAATAGGCTTTAAGTGATTTTATAGGTAGTCTTAGTCTTTTTGATAAAACATTAATATGCTGTTATCCAGATTTGCAATATAAATTAGCTTGTTGGGCTACCTCCAACATGAACAGAGGTTGCCAGATTGTGGGATCCAAATACACCTCACTTACCCAGCATCCTCTCCACCCAATATTCCTGTCCTTAAAATGGGTGGCCTTATGGGCTGTGCCTCTGAGGTGAGTGAAGGGAGCCCTTTTCAGCTTGTGCTCTTTTCTCCTTTTTTTTTCTAGCTGCCTAACGCTTGACATTCTATAATTAAAGCTTTATTGGGCTGGCAAAGTGGCGCGGTGGTTAAGAGCTGGCTTGGAACGCCAGCAGCCCCGGTTTGGATCCCACATATGAGGGCCAGTGACACTGCCCTCTAAAAAAAAAACAAAAGAAAAAACAAAACAAAAAAAGAATTATTCTCTGGCTCCAAGACTATTTGTTCAGCATGCACCTGATTATCATGGAAGAAGGTCCACATCTCTGTAAGAAGAGATATGGATCCACAGGCAGTACACAGAGAGAAGTCAGCTCAGGTCTTGTGTAAGAGGGCTACCTAAAAAGGCAAAAGACCTGGAGAAGAGACTCCACAGGTATCACCAGGTTTCTAGGTGCTGGCTAAGGACCGAGGAAGTGCCCAGACAACTGGGACATGTGCTTTTGGCCCAACAGCCTTTGGATCTACAGGCCTCACCCAGGGCAGCAGTGGCTTCTTTCTTACTCCCGCCATCTGAGCTGCTAGCTAGCCTGTCTGTCCACCATTTATTTACACTTTCCAGGCAGAAGCAGAAATGCATCCACTGTGTTCTCTAAGTTCCAAGGGTATGCATCAATCCCCTCAAGTGGTCCTGGGAAACTTCGGATTGAGGTGCCCTCCACAGTCCCCAATTGCCATGTACATTGAAGTGAATGGCTTTTTTTTAAAAGATTTTATTAGGGAATTGGGGCAGAGGAACAGCGTTGGGGAATCGGGAGGGGAACAGACAAGTTGCTGTCCTTTTGTTCTTCAGTCTAGTTGTAGAGGGCATTGCTTCATTGGCCCATGTTGGTATCATCATTGTGCTTTTCTCAGGTGAGGCAGACTGGTTGCCGGCCTCTGAACAGCCACTCACAGTGGCTCTTGGCAGCTCATACCAGCTGCCAGCCACTCACGCTGGCTGCCGGCCACTCACTGTAGCCTATGGCAGCCCACTGCAGCAGGGGCTACAGCCTACCCCGTCGCCAGAGACTCATGGCAGCCCAGCTCCAGGTCAAGCTGTTGTTCACCATCTTAGCTGTAGAGGGCAGTGTCACTGGCCCTCATGTGGGATCTGAACCGGGGCCCTGCTGCTCAGAGCTGGAGTCCCCAAGCCAGCTTTTAACCAATGCATCACTCGGCCAGCCTGTGAATGGCTTTTGATAAGAGAAAAATAGTAGGGTTAAGGCACTGAAAAAGCTTGGGAGGGAAGAGATTAAGAAAAAGGGCCAGTGAGCCAGGAAAGGAGATTTAATTCAGCCTGAGGCCAAATTTCACAACCCCTGCTCTCTGGCCAGCCACAGAGGAGAAGCAGCCCTTATCCGCTGCCCAGTGCTACTTTCTCTCTTGCTATCCTAGTCTGCTCATCTTGTTGATTCTTTCATAAACATTCAGCATACCTATCTGGCCATATTATACATCCTGGGGTGCAAATCCCAGTTCCCCAACACTTAGAGAAATCAGGGAGGGAGAGCCAGTGAGCAGGAGATACAGTCTGAGGAGGACTAGAGGCAAGAACCCTGTTTAAGTGCCCTGAGAAGCACTCTACCCAGACAAAGGGATGATGGGAGCAGGAGCAAAGGAGAAGAAGCAGGAGTCAGAGAGGGTTTTTTCTAGGTGATGCCTGATCTGAGTTTTTGAGGAGATGTTGAATTTAACAAGGCAGAAATAGTGGGATGATGTTTGGTATATAGATAAATAAAAAAGGGATTCTGTGGAAAGTAACCTCACAGGGTGATCTGACCATAAATCCCCAACTGGGCAGGTCAGGGTGGGTAGTCATGCCCCAGGCCTATAACCTCTTAGTGAAAGGTTTTCAGTTAGCCCTGTCCTTTGTTCTTATGCATCTGGGTTAGCACACCCTTGAAATGCCAGAGTAGTTACCCCTCAAAGGGGGCATTAACCCTCAAGAGAGCAAATAATCTTGTTAACTCACCTGTAATCCAATCCCTTGGCCTTGCTTTCCCCCACCTCTATGTCATCTTCCTTACAGTGCCTCCTTAATTTCAAATGCATAAAAGAAGCTGCAAGATCCCACATATGAGGGCCAGTGACACTGCCCTCAAAAAAAAAAAAAAAAAAAAAAGCTGCAAGACTGTTACTCTCCAGGGCATTTGAGATTATGTTCCCTGGCATATGTCATCAGTTTGGCTTAATAAACTCTTATAAAAGTTCTCTATAGGTTTGGACATTTCTTACCTTGACAGGTATGTTTACTAGATCCTGAATATCCAGTAAGCTATTTCAGGAGAGAGGTTGATCCCAAGCCTAGCAGGGAACTACCAGTTGGAGCAGTTAATTTGCTGTAGCAATATAGTGCAGTGTACTATTAGTAGAATAGAGTAGCATAGAATCGTTTGCTACACATAATACTTTAAATACCACATATACTTTATGAACTAGTGAGCAATATTAGTGTCATAAGATCTTTTCCTTCTTTTTGCCTCTGCTTACCTCTTTTATTTCACCATCTTCATTCCTGAAGGTAATATGATTTCTGGACTGAATAGGAAAATTAACTTATCTCAAAAACATCACCTGGGACAAGATTTGTATGCTTTTCTCAAATGGATATTAGATGATATTATGCCATTAATTTATTCCTTGGAGATGCATACATGAAATGTCTATGGGTGAAATGTTATGTCTGCAACTTACCTTAAAAACTGGGGAAGGGGCTGGGGAGAGAAAAGGTGAAAGCAAATGTGAAAAATGCAAAATGTAAATAATTATTGAATGTGTTAGAGGGTATGTGTGTTTATTATACTATTTTTTAATTATTCTACAGTTTAAATTTTAAACATAAAAAGTTGGGAAAATACAAGTGGATTGCCCACTTGAAACCAAGTACTGAATTTGTCAGTAGTAGATTCCTTTCAGAGTCCAGATAAAAAGTGTCTTGGGCCGACCAAATGGCGCGGTAGTTAAGTGCTGGCTTGGGAAGACAGCAGCCCCGGTTCAGGTCCCACATATGAGGGCCAGTGACACTGCCCTCTAAAGAAAAAAAGAATTGTCTTTACCTTCATATGATGCATATTGCCTCATGTACCTATGTTTGTATATATTTGTTTTGTCTGTATTTCTGTCTTGAAGTGTCAGGCTATCAGAATACAATCTCATATTCAGAATTTTTCTTTTGTCCAGTGATACAAACCTAGATGCTCAGATGTTTTTAAGTGGTGATCACAATAACTTACTATTTCCTCACAATTCTTCATTACCCTATAATGAAGGTCAGACTCTCACATTTAATTGCAAGGCGTTTAAAGCTGGTATGTTTTCTACAGCATTTAATTAGGCAAGCAGTAAATCTAGGTGGATAATAAGGTCTGAACTTGGCGAGAAGTTGTAAGGGCACCTTGAGTCAAGCTGTCTGTCCTTTGATCAACTTTTCCAAAGCAAAGCAGTCATTCTGCAGCTGTTGCATTAAAAAAAAAAAAAAAAAAAAAAAAACCACCTAAAAAACTCTGGTCAAAATAAGTTAGTAAAACATTATATTTTATATCTTGGAGATTCATATTACATATTAGTGTTTAAAACTGTTGTGATGTTTGGCTTCTGGTAATGGAAGAGTTGCTTCTATTGGGTAAACACTTGCATAGATAACAACTAATAATTCTAGAAAACATATTTTTAAAAAAATTCCTGAAGACACTGAAAAGCAGACAGAAATTAGAGTAGGTCCATCATTTAGAAGAAAGAAATGGCACTGGATAAGTTTCCATTTTTAGGTTTTTTTTGTTTTGTTTTTGTTTTTGCTGAAGGAAGGCCCTGGTCTCTCTAAAGCCACTAGTTGAAACAAATTCCTTGAAAAATACAGTTTACCAAAACCATCACAAGATGAAACAGATCATCTGAATAGCTCTATATCTTTTTTTTTTTTTTGTAAGATTTTATCGGGAATTGAGTGGGGAACAGCGTTGGGAAATCGGGAAAGAGGAACAGACAAGTTGCTGTCCTTTTGTTCTTCAGTCTAGTTACGGAGGACGTTGCTTCACTGGCCCATGTTGGTATCCATGGTGGTCATTGCGCTCTTCCCGGGTGAGGCAGATTGGTCACTGGCCTCTGGACAGCCACTCACCGTGGCTATTGGCAGCTCATGCTGGCTGCCAGCCGCTCCCACTGCAGCAGGGGCTGCAGCCTACACTCTCACCCGGGGCTGGGGCTCTCACAGCCCAGTTCCAGGTGGAGCTGTTGTTAGCTGTAGAGGGCAGTGTCACTGGCCCTCATATGTAGGATCCGAACCGGGGCTGCTGGCATCCAAGCCAGCTCTTAACCAACGCGCCACTCGGCCGGGCCAGCCCTATATCTTTTAAAGAAGTTGGATTCATTATCAAAAATTTTCCCACAGAGAACATTCCTAATCCAGACGTTTTCACTGGCAATTTCTATCAAACATTTAAAGAAGAAATAATAGCAATATTACAAATTCTTTCAGAAAATAGGAAGAGAACACTTCCCAACTATTTTTTTGTGAGTCTAGCTTTATCCTGGTAGCAAAAACAGACAAAGCTATTAGACAAAAGGAGCATTTCAAACCAATATCCCTTCTTGGCATAGAAATAAAACTCCTTAACAAAATTAACAGGTCTAATTGAGCAATGTATAAAAAAGAATAATGCATCATGACCCAAGGGAATGTATCCCAGGAGAGCAAAGTTAGCTCCATATTCATAAATCAATCAAAGCATTCACCATGTTAACAGAATTAAGGAGAAAAATATGATTATTTCAGTAGATGCAGAAAAATCAATAATGTGACAATTTCATTCATGACTTTTTTTGAAACTTCAGCAAATTAAAACCCTTCAACCTGATAAAGATCACATGTTGAATGACAACATAGTGAATGCTTTTTCTCTGTGATAATGAGCAAACTAAGAATGTTCACCCACACCAGTTTACCGAGGTTTATAACATTTTGAAATGTATCAAAAATTTAAGGAAGAGTATTTGATGATTAAAGGTATGAATACATAGAAATGGAATAAAGCAAATATAGCAAATTGTTAATTATCCGCTCTAGGTGTTGGGTGCATGCATGTTCACCCTGTAACTTTTCAACTTTTCTGTATGCTTGAAAATGTTCGTAGTAAGATATTGGGGGATAGGTCTTCAAAGTCCTACATAGAAAAACCTCTATAACTCTGTTACCCAAACTTCTTTCAACAAAACAAAATAAAACAACCCCTCAGGAAAATGTATGTACTCTGGAAAACAGTTCTTACTTAGATTTAGTCTACATCTATTTTGTTTTCTCAAATAAGAATGGTGTGCCACACCTTATTGCTGCAGAAGAAACCACCCCAAAACACAGTGGCTTAAAATAGCAATTTATTATTTCTCATGATTCTGTGAGTTGACTAGAGCTCAGCTGGGTAGCTCTGCTGATCTCACTTGGAATCTTTCATGTATCTTGGCTCAGTTGGGGCTGGAACATCTAGGAAGACTTTTCATCCGCCAGGGTCTCTCTTCAGGTGACCCTCAGGTGGCCTAGTCTAGACTTCCTCAATAGCATAATGGCTAGAGTCCAAAAGGAGTTGTGAGTTCTCTGAAGACATGGGCAGATTCTCAGAATGTCACTTCTATATTCCGTTGGTTAAAGGAAGCCAATAGTCCAGCCCAGATTCAAGGAAAGAGGAAATAGATTTCACCTCCTGGCCTGAGGAGCAGCATGTGCAAAGAGGGAGAAAGGAAATTGATGGTGGTCATCTTTGGAGGTTATTTATCACAGAGGAGATTTGGCACTAAAATTTCTATTTAAAGCTGATTGTATGCCTTAAAGATGTTTAAAGTTTATAAATGAATAGATAGTTGTTTACCTTACAAAAGCAATCTTTGCTTTTTAGGTCACAGAGCTTTGTTTGTCAGGCAGCACTGAAGTGTTGATTTGAGATGGAACGCATCCTGAATTTAAGAGTCAGAAGACCTGGGTGTCTATTTTGATTGTTACTGACCAGTTGAGGAACTTAGGCAAACACTTAAACCTCTCTGAACCTAAGTTCCCTTGTTTGTAAAGTGGGTTTAATGGTACTTTCCTCATTGCATTTTATTTAGGGCCAAATAGGAGAGAGATCTTTCATTGACTCCCAGAACACTCCCCAAGGGAACCAGAACTGGAACCAAGGCATTCCTGAGGAATCTTTGGCAGGATTTCACTCCAGTACCTGCCATTGATTTGAGTTGGCCACCCTTCCCAAGCCTGTTACACTATCTACTTGTGCTTCCTATGATCAACTACCAATTCTTCCTTGCTACCATCAGTATTTTCTTTTCACCACACAGTTCTTGATTTCTCATCATTTCAGTCTGCCATGAATTATCATGGCCCTACCTCATCATGGTGTAGGCCTGGGATTGGCAGACTTGGGCCTATGGGCCAAATCTGGCCTGCCACTGCTTTTGTAAATAAAGCTCATTCATTTACTATTGTCTGTGGCCTCTGTTGTCTACAAAGGCAGTCTTGAGTAGTTGCAACAGAAACCACGTGGCCCACAAAGCCTATTTGGCTCTTTAGAGACAGCTTTCTGATCCCAGTTCTCCTGGCCGGGCTCTAGGCATTCATTTAGCTTCTGTTCTCATTAACTCATTCTTGAAGTAGTTCCCATTTCAAGTTCCTAGAAGAGAGAGGACCAAATTCCTCTGAAATCCTCATTCCTCAATCTTAAATGAGAGGACAGCCCCTATTCACGTCTTTCACTTCGTAGTGTGTTGACCAGCTATGGTGAGGCTGGATGTGGGTGATATGATCTCGCTCACACTGATCCGGTTAGCTGTGGCTGAGAGGGAGGTGATTTATAGTCAGTGAACCAGCTGCCTCGGAAGGGCTAGGGCATGGTGGGAACTAATAAAGCTGCAAATTAAATTAAATGAGCTAATATATGTAAAATTATATGGTAATACACTTGAGCCATGTATTTATCAAGTGTCAAAAGTACGTACTTGCCAATTCAGATCAATCTGAAATGAAATTGAGCACCCCTGAGATTAATTATATACATCAGTGACAAAGTATGATGTAACATAAAAATGCAAGCCATGCATCATATTATAGCTCTCTGGAAGAATAGGACATACAGTAGTATGATGGTATTATAGCTACACAACATAAAATACCATTAACATTTTCCAAAGGACAAAAATTATATGAAAAAAGTCTAAATGAGTAGTTAAATTAAGTTTGGATGAGTATTTGCACTACTTAGATGCTTATGATCTTTCCTTCTTACTTGGAAAAAAAACCCCAACAATTTGCACATTATGAATTATGTACTTTCTTAAGGACAAGTTACTATTAACACAGAATTCTGTAATAACCAGCAGTTTTAATAGGTTCTTCTTTCATGCTTTTCCAACTTAAACTACACTTGCTGGGGTTTCCTCCGCCTGCAGCTGCCTTGTATGCTAGATTACGGTTTCAGTTCAGATCCTGTATGGAGATGAACAACATGGCAGTTTTGACATAGACCGTCAATCCTTCTAGCAATGTAAAAGGTATGGGACTCAGAGTACCCTTCAGAGAGAAATCTCACACCATTTTAAATACAGAAACTTAAAAAATAAAATTTCTACGGGAAAGAAACTTTCAGAACAATGCCTACACCTTCTATCCTAAACAAATTGATAACAGACACCAACAGCTTCCAAAATAACTTTTATTACTATATAAAAACAAGTCAAGAAAAAAAATAAATGCATACTTTTTCTACAAAATTATAAAATGTTCAGGCAATTTAATATTTTTCCATAAATGTGCTGAGATAAAAAGACAAATGGAAACATAGAAAACTTTTCCACTCCAAAGTTTTCAGGTACCTTGTAAGGGATGAAGGATACTAGTTTTCTTTCTTCTATACTTTCCAATATGTAGCTCTAAGACATAGCAGTTACAGTTTTCTGATGAAATGATCTAAAAAACAGTGTGCCAACATAAAAATGCTATCATGTTGCAATAAAATTAGCATAAATCTCGACTTCTTTGAGCTTTTAGATTTGGCAGTTGTGGTCAATTCCATGGCATGAGGATTTCCAACTTAGCAGGGAAAAGGGCCTCATTGAAAATGAGACCATCTTCTGTATTTTGTCCTTTAGAAAACAAACCACTTGTCAGTATCCCTTAAAAAGTGCAATTGCCTTCTTTGTCATATGATGGTAAGGTCTGAGATGCTGTTTCTGACCATCACAGCTTAAAGAAGCCACACAAGGAAAGGAAAGAAAGTACTTTGGACAGTGGATTCAGTTAGACACAAGGAGCACAAGAAGCTGTACACATTTGATAACATTAAATCAAAAAGTATGTTAATTTTAGTTTCTCAATAAACTCTTGGAGAGAAAGGCCTTAGTAGTTGATTTAGATGAGTGTTAAAATAAAGCTTTTTAAAATTTCTTTCTGAAATTAGATTATGGGGTAAGCCAAGCCAGACTGTCTCTGCAGGTGATATAAGCTATAATTATTTGTGGAGATTTCAATCACTGTTTTGGAATTTATAACTAAGGCTTTCTTCTCCCCTATTCTTTTTGTGAGTTTTTAAATGAGATATTTTGGGGAGAGATGCTTTAGGTAGGAAATATCAGCTTTTGAAAAATAAAGGTACAATTATCATTAGAATTAAAAGCCCATTAAAAGAAGAGTCTCAAACAGAAAGGTTTTCATAGATATATTTTACTATGCATTGTTTTCATAAAGGTTGAGAGATAAAGAAAAAAAAGAAGTTCCAATAATATCTGTAAGATTACCCTCACATTAGCCCACAAGAAAGGTAAAATAAAGGGCAAAGATGAGGGGTGCTCAATTACTTTACAATGGAGCACAATATTCTAACACCAAATCCATAACTAACTTTTCACTAATAACCTCTTTCTTGGCCTATATAAAATGGAATGGCAGCTTCAATTCTTGGGGCTGTCACTGACCCCTGCCCCCCAAAAAACCCCTGGAATTTTATGCATCCCCATGTAATGAAACATCCATTTATCAAAGTGAGTTTGTGAGGGACAATGCAATTACTCCTTCTATCTAGCATCAAAAGTGTAGCATGCTCTACCCATCTTGAATTTAATTGTGTCTGATAGGTACCAGGCATTCAGCCTGGCACTGGTGGTCCTTCTGACACTATAACAATTTTGGAAATAGAATTAAACAAGAAGAAAACAGTATTTTGGCAATGGAATATTGAATAATTGTCCATGAAGTTTAAGGAATGTGATGAAGTTATTTAGTATTCAATCTATGGAAGTAATTACCAGTTTTCATAAAAGGAAATCCACTAAGCACCAAAAATGTTAAGTGTATTTGTTGTAAACTAAGATTTTTATCCACATTAAAATGCTCCAGTTTAAAATTGCAGGGAAACAAAAAAATCAACCCCAAGATGAAAAGCATCATTTCAGCATAGGCACTACTCTAGGTTTTAATTTATGTCAGAGCCTAACAGAGGTCTTCAAGCATGAAGTCACCTCAGAGTCTCAATTCACTACTGACAATACAAAGCTCAAGATATCCCCTAAAATTCCACTCAACTTTGGAATAACCCTAGCTTTTGCCCCCTGGAAGGACAAACCATGAGATAGGTGTCTCCTATCCTCAAACCCAAAACTGTTCAGCAGTCAAGATCCTGAAGAATAACAATCATAACTGATTAATCTTGAAAGCTACAGATGTTCTTGCCCAAACCTTTCTTGGTCACCAAGACACAATTTCAAGGTCAAAGAGGCACCAAGGTAGGCCACTGCTTGTTGGCAGTGGAAGGGTGCCCATGGTCTATTTCTAGGCAGGGGTAGGCCCTTTTCTTTGGTTATTTGAGAAATCTGCTTTGGAAAAGAGAGCCAGAATGTAAACTTGAACAACTCCACTGTACTCCAGCAATTGAAATTTATTCAGGGGTGGGTCAAAGTAGGTGCAAATTAGTATAAAACAGAAAAAAATTGCATAGTGAAGTGATTAGAATCATGGACTGAGGAGCCAGACTGCCGGGTTTTAAATCTCAGTTCCACCACTTATACTTTTGGAGCAAGTTAGTAACCTCTCCAAACTTCAGATCTATCATCTGTAAAACGGAGATAATAATAGTAACCTACCTCATAACGTTTGGGGATTAAATGAGCTAATAATTATAAAGTGCTGAGTAGAGTGGCTGGTACATAGCAAGTGCCACGCAAGGGCTTTTTAAAAAATAAAAACAAACTTGAGAAAAAAAACACTCTTTGAGGTTTATAGAGCAGTTTATGCCGCTTAAAAATTCAGGCATATTTTCATTCTAATTAGGTTTGGAATCTGGATCATAAAGTACCCCAAACCCCAGGGAAGCCTTGGGACTAAGTTGAGTTTGGAAAAACTTCCAGGGCTACCAGGTTATCAAATGTACCAACCAACAGACACATTTTGAGAGTCTGTTCTCTGCAAAGCACTATGCTAAATGGTCCTCAACAAGAGGTAACATGACCACAATTTATAGCTGCTGTCATTTACATTGACCGTCTCCTTCCCCATTCAGGTCAGTTCATAGGCCTCGATCAGTATAAAGTCTTTCAAGAAATCCTACTTTGTGATTATTGACTCTCTGGAGCTCAATTATCTTACGGCTAAATAGGAGAAGCTAAACCATAGAGTTAGTTTTTAAAAGCAAAGTTACATGGCTACATCTCTATAGCATTTTACACAGTGGATCTCTGACCAGCCTCATCAAGGGTGATGTTTCTTTTCCTTGCTGCTGCTTCATTGCTTAACTCGGAATCTGATTTGTCCATGTTGCCAAAATTAGTTGCCATGGAGCCTTCCACTCCCTCTGGAGTGCCTCTGTTTGGCTGAAGAAGGGTAGAATTTGGTTCCTTAGGACGTTTCCATTGTGGTCTGGTGACTATCCAAAAAATGAGGGCTCCAAACAACAGAATTAGAAGACCGAGGGTATTTGTGAAAACACCTTCTGGTGGAAATGTACTGTAGATAGGCGATGGCCTACGAAAAAAGAGAGAGTGTCCAATCACAATAGAGTGATACAGCAACATGCCAAACAGTCTAGAATTTATCTGCTCAAAATGCACACTGGTACAGCTTCAACGGAAATTCCTGTAAAGCTTGATATTAAGGTGAAATTGATGCTATAATTCATACAAGGGAATAGTATGGGATCGTTGAAAAGCATTAGCATGAAAATAATATAGCATCTGAACACCAAAAATTGAGAAAGGATGATACAAAAATGTATATACATTATAATTACAATTAATAAAAATATGCACATTAAAAGATTGTATGGGCATGCATAACTTCAATAGTTGTTTTAAGAGTAATACAATTTGTTAGACTTTTTAGTCCTTCTTCAAACACTTAATGATGTTATATTTCATGATAGTACATTTTTAAGATACTTAAAATTTTTAACATTTAAAAAATTTTGTTACATTTTTGCTACCATTTTTCAATGAACAAGTATTTAACATTTTATAGCTTAAGTATTACAATTAGGAAAACTATGTAACTTACAGGGCAAAGAACAGTTTCTCAGTCACTCCCATAAGGACTGTTGCAATCACTGTTCCAAAGATGAAAAGTCCAGAATAAACATGTATGGGCATGAGAAATGCTCGGAGAGAAGGTGGAGCCATAGGAAGCAGAAAGACGAAAAAACCTAGCAAGAGCTAAACATCAAAAAGATCAAAGGTTATCATTTAATTTTAAATTTTAAGTAAAATTATTATTTTTAAAGCAATATGTGAAAAATGAGAAAACATTTCATATAGAACCAAGGAATGTGAAATGAAATGAAATGAAAAGTAAGCTTCCCCATTCCAGTTCCACTACTCAACAGTAACATCTATTATCACTTTCTCAAGTATCCAGGAAATTTCTGTCTATACAAATGAGAGAGAGAGAGAGAGAGAGAGAGAGAGAGAGAGAGTGTGTGTGTGTGTGTGTGTGTGTGTGTGTGTAACAGAGGATTTTTTAAGTATAAGTGGGATCTTACCATACTTGTTCTGCATCTTGTGTTTTTCCCCTAATAGTAGAGCTTGAAGGTCTTTTCCTATCAACACATGCTTATCAGTTTATTCTGTTCAATAGCTAATATTCTATTTCAAGGATGTAACACAATTTATTGGGTTCTCTAGGCATGGTCCTGTGTCTAGTTTTTTGCTATCATTAACAAGGCTACAATGAACATTTTGGTACTTACTTGTTTGTTTTACCAATTTCCTTAAGGTTGCTAAGTAGGAAGGAAAATAAAAAAATTTTTAAGTCACTTAAGCCAGATACAATAGGACACAGTCAGGTCAGCATAAAAAACTATGTAGAAAGAAGGTGACAATTTTGTTTTATGTGGAAGAAGTGAGTTCTGCAAAAACAGTTATCTCTATTTCGTTGATAATTCAACCCCTCATGGAATTCTTCTCTGCAAAGAAACCAGCAAGATTCCTATGTGAACTGAAATCTGTCAACACTTTCAGGTTCATTTTGTTGCTCCACACCCACGGCCCCTTCCCTTATGTAAGTATGCTTTTCTCAAGAAAATAAAGATGACTTTGTGGTCACTGCATTACTGAGTTTAAAGCAACATATTTTTTCAGTTACCTATTTAGGATCTACCACACTAACAAAACAAGAGAGGACAAGACTAGGGAGAAACACCAACATCACTGGTCACCCTTTCTGATTGCGATCAAAGGACTAATGCAGGATGCCAGAAGGATGGCGACGGAGTCTGAGGCCCTAAAACACATTTAGAATCAGCTTATAGGCAATGATGATGAATGCAGAGTAATCAAAAACGCATTTAATAGGTTTATTTGCATATTTTATTACCTAATTAATACCACAAATGCCTGACTATATTAGAAATGGTTCAGAGGGTCCCCCTTGGTGGTTCAGAATGTTCCTAATTCTCCTTCAGTGAATTTTGTTGATTCTATTTATATCAAAGGGCAGGCTTCCTGATGTACCGGCTGTGATTTCTATACAAAAATATGGCTCAGGCAAGTGATTGTCAAGAATTTAGCACAACTATATTTCTGTGTGTAAGTCACCATATCTTGTCTGTGACTTGCCCATAGGAATATATATTTTCCATATTCCTGTTCTCCTGCCTCTCTTCATTCCTAAGATTCTTACTGTTTCCTTTCATGTCTTTCAGGATTTACCATGTGTATTTCTTGTAATCCTGTAGGGCTCAATGATCTAAGCAGGTAGAATGTCTGGAATTTGCTTACAGGACCCAGGGCAATTTAATTCTCTTGAATCTTACTTTCGCCATTAAAAAATATATTTAAAAAAGAAAATTACTTTTAAAAGTAAAAAATTATAGACTGCTTAACTTAGATTAAAATTGTTCCAGGGCCAGCCAAGTGGTGCATTGATTAAGAGCTGGCTTGGGACGCCAGCTCTGAGGAGCAGGGCCTCGGTTTGTCTCCCACATGAGGGCCAGTGATGCTGTGCCCTCTACAGCTAAGATGGTGAACAATGGCTCAACCTGGAACTGGGCTGCCATGAGTCACTGGTGACAGTGTAGGCTGCAGCCCCTGCTGCAGTAGGCTGCCGTAAGTTACCTTAAGAGGCTGGAAGCCAACGTGAGCGGCCGGCAGGCAGCATGAGCTGCAGTGAGCCACTATGAGTGGCTATCCAGTGGCTGGCAACCGATCTGCCTCACCCGGGAAGAGCGCAATGATGATACCAACAAGGGTCAGTGAAGCGATGCCCTCCACAACTAGACTGAAGAACCAAAGGACAGCAACTTGTCTGTTTCCCTTCCCCTATTCCCCAACACTGTTCCCCTCCTCCAATAATTAAAAAAAAGAAGTGTCCCAACGATGCCAATTTATAATAATCATTATTTTAAAAAATAATAATCATTATTTCATTTTAACCATCTTAGCCCTATCATCTTACAAGGGGATATGGTAACAAAACCTAGTGAACTGAAAATTACAAAATCTCTTTGTCCCTTTAAGTCAGTGGTTCTTTTTTTCCATCACCAAAAGGGATTTACTGAGGGGAAAAGAAAGGGTTACCTACTGTATGCACACATGGCAACTCACATGCACACTCTAAATCAGTGGCTCTTGAAGTATTGTCCATAGAAGATCCACATCAGAAACTCTTACAGTGTTTATTTAAAGATATTCCTGGGCCACATCCAGATCTGCTAAATACTAATTTCTGGACGTAAGGCCCAAAAATCTGTACTTTAACAGAATGCCCAAGCGATACTTAGGCACAATGAAGTCTGAAGACCACTGCTTTTGATTCACTCAAACTATTTCAGAGATACGGGTTACATAGAAAATCCCTAAAAGAGGAGGCAGTGCAATGTTCCATTACGTTCAGTCTACAAACACCCTAAGTGCCAGCCATGTGCACGAAAAGTGTTTCTGTTGTTTAGGAACCACCAGATACAGAAAGCTGTTCTTCACCACGATGCAGTCCTTAGGAGAGCGAAAGAAAACCCCAAAATCTCATAAAAAGTTATTTAGATGTGAAGGTGACCATGTAGTATGATCCTAATTATGCTTAAATTTTATATATATATATATATATATATATATATATATATATAAATAAATAAATAATAAGAGCCCAAAGGAAATAAACTAAAATATAATCATAACTCTAGATTATGGCCTTATCAGTTATTTTTGTTTTTTTTCTTTATATTTTCTGTATTCTATAAATTTTAAAATTAATGTATATTACTTTGATAATTAGAAAACAGACAATAAAAGTTTACTTTTAAACTTCCTGTCTTAAATACTGGGGCTGGTCTCAGTTAATTATTACTATCCTTGAAAGATAAAAATGTATTTTGCTATGCCAGTTCTATCTCACTTTCTAAAACAGATTAGTTTGGTGTGTTTTTTTTTAAACTATGGTATGTGTACACTTTTAGATATAACAAAAGCTTTTATTTGCAAAAGTCATTAAAGAGAGTGGGAAGTAACTGCCTACCTAGCGTTTGCATTAGGTATGCTTTAGTTTGTTTTTTAGGTGTAGAGGTAGATTTAATGAGTGAGCAAGTCATTTACAGATGATAAGGAGGTTCCTCCCAGCTCCTCTTCATTTCTCTTCTGTTTTATATACTCACTCATTCATTCCTTCATTTACAGCACATATTGCTGGGCCCCAAGCCCAGAGTTTCTGATTCAGTAGATCTGGAGCAGAACCTGAGAATGTGTCTCTCTAATTTCCTGATGCTAATATTGCTGTTGCAGAGAGCTCACTTTGAGAAGCTTGGTATTATTACATCATTTCCCTATTGTGTTCTTAAAACATAACTGCACTTTTCTTCCAGGGATTAAAAAAAAAAAATCTAATCAGCACCAACTAGACTATGTCCATAGTTTTTTTTGTTTTGTTTCGTTTTTTTTTTAATAAAGAGGAATGACAGACATTGAAAGTCTGTCAATATCCTCATGTCAATATTCTACTTCCCCTTTCGGTACTGTCTTTCATCAGATCCACTTGGCAATACCCCGACCCTGGCTCAGCCATCCTGAGGACTGCCCTGGTCTGTGAGGTACTGCTGGAGTAAATCACACACAGTCCAGGAAACTAGCATCACTCCAAACTCATGGTTATGACGCTCCCTGTTATAAGTACTTCAGTGCTGCTCGATAATCCTGCTACTGTCCGATTCATCAACTGGTCCTCCCGGCTCCCTCATCCTCTGACTCTCCTGTGTGCCTCCTTATTATTATTAGCAGATGATCTTACTATCACTTCACCAAAAAAAACAGACAATTCCATAGAAGAACCTCGTCCCAATCCAACAATTCCTCTCTTTCAATTATAATAGAGTTGGCCTTCTCCAATTTTCCCGCTGTGCTTTGCAACCTGCCTCCTGAAGACCTAGCTATATATTATTGCATCTTTACAATATTCACAGCCTTTCCTTCTCTATTGGTGCCATCCTGTGAGCATTTTAACATATCCAAGATTTTCATTTAACAATGAAAAGTTTAAAAAAATAAAATAAAAAAAAAGCTCCTGAACATTTGCCTTGATCGTGTCCTGTCCAGTTACACCTTCTTTCTCTCCGCCCCTTCTTTTTTTTTTTTAAAGATTTTATTGGGGAATTGGGGGAGGGGAACAGCTTTGGGGAATTGGGGAAGGGGAACAGACAAGTTGCTGTCATTTTGTTCTTCAGTCTAGTTGCGGAGGACATTGTTTCACTGGTCCATGTTGGTATTGTCATTGAGCTCTTCCCGGATGAGGCAGATCAGTCGCCAGCCTCTGGATGTCGCTCACCGCGGCTATTGGCAGCTCACGGCAGCCACTTATGCTGGCTGCCGGCCACTCACTGTAGCCTATGGCAGCCCACTGCAGCAGGGGCTGCAGCCTACACCGTTACCGGGGCTCGCACAGCCCAGCTCCAGGTGGAACTGTTGTTAGCTGTAGAGGGCAGTGTCACTGGCCCTCATATGTGGGATCCGAACTGGGGCCCCTGGCATCCCAAAACCAGCTCTTAATTAATGCGCCACTCGGCCAGCCCTCTCCTCCCCTTCTTACTCAAGCCTCTTGACAAAGTTGACTTTATTTTCTCACTTTCCACTTCCTCTTCAAGCCACTGAAATCTGGCTCCCACCCTACAAGGAAACTTCTCTCCGGAGTCGCCAGTGAATTCCACCTCACTAAATCCAATGGACAGTTTTTAGACCTTAGTTTCCGTGATGTCTCAGTAGCTTCCCACACTCCTGAGCCCTCTCGTCCCCTCTAATATTTCCTTTCTCATCCACCCATTTGCTCATGCCTTGCTCAAGTGATGCTTTCTCTCATCCCATATACCAGTGACTTTCCAAATCTCATTAGTTCTATCATCTCCTAAATATCTCTGGAAACTATACACTCTTCCCACTGCTACTGCTACCCCTCCAGGCCACCGTCATTTCTCATCCGAACCTCTGTAAATAACTTCGAGCTAGTCTCCCTCTATTTGCTCCTGTCCAGCCTCCAGTTCACCTTCCATATTGCACTCCAGACAACCTGGCCTCCTTCCTGTGCCTCAAATGAAACAAACTGTTACCTTTGCACTATTCCATCCACTTAGAATAACCTCTCCCCTTTCACCAGCAAACTCATGACTTCAAATTTTGGTCTGAATTCCTTTATTCCCTCCACCATACGAGAGCTCTCCCAGAACCCTCCATATGCACTCTGTCTACCCAATACTCAGTGACCCTTCTTCCGCTGTCAGTTTCATGAGGGCAGAGAGCATGTCTCTTTGGGCCCATGCTCGTCTTGTGGAACAATGTATACCGACAACCTAGCCATGTATCCAACACATAATAGTTATTTACTCTATTGAATCAATGAACGGACTCATGAATAAAATTTCACTGATGTAAAATGCATATTCTCAACCATGATCTATAGTGGAAATGGAAAATGCCATCTTCAGGTCCTAAAGGAGCCTACTACAAGATTCACACTTCTAATAACAACAGCTGAGCTGCGTCATTCAAGTATCCTATGCCTAGGCTGAACCTTTCCATGAAATTTGGCTTAGATTCTTACGATGTTGTGAAGGACACATCAAAAGCCTTAATTTATAGATGAGCAAACTAAGTCCAGAAAAGTTCAGTAACTTCTCTTATCCAAGGTCACCAGGCACTAATGGATGAACCATGTTCCAACTGAGGTCATCCTGGTTCTATGCCCTGTGTTCTTAAATGCTACCTGCTCTCTAGATCTGAGCAAGGAAGACCCCAGGCACAAAATTTCCGTCTGTTAAATGAAAGCCATGAAGTTGTAAAATGACACTTCTGAGAAGCCTAGTTAGCGCACAAATAAAACAACAGAAAATAAGAAGCTGGATATTTCAGAGAACAAAAAGGAATCTTGAGACAATTTAAAACATTTAACTCACCCAAGTTTAAAATTAGAAAACCTATAGATGTAATTGACTACAGTAATGAATTAAAGAAGGAAAAAATATTCATCTCCACAGACACAGAAAAGCATTCGATAAAATTCTACATCCATTCATACGATTCAAAAAGAATAACAAAGCCTTTTCACCAACTGCAATAGGAAAAAATGTGGAACATTTCTACTCAAGAAAAACTATTAGAAGCATTTTCTTTAAAATAAGAACAAATTAAAGATTTTTATCTCTATTTCTATTCTGTGCTTAAATACTTCTATGTATTTCTATATACTTCAATAGTTCTGTATTCTATACTGTGCTGGGTAGGACACAGAGGAAAAAATATATGACAAAACTGGCATTGCAGATAAGTGGCAAGGATAGGGACAATTTAATAAATGGTACTGGGGAAACAGTTTATCCACATTGAAAAAAATGAAGGTGGGTCACAACATCACATCATACACTAAGTTAATTCCAGGTGAATTCCATGTGAATTAATTACTTAAATATCAAAAAAAAAATGTTGAATATTCTTAATAGAAAACTTAAGAGAACTGTAATATAACCTTTTGGCCATTTATAGGTTTTTCTCTTAGACTAGTGGTTCTCAAGCATTAGCATCCAGCTGAATAACCTAGAGAACCCATGAAAGCTCATGTTGCTTCCAGAGTTTCTCATCCAACGGGTCTGGAATAGAGCCTGAGAATCTGCCTTTTTTTTTTTTTTAACCTTAGGGTAAGGAAAGATTTCATAAACAAGTCACCCAAACAAAACAAAACATAATAACCTTAAAACAAAATATGATTAATTTGTTTTATTAAAACTGAGAATTTAGGGCCGGCCGAGTGGCGCATTGGTTAAGCGCTGGTTTTGGGATGCCAGCGGCCCCGGTTCAGATCCCACATGAGGGCCAGTGACACTGCCCTCTACAGCTAACAACAGCTCCACCTGGAGCTGGGCTGTGCGAGCCCCGGTGATGGTGTGGGCTGCAGCCCCTGCTGCAGTGGGCTGCCATGGACTGCAGTGAGTGGCCCGCAGCCAGTGTGAGCGGCTGGCAGCCAAGCGTGAGCTGCCAATAGCCGCGATGAGCGACATCCAGAGGCCAGCGACCGATCTGCCTCATCCGGGAAGAGCGCAATGACGATACCAACAGTGAAGCAACATCCTCTGCAACTAAAACTGAGGAACAAGAAGACAGCAACTTGTCTGCTCCCCTTCCCCGATTCCCCAACGCTGTTCCCCTCCACCAATTCCCAAATAAAATCTTTAAAAAAAAAACAAAAAACTGAGAATTTATAAAAAAATACTAACAAAAGAGAAAAATACAAGCTTCAAACTGAAAAATATATGCAATACATACAAATGGAAAAGAATTTGACACAGAACTACAAATCTTTAAGGAAAAGAAAAGCTCATTTTTTTAAAATGACAAAAGACATGGACAAAAAAAAAAAGACATGGACAGGTGTTTATTAGAAGAGAAACATAAGTAATCAGTGAAATAAACATTAAGTCCACAAGAAATCATTTTATGTCAACTAGTTTGGCAATAATTAAAAAGTTTGAAGAGGATGTATGTCGGGGAGGATGTGCTATATGGGAACTCTTAGATGCTGCTGGCGGGAATAGAATTGGGGTCAACTACTTTGGAAAACTATTTAGCATTACTTTTTTAGGATGAGTATACAATTCCTTTCCTAAGTATACACTCAGAGAGACCTTAGCATAGGAGAATCGGGAGATGTGTATATGAATGTTAATGAAACATTGTTTGTAACAGAAAATAACTGAAAATAGCCCACATATCTAACAGCAGAACAGATAAGTAAATTTGTGGAATATTGATACAATGGAATACAAAAGTAAAAATGAATTATCTACATCTAGAGGAAGCAAAACAGTTGAATCAGTACAATAAAAGAAAAGGTTGTAAAAGACTTAAGTAATGGTAATAGAATACATATAGTATGAGACTTTTTTAAAAAGTTAAAGCAAAATTAAACAATATATTGTTAGGAATTACAGCATATGGTAAAATTATAAAGAAAAACAAGGAATGAGGAAAAAAAAACTTCAGGAGAATGGTCACCTCTAGGGGCTGGGATGGGTAGAGAGATGTGGGATCAAGTTGAGTAGGGGTCTTATGTTTTCTAAATTAGTTTGGATGGTGGAATCATGGGAATTAACTTGATTATGATTCATAACTTTTACATATACACAATAGTTCGTTGTGTTTAAAAAATGCCCCAGAGGCCAGGTCTCACACGTACCAAAGAATTCTACACTTAAAATGCTTTGCAATTCATAGATATATCTAAGGAAGCATGAAGACCTTTCAGCTCTTTTTGGTTGTCTTGTTTTGTTGCTTGCCTCCCCGCCTTCCCTCCTTCCTTTATTTACTGAAGCAACCTAGATAATGGCTTCACTTAGTAGGTAAATTCTGATTTTACAGAGTGGCTAAACCAAACCCCACTAACGCAAGAGGATCTGATCTTGATCATCTCTCTCCCATGCTCTTCATACTCTGGTAGGTTTGTTTCTTGACTTGTCCTGAGAAGGGAGTGCCAACTGACCTCACAAAATTGGATAAAACGGTCTGCACTCAATTATACTTTACTATTGAAGTGCACAGCGGTTAGGGTTGTGTGAGGTCATCAGCACGATGGGTACACTTTCTCTCAGCAGGACTTCCTGTTCTCCGCCCACAAGTGGCAGTTTCAAGAACCTCCACTTAGAAAGAACGCGCCTTGTTTCAGAAAGAGAAATGACTTCCCCTTTTTACTCTTAAACTAAGAAATTTGTAGAAACCCATCTCTGACAAAGTATATTTTTGTGGCTCATGTATTTTTGCAACTAGGAATATGGAGGCAGGAATATTTGTAAATCATAACAAGGACAGAGCTGAGCTCCTACCAAAAGTTAAGAAAGCAAGGTTAGAATTGGTTTCTTTCCACTAGGAAAGGAAATGCTCTTTCATTTCTTCCTGAGCAAACCTGGGTGATCTGGTCTATCACTTCTATGGAGAAGCAATGCAAATAACGTAAAAACAGCGTTTGTGCAACAAAAAAATAAAGCTGGAATGTAGTCATCTTTCCCAGGAAAGATCTTACCCATTCACCTGACTCCTGAGGGCACAACCAGATGGCACCAAGCGTGACATGAGTGCTCACAGCCTGTGGTGACGGGATGCTGTTTGCTTATTTAGTTTGTACAGTTACGTATATATGATTTTTATGTCACATATGTGATTTACTTATATAGTAATACCTTGGTTTGCGAGCATAATTTGTTCCAGAAACAAGCTATTCATATTGCAAGACATCACTTATTTACCACATTAAAATGTATTAGAAATGTTTGCTCATCTTGCAGAATACTCGTAAACCACATTACTTGCAATCAAGGTTTTACTGTATTTGACACAAAAGAGCCATGTGTTTAAGTGAAACAAGATAGTTTCAAAAATTAATAATCTTCCCAACCAATCCCACCCACACCCACAATGGTAACAGTTTCATATATACTCCCATGTTTTACTCATCTACACATATATGTTTTTTCCTTTCTTTCCTTTTTTTCCTCAAAAATGACATTTTGCTATACATATTACTCTCTGGCATTTTTTATAATGAAGTATATATCATGGATTTCACTGTTGGTCAGTAGCTATAGCTATATTTGTAATAGCTGTATAATAGCCAACAATATGGATTTACCACAGATTATGTAACCAGTCTCTTATTTGGACATTTATTTGCTTACTGTTTCCTGCCTATACAAACCATTCAATGCTAAATATCCTTTTTCAAATTCCATATGTGACAGTTTTTTTATTTCCACTCCCCTTAAATGTGTGATTGCTAGGTCAAAGACTAAACTTATTTTTAAAAATCAATAGAAATATTAACAAATTACTTCCCTAAAATTTTGTGACAATTCCATTTCCCATCAGTTGTGTAAGACCGTGCCCTTTACTTCACACCCATGCCAGCAATCAACATTATTCTGGTGGTTATTCTGTCAGTCTCTGGAGGAAAATGGTATTTTATGGTGAGAATCTTTATCATATGATTCTTGGTGATATAATGTTTTCTTTAAATTGCTTGTTCAAATCTTTTGTTCACTTTTCTATTAGGTTGCCTTCTTACTATTAATTTTTTTTTTTTTAAAGATTTTATTGGGGAATTGGCGGAGGGGAACAGCGTTGGGGAATCGGGGAAGGGGAACAGACAAGTTGCTGTCTTTTTGTTCTTCAGTCTAGTTGCGGAGGACGTTGCTTCACTGTTGGTATCATTGCGCTCTTCCCGGATGAGGCAGATCGGTCTCTGGCCTCTGGATGTCGCTCACTGTGGCTATTGGCAGCTCACTCTTGGCTGCCAGCCGCTCACGCTGGCTGCGGGCCACTCACTGTAGCCTATGGCAGCCCACTGCAGCAGGGGCTGCAGCCCACACCGTCACCGGGGCTCGCACAGCCCAGCTCCAGGTGGAGCTGTTGTTAGCTGTAGAGGGCAGTGTCACTGGCCCTCATGTGGGATCCGAACCGGGGCCGCTGGCATCCCAAAACCAGCGCTTAACCAATGCGCCACTCGGCCGGCCCCTTACTATTAATTTTAAGGAGTTGTTTTGTATATTAAACACATTAACCCTGACCACATGATATGATTATTTCCATATCTCTTCATGCAGTTTCTGTTGACTTTGTTATCTTTTGTCACATATAATTTAAAAACATATGTAGTCAACTATGTCTTTCTTTTCCTTTATGATTTCTGGGTTTCCTATCAAATTTATGGCCTCCCCTACTACAGATTTTACAGATTATATGCCTCTTAATTTTCTTTTTCTCTTTTCATTGTTTTTATTTTATTTTTTTATATTTAGACATTTAATCTATCTGGAATATTTTTTTTTTTGTCTTTTATATGTTGTGGAGAGTCTTTTTGGTTTAATTTCTTCTAAATTGATTGCCAATTATTATGGTAACATTTATTAAATAAGCATTCTTTCCCCACTAATTTGAAATACCATTGTGGCATAGAAAAAGTTCTCATACATCCTTGGACTGTTTCTGTCATCTCTGTTCTTTCCATGAATGTATTTTGGTTTTCCCTGTGTTAATAACTTGTTTGTAATAACATAGGTTTCCCTTCATTTCTTTTTCAAAATTTTCATGATTATCCTTGTATATTTGTCACGTCCCACACGACTGAGCTACGTGGGAGTGGAGAAAGAACAGTGAAAGGTTAAGAAAGAGAGGGAGAGACACAAAATAGGAGAGAAAACAGTTCGGGACCAGGGGACCCCAGCCTCATGGACTGGAGCCCAGAATTAGGCTTGACTGTTCCTTTTATTATCTTACACATAAGCAAGGGTCAATGTAGCTTCCGCTGTCTGTGTGTCTCACACCGAAAACACAGCTCACGGCCAAATTACCCAAACCTGCAAGCTGCCAATACAGGAGGTCCTATGAGGTTATTGTCACGCACCTCTTAGAAGACAGAACTCCTTCTGCCAAGGCTTACTGATAAGAATGCACAGAGGACAGATATCATATCAATAGGTCATTTCACAGGAAGGCTGCCAGAACCTGAAGCAAGGGGTTCATGCCCTATTTCTGGGCATTTCACAGGAAGGCTTCCAGAACCTGAAGCAAGGGGTTCATGTGCTGATTCCTCCTATTGGCACCCACTTGTACCCACTGGCACCCAATGGTACCCATTGGCACCCATGCAACCGTGTCTGGCTTGGGTCATTTCTCTCTTGAGAAATCTTACCCGTCATTGACTAACTGGCCATCCTTTGGTGCCAAGTGGGGACACATACAATGAGCATAATATTGAAGTTATGATCTGTCTTTATGGAGAGGTGTATGGTGGCAGACAGGCAGGCTATAATGTGACAGATATTTGTTCTTCCACGTTAAGTTTAAGACTCCCATTGGGCTTAAAATTAAAGTTATATTAAACATTAATATTAGGCGAAGAGGGAAAGATATTTCTATATTAATTGTATCTTTCAGTAACATGGTATCTCTCTCTAATCATATCAAGTTTTCTGTTTTTAATAAGATTTTATAGTATTTTACATATTCTACATATAGATCTTATACTCTCATTGTTCAGTTTATTCCTAAGTATTTATAGGTTTTTCTAATCCATATTTTATTAAAGGATACTACTTCTTCTTCTACGCTGTTATTCTAGTATAGGCAAAAGTTACTGAATTATGTATGCATGATGATCTTATATCCAGTCACTTTTTAAATTCTCTTATTACTTCTAGTCATCTCCTAGGTTTTTAGACATACATTATATGGTCTGCAAACACAAAAAAAGTCACACATTCACTATTATTTATGCACAATTTTTTTTCATTATCTTGTACATTAGCTAAAACCCTTAAAACACATAGAATGATGATGATAGCAAGCATCAATGTCTTATTTACTTTTTTTTAATGGAAATGTCTTCAGTATTTCAGTTTAAGCTGATGGCTGCTGTTGGGTGCTGGTAAAGGTGTTTATTATCAGGGCCACCACCTGAGATATGGAAGTGTATAGTGCACAATGGGGCCACATTTAAGAGCAGTTTGTTTTCTCCCAGTTTACTGGAATATTTTACAGTGTCTGTTCCTTGAAGGTCACAGATATAAAACAATGGGAACCTGATGGCTTTTTTAGGGATAGATTTCAAATGGCCTTACCAGTTTCTTCTAATGTTATTGGTCTGTATAGTTTTCTAATTCTTCTTGGGTCAAATTTGATCTTAAAAATCTACTTAGGGGGCGCTGGTTAGCTCAGGTAGTTAGAACGCAGGCTCATAACACCACGGTTGCTGGTTTTATTCCCACATGAGCTGTGGGGTTGCACCCTCCACAACTGGACAGAAGACAACTACTCGACTTGGAGTCAGGCGGCCAGTTAGTTCAGGTGGTTAGAACGCAGGCTCATACTACCAAGGTTGCGGTGTTCAATTCTCATATGGGCCAAGGAGCTGCGCCCTCCACAGCTAGATTGAAGAAAACTACTTAGAGCTGATGGGTCCTGGAAAAACACACTGTTCTCCAATAAAATTTCGTTAAATTAAAAAAAAAAATCTACTTAAGATTTTTAAGTATATTACCATATATTACAATTTAATCATTTGTCCTAATTTTAAAGTATTGTTTGTATCTATGATTATATTTTTTTCCATTCTGAATGTTGTATATTGTATATTTTGATTTTTTGTATCAGGTTTACAATGGTTTATCTATTTTATTTTAGTTTTTTTAAAGAACCAGCTTCTAATTTCATTTATAATTTCTTCTATCTTTTATTTAGAGTTGTGGTAGGCTAAATCAAGACCCTCCGCTTCCCAAAAGATGTCCATACCATAATCCCTGGAAGCTGTGAACATGTTACGTTATGACAAAAGACACTTTGCAAAGATAATTAAGGTTAGGAATCTTATGATTGGTCAGACAACTCCGGATTGTCTGACCAGCCCAATCTAATAACATGAGCCCTTGATTTCAAAAGCAAAGAATTTTCTCTGGCTGGAGGAGAAGAAATGAGAAGAAAGAAGAAGCCAGAGAGGCTCAAAGCCAGTGAGATAGATTCAGTGCACCACTGCCAGCTCTGAGATGGAGGGGCCATGTGCAGGGAACACGGAGAGCACAACTCTTAGCTGACAGCCACCAAGGAAACAGGTACCTCAGTCTTACAACCACAAGGAACCAGAATCTGCAAATAACCTGAATTAGCTTGCAAGCTGATTCTACCACCAAAGTCTACCCATAAGAGCCCAGGCCTGCCAACACCTTGATTTTAGCCTTGTGAGACCCAGAGCAGAGAAACTAGCCAAGCCAACATGGACTTCAGATGTTCAGATGTGAGGTAATAAATTTGTGTTGTTTTAAGTCACTCAGTTTGTGGTAATTTGTTATGGGAACAACAGAAAATTTATACTACTATTCATGGCTTTTTTTTTTTTTTTTAACTGAGCCATCCTGCCACCTGTTGGTAGCTCAATGGCAGCTCAGCTTGGGCTGGCATCAAACCGCCATTGCTCAGAGCTCAGCTCGCAATCTTGAGCGAGCTCTTAACCAACTGAGCCACTCGGCCAGCCCTATTCATGGCTTCTTGTGTGTGGGGGAGAAGGGGGTTGTTATTTAATTTTCCTGTTTTATTTTGCTGTTCCTTTTTAGTTTTTCAAGTGAATACTAAGTTTATGTTTTTTTAAGTTTTCTTTCAAAAAGATAGTATTTAAGCCTAAATTCCATGAGAACCATTTTAGCTAAGACTCATAGACTTTAGAATAAGTATTCTCTTTTTGGCTAATACCTAGATATTTCTTAACTTTACATATTAAGATATAGGATAGAATATAAACTGGTTTTTAGAGAATCCAGATTAAAACACATACATTTAATAATAAAAAGGCATATCTGGTATGGAAAGCTTTTTTAAAAGTTAGCTTTAAAATATTATTATTATGCAAGAAATGCATGTGTGTTTAGAAGATATAGAAAGTAAAAAAGAAAAATAATCAACTGGAATCCAGCCACCAAGAGGTCAATAGTGTAAACATTCAAGTGCATATCTTTCCAGATGCTTAAAGAATGCCGTGGCATATAAGCAATTCAGTGAAGGCATTTATTCAGTCCATTTTCACTACGGGTCTCAGAAGCACAGAACCCTATCACAGGGAAGCTATGAAGAGTTTGGGTGGTTTCAGTTCTGTTCCTCAGAGACATGGCTCTCAACTGAGGATGCTCAAACATGGGCTGAATGATTGTGGGGACATTGTGGAAACAGTGTTCTGCAAACAAAGGGCTTGTGGAGTGAGCCCAGGACTTGGGGATACCTGGGCCCGAGTCCCAGCTCTGCCATAAGCTGTGTAACCTGTGTGTCCTCAGCATCTATAAAGGCTGTCTCACTTGAAGGACTATGTGAGATGATGAGTAGAATGCCTCACATAGTACTCAGGCTCTAGAATTCTGCATTCTGAGATGGTGCAAAGGAAGTGGAACAAAGCCAGAGGACCGAACCACTGGAAGCAGAAGAGACAGCTGAGAAAAGTCCTGGAGAGATGCCAGTAAGTCAAGAGTGTCCCCAAAGCTCCCGACAGCATGTCCAAGGCCCCTGCTGTTGCCATCCTGCTCTGTAAGGGGAGAGGCTCCACCAGCTGATGACACTGCAAGAAGGTGCCTGCTGGATGTGAGGCCATGGCTGAGAACACTGAAAAAAAATCAACCTTGAGGACAAGAGATCTGAGGTAGGCTCAGCCATCCACTTAGAAATATTTTCCTTGTTCCTTCTTGATCAGGAAGATCATGTTTGATGCAGGGTGTTCTCTTTGCTTCTCTCCTATCTGGCACCCAATCCTTATGTCCACGTATGACAATGAAAACTTAAATAATTAATAGTGTCCATACAGACATTAACTTTTCTTTTTTAAATTTTATTGGGGAACAGTATGTTTTTCCAGGACCCATCAGCTCCAAGTCAAGCAGTTGTTTCAATCTAGTTGTGGAGGGAGCAACTCAGTGGCCCATGTGGGGATCGAACAGGCAACCTTGGTGTTATGAGGACTGCACCCTAACCAACTGAGCTAACTGGCTGCCCCAGACATTAACTTTTATTTGATTAATATTCAAAAAGCCTGTCTTTAAGAAGAAAAATAACAAATGTCTGCTAAGAGTTCATTTTTCTGAGAGGTCATACATTCATATATTTTAAGATATGCCTCGTGATTTTGTGGATTCTCTCCAGTTTCTTACTTTTCCTCTCTTTACAGAAAAGTTCACAATGATGTCCTGATTAAAGTAGTTGGATATATACTGTACTAACTAATGAAGGGAAGTAAATCAACATTGTTTACAAAGATTTTTCAACAAAGTGGTTAATGCCAAAAAGACTTTTAAAATTCATCTTTATTTTAGTGACTTAGAACAGCCAAATCTCTATCACACTCTATTAACTTATGTGTAAGTACTTTGCTCTCAAGAGTATGGGTTTTAAGTAAGTGAAGGGAAGAAAGAGGAAAAATAAACACTGAGCCTTCAAAATCTAAAGAAACAAAGAGATATGAACTCATCTCTTCACTCATAAAGTTAAACCTAGAAAATAGAAGTCACAAAATGTGGGAAAGAAATCTACAGCTCTTGTCTATGCTAGTTTATTCAGCACATGAAACTTAAAGTCCCAACAATGGCAGCCTAGATGTTATCAGATAACAGTTTCCCTACATACATATCCCCATATTTAAAATCTCACATTCAAGCTCACAGATTATGAATTCTGTGCCTCCTCAGGGGAAAATACTTAACAATGGAAACAAGTGGAACAAAGACTAGTAGGAATGAGAAGATGATTTCCAACGAACTTTTAGTGTATAGAAAACATCTACAGAACTTGAATTTTATCTTATCTTATCTATAAATATACTAAGACACTTACCTGCAACATGTAGAGTATGACAGCTATCATTCCAACCCAGCTATGCAGACTGTACATATTGGGGATATGCAAAGCATTGTGGAAATCAAAAACAGCCACAAGAGAAATAATTGCAAGAATGGCAGCAATGGCATTTAATCCTGCATGGATGGATTTCATCAGGAGCTTGCTGCATTTCCAGGTCCATGGCAGTCTGTATACAATGATGGCTAGAGAGAGAAGAAGGGGAGAATGTAGTTTTGAGGGTTTTTTTTAAATCAACACAAGATAAAGAGTTTGACACACTGAACAATCACTTCCATGAAATGCTTTTCTCTTGGCTTCTGCTTCTCCCCTCTTCCCTGCCTCTCAATGGTTCCTTCTTGGGCTGTTTTCTAGGACTTTCTTTAGTCTCAACTTGTGGAAAAAAACTTTGGTGCTTCTCAGACTCAGTCTTAAGACTTTTTATCCCTCTGCCCTCTCTGTGGGCGATCTCATTCATTCTTTCACTGAAATGCTACCTACCTTGCAGGGACTCCAAAATTTATATCTCCAGCCCAAAACTTTCTTCCAAATGCCAGACCCATATAAGCCAATGGGGAGGATATCCGCATTGACATCTCCATATAGATGCTTCCTAAATATCTCAAACTTCATACGTCCAAAACTAAATTCTTAATCATAAGATCTGGTTTCTTTGTATAAATGTTTTAGATTGACAAGAAAAAGACAGACTAAGGATTAGAAATATATGCAAAAAGTTTTAAATAAACAAAAGAGTATATCCAAGCTTCCATTCAAGATGATGGAGTAGATAAATGCTGTACTCACCTCCTCCCATAACCATCTCAAAATTACAACTAAACTACAGAAAAACCATCATGGAGAACCATCTGAAGTCTAGCTGAACAGAAGTCCTATAACTAAGGATATGCAGAAGAGGCCACATTGAGACTGGTAGAAGGGGTGGAGGTATAGAAAGGGTTGGCCCCACACACACATGTAGTGGTTAAAAATAAGAAGAGATATCTCAGCTGTGGAGGTCCCCCCTGAAGAATGAGGGGTCCCAGCCCCACATCAGGCTCCCCAGCCCAGGGTTCCACTGCTAAGGAGAGAAGTCCCATAATTTCTGGCTGTGAAAACCAGCAGAGATTATGGCTGAGTGAAACAGATGGTGTCTGGAGTCCCAGGTGTTCCTCCTAAAAGGCCTTCACATGGACTTGCTCACTAATGGACTCAATTGCTCTGAGCTCCAAAGTTGGGCAGCAGCTTAAAAAGTGCCAGGGATGTGAATTGTCTGGCTGCAGGGTGAGGGCTGCAGGAGTAACTCTCTTTTCCGTTTTTGGTTGAGCCCTTCCCCTACATAGCATGCAAGCACAGGCACAGGTAAGCATCATATCTGAGTTCTCATCCACCCAGCTAACCATAACACCATTGCCCTATCCTGGTGATTCCGTGAGACCCTGCCCCACTCAATTTCTGGGCCCACCCAAGCCACTTTCAGAGGCTTTTCTGTACAAATGGCCTGTCTTGGCTCATGCTGAAGACTTTCTTAAAATCTCTCAAAGGTTCACAAACCCCAAACAAGAAGCATCTGGCCTTGGTATGTCCTGTATCTCTTGCTAAGCAGCCCCAAGCCCAGCACTAGTGGCAGCTGGCCTCAGTTCACAGCTTAGCCTCTCCCAGGCACCTCCAAGTCCAACACAAGTGGTAACCATCTGCAGATCATTTTCTAGCTCATGCTAAGTGGCCCCAGGGGCACAGACAGCAGCTAAGTTTGGCCTGTACCAGAGTCCCTCACAAGAGGACCCAAAACCAACACACTGGTGGCCAGCTTCAGACCATACCAGAGCACTACCCAGCCACCTCCACAAATGACACATCCAAAATGGTAGACTAGGTAGGCACCAGACCCCTGCTAAAATGAATTCTTCTCTGTAGGGCCAGTCTCTGCACATCAGCTCCTCCACTGTAGTCACGGCCAGTCCTTACAGCCAACCTGCCTAAAGGTCAATCCCTCCTACTGACATGTGAACAGCAATCAAAGCTCAACTACAACATCAGGGAAATGATGTGATGAGGGAAAACTTCCCTAATCTGACGAATGAAATAGACATACAAGCACTGACAGCGCAGAGAGTCCTAAACAAGACAAACCCAAAAAGGCCAACACCAAGACACATAATTAAAATGCCAAAGGTTAAAGACAAGAGAAACTCTTACAAGGAGCAATTAGTTACCTACAAGGGAGCTCCCATAAGACTGTCAGCTGACTTCTCAACAGAAACTTTGCAGACCAGAAGGGACTGGAACAAAATATTTAACATGATGAAAAGCAAGGACCTACAACCAAGATTACTTTACCCAACAAACCTATCATAGAATAAAAGAACAGATAAAGAACTTCCTAGACAATAAAAAGCTAAAGTCGTTCATCACCACCAAACCAGTGTTACAAGAAATGTTAGGGCCGGCCAAGTGGCGTGTTGGTTAAGAGCTGGTTTGGGATGCCAGTGGCCCTGGTTCGGATCCCACATATGAGGGCCAGTGACACTGCCCTCTACAGCTAAGATGGTAAACAACAGCTCCACCTGGAGCTGGGCGGCTGTGAGTCCCCAGGATGGCATAGCTGCAGCCCCTGCTGCAATGGGCTGCCATAGGCTACAGTGAATGGCCGGCAGCCAGTGTGAATGGCTGGCAGCCAGAGTGAGCTGCCAAGAGCCGCTGTGAGCGGTTGTCCAGAGGCTGGCGACCGATCTGCCTCACCCGGGAAGAGCACAATGATGATACCAACATGGGCCAGTGAAGCAATGTCCTCCACAACTAGACTGAAGAACAAAAGGACAGCAACTTGTCTGTTCCCCTTCCCCGATTCCCCAATTAAAAAAAAAAATCTAAAAAAAAAAAGAAAGAAATGCTAAACGTACTTCTTTAAGAAGAAAACAAAAAGATTTAAAAAGTATGAACAATAAAAAGGCAATAACTACATATTAACAACTACTATTAACAATTCTTTCAAATGTAAGTGAATTAAATGTTCTAATCAAAAAACATAAGGGTGGCTGAATGGATAAGAAAAAACAAGACCCTTACATAGGCTGCACACAAGAAACTCACTTTGGATCAAAAGATACACACACACACTGAAAGTAAAGGGATGGAAAAAGATATTTCATGAAAATGGAAATGGAAAAAACAAAAGAAAGCTGGGATAGCAATACTTATAGCAGACAAAACAGACTTTAAAACAAAGGCTATAACAAGAGACAAAGAAGGACCCAGCAATTTCACTTCTTGGTATTTATACAGGAAAGAAACACAAAACAGTAATTCAAAAAGACATATGCATTCATATGTTCATTGCAGAATTATTGACAATAGCCTCTGATCCCAATGGGCCCAGACAGTTGTGAATTTTTAGTCCCTGCATCTACTGTAGAGCTTCTATCTCTTCTTTTTGTTTCTTGCTTAGGTTAGGGTGCATACCTCCAACCTCTTTCCTCCATATCTTGCCTTATCTTTTACTCCTACTGCCTCTAAGTTCTTCTAAATTTTTATGTCGGCAAATTTTTTTTTTTTTTTTAAGATTTTTATTGGGGAATTGGGGAAGGGGAACAGACAAGTTGCTGTCCTTTTGTTCTTCAGTCTAGTTGTGGAGGACGTTGCTTCACTGATCCATGTTGGTATCATCATTGTACTCTTCCCAAGTGAGGCAGATCGGTCACCAGACTCTGGACAGCCACTCACATTGGCTGCCAGCCACTCACTGTAGTTTATTGCAGCCCACTGCAACAGAGGCTGCAGCTATGATGTAGCCAGCAACTCACAGCAGCCCAGCTCCAGATGGAGCTGCTATCCACCACCTTAGTTGTAGAGGGCAGTGTCACTGGCCCTCATATATGGGATCCAAACTGGGGCCCTGCTGCTCAGAGCTGAAGTCCCAAGCCAGCTCTTAACCAACGTGCCACTCGGCCAGCCCCCAAAATATTTACATGTGTTAAATCTCGGTGGTGAGCACATAGCAACCTGTTTATTATTTTCTGTGTGGTTGAAAGAATTCATAATATTTTCAAGGTCAAAGTGGTATTTTTGTAAGCTTGCAAACCCATACCAAATGAGTCTCAATGACAAAACAGGCAGCTTGTGGAAACCTGAGGGGCCCTCATGAGTGAGGCACAGGGTTTTTAGCATCTATCCCGGCTATAGAGAAGCTTATTGGCTAGCTGAATATGCTCCAACATGCTCTCTGGATAAATAAAGGATAAGTGCAAAATGTTGCATTTGTATAAAGTGTTTACATGCTTTAAAAAAATGTATAAATAACCCAAATGTGGTGGACTTCAGGAGAAAAGGGCAACCTTAACAAATCAGACCACATTCTTAAACAAGAAGCTATTCTCCACACTTAAAAAAATGGCCTGGAGAACACAATTTAAATGTTTCTTGCTTCTTTGACTTGGCACTTACCTAGACATCATTCCTGAGGTTCAGGGGGAAAGAAGAAAAAGGTCAGGAGCCCATGAGGAGGTAAAATGCTATCAAACAGTTACTTGTGATTGAAACAAGAGTTTTCTGTTTTCCTCTATTTCCTGGGGAACAGAAAATATGTTCCCCAGAAAACAGAGGGAAACACGAATACCTACAGATGCTCCTTGACTTACAATGGGGTCATGTCCTAATAAACACATTGTGAGTTGAAAATATCGTTAAGACAAAAATGCATTTAATACACCTAACCTACCAAACATCAGAGCTTAGCCTGTCCTACCTTAAACATGCTCAGGATACTTACATTAGTGTACAGTTGGGCAAAAACATCTACCACAAAACCTATTTTATAATAGTGTTGAAAATCTCATGCAATTTATTAGGTGTATCACTCTTGCACCATCATAAAGTGGAAAATCGTAAATCAAACCATTGCAAGTCGGGAACTGTCTGTATATGTGAGAAACACACTTAAAATATTTTCAAAAGAAAAATTATTGGTAGTGGGGCATGCTATTGTAACTTAAAAAGAAATATAGGAAAGAAAGAAAAAAGAAATCAGTATTTGTATCTTTGAACAATGAAGAAGAAATTAGAGCAACTTGAATTACTAGAAAATTTCTGAGCTCCTAGTTGCACAATCAACTCAGGGATCTGCGAAAATGTATATTCTCTAAGATGCAATCTCTGGTTTAACACCAGTTTTCTATCCACATACGATTACAAAGCTATCTTACATACACAAGTTTGTCTTATAGCAGACAATGCATACTTAGTATTTGTCCAACTGTTTGTGAGGAAAAGACCTTGGACGGGGAGAAATATCCCCAAACATAGAAAAAAATTAGACTTTAGTTCTTTTATGTTTAAATTTTGTGATTCATGATGGTAGAAGCATGTCTGTCGTGTTCAATATCAGATCACAGCATTTAGCACAAAGCCCAGTACATAGTAATAATTCAGTATGTGTTGAATGAATAAATCTTAATAAAGTGCACTAATTCATTCAGTATTGTCCAGAAAATACACAGATCCTCTTTTAAAATGCAACAATCAAAAACTCAAGACGGGCCGGCCGAGTGGCGCAGTGGTTGGGTGCTGGCTTGGGAAGCCAGCGGCCCAGGTTCAGGTCCCACGTGTGAGAGCCAGTGACACTTCCCTCAAAAAACAAAACAAAAAAAAAACAAACAAAAAAAACTCAAGACAATTTGTACTGCTGACCCAAGTGTTAGCTCATGTATGACTAAACAGCCCTTTTAAATAAGGAAAAAGTATTCTGCACTTAGAATAAAATAGAAGTTTTTAAGTTTGAAATACACTGGAATTTTAAAACATTTATAAATTCTACATATGATGTGCCCCGTGTACCTTTCTTAGCTCTTTGAATAAAGTATTATTTTGCCCTCCTTGGTAGAACGTTTAGAGCAGAATTATCAAGCTTTCCATCTCATTTCTTTGTGCACCTGAGAATCTACCAGATTCCAGCCAAAGGACCTTCAGCCAAAGTTTAGATGTAAAAGCAGAGAATGCTCTTTAAATAAACGTCTTGAAAACATTCCTGCAGTGCCTATCAGAGAGAATCTGAGCTTTGAAAGTGTCTGTGCATTCAAACTGCCTCATAGCATGAATAGCATGAAAACAAAATCCTTTGGAAAAACAAAATGAAGAAAGTGATTTTGACGATTTGTTTTAGTATCTTGGCACTGGAAGCATCTCTTTGTAGTGACTGAAATCCTCCCAAAGGCGGCTACTTAGTCCCAAAAAGTGTATGAAAAAGTATACTTAAATTTTTCAATTAATTGGTTTAACATTTACAAATATCCAAGAAATTTTGTTTTTAAAAATATCAGCTATATTTTCTTGTGCATCATATCCAAATATTATGACAGATTAGAAATAATACTGGCTCTGACATTACCTGGTTGCCTGACCCTCGCCAGACATTTGATCTTTAAAACTAGGAGTTGGACCTAAAGTCCTAGCCAACTCTGAATAGTTAGGGTTCAGGTTTTCTAGAAGAAAGCCAAAAGTTGGCTCTAATTCAAGTGGGAACCGCTTATAGTCAGGGCTGCAGTGTCTGGCATACTTTCCCACCTCTGCAGCTTAATAAGTATGCTAAATAAATAAATAGGATAATATATGAAGAAAATAAATGAGTGGATGAATGAATGAATGAACTTAGTAAAAGTATAGCTGCAGTCTGTACAGCCATTTCAAAGCTATCTTTGACCTTTTAAAAAAGTTTCTATCAGAAGAAAAAAGTTATAACAAAGATTTCTAGACTCTCTTTCTTAAAAGGGAAGCTCATTCTAGTTTTCAAGAAAAAATTTTAAAATCCCACAAAGACAAGACAGAAAACTTGAACAGAAGTCACTGGGCGGTATGTACTAGATTTGGTCCACAGATGTGTTTTCTTTGATCAGCACAATGTTTTGCGGGTTTTGTTTTGGTCTTGTGGCTTGTTTACTTTAAGTTTGAGCCAGTTTTTAAAAATCTGGATTCTCCAGGAAAACGGTGAGCTGGCACCCTCATCTAGCCACTATCCACTGGAGCTAAATAGTGGTTTCCTATTTTGCCAGGACTAAGCTCTCTCCAATTTCCTAGTTTTCACTCCTCCACGAGGTATACACCTGTACCCTGCTATACAAGGATCTGACTTGTGGTTAACTGCCCTCATAAACAGATTAAGTGGTTTGTTTCCGATCTTATTAACTAAAATTGCTTATAATAAAAATGACCTCTGGACTGGGAGGAATAATGAAAAAAATTATAAATACCTGATGGGAATGACATACTTCGGGCTTCCCGGAGTGCAATGTTAGCTGTTCTATCCTGTATTCATTTCCTAGGGCTACCATAACAAATTACCAAAAAGTAAGTGGCTTAAAACAAGAGTATATGCTCTCCCAGGTCTGGAGGTCTGAAGTCCAGAATCAAGATGTGGGCAGGATTGGTTCCTTCTAGAGGTTCTGAAGCAGGATCCAATCCATACCTCTCTCCTAGCTTCCGGTGGCTGCTAGCAATTCTTGGTATTCCTTGGCTTGTAGACACATCACTCCATCCTTACATGGCCTTCCCCTGTGTGTGTCTGTGTCTAAAATCTCCTTCTACTTTCTCTTATAAGGACAACAGTCACTGGGTTTAGGGCCTATTTGACCTAGAGTCTGAGAAGACAGATGAATATTTGAGTCCGGAGTTCAGAGAAGAGATCTAGGCTGAAGATAAAAATATAGGAAGTTTCAATGAATAGATGATGTTTAAGGCCATAAGACCATATATGATCACCAAAAGAATGGGTATATCAAGAAAGAAGCAGTGGTCAGAAGACTGAGGCTTGGACAATCTAACCTTAAGCTATCAAGGAGAAGAGCAAGAACCAGCAAAAGACACTGAAAGAAGTAGCCAGTGAGGAGAGAGGAATCAAGAGTCAGGTGTCCTAGAAGCCAAATGAAGAAAGTGTCCCAAGGATGACTAAAGGGTCAGTTATGCGAAATGCTGCCTTCTGGTCAAACAAGGCCAAGGATGAGAACTGACCCTTGGATTTAGCAATGTGGAGGTTACTGGTTTCTACGTTAAGAACGATGTTGGCAGAGCAGTAGAGTGAAAGCCTGATCAGAGTAGGTTTGAGGGAGCATAGGAGAGCAATTGGAGACTGCACGGAGTGACAAAAAGTTCCGTGGTGAGGCAAGCAGAGAATTGAGGCAGTAGCTGAAGGGGGCATAAGGGGTCATGAATGTGGTTGTTTTTAAGATAACATAATAAACAACATGTTGGAAATAATCCAGTGGCGGGAGAAACTTAATGATGCAGAAGCAAAAGGGGAGAATCGGTGAAGCGACGTCCTTAGGGAGGCAAAGGAGGCACAGACTGTACTTCGGCAATACCATTCTAATGAGCTTGAGGCCTTTGGAATAAAGGTGCATATCTGATATCATATGATGCCTGAGGTTGACTAAACCAATGCTCCTGAACTGGCTCGACAAGAGAGTCACTGAGGGGAAGGGAGGGCACTTTTGCGTTAGATGCTATTGTTTATCATCACATGTGAATGGCTGTAAAATTGCATTTTGTTACCAACAATGTAATGATGGTAAAGAAATATTCACGTATTCATTCAACAAGTACTTATTGGCCTCCTGTGCACCAGTCTTAGGTATCATTCTAGATGCTGGAGATACAACGGTGAGCGAAATAATCACATCTAAAGCATTTTTATTCATTATGTTATAAAGAGATCTATATACATTTGTTTATAACAACAACAAAAAATGTGTTTTGGGTTGCCTTGAATTGTCTCTCTACTTTGTGAAAAGCCTTGTTTCCCTAAGATTGATAAATTTCATTATCAATGGTGTCCCCAAGGTTGGTTTTGGAGTAGGTATTTGGGACACTTTCTCCATTATCTTCTTTGCCAGATTTTACCCAAGAGCCCTTTCAAATATATTTAAGTGGTCTTAGAATTTGGTCACTTTTAGATACGTTAATAGGATAAACTAACTGCCTTTTAAGAACTACTCTTAATTGCTTTTAAATGTTACTTAAAGGTAGTTACATTCTCTCACAAAAGCAAGTTGAGATCATTATACTATTCAATTTCTCTTCCTTCAGCTTATACAGTGAAAAGAGTTCTACATGTGGAAAAGTAAAGAGTATAGAGTTGCTGAGACTGCTTTTCACTAAATTTATAAGCTTGAATTTTCTACCTTTTACTAAAGAACACATTCCACCTTGTTGAACCTTTTAAAAGGTCACGTTTTTAAAAGCACACTCACTTTGAGAGTGCTCATTTGTCTCAGTCTTCTGTGGCCTTCTTTTCAAGGTTTGTTTCTCTGGTTTCCTGGCAGTATACCTATTTCATGGGAAACATTCCTTTTAGTAAAGCACAAAGCCTCTTCTAACGTTCTCTCTGAAATTCTTCTTCATTCATGTTCACTAGATTTCCTACTAGTTTAAATTTTATTTCAGCCTATCATAGTTTATTTTAGAAAACATACATTTTCCAAGGTATACTGAGAGAGATTCATTTTGTAACTCCTGTTAGCCTTGCTTTCTTCAAACCTTACTACTAAAAGGTGTTTCAAAAGACTCACTTGTTCTCACATATTTTCAAACATTGTTTACTGTTTGTATATTGCACCTGTAAAGCATTTAATGCTTATAGTAATAATCGTATGTGCTTTAGCTTTCCCTTCCTTATCTCTAAATATTTGTGTATCACAGAAGAACTCAATTACATCATGTTCATTATCAGAGATTTGAAATAGCATAGCCTAAAAATTATCTCCCTGAAGCAATGATACAGTAAAAACAGCCTGTTATAACATGGTTAGTTTGTAACATGTGTGTTTCTTTCCTGGCCTACAAAGTCAACTGTGTATTCCCAGTCCTTCTACTGGAGCCTTCCTACCATTGGGTGTGAGGAGAGGCAGGTGGGCCAAGATTTGTCAGAGCTTGGGAGTACTACACATGTGCCTATATGCATGGAAAAGTTTATGTTCATGTCAATTAAATGTATTATGTGGTTAATGTGCATTGCAAATCTGGAATCCAAATAGTAAACAGGATGGGTAACGTTGACAAGACAAACATTCCAAAACGAATACAAATACAGTAACTATGCTTAAAGAAAACAGGGTTTGCCTCAAAGCAGCAGATGAAAACTTCTGAAATATCCATTTACCCCAAAGTGAGTATAAACAGATTAAGAAAAGCCCAAATTTCAGAGCACTAGAAATCACAGTTTTCTACTTTTGGAAAACTGTAATGAACTCTAATATGAATGAAGAGTTCAAAGCATATTTTAGATGAAGCTTTTTGCTTCTCTAAAAAGAATGTTTTGCAGAAAATAAGCATGCTCCCATAAAAACAGAGAAATCAACCTTGAAAATAAAGCCCTGAAAACACGCTCCTTCTGTAGGTAAGTTACTTAAGTGCTCTGTGCCTCAGTTTACTTTTATATATATATGAAATAATACACTTAGTCGGCACACAGAAAGTACTCCATAAATGGTAGCTATTGTTTTGTGACTTTATCTCTTCTTTGGTAAGTCAGAAAACAAATCATATCACCTGTGTTTCCCTTACCCTCAATTATGAGACAATATTCCAGAACCTCTGGAAAGTCCCTTGGTAGTATTATGAGCTGCTCTGAAGAGTTGGTTGGAAGAGATAAAGAGATAGTCCCTACTACTTTAGCAAACAGGTGTTGATATCTCTGGACAAACTTGAGGGCTCCACCTTGAAGGACAGAGGCCTTCTGATAACAGCGGCTTAGGATCTTGAGCACGTCTTTCTCCTTTTAGTTTAGTGGCAAAATAACTGGGACTTATGCAATTAAATAACTCACACCTCAGTGCCAATCGCACAGAGTAGCCTGCAGACCCTGGCTGGGCATTAGCAAAGCTGGCCTCTCCTTTCCAAAGTGGGGGAATACCCACCACACTTGCCAAAGGCTGCAGCCTGAGTTGTCACCAGAAACAAAAATCTTTTCTTTAGGAATGAGGTGGGTGGGGTTTTTGTTGCTGTTGTTCACTGGTTTGTGGAGAGTTAAATACTGGTGGAGTAAAGGCAGGCTGCTCAGAGGCAAGGCTAGAGGTTTCAGCCAGTGGACACCTCTTTCCAAACCCGTTCCACTCCTTATACCCCCAGCCCACCTGTCTCTACCTTTTTCTAAATATTTTCTCTGCCAAGGCCTTGGCTCACTTTTTGGAAAGTGGTTACAAGTAAATGGCGCTTGCGCTGCTAGCTGGAGGTTCCTCCATCCAAACAACAGAAGACACTGCCAGGACATTGTGAGAGGCATTAAAGGACAACAATAACTGCCATGTGTTTATGAGAAAAGCGTGAGGAGGGAGTAGGCAGGCAAAATGAGGAAAGAGGGTCAAAAAGTACAAGCTTCCAGTTATAAAATAAATAAATCCTGGGCTATAACATGGTGACTAAAGTTAATGATACTGTATTGCGTTATTTGAAAGTTGCTAAGAGTAGATCTTAAAAGTTCTCAACCCCCCCCCCAAAAAAAAATTATAACTAGTATGTGTGATAATAGGTGTTAACTGGACTTATTGTGGTGATGATTTTGCTATACGGACATATAGCAAATCATCATCTTATACACCTAAAACTAATATAATGCTATATGTCAATTATACGTCCAAAAAATAAACTGCGATTGACTGAGGCCTCCCTCCGTCAGCGCCAGACTCATCCAAGAAAATGCAGGCCCCGAGATCGCTCCCCCTAGGGCCCAGCCCACGCACGAACGCAGCAAACCCTAGGGCCCCGGAGCAGCTGACAAGCAGCCCGGGACCCCTGCGGACATCGCCCGCTCCACGTTAGTGGCCAGCGCCCAACAGGAAGCCCCGAAGGGGAACTTTGCCATGGCAGCCACATTAACAAGTTGGGCTCAAGGCTGTGCAATGCTCAAGCAGGGCCGCAAAACACCCTTTTGAGTCTTGGCAGCTTCCAGGGCTGGACAGAGTTTGACGCTCTAAGAGGAGTTGAAAGCAGAGCGGATGCTTCCCTCCCCCAGGCAGGCTGCGCCAGACGAGCCCCTTCGCTCAGGGCTGAGCCTGTTACAACAGATACATTCTCTTCCCTCCTTTACCCGCCCCCCCCTTGCCTTGCTCTCGCTCCTAACCAGCAGCCCAGAAGCAAATTCAGCCACGGGCCTCGCCTAAGGAGCGTCTCCACGCCCCTGATCGCGCAGGCTCGGTCCTCGGGGAGCGATTGTCCCGGGCCTGTCCGCTGGCCCCGGCTGGGCCCACCGCGCTCGGCATCTCTCAGCGTCTCCCATTACTGGTGTCGCTGGCGAGTCTCAAGTGCGTCCCAGACGCTCAGCCAAGCGCCGCGGCGCCCAGCCGCCCCCCGCAACGCGTCTCGTAGCGAACCCCGGGCCCTGAGCCGCCACTCCAGCGTTTGCCGACATCGGCTCTGCGGATGCCCGGCCCTCCAGGTCCTCTGGCCCGACCGAAGACTCCGCTACAGGGCGTTCTCCGCGCCCTGCTCCCGGGCCCCCCGCGCGCTCCGCGTTCCCCCCGCACCCCCTCGATCGCCCGTGTCGGCCCCGCTCGGTTGGGACTTGATCTCGGGGACTCCCAGCCCGCGCCTCCCTCCCCACCGTCTCCCAGGGGGAGCCCAGTACCGATGCCCTGGATGAAGACGAAGCCGGTGACCACGAGCACAGGGTGCCAGTTAAACTGGAGTGTGCTCCCGTCCCAGCCAAGCCCCTCCCGGTAGTGGAGGACCCAGATGAGGGTGAAGATCACGGACAGGAAGCCGACGAGCAGCGCCGACACCAGCAGCCCCAGGAAGCCCCTGTAGCCTTCCATGGCCATCAGCGCCCCATACTCCGCGTTGCGGCGGCCACAGGGAACTCGGCGAGGCGACAGCAGCCTCGGGGGACTGGCCTCACGGCCGAGTTGCGGGCGTCGACTTCTTGTAGCTGTCTCCGCCCGGGAGGAGGGGCTTTCTCGCTGGCCCGCTGGGGATGTGGGGCCTCAAGGGGCTGGGCAGCTGGCCCTTGTTCAGAAATCCGCCCCGCCTCAGGGACCTCTCGGCGGTCAGCCGAGAGCTCTAACTGCGCGGTGGCTAACCCCTGTCCCGACATCCCAGCTTGCAGAGGGCTCGAGCAACTGGTCCAGGGAATTGTTCAGAGAGAGAGTTCCGAGGATTCTGTACCCACCACTTTCTTTTAACTCTTCCCGTGTCTCTTCCTTATTATGTGTGGGGAGACTGAATAAGGCAGTGGTGCGCACGCCTGATTCACAGATGAGAACCCCCCCACCCCGCTGGGTGGGGTTGTGTACGCGATTTTGATTAACGAAGCCTCCTGAGCCCCAGTCCTAGGGGATTGGCTGTCTTTGATGCCAACATGCTCCAAGGCGGAACCAGTGGGACGGTATGGGTTTGACCCTCCCTAGCAAGGAGACTACGTGCAGTTTGTGCTTTATTGAGGGACGACAGACACCTCCTGAACCCTGGACTTGCCTGTATAGTGTGAGAAGGATGGCTCTAGAAAGGGCCTGTCTGCCCAAACCAGTTTGGACCAAAGCCCCACCATGCTGAAGTGTAGCACGCTCTCTGCCCTCTTTCCCAACATGATTATGCGTTCGCCACTGGACAAGAAAAGCGTCCATGTTATTTATTGCTGTTAAAGAAAACGGGGCTCCCGCTGTTAGGGCTTCTAGGACGCATTTGGGAACTTTCACTTCTAGTTCCCCTTCTCCCCCGCTCCGTTTCTCATCTCCAAGGACTGGTTTGCTCTGTTGTCTTGTTACCATTTGAAAGACCTAGAACGTGCAGGAAGTCAATGTCTGGGCGTGATTTCCAATGGGAAAAACAGGTTTTAAGCCAACAAAGTATGAGTGTCAAGCCCTGGTAGTAGGACAGGATTAAGGGCTAAGAGTGACAGTCTACCGACTTCATCATTTCTCCCTTAGTGGAGAGGGGAGAAAGCATATGGAAAAGGCGGCTCCTTCCCCACAGTGCAGGGCTTTCTCTGGTCTGGGCCAGCCTAGCCCTCCACTCTAATCCTTTACCGCAGCCTGACCTACCCTGATGTCCATGGCTGAAAACTCCTCTCCCAGCCCCTGACCACTCCCTTCCACATCCCTGCCTCTAAATTTGCTTGACCCCATCTCCACCCAGAAACTTCCCCTGAGTCTGCCTATGCCTCCATTTTACACCTCCACCCACCTCTCTATCCAATGCCTGTCTGCATCCCTTATCAAGATGTGATATAACCACCTGTTTCTGTAACTGTCTCCACTGGCCAGACTGCCCCTTGAGGGTATTAGCTGTCTAACCTATCATGTATGCTCCTTGCCATATAGTAGTTACTCAGTAAATGTTTGTTGGGTGATTAATGGAAACTAGTGTGTCAGTCAGGGTCCTGGCAGGAAATTGATGGCACATTCCAGCTGGGTAATTTAATAAAGAATAGGACTAATATTTACAAAGTGTGGGCAGGGTGTGGGAAACCGCAAGGGCTTTGCAGTGCCCAGGCCTGAAGGGGAGAGGGTTACTGAAATCCAGACAGAGAGGGCAGTCTTACTGGGGCTATGGCCTTGAGTTGAAGAATACAATCAGCCTGTAGGGAACCCTCAGGGAGGAAGAATGGGAGGTGGGCTGAATAGTCCAGCCTTACTCTCCTCCCCTTCAATCTCCTGCCCAGTCCAAATGGCTGAACTTAATCAGAAGCCAGAGGGCAGTTGATGTGATCCAACAGGTCAGCCTCCCAGGGCACACAGCAGAGTGGAGAAGAGTAAGAGTAGATCCATAGAAAAAATAAAGAAACTAACACTGAATTTTCCAGTTGGATTCTTTCAGATATTTTTGGTTCCTGAGTGCTACAAATACTTCCTGTTTAATTTTAAGCTGTTTCTCTTCTTTTGTGACCTTTAGCTAGTAATTTTTTAAAAAACAATGTCATTGTGTGTAACATAGGCAGAAAGAACAGGGCCACGGGGGGGAGGGGGGCGGAGAGAGGAGTTTATCCTTAGGAAAAGTCGCAGCTACCACACGGGCCAGAACTAGATTCTGATGGCCAAGAGCAGATCCAGGCCCCCAGGTGAACTTCAGCTAATTATACTGGATTACAATACTATTAACATGACAGCCAAGAAAAATCTCCACCCCCTGTGTCATCATGACAGTTCCAACAAGGGCCAAATAAGGACAAAAATCCTTCCTCCCCATGGGAAGGAGTGGTCAGCAAGGACCTGCCTGCGAACACCTATAACGCCACTCCTAAATCTTGAATATTTTGAACCCTCATTCTAATAAAATCCTAAGCCTCTTTGTTCTTCGATGCAGTTGCCTTCCTCCTGGCCTCCTCGGTCCCCCTATTTTGGGACTGTACTCTTTCCTTTCCTTTAATAAAACCACTGCTTGTTTGGCTTTCTTTGTATGGCTTAATTCGGTGCCTCCTTGAATTCTTTCCTGTGACAATACCAAGAACCCGTTCTCAGGTAATAATTTTGTCGCTATTCTTTTCTCTAAAAGTATCTAATCTTTGTCTCTAGTTGACTTTGTCACTCCTTTGACCCAATACCTTCATTCTTGAATTCATTTTGCTCTGCAGCAGCAGCAAATAAGAACCTCAAGGGGGCAGGCCAAGTGGCTCAGTTGGTTAAGAGCTTGCTCAAGAGTGCAAGCTCTGAGCAACAGGGTCGCCGGTTCGATTCCCACATGGGCCCAAGCTGAGTTGCCACTGAGCTGCCAACAGGTGGCAGGATGGTCCAGCTTAAAAATAAAATAAGAACCTCGGGGACTCCAGAGCCTGTTTAACAAAACAGCTCAAGAGAATGAAAACATGGCCGAATTGTGTGGGTGTTGTTGAATCATCTTGAAATTACAAGATAAACTGAGAGAATTTCAACTTTGAAGGTGTCTTTTCATGACCTCATTCAATGAAAGTTGTTGACTTGAAACAGGAAAATTTTCACTAAATGTTGTAATGTTAACAACTTTGTATTTTAAACAGAGTTGTTCAATTAAAGAGTTCCCGTCAGGAGACGGTAAATAATTTGTTACCAAAGAACTTACTCAGACTAGGTAACCTGTCAGCAATGCTGTCTAAGGGATCCTTGATGTGTGTGTGTGTGGAGAGAGATGGGGGATGTAGCCTTCCTAAAAGCCTGTGATTCTGGAAACATGTACATGTTGACACAGATTTCTGTTGTCCCTGATACAGACATAGAACGCAGAGTAAGGAGATAGTGTGTGAAGGGGTGGGGAAAGAAAATCTAAACCTTACCATCATGAGTTTTGGAACCAGTTGCCCTGTATGCCATCTCTCTATTGAACTTCCCACGAGGTAATGTCATGTAATGTCGCATTTCTTTTGGTGCATATGGAAGTCCAGTATTCTAATGTAAAGTATATAAGTTGTACATAGTGATATGCTTTGTGGGATAAGTGGACCATTTCTTAAACTTTCAAAATGTATGTTGGTTGCCCCTCCATTCTCCACCCTTTTCTTTTTCTTTTTAATTTTATTGGGGAACAGTGTGTTTGTCCAGGACCCATTAACTCTAAGTCAAGTAGTTGTTTCAATCTAGTTGTGGAGGGTGCAGCTCAGTGGCCCATGCGGGGATCGAACCAGCAACTTTGGTATTATGAGCACTGCACTCTAACCACCTGAACTAACTGGCTGGGCTCTCCACCCTTTTCTACCTTACTTTATGCCCTGGCAGGCTTCTTGCCCATTGACTTCCAATTGGCTTTTGCCAATCGATGGTGCTGGGAAGAGATCAGAGAGCAGGAAGAAAGAGAGGTCGACTGTTTCTCTCTTTTTGCCCCTTGCCAGGTCATGGTTTTTGCACTGGTTGTGTCCCTTTTGCCATGACAACCCTCAAGTTGTCTTCCACCGCTACAGTTCTCCCTGGGTCCAGTAACAGCATGCCCCCTTCCTCCTACAGGCCTATGTGTAGTATTGGCTCTCTGCTCTTGGTTGTCCTGGGTTTTAATCATTCCTTTGTTGGGTTCTCATAAGTCTGTTTGCACCTCTGTAAATAGTCCCTTGATTAAACTTTCTTCAATTACATTCTTTGTGCAAACCAGCTATGTCCTGCAGGACCCTGACAGAGACAAGCAGAAAAACACTCTTGCCTAATTCTTCTGCTTCCCTAGCCCCAGTTAATTGTCTGTGCCTCTTAGGACACATTATGAAAGGAGGACTATATGAAGTGAGGAAGTCACAAGCAGGAAGAACAAGCTCACACATCTTCCTGTTCTCTCTTCTACTAGACAAGAGATGTGAGGATCAGAAAGCTGTCCCAGATGACTAAAATAAGGCAACTCACAGCTGACACTGGGACTCATGACATAGGCCAAGCACAGGCAGTGTTCAAAAGCTCCTTAGCAAAACAAAGTGAGGGCTACCATTTTGAAATGAATGCAGTCCAACCCATGTTAATGGGAGGAATATACATTCCTTACATGAGGCTAGACCATGTTGCTGAAGTGTTTCTCCTCCAAGGGAACTGGTGAAGAGATGAGCCCCGGTCTCTCGCTATGGGGAGACGGGCTATGGAAGCAGCGTCCACCAGCCTCCCCACAGCAAGAGACTGGGGTTCCTCTCCTAACTCAGAAGGTTCTCAAAGTCCACCGAACCCAAGAGGGCAGGGACTGAAGCAAGGAAAGATTTCATTCACATCTGGACACAGCCTGAGGAGGCCGAAAAGAACTCTTTTCCTGAGGGAGCAAAATAGCATAGCAGGGCCGGCCGAGTGGCTCAGTTGGTTAAGAGCTCGCTCAAGAGTGCGAGCTGAACTCTGAATAACGGCAGTTCGATGCCAGCCCAAGCTGAGTTGCCGTTGAGCTGGCAACAGGTGGCAGGATGGCTCAGCTTAAAAAAAAAAAAAAATAGCACAGCATACTGGGAAGCAGGCACAAGGAGAAGAGGACCATGTCTGGAGAGACCATGGTGAGGAGAGCACCTTCAGGGGTGCCCAAGCAAAACGCCTAACTCCATAGAGCCTCTTTCCCGTACTACATGCAGGAGTGGAGGGGGCTGCGGGCCAAAGTATGTCGGACCAAGGCATTATTTCTGTCCCTTCCACACTATACTGCTTTGTAAGACCTACCCGACCCTTCATTTAATTTTTAAAATTACTTCCATCATCATCCCATTTGAGTTTGGTTTTGGGATGACTGTGAGGCAAGAAGCACTTAGAAAAGAGACTGATAACTTTTCCTAATCATCTGGCGAGATAAAATTACAATGATCCCATCCCACCCCTGTGTCCTCAGCCCAAAGCGGGTGGAATCTGATCTGGGCAAAGAGCCTGGACTTCATCCAGGCAGAAGAGAAAAAACAGGAATGAGTTCCATGATTCCCCAATTCTCATCTACCACGCTCACCCCATAGGTTAGCAGGAAATAACCAGGTGAGACAGAAAAGAATGGGGCTTGGTCACAGCTAGGTTCTATTTAGTTTAGAGCCCTCCTCCCCTTGCAAATGTATAAACCCTTGTGGAAAGTTCACATAGATGGAGCCATTTTAAAATAGAGCCAGAGCAGCCGTTCCAGAGGAACTGCTTGCTGGTCTTACTCCTTAAGCCTTTGGAATGTTTGAACTGGGTAAAATAACCTTTGGTCTGGGCCAAACCAACATTATCTTACAAACAACTATTTTAAAAACTAATAGGAAAGCAGACATCCTGACCACAAGGACTGGCAATTGTGTACACTTTTTCTGATAATAAACTCAGTAATCAGCCATGTAGAGCTCGAGTAATTTCAGTTTAACACTGATAGAAATTCCTTTCTTCTATTATTTCTCCTCCTTTTCTCATAAAAACCCCATTGTCTTCACCCTGTAATTGGGACACAATTTGGGGTTCTGCCTGAATCTGTGCTCTCCAATTGCAATTCTGTGGTCTCCAATAAATGGTTATTGCCTCCCACTTGGCTTTTTATTTTCAGGTTAACATCCTAGATTAAAATATAAGCTCCTTTAAGGTGAGGATTAGCTGCTCTTCTTCTAGGGTCCATGTTCTAAAAATTGGCTGGGAATTGTTTTGAGCAGGTATAGGATGACACAGACACAAATATGCTTGCCATGATGGAAGCGGTTGCTTTTTATTTTTTTATTTTTTTATTTTTTAAGATTTTATTGGGGAATTGGGGGAGGGGAAAAGCATTGGGGAATTGGGGAAGGAAAACAGACAAGTTGCTGTCCTTTTGTTCTTCAGTCTGGTTGTGGAGGACGTTGCTTCACTGGCCCATGTTGGTATTGTGATCATTGCACTCTTCCTGGGTGAGGCAGTCACTCGCGGGCTATTGGACGGCTGCTCACTGTGGCTCACAGCATCTCACGAAAGCACATATTAGCTGCCAGCCAGCCCCACTGCAGGCTATGTTGTCGCCCGCAACTAACGGCTGCCCAGCTCCAGGTTGAGCTGTTGTTCACCATCTTAGCTGTAGAGGGCACAGTGTCACTGGCCCTCATGTAGGATCCGAACCGGGGCCCTGCTGGTCAGAGCTGGAGTCCCAAGCCAACTCTTAACCAACACACCACTCGGCAGGCCCCAGAGGTTGCTTTTTAATATTCACAGTCCCCGAGAAGCAGGAGGCATCGCATGCCAGGCATGCCCACACAGCAAGATGAGCTCCAAAACCAAATGAGCAGGCAAGGATGGGGGAAACTGCGGGCAGGAGCCTCTCTTTGGTGGGTTTCAGGAAAGAAATGGAAGAAGCAAGGTATGCAAGTGGAACAAACTTACGATTGCATAGTTTGGATAATTTCAGCAGGCTCTCAGTTATAGGGGTGGTCCCCTGGCCCTGTCGTGATTGGGACAGGGGATAGTGTCCTGGATGGTAGAAGCCTCATAAAGGACACGGCTGGAGGAATAAACTCAGAATTGGTTGGCCTGCATATTGAAGGCATTCTGGCAAGCAAATTGTTATCTCTAGGAATTAGGGAACTCGAGAGAAGCTGTTTCCTGGTCCACAAGCCCCAAAATGCCAGAGCATCAAGAATACAGAAAAGAGGGCCGGCAGAGTGGCGCAGTGGTTGGGCGCTGGCTTGGGAAGACAGCGGCCCCGGTTTGGGTCTCACATATGAGGGCCAGTGACACTGCCCTCAAAAAAAAGAAGAAGAAAAAAATACAGAAAAGAAGAAAATATAGTTACTACAACCTAGAATTGCTGTTGACAGAGAAAAGGCCTTTGAAAAACACGTTCGTGGACTGACTGACTGACTGACTGACTGACAGGCTGACTAGAAATTTAGATTAGAGCACCCAAATTCAATTTAGAGAATTAATTAGCAAGGGAAGGAATGATCTGGAACACTTTTCTTATAACCAAGCTTTCTTCCACATAAATCAAATTTTATACGAACACTGGACTATTTGGGTGGGACATTACAGTCTGTGAAGAACTGTGTTATACTATTATTAACGAGTAGACAAAAACATCGTTTTGCCTTTGGAGAACTTTTATTGGATGCTTCTTTGTTTGGCTTTGTAATGACAACAATAAGTGCTCTAATTACAGTCCTCCTTGTCATTGATGCATTTTTTTAAAAGGGCATTCACAGGCGGAATGTCTCAGAAATGCATTTTCAGAATCTGGCCTCATAAATCTCAAGATCTTATTGAAGTATGAAAGAATCATGCATGTTCAAAAAAGAACTCTGAAAGTAAATCAGAGAGGCTCTCTTAATTGGCTAAATAAATTTTATGTTAAACCGTTTAGACAGACCTCACTGGATCTCAGGAAGCCTTGATTATAATATCTATCAACAGGTAAAGCCCTTTTTAAAGAGAAAACCAAATGGTATAAGTCTAAATTTTACTTTTGTTCCAAAGTAATTTAGCTTGGCTTCTGTCATTTATATATTGCTTCTAAGCCTAGATCCTTGAGATTCCAGTCAATTGGATGCCCTTGGGAATAAGGGCATATACATTGTTCTAGGCCTTCAATCTGCCAGTAGTTGTGTAATCAGACAATTCACAGGGGCCAAAAAGTGGGCTGCAGTCCGAAGTTTTTAACTTAGAACCTGAATGGGAGAAAAACTTCATCTTTATTTTCATTCACTTATAACTGAAATTTAGCAATTTCTTTAATTATAAATGTAAACCCCACTAGTATTCGCAGTGGCTATGACTTTGTCACCAATAGAAATCACTTTTTCACGTCCCATTAAGAGTTGTTGGGCTGGCCGAGTGGCACGTTGGTTAAGAGCTGGTTTTGGGATGCCAGCGGCCAGCGGCCCCAGTTCGGATCCCACACGTGAGGGCCAGTGACACTGCTACAGCTGACAACAGCTCCACCTGGAGCTGGGCTGTGCAAGCCCAGTGACGGTGTAGGCTGCAGCCCCTGCTGCAGTGGGCTGCCATAGGCTACAGTGAGTGGCCGGCAGCCAGCGTGAGCTGCCAATAGCCACGATGAGCGACCATCCGGAGGTCGGCGACCCATCTGCCTCATCCGGGAAGAGCGCAATGATGATACCAACATGGGCCAGTGAAGCAACTTCCTCTGCAACTAGACTGAAGAACAAAAGGACAGCAATTTGTCTGTTCCCCTTCCCCAGTTCCCCAACACTGTTCCCCTCCCCCAATTCCCCAATGAAATCTTTAAAAAAAAAAAAAAAGAGTTGTTGCAGATCTCTCAACTTATCATTTATGCTCAGTACTTCTTCAGAGTAACAGCAGTTATTAGACTGGGAGCATCAACAATGAAGCACATATACTATTATATCACAATTTAAAAAAAATTTTTGATAACTCCTTTTCAATGAAATTGGTTTTCTCTCTAATCCTGTGTTTGTTTTTTTGGTTTTTTTTTTAAAAAGATTTTATTGGGGAATTGGTGGAGACGAACAGCATTGGGGAATCGGGGAAGGGGAACAGACAAGTTGCTGTCTTTTTGTTCTTCAGTTTTGTTGCGGAGGATGTTGCTTCACTGTTGGTATCGTCATTGCGCTCTTCCCGGATGAGGCAGATCGTCTCTGGCCTCTGGATGTCGCTCATCGCGGCTACTGGCAGCTCACGCTTGGCTGCCAGCCGCTCACGCTGGCTGTGGGGCACTCAATGCAGCCTATGGCAGCCCACTGCAGCAGGGGCTGCAGCCCACACCATCACCGGGGCTCGCACAGCCCAGCTCCAGGTGGAGCTGTTGTTAGCTGTAGAGGGCAGTGTCACTGGCCCTCATGTGGGATCCAAACCGGTTCCGCTGGCATCCCAAAACCAGCGCTTAACCAATGCGCCACTTGGCCGGCCCTGTTTGTTTGTTTTTATGTAGAGCAATATTTGGAGCAGCCCATAGGCCTCATTAGCCTGTTGAAAAAGCCCAGGCACACCAAGGCTAGGAATCCCTGAGCTAAATGACTCTAAAGGTTATTCTTGCCTTTTTGAACCCAGAAACTCAGGGGAAGGCTATCCATTAAACCAAACTCATGTCTTACATAGTACAGTCACCATCCTACCCTGAGAGGAATGTTAAAAAATAACACTTGAAGAACTTGAAATGTTGAGTCAACCTAGAAAAACCTTCTATTGCCTTAATCCAGAGCTATTATTAAATGCTGAGTTTTGCCCAGTATGGTACTTCCTTGAGAATAAACAGCCTGTCTCTTGATTGATTAACCTTTATTTACTTGTTGTCTGGTAGATGTGTTCTATAAGTATGGCCAGGCCTGGGAGGAGTGTGAAACAGGCCCTGTTTGTCATGAGTGTGCTATTGCCCCTCTTTCTGTGCCTTTCTCCCCTATCTTGGCTTTTCTTCTCAATACCTACATTTTGTACAAAACCTCCCAGCACTCAGACTACCTACCACCTACCATCATCGAGGTCCCAGATGGAGACTTACCCCTCCCCTTCACCCTCTACCAATATGGAATGATTACAAGTGTCTTTCGTGCTAAGTATTGACGGTCAATGGTCATACTAACCATGACAATTATTAATACTTAATGATGACTTAGGATGCACCAGACACAGTTCTATGAACTCTCCATGCTTTATTAATTTGATTCTAACAACCCCATTTTATAGAGGGTGAAACAGAGCCACACAGAAGGTAGGCAACTTGCCCAAGTTCCCACAGCCAAGGAGGAATGGGATTGAGATTCAAACTCAAGTCGCCTGGCTTCAGAGTCCTTACTTGCAGACACTATCTGAACTGCCATGATTGATTTAACAAATTCTCTAGTTGTTGATATTGACATTTATGTTGTTTATAGTTTTTCACTATTAGAAAACTGCCTTTATAAATGTATCTATACATGAATAATTTTACACATTTCTGGTTGTTTCTTTAGGGAAATTCCTAAAAGTGAAGCTACTAGGTTAAAATTTTTTTTATCGAATTGCTAAATTATTTCACAAAAGATGGTAGTAATTTGACCAGAACTATATGATCATGCCCCTTCCCACCATTGCCAATAAAGGGTATTACTGTTTTGTAGTTTATATATGTTTGCCAATCTGATGGACAACACATATAATTTTCACTTTAGGATGCAATATTTTTCATGTATTAATCATTTGTATTTCTTCTTTTGTGATTGCTTGTGTCTTTCCTTTGACCATTTTCTTATTTTGTTTAATATTTCTTTCCTAATTAATTGTTAACTTGGTGCATTGGAAAGATTTAACTGAAAATAATAAATGTTAGTTTTTTACTGAGCATGAGAAGACTGAGTTTCCACAATGCCTGACAATGTTTTAGTGTCATAAAACCTAGGGAATTATTTGGGTTACTTTAAGTCATCAACAGCATTTTCAGTTCTTTTTGAGTACATCTTGATTTGAGCAGGGGAACTCTTTCTGTTCCTATATCTTGTCCTTGAGATTCTCAAGGTGCTTTTCTTCTGATTGCAATCCTACTGCAATCAGAAACACGAATAACAGGTCCTTACTGTAAGCACATCTCTCCTCTCAATCTTTTTTGATGTTACTTTTTAGCACACATACTGATTACTATTACCTATCCTACCTTAAATTATTCTTTTCCACAGCACATCAAATTTGTATACCATGAGGGTCTATTTTCCATGTTCTTAAGAAATCACCAGGGAGAGAGATGCCTACTTATCTTTTGAGGTTCTCTCCCCTTGTTAGCTCGTACATCCAGTTAATGGGTCCATGGAAAATTCATCCATTTCTCTCCATCTTTACCACTACTACTTTGGATCCAGCAACCTTCATAGCAAGTCTAGATTAGCAAACAGCCATCCAATTTGTTTTCAGGCTTCCACCTACCCTAGGCAATGCATTTCCTGCACTATATCAAAAGATAATCCCAGACTTATTGGGATGATAACTTTGTAAGTTATATAAATGTCTAATCACTATGTTATACACCTGAAACTAATGCAATACTGGAGGTCCCCCAAAAATACATATAAGTGGACACCTGGCTCAACGTTGCTCAAGCAGTACTTCACCATAATCAGCAGTGTCTGGATGCTGATGAGCATCACTTGTAATCGCAGAAGTCAAACGTGACTTGTATTCATCTTTTGTTATGACTATATATTGAGTATTACAATTTTAATAGTTTTTTCCTTTCTTAAAATGTGTATACATTTTTTTTGGCACCCTCTGTATTCTATGTTAACTGTAATGGAAAAAAAATTTTTTTAAGAGATAATCCTTAAATACAAAGCTAAGCACACTCCTGATTAAATGTCTTTCAGTGGCACCAGGTTTAAAGATAACTTCCTTAGCATGGCATGCAAGACCATTCTGATCAAGTCCTGGCTTATCACCCCAGCCTCATCTCTCTCTGCTCTCTTCTGTCAATCTCTGCTGCTACCATCCTGAATTAATTATTGTGTCCCCAAAATGCAATGTTCTCTCTTATCTCTTTTTAAAAATGAGTATACAGTTTTCACATCTTATTGTACTTATTTAAATTTTATATTAAATACTGAGTATAAGTATATGTTGGCCTTATGTCCAGAGTTTTGAAATGTAAAGATACATGAATGGATGGCTTTAAGGATAAAATTTTGTCGATACACATTTACACATTCAGTGGCCCAAGGAAACACTATAGGGACTGGAAGACATATATAAGACTTTGGGTTGAATGGGAGGAAAAACCCGTTCAGGTCTGAATTGAAAGGTCCTTGGTTGCTGACGGAATCTCCCTTTGACTTCAGACTTTAAACAAACTGAGTCTTAGTCAGTGTATACAAAAACCACTTCACTGTCCCAAATCCCTATTAGTCAGGAGAAACAGTAGCAATAGGGTAGGTTAAAAAATTGGCTTGTGCCAATGTGAACTATGGGGTTGTCCAGTCTGAAGCGAGCAGGACTGGATGAAGGCTGGACGTCCAGTTGGGTGTCGCAGCTCGCGTCCAGGATGTGTAAGGTACATCAGCAGGCAGGAAACTCAGTCTAGAGGCAGAACGGTTAGTGCATTCCTCAAAAATCCTTGTTTTCCAGACAAGTTCCTAGGATGCTTTCCTCACACAGAGTGTCTTCTCTTCTGAACTTGCCTTTGCACACACTATTGCTGCAGACTAGAATTCGGTGGCCACATGACCCACCTTCTGCCTCATGAGTTTTCCTAGCCTGATTAAGTAGTTACAAATCAGAAAAAGCAAATAACATTGACTCATGAGTCCTTTGTATGTATAATTATGTTTGTATGTATAATTATGTTTATCGCCACTCTGAACAGATATACAGTTCTCAATAGTAAAATAATTAAGAAAATGACTAAAATGAATAAGATATTTTTTGGCCAAATAACAGTTAATTTGACATAGCAAAAAAATTTTTATAAGAATAATGACATAATGCTGAGGGGAAAAAAAAGGAATAATAAAAAGATTGTAAAGAGAGAAAGGAGTCCTTTAATCTCAGATCATATTTCTTGCTTTAAATATGCAATGTGCTCACCCCAGTTATGCTGCAAACAAAGAAGTAACATTCCAGCTCCTCAAGGGTTTGGATTCTATTATGTTTACACTGATGGAAATGTGAGATGCTTAAGCAGATTAAGATTTCAAAATCAAGCATCTCCAGAAGGGACAGATTTTTTTTTTTAATTACTCTATTCCAGGTCGTTGTTTAATATATATTGAGTTGAGCATTTCTGAGTTAGATTTGTTGGTCATATCTTGGTCAGTCATTTTCAGATTGATAAGAGGGAGAAATATAAATGTAAAAAAGGTCATTTCATCTGAATGTAGTGATTATTTTCATTAAAAGCTGTTCTGCACGCTTGCAGTGTGGAAGCTCTGTCTCTCAAGAGAACTTAGGGCACTTAGCAGCCCAGGTGCATAGCTCGCATAGCTCGGTGCTGTCTGCAGGCAGCTTTGGTGAGGTGAGCGGCAGCCCAGTGGGAGACTCAGTGTCCCCGCCTGCTGCCAAGGGTCTGGCAGGAGAGACTTGTGTACAAGTTCCTAGGTGACACTGCCTGGGAATGCCCAGGATTTTGGGAGAGTAGATAATTTTCAAAGGGCCTAAGCTCTGTGTGATATCGACATGAGCCAATGAAATGGAGCTATTGCCCAAACAGTAGACTGAGAAGACCAGTAGTGGATATGGATACTCTAAGAAAGAATCTTCAAATTATTTAGTATAAAGCTAATCCTTTTTTATTTTTCAGTTTTCCCCCACTATTTCGGACATGTAGAACTCAAATCCATAATAAGATCAAATAAAGTGCAAATAACTTTTGAATCCTATGTTTAACTTTTCTGTGTTATTTTTTTAATTTAGTTTTTTTAATCGAGCTATAATCAACATATAATGTATTAGTTTTAGGTGTGCACTATATTGATTTGATACATGTGTGAAATGATCACCACAATAAGTTTAGTTAACATCCATTAACATACATAGTTACAAATTCGTGTTATTTTTATTTTTATTTATTTTTATTTTTTTTAGCTGAGCCATCCTGCTACCTGTTGGTAGCTCAGCGGCTGCTCAGCTCGGGCTGGGCATCGAACTGCTGTTGCTCAGAGTTCAGCTTGCACTCTTGAACGAGCTCTTAACCAACTGAGCCACTCAGCCAGCCCTTTGTGTTATTTTTAGATGCATCTTTTGTAGGCAGCATATAACCGGATTTTTAAAAAAGTCAATCTATAAAGAGATAGATGCTGAAACAAATACTAATTGTTGAAGCTAGGTGGTGGGTCCATAGATGTATACTGGACAATTCTTTAAACTTTTCTGCATGTTTGAAAAATTTCATAACAAAGTGTTAGGGAAAAAAAAATCTATCTGATAGTCATTGGCTCTTAATAGGTGAATAAATCTATTTATTGTGTTGATAGTTTGGACTTGTTTCTACTTAAATTTTATTTTTTTATTTCTGTTTACCACATAGAGTTGAGAGACATACCTTATGTGGATAAGCTATTGAGACATTTAGAAGACTCATTTCCTCCTGAAGGAAAAAAAATACTTTAGCTGCAATATTACTTTTATCAAAAAAGTGATTAAACAAGGGCATAGAATGTTTAAATAGCTTGCCACTTTCAAAAGCTTTACTCAACTAGCACAGGGTGAAACTGACTCCTGCATGTGGAAAGAAGAGGGAATCAAGTGTGTAGGTCCTTGCTACTCTTTGAGACTAGCTTGTTAGAAATGCAGAACTTCAGGCTCCACTGCAGTCCTGCTGAATCAGAACCTGCATTTTAATAAGTTTCTAGGGGATCAGTAAGCACATTAAAATTTAAGAAGCTCTGTTCTAGGAGAAAATCACCACCTCAAGGATCCTAGCACCCAACAGTCACAATCTAATGACTACAGCCTGGCCAACAGTGACCCTTTCAGATGGTTAGAGCATTCCAGGGACAGGGATTGGTGTTTTCCCAAGGCTCTGTATCTCGAGTTGGTGGGATTTCCTAAAAAAACTGAGCTTTTAACTTCTTGGAAAGCTCTATCTCTAGAATACTCAGTCCAGTCATTGTCCAGGTTTCTCACTAACCAATCAGCATTCCTCTCCTAGGCGAGGAGATAAGGGTAGAGCTCGAGGGAGAAAGGATAAATGTCCATGTCCTAGAATTTAACAATAAGGGATTGTTGTGTGGTGTGGTCTATAAAAGACTAAGCCATTTTCTACACAGGAGAAATTCGTTCAATGTATTGAGAGTCTTATTTCCCTGCGAGGCATTCTTTTAGGCCCTAGGGACACAACAATGACCAAAACAAAGACCAGGGCCCTCTTGAAGCTGGCACTCTAGTGATGGGGATAGAGGGAATGCAGGCTTCCCCTGAAGAGGAAAGACTATGTAAATCCCCAGATTCCAGCCACAGACCTGGAGAAGAGGTCAGTCTCTCAGAATGCAACCAGAGCTGGAGGTGGAAGGCAGTCCCACGCAGCCAATACCATGTTCAAAGGTACAATGGAGTCCAGCTTCCATTCAGCAGGTCACTCGATCACACCCTCCGTGTGGAGACAGAGCAGAGGCTAGAGGGAGAAATTTGGGCCAGGTCCCTGGTACGTTATTACCTATCCTTTTGGGCTCAGGCTTTCTGACAGAACGTGACATGGGACAGGGCTTGTGAATCCAGATGACAAAATAAGTAGGATCATTACTGTATAAACCTGGGTGATTTTTTCTTGCTAGTTTTTCATATTTTTAATTTTTAAAAACTTCACGAATAGCATTTATTCTTTTGAAAAAAATAACCTGAGAAATACAGATAACCAACAAACAGAACATTTACCTATAATCCCACCCCTCATAGCTAACTACTACTATCATTTTGCCATATATCTTTCCAGACATTTTTTAATGTGTGTGTGTATGTGTACATATAATCTGTACATTTCCTCAAAATAAAGTCTCCATGGGCTGGCCGAGTGGCTCAGTTGGTTAAGAGCTCGCTCAAGAGTGCGAGCTGAGCTCTGAGCAACAGCTGTTCGAGGCCAGCCCGAGCTGAGTTGCCGTTGAGCTGCCAACAGGTGGCAGGATGGCTCAGCTAAAAAAAAAAAAAAAAAGACACCAACTTGTCTGTTCCCCTTCCCCAATTCCCCAACGCTGTTCCCCTCCCCCAATTCCCCAATAAAATCTTTAAAAACAAACAAACAAAAAAAAAATAAAATAAAGTCTCCATTACTTGAGCTACCAGATAGTTTCCCTTCATTGCAGATGCACACTGAATGAGCACAGTTTAGTCTGTAGAACTAAAATACAATTGTATTTGTATCCTTCAGAAGGGTTACCTTTAGGGCCAGCCTAGTGGTGTGGTGGTTGAGTGCTGGCTTGGGAAGCCAGTGGCCCCGGTTCGAGTCCCACATATGAGGGCCAGTGACACTGCCCTAAAAAAAAAAAAAAAAAAAAGAAGGGTTACCTTTAGAAGTCATTCTGTAGGAGACTGCTTTCCCTGCCCCTAAATAAAATTTCCAGAGGCCCCATTACTTTTCTGATGCCTCTCAGATAATACTGTGTTCTACGATCACTTTAAGTTCCAAATCCACAGTCTCAGTTTGGTATTTAGAAATGCTTAAGCCAATATATGAATCAATACTTCAATCTTCACTCAAAGGTAATACTTTATCCTTCCCAGTTGTGCACCTGAGAATAGTCAATGCCTGACTTCAGAGAGAAATGAGCTAACTTCTCCCTTTCTACTCACACGGGGATTGAGAAAGGAAAGTTCTTCCTTGATGAGTAGTGTCATAAGCTGGCACACGTGTAGAGCTGAGTCGCTCTCATGGGTGCTTTCCTGGGTTCTTTAGGGGCTCCCCCTGGGTTCTTGCTGTAATCCCCATGTTATTGTCAAGCATTCTCTTCCTTGGCTGCTGTTACCTTCGGCTCAGGGTTTTAATTCAGACTCTATTTTTTGAAGCTTCAAAAATATGAGCCATGACTCTTCATCCTCTGAAACCAAAGCAGGTCACCAGCTCATCTCTCTCGCACTTTAGGTTTCCCGAGCAGCAGGCTTTTGTAGACTCAGTGCTTTGTCCCCAAATTCAAGGGGACACAAATCAAGCTCTTCAAGCCCCTCTAACTAGGTTGAAGTGAAGGGACAGTGACCTGCTAACCATTCTCCCTGGTAAAGGAGAGAGCAAACTCTGTGCACAGCTCTGCCCAAAGAAGGCCTCCTCACAAAACGGTCTCTCTCCACTTTCAGAAACGTTTTTATATCTTCCTTGTGGGTTTTCAAATGACATAGCATATTCTAGGTCATCTACTTTGATATTTCTGGCACCTTTTGGGCATTCACATCTATTATACTATAGTGCTGGTGTTCCTTTTCTATAGCTGCTGCACCAAATGACCACTTAGCAGCTTAACCACCACAAATGTATAATCTTATAGCTCTGTGGGAAAGAAGTCTGACACGGGTCTTGCTGGGCTAAAAATTAGGGATTTGCAGGGCTGCGTTTCTTTCCAGAGGTTCTAGGGGAGAATTCACTTCCCTTCCTTTTCTAGCTTCTACAGGCCACCCACTGCCCTCTAAAAAAAATTAAGTAAAGTCAGCTGATTAATTCTCATTTGCTATGGAAGGCAACATATTCACAGATTCTGGGAATTAGGATGTGGACATTTTGAGGAGGTTGTTAGGCTGCCTACCACAATGTCTCAATCAAAACTGGGTTTTTTTGGAAAGCTTATAAGAGTTTATTTGAGCCAAACTGACGACAATTGCCAGGAAGCAAAATCTCAACGGATTGAGAAAATGCTCCGCAAAATTTTATATTTACACAACTAGTTACAATATTTGTGCTGTGAACAGGTTCATGGACATAAGCATTTTTTTACATGCTTTGTAATATACTGTGTTCTAATGTGTACATATACCATACATTTTTAACCATTTCTGCATTGTTGGACAGTTAGGTTGTATCCTATTCTTTATCATTATAAATAACACTGCAATGAAAATCTCTGTAGTTAAGTTTTGACAGGCATTCCTTGGTGACTTTGTATTGTGTCCATTTAAGTCAGTTGGACTTACATTTCCCAGACCCCCTTCCCTGCACGTTTCTGAGTTAATTAGAGCCACATCTTTTTTTTTTTTGCATGAGATTTGGAAGGTAGAAATGAAGCAGTTGTCGTCATGCTCATGTTGGAAGACTGGTGAAGGGTCATGCACTGTTGCAGCTCCTGTATGTTGTTATGGATCTGCTGGCTTGTTTTGTGAGAGGGGCCAGCAGCCAGGCGTTAATAACTCCAGTTGGATCTTCATGGGATAGTATCTGGGTTTAACCGATTTAGTTCCCACAGGATCTCCTCTTTTCTATTTTTCCAAATCTCAGCCCAGGTGCACGTGATGAAATGCACTAGATCTTCTGGAAGCCTTCCAGATCACCAAAACTGGATGTTTGGAAGCAGTGAGAAGCTGGTGCAATTTCCAGTTCTATCTTACTGGTTTGAGCTCCTCCTGTGGGTTCCAGTTTGTCCCCACTCTCTCCAACATCACATGAATCTTCCCCTCCTAACTGCTGCCCTGCTGATGTTAGGCCTAGCGCCAGACCAAGGGCCTCTGGCTACGCAGACTGCACGGCTAGCTCTAATCGCTACACAAACCCCTCTGTGCCACTCCTAGTGGTTCTGCTGCTCTGAACAAGCCCTAATTGACACACATTCATAAGCATTTCTTTTGGATGAATTCCTAAAAGTGCAAAAGCTGGGTAGAGATCATTCATTTTTGTGTTCCCTTAATTATTTCTTTTTAAATCATGTTTTGTATTTAGTGAATGAAATCTTCTATGGAAAAATTCTAGCTTATTTTTACTCTATGAAGAAAAATCAAAATATAGTACTTTTGTCCATACTTGCACAAGAATATTAATGGCAGGACAGTGGACCCCTGGACCACAGTGCCCTGGCAGTAGCAAGTATCCAGAGGAAATGAAATTCAAGGGGAGGTGATCAGATCCACTTGCTGAATCACCTCCTGATGATGCCCAAAGGTGATAAACCTTTAAATTTTGTTTTGTTAAAGACAGAAATATTCCCTTAATGGTCCATTTTCTTAGGCTGGAGTCCTGCCTCTGAATTCCTAACTGTTAGTATACTTTCTCTGTTCCAACTGTCTCCATATGGCTATTTGGACAACCACTTATATATTTTTCTTGCATTCCCAATGTCTATGTTTGGTCCAATTGTTGGGACATACCAGCTATGTAAATGGCATCATTTAGGTTTGTGCAGTGCGTCTGAACAGCTATATGTGGTAGCCCAGAGCAGTTTTAAGTTAACCCTAGTTTGCATCTTCCTGTTGCTGACTTGGTCTTTCTGATATTTGTGGCCATAACTTTTGGATGCCATGTCCTGTCTGCTGGCTGGGCATCTACCCATGGCCATCATCAGTTAGGTCAGTTCCCTCAGTGTCTCCCCCTGCCTGGTAGGCAAATTGATTCTAGGAATCTGCAATTAAAGGAATCAGTGCATCCCAGACCATTATGATTAACCAGGCCAAGTCCAGGTGCAGCTGTGTTCCAAGCTACAACAAATCCAGAAATTCCTCCAAGCCCTCTTTCCCATCTCTTAGGTAATAAATGTGCATTTCAGGTGTGTTAAGATGATTACTGGGGTCAGCAGAATGGCGCATTGGTTAAGAGCTGGATTGGGATGCCAGCTCTGAGCAGCAGGGCCCCAGTTCGGATCCCACATGTGAGGGCCAGTGACACTGCCCTCTACAGCTGAGATGGTGAACAGCTCCACCTGGAGCTGGGCTTCTGTGAGTCCCCGGGTTCAGTGTAGCTGCAGCCTCTGCTGCACTGGGCTGCCATAGGCTACAGTGAGTGGCTGGCAGCCAGCGTGAGCAGCTGGCAGTTGGTGTGAGCTGCCAAGAGCTGCCGTGAGCAGCCAGAGGCCGGCGACCGATCTGCCTCACCTGGGAAGACAGCAATGATGATACCAACATAGGCCAGTGAAGCAATGTCCTCCACAACTAGACTGAAGAACAAAAGGACAGCAACTTGTCTGTTCCCCTTCCCCAATTCCCCAAAGCTGTTCCCTCCCCCAATTGCCAAATAAAATCTTTAAAAAAAAAGAAAAGATGATTAATTAAGTCTGAAGTGCTAAAACAAGATTCTATTGGGATGTCGGGAAATTCATGATGCATGTTTGTGACAGGGGACACTAGTTCATTTTTGGAAGTACTAGAGGCATTCACATCTATGTTATTTCTATTGCCATTTGACAGCTGACAGTTTTAGCTTAATTAAAAAAAAAAAAAACACCTGAGGGCTAGCCGAGTGGCGCTTTGGTTAAGAGCTGGCTGGGAGGGCCGGCCGAGTGGCGCTGGGTTGGTAAGCCAGCAGCCCCGGTTCGGTCCCACATATGAGGGCCAGTGACACTGCCCTCTACAACTAAGATGGTGAACAACAGCTCCACCAGGAGCTGGACTGCTGTGAGTCCCCGGGATGGCATAGTTGCAGCCCCTGCTACAGTGGGCTGCCATAGGCTACAGTGAGTGGCCGGCAACCAGCGCGAGTGGCCGGCAGCCAGAGTGAGCTGCCAAGAGCCACTGTGAGCGGCTGGCTGTCCAGAGGCCAGCGACCGATCTGCCTCACCCGGGAAGAGCACAATGATGATACCAACATGGGCCAGTGAAGCAATGTCCTCCACAACTAGGCTGAAGAACAAAAGGACAGCAACTTGTCTGATCCCCTTCCCCAATTCCCCAAAGGTGTTCCCCTCCCGCAATTCCCCAATAAAATCTTTTAAATAAAAAGAAAAAGCTCAAGAGTGTGAGCTGAGCTCTGAGCAACAGTAGGTCTATGCTCAGCCCGAGATGACCAGCTGCTGAGCTGCCAACAGGTAGCAGGATGGTTCAGCTAAAAAATAAAAATAAAAAAAAATTGAGTGATTTCGTTGAGTTTTGGAGATTTTACAAGTTGAAGATGGAAGTCCAAGCTGTGCATTTTTTTTACCATATTTTACTGTTTTACTTCCATAAAGGGAAGAACACACGTCAAGCTTGTGAAAAGTTGCATAAAGTTTCCAGTGACAATGCTCTACAAAAACGTTAGTGCCAACAATGGTTCACAAAATTCCGTGCTGGTGATTTTGATATCAATGATGCTCCTCGGTTAGGAAGGGCCACCAAGGTTGGTGACTGCAAAATAAAGGCATTGATTGAGTCAAACCCACACTACACGACATGAGAGAGTGCAGGAACATTGAACATCCATCATTCAAGTGTTCACGGCCACCTGAAGAAGCTGGGATACGTAAGCAAGCTTGATATTTGGATTCCACATGAACTCAAGTTCATTTGATGGCATGTATAAAGATCTGGAATATGCTCATTAAATGTGAGGAAAATGATCTTTTTATGAAGCAACTGATAACTGGTGATAAGAAGTGGATCGTTTACAACAATGTGGTGTGCAAATTGTCTTGGCCCCAACATGATGTTTCGCCACAATGACATTGAAAGCAGACATTCATCAGAGGAAAGTTATGCTCTCAATGTGTTGGGATTTTAAGAGTGTTGTGTTTTTCAAGCTCCTATCAAGGAACCAAACAATAAATTTGCATGTGTATGGTCGGCAATTGGACAGTTTGAACAAATCCATCATCCAGAAACATACAGAGTTTGTTCATTGTAAAGGAGTTGTGTGCCATGGGAACAACAGGAGACCACACACAAGTTTGATCACCTGTCAAAAATTACTGGAGCTTGGAAGGGGTATGTTGGCCACACCCACCACACTCTCCTGACCTTGTGCCATCAGATTTCCACTTGTTTCGCTCTCTTCAAAACTCCTTGGTGATATAATGTTCAATTCAGATGAGGCTGTAAATCAGCACCTTGTTCAGTTTTTCGCAAATAAAGACAGGTCCTTCTATGAACGAGGAATTATGAAGCTCACTGAAAGATGGCAAGAGGTTATTGAACAAAATGGGCAATATATCATTGATTGATCTTTGTTCTTTATATAAATAAATGATCTTTGAAAAGCAGACAAAATACTTCATGACTTTTCTGACAACCCAATAGTAACCTTCTGGCTCCCTTTCTGTGACATCATGAAAGCTCTCTTTGCTTGTATACAGTCATAAAAGCCACTGGGTTGAGGATTTTGATTTGGCTGGGAATCTCCTCTATAACAACACTTTCTAGCAAAGCTAGTGCCTGATAACTAGGAGTTATGGTATTTCTTTCCCATGATTCCCATATTTGCTTTGACTCAGATCTTGCCCATATCTGTCTGCATGGAAGTAGTCTTTATATGGGACCATTAAGAACTAATGACATTTTTCTGTTTGTTTTGTTTTGTTTTTAATTTGCATGACTCACCCAGTTTAAGTCATGGGAAGGTCTTTTATGGGAATGTTCAATGGTCTCAAAGTCCAGCCTCAGCTCTCAAGTTTGGCATAGACATTGAAATTGAGAAGAATACATCCATGTACTCTGCCCTTAAATAGTTTTCCAAGATTATTTACATTGAGTCCAGAATAATTAGAACACTTTACATTGATTCTAGAGTAGTATAGTTTGGAGGCAAGGATATTTGTCATCACCCTTACATTTTTCATGGGAGCTTTTTAAGTAATGCTTCTCCATAGACATGAGAATGACTATTTCAGTTGTTCAGAATGTCCACTTTATTACTAAAATCCAACTCCAAAGAATGAGAGGTTATTTTCTTCAGATGGTCTCCAACATTGGCATCTTTTGTGCATAAAAAGCAAATCTTAGAACAGAATGATAATTCTATTAAAATGCTAGAAACAGACTTACTTAGAACATCTTGTAGATTTGAGCTACTTTTTTTTTTTTTAGCTGAGCCATCCTGCCACCTGTTGGCAGCTCAACGGCAGCTCAGCTCAGGCTGGGGATCGAACTGCTGTTGCTCAGAACTCAGCTCGCACTCTTGAGCGAGCTCTTAACCAACTGAGCCATTTAGCAGGCCCTGATTTGAGCTACTTTTATCTGTTGGACAAGCCACAATATGTCTTTACAATTCCTTTACAAATCCTAAAATATTTACCTGTGGCCCACATGTTTAAAATATCTAATGGAGTTCTCCAAGGGCAAGTGATAAATAGTCCATATATAGCAAAATTAATAATTTGAAGTTAATTGTCAGATTTTCTAACCATAGGGTTAAGCTTATATAATTAGTTTGGATATATTCTACAGGAGACTTGTCCAATCCTTGTGCTATTTAAATCAAGTATAATTTAATCAGTGGCTCAAGCATGAAAGTGTAAGAATATATTCTGCTGGTCAAATACATGTAAGTTCTCAGGTCCCCCCAAACACATGAAAAGTCTTTAAAGTTATGTGAGTGTAAACTTGGTTTACTTGAAGATAAATTGCATTAGCTACTCTAGCGTCCTAAATCAGAACACCTAGATAGCGTGGAAATCCTTTTCGCTCATTTACTTCCAAAGGAATTTACTACTGTAATTTAAAAATAAGAAATAGAGTTCAGTCCAATTAAGAAGGTACTGTTAAAAAAAGAAAAAAAGAAAAAAAAAACAAGGTACTAAGTTAATGATCAGTATTTATATTCTTAAGGTTTAGCTACATTGAAGTTTAGGAATGCTGAAGAAGCTAATTTCCTACCATAAAAACATGAATGGAAAGTGCTATTAACTTTTAAGGGCAAAGGAGATAATAGAATCTGTTGCCCATTTTAGCTGTACCTTCAACTCCATGATATCTAACTTCTCATAGGGTGTCAGAATTGCATGCTTATTTCAAATAAATGATTCACAAATTGATTAGATTCAAAGTTGGGCAGTAATAAATCTCCGTAAAGCTTGGTTCTTGAAAAGGAAAGAACCATGTGTGCAGAATCACACTTGGGACACTTGAGGCTTTCAGTATGGTCCAACATTTTATTAGCTTTGCTTAATATTTTGAAAGAGCATTTTGAAAATTCTGCTACTTTTTCTCTTAAATTCCATAAAATCTCCTTTGAAATGAGCTCAGGGAAATATTTAAATTGCAACACTGCATCTATACTTTGTTAAAAGGCATCGTGGTATATTTCTTTAAAATTGCCTCATAGGGCCGGCCGAGTGGCGCGGTGGTTAAGCGCTGGCTTCAGAAGCCAGCGGCCCTGGTTCAGGTCCCACATATGAGGGCCAGTGGAAAAAAAAAATTGCCTCATAAAGCAAATATTATATGTATATTTCAGTATTTACAAGCAATATTTTTTTAATAGAAATATAGCAGTAAAAAACAAGACCTTGCAAACTTTAGGATTCTTAAGAATTACCTGGAGGGCCGGCCGAGTGGTGCATTGGTTAAGAGCTGGTTTTGGGATGCCAGCGGCCCCGGTTCAGTTCCCACATATGAGGGCCAGTGACACTGCCCTCTACAGCTAACAACAGCTCCACCTGGAGCTGGGCTGTGCGAGCCCCGGTGACGATGTAGGCTGCAGCCCCTGCTGCAGTGGACTGCCATAGGCTAGAGTGGCTGGCAGCCAGCTTGAGTGGCTGGCAGCTGGTGTGAGCTGCCAAGAGCCTCTGTGAGTGGCTGTCCAGAGGCTGGTGACCGATCTGCCTCATCCGGGAAGAGCGCAATGATGATACCAACATGGGCCAGTGAAGCAACATCCTCCGCAACTAGACTGGGGAGCAAAGGGACAGCAACTTGTCTGTTCCCCTTCCCCTGTTCCCTAACGCTGTTCCCCTCCCACAATCCCCAATAAAATCTTTAAAAAAAAAAGAGTTATCTGGAAACCCCAACAGCAAAAAAGGGCAAAGGCTAAAATCTTAAGTTCACAGCAAGGGAAATATAAATTTAACTTAGATATATGAAAAGGTACTGAATCCCATCCACAGTTAACAAATGAAAAAGATCAGTTTTTTGGTTTTTTTTTAAAGATTTTATTGGGGAATTGGGGCAGGGGAACAGCGTTAGGGAACAGGGGAAGGGGAACAGACAAATTGCTGTCTTCTTGTTCTTCAGTCTAGTTGCGGAGGACGCCGCTTCACTGGCCCATGTTAGTATCGTCATTGCGCTCTTCCTGGATGAGGCAGATCGGTCGTCGGCCTCTGGATGGTTGCTCACCGCGGCTATTGGCAGCTCACACTGGCTGCCATCCACTCACGCTGGTTGCCGGCCACTCACTGTAGCCTATGGCAGCCCACTGCAGCAGGGGCTGCAGCCTACACCGTCGCCAGGGCTCGCACAGCCCAGCTCCAGGTGGAGCTGTTGTTAGCTGTAGAGGGCAGTGTCACTGGCCCTCTAAAATGATCAGTTTTATAATGCATTTGGAGAGATTTGAGAATAAAGGCATGCTCCAACATTTCTGGTGGGAGTATAAACTGATAGAACCTCTAATAGGGACAGAAATTCTATCTCTAAAAATTTATAATACAGATACACTCACATAGATGTGAAATGACACTGCAACATTGTTTATAATATTGGGTTGATGGAAATCATGACGTATTTTTTCTATGTTTTTCGCTGCAAAAATGCGTCATGACTTTTCCGACAACCCAATAGTAAATGATTGGATATAATCTAAAGGTCCATCATTGGAGAACTGGTTAAATAAATTTCATACTGTAGATAATTATGCAGCTGTATAAAAGAGGCTCTGTATTCTGGAGCGATATCCAAAATATACTACTGCGGATTTCCAAATATGATATTGTGGCTGTGTAGGTGCACAGAGGTACCCTTCTCCTAAGGAACAACCAGACCTTAGATAGGACCCATTTCTTTGTGGCATTGTTGGTCTCACTAGAGGTAGGAGAGGTCTCTGAGGATTTTGCCCCTTCAGTAATCAAAACAAAATCAGAGTTGTCCTGAGGGAAATGATGGTATTACAATAACACTGCTATCAGGCTACTGAGGCTTTGGCCAACACAAAGCTGGAAAGGAAGAACTACGCCAAGACCCTGACATGGTCCCAGGATGGTGGCATCTTTGGCTACAAGCAGAAGCAGAAATAAATTCTCTCTGGAGGACAGCTTGCCCAGTTTGAGGCTATGGGACTCTCACAGATTAAGATCAAGCAACGAGCTCACAATCACAGATCATCAAGCTCATGAGAAGGCAAGGCAAGCCACCATTAGTGAGAATCTGCAAAAACAACAAACAAAATATAAAAAAGCAATGAATAAAATGTTGAAGAAATGAAGGAACCAAAGTCAGTTTCAGGCAGAATAAAGACCTAGATAAGAAAGGCGAAGCTATTGTGCTCCAGAACAGGTAAGAATTTATAAAAGCAGATTTAAATTATAACAACCTTAAGACTTATCAATTTAACCACATTAAAATTAAGAACTGTTCAAAAAACTCCATTATTATTAGGTTTTACTAGAGTGAAAAAAGAAAAAAGATAGTGATATTTGAAATACATATAACCAACAAAGCCTAGTAATCATTATTATTGCAAACAGGTGGGACAAAGAGCCCAGTAGGAAAATGGGTGAGAGACTTTAACAAGTACTACACAAAAGGTGATCTCTACCTGACCAATAAACAGATAAAGTGAAGCTCTACTTTTAGTAATTGGGGACATACAAATTAAAAACACAATGGGATACACACCTATCTGATTGGGGAAGAAAATTAAGTCTGACAATAGTAAGTGCTGGAGAGACAATGGAGCAACAGGAACTCTCAAACACTGCTGGTGAGATTGTAAATTGGTATATCTTCCTGGCACACAATAGAGTTGAACATATAGATACTCCCTGACCCAACAATTTATATCCAAGATATAGTATATATAAAACCTTAGAGAAATAAGTGCATATGTGCATCTGGATGTATCACAGAGACATTCATGATGGCATTGTTAATAACTGGCCCAAAGTGGAAACAACCCAAATGGCCATCAACTGTAGAATGGATAAATTTTGATACAGTTGAATATTATACCATAACAACCAACTAAAATGCAACAAAAGGAACAAGTTGGAGTTACATACAACATAAATGAATCTTACACACCTAATGTTGAGTAAAAAAGCAAGACACAAAACAATATATACAATGTCCTTATATACTTAAAATTCAAAAAGAAGCAAAAATAAACCCTTTTGTCTAGAGATGCATACAGAGGCAGTACATTTATGAAGAAAAGCAGGGAAAATACTACAAGTCAAGATAATGGTTACATTATGACAAAGGGATAAAACTGTGATCAGAAAGGCATACACATATGGCTTCTAGAGTGCTGATAATATATTTTTTTTGGTAAGGTTTTTTTTTCTTTTTTTTTTTTTTTGAGGGCAGTGTCACTGGCCCCCATAAGTGGGACCCGAACCGGGGCCACTCGCGTCCCAAGCCAGCGCTTAACCACCGCGCCACTCGGCCGGCCCTACGACTTTTTTATTGGGGAATTGGGGAAGGGGAACAGTGTTGGGGAATTGGGGAAGGGGAACAGCCAAGTTGTTGTCCTTCGATCTTAGTTGTGGAGGGTACAGTGAGCTTAGCTCCAAGTCCAGTCACCATCTGGCTGCCCCTCAGCAGCTCGCAGCTGCTCAGCTCAAGGTGCAGTGTTCAATCTTAGTTGGGGGTGGGCATAGCCCACCATCCAATGGGGAGTTGAATCCTGGTAACCTTGCTGTTAGGAGCACATGCTTTCACCAGCTGAGCCATCCTGCCACCTGTTGGCAGCTCAGCTTGAGCGGAGCTCACTGGCCTACGTGGGAATCGAACTGGCGACCCTGTTGCTCAGAGCTCGCGCTTTTAACCAACTGAGCCACTTGGTCGGCCCTCTGTTTCTTTGCATAGAGAATGAGTTATGTGTTTATTTCTTTTATGGCTAATTTTTGAATTATGCTTTTTTTCTAGGATGCATGTTATATTTCACAGTTCAATTTTTTTTTTTTTAAAGGAAAACTGTTGCTAAGATACACCACAAGAGAGTACCAGGAATATATAGGCAAATTCAGGGGGAAGTAGAACTTTACAAGTGAAAAGGGAAAACTGAGCTAAATTGGCCAAACGCAAGACCATAAAGCAAGTCTCAACAAATTTCAAAGAATCCTTTAGAGATTAAAAGATCACAAAAGGATATTATACACTTTATAACTTTGAAAAATTAGATGAAAGGGACAGATTCCTAACAAGACTAAATTCTCCAAAAGTGACACTGAAAGAAAAACTAGATAATTCGACTTTTTTTCTTTTCACACAGAACACTAATCACCTTTATACATAAGCTCAGATAGGAGGGAGGAGGATTTATTTGCCTTTCCCGACCTTGGTTTCCCTCTGAACTCCAGCTCCCTGCCCTCTAGCACGTGCCCCATTGGCCATGCTGTAAAGCAGTGCATGCAAGAAGCCTGCCCTGCTGGAACTGCTCCTTTAGAAGACTGCTGATCTGGGCATTCTTTTTCCTTTCATCATACTTCTGAATTGTCTTTTTTTTTTTTTTTAAGATTTTATTGGGGAATTGGGTGGGAGAGGGGAACAGCGTTGGGGAACCGGGGAAGGGGAACAGACAAGTTGCTGTCTTTTTGTTCTTCAGTCTAGTTGCGGAGGACATTGCTTCACTGGCCCATGTTGGTATCGTCATTGCGCTCCTCCCGGGTGAGGCAGATCGGTCCCCAGCCTCTGGATGGTTATTCACCGTGGCTATTGGCAGCTCACACTGGCTGCCGGCCGCTCACTGTAGCCTGTGGCAGCCCACTGCAGCAGGGGCTGCAGCTATGCCGTCCGGGGGACTCACAGCAGCCCAGCTCCAGGTGGAGCTGCCATTCACCATCTTAGTTGTAGAGGGCAGTGTCATTGGCCCTCATATGTGGGATATGAATGGGGGCTGCTGGTGTCCCAAGCCAGCTTTTAACCAATGCACCACTTGGCCGGCCCTTAAATTGTAATTCTTTAACCATGCTGTAAATCAGCTTTGTTGCTCTTACAGATAGAGCTTGAAAAAAGCTGTGCCCTTGGACTTAGTGATTTTCAAAGAAAAAAAAAAATGGTGTTTAAAATAGGACTCAGAAATGACTATCTCCTTGAGCAGATGACCTTCTAAGAGAAAATGAAATTTTTAATTGAGCCATAAAACTTTTCTTGGTAAAAGAACTGGTAAAGAACTTATTGGGAAATAATATTTTTGAAAATTTCATTTGAGAGATCAATTTGCTTATTATTTGAGAAGGTAAAGTGGCCTCAATATGAATCCTTTCACTGACTGTATCTTTATGAATTGTTAACTGTTTCATCACTTCCATGGTGGTTTAAGGTTTCAAAGTATATCAAACTAAATGGGTCAAAGTACCTGGGGTCATGGCAGGTAGTAACTGACTTTTCTACTTCACATATAATTTGATTTAGTAATGAATGTTAGGACTGAGATAAGACAGAGAGAGGCTGGCAGTATGCCTGGAGTTTCTTCAAGGTTATAATACTAACTTGGTTATAATCCTAACTTGCTCAATTCTATTTACATGAAGATGAAATCTGTGGTCAAGAACCAGAAAAGGTCTGGAAATTATTTGTAAAGACAGAGACTACTAAATGTAATGAATTTGAAACTATTAACATGTACCACCACACAAACATGATGGTAAACTTTATGAATTCATTATTTTTCACACAATGTGAAAAACTGGAACTAAGGAAATTGCGTGACTTAAAATATGGTTGGAAATTTAGAGGTCCCAGGTGGCTTTATCCCAAGAATTCAAGGTTGGTTTAACATTTAAAATCCAATCAGTGTAACTTACATTAACAATCTGAAATAGAAAAACCACATGATCATCTCAGTAGATGCAGAAAAGGATCAGAGAGATTCCAACATCTACATCTAATAAAAACTCAGAAAACTATGACTATTAGGGAACTTCCTCAAATTGACAAACGGCATCTATGAACAACCTACAGCTAATATCATACTTAATGGTGAAAAGCTGAACGCTATTCCCTGAATACTATTGGAAATCCACATGTAAAAAACAGAATTTTTATCCATGCCTTGTACCATATACAAAAATTAGTAAAAGCTGATTATACATTTAAATGTAAAACCTAAACTAAATGTCTAAAATTAAAGACTGACCATACCAAGTGTTGACAAAGATGTGGGGCAACTAAAACTCTCATATACTGATGATGAGAACATAAAGTGGTACAGTCATTTTGAAAAAAACATTTGGAAGCTTCCTAAAAAGTTAAGCACATACCTAACATATGATGCAGCCATTCCCCGCTTGGGTTTTTTTTTTAAAGATTTTATTGGGGAATTGGTGGAGAGGAACAGCGTTGGGGAATCGGGGAAGGGGAACAGACAAGTTGCTGTCTTCTTGTTCTTCAGTTTAGTTGCGGAGGATGTTGCTTCACTGTTGGTATGGTCATTGCGCTCTTCCCGGATGAGGCAGATCGGTCGCTGGCCTCTGGATGTCGCTCATCGCGGCTACTGGCAGCTCACGCTTGGCCAGCCGCTCACGCTGGCTGCGGGCCACTTACTGTAGCCTATGGCAGCCCACTGCAGCGGGGCTGCAGCCTACACCATCACCGGGGCTCACATAGCCCAGCTCCAGGTGGAGCTGTTGTTAGCTGTAGAGGGCAGTGTCACTGGCCCTCATGTGGGATCCGAACCGGGGCCACTGGCATCCCAAAACCAGCGCTTAACCAATGCGCCACTCGGCCAGCCCCCCGCTTGGTTTTGGCAAATGGAAAGCAGATGTCCATGCAAATTTGTCTGCAAATGTTCATAATAGCTTTTTAGTAGCCAAAAAAATGGCAATAACCCAAATGTACATTAACGGGTAAATGTATTAAATTGTGGTTCAATACATATAATGGAGTACTAGTAGGAATAAAAAGAAGTGACATTGAGTGAAAGAAGCAAAAAAAAAAGTACTTACTGTGTGATTCTGTTTATATAAGATTCTAGAAAACTCAAACTAATCTAAAGTGATAGGAACAGATTAGTGGTTGCCTTGGAAAGGGGGAAGAGGCAGGAGGGAGGGATTAGGAAGAAGCGAAACAAAACTTCTGGGGGTGATGGATACATATACCTACTCCAGAACCCATCCTTAGATGTTTCCCCAAAAGGAATAAATACCTATGTTCACACACACACAAAAAACTATACAAGAATATTCACAGCAGCTTTATTCATAATAGTTACAAACAAAAACAGAAACAGCCCAGGTGTCCATCAACAGGAAAACTGAAAAAACAAACTGCGACATAATCATGTGAAAGAATACTCCACAGCAGTGAGAGACGCGCGGGTGGAGCAGGGTCCGGAATGATACAGTTAGTTGCTGGCGGGGAGACAGCCTCTAGACGGTAGAGAAACCACTGGAATAGATTCTCCTTTAGGACCTCCAACAGAACACAGACCTGCCAACAGCAGGATTTCAGTCCATTGTGACCATTTGGGACTTCAGACCTCCAGAACTATAAAATAATACATGTATGTTGTGTTAAGCCATTAAATTTGTGGTAATTGTCACAGCAGCAATAGGAATCTAATTCAGGTCCCAATTTCATATTCTCTTACTTCACCACTCCTGCTTCTTGTCAACAGGTAGGCTTGATCTCTGAGTTCAAAATCATAAAAGTCTGGGTAGGATTTTTAGATCCCAGTGCATGCTGATTCATCAATTAGGCACCTGCCTGTGGCCACTCTTTCTTGCCAATGCCCTACTCTATCCCCCAGTATTCCACCCTATCCCATCCCACATGCATAATCTCAAAATCGTAAAAGAAATGTTCTATTTTAATTTAAAAGTGACGTGTTACTTTGTTAACTGTGTAGTTTAGGAGTGGTTTGTAATTATTTCCCAGTCACTACTGAATGATAAAATTAAGGTCAGAACATCGGGCCCTTAGATAAACATAAATTATGCCAGCATGATTCTATTTAAATAATTCTTTTTTGTCATTTTTGTATTGAAGTATAATTGACATGTTGACAAAAATTGACACATACTTAAAAGTGTACCATCTGAAAGGCTTTGACACAAATCTATATATCCATACAGCTATCACTGTAGCCAAGATAATGAAAATATGCTTCACCCCTCCAAGTGTCCTCATATTCCGCTGTAATCCCTCCCCCATTCCTGACTCCTGTTTCCCCAGGCAAACATTGATTAGCTTTACACCACATTAGACTAATTTGCATTTTTTAGAATTTTATATAAATGGAATTATACAGTATGTACTCTTTTTCTTTTTGGTGGATATTTGAATTGTTTCCAGTTTTTGGCTATTACAAATAAACCTGCTATGAATATTTATGTACAAAAAAAAAGAATACTCAGCAATAAAAAGGAATGAATCACTGATACAAGCAACCTGAATTAATTTCAAAAACATGCTGAGTGAAAGAAGCATTATGCTTTGTATGAAACCATTTATATAAAGTTTTAGAATAGGCAAATTTAATCTATGAGGCAAAATAATCAGAATAGTAGTGATACCCTATTCGGTGGGGTAGGACTGAGTAGAAAGGGGCATGAGGAAACTTTCTGGGATGATTGCAATGTTCTTAATTTTGTGAAAGGTTTGGGTTACACAGGTGTATGCATTTGCAAAAACTCAGCAAATTAATACTTAACATTTGTACACTTCATTGCATTTAAGTGTACAACAATAATTTTAAAAACTAAGCAGTATTGGGCCGGCTGAGTGGTGTGGTGGTTAAGCGCTGGCTTAGTCTGGGTCCCACATATGAGGGCCAGTGACACTGCCCTCAAAAAACAACAACAACAAAAAAAACTAAGCAGTATTAAACTCTATTTAATGATATGCATGTTGGAGTATTAGAGGGAAAAAATGTGAATTTATTTTGAAATGAATCATAAAAGTAACATGTATAGATAAGTATCAAACCATGAACACAGAGTGAAATTCAGAATCCATGTGGTTGGTATTTGGGTATTTACCATAAAATTTTGTCAACTTTGCTTATGTTTGAAAAATTTCATAATAAAATGATGGGGAAAAGCCCTCAGTTGGTCTTATCTTTCTATAATATATCCTTTGCCTGAAATAAATGATTTTTTCTATAAGATAGAGATTCTATTGCAACACAGGCACCAGAAATTAGCCTCTGAAATTTCCCTGAAATTCTAAAAGGTAGATAATATATGTAAATAAGATAAGAAACGTAAGAAAATATAAAAGTTATTGAAAAGGAAGTCAAGTTACTTGACTAATTACTAATACTGGTGTTTATTAACACCACAAACAGGATCAGGGTACCATTTTTCTGTGCCTTTTTTTTAAGGGCAGTGTTACTGGCCCTCATATGTGGGACCCGAACCGGGGCTGCTGGCTTCCCAAGCCAGCGCTTAACCACCGCGCCACTCGGCTGGCCCTTTTCTGTGCCTTTTAAAAAATGACTTTTAACCACTGAATGAAGAATCATCTTCTATGTAGTTACATATGTGAACAGGGCAAGTGTATCTCAGCCAAACCTTTTTCAAAATGTGGGTATCCAATCATCATTAAAAGAACACTTATTAAACATTTTCCTACATGTCCAACATTGTAATTGTCAGTATGCTATATCTGGGATAAAACAATATCATTTATTTTTTGAGAGCTTTGGAGGAAAATTGGAATAAAGTTTCTGTCAAACAAATCTGGATGTGTTTCCCATCTCTGCACATATTAGTTGTGGAACCCTGGGCAAATTAACTTCTGTAAGCCTCACTTTCCTCATTTGTAAAATGGGAAAGAATAATGTCATTCATACCTCATACAGTTATTTTGAATGTTAAGTAAGACAATTTATTTTACATGTATCACAATCATTTTACATGTATCTCAATGCAGACAGAAAGCAATCAGTAAATATGTTACTTTTGAAAATCACGTACAAGAAACAAAACATCAATTGGTGGAAGAACATTAAGTACCTTAATTTGTTTAAATAGAACAATACCACCTTCTCTTTAGGTAGTTCAAATAATAACTATGATAAGATTTGTTTTGTTTTCTCCCAGTGTTGCAATGTTTTAGAAAGTCAAGAACAATAATCTTGCTGCATTGATGTTGTGAGAATACAGAATCTTAGATCAAGGAGTGACATGCAGAAATGTACCTCTTATCAGCTTAATATCTGGACCTGCTGAAAGAAGTTATCTTGTTTCATCCAGTCTTGCATTAAACACTTAGAAATGTCACCTCATAATGTTTATGCCTGCCACTAGCACCAGCTAAGTGGGTGGTCACACTGCTAAAGTCTCTAACACAGTCAGGTAGAGAGGTGGGATTAAGGGGGCAGGAGGGTATTAACCACCACTTCCCTCCACCTCCAAGAGAATGGTAGTTTGATGCATGGCAGGTGGCAGAATGAGTAGCTCATACCACTGTGGGGAGCTGGGAAGCCCATATTTTTCTGGAAAGACTTCTCTGGGAAGCATGATGTTAATATCTCTCGCTACATGTGTTATCTGTAAATTTCCCATAATCTTTGCTATTTTTTGTATCTTTCTTTTGCCATCTTTTTATCAACCATCCTGTTAACAATCACGCAGCCCACATTCCCACATGACGTTACAATTGCCTGAAACAAAGCAGGGGCAGCTTGTCCTTTCCCCTCCGTTGAGCCATACCCCTCCGTTTGTTACATGACCTACAACTCCCTGCTGTCATTCATACTAAGTACCTTTCTGCCTGGCCCAGATGGCATATGGATCCTGGTCTAGTCTGGTGTCGGCAATGGTGAGACATTAGTAGGAGTTTCTCAGTGGTCAGTTCATATCTAGACTAGAAGTGTTCCATACATCCATACAGCCACCACCCTCACCAACAAAGCAGACAGGAATCACGGCTCTCAGATGCCTTTCTGAGTAACTGAGTTCCTTGCAAGCATTTCATGAAAAGAAGACAATAACTTAAAGGAGAAGGGGAACACAATAAACCTCTTTTGGAAAATATCTGACAGGATTTAAGTCTTTAGACTTCCTCTTCTGAAACACTCTTAGAAATGATGAGTAGGCTTTATGCTTTTATATAGCACTGCATTTCCTTTGAAACCCACACAACACTGATTTCTTTCTTTTCTCTGGTATTTTTACTCTATTCCCTCTCTTTCAAGGTTTAAATTAACCGGGCAGCACTGTTGAGCTAGTGTCTAATTGGAAGTTTGGGGCTATATCCAGCACACTATAACTATTCAACTGCTTTGTAATCACATGATGTCTCTAAAATGTTCTGAAAGCTTAAAATATTATATTAAAAAATACTATTAAATATGCATAAACCGAGAATGGATTTTTCAATTAGTGGATGTAAACGTATTAGAATTTAATATATGAAGATAGTTTTATCATCTTGCTCATGAGGTAATAATCATTTCTACTTTCCCAAATGGTTATAATACATAGGATCAGATTCAGAAAGATTATATTTTTAGCCCACATATAAATATTTTCCCTTATTCTAAAATGTTACCAATCTGTTGCACAAAAGATGGTTTTGGGTTTGTTCCCTTTATTTCTTTAAAATTTATGGACTCTGCTACTAATTTCTTGACTTTGGGAATAGCTAATACTTCTGTCTCTCTTCAACCCTGACCATAATAAACTTGACATTTATCTGCAAACTGCAAGGGCAGAATTCACATCATTCTTAACATGGGATCAAGCCAAAGCAGAAGGAAAAATTGAAGGATTTTCATATAAATCATCCAAGCTAAAAATCCCTTATTTTAACCTTAAATTTGAATCAGCAAAGATTTTTACTGCTGTTTCCTCCTTTACTATTTTTACTAGTTATTCTGAATCAGAGAATTGTGCTAAACATGTGGATTACCAGCAACTGGATTTCTGAAACAGGAAGCACCAAGAAATATTTTCTCCCTTTACTTAGGTTGCTTTTATTTACCATTCTGAAACATGATTATCTGAGTTCAAGGATCATATTCAGGTCAGTTCTAACAAAGAAGAAAAAATACTCATTTCATAACTAAGAGAAAGCCAAAACTTTTTTTAGCTAAGCAGTCAGTTCCAAGCTACTCCAGGAACTATCCACTCTTCTACAGGGAGCAGAGCTGGTGTAACCCACCTTTATCTTACTGCACAGGTATGAAAATATTGCCTAAGCAGAATTGGAAGACACACCAAATAAACAGAATGGTGAAATGAGTACAACATTCTTAGATGTATTAAGAGGTAAACAGGATATATATTGGAAAAAATTTCACTTCAAGTTTGCTTGTTTACCCTTATCTATAATAGAAATACAAATAATCAATGGGAACATCAAGACAAGAGAATAAAACCATGGAAGAAAAGATAATTTGGGAGCTAGAGTCATTTCCTGATACTATATACAAATACAAAACACATATACACATATAAGATTAAAAAAAAACAAACCTATGATGACACATTTTTGGCTCCAGAGTATGCTTTCACATTACAGATCTCACGTCTCATCCTTAAGGAAAGTTTAATATAAAGGGCACAGGAATTCTTTATCTTTTGTATCTTTCTTTTTGTCTCTCTTCTTAATCTTACCCAACAAAAGGCCAGACCATCCTTTAACAACCATGTTAAACACCTTCCCATCAACTGGAACTAACCTATCCTTCTCTGCTCCCAACATTTTATATTTATATCACCACCTAGCTAAAAGCTCTAAAATGCTAGACTTCTTGTGACTGTATTCTAAAAATCCTTTACATAAAATGCAGTCCTCACCACCCTGTATGGCAAGAGTTTAAAAAAGAAGTCACAGTCATCTGAGGTCAATATAAGATCTTTTCTGGAAAATACTGGAGAACTTGCTAATCAGATCATAAAAAGGAGGGCTGGACACAGCTACTGGGGTATTTGGCTAAAAGTCTCATAAGTTACATCTCAAAATTTAAAATTCTCTCACTCTTTTTCACAGCTTGTTTGTGGTTTCTTCTTCTTCCCCAGGCTCACATACCATCTGGTAAACATAGCAGCTATAGACCCTGCTGGGCTTCTGTTCTATGTGCAGCACCAAGTCTCTGTCAAAGTAGACCTCATGGCTGTATGTCTGCAATGAAAACACAGTCAAAAGAATCCCTCTTCACATAACCACATCCATTCTTGTGTCACTAAGCTGTCATAGCACCTATGCTAGGGTTCTTCAAATAAACACTTGGAAGGAAAATAGCTGCCAGAAATGGTTTATTTTTCATTATTTGTGGATATGCAGATTACTTATGAGAAAAGCGTGGGGACACAAAATGTGGGGAATGAAAAGAGGCCTGGACTTGGGAGTGTGAGCACCCAGATTCTATTGCCAATGCTGCAACTATCTCACTGTATGACTGCGGGCAAGATGTGACACCTCTCAGGTTCTCTATTGATAAAAGGATTGGATAAAATAATGTCTACTGTTCTTTATAACTTTTATATTCTATAATACTCAGAAGAGCAGACAAATGCTTCCAAGAGTGCCTGGAAATGCTACATGCTTAGAAATGATCTCTAGTAAATAACTGCAGGGATTCAATGCAGTATACTTTTATTTTTTAAAACATTACCGAACTTTGGGCCAGCCGAGTGGCACGGTGGTTAAGAGCCGGCTTGGGGGCCGGCCGAGTGGCGCGGTGGTTAAGCGCTGGCCTTGGAAGCCAGCGGCCCCGGTTCGGTCCCACATATGAGGGCCAGTGACACTGCCCTCAAAAAAAAAAAAAAAAAAAAAAAAAAGAGCCGGCTTGGGATGCCAGAGGCCCTGGTTCGGATCCCACACATGAGGGCCAGTGACACTGCCCTCTAAAAAAACAAACAAACAAACAGAAAATCCCAAAAAAAAATATTACCGAACTTACAGAATGGGAGAAAACCAAAGACTATGCTAAGGAAGTAGACAGCATGTCTCCGGAAAAAACATAAAGCTTCATCTTTAAGGCCACTGGAAGGTGACACCCTCTAGTCCCTTGGGGAGGCAAGCTTAGAAAGCTTAAGAAGTACTCACTTTGTTTTGCGTGTAGTCCTATAACCTCTTTCATGTGGTTATTGGTCTAGGTGAGCTTGGACTGACACCAACACAGTTTCAGTTCCAATAAATGTTACCTATACAGAGAACTCTTACAACTTTATATTCCATGGACTCTACTCACCACATCCCATGACTCCTCTAGTGGAATGCTTTTAAGTAAAGTTCCATATTCATTACAGTGGAAATCCAGGTGAGCTTTTCCTTCAGCGTCTATTTGAGTAACAGCTACCACAGAAAGCAAATCCAACTCATCTTCATAGTCGACAATTTTGAAAGTCTCAGGGAATAAGTGGATAAGGCAGAGGAAAAGAAGGCAAGTCCAGTTAGTCAGTTAGGATTATTTCTACATTTGTAGTTTAACTATTCTATTACTTACCTGTAGCAAGAAGAATGAAAGGGTGAGAACATAGGGAGAAATGTGTCTCTACTTACATGCCTAGTACAACGTCAGCCCCAAGATTTTGAAGTCTTAAGTAAGCAGTATCCTTCAGATTTCGACAAAACAGAGCTGAGTTTATGCAGATCTCAGCCCAAGTACAAATGAAATTCTCTTATTATGACAGCAATCCAGAGCTTCTCCAAATTCAAAAGAGGTATTCACCTGCTGTCTCTGACATGTATGTTCACTGGTTCCCAAATAAGGCTAAACACACAGAGCTCAGTTCTGAAACCTGAAAATGGCCCACTATTGCTCAGAAGGTTCTTATGCCAGAAAAACACAAGTCATTTCAAGAATTGCTGACAGCCCATCATGTACTTTTTGCCATCCTTTTTTTTTTTTCTTTTTTTTGAGGGCAGTGTCATTGGCCCTCACATGTGGGACCCAAACCAGGGCCACCGGCTTCCCAAGCCAGCGCTTAACCACTGCGCCACTCGGCCAGCCCTTTTTTTTTTTTTTTTTTTTAAAACCCCTTTTGGTTCCCTAAAGAAAGCAAAAAAACTGCTGCTAATACTTGAGGAAGAATATTAGGAACTGAAATCCAACCTACAGAACAGGAGTGAGATAAGAAATGTTAGTTGGAAATCATTCATGATGGTAAAGACTTAGGGAGAAAAACCTACCCCCAGAACTCTGTCTCAAGGAAGAAAGCCTGGGACTCCAGCAGCCTCCCAGGGGAAGCAGATCCAAGCCCAAACATCCAGGGATGGACAGAGCAAGTCAGACACATCTTGCTTGGAAGGCACAGCAAGCTTCTCTTAATCACCATATACTAATCCTTCACTTTCATTTGGTCAAACTGCTTTTTATTCCATTTATATTTTCTGCCTTTACCACCTATGACACAAATTTACATAGGTTTATTACCCATCATTCCTTTTTCATTTTTTGCCTTAATTTTACCTTGGTCAAACTTCAAAGGGTGACTCTTGGTGGGTGTCACTGATTTTATAGATTTTACTCACAATCCCTTTTAACATTTTTTTTACAGGTTAAAAGCTTTTGTTTCCTAATCTCATGATGTACAATATATCTCTTTGCTACTACCTCCTTCCACCTTAATTATTCTTGCTACCTTTTGGTAATTTTAGTATGTCTTTCTTGAACATAGTTTTATATACAGGATTGGGAACTTTCTGCTTTCTCAACAGACTTCTATGTTTCAAAAGAATAAGTATGTATTTTTTCCTTTTTTGAGAGTAGCCACATATTAAGCCACCTCCAATCTATTTTAAAAATTTTTCAAAAGCCATCCTTAGAAGGCTACTCTAATATTTCTACCTAGAAATCATCACAGAAATGATATAGTTTTATAGTCTAAGTGGATTTAGTATATATCCAATGGTTATATATTTGAAGCATGATAACTTTTGATTCAAAGGTACTTTTAATGCCTCTTTAAAAGAAAAGGATAAAGGGCCAGCCGAGTGGCGCAGTGGTTAAAAGCTGGTTTGGGACGCCAGCAGCCCCGGTTCAGATCCCACATATGAGAGCCAATGACACTGCTCTCTATAAAGAGAAAAAAAAAGAAAAAGAAAAGGATAAAAATGTGTTAGCTAAATGACCAGCAATGCCGAGCTGAGGTCAAAGGCTGCAGTGATTTACCACACCCTCACACCCTCTACCCCGGCCCATGAACATTAACAAACACGTCCATGTCTAGTATGTTAAAAATAAGTCAAGAGTCATAAAGTCATCAGGATATAACTCAAGAATTTTCTATTAAGAGATTTCCCTAGAAAGTGTGCACATCAACAAAACAAAACAATGCAGCTGCTGAGCTACCAATAGGTAGCAGGATGGTTTTCAGCTTAAAAAAAAAGGTTAACAAAACAATAAGTTAATGGCATTTTCAAATTATTTCACTCCTATGAACCTTTCTGCAAGTAAAATCTTATGAATAATTCCAATAATCATAAGAGAGGGTAATAGGGTGCACTGGTTGAAATAACATGCACAGTCCTATTAACTAAACCTGGATGGAGTTCACCCCCAATCTCTACTCCAGGGTCTGGGAAACATAATTTAAAAACCAAAGAGCAATATTGTAGTTACTAATTTATGTTGTCTTGTCCCCATCTGAAACTAGTAATTAAAAAAAAATTTGTTTTAGATAATAAAATGAAAAACCAAAGAGCAAGTACACACTGTTTGGTCTGCTGTCTCCGACTAAAGTAATACCTCTTGTTCTGGGTCATCGTCCAGAAGGCTAAAACTTCTTTTTACAACCCGTCCAGAAGCTGTAATAGTGGTTAAGTTTTCTTTCTATCATATGGAGAGAAATAAAAAGATATTATTATATGTAATCAATAGCAAAGCTATATTAACAAATTTGGTAACTAACCAAACCCTTTTCCAATGTCCACAATTCTTTCCTCAATTGAGAAAATTCTGAATCAGATTTCTGATCCTCCAATCAGTAAAAATACTGTTACAGTAAAGTTTTTAATGGGGAAAATACCAAAATAGGCAAAAATAAATACAAAAGTTACAGATTTGCTACTCCGTTTGCCTCTGGTTTTGCTTTAGTATATAGTACAGCACATAGAGTGGATCTGCTTTTGGAAATTTCCCTCTGTATGACTTTCTTCATGTTCTTAATTTTGTATGCTAAAGGAAAAGAATTGTCTGAACTTAAAGCATGGTATGATTTTTAAAGATTTTAAGATACAATTTTAAAGATCCACCCCAACTTACTCTAAGTTTTCACAATTAATTAAACTCAAAGGTCAATAATTCATCAATAAAAACTTAAAGAGAAACCCAGAAAGGAAATAGAAGTAAGCAAAAGATAAACTCAATATAATCGGCTCTCTTCATATCTCGCACGCACACGGGACTAGGACCAGCTACCCATGTAGACAAAATGAACAAGTTTTTAGAGGAACGTGCTGTTCTTCTCAGCCACATTACGAGGCAAACGCATTTGCATTCTTAGGTTCTTATATAAAAGACAGTGGTATACAAAGAATTTTAAAGCACTCCTGACTTACTTTGTTCTCTCTATTGGCCAAAATGACAAAATCTTCAGAGATCTGGTGCTGAGCACTATCATTTCCTACTTCATTTAGCTTTAAAACTCTGAAAAGGAAAAAAGGATTCTAAGAACCTAAGACTGCAATGCATCATCAGAGTGTCAAAGTTGAACTACTGAAATGAACTCAACAGATGAAAATTATAGTAACAACAGAGTTCTCCACCCCTTCTGATCAGTCTAAAATAATAATGTCTATAATCATTTAGGTGTCCATAAACTCTTTCAATTTCAGAGATTTTATTAAACAAAAATGTAGGAACTGTGACAAAAGGTGCTAGTGACACAGGTAATGAAGCTGCTTGCTCAGGCTTAAGCCATCTTCCAAACTGGCTCAATGAAAGTTACTTTCAGGAACCTCATCTCTGCCAGCCTGCAACAGGTCTTTAACGTTTCAGCTTTAACAATGGTGTCACAGTACAGGCGTATCTAGTTTTGTTGCTCTTCGCTTTATTGTGCTCCACAGGTATTTTGTTTGTTTGTTTGTTTGTTTGTTTTTGAGGGCAGTGTCACCGGCCCTCACATGTGGGACCCAAACCGGGACAGCCGGCCTCCCAAGCCAGCGCCCAACCACCGTGCCACTCGGCTGGCCCTCCACAGGTGTCTTTTTGGTTTTGTTTTGTTTTTTACAAACTGAAGGCAAAGACCCTCCACTAGCAAAAAGGTTACGACTCACTTTATTGTGATACTCACTTTATTGCAGTGGTCTGGAACCAAACCCACAATATCTCCTAGAAATGCCTGTAGATATTTGCATTTTTATTTTTAAATTAAGAATGAGATATCACTTAAGAGTTAACTATAAGACAGGCTGGATTAGCAACCAAGCCTAAACTAAGAGTTTTCACGATAGAGTAATATTTAAAAATTCAACTAACTTAAAACTTTTCTTTTTTCTTAAGATTATATTTAAAGACTTGGGTTTTCTGAGTGCAAATGGCCTCATGGGTCAAGCTAATTAAGCAAGATAAAATAATTTGCTCACTACCCACACAAATTTCTTCACAGCACTAACAAGCTTCAAAAGCACAAAGTTCTCAAAGCTTGAAGTCTCAGATGCAGACAAAGAGAACAGAACGGAGAGGCATCACCTGTGGCCAGAAGAGCCAGAGGCCTTAGAGTTTTCCAAAGACCAAGAGATCAGGTTATATTTTTAATTACTCAATTAGTTATCTTAATTAGTGCCAATATTTAAAAATGCCTATCTTTTAAAACCTGACAAAACTAGACACACTTTTTAAGGACCTTATTTTTTTTAACTCAAATTAATATTAAGAGATGGGTGGTAACAAACATTAAGAGTAAAGTTTACTAAAGCTGATCCATAGTTTTTAAGACTTTTGATAAAATATCATAATCATATTTTATTAAGTCCAGTCATCTTCCTTAGAATCGATCTAGAGAAGTAGCCTAATTATCATGAAGCATAAGCAATAAAGAAGGCAGACACTGGCCTTCTTATTCAGCGAATACTGAGCCCCCAGACTGCTAAGCACTATGCTCAGTGCCGGCATTATAGGTGTGAGAGCTCATGATTCCAAAGCTAGATATTTGAACAGGAAATCACAGAAATACTTGTAATTAATTAAAATTGCTATTAGTGTTACAGGGGAAGATTACATAGTGGGTGCAATGAAAATATGTGGGGGAGCTAATCTACCAGTGTATCAGGAAAAGACCCTGAAAGGGGAAATTTCAGCTGGGGCATAAGACATGAACAGAAACTAGGCAGGAGAACAGGCTGGGGAAACAGGCTCCACACAGAGGGAAGAAGCCTTCAGCTTTCTGAAAAGAGAGCATGACTGAAGTAAACTGAGTAGGAGGACAGTCTTTTAGACCATGCCAGGAGTACCAAGAAACCATAAAAAGGTTAAAGCAGAATTCACTGTGGTTAGGGTTTCATTTTGTTAATGTTTCTAAAAATCACTCTTTGCTGCTAAGAAAACAGAATTAAAAAGTGTAAAGGTGGATTTCTGGGGTCCAGTGAATAGCCCTACAGTAAATTACTGTAGTCCAGGCTATTGATGGCAGTGGTCTAAGATGGTGACAGTGGCCAAGGGCAGAAAGAGGCAGATTTAATCAATATTTAGTAGCTAAGGCTGGCCGAGTGGTGTGCTGGTTAAGAACTGGCTTGGGGGCTGGCTGAGTGGTTCACTTTGTTAAGAGCTCGCTCAAGAGTGTGAGCTGAGCTCTGAGCAACGGCGGTCCGATGCCAGCCCGAGCTGAGTTGCCGTTGAGCTACCAACAGGTGGCAGGATGGCTCAGCTAAAAAAAAAAAAAAAAAAAGAACTGGCTTGGGATGCCAGCTCTGAGCAGCAGGGCCCCGTTTGGATCCCACATATGAGGGCCAGTGACACTGCCCTCTACAGCTAAGATGGTGAACAACACCTCCACCTGGAGCTGGGCTGCTGTGAGTCCCTGGGATGGCATAGCTGCAGCCCGTGCTGCAGTGGGCTGCCATAGGCTACAGTGAATGGCCAGCAGCCAGCGTGAGAGGCCGGCAGCCGGTGTGAGCTGCCAAGAGCAGCCGTGAGCGGCCGTCCAGAGGCCGGCAACTGATCTACCTCACCCAGAAAGATAGCAATGACGATACCAACATGGGCCAGTGAAGCAGTGTCCTCCATAACTAGACTGAAGAACAAAAGGACAGCAACTTGTCTGTTCCCCTCCTCCAATTCCCCAATAAAAGTCTTTAAAAAAAAAAAAAAAGTAATATTTAGTAGCAACATAAACTGGGTTGACAGAATATATGGGGTGTGTGTGTGTGTGTGAAAGAGAGAGACAGAGAGACAGAAAGAGAGAGAGAGAGAAAGAATGCATGTGAATGTGTACATATATGAACACTGATGAAAGAAGAAAGTGCCAAGAATGATTCCTGATTTCTGACATGATCTTAGAAGAGAGGTTTGGGTTAGGGTATAACTTTTGGAGTTTTGGTGTATACATCATCGTTGAAGCGAAGGGAATATAGAATTTTGTAAGAAAAAGGGAAGAGTGAGAAGAAAAGAGGGTCCAAGTCCTGAGGACATTCTCTAATTAAAGTCTTGAGTAGAAAAAAAGCATGAAAATATACTAAAAAGGATAAATCATAGACAGGAGGAAACATTTAGGAGAACTGTGATATCATGGAAGCCAAATGAAGAGTGTTTCAAGGAAGGAGAGGACAACCTGTGGAAGACGTGGGTATACATGGCAAAACAAGGTTTACTTCAAACAATCCGCAACTTCTCCTGTGGTAAGGCTGTCATTTAGAACAAAGACAAATCACCTTCCTTCTCATTAATCCTGAAGAATTAAGATATGATGAGGACAAGCCAATCTGTCATCGTCTTTCACTCAGGTATCATCCATCAAAGAAGTTATTCAAATGTAATATCTACAAACAGTAATGATGAGGCTAAAAGAACAAAGTCAGATTTTCTAGATGCCAGTTTCTGAGAAAGCAGCCTACATCCAGTTAATGATTTCCATAATTGGCTCAATAATTAGCTGGGAAAATAAAGATGCCAATAAATGCTACCAAAAGCTACTTTTAATGTTAAGTAGCTAATGAAAATACTCACTTGACCTGATTTGGGCCAACGTGTATTATTCTACCAGAAGCATCAGGATGAAAATAGATCCAATCAGATTCCAGAGAGCAACACTCCATTTCTTGGATTCCATTTTTTGCCTGAGGTTGGAAAAAAATATTGAAAATAGAGATTAAAAGAAAATAAAATAATTTTTCTAATCTAACATCAGTGATAGATCAGTAAGCCAAAGGTACAGGGAAGAGAAAATATTAACCAGTTGAACTGAGATGCATATATAAGGGCTGAATTTAGGACACTCAAAACTTGAGAAATCCAGCACATTTAAATTCAGAAATTTCATAGATTTAGCCTGCACCATACATTGTACCTCACATATAATAAGTTACCATATCTCAAGCAGTTAATTTTTGTTACGCACTGCATTAGACATTTAACAGTCAGTGTTTCATTTGATCTTAACGACATTCAAAGCATATATTGTTATCTCCATTTTAGAATGAGAAAACTGATACACAAAGGGGATAAATCATTTGTCCAATGTTCTGTACTGACTACACAGCAGATATGACTCCAAAGTCCATGGACTTTCCATTACATAACTCTGCCAGAATTATGCACATGCGGTACCTTACAACTTCTTCCTCCTTTCCCCATCTGCAACAACCTGTCGATCAGAAGAGTGGGTAGCACGAATATAAACATGCAACCAAACCTAAAATCTCAGACACAGGTCATATAATCTCCTCGGATGAGTCAGATATTAAACTCTAATGGTCTAATATTGCTTAGCCTTTAAGGCAAGCAGAGAGATTTATTTCATGGTAGTATATTTAGACATTAAAACAAAAATAAAGACACCTCCACAATATGTCATCACATATGTACATAAATGTTTTACCTTATACATAGGAGCACTGGGAACTAATACCAACATGGATACATGAACTTCACTAGCTTTACTAAACCAAGTCATTTAATTTCTTCAATATAAAATGAAATAATATCATATTAATGTATTAATTCCATTAACATAGGACACTATGTTTTAAGTATCGCACTAGGCTTTTTTGTGCCTGACATAAACGTAACACAATCCTTGCCATAAAAATGCTCAGTCATGAAGAGAGGCAAAAAATAAACAGAATAGTAAGGCAGTGTACCAAACAGTCATTGTACAATATACAGGATATTATCAAGCAGCCAACCCAGGTGAGCAGAATTTCAGGAAGAGAAAAAGCTTGAACTGAGCCTTAAAGAAGGGGCAGAAAATGGCTAGAAAGAAGAAACTGAAAAATCAAAAGCACAGAAGTGGTAATCCCTATAGCATGTATGTGCATAAACATGAGCAGCTATCAAATTAAATTGAGAAGTATAGTGCCCAGCCATGAGACTGAAGAAGTGGGCTAGGGCTATACCACAAGTGCTTTATAGGGCATGCTTTTAAAAAAGATGGAATTTAACGAAGTTTATATATCAAATTCGAGAATGAGCTTTGATTTTTCAAGAATTTTTATAAGTATCCTCATAATTTCTAATAGCAATGGTGCTATTATTATTACATTTCACATATTAGAAAATCAATGCAATTACTGAGATTAACGTGTCCACGATAGTAACAGCTCCAGATGCTCCTTTGTTTAAGATAAAACATGTAAACACTATGCATATCTTTCTTGAGGAGACTATTCTCTTTATTATAGTATCTATAACATGCAAAAGAAACATTATTTCTCGTTGTGTTAAATTCTAGGCAGCATTATTATCAAATTCTATAGTTTTTATTATTTGTTCAAATGCTAGATTTTAAAGCTCAGTTTAATTGAAAGCTAAGAAACATGTTCTGAATTCTTCAGTTTGGCTGCCTATGTGTTTTGGGGCTACGTACTGTTCTGACTGACAGGTGGGAAGGTAAAGGCCATATGCATCATTAAGGTAATGTCACTGCATCAAAGCTGTCTGGCAAAACTTCCCCGGGACTTGGCAATTATTTATAAATCGGTTGAAATACAAATCTGACTAAATGTTATAACCAGTTATTATAAGAGAGTACTTGACAGGCATGCTTGATATAGATGTTGAAGGCTATTTTACACAGACACAGACCCATGTGCACGCACACACACACCAAACAGTATGTATTATCTGTTCTTATTTAAGACTATGTAGTAAACATCCGAAATGTTGAGCTGTGCAGTGTTTGACTGGAAGGAAAAGTTAAATTAAAAAGAGAAGTGACAGGGCCGGCCAAATGGCGCGGTGGTTAAGCGCTGGCTTGGGAAGCCAGCGGCCCCGGTTCGGTCCCACATCTGAGGGCCAGTGACACTGCCCTCAAAAAAATAAACAAATAAATATATTAAAAAAAAAAAAAAAAAAAGAGATGTGACAGATCCTAGTGGCTCAAGGGTGCCCATTGGCTGGGAGATGAACAAGCAAACCACAACACTTGTCACAGCAGGAAACTGCCCCTAAAGGGTCCCTTGTAGGGCTGGCCGAGTGGCGTGGTGGTTAGAGCTGTCTTGGAATGCCAGTGGCCCCGGTTCGGATCCCACATGTGAGGGTCAGTGACACTGCCCTCAACCCTTGTAAAAGAGGATGTCACTCAGCTGGGCCAATCAGGAGCTGCCACATGTGATAGGTAAATGAGAAAATGGAAGGGAACAATGCTCCTAGAAAAAGAAAACTAGGGTTGTCGAAAAAGTCATGAAATATTTTTTCTATGTTTCTTGTTGCAAAAATGCATCATGACTTTTCTGACAACCTAATAGAAGACACTATACATAGTGTTCCCTGGTGGCCACAATATCAAGGGAAATAAATAAATGGACCCAAGACTGCGTTGAACTTCAGCCTGTGACTTTAAAAACCACTAAATCCAACAGTGACTGACTGAGCAAGATCCTGGAGGAGATGGGTGTGCAATAAGTTGAGTCCATCTCAGAAAAAGTAAATTCATTTGATATATCAAGAGGTTCCAGAAATAAATGAAAGTCAGCAATACAAAACCAAGAGGGAACCCCCTCCTCTGTGCACTCACTCATGAGCACTTATGTCAAACACTGTACTTAACAGACAGCATCTAATTTATCCACATGTTTGCTTTCAGAGTGTAAGGAAGTGGAAGGAAGGGAATGTGTCCCCAGCCACATCTGGCATGTAGGAAGTGCGAAATAATGTTCATTAAATGATAAATCAATGCTTAAATCATTTTTCTAAACGAAGAAAAATTAATTCAACAGGTGGAAATTTCTATTGTTTTACCATGTTACCATTTCTTTCTATTTTGCCATAGTAAGAATATCCTTGAACATTCAAAGTGTTTCAATGCTTGCATTGTGACCACTAGAGTTCTACCTGATTCTGTTCTGGAAAGCAAATAGCAACAAACCATGAAATAAAGCAGAACTAACAACACATTCCGCCAGCAATTTCAGAGGCAGGCAGCCTGAACATCTTCCATCAATGATTTGCACCGTAGAGTTTCAGAGATGTTTTGCATGGGATCCCTTGCTGAGAGATTGGTAAGAAAAAAAACCTAAGCTATCTCTGATGTCCTAAAAATTTTCAAGTGTTAATGTTTTAAAATTCTGGGGAGTACACACAAGCCTTTGCTATATTCTTTGTATTCTTCTGTACTATACATTTTTCACAAATTATACAAACATTAAAAAGTAGCTCTTAAGAATGTAGACCTGTTACAGAAGTAGAGAAGAAAGAATTTCTGATGCAAATTTACCACTAGAAGATCTGATCACTCATGATTTACCAAGGAATTGTCTTTAAGGGCACAAATATGGAAAACTCCTTTCTGTTTCTTTTTATTAGGTGTGATGATGTAGTGCCAAGGGTGGCCTCCGATCTGAAAGGCGTTCTCCAGGGAGGATACCTCAAAGAGCAGTGGCGGCGTGTCTACAGAGATGGGCAAAAGGAATTCATTAGCTTTCTCTGTTCTCGTAGCCTTGGAACATCCATTAACTAACTCAACCTTTCTTTGCATGCATCATCTATGAGTTTCCATTAATGAAAAATTACTATGTTCAAGGAAAGAAAATACAATCAGGAAAGAGGCTTATTTCTAAGAGAAAGCTGGTAGGAAACAAATGTTAGCCTATGAGTCAACTTTCTAGACATGTTTTCAGGGTATGTGTGAGATGCAGCTGAGTGGAGATAAAACGTGGGTTGAAGGTGCTTATGATGGCAAAAATGACACAGTAACACTCTAAAAAGCAGCTGCCAATTACTACACATCTATTACACACAAGACTCTGGGTTGCATAACGTAACAATCCTACAAAGTAATTAGGTCTATTAATTCCTTTAAATGTGAGGAAGACATCTTTCATATTCTAGACTAACAGGTCATACTTAGCAAACTTTACAAGGGTAGTCTTCCTTAAGATCTCCAGCGTAGAAGTAATATTAGTCACTACTTAGGATATGTCCTGTCACAGTGGAAGTTTTATTAAAGCATAGCCATTACTACTATTATTAGCATTAGACAAGTTAACTTTAAGGTAGTTTAGATACATTCAGCTATTGTCTTTTGGAGATTCATCATAAAAGAAATTGTATTGCTCATTTTATTGTACTTAGCTTTATTATGCTTCACGGTGTGTGTGTGTGTGTGTGTGTGTGTTTATAAACTGAAGGCAAGACCGTCTACAAGAAAAAGATTACAACTTGCTTTATTGTGATCCTCACTTTGTTATGGTGGACTAGAACTGAACTCACAATAGTTCTGACCTGTGCCTGTACTTGCTTTATTGCAACGGTCTGAAACCAAACCCACAACAATTCCAAGGTATGCCTATTATCTGTTGGTATTTCTTAGTCTTCTTTGATGACAATTAATTTTAGGTAGAGCGTAACACATTTACTCTCAGGAAATAATGTAAGTGGAAGGTGCAGCAGCTCTAGAAGAGAATTCCTTTTGAGCAGCCCTTGCAAAATACCACATGGTCTGTTTGGGCAGGTGCCTAATCTATGACTCCTCCTTTGTTTACTTTTTTTTTTTTTTTTTTGAGGGTAGTGTCACCAGCCCTCACATGTGGGATCCGAACCAGGGCCGCTGGTGTCCCAAGCAAGCTCTCAACCAACACGCCAATCGGCCGGCCACTTTGTTTACCTTTGTTAACTTGAGTTTAATCTTTGGTTTATGAGGCCACCACAAAGAAAAATATAAGCACCTTGGGCCGGCCAAGTGGCGCATTGGTTAAGCGCTGGTTTTGGGATGCCAGCGGCCCCGGTTCGGATCCCACATGAGGGCCAGTGACACTGCCCTCTACAGCTAACAACAGCTCCACCTGGAGCTGGGCTGTGCGACCCCGGTGATGGTGTGGGCTGCAGCCCCTGCTGCAGTGGGCTGCCATAGGCTACAGTGAGTGGCCGGCAGCCAGCGTGAGCGGCTGGCAGCCAGGCGTGAGCTGCCAATAGCCGCGGTGAGCGACATCCAGAGGCCAGCGACCTATCTGCCTCATCCGGGAAGAGCGCAATGACTATACCAACAGTGAAGCAACATCCTCCGCAACTAAACTGAAGAACAAAAAGACAGCAACTTGTCTGTTCCCCTTCCCCGATTCCCCAACGCTGTTCCCCTCCACCAATTCCCCAATAAAATCTTTAAAAAAAAAAAAAAACTAAATATGAGAACAAGAAGAAATGACTTTCTTGTTTTTTAAAAAAAAAAAAAAAAAAAAGAAAAATATAAGCACCTCAATAGAAAAATGGACAAAGGATATCAGTAAGTAAATTATGAAAGAATATAAATATCATATGTAATAATATGGTGGCTACCAAATGATGGTGGGTGAGGAAAATAAGAAATATATATCTTTCATAATATATATATATATATATATATATATGTTTCAAGTTTCAATTTGGGGTTAAACTATTAAGTAGGTATGTTGTAGAAAATATAAAAATAAAAAAATAAATAAAATATATATATGGCATTTAAAATTTTTTAAAAATCAGTGCAATAAAATGTACTTAAAAAGAAACAGTTTTGGGCCTGCCAAGTGGCGCAGTGGTTAAGCACTGGCTTGAGAAGCCAGCAGCCCCGGTTTGGTCCCACATAAGAGGGCCAGGGACAGTGCCCTCAAAAAAACAAAAAACAAAAACAAAAAAACAAACAAAACAAAAAAAACAGGGCCGGCCGAGTGGCGCATTGGTTAAGAGCTGATTTTGGGATGCCAGCAGCCCTGGTTCGAATCCCACATATGAGGGCCAGTGACACTGCCCTCTACAGCAAACAACAGCTCCACCTGGAACTGGGCTGTACAAGCCCCAGCAACGGTGTAGGCTGCAGTCCCTGCTGCAGTGGGCTGCCACAGGCTACCGTGAGTGGCCAGCAGCCAGCGCGAGCTGCAGATAGTGGCGGTGAGCAACCATCCAGGGGCCAGCAACCAACCTGCCTCATCTGGGAAAAAGCACAATGATGATACCAACATGGGCCAGTGAAGCAACATCCTTTGCAACTAGACTGAAGAACAAAAAGACAGCAACTTGTCTGTTCCCCTCCCCCATTCCCCAATAAAATCTTTTAAAAAAAAAACAAACAGTTTTCCTAGCAGTTGCTAAAAATGGCCCAGAAGTAGCAGCAGACTATGCTTACCACAACTCTGATGAGTCCCCACCAACCTAAGAGCCCAAATTTTGATCTCTTATACTATTCTCAATTTTAAAAAAATATCCTAGGGCCGGCCGCGTGGTGCGGTAGTTAAGCGCTGGCTGCCCCAGTTCAGGTCTCACATATGAGGGCCAGTGACACTGCACTTAAAAAAAAAAAAGGAAAAAAAATATCCTAGAAGTTCTCAGAAAGTAGCTGATTCACATCTTGTGGTGAGGAAATAGGTGTGAACCATCCAGTTGTTGCTATAAAGGATATTTGCAAGGATGTCAGGGTCATGTTAAAAGAATAAGAGAGCAAGCACAGGGGGCTCCTACTGTCTAGACTGTGAAGAAAGGCATTAAAAACTAAAATAAGGGAGGTGGCGCTCATCTCCTATTCGGTATCATGGCTGCCCTCAGACCACTCGTGAAGCCCGAGATCGTCAAAAAGAGGACCAAGAAGTTTATCTTAAACTTAAAATGTACTTATCTTAAGTACATTTTATCCAGTCAGACCAATATGTCAAAATCAAGTGTAACTGGCGGAAACCCAGAGGCACTGACAACAGGGTGCGCAGAAGATTCAAGGGCCAGATCTTGATGCCCAACATTGGTTATGGGAGTAACAAGAAGACAAAGCACATGCTGCCCAGTGGCTTTCGGAAGTTCCTGGTCCACAATGTCAAGGAGCTTGAAGTGCTGCTGATGTGCAGCAAATCTTACTGTGCTGAGATTGCTCACAACGTCTCCTCCAAGAACTGCAAAGCCATTGTGGAAAGAGCAGCCCAGCTGGCCATAGGAGTCACCAAACCCAATGCCAGGCTGCGCAGTGAAGAAAATGGATAGACAGCTTGTGTGCAAATTGTGTTTTAATAAAACCATAAAATTCTTCCCAAAAAAACACAAACTAAAATAATATAATTATTATTAATTATAATGCTTTGAGTGTGTGAAAGGTCAATGATACTTCAAAGGGGAGTTACAACTTAAAGTGTACAAAATGATGGTTTATTGTTTAGAAAAGAAAAATGGCTTGAATGGGATAATTTTTCTGTAATTTTAAAATATAGGGGATAGTGACATTTGTTATTTTGTACACATGTGAATATATCTGGGATCAATTCTTAGAAATGAAATTGCTCAAGCGGTATATGCGTTTAAAATTTTGATACACATTGACAGAACTGTCTTCCACAAAGGGCCCCAACAGCAAATGAAAGTACCTCTTCTATACTTCTGACAACCCTGTTATTTAACTTTTTGATATTTGAGACTCTGAAAAATAATATTTTATAAATATTTTAATTTGCATTTCTCTTATCCATGACATTGGGCTGTGCCCTCTTCTAATGAGAAGCCATTTTATACTTCCTTTTCTTTTGCACAATATCCTTTGCTCATTTTTTCTGTTGTGCTATCACTTTTTCTTATTGATCTGCAAACCTCTTTACATACTGAGGACCTTAGCACTTTATAGTATACTATGCAAATGTGTCCCATTTGTTGTTTGATTTTTGAGTTGGTTTATGTTGTGTGTTTTTGTTTTGCTATACAGAACTTTTTTTTTTTTATATAACCAAACTTATCAATTCTTCTTTTATGGCTCTGGGTTTTATGTCACACTTAGAAAGATTCTCACCACTCTGAACTAAAAAGACTCTCCCAAGTTTTCTTATAGAATTTTTAAATCTTTGATCCATCTATTCTTTATTTTGGTATAAAGGGTGAGATAAGACTCAAGCTTTATTGTTTTCACAAGACCATCTATTAAATAATAGAATAGGTGGAAATTAATATTTGTTATATAGTAACATTGAAGAGTTGGTCTACAAAAAATGCAATATAAAATGAATCTCAAAAATAATATGCTGAGGGCCGGCCAAGTGGCGCGGTGGTTGAGTGCTGGCTTGGGAAGCCAGCGGCTCCGGTTTGGGTCCCACATATGAGGGCCAGTGATACTGCCCTCAAAAAAAAAAAAAAATAATAATAATATGCTGAGTGAAAGAAACCAGACAAAAAAGGACACATCAAATGATCCAATTTACATGAAACTCTAGAAAATATAAATTTAATCTGTAGTGAAAGAAAAGAGATCACTAGTTGCCTAAGGCTGGGGTTTGGTTGGAAGCTGACTGGGAGGGCACAGGGGAACATTTTGGGGTGATGAGAAGATTCTAAATCTTGATTATAGTGGTGGTCTCCTGGTTATATACATTTGGTAGAACTCAAACTATACAATTAAAATGAGTGCATTTAAATGAATGTAAATTATTCCTCAACAGAGTTGATTTATTAAAAAGCAAGAAGCGACCTATGAAAGTATTCACAGTGTGATTAGTTTTGGTTTTAGATACATAGAAATATACACATTATAAGATTAGGAATAAAAAAACTCTAATATAACAGTTAGCTCCGTACATGAAGGCTATGAATGTATGAAATTTTTAAAATTTCATTTACCTTTACTTTCTAATTTTTATTTAATAAAAATGAAACTTTAAAAAAGTTTCTTAAAGTTAAAATGAATATTATTTTGTACATACCTTAATGATCCTAAAAAACAAATTTAGACAAATGAAAGGATTTTAGTTTCTATAGATTGAAAAAAACTTTCAAGCTTTCCAATAAAACATCCTACTTTTCTTAGCCAAATACCTGAAATCACCTATTTATAAGGTGTGATAAAAAAATACAGTGAATATTTCAATTAAAAAAAATTATTACAGTAAAAGACACATTACCATTAATTCCCCTCGCAATACTCCCTCTAGCTTTGAATAGACTTATTACTTATCCCATCATTCTTGCCACTTTCTAAAGCAGTTCTGGAAGTCTTCTTCCGTGAGTGTCTTCAGTTGTACTGTCGTGGCTGCCTCAATGTCCTCAATCGATTCAAAATGTTTACCTCCAATGGTCATTTTTACCTTGGGGAAGAGCCAGAAGTTGCATGGTGCCAAAACCAGTGAATATGGTGGATAAGAAGACACTAATGTTTTTATTTGACAGAAACTGCCATATACCAGAAGCAATATATGACACGGAGTATTGTCATGATGGAGAATAAAGACACTCAGAAAAGAGGACTTCCAGAATTGCTACAGAAAGTGGCCAAGAACAATGGGATAAGTGTGTTCAAAGCAAGGGGGAGCATTTTGAGGGGCATTAATGACAAAAATGTCTTTTACTGTAATAATTTATTTTTTAATTTAAACATTTTCCTTATTTTGTGATCACACCACGTGTATTGTTTTATAGTGACAAGTGATTTCATAGGTCATGTTTTCAAACATTATTTTAAAGTTGAGAAAAGTGAGGCCAAGAGCTTAGGTAATTTGCCCACCATCACACTACCAGTTAGTAGCCAGGTTTCACTCTTACTACTAGCAGACCAAAATTATGATCCCAAATCCAGTCCTCTTTCTATAAACAGGAACTTACCTAATTCACGGCACAATCCTTCAGGCTCTTTGTCTTCATCAGCCTGTTCTTTGTTTTACTCACTTATTCTCTGCATTTCAATAAGAACAATGCTACTATTTTGGGAAATTCTTTTCAAAATAACTAATTTTAGTTACCACCAGAGCCTGTAGTTCTACACTTCTTAATAGATTTCTGCTGGTGTAGTTGTATTGAATATAGAAAGTAATGCTAGGCTGAGTTTTCACAAAACTGCATAATTCAGCTAGACCAACGCATTTAAAAACGAGTTATTTTTTAATACCTATTTTGCACTTCTTGGATAACTAAATTGGTTATATTGAACTCTCAGTAGATTTTATAGATTGTCATTTATTGCTAAAAAGAACACCTCCTTTCTAACAATTAAATCTTCTGTTTCTGTTTCTTGGTTGATACAATGTTAAATAATGATATAAAAAAATTATTTTCTTATTCTGTCTATATTAGAAAACCCTTTGGAGTTTCACCTAAAAATGTTTATTATTTGAAAATAAAGGGAAACATCTTCAAATGATAAAGAATGACTCTTAATGAACTAAGAATAAAGATAAACAGATATCAGCATCATAAAATGTTTTATTTATAAATTTACTCATGTGATTTTTATATTTTTTTTTTTTTTTTTTTTTTTTAAGTGCAGTGTCACTGGCCCTCATATGTGGGACCGAACTGGGACCACTGGCTTCCCAAGCCAGCTCTTAACCACCATGCTACTCTGCCGGCCCTTATATTTCTTTGTGAACATTAAACCATCTTTGTATTCCTAAGATGAACTCCAGTCAGTCATGGTTTATTTCTTTTAACAAACACTGCTTCATTTAAGTAATAGTTAATTTCTTTTTTATTAAACTGCTGAATTTGATAAGCTAAAATAGAATATTTTTATGATATCTGTACAATTCTGTATAAGTTTCTTTTTTGTGTTTTGTCAATCCTTAAGTATAATAAGGTGTTCTCTCTGTGTCTAAGTTCTATGTTCAGATGGAATGGTAATTATACTTTCCTTGAAAAACAACTTTTTCTAGATGAGTAAATTTTATAGAATTATAAAATATTAAGTAATAAGAGAGCAAAGAGGGTATCACTTGCTGTAACTCATCATTTTGCAGATAAGGAAATCAAGACCAGAGAGGTAAAGTGACACCAAAGGTCACTGATCTCGGGCCAAGCAAGGCCCTGCATCTTCAGGCCTTCGGCTCAATGAATAACTGCTAGACTTTTGTCAACATCTATTCAATAGCAAGGAATATGCTGTATAGGAGTAAAACAAATTGAGTTTGTAATTAAATGATAAGAAAAACATTTGGATCAATACAATTAATAACTATTTATATGACCACTTATTGTTTAAGGTGAAAAAAATACTAGAGTCACCATACCTGTGATTTTAATATTACAAGGAATGCCAAAAGGAGCCTCTCCCACAGTTCCAGTAGTCCCACCCCATCTGCATGCACACCCTAAGTCAAGTTTCTGTTGCATGAACTAAAAACAAAACAAAACAAAAATGGTGTCTTTAGCTCCTACTTATTTCCTGTCTGGAGAGACAAAATAAATCAAATCCCCACGTATACGACAGAGAAAATGTCTTTATTTATTCAAGGGCCTTTCTGTTTATCTTCCCACCCCTTTTAAAGGTTACTGTGACTTTCTGTATTTGCACAATTTTGTAGAGTTGAAATATACACAAGTGCCTTACTCTATAAGCATCTGATTAAAAAACATCATACCTCAATCCAAACCTCAAGTTAATTATAATATGGCAAATTCCAGGTTTTTCTACCTGTTCAGTGATGGCTTGGAAGCTATAGAGTCTGACCAGTCCCGAGCTGTACATCACAATCAGAATTCCATGAGATAAGGTAGCATCTGTAACATTCCCGAAAATCTGAGGGGAAAGGTAGATATCACCTGAGAAAAGACCAGAAGGCCAATCCTCTGAGTGTTCACAGTGGTTTGTGTATTTGCTTAATATTCAGGCCACCACTAAAACACGGGTGTCTAGCATTATAAATTAATTATAATTTAGAAACATGAAACTATGGTGTTATTAGGGGTGAGGGGTCAGCCACTGGAGTCTCAGACTATAGCCCTAACAGGACTGTAGTACAAACCCCTCAGAATGATACAGTAGCATTTGCTTGCTTCATGCATTTGCTTTCGAGTTTTGTCAGTATCTTTTAATAACAAATCCTATTCCTCATGGATACAGGCATACACTGAATCCATCTAATTCTAAATGAGTATTTAGTCTACCATGCAGATCTTGCCAAGGACCTATTCTTTATGCTAAAATGCTATGTATAGAGAGACTTATGTTTCAGCTAATTAGAGGGTGAAAAGATTGATCTAAGAAAGTAATTCTAATGAGAAATAGCCCTAACTCCAGAATTTTATCATTCCCTTGTTCTTTAAATCTCTAATACTGTTTAATTGTTTGGTCATATAAAAATTAAACATGTTAGGGCCGGCCGAGTGGCGCATTGGTTAAGTGCTGGTTTTGGGATGCCAGCGGCCCCGGTTCGGATCCCACATGAGGGCCAGTGACACTGCCCTCTACAGCTAACAACAGCTCCACCTGGAGCTGGGCTGTGCGAGCCCCGGTGATGGTGTGGGCTGCAGCCCCTGCTGCAGTGGGCTGCCATAGGCTACAGTGAGTGGCCTGCAGCCAGCGTGAGCGGCTGGCAGCCAAGCGTGAGCTGCCAATAGCCGCGGTGAGCGACATCCAGAGGCCAGCGACTGATCTGCCTCATCCGGGAAGAGCTCAATGACGATACCAACAGTGAAGCAATATCCTCCGCAACTAAAACTGAAGAACAAAAAGACAGCAACTTGTCCGTTCCCCTTCCCCGATTCCCCAACGCTGTTCCCCTCCACCAATTCCTCAATAAAATCTTAAAAAAAAAAAATTAAACATGTTAAATACAAAACACCTACTGAGCCATTTAGCCTAGCTGACCTTGAGGAAGATTTCGGTTCCTTGTTCCCTTTCTGTTTCTGTTTTATGCACTGGGCCCTGTCATGATTCTCCAGAGAGCTGTGATAAAGAACTTGATTCTGTGCCTATTTTAATATTTAACAAAAGTCAACACAGACAAATAGTCATAGCAATGGAAGAACTAGAAATTAAGTGAAAAGCTGATTCTGTATCTACTCAAGACAAATTAGTGAAGATTTACTACCCAATAAAGAGCTCAAAGTACATTCCAAACTTGGCCCTTGGCTAGCCTTATCATGCACGATAAGTGAAAGGTATACTTACAGTCCAAGAAACTGTAATCAAAACCAAATCCCTCAAATGATAATCTTGGACATGTGAGAATAAATAGAAACAATTTATAACTTTGCTAAGTGTTCATTCCTATTGTAGACTGTAATAAGCATACACAATTAGTTAATCCACAAGCACGGGAACAATGACATTCATGAGTTGTGTTTTAGTCATCCCTTCAAAGGTTAATTATGGTTTGCTTTGATCTTGACCAGCTCATGACTTTTTATTCAATGATTCTCCTTCCCCAGGTTTGACAGAAGGACTTGTGTAATACAAACATAGTTTCAAATAATGAGTGCTATAAGAAAGTAGCCATTGTATTTGAAAATTCGGATTATACTTTGGAGTCAAATCTAGATTCAAATTCTAGCCCCTCCATTTAGTACCTGCTTAACTTCCTAGTTGAATACATTATATGTTATAAAATGTTGTAAAATGCTCAAGCTGCCTGGTACCAAACAAACAATTAATAAATAGCTACTATTATTTTTTAGCCTTTAGGCAATTTAGTATATTATGCTTATATAATATAAACTTTTTAAAATATACTCATCTTATTAATGAATGTTAGTGGATCTTCAATAACTGTCTTTTATAATACTATATAGGTGCTTGATTATAGACTAGTAGAATAGACCAACAAATAACTATTTACCCAAAATAAGTAACAATGTTTTAAAGGAAAGTAGGAGACTATTCTTTTGCTCAAAGGAAATCTGCCTTTCTATCCTCCCATATAACCAACCACCCTACAAATCAAGAAGAATGGCAATAACAAACCCCAAAACTGAATGAGTTGGAAAATTTAAATATTTAATTATAAGGTCTGTTTATATATCAAAAGTTTTACACTTATACCTTGCAATTAAAATGAGGCATTTTGTTGCAGGTTTTTACCTTTCTTTAATGATCATTTTTAACAAACTTTGGAATAGTCCTCTAAAAAAATACCTTACTCATCTCATAATTTTATAAAATAGTGGTTAATGACCACAGGTATTCAACACTATACACTTGAGAGGCATAAAAACATGCAGAAAGATAAAGGGATGATTAGGCTTTCCTCCCATGTTAAACATTCTCATATTTTGATCTGAAATAAACTTAGTCAGCAAGCTTTTTACAGTCAGGGGGACATTTGCAATCGAAATACCTAATAAGCAATTAAATGAGGACATTACATATTGTCAAAAAAATTAATGTTGCAATTAAGTCAAAAACGAGTTCTTACCTTTTTGCTGATCTCCAGAATCCCTATGAGTGAGAAAGGTAGAACATGGAACACTGCAAGATACAGCAAAACAGGCTGTTGAATGCCTGCCTGGAAGGAAAGATGAAAATTACAGGCAGCTCTCAAGAGTATTTCAGAAACGCTGTTTTCATGAGTTGAAAACATCTACCTATCCTAGCATGCAGTTGTGTAGATGTTTTCATGAATTGAAAACAACCATCTATCTACTCGTACATTGCAAAGTAATTTAAGCAGGATATAGGCACATAGGTTTTAAGTATGTCCACTAAACCTTCAGCCCTTCAGGCACACATATGCAAATATACATAAAAACTTATAAAAGTAAACATAACATACTATACATTTCTTAGCAACAAAATATGCTGTACAATAAAACATATTTTATGTTATAAAACAAAATATATTTTATATTGTATATTACTATATCATACAAATTAATATATATTTTAATGTAATATATTATTAATAATTTATATTGTAAATTGGAATTCTAACAATGAAGAGCCTAATCAAAAGATATAGTTATTGGGCTGGCCAAGTGGCGCGGTGGTTAAGCACTGGTTTGGGAAGCCAGCAGCCCCGGTTCAGGTCCCACATATGAGGGCCAGTGACACTGCCCTCAAAAAAAAAAAAAGAGATATAGTTATTTATTGTGCTGTGAAAAAATTTTTTTAAAAAAAAGATATAGTTATCACAGTCATATCATCTGAAAGTACACTGACATATTTATATGAAATAAGAAAAAAAATCAACAATAAAAGCCTGAGTGATTTTTCTGCTTGAAGAGGATCACTTCCTTACTTTGAAGAACAGTCAATTTCTTTCCACTATAGAATGGAAAATAATCTGTTGTACTACCCAGAATGGCTTGAAGGGAATTTCTTAAATTTGTGGTAAACAACTTTTACAACATGCTTCAGAAAGCAAAGATCATCAGTTCTTTCATGACAAATCTGCAGACAAATGCCTACAGAAACAAATTCTTCATTTTACTGAATATTTAAAGGTGTCTACCTGCCGGGCCAATGCTGAGCCTTTGTTCTGAGCTGACTTGACTGCAATGACTTCTTGAGGAGTGTCCCAGCTCAAATATCTTTTAAAAGAATGAAAAGAAGTTTATTCATTTGGGTCAGTTTCCTAATACTTAAAATTGAAATATAATAGCTATTTTATAAGTAAAAGATTTTCTAGTTAAATTATAAAAGTAAAGTATTTTAAAAATGAATAGCTAAAAGAATTCCCTTCCGATACTTACATGAATATAATTGTATAAAACGTATCACTTTAATTCTTCTAGAGTTTCAATAAACAAAAAGTGTTTGATCTAACCGTACTGAAAATTTAGAAAATAAAACAACCATTCCTGCTTTAAAATAGAAGTTATAAAAAGCATTAAAAATGTTACTTTTACATTTTGAATGCACACATTCATTCCAAAATTTTATATCTTATATATAGAACCAATAGTTAAAATAACAGTCTTTAGATTGTACTAGGCAGATAATTTAACTGAAACAGAAAATCCTTCAGGAAAATCTACCATAAAGTACATCCTACATATAAAATATTATTTGTAGAAGGGAAATACAGGAAATTTTTTTTTTTAAGTTTATCTGTCAACCAATATAGTTTAGTCACTTATGGGGTATACAAAGAAAATTATAAAAGATCTCTAGCCTCAGATCCTCAATTGTAATCATAAGGGGAGAAAAACAGAACAGGTTTATAAATGAAGATGCAAATATATTGTACAATGAAAGATAAAAACAAAACAAAACAAAAAGCCAACCAACCTTGAAATGTCCTGGGCCACAAGTCTCAAATTTTTATAATAAAGTCACAGATAATACCTGAATTTGCAATATGAAGCAAGATATATCTTCTCAAGGACTTTCCCTGTAGTTGCTGATATACGAAGTAGCCAGTTATGAGCAGTCAGTGCTATGAGTGAGGATTTATAATCTGATGAATTGGCCTGCATTTCCCCCTAGAAAAATGAGGTGTAAAAATGAAACTACTTGGTCATGAACAACTGGCAGTACTCAGTGTCCATAGAAAATAGCTAAACACTTAAAGAAATAATCAAATAAGTAAACCTAAGAAAAAATAGTAAATACACAAATAGAGAATTAAGACAAGGAAATATAAGATTGTGGGTAATTATTTTCATCATTAACTTATTGAGTTTATTTATATAAAGTGTTTAAACAGTACCTAAAATAACTTATCATTACTTATTATCATTAAGTATTCAACAATGTTAACCAATCATTATTAATAGTAGTAGGAGTATTACTAATGATATTGTTATGATAACAAGTTCTTAAAACTATATAGAATAGCATAGCAATTAAGAGTCATCTGCTAGAACAGACATTTCTTTATTCTAAGACTTGTTTTCCTTTTGATAGAAGTCAAAATAGCAAAAGGGAAAATCATCCCATTATCCATTGTGACTCTATTCTAACTCCAAATGAAAAAGCTAGAATCCAGAATCAAGGCAGCCAGAGAACAGAAGATGGCCCTGGTTTTAAACATGACCTATGTCACCAATGAATTACATCCCCAAAAGGGAGAGCATAGTTGCATCGGTTACCAGCCACTGAAGAGCTACCACAAGGTGGAAGTCTAAGGCAGGCAGAGAAAGAGAAGGAAAGGGTTCTGCTTTGTTTTGTGGAATAAAAAGGAAGTTCGAAAGGAATGTTAAGGATAGGGAAGTTGAAATTAATCTAATATTTCTAGTATTTGCTTAGGCTGTAAGTGAATAGAAAAATATAATGGCTTATTTATTTTAATATATGTCCCTAAAGATTTGTCTTGTTAGGGGGAAAAAAAAAAAATGAGGTTTTGTTTGTTCGTTTGTTTGTTTTTGGTGTTTTGGTTTTGTATGTTTTTACGTTTATTAAGTACTGAAAGTCCTATACTAAACTCACAGGCAATGACGTAAATTTTTATTTTATGGTGTCTTATATATGTATCATCTCATGGAGGCTTTTAAGTTTTTTAAAATGTACTATTTATATTTTAAAAAGAATATGAAGGAGCATATAGTAGGTTTGAACTAGTTTCCTAAACCCAAAGTTATATTGCACACATTGTCTCAGAAAACAAGCATGCTAACATAAACATAGTTTTACATCAGTATGTTAAAAACAATGCAATATGCTTCTTAGTTTTTCTTAACGGAAAATCTTGCTTCACTTCGGTCACATTATAGCCTGCCTGTCTGCCCCCATGCACCTCTCCATAAAGACAGATCGTGGGCCGGCCGAGTGGCGCATTGGTTAAGCGCTGGTTTTGGGATGCCAGCGGCCCCGGTTCGGATCCCACATGAGGGCCAGTGACACTGCCCTCTACAGCTAACAACAGCTCCACCTGGAGCTGGGCTGTGCGAGCCCCGGCGATGGTGTGGGCTGCAGCCCCGGCTGCAGTGGGCTGCCATAGGCTACAGTGAGTGGCCCGCAGCCAGCGTGAGCGGCTGGCAGCCAAGCGTGAGCTGCCAATAGCCGCGGTGAGCGACATCCAGAGGCCAGCGACCGATCTGCCTCATCCGGGAAGAGCGCAATGACGATACCAACAGTGAAGCAACATCCTCCGCAACTAAACTGAAGAACAAAAAGACAGCAACTTGTCTGTTCCCCTCCCCCGATTCCCCAACGCTGTTCCCCTCCGCCAATTTCCCAATAAAATCTTTAAAAAAAACAAAAAACAAAAAAAAAAAAAAAAGACAGATCGTAACTTCAATATTATGCTTACTGTATATATCCATTTGGCACCAAAGGATGGCTGGTTAGTCAATGGCGGGTAAGATCCCTCAAGGGAGGGGGAGGGGCAACTTAAGCCAGACATGGTCGTGTGGGTGCCCATGGGTACAGTGGGTACCACCAATAGGAGGAATCATGAGTTGACAGAAATAGGGCATGAACCCCTTGCTTCAGGTTCTGGCAGCCTGCCTGTGAAATGACTTATTGATATGATACCTGTCCTCCATGCATTCTTATCAGTAAGCCTTGGCAGAAGGAGTTCTGTCTCCTAAGATCCTAAGAGGTGCATGACAATAACCTCATAGGACCTCCTGTAATGGTAGCTTGCAGGTTTGGGTAATTTGGCCTTGAGCTGTGTTCTCAGGTGTGAGGCACACAGACAGCGGAAGCTACATTGACCCTACATTGACCCTTGCTTATGTGTAAGATAATAAAAGGAACAGTCAGGCCTGATTCTGGGCTCTAGTCCATAAGGCTGGGGTTCCCTGGCTCCGAACTGTTTTCTCTCCTATTTTGTGTCTCTCTCTCTTTTCCTTAACCTTTCGCCTCCCTTCTCCACACCCACCTAGCAGAGTCATGTGGGACGCAACACACTTCAAATGACAACAAATTGTTTAAAGGGAAGTAAGACTAGGAATTAGGTTTCTAAAAACTTCATTTTTACAGGATTGCTTTAAATTTTTGGTGGCTTTGAACTAGTGTCTTTAAAACCTTTGTCAATGAGGGCTGGCCGAGTGGCGCGGTCGTTAAGTGCTGGCTTGGAAAGCCAGTGGCCCTGGTTCAGGTCCCACGTATGAGGGCCAGTGACACTGCCCTCAGAAAAGAAAAAAAAAAAACTTTGTCAATGAAAAAAATCTGTCATCCTCCTCCCTGCACCAATAAAAATAGATTAAAAGGCTTTAGATGTCGGGGGTGCAACAGTTATTTTTAGTTTTCAGTAAGGGGTTGGGGAAGAAAACATAGATTTAAAGCTTTCTGATTTGTAAAAAGAGGCTTCCATGAACAGAGAATAAGTGACCAGGGGAAAAGAAAGTGGTAGCTCCAGAAAAACACAATTTTATGTAAAAATAAGTTTAAAAAAAAAATAATTTTAATAGTATATTCAATGTATAGCCTTCTTATCCTTCAAACATTATTTCTGGTCACATATTGTGAGTTCTAATATTCTTCCTAAAGAATAACCAGCCAGAATCAAAGACCTGATTAATTTGTTGCAGTTTTTCCTAAGTACATTTCTTAGAACACAGATCCCATGGAAGATTAATATTTAAAAATATACCTCAAAAAAGGAAGTTGTATGATAAAGAGCTTAGGAAAATGCTTTGACAATTACCATGAGCATTAGTATTACTATACATGTTATTGGTATTAAAGACTCCGAGAAGTAATTCTACAAATAAATTGTTTAACCTTTTAAACTCAGAATATCCCAAATTTATTCGTCTACAGCTCAATTCCTTCTAACTCCTTTAGTAACTATAAGATACTAACATCTTATGAAAACAGTTTTCTGAAAAAGACACACTGGGCAATGCTGGTCTGATGAAATTAGCTTACTATTTTATTTTTTACTTTTATCTTATTATCTTCCTAATAACATCTGTGGAGGAAACTCATAACAATCCACTTTCAAAGAGCCATGACAGAACTACTGCCCATAACATGTAAACATAACATGTATAAAATATTTTGTTTCAGTATGTTAAGTAGAATGATTTCTTAAACAAGAACTACAATCTAGTTTATACTGCTTGCAGTATAGAACGTACAATCAGTTCATGTTTTTCTAGTTTTCAAGATTTATAAACGGTATCGAATTTTTAAAATATATTCTTAATATATAATTTTTTAAAATAGAAATTATTTCATAAGGAAAAATGATAATCAAAAGATAAACTCTTCTTGATTCCTTTATAAACTAAGGAATCACTATGATATTTAAGTTTTATTCCCTTATAAAATATATTAACAATAATCAGTTCTAGGCTGTATGCTTCAGAAACAAATGCCTAAAGACAAATCTTACCACTGGGCATTCCCATAGTAAAGCATCCTCTATTTTTTCTGATTTGGAACATTTTGGCATTTCATAAAGTTTTCTTGGCTGTGATGCAACACTAAAAAGAAAAATAAATGATTATTCTTGATAAATGTTTGCTCAGGTGTGAGTGACTTTTTTTCTAGTCAAAGATAAAATACCAAAATGCAGTTTGCTACATGGCTTTCCTCTACTCAACTAAATGTTAACATTTTTTTTCTGTCCACAGAATTCATAATACACATTCATAGAAAAAAATTTGAAAAATACAATGAAATTAAAATAGATTATAAAACTTCCAAAAATAATAATTATGATTATTTTGGTTAATTTCCCTCTAGTTTTTCTTTATATACATACACCTACCTACAGATTACTTTCCAAAACAGGATTATTACTGAATTCTTTCTTTACCCTTGGGCACTTACTATAAATAAAATTCCATGGCATTCCTATGTTCTGTCCAAATATTTTAAAATGAAAATTAATTAGATAGAGTCCTATTATTTTAGAATGAAAATTTGTGGATAAAAATGGAAATACCCTTTAAGGTTTTATTACTCCCAAAATACCTTTCAGAAAGGTTGAACAAGTTTATACTTCCGTCAATATTGAACACTACATTTTTTTATGTGGAAAACAGTCTCTTACCTTTAATTTAAACTTCTTTGATTACTATTGAGATGTGATAATAGATGTTTTCATTTTTTTAACTGATAAACTTTAAAATTAAACAACTATTTAGAAACAATTTTCAGGGTAATGATTTTATCACCTTCAATGTTCTCTAACTGATTCAAAGGGTTAAATCAAACAGAATTTCAGAGGAATGAAAACAATCTCACATGTGACTCTAACCTATGGGAAAAACACCCCTAAATCGCATATTAAAGAACTCCAAGGGCCGGCTGAGTGGCTTAGTTGGTTAAGAGCTCACTCAAGAGTGTGAGCTGAGCTCTGAGCAACAGCAGTTCGATGCCCAGCCCGAGCTGAGCTGCCACTGCTGCTGAGCTGCCAACAGGTGGCAGGATGGCTCAGCTAAAAAAAAAAAAAAAAAAAAGAAAATGCCCTGCCCAGATTTCCACGTCTAGCATGACAGCATGAGGAGCTCTATAGGCATGCCTCCCAGGAAAAGTGGTGGAAATTATAAAAGGGCAACTATTTTAAAGTCTGTAGCAATGGTCCTTGGGGCATACAGCAAATGAAGAAACACTTATTCAAGAAAATCTACTAGAGCTCAGAAGGAAGAGTGAGTCTGTGGTGCTTGAACTAGGAAGTGCTCCTTCCCCACCATTCTCAGCAAGGTGAAAACTCCACTCCAGACTGATACAGCCAAGAGCACAGAGCTCCCAGAGCTACCTTCCTGAGGGGCAGGATGATAACATTTATCATCTAGCCCCTAGCTGCTTGTTGCTGGTGCTGAGTGCTAGGTGAGCACAGTCAAGAGGTAGGGCTCCCTTCTTCCATCTAGCCCCTACGCATGGGATAGAGGCTCTACCTCATGCGTGGCATGCCTAAGAACACTGGAGCCTGGATTGCCTCATCTCATAAAGCTGTGGTTCCACACTGAAAGAGGCAAGAAAACTTCAGGTTAATGCCTGCTCCATCCCCAAGTGCTCAGTTTTTAGAGTAGGGCAGTCACTTAGAGAAAAAAGTATCATTGATACCCACCATCACCAGCTCCCCAGTCTTGGCTCAAAGATTTTGCCCAGTGGAAAAAGCATATAGCCCCTAATCTCTTCCCAGAAGAAATGACTGCATTTGCAGCAGAGTACGGGGAAGTTTTAGCCTATGGGTACTCTCAAAACCAGTGGAGGTTGTCATGAAAGGCAAATGGTAAGAGATTGGTAGGTTCACTGGCCATACAAGCTAAACTGTAGGTTGGCTAATTTGCCTGAGAGAACCAGAAAGAGATTGCCGGGTGGAACCCTCCTGGGGTCAGAATAAGTTTCAAACGCTACCTAAAAAGCTATCCTCTCTAACTTCTGGTTTCTGGTCCAACCTGTAAAGAGCTTGAAAATCATCATTCTGATCCTCACAACAAGAAAAATGCTCAACAAGCTGAAAATCAGCAACTCTTATTAGGTCCCCCAAAGACTTGAGGTCACAGGTGGCAGCCCCCAACACTGAAGAGAGAGACTGGATACTAAGAATCACAGCTTACCAGGAGCAAAACCCAGGAGCAAGCGCTGGAGTCAGCACTGGGGAGACAGAAACAAGGACCATACAGGAAATTTTAGCCTCTGACACAGCTACAGCAAACAACAAACACTGGCTAACTCCTAGAGAGATAAACATAAAACCTCATTCTAAAGACCTATTTGCCATCATTCCTTTTGCTGGATACACCACATACAACTTTCAACAAAAAATTACAAGGCATGCTGATATACAAATTACAAAATTTGAAGAGAATCAGACTCAGATATGGTAGAGATTTTGGAGTAATCAGACCGGAAATTTAGAATAACTATGATTAATTTGCTAAGGACTCTAATGGAAAAAGTGGACAACAAGCAAGAACAGATGGGTAATTAAGCAGAGATAAAAATGCTTAAGACAAAAATCAAAAGGAAATGCTAGAAATCAAAAGCACCCTAACACAAATGATGTCTTTCAAGTAGGCTAGACACACCCAAGTAGAGAATCAGTAAGCTTGAAGATTTGTCAATAGAAACTTCCCAAACTAGAAAGAAAAATGAAAAAAAGCAGAACTTCCCAACTAGAATGAAAAAAGAAAAACAAAATATCCAAGAACTGTGAGACAACTAGAAAAAATATAATGTGCACATGAAGGAAATACCAGGAAAAGAAAGAGAGAACAGAACAGAAAAAAAAATACTCGAAATAATAATGGCTAAGAATTTTTCTAAATTAATGTCAGATATCAAACCACAAATTCAGGAACCCAGAGACCACCACGAATAACAAACACTAAAAAAATCTATACCTAGGCATATCAAATTCTAACTGTAGAAAATAAAAAACAAAGGAAACACCTTGAAAGAAGCCAGAGGACAAAAACACACCTTACTTACAGTAGAACAGGATGAGAATTACAGTGGACTTCTCCCTTCAGAAACCATGGAAGCAAGCAGAGTGGAGCGAGATATTTAAAATGATAAAAGAAAAATCCCACTAACCTAGAATTCTGTATCCCAAAAAAATTATTCTTAAAAAGTCAAGGAGTGGGCAGGTCGAGTGGCGCGGCGGTTAAGCGCTAGCTGTGGAAGCCAGCGGCCCCGGTTTGGGCCCCACTTATGAGGGGCAGTGACACTGCCCTGGAAAAAAAAAAAAAAAAAAAAAAAAACGTCAAGGAGAAATGACTTTCTCAGACAAAAATTGAGGAAATGTGATGCCAATAGACCTGGCTTATAAGAAATTTTCTTTTTTTTTTTTTAAGATTTTATTGGGGAATTGGTGGAGGGGAACAGTGTTGGGGAATTGGGGAAGGGGAACAGACAAGTTGCTGTCTTTTTGTTCTTCAGTTTAGTTGCGGAGGCTGTTGCTTCACTGTTGGTATCGTCATTGCGCTCTTCCCGGATGAGGCAGATCGGTCGCTGGCCTCTGGATGTCGCTCACCGCGGCTATTGGCAGCTCACGCTTGGCTGCCAGCCGCTCACGCTGGCTGCGGGCCACTCACTGTAGCCTATGGCAGCCCACTGCAGCAGGGGCTGCAGCCCACACCATCACCGGGGCTCGCACAGCCCAGCTTCATGTGGAGCTGTTGTTAGCTGTAGAGGGCAGTGTCACTGGCCCTTATGTGGGATCCGAACCGGGGCTGCTGGCATCCCAAAACCAGCGCTTAACCAATGCGCCACTTGGCCGGCCCAGAAATTTTCAAATTAGTTCTTCAGAGAGAAGAAAATAATATAGGTCATAAACTCAGATCAACATAAAGGAAGTGTGTTAGAGAAGGAATAAATGAAAGTAAAACAAAATCCTTTGTTTTTCTTATTCTTAATTGATTTCACAGATAAAAACTTGTCAAAATAATACCAACAAGGTTTTTTCACTGATTCTAGTTTATGGATAAGTAAAATGAATAACAACATTATAAAAGGCAGTAGGGAGGATATGAAATACTCTATTACAAGGTAGCTGCACTACCAATGAAGAGGTGCAGTGTTACTTAGATTAGTATACTACATTACTAGATTAGATAATGTATACTCTAAGTTATAAAGCAACCACAAAAAAATTTTAAAACAAAGTATAATTGGTATGCTAAGTGAAGAGAAAATGGATCACATAAAATACTCAATTAAAACCAGAGAATGCAGAGAAAGAACAAAAGACAATAAGGAATCAAAGAATAAAGGCAATAAATAGAAAACTGTTACAAATATGATTAAGTATTAAACCAATTATATTAATAATCACGAATGTAGGGCCGGCCGAGTGGCTCAGTTGGTTAAGAGCTCACTCAAGAGCGCAAGCTGAGCTCTGAGCAACAGCAGTTTGATGCCCAGCCCGAGCTGAGCTGCTGCTGAGCTGCCAAAAGGTGGCAGGATGGCTCAGCTAAAAAAAAAAAAAAAAGACAGAGACTGCCAGAATGGATGGAAAAAACAAGACCCAAATATATGTTACCTACAAGAAACCCACTTTAAATATAAAAACACAGATAGGGAGGCCGGCCGAGTGGCGCATTGGTTAAGAGCTGGTTTTGGGATGCCAGCGGCCCTAGTTCGGATACCACATATAAGGGCCAGTGACACTGCCCTCTACAGCTAACAACAGCTCCACCTGGAGCTGGGCTGCCAGCCCCGGTGATGGTGTAGGCTGCAGCTCCTGCTGCAGTGGGCTGCCATAGGCTACAGTGAGTGGCCTGCAGCCAGCGTGAGTGGCTGGCAGCCAGCATGAGCTGCCAATACCCGCAGTGAGCAACCACCCAGAGAGGCCAGCGACTGATCTGCCTCATCTGGGAAGAGCGCAATGACGATACCAACATGGGCCCGTGAAGCAACGTCCTCCGCAACTAGACTGAAGAACAAAAAGACACCAACTTGTCTGTTCCCCTTCCCCAATTTCCCAATAAAATCTTTAAAAAAAAACAACAGATAGGGTTGGGCCGGCCAAGTGGCGCGTTGGCTTGGGATGCCAGCAGCCCCGGTTCGGATCCCACATATGAGGGCTAGTGACACTGCCCTTTACAGCTAACAACAGCTCCACCTGGAGCTGGACTGTGAGCCTGGCGACAGTGTAGGCTGCAGCCCCTGCTGCAGTGGGCTGCCATAGGCTACAGTGAGTCGCCGGCAGCCAGCGTGAGCAGCTGGCAGCCAGTGTGAGCTGCCAAGAGCTGCTGTGAGCAGCAGTCCAGAGGTCAGCGACTGATCTGCCTCACCCGAGAAGAGCGCAAAGATGATACTAACATGGGCCAGTGAAGCAACGTCTTCCAAAACTAGATTGAAGAACAAAAGGATAGCAACTTGTCTGTTCCCCTTCCCCGGTTCCCCAATACAATTTTAAAAAAACAAAAAAACACACACAAAAAAAACACAGATAGGGTTAAAGAAAAGGGATGGAGAAACATATACATGCAAACACTAATCAAAAGAAAGCTAGAGTAACTACACATTAATTTCAGACAAAGCAGATGTCAACAATGAGAATTATCACGGATAAAAAGTGGCATTACAGGGCTGGCTGAGTGGCTTGGTTGGTTAAGAATTGGCTTAAGAGCGCAAGCTCTGAGCAACAGGGCTGCCGGTTTGATTACCACATGGGCCAGGGATGCTGCGCCCGAGCTGAGCTGTCGCTGAGTCACCAACAGCTGTCAGGATGGCTCAGCAGGTGTAACAACAAGATTGCCTGTTTGATGGTAGGCTATGCCCACCCACAACTAAGACTGAACTCAGCACCTTGAGCTGAGCTGCCATCCGGGTGGCTCAGTGGATAGATCCTGCGCTCTTAACAACAAGGCTGCTGGTTCGACTTCCCGCGTGGGATGGTGGCTACGCCCACTCACAACTAAGATGGAACACAGCACCTTGAGCTTCGAGGCCATGAGCTGCCGAGGGGAAGCCAGATGGCGACTGGTGCCCTCCACAATGAAGATTGAAGAACAACAACTTGGCTGGTCCCCTTCCCCAATTCCCCAACACTGTTCGCCTTGCCCAATTCCCCAATAAAAAACCTTAGAAAGAAAAGAAAAGAAAAGAAAGAAAGAAAGAAAGAAAGAAAGAAAGAAAGAAAGAAAGAAAGTGACATTACACAATAGTAAAGCAGTTACTTCAAAAGAAGACATAAAAATCTTCATGTGTATGCATCTAACAAGAGAGTATCAAAATATGAGACAAAAACTGATAGAACACAAGAAGGAATAGACGAATCCACTATTACTTGGACATTTCAATACAACCTCTATCAGTAACTGACAGATCCAGCAAGCAGAAAGTCAGTGAGGATATACTTGAAACGAACAGTACCATCAATAGTTGTATCTAATTGACATCTACAGAACACTTTATTCAACAATAGTGGAATACGCATTTTCTCAAGCTCACATGAAACATTCACCAAGACAGGCCACCATCTGGGCCATAAAATACATTTTAACAAATTTAAAAGACTAGAAATAATACAAAGTATGCTCTCAGGCCACAGTGGAATAAATTATAAATCAGTAACAGAAAGACAGCTGATAAATCCCCAACTATTTTAAGATTAAACAACACACTTCTAATTAACATGGGTCAAAGAAATCTCAAGAGAAATTCAAAAATATTTTGCATGAAATGAAAATGAATATACAACCGATTAACATCTGCGGGATGCAGCAAAAACAATGTTTAGAGGGAAATGTAAGCATAAAACATATGAAATGAAAGGAGCTTCCTGGTGGTTGAGCATGTGGAGGTTTAGGGGGAGTGGTATGCTCATAAAGCACGGATGCTCTGTGCCCCTTCCCACATACTTTGCCCTGTGCATCTCTTTCATCTGGCTGTTCCTTTTATAATAAACTGGTAGTCTACTAAGAAGCCAGTCACAAAAGACCACATATTATGTGATTCAATTTATATGAAAGAGATGAATAGGTGGAATCTATAGAGACAGAAAGTAGACTGCAATTGTTTAGGGCTGGGGGTGAAGGAGGAATTGGGGTGATAGCTAAAGAGTACAGGACTTCTTTTTGAGGTGATGAAAATGTTCTAAAATTAACTGCAGTGTACCACCAATGGTTCATCAAATTCAATATGAACTTCAATGAATTAAAATCATTGACTTGCGGGCCAGCTGAGTGGCGCAGTGGTTAAGAGCTGGCTTGGGATGCCAAAGGCCCCAGTTCGGATCCCACATATGAGGGCCAGTGACACTGCCCTCCAAAAAAAAAAAAAAAAAAAATCATTGACTTGTGTACTTTAAATGGGTGACATGTATAAGAGAATCATACCTGAATAAAGCTGTTTTTAAAAAAAAAGCCCAATCATTTAGAGAAGCAAACTTAAGTACAGCATGATGTTTAGACTATGCTTTAAAATATTTAGCAAAGAGGTAAAGGAAAAGGGAGAGGTTGGGATAATGTAAATGTGGCAAAACTGTGAAAGGTTTTTTTTTGAGGGCAGTGTCACTGGCCCTCATATGTGGGACCGAACTGGGGCCGCTGGCTTCCCAGGCCAGCGCTTAACCACCGCGCCACTCGGCCGGCCCTGTGATAGTTTTTCAATCTAGGTAATGAGTACACAGGGTTCACTATACTATTGTCTATTTGAACAAGTTTGAAAATTTTTTCTTATACGGGGGTTTTCACTATACTATTCTCTACTTGAGCAAATTTGAAAATTTTCTCTTAAACAAAAAAGGCAAGTAATTCCCTAACAAAACATAGACAGATATTCTTGTCTAAAGCAGCATCTAATTATTAGGTACCTGGCTCACTCGACTCTGGTATCTTCTAAGCAGCATAAAATATTACACAGTGCGCTAAGAGCAATCTATCATTTTTCCTGCACTACAAAGTAATTTTGCTTTAAATGGTATTTACAAAGATGAAAACAGCAACTTTAGATTTAACAAGGTTTGAAAATTACATGCATTTTACCACCTACTTTTACTTTGGACCCATTTCTCCATTCTCCTACTTCACTAAACTCTAATGTAGGCATGTGGTTCTATAAAAATAAGATGTAAGATCAACAGTGAGGTGATTTATGGTAAAGAAAAAAAATACCCAAAGATACCTGCTGATACAGCACCGATAATTATTAAAATATATTCTTCCTCTCTCATAGGCTATAGGTGACTTGGAATGAGTTGTCCAAACATTCCTAAATTTAGTACTTTCCTGAAAGACATAAAGAAATTTCAGTTTAGGAAATTACTCATAGCCTCTACTGTGCACTCATTTTATGTTGGATAGTTAAATTTAAGAGTTTCCAAATAAATTTCACAGACGTTATTTAAAAACATTTTAATCACTTCTTCCTCACTCTGCTTCACTCTCACGTTTTGGTTTAAGCGAGGTGACCAACTTTTAGAAAGATTGTTTGCAGGAAGACATAAGAAGTTTAAAAAACTAAAAGCATCTGGGGGTCATATTAATATCTATTGACGAATTCCCCCAGGTTCCAGGCATGGATTCCCCTCCCCATCATATTAGACCTTCTGAAAAGGGGGCTCTACCGCGTAAAAAGTGCGCCCCCACTGAAGGCCTGACCACCAGGGGCCCCCGCAGCCTTCATCCCGCTCCCGGCCGGTGGGCAGTCACCTGGCACACCAGCACCCGCAGGATGCCCAGGTTCGTCCTCTGCACCACGCCTGCATCGCGCGAGAAGAAGCCCAGCGCTCGGCGACTCAGCCGGTGGCACACGTTGGACTTTCGGGTTGGACCCATAGAGACAAGGGCCGGGTCGCGGGGTTCGCAGGGCCTAGGAGGGGAGCTCCTAACTCCTGCGCGGGGCAGCGGCCGCTAATTCGGACCCTGGAGGCCCCAACCCTTTACGGGGACCAGGAACAACTAACACAGAAGAGCCAGACAGGGGGCACACGGCCGTGGGCCGACGGAAGACAGAGCAGGCGCCACCGGAACATCGAGAAGAGGGAAAGAAAAGACACCCCCTTTCCGGCCTCCCCACCAAACACTCAGCCTCCGGACCTCCTGCGGGTAGTGCTTTGGCCCCGTAACACGCTGCGGGCCGGAGCCTTTCTCTCCCTGGGAAATGTAGTTCCCAGGGTCAGAACTACAATTCCCATCAGGCAGCAGGGGCCGAGCCCTGGCGGCCCCGCCCCGCCCTTGTCCTTACGGAGGCTGCGCTGGAAAACTGGCCCGCCTTTCCGGTCTGCACGCGGCACCGGGGAGAACTCTGGGGGCGCTGTTCCCTCTCGGTGCGCGCCTTGCGCGCGGGGAGTGTCCTTTGCTGTCTGTGTAACCCGAAGCCTCAGCCCCGGACTTTCTGGGAGGCCCTGGCCGGGCGCCGAGAGGGGCGCTGTATCGAGCGCGACACCCCGCCCCCGCCCCAAAACAGTGCCCTGTCTAAAGGTACGCCCCGCCGCTTTCCCTTCTTCAGTCGCACGTGGGACCATGTGGATGAGGTTGACGCTTAAACATTTCTGTTTTTATAAACACTTATGCTTTCGTATTATGAGTTATTGGTGGAAGATGCTGGCATTCCCACCGAACTCGGGTTGAATTACTCTTTCCCGGAGGCCCTCCTTTCTGTGGCTTGCGGGGACACAGACTGGGTTGCGGAAATTGCTGCATTTTCCTTCCTTTCTTATTGGGGAAATATGAAATGTTTACCTTCTTGTTGGACTGCGTAAGATATGCCACGTTGATTCCTCTACATAAAACTGAAATAACTAGCCCTGCCTGTAGTGTGAAAGTTCCCGCTGCGCTACCCTTTGCGGTCATCAGGCACCAGCTAGGTCCCGTTGCTTTGCTTGCAAGTCCATTTAGGGTGCGGTGTTTGCATCTCCCTTGTGCGCGTGGCATGCGGCCTCTTGCTCGATATGCAAGGGAGAGATGGTGGCGTCTGACTGACAGAGCAAAAAGTACTATCCTGGGTGGGCGCCTTGGATCACAAGGCAAGTGTTGAGTAAAAATTTGCCGTATCTCATTTTAACCCTGCTGAATTTCCTTCAGGGCCTGGGGCTTTTGCTGAAAACTTATTTACAGCATGCTGTTTAGTGCTTTGTTTATTTTTAGAGAGCGCTATAATAGTTAATTTGGTAATTCATGAATGCAGCTGTCACTGAGAAAACTGGGGCTCAGAAGAGATAACTGGATTTTCTTTGGCTGAAATTAAATTCAGATCATTGCTGAACTGAATGCATCATCTCTTTTCTCTTTCCCCTTTGCCACAACATGTTAGTCTTCCTGTGGTCTTTACCTCACCACCAAGTTATCCAAGGGACAGTGATCCTTGATGCCTTCTTTTTCCTCACCCACAACCAGGTCCTTCAGATTCTAAAACTCCTATCCATTTCCTCATCATATCCACTGAGTAATTTAGGGCCTTACCATTTTATCATATTATTATAGTAATAGCCTCCTTTCTGCTTTAAATACTTCCAATTCCAACCCTCCACACTGCTGCCAGCGTGATTTTTCTTTTTACTTTATTTTATTTATTTTATTTATTTATTTTTTTTGAGGGCATTGTCACCGGCCCTCACATGTGGGACCCAAACTGGGGCCGCTGGCTTCGTAAACCAGCGCTTAACCACCATGCCACTCGGCCAGCCCCAGAGTGATCTTTCTGAAGCACAGATCTGCCATTTTCCTATTAAAATCTTCAAGTGGCTCCCAGTCACCCAGAGCAGAATTTCTCAAACCCAAGTAAATAGCCAGGATTCTCTATTGTTAACTTAAAATATTTTCAGTATGTTAAATATATGCAAATATAAAACTATATATGAACTCCTTATGTTGTATCATTTTTATAACTCTAAGTTATAATTATAAGTGAAATGTAGCAAAACTATAAAACAAGTAAATTCAAAACTATAAAACAAGTAACTTTAAATCAGTGTTTATTGTTACCAATGAGACTTTTTGCTGGACCTAACATACTCTAAAAGTGAGTTTTCATTGTCCTCTGTGGCATAGCTTCCTTACAGAAAGCCCTGTCCATTCTGTCTTTGTGTTGAGCGATTACTGAATGCCCTCACCTCTTTTTTTAAATCATTGCAGAACCTTCCCATGTCCAGTGTGTCATGATTTCTTTTGACCTTCATGTGACATCATTTACATAGAGTAGTCCCCATTGCTATCTCATTAACCTGTGCCAATGACAAAGGCTTCCACTTGTTTGCCAGCGCACTCCTAAACGCAAAGGTGTTAACTGAAATCTTGTGACAGTAATCAATTAAAAGGTGTTCATCCAGGTCATTCAGAGTATCTTTTTGTCCATTTTTTGTTTTTTTTTATCAAGTTGAAAATCAAAAGTTTCTCTGAGAGAAATCTCTTAGCCTTGAGACTGCATGTATGCATCTTAGGGATCTTACTGGACAAAATCTGAATCCCTTGGGGTAGTATACAGGGTAGCATCTTGCCTACGTTTTCAGCCTTATCTCTTTATCCATCCGTTACATTTGCTCTTGTGGTTCTGACATGTTATTCACTTGCTCAAGCCCATGTATCTTTTTTTTTTTTTTAAGATTTTATTGGGGTTTTGGGGGAGGGGAACAGCGTTGGGGAATCAGGGAAAGGGAACAGACAACTTGCTGTCTTTTTGTTCTTCAGTCGAGTTGCAGAGGATGTTGCTTCACTGGCCCATGTTGGTATCATCTTGGTGCTCTTCCCAGATGAGGCAGATCGGTTGCCGGCCTCTAGATGGTCGCCCACTGTGGCTATTGGTAGCTCACGCTGGCTGCCGGCCACTCACGCTGGCTGCCGGCCACTCACTGTAGCCTATGGCAGCCCACTGCAGCGGGGCTGCAGCCTACACCATCGCCGGGGCTTACAGCCCAGCTCCAGATGGAGCTGTTGTTAGCTGTAGAGGGCAGTGTCACTGGCCCTCTATGTGGGATCCGAACCGGGGCTGCTGGTATCCCAAACCAGCTCTTAACCAATGCGCCACTTGACCAGCCCAAGCCCATGTATCTTTACATTTCAAATTTTCTTTATATGGAGCTCCCTCCCTCTCCTTTTCTTATTTATTTCAACACTCATCCAAGATATCACAGCTCCACTCAAACACTTCCCTAACCCTTCCACTTTAGTGATAGACTTGTCTCTTCTAATGTCACTCTGCCTAAGTTGGTTGTGGCACTGTATTAGAATTGTCATTTGTCTTCTAACATATTATTTTTGGGGTAGTCCATTTATGCAGCATACATATGCATTAACCATATTTCAGGCAGTGTACTAAGGATGCAAATATATGTTGAATGAACTGACTACTCTAAAGATAATGTATAGAATCTATTATCAGTAATTAAGTACTTTTAACATAGGTGCAGAGTTAGTCTCCATTTAATCTTTAAATCAGTAGGAAACCATATTATTTTTTTTTTTTAAGATTTTATTGGGGAATTGGGGGAGGGTAACAGTGTTGGGGAACCAGGGAAGGGGAACAAACAAGTTGCTGTCCTTTTGTACTTCAGTCTAGTTGTGGAGGACATTGTTTCACTTGCCCATGTTGGTATCGTCATTGCACTCTCCCAGATGAGGCAGATCAGTCGCCGGCCTCTGGACGGCTGCTTACAGCGGCTCTTGGCAGCTCACACTGGCTGCCAGCCGCTCATGCTGGCTGCCGGCCACTCACTGTAGCCTATGGCAGCCCACTGCAGCAGGGGCAGCAGCTATGCCGTCCAGGGGAGGGGACTCACAGCATCCCAGCTCCAGGTGGAGCTGTTGTTCACCAACTTAGCTGTAGAGGGCAGTGTCACTGACCCTCATGTGGGATCCAAACCGGGGCCCCTAGCTTTCCAAGTCAGCTCTTAACCACTGCGCCACTCGGCTGGCCCGGAAACCATAATATTAATAAGAAGATATAACTTTAAAAACTTAAATCCCCTATAATATAGGTATTTTCCACTTGTTGGAGGTCAAATGGCATAAACAGGTAACCGTAGCTTGGGATTTGGAAATGACTTCTCTTAATTTGGACATAGAAAAAACATTGGGTCCTTTTTTTTTTTTTTTTTTCTTTTTTTCTTTTTCACTTTGTATCTATGTCATGTTTATAGAATACTTAATTATCTTTGCCATGACATTTTAAAGACAGGGAAGACGAGATATGAATTCAGAAGTTAATAAAATGCTTTTTGTTCATATATCGGTTTAAAGACGCTTGGCATAACCAAATAAGTATGTCATAACCAAATAAGTAAGTGCAACACTCAGGTTTAAATTTGAACACATTCAGAGACAAATTTGAACCAAAACCATGAAAGGCCATTCATTCAACATGTAATTATTTCATGTACAATGTGCTGGGAACTATTTTGGCATGGGGTATAACAGTGAACAGGATAGACAAGGTGCCTACATGTTGGGTGAGATAGACAATAAATAAATAGATTTTTTTCTTTTTTTCTTTTTTAAAGATTTTATTGGGGAATTGGCGGAGGGGAACAGTGTTGGGGAATCGGGGAATGGGAACAGACAAGTTGCTGTCTTTTTGTTCTTCAGTTTAATTGCGGAGGATGTTGCTTCACTGTTGGTATCATCATTGCGCTCTTCCCGGATGAGGCAGATCGGTCGCTGGCCTCTGGATGTCGCTCACCGCGGCTATTGGCAGCTCACGCTTGGCAAGCGCCAGCCGCTCACGCTGGCTGCGGGCCACTCACTGTATCCTATGGCAGCCCACTGCAGCAGGGGCTGCAGCCCACACCATCACAGGGGCTCGCACAGCCCAGCTCCAGGTGGAGCTGTTGTTAGCTGTAGAGGGCAGTGTCACTGGCCCTCATGTGGGATCCGAACCGGGGCCGCTGGCATCCCAAAACCAGCGCTTAACCAATGCGCCACTCGGCCGGCCCAATAGATTTTTTAAAAGGTTTCAAGTAGTGGTAAGTGCTTTGAAGAAGACAAAGCAGAGTGATGTGCTTGACAGAGAGAGGTTGGGAGTCCTGCTTTTTAGCCAGAGTGGTCAGGGAAGGCCTCTCTGAGTAGTGGACTTCGTGTTCTGCCCTGAGTGATTAGAAAGAGTCAATCTGCAAATAACTAAGGTTACAATAGTCCAGGCAGAGAGATGTCTGCCTGAATGTCAGGTCCCTAAGGTAATAACAACCTTGGCTTGTGCTAAAACTGTCAGAAGGCCAGAGTGGTTCTTTAGTGTGCATGAAGGAGATGAACTTTGAGAGGCAGGCTGGAACCAAGTCATGTTAGGTGTAAGGAATTTGGGATTTTATTCTGTTATAACAAGAAGTCATAGGAGGCTTTGAAGAAGGAGAGTGACATGATCTAATTTGTGTTATCATAAGCTCTTTACAGCTATAGTGTGGAGAATGTACTGTTGGGTGGCAAAAATGGAAGCAAGGAGACATGATAGGTGCATGTTCCGTTGGTCCAGGTAAAAGGTGATAGCATTTGGACTGGAGTGCTAACAGGAGAGATGGAAAGAAGTAAACAGGTTCAGGATATATTTTGAAGGTAGGGTTGACAGGACTGCTAATGTAATGGATATGAATGATGAAGAAAAAAAGATTCAAGGGAATCACAATAAAGCAGAACCACAAATAAACATCCCAAAATTCCCCAGAACAAATGAAAAACAGAGAACTATTCATCATGCGATGTAGTATTGTAGACATTAATGCTAAAGAATATTGGGATCTGTTTTGTGGTACGTATGAAGAAGAGAATAAAATCAGGCCCCAGAAGTAGGCATGGGTCAGATCATGTGGGATCACGGTAATATGATGGGAAAATCAGTGATACAACATGCCTCTTAAGGGATAATTGGGAATAGCATCCTGAACAAGAGTGATATAGACCAGTTAGCAGGTAATTGTATTATAGTACAGATTAGAGTCACTTTGGGAATTTTATTTTGATATTATTGAGGCTTTTGACCACAGGTTTGGTTCTTACGTTTCCTTCTCTCTCTCTTTCTCTCTCTCTTTCTCTCTCTCTCTCTCTCTCTCTCTCTCTCTCTCTCTCTCTCTCTCTCTTTAATTTTGTTGTTGTTGGGGAACAGTCGTGGTCTTTGGTTACACATTGTTTTCATGCTACAATGGCATAGTTGACTCTTTTAAGGAGGACGCAGCTCACAGTAGCCTATGGGGAGATCAAACTGGTAACCTTGGCGTTATCAGCACCACGCTCTAACCAAGTAAGCTAACTGGTCACCCCTGTCTGTATATTTTAATGTTATTTGTCTGAACATGTAGTACATTCATGCATATTCAAAGTGTAGAAAGATTTAGGATTAAAGGATTGAAAGTTTGCAAACTATTCCTCTTATTTAAAACGTATTTTATTTATTCAAAGAATATATACAGGTAACATAGCATAATATATACATAATAATTATAAAATGAATACTCACATATCTATCATCAACTTAAAAAAAAAAAAAGAACATTACCTAAAACTTGAATGTCTTCTATGTGCTCTCCTGGTTCCCAGATCTCTCTTTCTTCTTTATGTAGATAAAATATTAACTTTTAAATGTTTTTGAGTATCACATAAATTACATCGTATTGTATATATATGCTCTTCTACAAATAGCCTATTTATTTTTACTACTATATAATATTTCATTTTATAAATTTACCACAGTTTATCCATTTTCTATTGGTTGGGCTTTTGTTTCTTTCAGGTTTTTAATTCCTAGAAAAGGGATGCTATAACATTCTTAAACCTGTCTCCTGCTACACATGTTAAAGTGTATATTTGTTTTCTATTGCTTTGTGACAAATTACCACAAACTAGCAGCTTGAACCAATGCTGTTTATTATCCTCAATTTTTTTTCTACATAAATAACCACTTGTCCCAGAAACATTTATTGAAGGGTCCATCATTTCTCCAGAGATCTGTAGTATTAAATCTTGTTGTGTATCAAGTTTACATTCATAGTCAGGTCTGTTTCTAGGCTCTGTTTTCTATTCTATTCTTGTATTTTTCTATCCCTGGGCTAATTGAAACCTGACCACTCTATTAGTAATGCCTGAGAGCTGGTAGGGCAAATCCTCTACCTTATTCTTTTTCTTCAGGAGTATCTTATTTCTTTTTTGCAGTTTGCATTTTCATATGTTTTTTGTTGTTGTTGTTTTTTAAAGATTTTATTGGGGAATTGGTGGAGGGGAACAGTGTTGGGGAATCGGGGAAGGGGAACAGACAAGTTGCTGTCTTTTTGTTCTTCAGTTTAGTTGCGGAGGATGTTGCTTCACTGTTGGTATCGTCATTGCGCTCTTCCCGGATGAGGCAGATCGGTCGCTGGCCTCTGGATGTCGCTCACTGTGGCTATTGGCAGCTCATGCTGGCTGCCAGCCGCTCACGCTGGCTGCGGGCCACTCACTGTATCCTATGGCAGCCCACTGCAGCAGGGGCTGCAGCCCACACCATCACCAGGGCTTGCACAGCCCAGCTCCAGGTGGAGCTGTTGTTAGCTGTAGAGGGCAGTGTCACTGGCCCTCATGTGGGATCCAAACCGGGGCCGCTGGCATCCCAAAACCAGCGCTTAACCAATGCGCCACTTGGCCGGCCCTTCATATGTTTTTTTGAATCAGCTTAATTTCCACAAAAAGCCTTATTGGAATTATTGGATATTATCACATTATATCTGTATATCAATTTGAAGACAACTGACATATTTACCATATCAGATTATCCTATCTATGAAGACAATATGTCTCCATTTATTTATATCTTTAATGCCTTTCAATTAAGTTTTCTAATATTTTTCTTAAAGGATTTGCATGTTTTGCAACTTCCTAAGTACATTTTACATTGTTATATTTATATGTATATGTTATATTTTTGTACGTTGTTATATTTTTGGCCAGTCTTGTAATTGGTGTATTTTTAAGATTGTCTAACTGTATTTTTTGCAAGTATATAAAAATGCAATTGTCTTTTTGTATATTGATCTTCTATTTAACAACCTTGCCAAACATTAATTTTAATAGTAATAATTGTGATTTGTAGCATTTGGGGGATTTTTTTCATGTAGATAATCAGGTCCTCAGGAAACTGACAGTTTTGTTCCTTCCTCTCAACTCTTTTGCCTTACATTTCTCTTTATTTTCTAACTATGCTGGTCGGGACCTCTAGTGCAGTGTTGAATAGAACCAGTGATAGTGGACATCTTTATTTTATTCATGTTTGTGAATGAAATACTTCCAATTTGTCACCAATAAGAATGACACTGCAGGTTTTTGGTAGCTGCTTTTTATTGAGTTAATGAAATTCTCTTCCATTCCATATTTATTAAAAATCTTGTTTTTTTAGTTTTGTGAATGGGCGCTGAATTTTTTTGAGCTTTTATATTTGACTTCATTCTTCATTTAATTTTTAAAACACTACTGTAGTTGAATATTAAAACAAAAACAATCGCAAGTAGTGAGCATATTATGATTATAGCCCTTCCCTCATTCACTCCTGCATGTAAAATGCCTGCAGTGCATGTTCCTCACTGGCCCCAGTAAGAGGTCTGACACTGAACACCGCCCAGGATGCTTCTCCACTGTAATGGTGCCTTGACTTTGATCAAAGCCTACAAGTTTCACTGGTCCATTTCATCAGTCTCTTCTACTTCCTTCCTTTCAGGTAGGAGTTTTTCAAGCAAAGAGAGTTTTATCTGGAGAGAGAAAACCATTCTCCCAAAAGGTTACCTTAAATTCCGGATTAGGCGACCCTTTTCTATGGTCTATGATAAATTGACATGCCCTTATTTAGCACACACTTGATATTTCTATGCTTGACAATCTAGCATGAGAGGGGATGACTATGATTCAGTTGTCAAGAGTAGATACTGGCTTTTGGAAGCCACACAGTGCTTCAGCCAGCTCCATGTCCACACACATGAAAAGATCTTCATCTTATCAAGTAAAAACAGGTCTCTCTGATCTAAAACAATAGCAGTATCTCCAGGCTCCAGTCCTGGTTCTTGGTCTCCTTCACCATGGAATGTTATCTTCCTCCATCTTTCATGCCTTTGTCAATGTGAACTTCTAGGATCTTCTCTCGAACTATCTTCCTTTCATTGCAGCTTTATGTCTGTCTTTAGGACTGATCCGTTGTCCATGGCCCTGGCACTCCATGCAAACTGACCGAGTTTGCAGAATCATTCCAGGTACTATCATGAATTCTTATTTGCTTCCCAGTACCTCTGCAGTTGGGACAGCACTCTGCTGCTCCTTTCTTAACCACCTCAGCCTTCACATTTGTCACAAATGACATTCTTTTGCAGAGCTGGTTTTCTTGTTGCGCCATTATATAAATCTTCTAAAGTTACTGAGAGCTCATGCACAACTTTTTTACCTCTCCTTTCTTTCTGCATCCTTCCTCCTCCTCTGAAACCCATATCACAGATGTCCATGGGGGAGCCAAAACCACCACCTGCTCCACCTCCTTTAATTGCCTGTTCTCCTCCTTTGTCATGTAATTCCCTTATCTTTGCATCAGAGTGCACTTCATAAGCTTGAGAAATCTGTTTAAACTTTTCTCCTTGTTTGGATTCTTATCAGGGTGGTACTTCAAGGTCAGTTTCCTATTAGCCTTTTTCAATTCTTCCTGGGTGGCGTTGGGTTTGACCCCCAAAACATCATAGTAAGTGGTTTCTTTCACCATTTTTGACAGCATGTGAGAAGGCCAAGGTCAATGTCGGGGAGCTGGAAGGAGCCGTTGCTGTGCGCACCTCAGGCAGCCACCCCTCCTCCACTTGTCACCCAGGATTCTGGAAAGTTCCCCCAAATGGTTGAGTAATCAACTATTTTCTCTGCACCTGCTGAGGTGATCATGTAATGGTTTTCCTTTAATCTGATAATATGGTGAACTACGTAAATATATTTTCTGTTGTTAAACTTGATTTATTTAGACAAGCTTTGTGATGTGTTTGTTTTTTTTATACACTGTGGAATTTGGGCAGCTGCTGGCTTCTGTTCCACTCAGCTTTCTGGACCTTTATTAGTTTTTGGTCTCGGAGGATTTCTCTTTCTTTCTTCTGGCTAAGTGATGTATTTAACAAGATATATTTTTAAATGTATTCAACCTGCCTTTTGGGAATCTTTTATAGCAGAAAGGTTTTTGGGGTGTAAGGTTCACCAAATTATCAGAACTAGAATTCTACTTTTTTATATTTTTAGTGTAAAAGCTTCCGTTAATGTGCTACCGTTTCTGTCTTCTCCTCTCTATGTACAGTCATTTCCCTCCCTGCCGAAAATGAAGACGTGGTGTTTTGTAGTAAAAAGAGCATCATACAAGGAGTCAAAAGGCACACGTTAACAGTGCCAGCACCACCACTTAGTGAGATCTTGCCCAAGCCACTTATTCTGAGTTTCATTCAATCATCTGCCAAGTCAAAACACTCAAGATTGAAGTGGGAATCACATGAGTTTACAAATGTGAACATGTTGTAAGGCGGAAGGATCAGAAGCAGTGATGTCAAGTACATTTCTGTTGGAAAAATGTAACAGAAACAGGGAATTTGGGGAGAGAGGGTTGATTGGCAGCACATAGGGGCTTTTTTTTAGGGTGGTGAAACTATTTTGTGTACTTCTGCAATGATGTGCATGACACTGCATTTGTTAAAACCTACGGAGCTTGGGCCGGTCGAGTGGCGCGGTGGTTGGGTGCTGGCTTGGGAGGCCAGCGGCCCCGGTTCGGGTCCCACATGTGGGGGCCAGTGACACTGCCCTCAAAAAAAAAAAAAATCAGTGAAGCAGATAGCAATGTTTAAAAAAAAACAAAACCCTACAGAGCTTTACAGCACAAAGAGTAAACCGTAATGTAAGCAAAATTTAAAAAATAATTAAGAGGAAGTGGGGATTCCAGGATGGAGTAAGGCTGTGACAAAAGAATCTAACAATATTACAAATGTACATCATAATGTCACTTTGGGGCCAGGGAAAAGGTGCTGACATAAGTACCTTAGAAGACTAAAGGCAGTAGGAAGTGTGCATATGTATGCACTGTACTCTAGTTGATAGTTTCCCACAGAGGCACAGGTTAACAGTTCTGAAACCACTCTACATGTGTGCTGGAGTTGAACAATTCATAACTGGTTGGTGGATGATGGGAACCAGGTTTCTTACAGTTAGAGTGGGAGGTTCTAGACAAGCAAGAGGGGAAGGCTGGAATGATCCGTGTGGTAATGGATTAGAGTGGGAGGCATTAGGACGAAGTCTAGTTTAGCTTACTATAGATACGGATGTATACATAAAGAAACATTTATAGAGGAAGATATGTATATATACATGATTTAGTATACACACATGTATTTCTTGCTTTGTCAGTTAAGAAGACCTAGAGGCAACATGGTACAAGGAGCACCCCTAGTACCTAGACCATGCTCCAACACATAAAAGGAACACATGTTCTTTGGGGAAATAGCTGATTCAAAGACTGGGTCAAGGCATATACAACATGACCCTGCAATATCTTATAGTGGCAGAAAGTGAGGAAGTGCTCAAAAACAAAATCCCAATGACAGGAGTGTGTCAAAAAGACAGAGGAGCCAACTGACAGAGCTCTTAATGGTCAAAGCAGGAACAGTTGGGAGCAACAAAATAAAGTAGTGTTGAGTTATAATCCAAAGTTTTAGATGATTATCTATGAGTCCATACTGATATAAACAAATGATTAAGTAAATGGAGGAGAAGAGACTAATCTTCTACGCAAAAGAATTCAAATGATTTGTGCAGATACTCTTACCTTAGAGAGGTAGAGCGTAATTCCCCACTCCTTACATGTTAGCTGCACAAAGCGACTTCCTTCCATAGAACACAGTGTGGAAAGTGGGGAACAACTTGATAGTGGAGAAACCTGTCAGTCACTGCCTCAGACAAGCGATCAAGGTTAGCTTCAGCGATAATAATACCACGTGATGTGATGTAGTAAGATGGCAATTCACCTCTGTGGTTTCCCTCCCTAAAACCCATAACCCTTCATGAGAATAACATCTGATAAGTATTTATTGAGGGACATTCTACAAGATACCTGATCAGTACTTCTCAAAACTGTCAAGGTCATCAAAAACAAAGAAAGTCTGAGAAACTGTTAGAGCCTAAGGAGACCTGATGACTAAATTTAATGTCATGCCTTGGATGGAATCCTGGAAGAGAAAAAGGACATTAGGTTAAAATGAAGGAATCTGAATAAAGTATGGACTTACATTTATAATACTTATTAACATTGGTTTATTAATTTTAACAAATATACTATATTAATGTAAGGTTTTAATAATAGGGGAAACTATGTCAGATGTTGGGAACTCTTTGTGCTATCTACAACTTTTCTATAAATCTAAAACTTTTCTAAAATTAATAGTGTACTTTAAAAATAGAGTAGGAACATGGTAGATACCACTACAACAGAGGCAGCATAGCTTAGTGATTAAGAAGATGGACTCAGTTGCCAGCCTGCTTGGGTTCAGATCTGAGCCTCACTATTTACTAGCTGTGTTGCTGGGAGCCGTCAGCACCCCAATATATGACAAGGTTTCATGGTCGGTATAGTCTCCATGCCTGTGAGCCCATGTGCCTTTTCTCTACATCAGATCCTATAGGAGACAGTACTGTCACTGTATTTATGTCAAGTTCTTGTGGTACCCTAATGAGATAACTACACAGCCAACGACGGATAAGATCTCCTAGAAAAGAGGAGAGACAACCTAAGCCAGGCGGTAGTTCCGTGGGGACCCCAGAACTAAGAAATAGGGGACTCAAGCCCCTTGGAAACAGGCCCAGACCCCTGGCCACATAAACCAAAAAGCCTGGCTGTGAGTAACTGATAATAACATAATCCGTTTAGCTCACTTGCCTAAGATAATCACAGTGAAGTCTCCTTGGGGACTAAAAGTCTCCAGGCCATGAGAGTTCCCATAAGAGACAACTTACTGACCATGAGCTATGTTAATCTATAGCCTTAATTGGATTCTTTGCCTTGTATATTGTTGTAGCAACAGACACTGAAGCTTTAGCTCAAATATATGCCCTGTGAGTCTTACTGTGGAATCCGGGACTAGATTGTCAATGTAATCATAGTAACCATTCCTCAGGTGATATGTAGGAACTGAGTCTGGGTCATAAAGAGATTATCATAGATGAGGTTATCTTTAACGTTGAAAAGGTCACAGTGTTCCCTGGGGAGAACAATTATAAGGACTAAAAGCCTTAAGAGAAAAATACATCAAGACTATGTGCAACTTAAACTTGTGATTGGATAATGGTCAAAAGTCCCTATAAAAAGGACATGTTATTGCAATAAAGTGTGACACTTTTTTCCTTTTCTCTTTAACTCCCCTGTGTCTCCATTGCCTCTCTTATTTTCCTCCCTCGCCGACGCCCTCTCCACCTGAGGGAAACCCTGGTCAGCGGAGGCTGGTCCCCCGCACTGTGTGAACCTGGTTATCCTAAGTAACTAGAATTATGTAACCTCACTATGCCTCCATGTACTTATCTGTTAGATGGGTTCTTAGGAGGACTAAAGAAGTTACTATACGTAAAGCCCTTAGAATAATAATTTGCACATAGCACTATATAATTCTTTGATTCTATTTGTCATTACTACTTTGCTCTTTTAGCTTTGGGGATCTGTGATAATAGCTGAGTTTCATTGCCTCTCCCTTCTTCAGCATAGCGATTTTTTTGGCTTGGCACACCAACAAAAGAGCATCCATAATACTTTGTTCATAAGAGGGAAATCATTACAATGATAAAGATTCAAGAGAAACAGGACCAGGCCTGAGGATTCCCAGCCCCAGTTTTGTGCTGCATGTACGTTAATAGTATTGACTGAGTAAATGCAGAGGCTGCAAAGCCTGACGGGACTCACTTTTTATGGGCGTAGACATGCCACACATAGAAATTCTGAAGTTTACTTTATTTGATTTTCAGGAGATTCCTTACTAAAATGTCCACCTGCCTTGTTAAACTGATGTTCTTTTATGACAAAGCCTTCAATGCAAGCCCCTCCAATTTAGAATTCAACATCTAAAATTTTGGTGATATTTGAAACAAAATGAAGTATATTATAGAAACATGTTTTTGCTCTTTTATTTCTCCACCTAAATGCATACCAACTCTTTAGGACTAAACGCCTTACAGATCAGCAGCTCAGGTAGTATATTAAGTAGAACATAGAACTTGGAGCTGGTAGGCCTGCTTGGAGCGTGGCCTCTCGTGTATGTGTGTAATTGAGGAAGAAACAGAGTCACTTTTCCCACGTCTGTAGAATGGTGATAACAAAAATGCTTGTCCCAGGGCCGGCCGAATGGCGTGGTGGTTAAGCGCTGGCTTTGGAAGCCAGCGGCCCCAGTTCAGGTCCCACATATGAGGGACACTGCCCTCAAAAAAAAAAATTAAAAAAAAAAATGCTTGTCCTGCCTGCCTCCCTCGCTTCCAAGATTGTTGGAAGAATTAGGTGTGAAGATGAATGTGAGAGCTTTTTGTAAGTTGTAAAAGCTATACAGATATTGTTATAGTGCTCCTCAGTTTTTCAACCAGAATAAAACTCTAAAGGGGCTTTTATAATCATATTAAGTGTTGCAGTTATCTGCACACCTTTACTTATTTATTATGTAAAAAGGTGAAACCATTTGAATTTAAATTGCTTTTGGTGGTATATTTTCTTTGGTGTAGCAAAGGAAGGCATTATTTTTATGTAGAATTGTCTCTTTCAGGGGCACTTTGAGAACATGGTTTCCAAACTCGTCACTGATAGCTATCTAGAGAACATAGAAGTGTATCCGTGAGGTTTGGGAAGCTGTCGCCTTAGGACACAGACCCTCATGTCCTGGCGTGGAGCTGACCAGCAGAGGGTGCACGAGCATTCCCAGGAGCGAGGCTGGGCGGACAGCTGGTACCATCTGTTTGCTGCCTGATGATTAACAAGTACTATAAATGAAAAGGTTCTGGCACACCAGAAACAGTTATCAAATGGAAAGAGAGAGCAGCCATAATGTCAAACAGCAACGTGGCAAGTACCTGCCGTAGTTGGTGAATAGGACGTTTCTGAAAACTAGAATTTGACATTCTAGTGTGGATTATTTGTCTTTCTTCCACCTCCTCCTGCTAACTAACTCTTTGCCTTTCCAATAATTTCTTTTTCTGTCAGGGCTCTTTGCCCTACCGTCTCAGTATCTGCAGTTGTCTGCCTTACCTGGTCTAACAAATTGGGGTCTTTTAAAAGTAGCCTTTCTCTGGACTTCTTTAGCCCTAGTGTATTTGGGTCCTGAATCCAGCCATCCACAGCACCCTGTGTGGGTGCCATTCACTGGGCTGTTATAGATTCCATGTAAATGGTGATCACCAGAAAAGTTTTCAGACCTTTTTAGTGTTACCGTCACTACTGCCTGTACAATCTTTTTTTCTCTTCCTTCCCAAGCATGGCTCCTTTACCCATGAATATTATATAGAATTTGTATACTTAGTGATTTTAAAAATATTTTTGTTTTATAATTATAAAGGTGGTTTGAGTTCTCTTTAAAAAAAAAAAAAAAGAACATTTCAAGATATATTAAGAAGAAAATACAGAGCCCGCCGAGTGGCGCAGTGGTTAAGCGCTGGCTTGGGAAGCCAGCGGCCCCAGTTCGGTTCCCACATATGAGGGTCAGTGACACTGCCCCTCCCCCCCCAAAAAAGAAGAAAATACAAGGATCTTTTGAGCCTTTCAATGAAAGATAACTAATTTCTTTTAGACTTTTTCTTTGTGTATACATACTTGTTGGTATATATGTTTTGGTAAAACTAAGATCCATACTACAGTTACTTTTTTGTACCTTTTTCCCCCACCTAATAAATAATGGACTCCTTTACATATCAGTAAATTTAGGTTTTAGCAACATTTTAAGTTGCTACATAATTTTCTTTATATGAATATACAATAATTTAATCAGTCCTCTAAAGATGAATATGTAGATTATTTGGTGTTTTTCAGAACAATGTACAAACAATGCCATGATGAACCCTTCAAATTCTTCTGATTATATTCTTAGGATATATTTCTGTAAATGGAATTTTCCATCAAACTTTTTCTTTAAAAATTGCCATATGTATTATCACAGTTCCTTCAGGAAGGGTCTCAGTGCAATGTCCCCTGAGAGCGTGTGAGGATGCTTATTCCTACACACCACTGATCACAGCGTTTCGCCTTGGCCAAAACCAGTAAGCCATTACACTTCTTGTTTTAGATGGACTTTCTATTCTCCGTGTCACCCCAGAAAATTAATCTAAGGCAGTAGTTCTCAAGCTTTTTGGTCTCAGGACCCTTGACACTCTGAAAAATTATAGAGCCCCCCCCCAAGAGCTTTTGTTTATGGAGATCGTAGTTACCCATATTTACTGTATTAAAAATTGAAATGGGGGCCCGCCAAGTGGCGTGGTGGTTAAGAACTGGTTTGGGACGCCAGCGGCCCCAGTTCGGATCCCACATATGAGGGCCAGTGACAATGCCCTCAACAACAAAAAAAGAACATACAAACCAAAAATTGAAATGGAAGAAAAGCTTTTAGTATTTATAAAAATAACAATATAAAAATAACAAGTATAAAAATAACAATAATCCCATTCCATGTTAGCATCAATAATGTGTTTACAAAAAATATTTTCCAAAAAAAAAAAAAAGGTAGAAGAGTGGTATAGTTTTACATTTTTACAAATCTTCTTAATGTCTAGCCTAAGCGAAGAGGACTGGATTCTTATATTTGCTTCTGCATTAAGTCTGTTATGGTATGTTGCTCTGATTGATATATTTGAAGAAAATGTAATCTCACACAGATGTAGGAGTAGTTAGAAAGGGGAAGAGTGCTATAATAGTCTATTCAGATGAGTGTGAATGTTCTCCTTTGACACTACATCAAATCCCAGTAAGTGGTAGTTTCTTAAAGGTTAACTGCAATATAATATTTGCAACAATATTGGTGAACTTTTCATACTCTGTTACATCAGAATCCATTGGTCTGTCTTGTACTTTGAACAGATCTTGTATCCATGCATAATTTTGTGATATCATGTGTTGGCCATCTGGAAAATATTGATTCACTGAGTTGTGCAGGTCTTCTTAATGTTGACATGATATTATTATACAATATCAAAAATGCCTTATTCTCATCAGAACAGTGTCTAAGTGTCAGAAAGCTGTTAAGCTTGCAGTGGTGAATACACACGTTTTCCAGAATTCTAATTTTTTGCTTAAAAGCTTGAGTTTTATCAATGGCAGTAAATGGTGGCAGTTGTTTTCTTGACAGGCTTACTTTGTTTGTTTTTGAGAAAGTGCCAAAGTAAAAATGGTGTTCCGTGAAAACAATTTTTAATGCTTTATTAATGGTATGCTTAAGTAAAACTGGCTTTTTCTTTTCTTTCTCTCTTTTTTTTTTTTCTGTGAATGCATAGTTAGTGAAGAAGACAGTGACCTCCACTACAGTACAGACTAAGGTGTCAGTAGTTTTAGCTATTACCCACCATTGCCTGGGCTCCATCAGTGCAAATGTCCCCACAATCAAAAAGGCAAGTAACATGTTGATATTATTTATGAAAATAATTCTGATATTTTGCAACCCCCCATAAAGTGTCTTGAGGGTTGCTAGGGGTCCCTGGACCATACTCGGAGAATCTCCAGTCTAAGAAAATCATAGGAACCGATTCTGTTACCCGAGTCTGATGTAGGAATAGTTTGTGACCCAATTCTGGCCAATGAAATCGGAGAGCAAGTCGGTTGAGGAACTTGTGAGAATGTTTTCTCATCCCTAAAAAGAGACATGAGAAAGAGATGGTCCTTTTCTTCCCCTGGATGTTGCCGTGTCGGTGTGATGCCTGGAACTGCTGTAGCCATTTTGTAACTGGCGAGGGGAACCTGCCTTAGAGTGAAGGTAATTCTGAGAAGGGCAAGATGGAGAAATGGCAGGGACCTGGGCCCTTGATGACATTATAGAAGTGCAGATGAAACCATTCCTGGAACTTGCCCAACCTCTGGACTTCCAGTTTTTTTTTTTTTTTTTTTGTTTTTTTTTTGTTTTTTTTTTAAAGATTTTATTGGGCAATTGGTGGAGGGGAACAGCGTTGGGGAATCGGGGAAGGGGAACGGAGAAGTTGCCGTCTTCTTGTTCTTCAGTTTTAGTTGCGGAGGATGTTGCTTCACTGTTGGTATCGTCATTGCGCTCTTCCCGGATGAGGCAGATCGGTCGCTGGCCTCTGGATGTCGCTCATCGCGGCTATTGGCAGTTCATGCTTGGCTGCCAGCCGCTCACGCTGGCTGCGGGCCACTCACTGCAGCCTATGGCAGCCCACTGCAGCAGGGGCTGCAGCCCACACCATCACCGGGGCTCGCACAGCCCAGCTCCAGGTGGAGCTGTTGTTAGCTGTAGAGGGCAGTGTCACTGGCCCTCATGTGGGATCCGAACCGGGGCCGCTGGCATCCCAAAACCAGCGCTTAACCAATGCGCCACTCGGCCGGCCCTGGACTTCCAGTTTTGAGAGATATTACTTCCTTATTATTTAACCCAGTTTGAATAAGGTCTTCTGTTACTCCCCCAAAAGACATTTATTACCCATGTGATGAATATTTTTCAGTTTTAGTGGCTATTTGCATGTCTTTTGTGAATGCTTGTTGATGGCATTAGCACATTTTCTACTAAGGTCATTTAAAATTATTTTCTAAGCATCCCTTATATTGTATTTTGCCAGAATCTCAGCTCCACCTTCATATCTTATATCCTCTCATACATTTTTATAGCTTTGGTGTCATGTTCAAAAGAGTCTTTTCTACCCCACTTTTTGATAAGTATTCACCTTTTATATTAAAAAGTTTAATTCATCTGGAATTTATTTTGGTATCTCCCTACTTTTGGTAAAGTAGGGAGATAACCTTATTTTTTCCAAGTAAGTAGCCCATTTTCTTAATACAGTTCTTTGAATAGGCCATCCTTAACCCACTGATTTAAAATACTAGCTTTATTATGAATTCCATTTGTAATACTTTCTGGACTTTCTCTTCTGTCCCACTGCTTTGCCTGTATATCCTGGCACTATAGACATGGACACAATATATTTGATTTATAGTATATGGTGATGTCGGGAAGGGCAAGCACTCCCCCCCACCCCCAACCTTATCCCACCACAACCAACATCATTCATTTTCCCTCCAGTATTTTCCTGGCACTTCCTGCAGGATTATTCTTCCAGATGAACTTTTAAATTATTTGCTCAAGTTCCCCAAAACATTTTTTTGAGTTTTGATTAGAACTACTTTAATTTTATAGATGCTTTTGGCAAGAATTTACATTTTTACAATATTGAATCTTCAACTCGAGAAACCCATGTACTGTCTTCTTGTGCGGGGGACCAGCCTCCACTGACCAGGGTTTCCCTCAGGTGGAGACAGCGTCGGCAGGGGAGGAAAATAATGAAGGGAGACAGTGGAGACACCAGGGGAGTTAAAGAGAAAAAAGTGTCACACTTTATTGCAGTAACATGTCCTTTCTACAGGGACTTTCGACCATTATCCAATCACAAGTTTAAGTTCCACATAGTTTTGATGTATTTTTCTCTTAAGACTTTTAGTTCTTATAATTGTTCTCCCCAGGGCACACTGTGACCTTTTCTACGGTTAAGGATAATCTCATCTATGATAATCTCTTTATGACCCAGACTCAGTTTCTACATATCACCTGAAGAATGGTTACCATGGTTACCTTGACTATCTAGTCCCGGATTCCAGTAGTAAGACTCACAGGGCATATATTTGAGCTAAAGCTTCAGTGTCTGTTGCTACAACAATGTACAAGGCAAAAAATCCAGTTAAGGCTATAGATTAACATAGCTCATGGTCAGCAAGTTGTCCTTTATGGGAACTCTCATGGCCTGGAGACTTTTAGTCTCCAAGGAGACTTTTCACTGTAGTTATCTTAGGCAAACCAGCTTAACGGATTGATGTTATTATCAGTTACTCACAGCCAGGCTTTTTGGCTTATGTGGCCAGGGGTCTGGGCCTGTTTCCAAGGGGCTTGAGTCCCCTATTTCTTAGTCCTGGGGTCCCCTTGGAACTACCGCCTGGCTTAGGTTGTCTCCCCTCTTTTCTAGGAGATCTTAGGTAACATCGTTGGCTGCGTAGTTATCTCATTAGGGTACCACAAGAACTTGCCATAAATACAGTGAAAGTACTGTCTCCTATAGGATCTGATGTAGAGAAAAGGACATGGGTTCACAGGCATGGAGACTATAACTGACCATGAAACCTTGTCACATATTGGGGTGCTGATGGCTCCCAACATTCTTGTTTATTAAATTTGTCTTCCACTTCCCTCTGTAGAGTTGTAAAGCTTTCTCCATATCAGTCCTAGACTTTCTGGCTAGTTTATTCCTAGGTATTTTATATTATTTTTTTTTGCCATCATAAGAGGGAGGGGCCTTTTCCCCTGTATATTTTCTATTTTTGCTATTAATACTTAAAAAAGAAAAACAAAAGTTTAAATTAAAAAAAATCTAGCTCCTATTTCCAGATAGTTTTGGCTTCTTAAAAAAGAATAAGCACAAAGGATACTATCATTTCTGGTAGTACAGCGTGTACTGTGTGAACTTGATTTATGACTGTTTAAGAAAACAGAACATACCAGAAACTGCTCCTCAATGAATATGATTCTTCCAAACTGGTTATGTTGGTAGTCTGTACATTTATGGCAACAAGAACAACATACTCTAAAGACAACAAAGGGTATATATCTTAAAGCAAAGAGTTTGCCATCACCAAGAATATGTACAAGAATCAGTAAGTTTGGTATGAGGACATTATTTGGAAATGGAATTTCAAAGCTATTTTACTGTTATTAGAGTAAATAGTAATCTTTTAAGGTTACTTATTTAAAAGGATGACACTCATTTTGCTGTACAGGTCTAGTTTTTAGTTAAACAAGGTTACTTTATAGACACACTGTATGTTATCAGATGGCAAGGAGATGGCTGACAGGTATTCTGGTTTTGTTTTTGTATTCGGTGTTATTCTAAATGAATCTTCATTTAATCGGATTGCTTTGGGGTTAAATAAGATTAAAGTTGCCCCACGCAGTCTGAATTGGCAGTGTTTCAGCTGTTTGAGAAAATGGGATTTGCCAGTTTTCTAAGACCATGTAAACAAACAAATTTCTTTTCATTCACATTGTAGATTTAAAAAATGTGTGGGCTAGCCTGGTATCTTAATCACCATTTAAAATGTTCCTATAAAAATGGGATTCTGAGCTTGTTACCATGCAAAAAGTCTGGCTGCTCACGGAGGAAAGCTAGAACTTGAGAGGTGAGAGTGGTGGAAAGAAAAGTAGATTTTATTCCAAAATGGCAGAATTCAGGGAAGACAGTGGACTCCCTATCACAAAGACTGCCTTCCTCTCTCAATATTGCCAAAAGGTTTTAGATGCAAGGAGGGGCAAAACAAAGAAAGGAGGAGTGGGCCGCGCAACTTTAGGAAAAAGCTCTTCCTAGAGGTTATTCTACCCCAGGGTCAGAAGTGAATCCCAAACAGAAGCAAAAAACCCTCCCAAGTTACATGGCCAGGTGTGCACACTGAACAGAACCATTGGAACTGGTATGCATAGTAAATGCACAGTAAACAGAGTCATCAAGTTTGGTGGGAGGGGAGCAGGAAGCAAAGAAAGGAAGAAGAAAACTTGCAAAAAGTCCCAAGCCAAACTGTTGTCAGACAGTGGGCCCTTCTTGGGCGAAGCCCAGGTCCTCGGCAACTCAGCAAAGAATTGAACAAGATCCTGGAGTAAAGTAGTGAAAAATCAGTTTATTAGACGAGATAGTACACTTTAAAGAAATAGAAGTAGGCCCGAGCAGTAGAGAGAGTGGCTCAAGGGCCCATTATTAGAAGATATATTACATTGCGAAGAGTTTGGAGTGGGCCACATGCAAAGGTGAGGCTCAGAAAAGGGAGGAAGGGGTCAAAAGGGAACAAGGGGTCAAAAAAGAAGGAAGGGGTCCGAAAAGGGTGGACTTCCCGGGACTTGGAATTTTTAATCCCCTTTCTCTAGAATGGGCTGTTCCTCTCTGGGTGTGGGACCACCTGATTGATCTCATCTCTTTAGAAAGGGAGTTTATTAGAAGAAAAGAGAAGTTTTGGGTGGAGAGGGGAGGTCTTTTGGGCGATGCATTCTGTGGGATGTGCAGGAATGCAGAGACCCAATGCCTGCCTCTAACTGCCTGCCTTGTTTTCCCCTTGAGAGACGTGATCCCCATAAAATGTCTATGGGAAGTTGAGGGACAGGAGGTCTTTTCTTCTGTATCTGCTTCCTGCTGAGCCTGGGCATGGAGCTGTCACGAAAGTCTCGGCCTGCCTGATCTCAGATGAGAGGAAGGGGTATCGAGATCCCCCTGGAAGACTTTGGTTGTGACTGGCAATCTTGCTGGAATATTACCTGTATCCCTAAGGCCCCTGAATGAGGAAAAATTGATTTTAATTAATTTCTTAAGGAGCCGAGCTCAAGCTATTGGTGTAGGGTGGCTAAGGTTTGGAAACATTGGGCTTCACAATCAACTAGTATATTGACCTGGGGGAACATTAAAACCTATTTAGTTTCTGGGATGGGATTACCCAAGAGTTAAGTCCTAATGGTTTGGAGAATGTTGGAAAGTCACAGGTTTTCAGTAGTTATCTAAAGCCAGGGTGGGTGAGAGATATTCTGTGATTCAGTCTAGGGGAAATCTTTAGTCTAGGTTTCAGAAATTGATTAGAAGAGTAATCAAAGCCTAGAGCTAAGGGACTAAGAAATTAGGGGAGGAGACTTAACATTTCTATAGGAAACAAAACTAAAGGTCTTTAGGGGGTGGGGAGAGCTACTTGGTTGGTTGGTCCACAACAAAACCACTGTCAAATCGAATTACAACAGAGATCCAAATTTCAAAAATAGAAGATATAGGGTCACTGTTACAAGCTCTTAACAACTGATTTAAAAATGATCTTAGAAATAAGACCTTATATAGACTGAAGTTTACTAAGGTTTCTCTGCGTGATGTGGTCCTTGTAGGTTAAGAATATAATTAACACTCAATTCTTAAGCAGTTTGCTGTGGCATTATTAATCATAGGCTTTTTAAGAAAACAATGTTGATGTAAGAAATGTCCAAACCTGTAAAGAATTTTTGTAAGTGTATTTGAACCAAAACACAATAATTGCCAAAAAGCAAGATCTCAAATGCTTGGAGATGAACGGTTTTGCAGTTTCTTTTTTTGAGGGTAGTGTCACTGGCCCTCATATGTGGGACCGAACCGGGACCGCTGGCTTCCCAGGCCAGCACTTAACCACCGCGCCACTCGGCTGGCCCTTGCAGTTTCTTTTAAGCATTTGAAATTAAGGAGAAAACAAGACCGGGATTGGATTACAGGAGAGTTATGACTCTGTGCTCCCTGGAGAGTGGTTACACCTCCATAGGGTACTACTTCTGGCATTTAAAGGTGTGTTAACCTAGATACACAAGAACAAAGGTCAGGGCTGGTTTAAAACCTTTCAGTAAAGAAGTTATATGCCTGGGGGCGGTGACTACCCATCGGACCTGCCCTGTTGGGGATTTATGGTCAGATCACCATGTGAGGTTACTTTCCATAGAACCCCCTTTTTCATCCACATTAAATTTAATGGTTTTTTAGTTTATATAATTTCTCGGAATAAGGTTTATTATGTGTTGGGTAAAGAGTGTTTGTATTCTTTTTTGTTTGGGTGAGGAGTCAGGCTCCAGGTCACACTCCTATATGTGATTTTTCAGGCCTGACCATAGGCAATTACAAGACTTGTCCTGGAAGGCCTCTGGGGAGAAGCTGCCATTCCCCACACCAGAACTAGTACACGGCCGGTTCATTGCAGCTTTCCACAGGGATTGCAGTCAAGCTCCCCTGGGCAGCCATCTGCTTACGTATATCTACATTCTGATACAGTTAATTTGTATATCTGGATCCACAAAATAGTGGTTGCCCCAGTGGCCCAGCCCAGCCTGCACTTTCCAGAAATACCTGTCCAGGAAACCTGACATACAGCGATCACAACCCTCCAGCCCCGCATTAGCCAGCTTACCTGACCCTAGTAAATAGGACCTGCTGACCTTATAAGGAAATCCCTGCCCTCCTAGCCAGTCATGTCCTGGTTCCTCATTGCCTCTTCTACGGCTCCATTAAACATTTTGCTTTTGCCCCAAATCCTGCAAGAAGAGCGATCACTGCTTGTGAGGCACTGTACTCCCCTATGGATGAAAAAAGGGGTTCTATGGAAAACCTCATAGGGTGATCTGATCATAAATTCCTAATTGGGCAGGTCATGGGTACTCAGGCCCCAGGCCTGTAATTTCTTTAGTGAAAAGTTTTCAGCTAAACCTGTCAGTGTCGTTGTGCATCAAGAAGAGCCAGACTAATGATAACAGTAACATCAACTAAAGTTTCCTGTGCACTTACCACACACCAGCACTAGGCCACATAGATCACCTCCTGTGACCTTCCTATATTTTGAAATAATCTTATTAGTCACATTTTCTTAAGGAAATTGAGATGAACAAAGTTAAGCATCATGCCAGAAGTAATGTGATAGCAAGTGGCAGAGCCTGGATTCAGCTTAGTCCAAGCCCTTCACCTCTTCACCTGAAATTGCTTTCCGTGGAGATTTGAGGTGATTCTGCCCCACTTCGGGTATTTCTTCTGCTATTAAGGAAAAATAAGAATAGAATGTTCTGGGGCAGAATCTTCTAATACTGTGTTTCTTAATGTTGAAAACCTTGTAAACCTCCATTTAAAGAAAAAAATTCTCAGACCCCTGGTCGACTTAAAGTATTTTTAGTATATTGTTATGTAAGTCCAGGTATAAGCTCCTTGTGTATAGGGCTCTTATTCAATTATAAAATCAAAGTAAGTAGAGAAATACAACCACAAAGCCAATAAAATGCAAATTAACAGCATTATAATGTGACTGCTGATGTTTTACCAAAATTAAATTGCTGTGCTCATTATAAACAAGGTATTGACCACCCCCACACAGGTTCTTTTGACTCTCATCCATTCGTACTATGTCGTGTGCTGTGTGTCTTCTCAGCTCCCTCACCAGTTTTCTCTGTGCAAAATGCTGCAGAATCTTCTGCAGCGTGCTGGATGCTCAGATTATCATTCCCATGTTATATCTGCTGCTTTGTTGCCAACATAATCGTAAATGCAAACACCGGCACTGAAATCAAGTAGCATTTTACATTTGCTCTTATTGATTTTTTTAACATTATTTTTGTAATAAAAACACAATTTAAAAATTTGTCATGGGAACTTAGTTTGAAAAACCCTGTTTTAGTAGATGTGTCCAGTGAGAGATTGTCCCTGAAGAACAAAGCCTGGAGATCTATGATACTTACCTTCAGATTAAAATGAGGTGGCGGATGACAGTCCATATTTTAGCCTCTGTCCATTCTAAAATGTTTCTCTTTCATAAGTGTTTATGGCCTTGTGTTTCCTTCTAACTACACTGTAAGAGCCTCTCACTCAGAGCACGATGCCCTTCTCATTGTTACAGGTTACCCTTTTGGTTACTAGGTGACATGGGTTAACAAACTCAGAAGGCCTAATTCCTAACCAGGACCCTCTATCTGTCTTTCCGTCCCTTGTTTTTATTAAACCCAGACTTCAGCCACATCAAGTTTATCAGCCTCTACCCTCTTCATCACTCCTTCTCTTCCCTCCTCTTTATTTTTTATTTCTGGTCATTCTGGGCTTATTTCATGGTTATCAGTTATATTCTGCCTCAATTCCATCATCCTGAATCACCACTTTCTGAACTACCGGCCTGGACAGGCCTAATCTAGATAAAACCAAATCCTGTGCCCCTAGACTGCCAGGTGGTAGAAGAAATCACGTAATTTCTTTATTAGGTTACTTTAGGTTGCAGGTAACAGAAAGCCGCCAAGACAGACTTAAACAACTGAGGGGAATGTATTGGCTCAATAACTGAAAAAGCCAGAGGTAGAACCGGCTTAAAATGAAACTTAATCCAATTACTTAACAGTGGCAACTAACTTTTTTTTTTTTTTTTTCAGCTGAGCAATCCTGCCACCTGTTGGCAGCTCAGTGGCAGCTCAGCTTAGCTCAGCTCAGGCTGGGCATCGACCTGCTGTTGCTCAGAGCTCAGCTCGCACTGTTGAGTGAGCTCGTAACCAGTTGAGCCACTCCGCCGGCCCCTAACTGACTTCTGTTTTTTGTTTGTTTGTTTGTTTGTTTTTTAGAGGGTAGTGTCACTGGCCCTCATAGGTGGGATCCAAACCTGGGCCGCTGGCGTCCCAGGCCAGCTCTCAACCACCGCGCCACTTGGCCGGCCCCTAACTTCTTTTTATCTTCCTGATTTTCCTTCCTCAGAGTTGGTTTCATCCTAAAGTTGTACATGTTATCCCTAAGGCGAGGCCCACTCATGGCTCCAAGATAGCTTTTGTTAAGGACGGAATTATGTGTCCTCGCTCCCCAAATTATGTTCCTCAGCTGGGGTTTGTCTGGTGTTCTCATGATTACACTGAGGTATGGGCTTGGGGGAAGGAGCAAGAACACAGAGGTAGTGTCATTCTCATCCCACCATATCACGAATACATACTATCAACGTGACTTATCACTGTTGATGTTAGCCTTGGTCACCTACCTGACTAAGGTTGTGTTTGTCGGGTTTCTCCACTGTAGAGTTACTTTTACCGTCTTTCTATACTGTACACCTTAGAAGAAGCCACTACACGCAGCCCACACTTAAGGAATGAAGAGTAATGCTCTACCTCCTTGGACAGTGTCGACATAAATTATTTGGAATTCTTTTGCATGGGAGATTTATCTCCTCTCTCCCATTTATTTATTTATTTATTTATTCAATTAATCATTTATATCAGTATGAACATATGGATATTTATTTTATACTTTGGGTTATAATCCAGAACTACATTATTTATTTTGTTGCTCAAAGAGTTTCAGCTGTGGCCATTGGGAGCTCTTTCATTTGGCTCATATGTACTGTTGACATGCCCCTTTCACTGTTGGGTTTTGGGTTGTTTGTTGTTCGAGCACTTTTTTGGCACTACAAAATTCTATAGGCTTATGTTGTATGTTCTCTGCTGCAGTCCTAGAATCAGTGATTTCTCCAAGGTTCTCTGATTCCTTTTAATAGAGAGTGGTATTAGAAACCTAGATCTGGGTGCTTGGTGTGTTTGTTGCCATGGGTGTGGTTGCTTCTAAGCCTTCTCAGATGGCAGAGTAAGGGGGAAAAAAAAAATATATATATATATATATATATATATGTGTATATATATATATACACACACACACACACACACACACATATACATACACACAGGTGAGTGTATATATTATATATATGATTATATATACATTAACATTTGTATATATACATATCTACAAATATTTCTACATATAACATCTGTATTTATATTAAGCTAAACATGAGTTCATACTGATGACGCCAGTTCTAATCCATTACCATATGGATGGTTCTAGCCTTCTACCCTTGCTTGTCTGGGACCTTCTACTATCAGTGAGAAACCAGGCCCACCATCTACTGTTGTTCAATTCCAATATATTTTTATAGTGGTTTTAGAATTGTTAACCTTTTATCAACTGGAGTACTGTGCTAATTATAATTCCTATTGCTGTTCCTTACATACTCTACTCGTTTCCAAAGGTTTTAAGCATATTTTCCCAAATTATTATTTTTTTTTTAAAGATTTTTTATTGGGAAATTGGGGGAGGGGAACAGCATTGGGGAATCAGGGAAGGGAAACAGACAAGTTGCTGTCTTTTTGTTCTTCAGTCTAGTTGCGGAGGATGTTGCTTCACTGGCCCATGCTGGTATCATCTTGGCACTCTTCCCTGATGAGGCAGATCAGTCGCCGGCCTCTGGATGGTCACTCACCGCAGCTATTGGCAGTTCACACTGGCTGCTGGCCATTCACTGCAGCCTTTGGCAGCCCACTGCAGCAGGGGCTGCAGAGTACACCATCGCCAGGGCTCACAGCCCAGCTCCAGATGGAGCTGTTGTTAGCTGTAGAGGGCAGTGTCATGTGGATCCGAACCTGGGCCACTGGCATCCCAAAACGAGCTCTTAACCAATGCCTCAGTTGTCCGGCTTCCAGATTATTTTTTTATTCTCTTGAGTATTCCATGAACTTTCACTCTGCTTCATCTTTATTTATTTATTTAAATTGTATTGGGTAACAGCCATGGTCATTGTTTACACACTGCTTTCATGCTACAGTGGCATAGTTGACTCTCTTAAGGAAGGTGCAGTTCACAGTGCCCATGTGGGGATCGAACCAGCAACCTTGTTGTTATCAGCACTAACTTCTAACCAACTGAGTTATCCGGTCACACCATACTTCTTCATCTTTATTTATACTAATGCCTCTGCCTGAGATGCCCTGACTTTCACCCTTATCTTCTTGGAATATCCCCACTCATCCTTCTAGACCCAGCACAAATGTTGCCCCCACGGGGAAGCTCTTCCTAGCCACTGTCAAAGATTTGTTCATTTTCCTGTGCTCTGATGGCACCTTATACCTTCCTCTGCTATACATGTATAGGACTCTGTTTGCATCTCTTTCTTCTTCACTGGTAAAGTTCTTGAGGGCAGGAACCAAATGGACTTGTCCTTGGATTCTCAGAACTTAACAGTAATGGATATTGTATGTAAGAATCCTCTTGGCTAAAAATAACAGAAAACCTAATAGTGGCTAAAATATATAAAGATTTCTTTTTCTCACCTAGCAAGAAGTCCAGAGGAAGGTGGCAACTATCAGTAGTTTACCTGTTCAGTGATGCCAGCAACAACCAGGCCCTTTTCCTCCTTTGTACACAGCATCACATCTAAGTTCAGGAAAGAGGCAGGGTGAGTTGGTACCAGCAAGTTGGTACTATCCTCTGGCTACTTTCCCTTTAAGCAAAAACTTCAGGCGTTAGCTGACTTCTATCAGCCAGAGCATGGTCACACAAATCTCCTCCAGTTGCAAGAGTAGCTGGGTGGTGAATATTTAGGAGGACTAATCTTTTGAATAAGAACAAGATGTTGGAGTTAAGCTTCCAGTAATCACAAGGCCACAAGGAAATCAGGGATTTGTTTCCTATTGGATAAAAGGCCTGAGAACAGACGAAGGCCAGGCCAAGAAGACTTTTCAAGAGAAGAGAGGAGTGACCCCAATAGGGGCAGCATCTTACTGTTCTAAGTAGAAAACACAGGTGCATGCATCTAAGGAGGAATCTACATACTCTGGCCCCCCACTCTATAATCCTCTGGAATTCTAAATGATCTCTGGAAACTTGCAACTTATCTATTCTCATGTAGAAATTTTACTATTCGCATGTATTTAACTTTTCATCCTCTGGCCCTGTTTCTGACTGCATTGTGCCTCCATGGTATGACAGGAAACATTTTACCTGACAGTCCATGATGCAGCTTCCCTTGCTTTTTTGCAAGTTATAACTAATTGTGGTTCTTTGAAATAGAATTTACACAGTGCTATAACCTCTGCCTACCTAAATCCCACATTCTTTTGAAATTATGGAAATACATTCATTTGAACACTTTTATTCTCTAATGTTATATTTCCAATTTTTATATCTAACATCCTTTATGACTTGAGTTTTTCTTGTAACATTCCGTTTTGTGCCAGGGCAGCCTTATTGATACATTAGTCCACACGTGACTGCTTAGATCCTGCATTCAGGTGCAAGCATCTCCTGTCATCTAGTGTACTTAGGGCTAGAGGCCTTTGCAGTGCCTAGGAAAGCAGAAGTCTCACTAAGGGCAGAACTCCATTAATCTCAGCCATGTGAGTTTTCATTTTTGTATTTTTTGTTTGTTTGTTTTAAAGATTTTATTGGGGAATTGGGGGAGGCAAACAGTGTTGGGGAATTCGGAAAGCGGAACAGCCAAGTTGTTGTCCTTCAATCCCAGCTGTGGAGGGCTCAGCTAGCTCAGCTCCAAGTCCAGTCGCCATCAGGCCACCTGCCGGCAGCTCACAGCCACTCAGCTCAAGGTGCTGAATTCAATCTTAGTTGCGGACAGGTGTAGCCCACCATCTCGAACTGGCAGTCTTGTTGCTAGGCGCACGTGCTCTTACCAGCTGAGCCATCCTGCCAGCTCACTGGTCCATGTGGGAATCGAACTGGTGACCCTGCTGCTCAGAGATCATGCTCTCAACCAACTGAGCCACTTGGCTGGCCCCCCATGTGAGTGTTTAAATGGAATTTGCAAGGACTGTTAATGCGTAGAGTATGAATGTAACTCATCCTTTCTCAGCCCACCAAATCTGATCAGTGTCTCCAGAAGTGACTATAGCACACACAGATGTGAAATGCCAGGTAGATGAGTTAAAACAGATTTCAGTGTGGCCCAAGCATGTTTTTGGAGACAATTTCCAGAGTAATGAGAATAATATACCCTTCAGATATTTTGAATTGAGGCAATTTTTTGTGATGTGTTTACATGAACTGCCTTAAAGAAGTAACTTGTGAGTCCCAGCAGCCTGTCTGTATGAGTGAGGACATAGGATGCCACCTCTAAAGGTGTCATGGAGAGCAAACACAGAGCATGAGGTTCCCATTTGGAAGTTGCAGAGCGACTGACGTCACAGGGCGATCAAAGTGCTCTGTAAATATTTACTGTAATTATTGTTGTTGTTGTGTTCTTGTTAATAACCTTGCTTATTCCCTGAAATTATAATCATCCAAAGAAAATGAAAACAAGATGTGTGAGTTGCCTGAGCTGTTTGCTTCACAGATGGTCACCCTCCGAGTTCACTGAAAAAGCCAGGGTTAGTTGAAGCTTCAGTTTTCACTGTAGTGTAGTTGATACTTAAGTGTTTCTTACCTGTTGGCGTTCACTATCCAACACAGTACAACAATAGCACTTTAATTTACTCTCATTAATGCTAGCCTTTCAGGTAATGTTAGTGTAACTTTATCTAGATGATGCTTGTTCCTCTGAACAAAACCTTTGTACCAGTTTACCAACTTAAAAAAAAAAAAAAGCTAAACAGTTACAAAGGTAAAAAACATGAATGTCTCACCAATTTATTTAGTTAAAGGATGCTCAGAACCCAGGAAACATGGAAGGGGAGTTAACTTTTAAATGGAGGACAGGTATTTAGTGTATGATTAACCGCCGTTTCTTTCCCTGAGATGTCAGTGAGCTGAGACAATTGGGAATCATTCTTGGGGAGCCTTACAAATAGTTTTTGCTCAGAGCCAGCTAAGTGATCCAAGGCTAATTGTTACAGATTCACACAACCAGAAAGAAGTACTATTTGCTCCAGTTCTTTGGTGCTCTGCTAGTAGTGTTGAGATATGAGAATGAAACCTTAGGATCAAGCTTTAATAGCAAGGGAAGTAAGTCCTTCTTTGCCTCTGACTCCTCCGCTGTGTAAAAGTAGACCATCTAGAAAGAACTGAGTGTTAAAATGTTACTTTATTTATGTGATGCCAGAGTGCTTTGCTTGTATCTTGAGATTTGAGTACTAGAAAGAATAACTGTGCCTTCCTAAATCTGGGAACTGGTGTCTTACAGTGGCATTTTTTGCTATTTGATTAAGGCCCAAGAGAAGAAACAGAATTGAGAGAGATGAAGGGATAGAAGGAATTCTGAGCCTCCTTAAATCAGTTGTAAATTAGTAACCCGAGTACAAGCTGTGGAATCAGTACTGAGATCCTTCTAGTATGTGTGGTGGACAAAAGTCGAGTGCAAATGGGCAAGCTCTATGTGTGTGAATAACAGATATATTAAAAAAAAAATAGTAGAGCGTGGGCTCTCAGACCTTAAGCATGTTACTTTATCACATAAGGGTTTTTCCTCTGTAATACAGGAATAAAACTAGTACCCTTTGATAGGGAAATAGAAGTTAAATAAGATAATACATGTAAGTGCTTAGAACAAGGCCTTACACTTTTTAAACACTTAACTTTTTAAAAAAATTTGTATTTACGGCCTGCCTAGTGGCGCGTTGGTTAGCAGCTGGCTTGGGACTCCAGCTCTGAGCTGCGGGGCCCCAGTTGAGATCCCACATATGAGGGCCAGTGACACTGCCCTCTATACCTAAGGTGGTAAACAACAGCTCCACCTGGAGCTGGGCTGCTGTGAGTCATCAGCGAAGGTGTGGGCTGCAGTGGGCTGCCATAGACCACAGTGAGTGGCCCGCAGCCAGCGTGAGCGGCTTGCAGCCAGCATGAGCTGCCAAGAGCTGTCGTGAGCAGCCATCCAGAGGCCAGCGAGAAGAGCGCAATGACGATACCAACATGGGTCAGTGAAGCCATGTCCTCCACAACTAGACTGAAGAACAAAAAAGGACTGCAACTTATCTGTTCCCCTTCCCCGATTCCCCAACGCTATTCTCCTCCTCAATTCCCCAATAAAATCTTAAAAAAAAGAAAAATTTTGGATTTACGTGAAAAATAAATTGGGATTGGTGGTTTACTTCCTGGAAAGTTTTCTTCAATTTACAAGCTCGAGTCTGTAGTATTTTCTTTAATTAAAATCATCCTTTTCATTTAAAAGGTACTGAGACCTGTTACCCTACAAAAATAAAATTTGCAATTATTTAAGAAATACTTTCATGTTTGTAATATGAAATACCCTTGTAAATATATTTTACCTATTCTGGTAGAATATGTTATAGTTTGTTGGTGTAGTAAGGCAGATGTGTGAATCGTGGTGAAAAGGCCTCCATTATAGTAGAAGGAAAGCATCTAGCCCAGATTTGGAAGTGGGGCAGAGATCTCTTCCCCACTAGTTGTTCTATACCAAGGCCTGTTCTTTCGCTACCAGCACAACGTGGTGCTAGTGGTGGGTCCAGAAAACTGTCAAGTATTAAAGCCATCTTCTTGGCATGTCATACTATATGCAGTACTGAAGTCATTTTATACATGTTCTTTTCCTTGCATTCTCAAATAGGCACACACTTACCTACACTCAGAACTGGCAGGAAGTGTATCTGTGCTTTATGGCATACCTCTGTATACTTGATAGCATAATAAATGCTATTTTTAATGAAATTCTAGCACTCGGATACTTAAATGAGCTTCAGTTCTTTTCTGGATCTGTTCCTTAGTGATTGCTTGAGCCAATTGACTATCGGTGAGTGAATCACAGAGTTGAGATGTCAGAGAGCTGTGGCACTAAAGTCGTGCTCATTCTGTTTGACCTTGACAGGAGTTGAGAGGGAGAACTGTCATAGGATGGGGAGCTGAAAGTGAAAACCTATAAGCAAAGTAAGTAAAAGAAATACCACATTTTAAAGTCTACTTTGTCTATTAATACAACTAAATGATGATTATCAGAGAAAGGAAGGATATTTATTAATGAGTCAATTTCATCAAAAGTATTAATATTTGATATTGTTATGGTCAGAAAGCATACTCTGTGTGATTTTTAATACTTTGAAATTTATTGGGACTTGTTTTATAGCCTAGCATATATGGTCTATATTGGCAAATATTCCATGTTCACTTGAAAAGAATGTGTATTCTGCTATAATTAGGTATAATAATTCTTTCCATAGGTGACATTAAGATCAAGTTCATAACATTCAAATCTTCTATATCCTTATAGATTTTTTCTGAGTATTATTTTATTTATTGCTGAGAGGAGGCTATTAAAATCTCCAAATGTTGCTGTGAATTTGTTAATTTCTTCTTTTAAAAAGTTCTTTCCATTTCTGCTTCAGGTCTTCAGGTATTTGAAAGCTCTGTTATTAGGTGCATGCACATTTAGGATTGTTATGTCTTTTTTTTTTTTTTTTTTTTAGGATTTTATTGAGGAATTGGTTCAGGGGGACAGCATTGGGGAACCGGGGATGGGGAACAGACAAGTTGTTGTCCTTTTGTTCTTCAGTCTAGTTGTGGAGGACGTGCTTCACTGGCCTATGTTGGTATCATCATTGCACTCTTCCCGGGTGAGGCAGATCAGTCTGTGGCCTCTGGACGGCCGCTCACAGCGGCTCTTGGCAGCTCACACCAGCTGCCAGCCGCTCATGCAGGCTGCCAGCCATTCCCTGTAGCCAATGGCAGCCCACTGCAGCAGGGGCTAACAGCTATGCCGTCCCGGGGGCTAACAGCTATGCCGTCCCGGGGACTCACAGCAGCCCAGCTCAAGGTGGAGCTGTTGTTCACCATCTTAGCTGTAGAGGGCAGTGTCACTTGCCCTCATATGTGGGATCCGAACAGGGGTTGCTGGCGTCCCAAGCCAGCTCTTACCCAACGCGCCACTGGGCCGGCCCAGGATTGTTATGTCTTGATGAATTGGCTCATCATTATTAAATGTCTCATTTTATCTCTGTAATGGTCTTTTATTTTTTTAATCTACTTTGTCTATTAATATAGCCCTACCGGTTTTTTTATGCAGTGTTTGTGTGGCATCTCTTTTTAAAATTTTAATCTATCATGTCTTTATATTTAAAGTGCCTTTCTTATAGATAGTATATGGTTAGGTCTTACTTTTTCATGCAAATTGATAATCTATGCCTTTTAATTGGAGCCATTCATTGAATGTAATTATTGATATAGTTAGGTTTAAATATGCTACCTTGGTATTCAGTTTCTAATTGTCCCATCTGTTCTTATATCCCGTTTTGCCTTTCCTGCATTCTTTTGGGTGAATGGAATATTTTTAGCTATACCTCTTTGTGTAATTTCAAATAAAAATACTACTTATTCATACAGTTTAATTATTCAAGTAACATCTTAGTTAAACTTGTATTCAAGTTAGAGTATGCGAAAAGCAAGTTAAGAGAGTGTACCTAAAGAGAAAGGGACACTGGTAGTAGAAACCAGCTTTCTCTGCCAGAATTCTGTTCGGGTTGACCCTGCCCTTCTTTTCCCATCACAAAATGGACATGACCTAGTAAACATAAACTAACATGATAGTCGTAACATGCAGCACATATGTGTTAATCACTGTAGTCAGTATAACTGGATAACTGCCTATATACTGTCATAGTCTCCTATCACCTCCTTCTTCCACACTAAGGATCTTAGGAGCCATCCTGGAAAATAAGAAGTAACTTCCTTCCAATTAAACTTATGTCAGACAAGCATCATTTTTGTGGAATCAATCAAGCAATTCATGAGCATGTTGGTGCTGGCTTTAGAAGCTTGCAATTTTGTTGGGAAAGGCATTTATGTAATTTTATTATGTATTTATATTATATTTATTATATAAATTTGTGTTTTTATATATAATAAAAAAGATTAAAAACTATGTAAGTCTGTGTGTGACTGTTACAGATAATAAATAAATGAAATAGATAAAGGTGCTTATATGGTTAATTAGAGAAACAGCTGCCTGAGCAGGACAAACTGCCACATGTTTAGGCCCCGGCCACACTACACTTCTGTGCAGGTTGGCAGCTTAACAGGCACACATTTCTCTGCCATTTTTCTGAATTGCCTAATATCCTATCTGGTTATGATTTTTGCCCCCATCTGTCTCTAGAGGTTCTTGGTCATTTATAATGAGATAAGCTCATGAATTTTTTTTTCTCTCTTACTCTTCTACATAAAGATAGTTATAGATAAATATCACATGATTATTTGAAGGATTGAAATTTCATTCTGATTTGGGTTTCCGGAGTGGAATACGTTTACATCATTTCACACTTTTGAGCATGAATTGCCTGTCTTTCTAGTGTAATCAGTTTCTACTTTTCAGCACACAGAAGATTTTATGAGTAGTATTCAGTGTAGGAAGAGAGCTCCAAAAATAATTGTGCAGGTAGGGTTTTGTTAGTCTTACCTGGCACACTGGCGGAAGAGAACAAAGGCACATCAGAGCAGAGGTAGTGGTAGGCGGAGCATTTAATTTCATTTGCCTCCACCAAAGAGCTTGCTTGCATTTAGTGGAGAAAGAAAAACAAACAAGAAACAGGAGCTCAGCATTAGCTATTAAATCTTTCATTTCTCATCACTGTTAGTCACATTGAAATGGAACCATTACAGTCTTTTTGGTGTGTATAACTAACCCTTTCTTTTTTTTCCAAAAGGAAAATCTTGACTTTTATGTTTAAAAGCACAATGAGATGTTTTTGACATTCTGCAGTTCTTTGTGGAATTCATACTCTTAAAACCCATTGACTTTCAATAAGGTGGTAAAAATGTGTACAGTACATGTCATTTTTATGCCTAATAGCACCTCAGTCTCTAATGCATATTATGTACACACACCATACAGCATCTGTTTCTACCTGACAGCTTACAGCATTAGGCTGAATGTCGTAATGAACAACTTGAATGGTGGTAAAATACCGAGCAGTGAAACAGTGGATTCTTATTGGGAGAAGTAAGCTCTTTCGAGCTTCTTTTTGATACTTTCCCGTAAACACTTTAAACCGACATATGTGCCAATACGTAATTAAGACAGCATACTATTTAAATGTTTAAGTTATTCTTCCAGAAATGAGGGTGGATTTAGCTAATAAACGGATGATTCTCCTCTTGAACTACAATTAAAGCATATGCTATGTACAGGGAAACCTATTTTGCAAATGTATTTCTGACTGTTCTTAAAAATATATGTATACAGGGCTGTTAGAGTTAAGAGTTGCTGGGATATTAATACAGTATTTATACAATTTCTTAATACAGCATTGACTTATTTATTTGACTAGTGTTCATATTATTCTGCTTAGCCCAGGGAATGAGATTCACGAGGTTTGTTTTCTTATCCTGCCGCTAGACTTGGATTTTCGGTCTCGTGGTCACAAAATAGTCCGTAGAAATATGTTTGCCTAGAATTCCCAAAACAAAATAATAAAGTACTCAAAATCCAGATTCTGGGCTTACATACTTTGGCCATGTGCTAAAAATTAAATAAGCAAATACCAACCAAAGCAAAATTGGTCAAGGCCTTGACTTATAAAGAATGCCATCCAATGCCACACACTCTAAATATTATTTTCCCTTCTCTGGGCCTGAAAATACTTCAGGAGAGAAATTATCATGCCCATATTTCATTTAAAAATATTTAGTTTTCCTGTCCTTTCTCAGGTTGTACACTTTTTGGACCAGTTTTTGGCTATTAGATAAACAATACACTGTTGAATCCATATTGACTAATTAATTGTTTGTAACTTTCCAGGTACTTATTAGGATGAATGGGATTTGGAGAAATTCTGTTTCCTGTCTAAGGATAGGAAAGGTGCCACAAAGATGCCAAAGTGGTAATCCCCCAGTAGCCCCTCTAGGATCAAGGATTTTAACTGACCCAGCCAAAGTTTTTGAGCACAACATGTGGTAAGTTATCTTCTTAGGTCTAATATTATGTATGTATATTAAAATTCATCTGTGGTATTATGTTCAATTCCATGCCAAGAAAAGATTTTTATTTTTAAATCATTTTGGCTTTTTTTTTTTTTTTTTGCGAGGCAACAGTGTGTTTTTCTAGGACTCATCAGCTCCAAGTCGAGTAGTTGTCTTCAATCTAGTTGTGGAGGGCGCAACTCCTTGGCCCATGTGGGGACTGAACCATCAACCTTGGTGTTGTGAGCACTGTGCTGTAACCAACTGAGCTAACCGGCTGCCCCCGAGAAAGGATTTTTAAAGTTGATCACATATGTTGTTGAGGCTAACTGATCCTAACTTAGGAGTTGCCAACTCTGAATTTCTTTGCAAATGGAATTGGAAAAGTGAAACTTTCCAAGTTTCGGGGCTCTTGCAGGCCCTCCGTGCTCACCTCTGATCCTAACTTGCCAGTGCATCACTAGGGGCCTGTTTTCCACGTAGAATCCTCCTATCCCACAGGCCCTCCCTCTTCTACAAGTACTTGTGAATCAGCAAATGTGTATTCAATACTTGCAGCTAACTGGACATTCACCAGGGACAACACATTGGTATGACCCTAGTCCATGCTTTCAGGAAATCCACCCTCTATTTGGGAAGAAAGATAAATATTTATGGGAAAATTTGATAATTAGCAATATAAGGCAGCAAATTTTAAGGGCCCAGTGTGTTCTCATAAGCTATTGGGTTGTCGGAAAAGTCATGACGTATTTTTCTCAGTTTTTCGTTGCAAAAATGCATCATGACTTTTCCAACAACCCAATATATGCCATGTAAGAACAATTCAGCAATGCAAAACCACTTCTGTTTTGGCATAGTCAGGTTGATTTCTTTTTTCTTTTTTAATTTCAGCTCTATTGAGGTATAACTGACATGTAAAGGAAGATTTCAAATAGTTAGGATTATTTATTCTGTCTCCAGGACCTAGTACAGTGCCTGACATAAATATTTGTGGAGTAAAGACTTGGATAGATAAAGTTGGACTAAGGGCATTCTAGTGGTTAGAAAGTCAGAAAATACAGAGACGAGGAGGTGTAAGGCATATTCAGGAGACAGTTATTAGGATAGTTTGCCTAAAATAAAGGCTCTTCTAGGAGATTGGTGAACAATAAAGTTGGAATGATATATGCCAACTGTGGGGGTAGGAGCAAGATTGTTCATGGTCCTGAATTCAATACTGAAGTGTAAGGCATTATAGAGCCGTTGAAAAGACACGACATTTTACATAGTGTATTAAATATATGTATTTGGTAACAGTGCGCTGGCCAGATCAGCAGGTAGCACTAGGAGCAGAAAGGTCCAGTGAGAGAAACATTTCATAGGAAGAATAAATAGAATTTGGTACTTTTGTAGAATAAAGAAAAAGGAAACATTTGACTCTGAAGTTTTTATCCTAGATTACTAATAGAAATAGGAAAATCAAGAGATAAATTCATTTTTTTATTTTGGAAGGATGATGGTGAATTTAGTTTTAGATAGTTTTAACAGACTTTGGGTGCAGAACATTCTGGGGAAAATGTCTAGAAAACAAACTCTACTGCTGGGAAGAGGGAAAGGGGCCAGCGCTGAAGACGTGAAGTTGGGTATGAAATCTGCAGACAAAACTGTTTTCTCACTACCTTCGGAGCAGGGTCTCTAGGGCTGAGGAAGTGATGCGTGGGCTTTTTATGTTTTTCTTGCAACAGATTATCAGTTTTTAAAGGAAATAGCTTGACTTTTATTATTTAGTCCTGCACTGTACACTGTGGAGCCACCAGCCACATGTGGTTATTGAGCACTTGCTACCTGGTCTGATTGAGATATGCTATAACATTCTGAAGACTTAATTCAAAAGAAAGGTAAAATATATCATTTAATAAATTTTATATTGAATTGCATGTTAAAATGATATTTGGGGGTATTTCACTGCTTTACACCTTTTCTTTTCTTTTCTTTTCTTTTTTTTTTTTGAAGAGGGCAGTATCACTGGCCGTCATATGTGGGACCCGAACCGGGGCCACTGGCTTCCCAAGCCAGCGCTTAACCACCGTGCCACTTGGCCGGCCCTGTACACCTTTTTTAATGTGGCTACTAGAAAATTTTAAATTATACTTTGTGGCTCACATTACACTTTTTTTGACAATTGCCGAATTAAACCATTTTAACTACCAGCACCAGCATGGATCGTTACAATAGGCTGTGAGATCATTGCTAGGCAATTAAACCTTTAGAGGAACTTCTGGTCCTAGGCAAGCTCCTCATTTACCAATTTCTTTTTTTCGCTAGACTCTAGTGGTTTAGCTGTCTGTGTTCTCTTTTTCCATCTGCTACTACCGGCTTTTTTGCCAAAGTTTTCTGCCTACCCATTTAAGTTCTCTGTCGTCATAGGCTCACCAGGAAGCGAGGGTCATCTGGCTCAGTGCTTCTCAAACACTGAGGGCTAGCTTTGGGCTGCTGCACAAGAATCCCTTGGGGAGTTATTATTTCACTAGGTCTAGAGGTATGGCCCAGGAATTTGTAATTTGAAAAAGCTCTTTTAGAAATTCTGTTGAGCAGCCAGGTTTAGGAATCCTTGATCCAGGCTAACAGATTTCAAGCTTTCCTTTAGCAGCAGAATTTTGTTGTTTTTTTTTTCCAAAGTGAAGTCTTAACATACAATCCCAATATTTAGAAGGTTAATAAAAAAACAACACCTGCTCTGAAGGAAGCAGGCATAGCAGCCTAGGGCCTTAACCCCCATCCCTTTCCCCTCCCCATCCCTCACTCTAGCCACCTCGATGACCTTTAGGGCTCTGTTGATCAAAGTTTGAAAAACCTTGATCTAGTCTCCATAGCCATCCTCCTCCATAGCATACTCCCCAGGTGCCAGTGAACTCTCTCCAGAGGCAGATCTGCATTGTAACAACAATGAAAGTAATTTCCTCCAAGGGAAGACGAAAGGAGTTGCTTCATGTCAACTGGAAACCAGAGGATTGGTTTACTGTTTTACATTCCCCTTCCTTCAAGTCTGAAGTTCTGCCCAAATGTACTCACTTCCTTCCTTATTTTCTACCTTTTAAGATTAATAATGTTTCCTCTGTTGCTGAATTTTGATGTTTAAAAGATGTTTCCAGAAAAGTACTTGTGTAGGTCAATTTTCTCTCAGAGATGTTCATCAAAATTGTCTACCATTCATTTTTCCCTTCAGCCTTTAGTTTAGTTAGTAAGAACTATTGTTGTATATATGACCGTCTTTTAAAAAAATTTATGAGTAAAAATAAAGGTACCGCTTTTTCTTCCATTTATAATATCCTGAGAAAGATTTGCTCTTTATTTATTTATTTATTTTCTTTTAAATTTTTTTAGCTGAGCCATCCTGCCAACTGTTGGCAGCTCAACGGCAACTCAGCTCGGGCTGGCATCCAACCGCTGTTGCTCAGAGCTCAGCTTGCACTCTTGAGCGAACTCTTAACCAACTGAGCCACTCAGCCGGGTCAAGATTTGCTCTTTAGATTCTGGATGTTTGCATGCCTAGTGTTTATATGTGCCTATAGGCTTTTTTCTTTTTTAAAAAAAAGTAATTTAGTGAAATAAGTTTCATACAACAAAATTAATCATTTTAAAGTGAACAATTCACTGGTATTAACTACATTCACAGTTTTGTGCAACCATCACCTTTATCTAATTCCAAAACATTTCCATCACTCCAAGGTAAAATCCTTCCCTCATTAAGAAGTTTATCCTCACCCTGCAGTCCTTCATCCCCTGGCAACCACAAATCTGGTTCTGTCTCTATGTATTTATCCCTTCCAGATATTTCACAGAGATAGGATCATACGATATGTGACCTTGAGTGTTTAGCTTCTTTCACTTAGCATAATGTCTAGGAGGCTCATCCACTTGGTAGCACGTATCAGTATTTCATTCCCTTTTATGACTGCATAATGTTCCATTGTATGTATATACCACTGTGGGGGACAAGCCTCCGCAGTCCAGGGTTTCCCTCAGATGGAGAGGGCGGCGTCCGGCAGGGGAAGAAAAGAAAGAAGGGAGACAGTGGAGACACAGGGAGGGGAGGCGGAGTTTCAGAGAAGTGTCATGCTTTATTGCCAGACCATGTTCTTTTTATAGGGATTCTTGACCAGTATCTCAATCACAAAACATTTCACATGAGTTTGGTGGTTTCTGTTTCCCAGGATTTACACAGTCTTTACTTCCCTGTAATTGTTCTCTCCAGGGTACACTGGCCTATTCTAAGTTAAGGATTCACCTATCTCTACATATCACCTAAAGAATGGTAACCATGACTACCTAGCCATTATCCTAAATTCCAGCAGCTAGACTCACAGGGCATATACTTGAAGACTAGGAGTGGCAGTGTTTAGGGTAAAAGCATCTAAAATCCATTCCTATGAAAATACAATACTTAGTAGCTAAAGGGAGTCTTAAATATCTTTTGTCCTATGGAGGGCTACATATTTACAATAGAGGGTAGCATCTGTTTCTCAGTAAAGCTTCAGTATCTGTTGCTACAACAATGTACTAGGCAAAGAATTCAAATAAAGCTGTTGATTAACATACCCCATGGTCAGCAAGCTGCCCGGAGCTCTCATGGCCTGAAGACTTTTAGCCTTCAAGGAGACTTTTCACAGCAGGGCCCTTAGGCAAGTGAGAACAAGGACTGATGTTATCATCAGCTTCTCACAGGCCGGCTTTTTGGCCTAAGTTGTCAGATGTCTGTGCCTCAGTTTCCAAGGGGCTTGAGTCCCCAATATCTCAGTGCAGGGGTCCCCTCAGGCTGTAGCCTGTTTTAGGGAGTTTTCTTTTTTTTTTTTAAGAAATCTTGCCCCGTCGTTGGCTTACACAACCAGCTATCATCAGGGTACCACAGGAACTTGTCACAAATGCAGTGAGTATATTGTCTCCTATAGGAGGAAAGGCACATGGGTTCATAGAGGCAGGAGATATTACATGACCAACCGTAAGGCAGCACCCCTAATATCCAGTGCTGAGCAGGGTAATATGACTTTGTCAAACACTGAGAGACTGTCGGCACCCGGCATACCACAATTGGTTTATTCATTCATCTACTAATGGACATTTTGGGCTATTTCCACCTTTTGGCTATTGTGAATAGGATTTCTATGAACATGCGTGAACATGTACTTGTTTGAGTTCTTATTTTCAGTTTTTTGAGGTATATACCTAGGACTGGAATTGTGGGGTCACATAATTTTACGTTTAACTTTTTGAGGACCCGCCAAACTGTTTTCCACAGTGACTGAACCAGTTTATATTTTGTGTATAGTCTTTTTTTAAAGATTTTTTTTAAAATTCTTTAATTGGGGGAGGGGAATAGCGTTCGGGAATTGGGGAAGGGGAACAGACAAGTTGCTGTCATTTTCTTCAGTCTAGTTGTGGAGGATGTTGCTTCACTGGCCCATGTTGTTATTATCATTGCACTCTTCCTGGGTGAGGCAGTCGCTCGCGGGCCATTGGATGGCGCTCACAGTGGCTCAGGGGAGCTCACGAAAGCACACACTAGCTGCTGGTCAGCCCCACTGCAGCCTACGCCGTCACTGGTGACTTACGGCAGATCAGCTCCAGGTCGAGCTGTTGTTCACCATCTTAGCTGTAGAGGGCGCAGTGTCACTGGCCCTCATGTGGGATCTGAACCGGGGCTCTTGCTGCTCAGAGCTGGTGTCCCAAGTTAACTCCTAACCAACGCGCCACTCAGCCAGCCCCTGTATATAGTCTTTTAATTATACTTAGTACATTTATCAGTTTTGGGGACACTGACAAGAAACTGTATTCAGAATACATGTTTTTGAGACATGGTCAAGAGATCTGTCTCTATTGAGCACCTTACACAGTTACTTGGAAAAGTCACATTTCTTTCCATGCTGTTCCAAGTATAAGTGTGTAGGAACTTTTCAAGGGATCCCTGAAATTTATAAGAAAGCAATAAGTACTTGTATTATCATAACACTAAATCAGCTGGGCCAGTGGCTTTCAAGCTTTTTCTCATGATCCACAGAAGAAGTACAGTTTACCTCATGGACCAGTACACGTACACATGACATACACACATACATGAAACAGGACAAACGTTTCCTGTCTAGTTTTACCATGTGAGACATGCACAGATAGTTTCCATTTATTCTATTCTACTCTGTTTCTGTTTCTTTCTCTTTTTAGGTGTTGGTTAGACTAAATTGATTTCATGACTCACTAAAACAGTTGTGACCTTTAGTTTAAAAAATACTGAGCTAAGCCATTCTCTGTAGATTCAAGGCAGGACCTGTATGTTACAAAATGACTTTCTATTGTATAGCCCATTTATTAATAGACTGTTTCCAGACTCCCAATACAGTTCAGATATCAAGAATTCTTTCTTATTATATATACCAGGGGTGCCAAAAGGGATGCCAAAAAAATGTATACAAGTGGACACTTCGGTCAACGTTGCCCAAACAGTAGTTCACTGTATTCAGAAGTGTCAGGGTGCTGATGGTAACTACTTTGAGCACCTCTTGTAATTGCAGAAGTCAAACGTGACTTGTATTCATCTTTTGTTATCGGTATATATTATTACCATTTTAATACCGTTTTCCTTTCTTAAAATGTGTAGACATTTTTTGGCACTCTCTGAATTGTGAATTTTATTTATATAATCATATTTATCTCTGACTCCTCTTGCCCTGTTTCATACACAGACTGATTGGTTGTCTAACCTTGGGAAGTCATTTAACCTCTCTGTGCCTCAGTTTCCTTATTTCTGAAATGGGGTGATAATAGTAATATCTACCTCATAGGGTTGTTGTGAGAATTAAATTAGCATATATAATATAAAGTGTATATACATAGTAAATAAGCAACACATAAGAATCAGCTATCTTATTATTATTATTCCCATTTTCTAACAAGTACTTTTGTTACTTGTATATTGTTTTATCTTCATTATTATATGATTCTTCAGAGAAGAGTTTAGCTTATGTCTGGTTCGAAACTATATTCCCTACATAATGGGCACTCAATAAGTATGTTTGAATAAGTGAATGAATATAGAAAAATATTAAGATCCAGTTTATGTCTACTAGAAGTTTACAGCCAGACCGAGTTAATATAGTATCTAAACATGGGCTTCAGAATCCAAAAAATCTGAATTTGAATCCTGATTCTACTCCCTTTTCAGCTATGTAAACTTTAGCAACTTCCTTCATTTAAAGGCACTAACTATGTAGAACTTTGAGTAGCAATAAGTGCTCACTAAAAGGCATCATTATTGTTATCATTATTAGATGGAGAATTGACTTACATACCAATGAATGAATAAGCAATACAGGAGTGTAGGCAAGGTCATACAGTGAAAACAGTGAAGACCACGGTGATGGTCTGCAGAACAGAAGGATTCCTGAGCTGGGAATGTAAGGAAAACATGGCTTCATGGAGTTAGTAGAATTTCACCTGGGCTCTGAAGAATGAGGAAAATTTAAATAGTGCAGACCCTTTGTTCTAGGCAAGTGGTAGCATGAGCAAAGATATGCATCTGAGAATACATGAGGCATTGCGGGGGTCCAGCCTCCGCAAGTCCAGGGGTTCCCTCAGGTGTGGACGGCGTCAGTATGGAGACATCTGAGAGAGTTTCACAGGAGTGTCACACTTTATTGTTAAAGTCCTTTTATAGGGACTCTTGACCTTTACCTCAATTACAAGTTAAGTTCCAAATAGTTTTGATGTATTTTTCTTCTTTAGGACTTTTACAGTCTTTACTTCCTTGTAATAATTCTCCCCAGGGCACACTGTGACCCTTTCTATGGTTAAGGATAATCTCATCTATGATAATCTCTTTGTGACCCAGACTCAATTTCTACATATCACCTAAAGAATGGTTACCATGACTGTCTTGACTATCTAGTTCCAAATTCCAGCAGTAAGACTCACAGGGCGTATACTTGAGCTAAAGCTTTATTGTCTGTTGCTACAACAATATACAAGGCAAAGAATCCAATTAAGGCTACTGATTAACATAGCTCACGGTCAGCAAGTTGTCTCTTATGGGAACTCTCATGGCCTGGAGACTTTAGACTTCAAGGAGACCTCTCACAGCAATGACCCTAGGCAAATGAGCTCAACAAACTGATGAGATCATCAGTTTCTCACAGCAGACCTTTGGCCTATGTGGCTAGGGGTCTGGGCCTCTGTTTCCAAGAGGCTTGAGTCCCCTTATTCTTAGTCCTGGGGTCATGAACTACCGCCTGGCTTAGGTTGTCTCCCCTCTTTTCTAGGAGATTTTACCCATAGTTGGCTGTGTAGTTATTTCTCATTGGGGTACCGCAGGGACTTGCCATAAATGCAGTGAGGGTACTGTCTCCTATAGAATCTGATGTAGAGGAAAGGCACATGGGTTCATAGAGGGAGGAGATATTACATGACCAACCATAAGGCAACACCCCAAACATCCAGTGCTGAGTGTGGCAATGTGACCTTGTCAGACACTGGGGGGCTGTTGGCCCCCATCAAGACATATTCTAAAGCAAGCAAACAGACAACCCAGTTGGAAGAGAGGTCTCATATTTTGAAATTTAGTGAGTGGTGATGATGAAAAAAGTATTGGGTTGTTGGAAAAGTCATGACGCATTTTTGCAACGAAAAACAGAAAAAAATACGTTATAACTTGTCCAATAACCCAATATTTTAGGATAAATAAGCAGGTTTTGATATTCAGGATACTTAGAGTTCACCATTATAGAACATGAAGTGATATCTTTTATCCCGAGCGTTTTTTGTATATTGGCATGTACCAGTCACGGAGCTGGGTTCTGTGGAGTACTCAAGGAGAGGAACAGAAGATGATCATGGGTCTGAAGGAGCTCTAGTCTACTTTACTACTCATCCTCCAGGTAAAGAAGACAGGATAAATCCGAAAATCAAAGTATTCCTTCTTCAATAAAATGAATAAGAAATAGTAAAAGGAAGCAAAACTGTACCAACAGTAACCCCAAAAATCCATCAACATGGAAAATTAGTGACCAAGGAAAGAAACTGTAGATTCATATATGGCTCGGAGTGGCTCCTAACCCCTTTATCACTTAGAAGCAGTAGTAGGAAAAGAAAATCAGCTGACAAATCATTACTAATACTCATGAGGCAGCTCTGGTAAAGGTTGAGAAAGAACCCTTGAAAATAAACGTTCTTACTTATTGCAATGAAATTTGAGGTCTGCAGAACGGGGAAAATCACAGGGCTCAACATTTTCCAGGATTCCATGCTGAACTGAGGAAATTCCAAAGCCCAAAGTGATCCTGTTAGGAAAAGGACACATCCTAACTAGGTAAGTGAAACCTAGCATAGGACTTAATAAATCTCAAAAAAAGAAAACAACAACAAAAAAAGCAAACCCAGACCCTCATAAAGACTGCCCACTACCCAGTGGAGTTCTCCCCTTCCCCTGCCACCTGATACCCTCAGGTTACAGAAGAGTGGAGAAAATTTAATACCGAGACTTGAGCTTACAGGGAAAGATAAACAGGTCTCAGAAAAGTTGGGTACCAAGAGAATTTGTCTACAGTAAAGCAGAAAGGAAAGAAGGAGGGAAGAAAGAACATAACATGCATTATGGATTAGTTTGCATTTTCCAATATTTTATGTAAAAAGAGTTGTAGGCTATGTACTCCTTTTATTGTCTGGCCTCTTTCAGTAAGCGAAAGTATTTTTAGATTGACCAATGTTGTTGTATGTATCAATAGTTTGTTCTTTTTTTTTTTTTTTTTGAGGGCAGTGTTACTGGCCCTCATAGGTGGGATCCCAACCGAGTTCGCTGGCGTCCCAAGCCAGCTCCTAAACACAGCGCCTCTCGGCCTGCCTAATAGTTTGTTCTTTTTCTTGTGTTTTTTGAGGTTTAAGTAACATATAGCATTATATTAGTTTCAGGTATATAACAATGATTCAATATTTGTATATATTGGAAAACAATCACCACAGTAAGTTTATTTAACATTCAGGGCTGACTGAATGACAAGGTGGTTAAGCGCTGGCTTGAGAAGCCAGCGGCCCCAGTTCGGGTCCCACATGTGAGGGCCGGTGACGCTCACCTCGAAAAATAAAAATAAAAAATAAAAATAAAAAAACAAAACAAACATTCATCACCACACATAATTGGAACTTTTTTTCTTGTGCTGAGAACTTTCAAGATTTCTTACCCCCTTTCAAATATTCAATACAGTTTATTTACTATAGTCACCATGCTGCATATTAGATCTTCAGTACAGTGTTCTCATTTTTATTGTTGATAAGACTCATAATCAGAATATACAAAAAGCTGTTAGAATTTAATAAACAAATAACCCAGTAGAAAATGGGCAATATATTTGAACGGACACTTCACCAAAGAAGATACGTAGATGGTAAATAAGCACTTAGTTTAGGGAGGCACAGTGAAATAGCGCAGCCTACCTAGTAGGAGAACTGAAATTTAAAATGCTGGTGAGGATGCAAAGGAACTGGAACTCTCGCATGGTGCTGGTGGTAAGATAAAATGAGAAAACAGTTTGGCAGTTTCTAAAAAAATTAAACCTATACCTATTATATGATCCAGCCCTTCCATCTTTAGATATTTACCCAAGAGAAAACATATGTCCATACAACTACTTATACATGATTGTTTGTAGCGGCTTTATTTATAATAGCCAAATTTGAAAACAACCCAAATGTCCATCAACAACTAAATGGTATGTCTACACAACGGAATACTACTCAGTAATAAAAGGAGTGAACTATTGATACACACCACATGGATGGATTTCACAATAATCAGGCTGAGTAAAAGAAGCCAGAAATAAAGAGTATACAGCGAACTCTTACTGTACTGTACTAGAGAATGCAAATGAATCTGTAGAAAAAGACCTCAGATTTGCGGGACGGGGGTAGTGAAAAAAGTAGTGAGAGGGAGGAATTATAAAAGGGCACAAGGAAACCTGAAGATTATGGATATATTTATTATCTTGACTGTGGTAATGGTTTCATGAGTGTCTACGTATGTCAAAACTTGCACTTTAAATATGTGCAGTTTACTGTGTGTCAGTTACACGTCAGTAAAGCCTTTGAAAATAGGGTTGCATCTGCGGGGGTCCAGCCTCCGTGGAGTCCAGGGGTTCCCCTCAGGTGGAGATGGAGTCGGCGAGGGGAAAGAAGGGAGTGGAAACACTGGGGGAGTTTCAGAGTAGTGTCACAACTTTATTGCAATAACAGGTCCTCTTTATAGGGACTTTTGACCATTATCCAATCACAAGTTTAAGTTCCACATAGTTTTGATGTATTTTTCTTTCTTAAGACTTTTACACTCTTTATTTCCTTATAATTGTTCTCCCCAGGGCACACTGTGACCATTTCTATGGTAAGGATAATCTCATCTATGATAATCTCTTTATGACCCAGACTCAGTTTCTACATATCACCTGAAGAATAGTTACCATGACTACCTTGACTATCTAGTCCCGGAATCCAGCAGTAAGACTCACAGGGTGTATACTTGAGCTAAAGCTTCAGTGTCTGTTGCTACAACAATGTACTAGGCAAAGAATCCAATTAAGGCTATAGATTAACGTAGCTCACGGTCAGCAAGTTGTCTCTTATGGGAACTCTTATGGCCTGGAGACTTTTAGTCTCCTAGGAGACTTTTCACTGTGATTATCTTAAGACAGACGAGCTTAACGGATTATGTTGTTATCAGTTTCTCATAGCCAGGCCTTTTGGCTTATGTGGCCAGGGGTCTGGGCCTCTGTTTCCAAGGGGCTTGAGTCCCCTATTTCTTAGTCCTGGGGTCCCCACGGAACAACCGCCTGGCTTAGGTTGTCTCCCCTCTTTTCTAGGAGATCTTACCCATCGTTGGCTGCGTAGTTATCTCATTGGGGTACCACAGGAACTTGCCATAAATACAGTGAAAGTACTGTCTCCTATAGGATCTGATGTGGAGAAAAGGCACATGGGTTCACAGGAGTGGAGACTATAACCGACCATGAAACCTTGTCATATATTGGGGTGCTGACAGCTCCCAACATGCATCGATACATTGGAAAATACTGTAGCAGTTAATAAAAAAGAGATCTATGTATACTGATATCAAGAAATGGCTATGGGTATATATCTGAAATTGATGTTGTATAATATTGTATGCCAACTGTAATTGAATATATAGACAGTCACGGGATGTGGATTATATGGTGGAAGGGAGTCAAAGGAATTGTAATAGATAGTATGATATGGGGGGGAGGAGTGGGAGAGGAGAATTGGGGGAGGGGGATTGTCACTTTGAGGGGTAAAAAGTATAACTATTGCACTTTGTTGTACACCTGAAGCTAATTAAAAATATATATATAAAAAAAAATGGCTATGGAGCCGGCCAAGTGGCACGGTGGTTAAGCGCTGGCTTGGGAAGCCAGCGGCCCCGGTTTGGGTCCCACTTATAAGGGCCAGTGACACTGCACTCAAAAAAAAAAAAAAAAGGGCCAGCCGAGTGGCGCATTGGTTAAGCGCTGGTTTTGGGATACCAGCGGCCCCGGTTCGGATCCCACATGAGGGCCAGTGACACTGCCCTCTACAGCTAACAACAGCTCCACCTGGAGCTGGGCTGTGCGAGCCCCAGTGATGGTGTAGGCTGCAGCCCCTGCTGCAGTGGGCTGCCATAGGCTACAGTGAGTGGCCCGCAGCCAGCGTGAGCGGCTGGCAGCCAAGCGTGAGCTGCCAATAGCCGCGGTGAGTGACATTCAGAGGCCAGCGACCGATCAGCCTCATCCGGGAAGAGCGCAATGACGATACCAACAGTGAAGCAACATCCTCCGCAACTAAACTGAAGAACAAAAAGACAGCAACTTCTCTGTTCCCCTTCCCCGATTCCCCAACGCTGTTTCCCTCCGCCAATTCCCCAATAAAATCTTTAAAAAAAAGAAAGAAATGGCTATGATATGTCATTAAACACAAAGAGCAAGTTACAGAGAAATATTAGTATAACCTCATTTTTATAAAGGAATTCTTGCACATGTGCTACATGTATCCGAATATGTGCTTATCTTTATTTTTATATACCCAGAAAAGCCTAGAAAGGCCCACATCATACTAACAACAGTGTTTATCTCAAGGATGAGCATGGGGGTGAAAAGTAAAAGTGAAACTTTATATGCATTGGTATTGTTTGAATTTTAATTTTTTTTAGAAGGCAGTGTCACTGGCCCTCATATGTGGGATCCAAACCGGGGCCACTGGTGTCTCAAGCCAGCTTTTAACCACTGCGCCACTCGCCTGGCCCTGAATTTTAATTTTTTATTAATAAAGAGTGCTCCCATTCCCATCTTATTCTCTACCTGATAAATCCTTTATTCTTTATAACCAATTACAACTGCTCATCTTCTCAACAATTTTAAGTTCTAAATCTTCATTTCTGTATCCTCAATTCACAGCCCCAGTACCTGATACAGGTTCTCAATAAATGTTTAATGACAGAAGTGGGTACTGGTTTCTTCCAGCAGCTGTGACTTCTATTCCATTGTATGCAGAAGTGGGAAGACATTGGCTTTTTCTGTGTTTTGTGTCTTTTGTAAGTCACTCATTCCTAAATTAGAAACTGACTTACTGGGTCGGCCGAGTGGCGCATTGGTTAAGAGCTGGCTTAGGATGCCAACGGCCCCGGTTCGGATCCCACATATGAGGGCCAGTGACAGTGCTCTCTACAGCTAACAACAGCTCCACCTGGAGTTGGGCTGCAAGCCCCGGCGACGGTGTAGGCTGCAGCCCCTGCTGCAGTGGGCTGCCATAGGCTATAGTGAGTGGCCGGCTGTCAGCGTGAGCGGCTGGTAGCTAGCGTGAGCTGCCAATAGCCACGGTGAGCGACCACCCAGAGAGGCCAGCAACCGATCTGCCTCATCCAGGAAGAGCGCAATGACGATACCAATATGGGCCAGTGAAGTGACGTCCTCTGCAACTAAACTGAAAAAGACAGCAATTTGTCTGTTCCCCTTCCCTAATTCCCCAATGCTGTTCCCCTCCCCCAATTTCCCAATTAAAAATTTAAAAAAAAAAGAACTGATTTACTAATAATCATAATCAACTGAAATATTTCTTACAGCCAAAAAGAGAAATGGGCAGCCAAGAGTCAACACCATAAATTATTGTCAGTAGTAGAGATGATTTAATTGAAATTCATTTGATTACAATCATGAGTCACTTAATAAGGAGGATACATTCAGAGAAATGCTTTATTAGGTGATTTTGTCATGTGAACATCATAGAGTGTACTTAACACAAACATAGAGCCCACTACACACAAGGCTGTACGGTATAGACCAGGGGTGGGCAAACTGCGGCTCACAAGCCACATGTGGCTCTTTGGGTCGTACATGTGGCTCTGAAGTAAAATTGAAAATGAAAGTGAAACTATCATAGTTTTCATTTATAAAATTTTTAAAGGATATTATTCACATAATGGTGATTTCATTTGTTTTATGGCTCTCGGATGATTTTTAAATTGTTGTGAGGGACAGGATTGGCTCTTCCGTCTCAAAGATTTGCCAACCCATCGTGTAGCCTATTGCCCCTAGGCTACAAACCCATACAGCATGTTTCTGTACTGAATACTGTATGCGGTTGTAACAAATGGAAACTATTTGTATCTAAACAATATGAGATTAAATCAAACACAATAAAAAATGATGAGATAAGGTAAATATGAGATGTATGAGGCTGCTGCCCATATAACACAGCATACTGTTTACAGCAAACTTTTTTTTAATAAGTAGAAAGAGTACACTCTAAAATAATAATAAAAAATTTAGTATAGTAAATACATAAACAAGTAATAGTCATTTGTTATCATTATCAAGTATTATGTACAGTCCATAATATCATTATCAAGTATTATGTACAGTCCATAATTAGATGTGCTCTCCCTTTGTACAACTGGCAGCGCTTTAGGTTTGTTTACACCAGCATCACCGCAAACACGTGAGGAATGCATTGTACTACATTACAGCAGCTGTGACGTCACAAGGCGATAAGAATTTTTCAGTTCATTATAATATGAGACCACCATTGTATATGTGGTCTGTCATTGACCTACACGTCCTTATGCGGTGCATGAATGTGTTAGCTTATATACCTATAACAACTTATTTCATTCATTCTGAGACTCAGGTATTTTACCAAATAACATCTATGAAATCATGATACGTTTTATAACTGATAGCATCTTACAATTGTAATTGGAAATGATTTCTGTTTGGTTATCTTTTTATTTTTAGTCACATCTTTTATTTTCTCTACTGGCTTTTTAGCTATATAGCTTTGCTTTTTTTTTTTTTTTTTTAAAGATTTTATTGGGGAATTGGGGAAGGAGAATAGCCAGGTTGTTGTCCTTCAATCTTAGTTGTGGAGGGAATAGCTAGCTCAGCTCCAAGTCCAGTCGTCATCCAGTTGCCCGTCTTAAGCTCGTAGCTGCTCAGCTCAAGATGCAGTATTCAATCTTAATTGTGGGTGGGCATAGCCCACAATCCTGTGTGGGAGTCGAACCAGCAACCTTGTTGTTAGGTCACGTGCTCTCACCAGCTGAACCATGCTGCCACCTGTTGGCAGCTCAGCAGCAGCTCACTGGCCCATGCCAGAATCGAACTGGCAACCCTGTTGCTCAGAGCGTGCACTCTTAACCAACTGAGCCACTCAGCCAGCCCCATTATTTTTTGGATGTTATTCTAGAGCACTAGTTTAAAACATTTTGGTCTCAGGACCCCTTTAGACTCTTAAATCATTGAGGACCCCAAAGACCTTTTATTTATGTGGATTATATCTATTGATATGATCCATATTAGAAATTTAAACAAAAACATTAAAAATATTTATTCATTTTAAAACAACAATAAACCCACTACACGTTCACATAAATTACATATTTTAATGAAAATGTCTATTTGTTCCCAAAAATTTAGTGCATATAATGGCATTATTTTAAATGTTTGCAAGTCTCTTTAATGCCTGGTTTAATGGAAAGCTGGATTCTCATGCCTGTTTCTTCATTCAATGTGTTGTGATAATGTTGTTTAGGTTGACTTATATGAAGAAAATTCTGCCTCACACCGATATATGTACTTGTAAAGGAGGTACTATTTTAAAAGCCTTTTAAGATAATTGTAGGTATTTTTTTTTTGATATTACACTATCAATATTCCATATTGCAACTAAGAAATTACTACTAAATCTCAGTAGTGGTAGTTTCTTAGTTGCAATATGGACTATAACGCCATTTAAAAATATATATCAACGGGGCCGGCCCAGTGGCTCAGTTGGTTAAGAGCTCGCTCAAGAGTGAGAGCTGAGCTCTGAGCAACAGCAGTTCGATGCCCAGCCCGAGCTAAGCTGCCACTGAGCTGCCAACAGGTGGCAGGATGGCTCAGCTAAAAAAAAAAAAAAAAAAAAAATATATATATATATATATATATATACACACACACACACACACACATACACACACACACACACACACACAAACTTTTGGTATTCTGCTATATTATAGTCTTCTGGTATACCATGCACTTTGAATGGATCTTTTACCTGTGCATCATTTTATAACATCATGTATGGATAATTCAGAAAAGTTTGGTTCCATGTCTTTTATGTAGCTCTTCCAAATGGTGACACATTTCATTATACAATATTTTAAAATCACATTTACAAATATCACCACTATTCTCATCAGGAAAAATCTCCAGATGTTGGGACGCTATGAAACTCATGGTTAGGTCCAAACTTTTCCAAGTTTCTAATTTTTGTTTGAAAGCACAAAATTATCTTTGGCAACAAATATTGTCATTTGTTTTTGTTAAAGTGTTAGGTTCATTTACGTTTAAGATTGCCAAATACCCAAGTCTGAATAACTGTGTTTTGTCTACAGTTGCTCTTTCAAGGAAAGATAGCATTCCATGAAAAAAAAAGCAGACTGTTTAGTTCACGATGCAAACATTTGTACATGTGCTTTTCTGCAAATCAGTCATCATACTTGTATGCATCATTCAGTATGCAGCAGAAGTGCTGTATGTGTACTTCCCAGTTTGTCACATAGCGTATTCAAAGTATGTGTACCTAAGGGTCAATATTTTATAGAATAATTTTTACTGTTTCTTCAAGCACATCCTTTAATGAATTGACTTTTTTTTAAAAAAAGCACAAAATCTAGTGTATTCTTTATCACCCATTGGATGGTGGATAGAATACAATGACAACTAGTACATTTTGGTGCATCTACCTTTTTTTCATACTAAGGCAGTTGCTGTTTTACCCACCATTGTTTTCATACCATTAGTGCAAATGTCAACACATTATAAAGAAAAATAACTATATTATTATGATTATTATGAAAATAGTTTTGACTCAAAGGATGGACCACACTTTGAGAATCACAACTGTATTGATTACAATGTGCTTCTTCAACTTAAACAGTCTACTTAGAATTAATATTGTACCACATAATATAAACTGTAAGACCCTTACAACATGATTCTACTTATCCATCCAATTACATTGTTGCCATGTAATTTACTTTTATATATGTTATAAGCTCTATAATGCATTGTTATTGTTCTTGCTGTATAGTTAGTAATTTCTTTTAAGAAATTAAGGAGTAATAAAAAATGAGTGTTTTTTTAGTTACCCACATATTTATTACTTCTGGTCTCTTTATTCTAATACCCTATAGATATGAGTCTATCTGTTATAATTTTCCTTAGCCTAAAGTTTTTCTTTAACATTTTTTTTTTTAAGGATTTTATTGGGGAATTGGAGGAGGGGAACAGCGTTGGGAAATCAGGGAAGGGGAACAGACAAGTTGCTGTCTTTTTGTTCTTCAGTTTAGTTGCGGAGGATGTTGCTTCACTGTTGGTATCGTCATTGCGCTCTTCCCGGATGAGGCAGATCGGTCGCTGGCCTCTGGATGTCACTCACTGCGGCTATTGGCAGCTCACGCTTGGCTGCCAGCCGCTCACGCTGGCTGTGGGCCACTCACTGTAGCCTGTGGCAGCCCACTGCAGCAGGGACTGCAGCCCACACCATCACCGGGGCTCGCACAGCCCAGCTCCAGATGGAACTGTTGTTAGCTGTAGAGGGCAGTGTCACTGGCCCTCATGTGGGATCCGAACCGGGGCCGCTGGCATCCCAAAACCAGCGCTTAACCAATGCGCCACTCGGCCGGCCCTTTAACATATTGTTAAGTATGGATTCTGCTGGGAACAAATTGTCTTAAATTTTGTTTATCTAAAAATGTCTTTATTTTAAAATTTTGAAAGATATTTTTCACTGCATGTAGATTCTAGTTTGACAGATTTGTTTTTCTTTCAGCACTTTAAAGATGACATTCATTTGGGTTCTGGCTTCCATTGTTTCTGATGAGAAGTTGGCTGTCATTTGCATTGCTTTTCCCATTTATAATAGCTCATTTTAAGATTTCTCTTTATCTTTGATTTTCAGCAGTTTTCTGTGTGTTTATCTTGCCTGGGGTTTGCTGTGATTCCTAGATTTACTGGTTACCTTTTTTTATTTAATCAAATTTAGAAAAACTTTAGCCAGCATCTCACTAGTGTTTTTGTTCACTCTCTCTCGCCTCTGTTTCTGAGTCTTCAATTTGTGCATTTTTTAGACCTGCCCCGACCGGCGGGGCATTCAACAGGGGCCGAGGGGCAGCCTTCTGAAAGGAGAAAATAGGAGGCGCGAAGAAATGGAGGCAAGACAGGGTTCTGATCAAGCCTCGTTTATTGAAGAACAGGAGGGGGCTTATATAGTCAAGGAACTGGAAGGGGAGGGAAGGAATGTAAAGGCGGGAGTTGCCAATAGCAACGGGACTAGAAGGGGAGGTAGAATACGCAAAGGCGGGAGTTGCCAATAGCAACGGGACTAGAAGGGGAGGTAAAAAAGAAAAAAGAAAAAGGGAGGGAGTACCGAAAGGAGGAAGCACTATGGCTGTAGGGGGTAACCTTATAGGGTTCTGCTGATCAGAATGTGTTGCCAAGGTTTGTTTAGACTCTGAGCCAAACAATATCCTGTATGCAGTTGGGGGAAGGTACCTCATGCTCAGGCCCCAGCATCTCCTCCCTCTGTGTTTTAGAAGGTGGGCCTTAACCGAGTGGGAAAACAGTGGCCTGATTCCTCCCCAGGGGTCCGGCAGGGCCGAAAACCTTTGATGCCCTTGGTACCTTTTGTGGGAGGAAAGGCAGGGCAGAGAATATGAAAGGGTACCAACCTTTATGCAAATCAGGCATGTAATCAGGGAGATCTGACGTTGGGTCTGTAAGGACCCTCCCTTGCAGTACTCAATAGCTGCAGCCAACTCGGTGCCCAGGGCTCGGAGGCCGGCATGTCTTCAGCCCACATGCCATCTAGATATCAATATATCGGGGGCCTGGCTTGGGAGGTCCTTGTTCCTCGGCGTCTGCCATAGCCAACCGATGGTAATGAACATGAATGGGTTTGGCCAGAATGTTATCAATCTGTTGTTTGATAAAATTTGTCAGCGTTTTCCATGCCCAAGGCCCGAAGGAAAGAATTAGGAGCAGTCCTAAAAGGGGGCTGAGAATAGGGAGGAGGTAAGGCAAGAGACCGTGAAACCCGGTCAGGAAGGGGTTTTCAAGGAGTTGTTTCTTGCGTTGGAGCAGGTCGTCCTGGAGCTTCTTGACCTTATCTCGGACTATGCCGGACTTGTTAGCGTAGAAGCAGCATCGTTCCTGCAGGGTCAAACAGATTCCCCCCTGTTCTGCAGTTAAAAGGTCAAGTCCCCGTCTGTTTTGCAAAACTACCTCAGCTAGTGAGTCAATTTGGTCCTGGAGATCACTAATGGTGCCAGACAGGGTGGTAACATCCTCAATAAGCTGGAGAGAGAGCTTTTGTAAGTGTGGATGGCTATTCCCGTACCAGTGGCGCCGGCCGTCATCGCCGTGGTTATGCCCAGCCCCGCCATGAGGGGAATAAATGCGAGGGCTCGCTTTGACCGTCCTGGGAATAGATCAAGGGCCGGTACAGGGACCGGCTGGTCTCCAGGCAGAATGTCAATGTCAGGTAGGAGGAGGGCCTGGGCACAGAGACCAGACCAGTTAGCGGGGAGAGCCGTGAAGGCCAGGCTGTTACCACAGATAAAAACGGGCTGCGGGGCGGGACACGCGGGGGTGGCCGAAAAGGCGGGGCAACCTTGAAGGGGGGGTCCTCTTGATGGTAGCGGGCAGCCTCCTCATCGAGGGTGGCCTGGTCTTCGGGAGGGAGGACTGTGTCTGAGCCCGAAGACCGGTGTTGTAAACAGGGATAAAGCCTTGTTGACGGTTGGTTTAATGACTCAGCCGGACTGGGGGCAGTAGGGGGCTTATTTTCTTGAGAAGGAATATCTATGCAAACCGACCCACAGGCAGACGGAGGACGAGAGGATTTCTTTAATAGGTTTTCCCCTGTTTTGAGTATCTCTTTAACATCTGGGTCGTGGGAATGTACTTGGAGGATATCATTAATGAGACTCCAATAAGTAAAGGCAGAAACGGGGACCTTTTCGGACGAACGACTTATAACAATCCTGGAGAGCGTTACCGACACGCTTCCAATAGCACACGTCTATCGTTCCCTCCTGGGGGAACCAGGGACAGATATTTGTCAGAAGACCGAAGAATTGGCGGAGGTCCTTTTTTCTAGCCTTAATTCCTCGCACCTTGAGGGATGACTTTAAACCCGAGAGGAAAAGTTCGTGTGAACTTGTTGTTTGGCCCATTGTTTTCTCCTCGGCCCTTCAAACACTCGAAAAAACACTCAGATGCCCGTCTGGCCGTGCCCCTCGCGGGACTAAATCTGTCTTGGCAAAAGCTCTGCGGTATAAGCCCCCGCACTGGTGGACTGGGGCGACTCCGGAGAGTTCGGAGTCGGCCACTCACAGCCCAGTCGCCGTTTAACCTTACGACAGAAACGGAACCGCAGATTAGGGCCCAATCAGATTCCGCGACCCGAAGTCTTGGAACCTCCACGCACTCACACAGACATACGACCGAGGAGACTATCACACCAATTTGTCATCCCAGAAACGTCTATTTTCTGTCAGTCTGCTCACCTTACTCAGATCAGGCTCACGGACCGGCTTTGTCCGTGGAGATCAGGAAACGAGTCAGACTCGCGGGTCAATACCACGCGGCAACTCAGCGGTGTGTCCGGCCGGACTTGAAGCAGACAGTCTTCCGGAGGGCATGCAGTCCTCTGGCCCCACGTTGGGCGCCAGAAATGCCCCGACCGGCGGGGCATTCAACAGGGGCCGAGGGGCAGCCTTCTGAAAGGAGAAAATAGGAGGCGCGAAGAAATGGAGGCAAGACAGGGTTCTGATCAAGCCTCGTTTATTGAAGAACAGGAGGGGGCTTATATAGTCAAGGAACTGGAAGGGGAGGGAAGGAATGTAAAGGCGGGAGTTGCCAATAGCAACGGGACTAGAAGGGGAGGTAGAATACGCAAAGGCGGGAGTTGCCAATAGCAACGGGACTAGAAGGGGAGGTAAAAAAGAAAAAAGAAAAAGGGAGGGAGTACCGAAAGGAGGAAGCACTATGGCTGTAGGGGGTAACCTTATAGGGTTCTGCTGATCAGAATGTGTTGCCAAGGTTTGTTTAGACTCTGAGCCAAACAATATCCTGTATGCAGTTGGGGGAAGGTACCTCATGCTCAGGCCCCAGCATAGACCAATTTATATTACCTCATAGATTACCAAGGTTATCGTAGGTTATCAATTTTTTTCACTCTGTTCTTCAGTTTGAATAATTTCTACACCTTTAAGTTTTTAAGTTTACTGACCCTTTATTTCTGTGGTGTCCATTAACTATTAAGTCTATCCAATTAATTTTTTATTTTGGTTATTGTATATGGGTTAGCTCTAGAATTTTCTTTTAATAGTTTCCATTTCTTTGCTGAGGTGTCCCCATCTATTCATTCATTCTGTCCACCTCTTCTTTTAGATCTTTGAACATATTTTTAAAAGCTCTTTTAAAGTCCTGTGTACTAATTCCAACATTTAGGTTTTCTGAAAATCTGTATTTGACTGCTTTTTGTCTTGATTAGGGATCACATTTTTCTACTTTTTCACATGCTAATAGTTTTGATTGTATATTGGGTAATATGGATGATAACTTGTATGGAATCTGGATTATGTTGTCTTCCTTTAAGTTGTTGAGGTTTTTTTCTGGCAAGTAGCTAAGTGACTGCCAAATCTTCTTGGTCATATTTAATTTTAGGTGTTAGAGTGGGGTTATCTGGCATTGTCCCGAATCTAGTATAGTTCTTATTCCTATGGCATGGTACTTCTGGGGCTTAACTGCATACCTGAGGTGTTCCGAGAGATCTCCACTCTGTTTAGTCAGAACTCTAATCTCTCCTAGCACTACACTGCTTTTGTCCAGTCAGTTCTCTTTTTCCCACCATCAGCCCCCGAATCCTCTCTGCTAGGCCCCGTGAATCCTGTCCTGTGGGTGAACAGCCCTAGAAGAACTGTCTTTCGGACTTCAGGGGCCTTCCCCTCTGTCCAGCTCCCTCTTATTCAATAGTATGCTGCTCAAAGACTCACCACCGTCTCTACTCTCAAAACTCCCTCTCAGTGAGACAGTCACTCTCTTTTGGCTGTTATGTTTGGTATTCTCTGCTAGGGCCCCACTGGTGCACCAAATCCAGCATGTGTCCCCACACAGAAAGCTAGGATGAGTATAGGGACTGACCTTCTGTGTTGCTCTTCCCTTAAGGATCACAGTCCTACACTGTCTGCAGTGTAGTCCAGTGACTAAAACCAGTTGCTTTATATATTTTATCGAGTCTTATCATTGTTTATGGCAGGAGGGTTATCTTGCTACCAGGTACTCTGTTGGGACCAAAATCAAAGTAGTGATAAGTCATAATTATGAAGATTTTGTAGCCATATAGAGAAGAAAAATCTCTATATGGTGTGTGTGTGTATCCAAATACAGGAAGAAAACTTGAAAAATTAAGATTTAATTTATTAGGATATTTAAAGGACTGGTAAGACTTTTTCTCTTAAAAATTTTCTGTTTATTATAACTATGTAACAAATGCCGTGTTTCCCCCAAAATAAGACCTCACTAGAAAATACGCCCTAGCCAGATTTTCAGGGTGCTTGTAATATAAGCCCTACCCCAAAATAAGCCTCAGTTAAGATCATCAGCCAGACATGACTGTATTTGAATAAAGGTAGATTTCGTACATGAGTAAATGAATAAAATGCATCTTATGGAGCAAAAATTAATATAAGGCATGGTCTTATTTTTGGGGAAACACAATTTGACTTTGGTATGGAATTACAGATTATTGAAATAGTTTTAAGCAGAAACTAATAAACTTCATTTCTTCCTTTTACCTAAAAACATTTTTTTTAAAAAAGATTTTATTGGGGAATTTGGGGGAGGGGAACAGTTTTGGGGAACCAGGGAAGGGGAATAGACAAGTTGCTCTCCTTTTGTTCTTCAGTCTATTAAGTCTAGTTGTGGAGGACATTGCTTCACTGGCCTACGTTGGTATCATCATTGAGCTCTTCTCAGGTGAGGCAGATCAGTCGCCGGCCTCTGGACTGCCACTCACAGCAGCTGCCAGCCTCTCACGCTATGGTAGTCCACTGCAGCAAGAGCTGCAGCTATGCCATCCCGGGGACTCACAGCAGCCCAACTCCAGATGGAGTTGTTGTTCACCATCTTAGCTGTAGAGGGCATTGTCACTGGCCCTCATATGTGGGATCATATCGGGGCTGCTGGTGTGCGAAGCCAGCTCTTAACCAACACGCCACTCGGCTGGCCCAAAACATTTTATTTTTAATTCACTAATCACCTGATACATTTGTTAAAGTCGTCCTTAAATTATATTATATAATGAGACTTTTACATACATAGTAAATGACAAAGACAGGAAAACATTCTGTCCCCATAGCTCACACTGGATGCTTTGGTTTGTATCTGACTTTTAAAGATATAATAGGAAGTGGTACTGCATTCAAGCAGAATTTTCTATAGGTAGGATCCTCAAAAGTATTACTTGAGGTAAACAGCTAGGGTGTGTGTGTGTGTGTGTTTAACTTTTCCAAAGCTAGTCAAATGCACAGGAATTTAGAGTGGTATAGCCATCAACTTAGAGCTAAAGCAAGGAATCATCATTCAATTATACAATACATAAAAAGAATAGGAAATACACACACCCACAGTACAAGTATGGACTGAGGTCATAGGACTTATGACTACCACAAAATTGTAAGAGTAACTCTACCAGCCGTCTTTTGAAAAGTTCTTACTCAAAAATCTTATCTTTTATTTTTGAGATGTCTTTTTCTCAAATTCAAGTTTTCAAAAAAAATATTCAGTATGTTTGTATTTTTCTGTTCAGTTCTCTTTCTTTATGTTTTTTTTTTCTTTAAGAAAACGTATCTTCCTTTCTCATACAGAAGGTGCCAAAAAAAAATGTATACATATTTTAAGAAAGGAAAAAAACTGTATTAAAATTGTAATAATATATACCGGTAACAAAAGATGAATACAAGTCACTTTTGATTTATGCAATTACAAGAGATGCTCAAAGTGGTTACCATCAGTGTAATTTTAATAGGTTTTTCGTTTTTTAAAATGTTTATACATTTTTTTTGGCACGCTCTGTATAAGGATTCCTGGGTTTTCCCCCAAGGAGAATGATGTAAAGTTTTTAATGACCATTGTTATGTGTCTTAAACATACAGTACTGTTTTTATATAGTTTTTAAAAACTAATCTGTAGTTGACGTTTTATAAAATTAAGGAAATTTTAAAAGTGTTGTCTCTGAATTCTATTCTAACATAATTATTTTTTGTTTGTTTGTTTGTTTGTTTGTTTGTTTTTATCTGAGCCATCCTGCCACCTGTTGGCAGCTCAGCAGCAGCTCAACTCGGGCTGGGCATTGAACTGCTGTTGCTCAGAGCTCAGCTCACACTCTTGAGCGAGCTCTTAACCAACTGAGCCACTGGGCCGGCCCTAACATAATTATTTTTATTTTACCCAACATGTATATAACTTTATATAGCCGCGATTACAATACACATATAATTTTGGAATCTGCTATTTTAACTTCATCTTATTTTGTAAACACTTTTCCACATTGTTACATAACCTTCATATTTATTATTTTAAATGTGTATATAACATTCCTTTGAGTTACCATAATTTTTTTTTTTTTTTTGAGGGCAGTGTCACTGGCCCTCATATGTGGGACCCGAACCGGGGCCGCTGGCTTCCCAAGCCCGCGCTTAACCACCGCGCCACTCAGCCGGCCCAGAGTTACCATAATTTTTTCATTACCCGATCACTGAGGTTTCCAGTTTTTTGCTACTATATTTAGTATTTCAGTGAATATCATTGTACTTCTCTATACAGAACTTCTATGTTCTTTTGAGTTACTTTGTTACAATAAATCTCCAGAAGTATTTATAGGTCAAATAGTATGAGCCATTTTTTTTTTCTTTTGAGTGGTGGTGGTGGTTGTTAAGTACTTGATTATTTTATTTTATTTTTATTTATTTTATTTTATTTTATTTTTTTTAGAGAGCAGTGTCACTGGCCCTCATATGTGGGATCCGAACCCAGGTCGCTGGCTTCCCAAGCCAGCTCTCAACCAATGCGCCACTCTGCCAGCCCTGTACTTGATTATTTTATTTGTTTGTTAGTTATTTGTTTCTATGCTTAAGTTCTATTGTAATCGTATTTATTACTTATAAACTTGAGTAATTCTTATTGTTATCTATTGGGTTTTGGTATCTTGAATCAGAGTTTTCTAATATAAAGAACTACCATAAAGCAGCAGGCCTGGAGGAAGTCCCATAAATACAGTAGGAACATTTTATGAGCTTCTGTGGGGATTCTGTAACTGTATAGTGGAAAATGTGTTCTGCAGTGGCTTAGGGTATAATATTACCCTCACTTAGCAGTTAAGAAAATGAAGCAACATAAAGAACAGTGTAAGGAAGTTAGGGCACTTTAAGAAATAACTAAGTCTATTAAATACTCAGGAATAAGCAAGTTAATCTAACAGTTTAAAACAAATGCTTAAAACTAAAAACCACTTATACTTATTGTTTCAGTTTGATTCTTTACAAGGAAATGGATTGGTCTATTTCCTTTCTTATATGTTGCAGAAATTTACAGGTGAGAAACCTGTCCCAGCCTTAATAATACTATGTGTTCAATAAATGATTTGTTGTCTTTATTAATATTATATACCAGGGGTGCCAAAACAATGTATACAAGTGGACACTTTGGTCAACGTTGCTCAAGCAGTAGTTTGCCATAATCAGAAGTGTCGGGGGCTGGCCGAGTGGCGCGGTGGTTAAGCGCTATTCGGTCCCACATGTGAGGGCCAGTGACACTGCCCTCAAAAAAAAAAAAAAAGGAGAAAAGAAAATAAGAAGTGTCTGGACACTGATGGTAACCACTTTGAGCACCTCTTGTGATTGCAGAAGTCAAACGTGACTTGTATTCATCTTTTGTTTTCGGTATATATTGAGTATTACAATTTTAATACAGTTTTCCTTTCTTAAAATGTGTATACATTTTTTGGCACCCTCTGTATATATTTGTATGTACAGAATATAAAGTATAATAGCCATCTCCAAATTATATATGTGATTGCTCACATATATTAAAATAAGTCAAAACAAAAGCAAGTGACAAAGGTGCCTACCGACAAAGTTGTAAATGATTAGGTTTTAATTGAATAAATGGTTACATTTTCATCTGTGAAACTCTGATTTTTACATTATCATTTGCTTTTCCTGGGGACTTCAGTATGCCAGTTTTAATTCTTAAAAGAAAGCAGTTTCTCACCTTTCACTGGTGTATTTATAAGCAGGTCACTAGAATACAAATTCTCATATTTGATTGCATAAACAGGATTTAAAATAGTTCTGAGCTTATCTCATTCCACCCAAACCAACTCCTTTTTCTGTCATTGTTACCTCCAGTTTTCTTGGTACTCAGTTTTAAGACCTTGAAATTTTTCCTGACTGCCTACTCCCCACAACATCTAGTTCTAAATCTCCAGGATTAACAGTTTTGTCCAGTGTCTCTCCTCCCACTCTTCCTTTCTGTTTTCTATTGCCACCACCTTAGTCCTGGGACTCATTAGTCCCAGATCATTGCAACAGTCTTATAATTGGTCTCCCTTCCCCCAGCCCCCTCCCCGCTTTATTGTGTCTTTCATATTACTAAACTGTTCACATTTGAGATCCTCTGAAATCTGACCATAATCCAGCTCCTAACTTCATGGTTCAAGAGAACCAATCAAAATGGTTTTTTTTGTTATTATTTCTGTATAAACTGTCCACATTCCCAGCTTCATACATGTCTCAGTTAATATTTATTTGTCTCCATAATGATGCACCTCCAGAATGAACCCATTTATAGAAAATAAGGCAGCTAGTAAGAAAAGTCTAAAGTTACTTTAAAAACTGGGGATAAGTACAAAATATTTTAAAACATCTCTCTTTGACAGCAAAGTATTAACATACAAGTAATATAAAAGGAGAATTCAAAAACTATTAAAGAATGTCCTGTTCATAAATTAACAAAAAGCCAAATGAATTTAGCTATAGAGTAAAATACAGTAAGCCATACCAGCACCCAAAAAGCATGCATCATAACAGTGCTCCTGGGATATCACTTCAGTAGTCATTTTCAAAAGGTGGCTGGAGCTTGCCACACAACCAGCTTTTTTTTTTATTGAGGGCAGTGTCACTGCCCCTCATATGTGGGACCTGAACCGGGGCCGCTGGCTTCCCAAGCCAGCACTTAACCACCGTGCCACTTGGCTAGCCCACAACCAGCTTTTAAACAAAGGAAATGTAGGAGTTGCAGGGTTGTACCAGCACTATCAGAAGGAACATCTGACACAAAATATATTCAGTTCACATGGAATTAGCTTATATCATTTGTCTTTGACCAGCCTAAAATGAAAGATGCATCCCTGCCACCTTTTTTCTGCCTTCTTCAATTATAAAGCATGTTTTACAAGAGTTTTTCTTTTTTTGTTTTGATAGGGATCACATGCAATGGTCAAAAGAAGAAGAAGCAGCAGCCAGAAAAAAAGTAGAGGAAAACTCAGCTGTGCGAGTCCTTCTGGAAGAGCAGGGTAAGCAACTCAGGGTTGTAGTCCCGGAACCTGGCTTTTCTGTTTGACCTTCCACTGATTCGTTCACTCCTCAGTCTCTTCCTCCTGGCTGTGTCATTCCTTTGGAGAATTCTTAGTTTCTACCTATGCCAACCCACTTGTTCCCTTTGGGAGAATTCCCAATTTTTGCGGTATAGTGGGACCAAAGTTAATGCAATAAATGATGTATTCACCTTGTAGTTGCCCTTTTGGTAGTCATATTATTGCCTTTTATGGGAGATACACTCACACATGGGTGGCTTTTCAAACAAGATATGAAAACATAACTTGAAAATTTTCCTCTTGCTATGTGTCCTTTAGTATGTTGTTGTTCATTTCACTTGTTAGGAATGTTCAGCAAATTCAAAAACTTGGAGCAAAGAAGGTAAAGTCAAATCAAAATGTTGCTAGTCTTTTAGGATAAACATAAAGTTTCAATAAGGATTTAAGGTACTTTTCTTGGAGGCCATCAATATTTAGGATTTAATTTAGGTAAAGCCTTGCCAACCTTAAAAAATGGCTTCTCAACTCTATAAAGTAATGAGATTTTAAAAATAAAGTATTTATAAAAATGAGAACAATATAAAGTTTTCTAAATCATAAAAACCACAAATTTAAAAAAAATGGCTTCTAGAAAAGTGGGACTAAGCGGACTGGCCAAGTGGCTCGTTGGTTAGGAGCTGGCTTGGGAGCGCAAGCTCTGAGCAGCAGGGCCATCGGTTCAGATTCCACATGGGGGCCAGTGACACTGCGCCCTCTACAGCTAAGATGGTGAACAACAGCTCGACCTGGAGCTGGGCTGCTGTGAGTCACCTACGACACTGTAGGCTTCAGCAGGGCGGCAGTGGGGTGCCTTGAGCTACCATGAGTGGCTGGCAGCCAGCGTGAGCTGCCATGAGCAGCCGTCCAATAGCTGGCGACCGACTGCCTCACCTGGGAAGAGTGCAATGATAATACCAACATGGGGCAGTGAAGCGACGTCTTCCACAACTAGACTGAAGAACAAAAGGAAAGCAACTTGTCCGTTCCCCTTCCCCCCGATTCATCAATGCTGTTCCACTTCTCCAATTCCCCAATAAAATCTTGAAAAAAAAAAAAAAAGGGGGGGGGAAACTATGCTACTATCACAAAAACAGAAAATTGTTGGTGAGGATGTAGAGAAATGGGACCCCGTATGCATTGTTGGTGGAATTGTAAAATGGTGATCCTCTATGGAAAACAGTATGGGAGATCCTTAAAAAAACTAAAGATGAAACATGATCTAGAAACCTCACCTCAGGACATATAACAAAAAAAAAAATTGAAAGTAGGGTCTTGAAGAGATATTTGCATACCCATGTTCATAGCAACACTATTCACAATAGACGAAAGGTGGAAACACCCCAAATATCTATCGACAGATAAATGGATAAACAAAATATGTATTTACATATAATGGAATATTTTTTGACCTTAAAAAGGAAGGCAACCCTGTCACATGCTATAACCTGGATGAAATTTGAGGACATTACGTTAAGTGAGATAAGGCAGTCACAGAAAGGCAAATGCTGTATGTTTCCACTTAGATGAGGTATCTAAAGTAGTCAAATTCATAGAAACAGAAAGTAGAATAGCGGTTACCAGGGCCTGGGGGACGGGGAAACACAGAGTTGTTGTTTAATGGGTCTAGAGTTTCAGATTTGCAAGATTCAAGTTTTAGACACCTGTGAATATACGTAATACTATTAGACTCCACACTTAAAAATTATTATGATGGTACAGTTTATGTTTTGTGTTTTTTACCACAATTAAAAAAAAATAGCACACAAAAAAATTTGGCCTATGTCCTCACTATATTACTGGGAACCCGCAGACACTTTGCTGTATATGTATACACTCTCTAAATAGAATTTTCTATCTTATTAATATTTTTCTTAAAATGATTTCTTCTTTAAAACAGCTTGATTCTTTTTTCGTACTTAAAAAAATAGTTTATTGAAGTCCCAAATACACACGGAAATTTATACAACTCATAAATTAATTCTTACAAAGCTCAGTGAATTTCCCCAATACCCACATCAAGAAACAGAATATTACCAGTAACGCAAAAGCTTCCTCATGTTCCATCCCAATTACAATACTTCCCACACCCCTCTGACCCCACAATAAGAAATCACTGTTCTGGCTTCTAATACCATAGATTAGTTTTGCCAGAACAACTTGGTTCTAGTCATGATCACTTTTCAGTCACTCTTGTAGCAGTACCAGTGTAGCCATTAGATAAAGCAAGTGTCAGCAAAGTAGGACTGCAGGCCAAATCCAGGCCACTACCTGTTTTTATAAATAAAGTTTTATTGGAATACAGACATACTCACTTGTTTACATAGTATCTATGGCTGCATTTGAGCTGTGTCTACAGAGTTGAATGGTGTCAACAGAGACAATATGTAGCTCCTGAGGACTGCTTACTGTCTCTCCCTTTCTAGAAGTTTGCCAACCCCTGAAATAGAATTTTCAGGACAGATTGATTGACTGTCCTGAAACTCTCCAGGGAAAGATGTTTTTATTCCTCTGTGCAAACCAAATATAGTGAAAATCACTGATCCCGCTGGTAGTTAACTATTGTTCTAATGACATCAGTCTATAATTAGGACAAAAGTTTGAAACAAAGGTAGCTGTGGAAACTGAGCTAATGAGTAGTTGCCCTTAACCAGTGAAGGAGACAGCGCTGCCCTATCTTATCCTCTGGTGTCATTTGCTATTCCTTGGAGCTTGTTCTCTTTCCATAGCCTAAGCTTGAATGTGTCATGTTGGGTGGACAAGAAAGAGCACCTGATCCACAATGGAACCATTCTATTTTTATGAGCTCCAGCCATGCAGTCCAGAGAGGGATATGGCCAGGGAGTGTTGGGGTTGGATTTGAGGGTGCATACCAGTGGCAATTCTGCTTACAAATCAGCCAGCATTGCATTCCTTTGCAGGAACTCTGTCACACTGTTTCTGAGGAAGTATAATTTTGCTTCTTTGCCAGCAGCTGCACAGACATATTTTCCACATTACTCAAGCTTCTGCTAGTGGCCACCTGGATGTGACAGATTCAAGCCTCAACGGAATTAAAAGTTATCAGCCATCTTAATTCATTTCCAGGAAGTTAAAAATTATCCACAGTGTATTTCCTGATAATATGAAAAATCAAGGATTTTTTTTCATGCCCTTTTGAATATTTCTGTTTAGAACATAAATAGATTAGCAATGCTGATGATGTTCCCTTGAAGTGCTCTGTACGTGGCTGCCTATTTTGGCCTACTTATGTTAACAATGAACTTGAGTGAAGCTAATGAGAAGGTTATTTTAGGGCCTTGGAAACCGCAGTAAAGGAAAATGACAGTCCCCACAGAACCATCGTGTGACTGAAATAGAAAGGTAGTGACTGGCTCTCTCCATAGAAGCAGGAAAAGCAGGCTGGAGAGGACTGATGATACTGCTTTGAAGCATTTGGTTTGCTTATTAGCATGTCCAGTCTGTTTCTGAACAAGTTTTCTGTCTGCCGTGGAGACGTAGAACAAAAGATTCCATTTTAAAGTGACTCAAAGTGATCGAGGTTTCTACTGGGTCCCTTCAGCATCCATCCTCCCTGTAGCACTGCTCAGTGTGGTGGCCTTCCTCCTTTGTCAGGGAACAAGGAGAGAACACACAGGGAGGGTGACCGTTTCATCACACTGAAGCAGAGCTGCACAGAGCAGCAACTGAGGCTGCTGTGAGGTGGCAAAGAAAACTTGTGTTTTCAGGAGCTATGTTGAGTAAGAGGACATTACATTGAGAGCAAATGCCTACCCAGCCACCCAGTCCGGTCTCTGACAGGGATCATAGAGTTGCTGGTCTGTAGAAACCCTGGCTGAGGCTTCTCATTGGATATTTAACGTCTCTGATGAACATGGGTCAAGGTGAAAAGATCCGTTTAAAAACTCTACTCCTGAACTTCATGAAGACCCAAAGGAAGATCTGACCCAGTTCTTCCCTCACAGCCTCTGGTAACCACCTCTCTTCTTACCAGGAGAATCTTAAATTTTTAAAAGAGCCAGTTTTCTCCCATCACAAAGCATTCAATTTGCAAATTAGTACACAGCATGAGCACTGTTTGTTGATCTTATCTCACTCATTTTAATACCACTGGGAGGAAATAACTGGTTGTTCTCCCATGCCGGCCAACTCTCCAGCACAGTTTTTTTTTTGGTCTCTGTGTGGGTCTGCTCTGTCACTCCCATATCCCATTTCTCACCTTTTGTCTCAGTTGTTACTGAGAACTGAAGTCAGGAAACACTCTCACAATTCGGAAAATAACAATTTATCCATATTGGTAACACAGCCTTTCGCCGTGGGATGGTTGACATTTCATTTCTGTGATCAAAATGTATACCATCCAGGCTCTCATTAGCAATATTTCTTTCAATTAGACTCCCAGATTAATTTTTTTTTTCTTCTTTTTAGAGGGCAGTTTCACTGGCCCTCATATGTGGGATCCAACCTGGGGTCGCTGGTGTCCCAAGCCAGCTCATAACCAACACACCACTCAGCCAGCCCAGATTAATGATTTTTAATTCAGCATATCCTTTGGTAATTTCTTTTAAATTTTATTATAGCTCATATTTCTTTTAAAAGCCGGTTAATTCCAAGAAATGAGAAAGATACATTTGGTAGTTTTTGAGTTAACATGATTATATTTTATAATTTTCTAAAAACATCTCCAGTGTGTTATAGCTCAACTGGTTATTTAGCAAACGTAATGGGTTTTTAAAACTTAATAATAAAAGCAGCTGCTATTTTTAATTTTCTTTATTAATAACTGCCCAACTAGAATGTGTTATCTATATCAAGCAAAATAGTAAAAGCATCCTACTATACTTTACCTTGTGAACACTTTACACTTGAGAGTATCCTATGTGAAAAAAAGTAGAGTAGCTAAAAGTTTTGTATGCTGATAAATTTAGAGTATTTGTTTATGTCATCTTCGGTTGTTTAAAATTTCATGCAGTGCTCTTAGAAGTGTACTTTGCATAAGAGTTTCCTTTTATTAGACAGTGAACTGTATCAGTGACATGTGGAAATTTCCAACTTCGAGAGCTCAGGTATTTGCGTAATTGATGTGCAAAAATAACTTTAAATTGCTTTTTGTTTCACTGCAACTTAGAATCAATTTTCATAATTCATAGTAATCATATATGTCAGATACATAAATGGCTTAATTCATTTTCTTAGTTGTGATATTCAGTGTGATTCAGGGTGAATTCTGAATATTTAAGTATGGTTACTGTGTCATAGGCCTTCTTCCCCTCAGTAGTGCAGAATTTAATAAGTGAATAATTGAGAAGTTGCTTCATTTTCTTGGTTAAACAGATTACTACATCCCTCTTACTACCATTGGCATGGAGCAATTAACTCTGAATCAGCAACCTAGGAAAATGAAAGGAAAAAATGCTCTTGCAAGAAAAATTCATCATTAATATACCTGTTTAGAAGATCAACTGGACAAGATGAAGACAGAACACATTTCTCCACATTCTATTCTGTTATAACTATTGACCCGAGCTTGAGAGATGAGGTAACAATAGGCTGTAACTAAATGTTTCACTCATGGTCAGGAAAGTAGCTCTTCCAAATCCCCTGTTATCAGAGATACTCTTGCAGTTCAGGGAATCAAATCATAAGCTGAAGGTGTTTACATCATCTCATAACCATAATTATGAATTTGATTGAGCTTCATGGGGTCAGAAGCTGTCACACATTACTGGTAATTACCGAGTTGCCAACATTAATGAGAGATACTGTTGAAAGCACAACTTTAAAAAGCAAAAAAAAAAACAACAAACAAACAAAAAACAAAAAAAAAAAAAGCAAAAAACAAAAACAAAATTCTAGCCCATCCTGAGTGCTGTTTCGGTTTGTTTCTTTCCCACAAACACATCTATTCTCAAAGAGCATTTTGTGTTGCCATTGTTCATCAAAATGTCATTATATAACTGCAGAATTTATATTTTATATAATTCACATGAGGTTTAATTAATTCTGTATTTCTGACCTGTTTTTATGAAGGTTCACTGTAATCAGCATTATTTTTAAGTAAGTTATGCTGGGCCGGCCGAGTGGCGCGGTGGTTAAGCGCTGGCCTTGGAAGCCAGCGGCCCAGGTTCGGTCCCACATATGAGGGCCAGTGACACTGCCCTCAAAAAAAAAAAAATACCATGTCTGCAGTTAAAAGTAAGTTATGCTGATGGTAAGTCACACTGAGGTTTTCATTTCATCTTGAGATTTCATAATGAGAGGAAAGGACAGAATCAGAAAAACAGATTATTTTCAAAGACATTTTGGAGAGGGTTCATACTGATTTTGTGTTAGAAGGCTATATAGTGTAAGGGTTAAGAGCATGAGCTTTAAAGTGTGATAGACTTGGTCTGTGTCCTGGTTCTGCTGGATGACATTGGGAAAATTCTTTATCCCTTGTGAACTTGAATTTCTTTGTAAATCGTAATAATAGTATATCTATCTGAGAGGTATTATTAGGATTAAATAAGAATAAAAATCCAAGTAAAGCATTTGACATAGTTCTTGGCACGTAATAAACACTCAGTATGTCTTATTGTTGTTATTTTTAATAATGATTTATGTAAATGTAGGGTTATTTTCTCCTAATTCCTGAATGGGTAAAAGGCTGGAAAGTGTATATATTAGCAGACCTGCACTATCGTCTTCTGATAGTAATCAGATCCTTTTTAAACATTGCCTAGGCCAGGGTTGAATTTAGATACTTGATATATTTGATATCTGAACCAGATTCCAGTCATCTCACTGCAGATTAATTTTATTTATAAACTAGAAATTAAAGCAGTAGTACAAGTTCATATTTATGACAGCAATCTGATCCAAGATTTTGTGGTTTGTAAAACTGATAATGTTTACTGTTCTCCATAAATTCATGGGGATTAATAAGAAAGTACATAGACTTTTTAGAGCTTGAACATAGAGATACTCTAATTCACCCCTTAATCAAGTTAGAAAACTGTGTAGGCAAGTTGAATGAACAGTCAACTATTGTAGATTCTTTATCTTTGTGTAAGATATAGATAAAACTTTGCAAAAGAAAGAACTACGTAATAATCATTAAATTGTTATCATCACTCCAAATTTTTATCTGATTGTTATAAATGTGTATAAAATAAATTATAGAGCTACCATCAGTGTATAGACCATTCTGTGTGAATATTTTCTCTTAAAATTATTATTCTTTAAATTTTAATTGCTACACAAGGTTACTCTGTTTGGCCTGCATTGCTTGGTCATTCCTATGTTGTTGGGTATTTGAGTTATTTCCCATTTTTTCCTATTATAAATAGTACTGCTATGAATATCTTTTCAGCTGTCTATCCTCCTCCCCCCAATTAATTCCTAAGGGAATATTCCCACAAATCAATCAAGGTATAGTATTACATTCTATTTACTGATAGGTTCGAACTCTTTTCACAAATAGCTTGGTATTGGAAACTCAGATACTAGAGATTTTTAACTAAATGTCAAATCTAGGTTCTTAGGTGGGTGCTTTTTGTTAAGTGAAAAATCTTTTTACCAGCATAGAGTGAGTTACAATGAGAGTTTTTAAGGTAAAAGGAAGAATAGAAGGAGCAAGAAGACCCTGGGGACATTTGACAGTTTCCTAATTCACTGTGAGTCTGATTTTAAGAATGTTGTTTTGTTTTCTTACACAGTGTATCAGGTACACTCCAATTTTTAAAAGTAGAGATAGAACTATTTTAAAAATAAATACCTAACATTTTTAGATTAACCATAAATAGGCTTCTTTCCATTAGTGTGATGTGAGTATGTTTTAGACTTCAACATCACAGAATTCTTTTGTTACAGAGATCTAGTTTCATTTCTCAGTCCTTAAATACAGATGTGAGTTTCTGTCTTTATAGCAGTCCAGCTGCCAGATACAATTCAGCCTTGATGGGAAGGAAGTCCTGTGGCCAGATGGGTGGAGATCCATGGTACAAGACCATAAAGATAAAAATGGAAAGAAGGGCCCGCTGAGTGGCGCATTCATTAGGAGCCGGTTTTGGAATGCCAGCGGCCCGGTTCGGATCCCACATGTGAGGGCCAGTGACACTGCCCTCTTGCAGCCAACAGCTCCACCTGGAGCTGGGCTGTGCGAGCCCCGGCGACCGTGCAGGCTGCAGCCCCTGCTGCAGTGGGCTGCCATAGGCTACAGTGAGTGGCCGGCAGCCAGCGTGAGTGGCTGGCAGCCGGTATGAGCTGCCAAGAGCCGCGGTGAGCGACATCCAGGGGCCAGTGACGTATCTGCCTCATCCAGGAAGAGCGAGATGATGACTCCAACGTGGGCCAGTGAGGCGACGTCCTCCGCGGCTAGACTGAAGAGCAAAAATACAGCGGCTTGTCTGTTCCCCTTCCCCGATACCCCAATAAAAATCTTAAAAAAAAAGAAAAGAGAAACTATAAGGGCTTCAGGACAGGGCTCTGCAACAAAGATGAACCTGACTATAGGCAACACTTATTCTGAGGGTAGGGGTTTCTTTAAAATTGTAAAAGTAATGAGTGTTTTAGTTTATTTTTGGTATAGATAGTAATTTTACACAGATCAAAATGCAAATAAAAATTGTTTCTCAAATCCAGGTTCCCAGCCACTAAATTCCCTTCTTTTGAGGTAACCAGTATTACTAATTATTTGATTATCCTTCTAGACCTATTCTGTACACATACAAGTAAATATGTGTATATACAGACATGTATGTTTCTGTGTATGTACACACTTATTTTTTTTTTAATTATTAAAGTTTATTGGGGTGACAATAGTTAATAAAGTTACATAGGTTTCAGGTATACAATTCTGTAATACATAATCTATATATCACATTGTGTGTTCACCACCCAGAGTCAGTTCTCCTTCCATCACCATATATTTGACCCCATTTACCATCAACTACCACTCTCCTCCCCCTCGACCCTCTGGTAACCACTAAACTATTGTCTGTGTCTATGAGTTTTTGTTGCTGTATTTGTTTGTCTTGTTCCTTTGTTGCTTTCAGTTTTATATCCCACATATCAGTGAAATCATATGTTTCTCGACTTTTTCTATATGACCCATTTCACATAGCATAATAATAGTAAAGATCCATCCATGTTGTCACAAATGGCACTATTTCATCTTTTCTGATGGCAGAATAGTATTCCATTTTGTATATATGCCATATCTTCTTTATCCAGTCATCTATCAGAGGACACTTTGGTTGGTTCCATGTCTTGGTCACATGTATTCTTTTTCTTTTTTTTCCCTACAATTGGTTGCATCATATATATACTGTTCTGTACTTTGCTTTCTCACTTAACATTAAATCTTGGAAATTATTCTATGTCAATACAAAATTTTTTGATTCTTTGAAAGCACTTAAAAAATATCATGTGTGGGGTCGGCTGAGTGGCGTGGTGGTTAAGTGCTGGCTTGGGAAGCCAGCAGCCCCGGTTCAGGTCCCACATATGAGGGCCAGTGACACTGCCCTCAGGGAAAAAAAAAAAAAAGTATCATGTGTGTACATTGGGTGAAAGTAATTCTTAACCCATGGATTAGACCTAGGAATTAGGTCTGGTACATAATGTATCCAAGAAATGTTTGTTGAATGAATTAATGAATGAATGAATGAGTGAGTGATTTATTTTGTTAATTTAAGGTACAGATAGAAATAGGCAGAAAGATAAGAATTCCCTAGAGTTTTGAGACTCTTGACCTAACTCTGACCCAGGGATCCAGGGAAATCTAAGAGATGACATCACAAAGTGCATAATTCTTTTAAAAAGATATCAGAAATTCTTATTAAGGCTTCACATTAGGAGATGTCAATAGGAACAGATGCCTCTGGAGGTGGGAAAAGAATGGAGCTATAGAATGGAGCTATGGGATGGCCCCTAGACTCCAGCAGTCAGAATATGTGGTCCTGGTTCTGCTATGATGGGACTCCAGGCCCTGGAACAACTGTGCTGTGTTTCTTTTTTTTAGCTGAGCCATCCTGCCACCTGTTGGCAGCTTAGCAGCAGCTCAGCTCAAGCCGGCATCGAACTGCTGTTGCTCAGAGCTCAGCTCCCATTCTTGAGCGAGCTCTTAACCAACTGAGCCACTCGGCTGACCCTGTGCTAGCTTTCTTTCAATGCAAAACAAGGGGGTTGGATTAGATTATTTCAATGGACTGACTGTTCTAACTCTCAGATTGTCATTTATAACTCCACAATTCCCTGTCTGATTACCAATTTGCACAGAAATCATGTTCAACTGCATTTACACAGACAAAAAATGAGGTGTCCCTTCTCTAAGATAATAGAGCCTCATAGGTTATTAGTAAAAATGTGATTATTAAGTTTCCAAGATTAGACTGTATAAAGTAGTTTGCAATGATTATATTCCACACAATATTTATTGGCCAAACTATTAAGATAGAAGCAGATGGACTAAATACTCCACACACTGCATTTTGAGAGAATTAATATTCTGTAGTTTTAACCTTTAAGAGGTTAAAAAAAAAATCAGAAAAATAAAAATGTTATTATAATATTAAAGTTATTCAATAGCAAATATATTTGTTATAAATGATAATATATATAACATATTTAACTATTAAATATATTTAGTTATTAAAATAGTAACTAATATACTTTTCAGTAAAACAAATCTTTTTTTTCTCTCTTTTTTAGTTAAATATGAGAGTGAAGCAAGTAAATACTGGAACACATTTTACAAGGTTCACAAGAATAAGTTTTTCAAGGATCGTAATTGGCTGTTGAGGGAATTTCCGGAGATTCTTCCAGTTGATCAAAAAATTGAAGAGAAGGCAAAAGAATTATCATGGGATCATGTAAAAACTAATGCTGCAAATGGTTTCTCAAGAATGCACTGCCCTACTATGCCTGAAGAAGAAAACCATTATAAGAAAAGTTCTGGCTTGTCAGATGGTCAAAACAAAGCAGGATCTAATTTTTCTACCCTAGACTCCACAGAACACAGAAAAGGACTTCTCAAGAGTGAGCCGTTTCCTGGTAGCAACGCCAATTTCAGAATCCTAGAGGTATGTACTGCAGGGGCAAAGACAGCAGTTAGCAAATGATTTTAAAATGTATTTCCCATATTGCTTTATTACTGATCTAGATTTTTTAGGAGGGAAATGATCAAACCTAACTAAATAAGTGTTCAGTATATATACTTTTATGCTTAAAAAGAATTTAAGGGTCTCATATCTTTAATCAGTCTGGTTTTAATTTTTTTTTAAGTTGTCTGTTTTAATTTCTAACTTGAAGGCAGTTTTAAATACCAATAAAGTTTTGTCCTTAATTTCTTTCTCTTTCTGTTACTAATCCATTTTTGGTGAAATAGAAATAACTGAGATATGTACTCGTAATTTTGTATAATCTGATGTAAGCTTTGATTTTCTGTTTTTTTTTTGTTTTTGTTTTTGTTTTTTAAAGATTTTATTGGGGAATTGGCGGAGGGGAACAGCGTTGGGGAATCGGGGAAGGGGAACAGACAAGTTGCCGTCTTCTTGTTCTTCAGTTTAGTTGCGGAGGATGTTGCTTCACTGTTGGTATCGTCATTGCGCTCTTCCCGGATGAGGCAGATCGGTCGCTGGCCTCTGGATGTCGCTCACTGCAGCTATTGGCAGCTCATGCTGGCTGCCAGCCGCTCACACTGGCTGCGGGCCACTCACTGTAGCCTATGGCAGCCCACTGCAGCAGGAGCTGCAGCCCACACCATCACCAGGGCTCGCACAGCCCAGCTCCAGGTGGAGCTGTTGTTAGCTGTAGAGGGCAGTGTCACTGGCCCTCATGTGGGATCCGAACCGGGGCCGCTGGCATCCCAAAACCAGCGCTTAACCAATGCGCCACTCGGCCGGCCCTGATTTTCTGTTTTTAAAAATAAACTTTTTCCTTCTTATTATAAAGGTAGTATATATTAATTACAGAGAACTTGCTAAAGAGTAGATAAGAGAAATAAAATTATAATCCCACAGATAAGGGATTTAGCCATTGATAACATTTTATCGATTTTACTGTTTTATATAGTTGAGTTATACTATGCTATACCATAATATCATAAGCTGCTTTCCCTATCTTTAAAAATTCTCTATAAACATTTTTGTGGCTGTGAAATATTTTACTATATAGAGTACTATAATTCTACTTATCTATTTTCACACTGATTGGGCATTTAAGTTGTTTTCAGGTTTCTACAGCAAACATTGTTGGGTGTAAACTTTTCCACATTTTCTTTTATTATCTTGGGTTAGATTTACAAGTTCATAACCTATAAAAATTTTTGATACTCTTAAGATGTATTGCCAAATTGCTTTATAAGAAGTTGTACTAATATCAGTTCACAGCAGTGTATATCTGTTTCATCACACCCTCATTGATTGCAATATTCTTTTTTTTTTTTTTTTTTGAGGACAGTGTCACTGGCCCTCATATGTGGGATCCGAACTGGGGTCGCTGGTGTCCCAAGCCAGTTCTTAACCACTGCGCCACTCGGCGAGCCCGATTGCAATATTCTTATTTTAGTGCTTTTTACTTTGTTAGACAAAAATTATACCTTGTTTCAATTTGTATCCCTTTGATTATTAAATAGGTCATATGGTTTTCAAATGTTTAGAAGCCATTTGTACTTCTTTTGTGTTCTATTTATTTTCTTTGCTTATTTACCTGTAGTTATCTTGGTTGTGTGTGTGTGTGTGTGTGTGTGTGTGTGTGTGTGTGTGTGTGTGTTTAATGAACTTGGCTTTTTATCACATTTATTGCAATTTTTTTATTTTCAGTGTGTTGGTCACCTTTTAATTTTGTTTATTTTGGGTTTGGTTGTGTAAAAATTTTAAATATTTCCATAGTCAAATTTCTCAGTATTATTCTTGTGATTTATTTCACTGCTTTTGAATTTAGAAAACTCTCCTGTACATACCAGAGATCCAGTAAATTTCTTCTAGTTTTTTTTAAATAAAAAAATCTGATGTTGGCGAGGAAAACTTAACCTTGTTTTCATGATGTTTGTTTGTTCTTTTGATTTTAGGTTGGCTGTGGTGCTGGAAATAGTGTTTTTCCAATTCTGGACACTTTGCAGTGAGTTTTAGAGTTTTCTACAAAATTTTATATATATATGGGATGTTGAGAAATTGTGGGAAAATATTGTTATGTATATGATAGTAGTGGTCTTGTTCTCGTATTAACAATGACTAAGGCAAATTTCAAAAGCACTGTCCTAGTCTTATTGCCCCATTTCAAGTAAACTGGGACTTATCTGAAAAATAGAGTTTCTCAGCCACAGGTTGTCCATCACAGGTTGAAGTATTTTGTAAGCTTGTCTTTGCATAGATGAGAGAGTAAGAAAGCAGCAAGAGATGTGATCCTTTCACTAAACTGTGAATTACTAAACTTTAGAGGTTTATTTGCTCCTCAAAGACACACAAGTGTCATTTTAACTCATAAAGGATTGAGTTTAAAGCTTATGCTTTAATCCTCATTTTATGGGATTGTCGGAAAAGTCATGACGTATTATTTTCCCATGTTTTTCGTTGCAAAAATGCTTTATGACTCTTCCGACAACCCAATATTTTGTCAGCACTTAGGAGCCACACCCAGGATAAAACCTTCGGGTGTCAAATGATTGTCTCTAGACTTGAACTCGTTTGGTGGTAATAGCAACTAACCCTAAGACTCAAAAAAGCAAGCGAAAGTAAATGATAGAGACAGGGATAGTCTCCTGACCCACTTCCTATTCACTACCTCACCTATGTTTTAGGATTTCCGTGATGAAGAAGGCACACCTTGCAAAACTTTTCTAACACCTTTTACCTATGGCCGATCTGTCAATGTCTTTCTTTCTTTTTAAGTTTACATAATAGCTTTCACATTATTTTACCATTATAAAATCAACATAAGCACATTCCAGAGCATTTCCATTAGAGGAAAAGCGGGGAGAGGAAAATCACCAGTCATCCCCATTATCCTGATGTAGCTGCTGACAGAATTTTTGTTGTAATCCCTTTCAGTCTTTCTCTATGCATATTTTTTTTAATTTAATGATCCTATTTTTTAATCTTTCATTATGAAAATGTAAAAGCATTCAGAAAGGTAAAGAGTGTTAATCAGTGAATCCCCATATACCCACTACCTCAATTCAACAATTACTAACATAATGCCAACATCATGACACTTTATCTTTAAATAGGACATGTCTTATGATGTATCTCAAAAAAAATCAGGACATTCTCTAATAGTAGTATAAACCTAACATAATGAATAGTAAGTAATTCCCTAATAGCATCAAATAACCAATAAAGTGCCAGGTAGAGTGATAGTGGCAAATTTGCTGCTCTGAATGCCTTTCTCTTTTTGTACTTATTTTCTTTGTTTTCCATTTTCCAGTTTCTGGGCTGAAATTTCCTGTTCATTTATAGCATGTAGACAGGTTCCTTCACCCCAGCGATCCCCAAGCTTATAATACACATAAATGTACTACATTGGCAGTTGATTATGTGTTACTTTATGACTCATCTCAAAGTTTTATTTAGCATGTCATTTCCTTATGTCTGGTCTCTCCAAAACACTGTTTATATTCCTTGAGGTAGAGAGCACATTTTACCCTAATCTGATTTTCCAATAGTCTAACAGTACTATATAGATCATTAGAGCTCAGTACATATTGACTGATTAATATCTCTGATTCCCCACTTGTTAGTTGTATTTTTCCCTCTCCGCTTCTCCCTTCAATTTATAAGCTCTTACCTCCTTACTCCCTGGCTCTTCTTAGCTCCTTTTTTTTTTGCCCCCTCATATCCATATTTTAGAAATCATTGTAGCTCAATAACCTGAGATAATTCATCTTTAAAATGCAACCAGTGATTAACCTTCCAAAGATTGGATTAGACTTTTTTTTTCCCACCGAAGAAATTATCTTTTATTACTTTTGGAGAGTATAGGATTAATGTTTTACATTTTCAGAATATTTTACCATAATTAGACCTCCAGAATTGAGAGGTCATATCATTCTCCAAGGGTCATTTAATTCTTAACCCGCCTACCAAGAGAGTGCTTGGTGGTGTGGTGGTGGTAGTGGTATTTACACCTGCTTGCTGGGAGAAGGCCAAGACAGTCAGCTGATTTTACAGAAAAGCTCTGGAAAGTTATTGAGTGGTCACAAGACTTTGACTTGGGCTGCTGATACAGTGGGAATTCAGTCTCAGAGGTCATGCTGCCGCTCTGGTGGGACACATGGCAGAGGGCCCATGCTTTCCTTTAGCTGCTAGACTGTTCCGTATCCCATGGGTGTTTTGTAATCATTGTCCACAGGTGGGCTACATACCTTTCACAATGAGCTACATGTGCCAATGTACAGAGAAGCATTCTGAGTTCAATGGAAGTTTTTACAGAATCCTGTTTAGTTGTGAAGTTTTTAAGTTCCTGGAAGGTAGAGGCAGATCTTCCTTTAATAATGTCATAATAATAATAGCAGCAGCAGCAACATAATAGTAATGACTAACATTTTTTAGGTGCTGCCCTGAGTTAGGCACCTTTCTAGAAACTCTACTTATTTCAATCTATTCAATCCTCACAACCACCTTAGCTGTCATATTTATTTCTGTTTTAAAGATAAGGAAACAGAGTTACAGAAAGATTAACTGACTATTCCGAAGTCACACACAACTAAATGGTAGAGCCAGGATTCAAACTCTAGGCAACCTGGTTCCAGATCCCTTCATATCACGTAGTGCCATATGCACCTGCGTGTTTATTGAGAACATTTCATACACTTGTGACTACCCAGCAAATTATGAGTCACAAATATGTGGATTTCATAGGAAACAATAGGGGTATATGCTGCAATAAAGCACTGTTTCAATATGGGACAGATGAGAAAGGACAAGCAGTGCAAATTTTAACTTTGATTCAGCACTAGTTAACTTTTCACAGCCAAATTCTATTCCTTTTTTAATTTGTCAGTTTAATTGGACAAATCTGCAGCCGAAAGTCATTCCCTAGTGCCACAGAATGGATGAGTTATACGTGAACATATATCCATCAATGAATAATATTTAAGAGTGTAATTTGAGGCTGAATGAGATTTTGCTAACTGCATGCTTGTAGTCCATATTTATTTAGAAGTCCTTTTTGTTTGAAATGCCTCCGATCAAATTAGAAGTTCTAATTATGTGCTTCAAGGCTCGCCTGTATATCCTGCAACATACCAATTGGTGTATTGGGATCCACTCTGTTTCTCACCCTTAGTGTGTAACTCCCACCTCTAAACCCTTATACCATTTCTCCTTCTCCCCACTTAGCAATGCCGTCTGCCTCCTTTAAAATTCTTAAGACGAATACCTCTGGGAGCCTGCCCTATCCACACCCCTATAGCAGTGGTATAAAATCAACCATGTCTCCAACTAGGCTATAAAATCCACAAGAGCCAAGGCCCTACTAATAATTACTGTTTAATGACATACTGATCTCTTTCTGTGATTCAGGCATGGTACTAAGTAACATGATGCAAGAATTATTTGATACCAACATATGAGGGATGATCAGGAAGGATACTGGCCCATAAGCGGAGTATAGGCTACCCATTAACAACCATGGTCCAGCCATTGTTACTGAATTTCAGAAAAGGGCCAAATAGAACTTGTCTAACTAAGTTCAGCGGAGGTTAACTAAAATTAGTCAAGATTTTCATATGTGTAAATATCTCCAACCTACCCCACCTCCCCCACTCTGAAAAAAAAGCTAAATTTATTTACTTTGTTTACATCTTGTAAATAAAGCAACTTAGTCTTGAAGAAGTAAAGTCTAATTCACTGAGTTAATAAGTAGCAAATCCAGGATTTAAACACAGGTCTGTTTGGCTCCAAAATTCATACTCTTACTGTTTTATTACCCAATTTCATTTGCTACATTGTATTCTAATGCTTGATACACATTGAGGCTCAATAAAAGTTTGACAATAACTTGAAAAGATAACTAAGAATAAGTATATTACTGTTTTATTCTTTAGAAGTTAGTTGTATTTACATGCTGTTATATGTATACTAGGTATGTGTTTCTGCTCCATCATGGCCTAGGAGCCAAATATGTTGTACACACAGGAAGAGGAATAAAGCACCAAGGGACACAGGGGTCTGTGGGTTCTTGGAGAAAGGTAGATCTTGCCTATGTGAAGAGTAGCTGTAAACCATGCTGACTGGAGACAGAGAAAAAAGAATGGTGCCTATGAGGGGCAGGAGGAGGATGGAGCAATGCTGACAGATGACCTTGGAGCTTTCCCACATGAGAGTATGATGGGACAGAAAATAAGAAGGCCCTAGTAATGGAGAGTCTTAAAACCAGGACAGGAATTGGACAGTTACACAGCAAATTAATGATAAATGAGACAGTGCTGGTTCAGAAGCAGCATGAAGGCCACCCATACGCCACTATAGACAACAATATCTACAAAGAAGAAATGATAAGCCAAGGGTTGTCCAGAATTCTATCACGGAAATACTAAGTGGTTCAAGCCTCCAGTTTCCTTTCTTCTGCAGCCTGAGGATATCCGGAGTCTAGATTTAAATATTTTTTCCATTTTCATAGGAATGCTCCAGAGTCCTTTCTATATTGTTGTGATTTTTCTTCTGGAGCAGTGGAGCTAGTAAAGGTATGGCTTATATTTTCTTTAAAAGAGAGCTATATAAGAGTCTGATTTATTTGCTGTTGAAGTGATTTTTTTTTTTGGAATGTTTCTGTATCGGATGTTATCTGTGAGCATTTTTAACTGGGATTTTACTATTTCTGGGAATCATACCATTCACTGATGCCTAAAATATGACCCTAAAACAATAAAAATTTAACAGAGTTCGAGGAACTGGTACACTAGACAGGCCAACAGCTCCTACACGGTAACCTTGTCCATAGTTACGTCCCTAGAGCCTTACACACAGCCTGGCACATAGTAGGCACACGTTAAATTAAAATCTTTGGAATAAAAAGTCTAAACAGGCATAGATTGCAAATCTAAAATATCCTAGACTGTAAGGAAACTAGTGGGGAACCTGAACTTATTTAATCAGTCCCTAAATGCTAGTGAGCATGACCTTATCAAGAAGAGATAATGTTAGGTAATGGAAAAGGAAAGGAAATGCTACTAACAAAAACATATAGTGAACATATGGAACATGATTTCTGAGAATAAGAGTAGTACTTATTCATTGTAAACATTTTCTAAAATACTGAAAAGCCTAAAAGGGGAGATAAAATTCAACTATAATTACACTTCTAGAGTCCTAGAGTGAATCAATGTTAATATTTTGGTATCTATCTTTCTAATTTTGTTTTAGTGGACAAATTGTGTGTGTGTGTGCGTGTGTGCTTGTGTGTGTGTGTGTGTGTGTGTGTGTGTACACTCTAATGCAATTTTTAAAAAATAACAGCTTTATTGAGATATAGTTTATATACCATAAAATTCACCATTTTAGAATATACAATTCAGTGATATTCAGTATATTACAGAGTTGTGCAACCATCACCATTACTTAGTTTTGATTACATAGTAGAGGCTATTTATATTTGAAGCCAAACGAGGCATGGAACAAGCAGTGGAAGAGAGAGCTCAGTGCCTCCGAAATAACATAGGAGTAGGCTTCCAACAAGGCTGTCCACTGACTCATAAAGACGGCCCTACTCCACTTTTAAAGTTAAAGAGGGGTTGCGAAGAAAATTTGTTATCAAGTCCAAGTGTTAGACTTAATTTTTTATGACAGCTTTGGAAATCAGCTAACAGAATACTGAATCAGAAATAAAGTACATTCAAATTTATAGAGGAAAGGCCCTTGGAAGAAATTTTAAAAACTGGCCTTTTTATTTTAAGAAAAATACTAAAAGTCTGCTAACTATTTTTTTTTTCTTCTTTTTATGTCTTTATCATGGCAGTCGCACTCAGCCTACAGAGCAGCCCAGTGCTGTGTCTTTGTTCATGATGTCTGTGATGACGGCTTGCCCTACCCTTTTCCAGATGGGATCCTGGACGTCATCCTCCTGGTCTTTGTGCTCTCTTCTATTCATCCGGACAGGTGGATGAAGGCAGAAGGGCAAAGCACATGTGCAAAACCCCTTTCTCAGTAGTAGTTTTTAGAACTATCAAAGCAAAAAAATGACAACTCTTGAATTTATTATTTAGTGAACTACAGTATGTATAATGTACAGCCTTTTAAATGAAATGTTTCCTTTCCTCAGACTTTTATAGACAAACTGGTCAAACTACTTCATTAGTGAATTTTCTGTCACTGCCAGAGTGAAGTGAGCATATTCTGGCAAAACACATACCTATGAAAAGTGACAGTGCTTCAAGGAAATTACAAATTCAGAGCAGTCTAATAGACTCCCAAGAGGGAAATTGTACTTCGTGATCAGAAACAAACATCTTTGATTTAGAATCTTACTGAACGCGAAGAGGTGGGCTGTGAATCTGTTCAGCTTCACACAGGTCTGTCAAAGGCTTTAAAAAAATTGTCTTGGGCCGGCTGAGTGGCTCAGTTGGTTAAGAGCTCGCTCAAGAGTGTGAACTCTGAGCAACAGCGGTTCAAATCCCGGCCCGAGCTGAGCTGCCACTAAGCTGCCAATAGGTGGCAGGATGGCTCAGCGAAAATAACAAAAACAAAAACAATTGTCTTCAAGAAGCCCACTAGGTATTTAGGGGTTATCAAGATTTGCCAGATTAACCTTGGACCTTTATAATCAAAGGTTAGCCTAGTGCCATTATTTAAATATTTATGACTTTTAAAACTTTTTGTTCACACAGTGTTTTGAAACTGTAAACATAGCTGTCCTCCAGAGGGAAAACATAAAGAGATATTACCAGCAATTCAAATGATCACCTTTCTTAAAAGTTTGCCACCTCATAAGTATTAAGACATGTGGTAGCGGGGTTGTGCCTTTTTAAGCTTTCTTAAATTAGGATTCTCCTATGGCCATAGACTCAGCTCCAGGAAAGAGCCTGTGATAGGAGATATAGACTTGGCATCAACCATTTTTTGTTTGATGAGTGTGACCCTTCCCAAAGAACTGAGTTACCCTGTGCTTCTTTCTTTGCAATTACAAGGTTACTAGGACCTTTTACACTTCTTTCACTTTTCATTCAGAGATGAGAACTTTGATAACTTGTAGAAAAACAAATTAGATTTCCAAATACTTCTGACTGAAAGACATACTTGCACCTGATAAGGTATGTCAGGTTCCATGAAGCTACTTTTTCCTCCCAGTTTCTATAACCTATTTTTTTCCTGCTAATCTGTTTAGACAATTGGCATTATTCAGGTGTGGTAGAAAGATGTCATCTATGTATTTTGTTTCATAGCTAAAAAGACTAATAGTTAAAAGGATGGAGTAGGTGAATAGAGAACAAGATTTTCTATTTGACACCCATAACAGGAAATGTTTAAATTCTATAAGACCACAAAAACACTATTTGAAATTAGTTTAGATAATGTAATTTCTCATGATTTGAATTGAGTGTTAAAGAGAAGAATAAGCAGATATCTGGAAGTTTGCTTTTATAGTACAGTATATTCATTCTATTTGTGTATTATAAGATAAATTCAGATGTATCATGTCAGTAGCCACTTCCTTATCTACATGGAAATGATCTAAGAATGAGACGAATGAATAGAAGGAAGGCAAGAGTAAGTGAAAAGGCAAGGCAGTATCTTCAGGGTCATTTAGGAATGTGGGAGTAGATTCAACCCAAGGAAAGTTCTAGAAAAGCAGCTTCTTGCCAACTTGGAAAATCCATGTGCAAATGAACAGCAAGCAATTCAATTAGACCTTGAATCTGGGGAGTCCCAGGTTAAATAGGCATAAACCATAGGAGGCTGCAAAACAGCTATTCTTCTTGTCATTAAAATAAAACAAAGTATAATGTTACAACAGAACTAAGCATAGAGTAGGCAATCAATAAATACTCTTTTTTTTTTTTTTTAAATTGGGGAACTGTGTTTTTCTAGGACCTACCAGCTCCAAGTCTAGTAGTTGTTTCAATGTAGTTGTGGAGGGTACAGCTTAGCGGCCCATGTGGGGATCAAACTGACAACCTTGGTGTTGTGAGCTCTGTGCTCTAACCACCTGAACTAACTGGCCACCGCTAAATACTCATTTTTATTTTTTTTAAAGATTTTATTGGGGAATTGGGGGAGAGGAACAGCGTTGGGGAATCGGGGAAGGGGAACAGACAAGTTGCTCGTCTTTTGTTCTTCCATCTAATTGCAGAGGACGTTGCTTCCCTGGCCCATGTTGGTATCGTCATTGCACTCGGTCGCAGGTCTCTGGATGCTCGCTCACCACGGCTACTTGGCAGCTCAGGCTGGCTGCTGGCCATTCACTGCAGCCTTTGGCAGCCCACTGCAGCAGGGGCTGCAGCCTACACCGTCGCCAGGGCTCATGCAGCCCAACTCCAGGTGGAGCTGTTGTTAGCTGTAGAGGGCAGTGTCACTGGCCTTCATATGTGGGATCTGAACCCAGGTCGCTGGCATCCCAAGCCAGCTCTTAACCAATGCGCCACTAAGCCGGCCCTAAATACTCATTTTTTTAATCTCTTCTTTTCCTTGTCCTCTCCCTCCATCCAGAGATAAGTGAGGACAGCAGAATTGGCCAAAGTAGGATAAAGAAAAGGGGCTTTCTCCCATTCTTGTTCATCTCACTCCCAGGCAGCCCACTCCCACCTGTTCTTAGGAACTGGCTCTGAAACTGCATTATGAACCAAAATGGGATGATCAAGAAACACAGCTCCTCATCCCTTGCCTTCACCCACAACCCAAGATGTGAAGGATTTGCAAATGGAGGTCGCTGGTCGCTATATTTTGAATTACAGTTGACCTTTGGACAACACATCGTTAGGGTACCAAACCCCCCTCAGGCATTTGAAAACTTGTGTATAACTTTTTTTTTTTTCTTTTTCTTTTTAGACGGCAGTGTCACTGACCCTCATATGTGGAATCCGAACCGGGGCCGCTGGCATCCCAAGCCAGCTCTTAACCACCATGCCACTCGGCCGGCCCGATATACCTTTTGACTCCCTAAAAACTTAGCTACTAGGGCCGGCCGAGTGGCGCGGCGGTTAAGCGCTGGTTTGGGAAGCCAGTGGCCCCGGTTTGGTCCCACATGTGAGGGCCAGTGACACTGCCCTCAAAAAAAAAAAAAAAAAATTAGCTACTAATAGCCTACTGTTAACTAGAAGCCCTACTGATAACGTAAACAACACATATTTTTTATATGTTATATGTATTATATATTATATTCTTATAATAAAGTAAGCTAGAGAAAATAAAATATTATTAAGAAAACATAAGGAAGAGTAAATACATTTTCAGTACTGTACTATATCAATCTTCTGTCATTACCTACATCAATATTATCTTACATGATATAAAACACTGTAGATGTTATATATATTACTAAGACTAGACATCAAAAATGAAAAGATAATGTGAAAAAAAGCCATATTTATTTACAGATATAACTATTCATGAATTGATAACAAAGAAGTAGCAATATGATTCCATTCTGGTAGCCTAGTGTAATCAATAAGATTGCTTCACAGTAGTAAAGAAATCTCCAAAAAAGTTTCCACTATATCTTTTGAAAAAAATCCATGTATAAGTGGACCCACACAGTTCAATTCAAACCTGTGTTCTTCAAGGGTCAGCTGTGTTTGATTCTTTGTCTTTCTGCATTTTTGTTTCATGCTTGTTTCAGTAATAATTGCAGAGATTTTTTCTCTGTACAGAAAACATTTATCTTGAAAGTGAGTATTTTAAGGATTAGATATGGTTTTCTTTTATTGCCAAAGACTTAGAATATAAGCACAGTGTGAAAATAACCTGTAATAAAATAAACAAGGAAAAATACTTTTCTTTTTCCCTTGCATATACTTCTATCCAGTTTTTTAAAGAGCTTTTCATCTAATCATGCCACCTCTTCTGTTATATTTCTCTCTTGTTTTCATAGTTACTTTAATTTTCTCACTATCTACTTCCTTCATAACCTAACATGATGTGGCTTTTTACCCCATAATTTCACTGAACAGCATTTTAATTGGAATTTACAGGTTATCTGATCCAAACCCCTCATTTTTACAATAAGAAAATCTCAGCAACTTTACATAGCGTGAATAAAGCAGACATGGCAAGGACTTAGCACCCAGGCTGCCATTTACCGCTCTGCCCAGAGCAGACATTGGGTTTTTGTTTTGTTTTGTTTGTTTTAAGATTTTATTGGGGTATTGGGGGAGAGGAACAGCATTGGGGAATCGGGGAAGGGGAACAGACAAGTTGCTGTCTTTTTTTTCTTCAGTCTAGTTGCGAAGGATGTTGCTTCACTGGCCCATGTTAGTATCGTCATTGCGCTCTTCCCAGATGAGGCAGTTCGGTCGCCGGCCTCTGGATGTTGCTCACCGTGGCTATTGGCAGCTCATGCTGGCTGCCGGCCACTCACTGTAGCCTACCGCAGCCCACTGCAGCAGGGGCTGCAGCCTACATCGTCGCCGGGGCTCGCAGCCCAGCTCCAGGTGGAGCTGTTGTTAGCTGTAGAGGGCAGTGTCACTGGCCCTCATATGTGGGATCTGAACCAGGGCCTCTGGCGTCCCAAGCCAGCTCTTAACCAATGCACCACTCGGCAGGCCCTGTTTTTTTTTTTTTCTCTAATCATTTTCAGTGAGCCTTAAGAATCCTTCTCAATAGAGCTCTGTAGGCAGCCAGTGTCAGTCACTGGGCATTGATACGAGACCTGAAATCTTTGCCAATGCTTGTTCATAATCACACAGAAGAATTAACCAAAAACATTAAGTCAAGAGCAATCACAAGGAGTCTTATTTGATGGGGAACAAGATGAGGAGACTAAATAATGAAAGAAAAAGTAAAAGCTTCCCAGTATTGAGCTGGGGCTTGCAATGTGATTAGAATTTAAATAGGCAGAGAGTAAGGAGGAGAGAATTCTTTAGGGGAAACCACATGAACAAAGGCATGGCCTGCTCAGAGCCAAGCTTGTAATAGTTCAACAAAATTGATGCTTCAAATTAGGGGGAAAAAAGTTGGAAAGATTAATTGAGGCCCGTTGTAGGAGATTTTAAGGGCTTAACTGAGACATTCAGATTTTATCCTATGGATTAAAGTCATGAATGTTTTTGAGTGAAGGAATCATTTGACAAAACCATCATTTGAAGCAGAATAATTCATAAATAATATGCAGAAAGAATTGACAGGGAGAATAATAAAGCATTATTATTAGGAAGCTATTCTGTTTCCAGACCGCAGGAGGTAGCAGTTTGTACTAAGGCAGTACCAATGAGACACAAAAGAGAGAGAAAATATCAAAGATGTTATTTAAAAAAAAAAAGACAAGAGTTTGATGACCAAATGCTTGTGGAACAAATAGTGAAAGAAGAGAAAAATAAAAAGGGTTAATGATATCTCTGAGGTGTTACACTTTGATGAATGGTGGCACCTTTGAATTAAAAAATTCAGAATAAAAAGAATTAGTTTTGGGGCCAGCCGAGTGGCGCATTTGGTTAAGAGCTGGCTTGGGATGCCAGTGGCTCCAGTTTGGATCCCACATATGAGGGCCAGTGACACTGCCCTCTCCAGCTAAGATGGGGAACAACAGTTCCACCTGGAGCTGAGCTGCCGTAGGCTACAGTGAGTGGCCAGCAGCCAGCATGAGAGGCTGGCAGCTGTTGTGAGCTGCCAAGAGCCGCTGTGAGCAGCCGTCCAGAGGCCTCCACAACTAGACTGAAGAACAAAAGGACAGCAACTTTTCTGTTCCCCTTTCCTGGTTCCCCAGCACTGTTCCCCTCCTCAATTCCTCAATAAAATATTAAAAAAAAGAAGAAGAATTAGTTTTGCAGGAAAGGTGATCGCTGCTTAGGTATGGAAAGTTTGGAATGGCTCTGGCACATTTTTTATC